>OX336398.1:135742111-136992111 GCA_946902985.2 Meconema thalassinum | reverse complement strand
TTAATTTTCATCTTTACGATGTCCCAAACCATTGAGGGTCGCTGTAGAACGCTTCTCTCTTGTCCAAAGGACAGCATGTTGAATTCCTCACTGGCTCATGAATTTTATACTTTGTTCACTTAGTTCTCATGGCTTTGAAACTGGCTGTCTGTAACGTGATCATTATTCATTTTAACTTCAGCGTACTAAACTAATTTTAAATTAGTTAATTTTAAATTAATTTTAAATTCAGATTTGTGTTTCACAGTAAACACAATGATTATTCTCCGTTTAAAACAAGCCATACCATTCTTTTTCTAACATGATAGCTTAAACGTGCGCATGGAAAGTAGTATAATCATCAGCTAAGGATTCAATTTCCATTACCTACACCTCTCATGGTATGCCAATTCGTTAAACTATAGAAAACGTTTCTATATGTTCTGTTACATTATTATTTGGCCATCTCACCATGTAGTGGTTAACCTACTTGGTTGTCAACCCTAAGGTCTTGGCTTCCAACCCCGGCTATACCATGACATTCATTTCAAGGTTGCCATAAGCTTCACTAAGCCTTTGTCAAACCTAACAACGATCTAGCCATGTGCAGAGCACGTCCGCTATCAAGCAGACTAGTAATATGAAACTTCCTGACAAGGTCGCTGTGCTGTTATCACCAAAGCCAGTGTCTCTGTGCAGATTCAAGCCAGCGGTAGTATGCAAGCGTATGTTTGTTTAAAAATCATCATGAATAAAAGTCCACTGTGACCACAGAGGCCCCGGTTCGATTTTTTTTTCTAAAGGCTGCAACAGGGTAGACTGAGTCTTGACAGGTAAAACTTTTTGGGGTGCATTCGTGAACCATGGCAAAGGGTTGGCCATCCTGACTTCTTCAACACCTCCAACCAATGTTTACTATTACTGGTGAGTTACCTTTCTTTCTTCGGCTTTTCCCTATTAGTTTGAGTCGCCGGAGCCAACCAGGCTCATTTTGGTTTTGGCCGGGGATTTAAGGCCGAATGCCCTTCCTGACGCCACGTGATTTTTTCAAGTGAAAATTCCAACCCCCGCTGTCACCGGGATTTGAACCCCAGCCGTCAAGGTAAAGACGAGCAGCTAAGCACCTGCGCCATCACGCTCCCCACAGGTTAGTTATCTATCCGCACATTAATCCATAATTACCTAATAATAATAATAATAATAACAATCATCCTCCATACACATGTCCATTAATGCATGGTTTCACAAAGATGCTTATGCTTTTAGGTGTATAACACATTTTTTCCCCATAACATGACTATTTACTGTTTTAGGGGTGAAATGATCCATCGAGGTAAAAACCTATATCATCCCCTATTTTTTAAGCTATCACACCTAATTTTAGGATTCTTCGTTTCCGAGATATGGATTTTTCAATTTTGGGGGGTAGTTTCACCCCCCTGCTATTTTTCATCAAAAACAAAAGATCTTAGGTTCATTTATCATTTTTAGGTGTTTAACACGTTTTTTCCCCATAACATGACTATTTATTGTTTTAGGGGTGAAATGATCCATCGAGGTAAAAGCCCATATCATCCCCTATTTTTTAAGCTATCACACCTAATTTTAGGATTCTTCGTTTCCAAGATATGGATTTTTCAATTTTGGGGGGTAGTTTCATCCCCAAACAGGGAATGTTGCCCCAAGTGCTAGGACCCCTCATACAAGTCCCTAGCATGATTGGTTCGCGAGATATGAACAAAAGTGTCGTTAGGCCCTTTCGACAAAAATGAATCCTACATTCAAAAACGGGGTGTCACCCCCAGGGTTAGGATACTGCCTATGGCAAAATCCCATGAGGGGTTCAGAAAATATTAACAAACGTATAGTTAGGTCCTTTTGACAAAGGCCGACCGTGCGCGCACATACAAAAAATATTACTATTTCAACCCCCGGGTAAGGGTAGTTTTTATTTTGGGGTGAATATACCCCATCCATAGAAAAGGGGAGTTCACCACGAGTCCTACGACACCTCATACGTTTAAATCCGATTATTGGTTAGCGATATAGTAAAAAGCCGATGACCTACTAGTTTTTTTTGGTTTATTTAAATACATATTAAAAAACACTCATTGATAAATCATCATTTAAAAAGCCCGCTCTTTTACAAAAACCGCCAAGTTCGTAAGTATACAAAAATAAATTACTATTTCATCCCCCGGGTAAGGGTAGTTTTTATTTTGGGGTGGATATACCCCTTCGATAGAAAAGGAGAGTTCACCACGAGTCCTACGACACCTCATACGTTTAAATCCGATTATTGGTTAGCGAGATAGTAAAAAGCCGATGACCTACTAGTTTTTTTTTTGGTTTATTTATATACATATTAAAAAACACTCATTTATAAATCATCATTTAAAAAGTCCGTCCTCTTACAAAAGCCGCCAAGTTCGTAAGCATACAAAAATAAATTACTATTTCATCCCCCCGGGTAAGGGTAGTTTTTATTTTGGGGTGGATATACCCTGTCCATAGAAAAGGGAATTTCACCACGAGTCCTACGACACCCCATAGGTTTAAATCCGATTATTGGTTAGCGAGATAGTAAAAAGCTGATGACCTATTAGTTTTTTTGGTTTATTTAAATACGTATTAAAAAAAACACTCATTTATAAATCATCATTTAAAAAGCCCGCTCTTTTACAAAAACCGCCAAGTTCGTAGGTATACAAAAATAAATTACTATTTCATCCCCCGGGTAAGGGTAGTTTTTATTTTGGGGTGAATATACCCCTTTGATAGAAAAAGAGAGTTCACCACGAGTCCTACGACACCTCATACGTTTAAATCCGATTATTGGTTAGCGAGATAGTCAAAAGCCGATGACCGATTAGTTTTTATGGTTTATTTCAATACATATTAAAAACACTCATTAATAAATCATCATTTAAAAAGCCCGCCCTCTTACAAAACTCCTCAAGTGCGCATGCGTATAAAAAAACATTCATCGCCAAAATGTCAAAAAACAACATGTTTACCCCAAATGGCGTTTCCCAATTCCATCCATTTTTAAAAAATAACCTCACCATCATCTAGAGCGGAAAAAATACCATCTAAACGACCCCTCACTCGACCCTACTCCTCCCTCACCACCTAACCCTTTCCCAACATAGGCATACATATTCAAGCACGAGCGCGACTTCAGGAAACCAACACTACCCCACTACTCGCGAATGACCTTTTAGTTTTGGTCTTTTAATCAAATAAAGAGCCTATAGGAAAGTAGGGGGCATTACTAGCAGTGCTAGGACACCCTGTATGTTCTAATCCCATGTTTGGTTAGCGAGATATCAGGTTCGGGGCAAATACGAGGGTGGCTCAATAAAAAGTGAGACAGCTCTGTCCTTACCACACTACTAATCGCCGATTTTCTAAAAGCGTCTGCAAAGTTCTGGTGAAATTAATGTCTCTGGTGATGTAGTAGACTTTGTGCAGTAGTTGTTTATGCTGAATGGTATCATATGCTGCTGTGAGATCCACGAAGACAGCCCCAGAAATGTATCCTTTTTCATATCCCTCTTCAATATGTTCTGTCAAATTAAGAACACTTGTGCTGTACAATTCTTTCCAGGTCGGAAACCGGCTTGTTGAGGTACGAGATGATGTTCAACAATGGGAGTAAGTCTATTTAGCAACATCCTTTCATAGATTTTATACAAATGGCAAAGAAGCGAAATGGGTCGATAGTTCTTCGGATCAGCTGCATCCTTTCCAGGCTTGAGTAAGGCAATAACTTTGGTTTTCCTCCAGATGGCAGGGATCTGTTTCTGCTTCAGGCAATAATTATAGAACTGCAGACGCCATCTCTCTGTGATGGGACCAAAATGTTTAATTTGCTCAATCATTAGGTCATCTAGACCAGGCGCTTTACCATTTTTGCAATTCTTAACTGCTGTTCCAAGTTCATGCAGGCTGAAGTCATTTGATAGGTGGTTGCTTTCACAGTCAGGATCTCTTTTGAGTTTTGTTCTATCTTTAGAAAAAATAGCCCTTCCATTCTGAACAAGCTGAAGAGCAATTTGATCTGATGTAATATTTGCATGACCATGATTGTGGGTGGGGTCGTTGTTCAAGCGTCGCAGCAACTGCCAGGCTTTCTGACTGCTTTTAGACATATCAAGGTTCTCAAGTAACTCTATCCATCGTTCTTTTTTGGATTTGGCTAAGGCTGTGGACAAATTTTGGCCAGCGGTTATGGTTTCCATGCTGTAAGGATTATCGTTGAAGAGCCGCATATAGTTATGTAGATGCTTCCGGGATTCTTCGGTCAAGCCAGGTATATATTGGAAATATCTGTTCCCGAAGGAAACAGGATGTAAAATTGTCCGATTGAGCTATGTGCATTAACAAATTCACAAAGAAATTTGATACAATGGTCCGGCTAGCTCAATTCAGTTGCCAGCGTTTCGCCCCAGTGTACCAATGGGCTCTTCAGTTGGTTATGGTACACCTCACCAAGACGCGTGGCTAGTACATACTGTGAAGGCCGCTGCAAGGCAAAAATGTTGCCACGAGCAGCGCCAATGTACTACGGAAGTCAAAACTTCCTTTCAAAAATAATGTTAGCTTACCTTGCTAATCCATATTGGAAATATCTGTTCCTTCGGGAACTAGCCACGCGTCTTGGTGAGGTGTACCATAACCAACTGAAGAGCCCATTGGTACACTGGGGCGAAACGCTGGCAACTGAATTGAGCTAGCCGGACCATTGTATCAAATTTCTTTGTAAATTTGTTAATGCACATAGCTCAATCGGACAATTTTACATCCTGTTTCCTTCGGGAACAGATATTTCCAATATGGATTAGCAAGGTAAGCTAACATTATTTTTGAAAGGAAGTTTTGACTTCCGTAGTACATTGGCGCTGCTCGTGGCAACATTTGTGCCTTGCAGCGGCCTTCACAGTATGTACTAGCCACGCGTCTTGGTGAGGTGTACCATAACCAACTGAAGAGCCCATTGGTACACTGGGGCGAAACACTGGCAACTGAATTGAGCTAGCCGGACCATTGTAACAAATTTCGTTGTGAATTTGTTAATGCACATAGCTCAATAGGACAATTTTACATCCTGTTTCCTTTGGGAACAGATATTTCCAATATGGATTAGCAAGGTAAGCTAACATAATTTTTGAAAGGAAGTTTTGACTTCCGTAGTACATTGGCGCTGCTCGTGGCAACATTTGTGCCTTGCAGCGGCCTTCACAGTATGTACTAGCCACGCATCTTGGTGAGGTGTACCATAACCAACTGAAGAGCCCATTGGTACACTGGGGCGAAACGCTGGCAACTGAATTGAGCTAGCCGGACCATTGTATCAAATTTCTTTGTGAATTTGTTAATGCACATAGCTCAATCGGACAATTTTACATCCTGTTTCCTTCGGGAACAGATATTTCCAATATGGATTAGCAAGGTAAGCTAACATTATTTTTGAAAGGAAGTTTTGACTTCCGTAGTACATTGGCGCTGCTCGTGGCAACATTTGTGCCTTGCAGCGGCCTTCACAGTATGTACTAGCCACGCGTCTTGGTGAGGTGTACCATAACCAACTGAAGAGCCCATTGGTACACTGGGGCGAAACGCTGGCAACTGAATTGAGCTAGCCGGATCATTGTATCAAATTTCTTTGTGAATTTGTTAATGCACATAGCTCAATCGGACAATTTTACATCCTGTTTCCTTCGGGAACAGATATTTCCAATATGGATTAGCAAGGTAAGCTAACATTATTTTTGAAAGGAAGTTTTGACTTCCGTAGTACATTGGCGCTGCTCGTGGCAACATTTGTGCCTTGCAGCGGCCTTCACAGTATGTACTAGCCACGCGTCTTGGTGAGGTGTACCATAACCAACTGAAGAGCCCATTGGTACACTGGGGCGAAACGCTGGCAACTGAATTGAGCTAGCCAGACCATTGTATCAAATATCTTTGTGAAATTGTTAATGCACATAGCTCAATCGGACAATTTTACATGCTGTTTCCTTCGGGAACAGATATTTCCAATATGGATTAGCAAGGTAAGCTAACATTATTTTTGAAAGGAAGTTTTGACTTCCGTAGTACATTGGCGCTGCTCGTGGCAACATTTGTGCCTTGCAGCGGCCTTCACAGTATGTACTAGCCACGCGTCTTGGTGAGGTGTACCATAACCAACTGAAGAGCCCATTGGTACACTGGGGCGAAACGCTGGCAACTGAATTGAGCTAGCCGGACCATTGTATCAAATTTATTTGTGAATTTGTTAATGCACATAGCTCAATTGGACAATTTTTCATCCTGTTTCCTTCGGGAACAGATATTTCCAATATGGATTAGCAAGGTAAGCTAACATTATTTTTGAAAGGAAGTTTTGACTTCCGTAGTACATTGGCGCTGCTCGTGGCAACATTTGTGCCTTGCAGCGGCCTTCACAGTATGTACTAGCCACGCGTCTTGGTGAGGTGTACCATAACCAACTGAAGAGCCCATTGGTACACTGGGGCGAAACGCTGGCAACTGAATTGAGCTAGCCGGACCATTGTATCAAATTTCTTTGTGAATTTGTTAATGCACATAGCTCAATCGGACAATTTTACATCCTGTTTCCTTCGGGAACAGATATTTCCAATATGGATTAGCAAGGTAAGCTAACATTATTTTTGAAAGGAAGTTTTGACTTCCGTAGTACATTGGCGCTGCTCGTGCCAACATTTGTGCCTTGCAGCGGCCTTCACAGTATGTACTAGCCACGCGTCTTGGTGAGGTGTACCATAACCAACTGAAGAGCCCATTGGTACACTGGGGCGAAACGCTGGCAACTGAATTGAGCTAGCCGGACCATTGTATCAAATTTCTTTGTGAATTTGTTAATGCACATAGCTCAATCGGACAATTTTACATCCTGTTTCCTTCGGGAACAGATATTTCCAATATGGATTAGCAAGGTAAACTAACATTATTTTTAAAAGGAAGTTTTGACTTCCGTAGTACATTGGCGCTGCTCGTGGCAACATTTGTGCCTTGCAGCGGCCTTCACAGTATGTACTAGCCACGCGTCTTGGTGAGGTGTACCATAACCAACTGAAGAGCCCATTGGTACACTGGGGCGAAACGCTGGCAACTGAATTGAGCTAGCCGGACCATTGTATCAAATTTCTTTGTGAATTTGTTAATGCACATAGCTCAATCGGACAATTTTACATCCTGTTTCCTTCGGGAACAGATATTTCCAATATGGATTAGCAAGGTAAGCTAACATTAATTTTGAAAGGAAGTTTTGACTTCCGTAGTACATTGGCGCTGCTCGTGGCAACATTTGTGCCTTGCCGCGGCCTTCACAGTATGTACTAGCCACGCGTCTTGGTGAGGTGTACCATAACCAACTGAAGAGCCCATTGGTACACTGGGGCGAAACGCTGGCAACTGAATTGAGCTAGCCGGATCATTGTATCAAATTTCTTTGTGAATTTGTTAAAGCCAGGTATATAGCTTACTCGACAACCTCTGGGAGTAGAGAGTCTTGAATATGTTTTCACGGCTTCCACAAACTCGTCATAGTTGGAGACTGAGGGTGTTATGCGTAAAATTTCTGACTCAAGAATATCAGCAAACTTTCGCCAATCTGCTTTCTTGAAAATATATCTCCTTCGGAATGGTGTGAATCTAGGACTAATAGCTGCAAACACTTGGCAGCCAATGGGGCGGTGTTGAGTATTTGGTATCGGACTTAAAACAGTTTTTCTGCATTGGTGAGCTATGTTCACGCTTACAAAAATTAAGTCGGGATTGTACCCACGTTTCCAACGCCCACTGTTGAAAGATGGTGGAAGTTTATTATCGTGGACAAGATTAAGTTGGTTGCTATCAGCCCAAGTCAAAACTGCTTCACCATTACTGTCGTCCTCAACATAACCCCAAACGTTACTGTGGCTATTGAAATCTCAAACAATAAAGTGAACTTGTAGATTGTTGTAGTTGTCTGGAGGTGAAAAATGGAAGTCTGCTCCTGGAGGTTTGTAGAATGACGATACAATACAACCATTCAGTTCTACAGACAGTAATTCAATATCGTTGACTTCTGTATGTGAGGTAGAGAGGACAGCTATGTCATTCCGAACAAAGATAGCACTACCATACTGTCTATGGGATCGCTAAACTGCCAGTTTCATCCCAAGAATTTTTGGTCTTCCCAAGGTGTCATCTCGATGAGTTTCTTGCATACATAAAACATCACACCTAGGTTCATTGACAATATGTTGTAGGAGTTCTTCTTTGGCAACAGACAAGCCTTCTACGTTGACCGATACGATCATAAGATGTGGTCTTGATAAAGACCGTAGGTTCCCAATCATTATGAAACTTCCAATGCAATGCTTTTGGAGTGCTGACGTTCACTTCAGTACTGGAGAACAGACCATGTACCTATGCAGGGGCACCACGTGCAGGAATCAGCTTCACCCCCAAGTGTTTTATGCTGAGCGCGGTTAGATTTTTTAACTTTTAATTATTTTGAGAGATTTTCACTGGAATTTGTGGTTGGATGGAGCGCTGGAGTCACTTTAGGCTTGAGTATTCTAGGGGAAATTTCTAATCTCGTGTTAATTTGTTTGTTCATGAATATTGCAAATTTATGAAAGAGCGACAGTTATCAGCTATCAATAATCTTACCAAAGACGAAGTTAAATACGAAGTAATTATTCGTGGTGAATCTTCTGTCGGCCATAGAGAGCAAGATCTATTAATTTTGAAAAAACTGAAGGATGCTCCTGTCCACTTGCCTAAGTTGGAGGATCTTGGTCTCGATAAACGTCTGGTGAGTTCACAATCGTACCTACTGTTCAAACCATCATTAATTTTGCTGATTATTTAATTGGATGTGATCGTCGTTCTGCTTCTCCAATTGTTTAAATTAAAAACTGGGGCTGTGCACTGGTTTTATCGTCTTGTAGATCTGATTAATATTTGAACCAAAGAGATGTTGAATTTCTACTTTAAGGTATCTGCGTTCTAAGTTAGTGGTGAGTCATTTAAAGATTTTTCCTAGTGATATTAATTCCAAATTAGGTGAATCTATAGTTATCTGATTTTAATGCTGAAACAAATGTGTGTGATTCGGGTGAAAGCTTTGGTTCTGAAAAGATTGGCGTTAATTTAAATTTGGAATCTTTATCGGTCGTTCATTTAATAGAAATTATGAATAATTTGGAAAGTAGTTCTTCAGTGGGTGAAAGAGACAAGTTGTGTCATCGTGTGCTACTCAAAGGGATTTATCGAACCTAGATGTTGTGAATGGTGTTAATACAAGTAAACAGAGAGCTAATTTATCCAAATCGTTGGCTGATATACCCTTGTATTGTGATACGAGCAACTTGTTAGTTAATATTGGGGCCGATAACCTAGATGTTAGGCCCCTTAAAACAACAATTATCATCATCATCATGTTAGTTAATAATTCTACAGTTACTAGGTCTATACCCGGTAATGAAGGTACGTTAGAGTATTCTAAAGTTAATGAAGTCAACCAAATGACACCAACCTTAATTCCTAGTGCCTCGATCCATGATAATTTGCCCACGATATACAATTCTAGTGAAGGTCTTAGGTTTTCTAGCCTCTCTCATACTCTTAGTACATGTCTGAAGGATTTACAAATATGTAGTGGTAATGATATTAATCAATTAGTAATGTTTTTGAAAGTTTTCATTAATTTAGTTGATAATGCTATTGTATTTGGGTTGTCTGATGCCAAAATATTTTAAATTATTTTTCCTTACACGGTTGGCTTGTTGAGAGAAAAGATTGTGGATGCAAAGTGTTTCGTGCCTTATGCGTATATCAACTTAATTTATTTTTCAGAGCACAGAGGTTGTGTGAAACTCTTAATGATTATTCTCTAGTTATAAAAACATATTACAGGGTTAAAAAAAAACAGATTGTCTGAAAGGCAGTTAGTATCATCGATCATTGCTGGTGTTAATCCTGAATGTCGTTCATATTTGGTTTTGGAGTCTAAACCTACTACGTTGCTGGAATTGAATGAAATTATTAGGTCTGCTGAAATTGTCTGAAGCTGGCCCCGTGGTGTTTGGTAGCACGCCTGCCTCTCACCTGGAGGCCCTGGTTCAATTCCCGGCTCCGTCAGGGATTTCAAAACTGACGTGAGGGTTGGAACGGGGTGCACTCAGCCTCGTGAGGACAATTGAGTAGCTGTCTGAAAGTGAGGCAGCACCACGATCCCTAAAACCAAGATTAACGGCCGAGGGGACCCGATGCGCTGATCACGCGTCACCCTAATATCTGCAGGCCAAAAGGCTGGGCAGCGGTCGCTTGGTCGGCCTAGGCCCTTCATGGGCTGTATAGTGTCAGGGGTTGGCTTGTTGTTGTTGAAATTGTCTGAAATGCAGACACATTACGTGTAAACAACGTTCCTCCGTCCCTTAACTTGGCTAATATAATGCCTACTAGTTATTTACCTAATAACTATGTTCCTACGCCCATGTATTCTCCTAATGTAATTCCTCCTAATATTTTAACTAGTCCCAATGTTTCTGCACCCATGGATTTTCTTACTGTTATTCCTACTGGTGGTATACCTAGTACAAATGTGCCTACACACATGTATATGCCAGAGATAACGCCTCCTAATTATCCAACTAGTAATTATTTACAGTGGAGATTGGTATCTTCTCCAAACGAGGTCAGATCTAACAAAGGCAAAAGATGTGATCGTTGTGGTTCCTACAACCAGATTGCACGATGGTGTGATAAGAAATATAATCGTGGTCAATGATGTTATCTAAACGACATCTCGTCGGATTGTCATATATGGAAGGGCTATTCTAACAAAATAAGGTTAAACGTTTAGGTAATCGTGATTATGGTAGGGGTATCAGTAGAAATAATAAAATCTGTAATCGTATCAGGCGTGCATCTAAGAGTGATGGTCCATTTATAGAGATCTATGTTAACAACGAACCTAATTCCACATTAATTGATTCGGGCAGTATTAATTCCTTTTTAGATAGAAAATGGTTCGAAGGTATGACATCTGTATGCAAGTTCGATGAGTTAGTGAATGAATCCAACAATATAATCTATGATCATTCTACATCTCTTGATGTGTTAGGTTATGTAAGAGTCAAATTCAATATTTCTGATTTCTCTTGGAAATTTAATTTATGAATATTAGATAATTTGACCTGTAACGTTATTCTTGGGGCTGATTTTATTTCACATGCTGGTTTATTGATTGATTTGAGGACAAGATTATGCTGGTTTCAATTTAAACCTAATTTAAAGATTAAATTTAATATGATGCATAGTAATTACGTTGTCAACTCCAGTCAAAAGGATTCTAAATCTACGACAGTTGATGATCTCGAGTTTAGTAATTTGAATGAGGATCAGGCAATGTAAATTAAACAATTATGTTCTGAGTTCCCCGTAGATTTGACTGACAAACTGGGTGTAACTCATATTATGGAATACGAGATAGAACTTTCAGACACTATACCTGTACGTGCTTTCCCATACAGACTATCCCCCTTAAGATGAAAGTCTCCAAATAAATTATTGACGATATGTTAAAGGATGAAATTATTAGGAAGTCAACATCAGCGAATTCATCACCATTTTCCTTGTGCCTAAGCCCAACGGACAATACAGACCTGTAATATGTTATCGAGCACTAAACAAAAGGGTGATATTACAACATATTCCTCTTCCGGACTTGCAATCATGCTTCGCATGGTTCAAAGGAGAAAATATCTTTACGAATTTAGATCTCAATAGTGCCCACTTTCAGGTAACCTTAACTGAAAGATCTCAAGCTAATACGGCATTCACGACTATTTGGAATCTATTCGAATTCCAACGCCTTCCTTTCGAGTTATCTACGGGAGCTGCTGTGATCAGTAGATTATTGGACAACGTTTTTGATGGGATTAAGTTTAAGTCAGTTTATCACTACCTGGATGACGTCGTTATCATTAGCAAAACCTTTGAAGAACATTTGCAACATGTGAGAGAAGTCTTGTTGAGACGTAAAAGTACTGGACTTACTGTCAAACTTTCAAAGGTTTCCTTTGCAAAGCCTCAGATTTCTTTCCTAGGGCACATTATTTCATCCTCTGGGATATCAGTAGATCAGAGTAGGACTCAGGCTATCAGAGAGTTCGAGCCTCCTTAATGTGTTAAAGAAGGTTAGCAAGGTTTATTGGCATGATCAACTACTTTCGAAAGTTTATACTTAACTTCGTTCACCGAGCTGCTCCTATTAATAAGCTGCGGAACAAAGATATAGAATTTAATTGGGGATCTTAACAAGAAGAAGGCCTTGAAGATTTAAAATTGGCTACAAGTAACGCTCCTATTTTGTCAATTTCGGATTTTTCTAAAACCTTCATTATACAGACAGACGCTTCGAACCGTGCCGTAGGTGCTGTTTTGTTACTGGAGTATGACCAGGGAAGATTACCAGTTGCCAAAGCCTCAAGGATGTCGAGAAAAGGTATTCAGTGTATGAATTGGAAGGGTTAGCGGTAATGTTTGCATTAGAAAAGGTCGGGCTGTATGTGGAACATGTCCCGTTTGAATTAGAGACGGATAGCCAGGCGCTGAGTTGGGTGCCAGGAAAACCCAGAAAAACAGGAAGGATAGCACGCTGGGCAACCAGAATATTATCCTTCAAGTTTACCGTAAGTCATATTCGCGGTAGTGACAATGGTATTGCAGATTGTTTAAGTAGGATATATACTGATGATTTGGAGGCTAATGGGAAGGTAGGAGAGTCTTGTAACGTAAACCATGATCTGAATGTTTCTAATGTCATATTATAAACTTGCCCTATGCTTTTTGGGGATGTGTCTGAGTATCAGAGAGAAGATCCCATTTTAAGTGAAATTATTAGAAACATTGAGAAAGGAGATTCTGTCAAACCTTACTCCATTAAAAACAAGATGTTCAGTAAAGAACATATAGCCTACTTTCTCCTAAAAGCATGGGTATTGTTATAACTCTTTGTCATTTTCAAGGAGTATAATTGAATGTTGGTTGTAGTAGCTTGTTGAAATACAACGTGCTATAGGGATATTAAACATGAATATGAGGTGCCCTTTGCTAGTGCTACCTCTGTAAAAAAATTCATTCAATTCGGTTTCACCGTGTTTGAATTGATATGGGGAATGGATTTGCACACATACATGGCCGCTATTTGCAAACTATTGGGCTGATGACCTTGTAGTCAGTCATAAGATGCTTTCCACAAAATGGCGTGTTGTTGCAAAATCAGGTAGAGATCAAATTATTAGGATGGTCATAATTTGATTTAAGCTTTTAACATTTGTGTGGCCGTCATTCCGTTTCCGTCAAGATGGCGGCGATATAAAACATGACACTGAGGTGCCCTTTGCTAGTGCTACCTCTGTACCAAATTTCGTTCAATTCGGTTTCCCCGTATTTGAATTGATAGGGGGAATCGATTTGCACACATACTTGGCCACCCTATGCAAACTGTTGGGCTGATGATCTTGCAGTTTGGTCAGAATATGCTTCCCACATGAAGATATGTTGTTGCAAAATTTGGTAGAGACTAGATTATTAGGTTGGTCGTAATTACATTTTAGCCTTTAACATTTGCGTGGCCGCGATTACGTTTCCGTCAAGATGGCGGTGATATAAAACATGACACTGAGGTTCCCTTTGCTAGTGCTACCTCTGTACCAAATTTCGTTCCATTCGGTTTCACCGTGTTCGAATTGATAGGGGGAATCGATTTTCCCACAAAGATGGCCGCCATCCGCAAAATATTAGACTAATGACCTATTAGTTTGGTCAAAGGATGCTCCCTCCATAAAGGTATCTTGTTACAAAATTTGGTAGCGATCGGATGATTAGGTTAATCGTAATTTGATTTAAGCTTTGAACATTTGTGTGGCCGCCATCACGTTTCTGTCAAGATGGCTGCGATATAAAACATGGCACTGAGGTGCCCTCTGCTAGTACTACCTCTGTACCAAATTTCGTTCCATTAGGTTTCACCGTGTTTGAATTAATAGGGAGAATCCATTTTGACACAAAGATGGCCACCATCCGCAAACTATTATGCTAATGACCTATTAATTTGGTCAAAGGATGCTTCCTCCATAAAGGTATGTTGTTGCAAAATTTGGTAGAGATCGGATGATTAGGTTAGTCGTAATTTGATTTAAGGTTTGAACATTTGTGTGGCCGCCATTACGTTTCTGTCAAGATGGCGGCGATATAAACCATGACACAGAGGTGTCCTTTGCTAGTACTACCTCTGTACCAAATTTCGTTCCATTCCGTTTCATCGTGTTCGAATTAATAGGGGGAATCGATTTTCACACAAAGATGGCCACCATCCGCAAACTATTAGGCTGATGACCTATTAGTTTGGTCAAAAGATGCTCCCCCTATAAAGGTATGTTGTTGCAAAATTTGGTTGAGATCGGATGATTAGGTTAGTCGTAATTTGATTTAAGGTTTGAACATTTGTGTGGCCGCCATTACGTTTCCGTCAAGATGGCGGCGATATAAAACATGACACTGAGGTGTCCTTTGCTGGTGCTACTTTTGTACCAAATTTCGTTCAAATCGCGTTCACCGTGTTCGAATTGATAGGGGGGGACAGGCATTCAGAGTACACACCCTCACACACACACACACACACACACACACACACACACATACACACACACAGACAGACACACTTTTTATTTCGCCCTGTGATGATCTAATAAGTCTACTTTCATTTTTTACAAAAATCGAAAGTAGGCTAATAAGATCTTTTGTTGTTCTGCGAGGAATGATAGGTTACCTAAAATTGTATTACCTCCCATTTTGATATCTGAGACATTCAGATATTTCCATGAATCACCATTAGGGGGTCATCTAGGTGTCTTTAAAACTAGGCAGAAAATTAGGCAACATTTCGTCTGGAAAGGTATGGACAAAGATATTAGAAGGTTAGTAAACAACTATAATGCTTGTAGTATAGCTAAGCCGTCCATCAATACCAAAACTGGGTTATTATCTTCTGAAATTGCAACTAAACCTATGAAAAGGATCTTTATCGACTTCATTGGCCCCCTACCTCTGTCTAAGTCGGGAAACAGTTTTGCATTAGTGTGTACTGATGGCTTTCCCAGGTTTAATTGGATTTTCAGACCAAAACAGGAACAACCCAAACTGTAATTAAATGCTAAAATAAATTTTTTACTTCCTTTGGTCCTTGCCAATTTATTATTTCTGACAATGCCAAATGCTTTACGTGACATGTCATTCGTAATTATTGTTTTGAATTTTCTTTCGCTCATGTAACAACTACTGCATACTATCCGAAAGGATCATATACCGAGAGAGTTAATCGTAATCTAGGTTCAGCTCTCATAACATTCCATCACAATGAACAAAATGTATGGGATATTTGTATTCATTGTTGACTTACGCCTTTAATGCTGCTGTGCATGAATCACATAAATCTACACCTTTCTCATTAATGTATTCCTTTGTACCTAACTCTCCTATTTTGAACCTATGGTCAATTGAACAATAATTGTTACCGGATAAATATTCTGTGAAATATATTAGTTCTTTTTGGAAAAAGGCCAGAGTAAACATGAAGGTAGCACATGATCGACTTGCAAAAAGGTATAACCAAGGAAGAAATACCACTTCACTTAAAATTGGGGATGTTGTTTTTATTTAAAAAAAACTCCTAAGGAGCCTGGTCCCAAAGAATCAGGTAAACTCATGGCTAAGTTTCGTGGACCTTGTAATGTCGTGAGTTTCCTGACTCCGGTAACATTGCTGGTAAGCGATCCTAAAAACAAGAGAATATTTAGGGTTCATGTTTCGCACGTGAAGAAATGGGGTGACCCTTCCGAAACTAATAGTTAGTCTATTTAATAGTTATTTGGTGATTGGTATCGTAAAATTTTTGTAAATTGTTCTGGATTTGTGTGTGGTGTGTAAATGTCGTCTGAATACGTGTGGTAATGTATATTTGTGTTTAGAATTGATGGGTGGGGTCATTTCAGGTTTGTTTTGTTAATGTTACAGGTAGGGTAAGGTATTGTAATTTTATTTATGGGGTATTTTGAGTATCTCGTGTGGTAAATCAAGTATGTAAGTAAATATTTCGTTGAGATATTTACCGATTTGAGTTCAATTAGTCGTTGTATGGGCAATTACTGGTTGAATAAAAGTTGGTTTTGTTGTAGACCTTCCGTTTCTGATATATATATTGTGCCCTTGGCTCCGGTACCGTCATGTCACTTCATCGAGTTTGAACGCAGCGCCAAGTGCAGAGTTTGAAACGAGCGCCGCTGGGAAGCCAGCTAGTGCCTCGCTTCCACGCGGAGTTGTGACAAATGGCATAACATCGATGTTTCGGGAAGGATTGAAGTTTCTGAGATACTTGTTTATCAAGAAAGAGAACTGAGCCATATCATTGCTTGTGATTTTTGAATTATTCTGGAAAAAGAAGCATGGAAATCGAGCAACGCATTGAAGAGATATGAATGTTTTAAGTTGAAGAACATTACGTCATGGAGGTCGCAGGTGGGCAGCCCAACGGTATTTAAGCCGCTCGCCGGACTGCAATGACAGCTGTGCTCATTCTACGAAAGGAGTGGTAACCCTGCTCTACCCTCAATTGAACAATAATTGTTACCGGATAAATATTCTGTGAAAGATATTAGTTCTTTTTGGAAAAAGGCCAGAGTAAACATGAAGGTAGCACATGATCGACTTGCAAAATGGTATAACCAAGGAAGAAATACCACTTCACTTAAAATTGGGGATGTTGTTTTTAATTTAAAAAAAACTCCTAAGGAGCCTGGTCGCAAAGAATCAGGTAAACTCATGGCTAAGTTTCGTGGACCTTGTACTGTCGTGAGTTTCCTGAGCAGATAGTCTGCAAAACGCCGAGTGGAACAATACGCTGCGCGAAGTGTTGTCGGGTCGTGGACTTAGACTTTTCGAGAACATTGTGTTCATGCAGAATGAAGGAATGAGTGTGGAACTCTGTTTATTTTCGCCATACAAGTGAGTGATAGATTATTTTTCAACAAGTGGTTGAGTGTTTCCACTATGTCCTAAGTGAAGTTGTTTGAAGACAGTTTGACAACGATTATTCTTGACGATGAGATTATAGTAATAGGCTTTCGCATAAACTCGAAGTGTTTCACAAGTGTTTTGATAAGTACAGTTTGACAACGGTCATATTTGAGAATGAGCATAAGATAGGAGACTTGCACAAAATGTTCAAAGTGTTTTGCGAAAGGAGAAGCACCGTGAGATGAGGTTTCGATCCCTGAAATAAATTGTACTGTTTTCGTCGCTGTGAACATTTACGGTAGTATCTGATAAATATTTAGCCTAAGAAAATGTTGTCCAGTGTATTCGAAGGGGATAAAGTGTGCCAGTTAAGTACGAATTTGAACATGAGTTCGGAACAATTTGATCATCGAATGAACATTACCGATTTTCTTGAGAACAGGGGAAGGAACATGCACTAAATACTAGCGATGGGTTAGATGGGAAGGAGAAGGAAGAAAGAAGAGGGGAGAGAGGAAGAAGATGACCGGAGGCCCATTCCTGGAGGACAGGAACCACGTGGTGGCACCCCAGTGGATACCAGCGCCATTCGATCAAGGCAGTATTGGAGACACGCCACATGGGAAGGCACAGGAACATGGATTTCCTCTGCCATACAAGAGGCCGATCCAAGACCATCGTATCAGAATGAAGTAAGGCCAGATCTTTTATTGGTAGTCTAGTTTTTAGCAGAGTCATGTGTATTTCCCAACCTTTAGTCATGTCTAGTTTAGGTCATGCCTACTGGCGTAATTATTCAGTTTCAGTATTTTTCTACGTGTTATTAGCCAGTGATTTGAGAAGCCCAGATTTGTCTTTTTTCTAGGTAATGTTAACAATCTGATAGATATTCTAGATTTTTCTCCGAGTGCAACTTGTGCATTTGCAAGGTTGAATGCTCGTGATTCTTCACAGTTAATAATGATAATAATCAAGATGGTTCATAATAATAAAATAATAATCTGAGGTGGCCATCCATGGGTGGTGGTTCTAGTAGATTTTCAGAAAGCTTATGACTCTGTGGATAGAGATACCCTTTTCTTCATACTACGGGAATTTGGTCTGGATGGGAAGACACTACGATTACTCCAAGCCACTCTGAGAAACACGACGTCCAAGGTCAGATTCAGAGGTGAACTATCCGAAAGTTTTCCAATCAGAACAGGAGTTAGACAGGGCGATGGTCTGTCCTGTATTCTCTTCAACTGTGTACTGGAAAAGATCATTAGGGAACGGAGAACGATGCTACCACCGGGAGCAGGACTGAAGCTTGGTTACAAGAGAGACAGCTTTTGCTGATGACCTCATTCTACTGGCAAATAACATAGAGGAGGCTACCTACAATCTACAGAGTTTTATAGTGTAGCAGTTAAGACTGGTTTGAAGATCAACATCCAGAAGACTCAATTTATGACCAATATCAAAGAGGCCCCTTCTAATATTCCTCTCACAGACACTACCATACGAAAGGTACCTGCAGTTAAGTACTTGGGAGAATGGATGTCTGCTAATCAGAGCGAGAACCTAGCCATAGATGCTAGATGTACCAAGTTTGAAAGGGCTTATCATTCCTGTCGTAGTATCTATTCATCTAAGTGCCTCTCCAAGAACCTCAAACTCAGACAATATAACTCCGTCGTCAAGCCATCTGTTCTGTATGCTTCTGAGTGCCTTGTAATGACCAGAAAGGGTCCACTCAGAAAACTGGAGTTAAAAGAGAGGAAGATCCTGAGGAGGATATTAGGTCCAATTAGAGAGGAAGGAGGCATTTACAGAATCCGTCATAATGTTGAATTGTATGAACACCAGGAGGACATCATCACGTCTATAAGGAAAAGACGCCTGGCCTTTTATGGACACTTGGCACGTCTGGATTCTGAAAGACTCAGCAAAAGGATATTCACAGTAACAGGAAGAGGCAAGGCTTCTAAGAACAAATGGATTGCGTCAGTTAAGTCAGGTATGGAGCAACTAGAGATCCCACTGGAACAAACTCGTGACCGTCTGATGTTCCGCAAGGTCATCCGACAGGGCATTCTCCCAACGTCCCTTACAAGTAAGAAGACTACAGGAGCTAAGTGGACAGAAGAAAGAAGACTGATTCACAGTCAGAAAATGAGGGACTATTGGAAGAAGAAGAAAGCAACAACTTTACCGAAGAGTAGATACGAGCCCCGTGGTCCTAAGTAGGCCAAAACGAAAAAGAAGAAGAATAATAAAAAAAACTTTCTTCGGCTTTTCCCAATCAATTGGGGTCGCCGGAGCCAACCAGGCTCATTTTGGTTTAGGCCGGGGATTTAAGGCCGGATGCCCTTCCTGACGCCACGTGATTTTCCAGGTGAAAATTCCACCCCGCTGTCACCGGTATTCGAACCCCGGCCGTCCGAGTGAAAGCCGAGAAGCTAAGCCACTGCGCCATCACGCTCCCCTTGAATAATAATAATAATAATAATAATAATAATAATAAATAAGGTTAATTTTTGAATGATCTTTCTAATAATATTTTGTGGACAGATGCTTTAAGGAGTGGAAAATAGCGAAATGCCAAAATATTTAAGTGAGCTTTTGACAAATTTTTGGTCATGATAATATGCCACAATGTTTAAAATGTGAGAAGATTTAAGAGGAGGATTGACATATTTTGCTTATGGAAAAATGGAAGGAGATTAAATAAATTAAATTATTTAAATAATAGGATCAAGATATGATAATAATAATAATAATAATAATAAGAAGAAGAAGAATCTCAAGTTTGATTTTCAGTTATGAATTTGTAAAATCTAATTATCACAGAAATTGAATGGAGTTATATGAGCGTTCATATGAACGTATTTTGGATTTGCAATGATGTGTAAAGTCTAGAGAGGTCGCCCAGACAAAGCAAGTGGATTGCAGGTACGTCCCGCACTGGTAAAGGCAGGTATAGGCCACCAGGTTGAATATGAACATGTCGAAGACATGGTTAGTCAGGCAAATGGAATTATTGTAGCATTTATAAAGAGATGTTTGTTGAAGGAGCCAGAGCGCATAGTATAATGGTCTGGTGTAATAATTAGGTCTGGATTATTAGCTTCTCATAAGTGTTTTAAAGGGTCATATTGTATATATGAGCTTATTTTTTAGCCTATTTTCAATTTCAAAAAAATAGGCTTATGAGATCTTCTTTTGTCCGTGTGTGTGTGTGCGTGTGTGTGTGTGTGAGGTGTGTCCCCCCCCCCCCCAATAAAATCTAAACGGTTGGAGCGATTTCAATGAAACTCGGTAAGTTCATAGCACTATTCCCGGCGACCTCGACCGTGCCCTTCAAATTTTGTTACGTCTCACCAATCCAACTTGGCGGCTGTGCGAATTATTTCACTAGCATTCAATATCTCGGAAACTATTATCGATATCGCCCTGAAATTGTGTACGGTGATAAAGGGCACTACTAGAAGTTCACCTATGAGACGTTCAAAAACCTGGTGACTACAAAACCAACATGGCGGTCAAGCGAAATTGAGATTTTAAATAGACATTTCTCGCGATTTAACTATCCAAACGTAATGAAACATGGTACAGCAAATGTTTATACACATTGCAATGCACTGGAGTCTAATTAAGTTCAATTGTTTACATAACCTCAAAATGGCGGCTGTGCGAAATATTTCACTGACATTCTATATCTCCGAAACTATTACAGATATCATCATGCAATTTTGTACGGTGATAAAGGGTACTGATACAAGTTTATCTATGTATATTTCATAAACCTGTAAAGTACAAAACGAACATGGCGACCAAGCGAATTTGAAATATTTTAATAGACTTTTCTCGTGATTTAACTCTCTGAGCGCAGTGAAATGTGGTACAGTAAATGATTTTGCAGATTGTAATGCACTGCCATCTAATTTAATTCAATGGTTTACATAACCTCAAGATGGCGGCTGTGCGAAATTTTAAAATTAAGTTTTTATTCTTGTGTCGTAATCATGCGATCGAAGTGAAAGTTTGAATAATGAAGCTAGGCAATAATTGTCCTTGAATGGTACATAACTCTATGGCCTATACATATAACAATCCTAAATGGCGAGCTTCCGAAATATTTAGACGGTTCTCAATATCTATGAATCTTTTACAGCAACCAAACTGTTTTTTTTTAAATGTTCATAGAGACTATGAACATATGTTCACCTATAGGACTGTCATTAACCTGGTGAGCACAAATCCAACATGGCGGCGACGCGAACTATAAATATTTAAATGGACGTTTCTCGCGAAATAACTATCCGAGTGCCGTGAAACGTTGCACGTTAAATGCTTATACATATGTTGATCCACTGGCATGTAATTTATTTCAATTGTTTGCATAATCACAAGATGGCTGGTGTGCGTACTTTTGAAATCTCGTTTTTACTTCTTGTGTTCTAATCATGCGATTGAAGTTTGAATACCACACGTTCACAATAATCTTAATGTAATAGTACAAAAATAAAAATCCATCCTGGCGACCATATGAAATATTTAGACGGTTCTCAATATCTACGAATCTGTTACAGCAATTAAACTGAAATTTTGTATGTTGATAGTGTGCTCAATCGGACACGGCAGACTGGCATCGAACTCGGGTCTTATCAGAGAAGACCAGGCCCATGATTATGCCTAGAGTCGAACCATTGATCTCTGAGGGGGAACAGCTACAGGGAACCCGAAGAGCAATGAGTTGTATAATGATATATAATAATATAGCATGATTTCACGTCTTGTATGTGAATATCATAGCTGTTTAAGGGAATAATTGTCAGAAAATGCAGTCATATGTACGTTTTCGAAGTATAGAAACGCGAAAGCAGGCCAGCTTGACACTTTACTAATTACAGCCAGCAGAGGGGAGGAGATTCAAGGCGCCGAAGGAACTTATTTCTTCTGGATCGAGGAGACAGCTCGAAATTAATGACCCTGGGAGTCCCCGATGGACAACACTTGAGACCGTAGTGGGGGTAATTGTCCACGGAAATTAATTGATTGCAGCCAATTGGAGCATCGAAATGGAATAAAATGTACACCCAGGTGAATATATTCTAGGAGAGATAATTTAGGAGTGGTCTTACACCTAAATTAAAGCCTATATCTCTAAATAAGCCGGTTAACACCGAGCTTACGCTCGAGAGGAGTGATTTGGTGACCAGCAAGAGGGGATTCACCATGGTGGCGTCATGACGCTATGGAATAAGGCAATTAATTGTAATTAATTGGCCAAAGCGATCGCTTGCACGAGAGTGATTATGGGACTTCGACACCTAGATGAACGAGGTGTATACGTCATTTTGAATGGAAATGCATTATTTCAAGAAAGGAGTCGCTCTCGTGTGTCCTGTGGACTACATTTTACGGGAAACCTTTATATAGGGGAAGCAGCACAGACCAAGCCAGTTCGTCTTTAGTTCGTCTTGAGTTCATCTGCAGTCTACACGTAAACTAAACGCTGCCAGTAGTGCGCGAAATGTTAGAGTATCGATGCTCGAGTGTATATGAAGAACAATGGAAGCGCATCATATAGCTTCTTAATAGTAATCAAGAATCGTGTAAGATTTAATCTACAGCAGATATTTATCCATTATTATACGCAAGTGTAGTTTGCTACAGCGTAGCAATAATTTAGGATGGTTTTGGACACTGAATACCAGGAGGTATTGTCATACTTATAAATGACGCAGTATCATCAGGATCATTACAGTTATGGGAGCCCGAGAGGCATCACAAGTAATCATGACGGTGAAATGAACCGTATTGAAGGGAACGAGAATCGAACGCACGCACACGCTATATAGACTTTCACGGAGACCAGCGGTTGTCGTAGCTTCATCGCATCTCTGGGGTCAGGTGTTAGGAGGAGTCCAGTTCAGGATCCACATGTGAATAGTGCGAAAAGTGTATATAAGTTTATTATAGTGATTTCAAAAGTGTTTATGTGTATTGTGAAATAATATGTATCGTGTTAAAGTGAGAAAAGCCACTGATAAAAGTATGATTATCATGTGGGAAATATGTGATATCATGTGCCGTGTGAGATATAGCATGATGGCTTAAATCAAGCGTCATGATAGGTCCGTGGCTGGTGTGCTGGAATAATCCAGCGAAAATGAAAAGTGAGTACAAATTTACAATGTTATTCTAACTAGATAGTTCACCATACAACGATGCATCACTTTGAGACTAAGATGTAACAGTCACTTATGTACGAGCTTTCACCACTCGTATTTGATAGAGTATGGCTTGGAAGGTGATATTTTTAGGGCCATTCAGGCCTAAGATAGTGGTGAATGTAACGGTAACGTTAAATGATAATAATAATAATAACAACATATGGGGTCGGTAACAGTAAAGTAAAGTAATAGGCATTTCAGGCCTAAATAACGTTCAAAGTGTGTCATGTCTAATATAAAGATACTGTATTTTGGTAAACAGTAAGAAAGTAACGTGAAATATAGCGAGATACGAGAATTTTTCAGTGTCAATGAAGTGTTGAATGAATATTGAATATGGTCAATTCTTAGGATTGTTTTTGAGAACCATTAAAGTAATGTAAGCCAGTAAATTTATACTTGTTTTTAGGAGCTATTTAAAGCTTTGGCTTAAGTGTAATTGCAGAGAGGACGCGGGTGCCTTAATAATTGAGTCATCTATGAAAAGTATTGTTTGAGCCGCATTTAGCGAGCGAAGTAACGTAGAATCCAGTGATTTACGTAAATAAAGTTGCGGGGACCAAGCTAACATAGCTTGCACGTTAGGTGAAAAGTTGGCTAATCTACGAGTTAGTACCGCCGTGGAGCGTACTTATATTATTCTCAGCGAATTGGACAGAGCCTGTCTGTATCTATCGCTTGCAGGAATAATTGCCACGAGGGATGCTCTTCGAGACCCCGTGAGCACATGTATTATATGATCTGCCCTGAGAGGAGATTCATGTTCGTCGTATAGGAAACGCAGATTTCCTTATTATATTTAGGCAGCTGCTGATGAGCAATCTTGTATTCTCATTATGATGCGCGCCCAAAGCCACTAGAATCGCCAAAGAACGGCAAGACTATTACAGAATCCATCCCCAGCCATGAATGTTAATTAGGAGCCGAGTTGAGCCCAATACACTATAAATATAGGTGTTAAATAATCGGAATGACTCAATTACTTGAGATAACACTCCGCGTAACTCCATTGTACTGCAATTGTAAACAAAGATGACCTTGCTTGCAGCCAAGAGGGGAGTGGTAGTAGACCACTAGGACGGCGGCCATCTTGCTCGGCCAGCTGGAACTAATTTTATTGCCTGCGTGAAAGGGAGGTCTAGCGACCTGATCCCTTTATTTTTAAAGCAGAGTGGGACACTGAAGAATCTCGGTATTTCGAAATGTAATTAAGATGTGATTGTTATGATGATGCCAATTGAATTAAATGATGTGTTTCAACACACATACATTGTCGGATCATTGAAATCGGATAATATTTGGCCCAGTTATTCTCTGAGGAGGAACGCTGAACCAAATAAATGAAGGCATCTTTTTAAAGTGCATTTTTGCCCAGTTCACACTAATTTATGCAGACGGGTATGTGATTTCTAAGAACATGACACGTTTGTAACGATAATAATTTCGACCAGACCCAGAAAATCGTTGTATGGTGAAACTATAAACATTTCTGTCCATGTGTATTTTGGAAGGGAAAACGTACCACTTTTAGCGTTTCATATTGATGGAAAAGGGGAAGATGATTCACACGACACAACAACATTTGTTAATTAAGGCATAATATAATGAATATATGTTAATGGAAGTAAATGCCCGTGAGAAAACGGAGTAATGTTTAATTATTACAGAATTAATGTCATTTAAAGTGATATGTGACTTTGTGTTGTGATACTCCAGTTATGTAAAATTGTGTCACATAAAGAACACTATGGAGACTCGTAGATGTCTGAAAGTATCAATGATAGGATGCTAGAAATAGATTTGAGTGCAGTGAAGCACTAATTAAGAAGAGACTCACAAAATAACCTTGATTTTCATTGTGGGAATTAAATGTAAATTATCCTTTGTTTGTATTTTGTTGTATAGCCATGACTTTAGATCAGTAAATGTTTTATTTAGGAATATGTTGTTTCTTTCATGTAGAGTAGTTACCTGATAGACTCAAATCCTGAGCATGTGGTCGTATGGTGGGCAGGAACGTCCCATACCTCGAAAGACCGTGAGTTAGCTGGGATACGAACACATGTTCCACATGATGACAATTGGGTACAATAGAGACAATTAACATGAGCAGGATATATGAAAATAGGCTGTATAGTTCTTCACGGAACTACTTGTTCTATAATCATTTCAAGGTTAACAAATATGTGATAACAATTCTGAATCAAATTGAGAATGTTTTATGCATCTTTTACTGAGTGTAAATTTTGATTCGACTCAATTTTGACAACCTAATGTGATACATGATAAAGTGAATTATTCAGGAGAAGTGCAACGAATTAATCCGTGTGAAAAATTCAGAAAGTGGTGTTTTTTTTGAAGTGATTAAAATTCACAATGTGATTATGGACACTGATTAGTGTATAGGACATTCATATTATAAAATAACATACATTTACATAATTTTGTAGGATCTCGGGGTAAGAGACTAGCAATATTAGCTACCCTGGAGATATTAGGAAGGAGTGTTTAGTGTTTTCGCTTTTAAAGATTTTAATAAAAGTGGAAAGGTTTTATGTATTTTGTGTGTTATTTTTCATCCTACTTATATTCAGGCGGGGATCTCGAATCCAGTTAGCACATTTGTCCAAACCCCGTTTCTCTGAGTTTTCCGAGTCTCGTGCTCAACTGTTTTCGAGATTCTCGCATATGTGGTCATTGGTCTTTGGACAAATTGGCACAATATATTCTGAAATGGGACAGTGATATGCGATATAAGATGGAGATATTGTAATTTCAGGTAAGTTTATTGAGTGATTTGCCGAAAGTTCCCTAATGTTCTCTTGGAATACGTGCTAATGGTTCGTTTATTTTTCTATTTGATCCAGGATGGCAACTATTGTAGTAAGTATTGAGTGTAATTAGTGTATGAAGGTTCTGGTATGCCCAACATGATCCTTAAGAAAAGCGTTCTTATGGTTCGTTGTATATTTTTCTTGAATCTGGTAAATAACGATGTTTATGAATGTTAATGTTATTAGTGTATCTGGGTCCGTTTATTTTACATACTAGTGGTTAATTTGGAGAAATTTATTATTGCGGGTGGTTAACTATTTCCTTTGCGAATTTTATGTGTGGTCGTGTGGTGAATGATGTGATCTACACGAGTGCTTGTTCATCATTTGTAGTGGTCTTGGGTTAATTTGATGTAGTTAGGTTCTTCTGTGAATTTTTGGGAGGTATTTTGCTAAGGTTCGTTGTTATTTGGAAGAAAATACTTCTTATTTCTTATTTCCTTTGATTTGGGGTTATTTCCTTGTAACTTTTTTCCTTAATTTGATTCTCATTAACGTTATCTAGGGTTTCCTTTTGGAGTTTCATTTCATGGTACAATTATGAGCAGATACCAACGTCAATTCTTGTTTTCTCTCTAATGTTATTGATATTTTATATCTGGTGTTACGAACAGAAACGTCACTTCATACTTATTCGGGAAAATGAAAAGATATTTATTCACAAGAAAAATGCACACACATTACAAATAACACTCAAAAGACTCCATCTTGGATGCACTGTTCCTTGTCCTTCTTTTCTCACAAAAAACAAAAATAACTGTTGCCAACTGTCTGTCACATCCTCCCACCGTTGAGGAAAGACATCCTCAACAAGACATCCTCAACTACTCCACATATCTTGCAGGAACATTGACAGTTCTACCCGAACGTGTAGTCTTTGGGGGTTGAACACCAGTACCAGTCGGCTCTCCTAAAGCAGTAGCCGTTTTCTTATTCAAGCCAGTCCTTAAAGGTGTGCTGTCTTCATCAGGTACTTCTAGTGGGTAGAGTCGCTGTATCGGTCTCAAGAGTTCTCCTTTAGATGTAACAACCCTTGCAAGTCTTGTATTACCATCAGTTCCAGGGAACAAGTCCACAATTTTTCCAAGGGGCCAATCTATCCTCTTAGTGCCATCTGATCCAACTAGGACAATGTCACCTCTCTTGAACAAAAGAGTTGGTTTACAACTCGGTTTACCGAGTGCCAAAAATCCCAGATATTCCTGCTGGAATCTTTTTTTCAATGCCATTCTTAGGTTCAGAAGATGACGATTTCTTTGATTCAGGGCTATAGCATCCAATGAATCACATTCTGGAACTCCAGTTGTCTTAATTTCTTGTAGAAAGCAGGCAGGGGTGAGTGGACTTATATCTTCACATCCATCGGTCAGATATGTTAGCGGTCTTGCATTTATGGTGGCTTCTATACTGCGGAGAAGGGTAAGCATTTCTTGGTAAGTTAGACAGGCTTTACCCAAAACTCGTTTCAGAAGCTGTTTAATTAGACGTATTAACCTTTCCCAGAAGCCTCCCCACCAAGGAGCACTAGGGGGATTAAATCTCCAAGTAATACGTTCAACCGAATGGTGTTTGGAAATATTCTCCCAGTCAACACTTTGAAACGCGTTATCTGTACCCGTGAAATTTGTACCATTGTCTGAGTAAATCACAGAGGGGCGTCCTCTTCTTGCTACAAACCGCCGGAACGCTTGCACAAACGCCTCTGTGGAGAGAGAAGTAACCATTTCGAGATGAACAGCGCGATACACCGCACATGTGAAAACTACAATCCAAGCTTTACTTTCATCCCTCAGGAACACCGGACCTGCCAAGTCCACTCCTATCACTTCAAATACACAGGCTTCCCGTATGCGGTCCAGGGGCAGAGGGGCCTGAGCGATTTCGGTATGTTGTCCATCATGCCTCCGGCACTTGACACATTTTCTTATAATTTTTCTAACTGTCCTCCTTCCACCGATGATCCAGAAGCGTTGTCTCAGATGATTAAGAAGAAGTTTTACTCCAATGTGATTTTCTTTCACGTGCTCATCCATAATCAAGCGAGAGGTGATGACATGGTTCGCAGGGAGAATCATTGCGAACCTGAATTGCTTCAAATCTTCTCGCAGTAGTAGTCTCGTTTTAACCCTGAGAACACCATCTTCCAGGAATGGATGTAGTGAAGATAGACGTTTATCAACTAATCCGTGGAAGCTTTTTCGTTGAATTATAGAAATGAGTCTAATTTCAGCCCTTTCTAACTCTTCAACTTGCAGATTTTCTTGCGAGATCCTCTCACGTCTAAGACAATTCTTACAGAAACGAAGAATCCATGTGATTAGATGAACTATTCTGTGATAGCTGGAAAAATACCTGGCATACCAGAGGGGACCTTCATTGGTTACAGTCATAGAATTCACAGGGTTTTTCTTCATTTCCTTTGCGATACTCTCTTCGTCATACACCACTTTTGTTTGAGGCCAACAATCTGGAGATTCGTACAACCAGGCAGGTCCCTCCCACCATCGAGAGGCTACTAATTGCGAAGCAGAACAGCCACGTGACGGTAAATCAGCTGGATTCAATGAACCTGGAACATGTCGCCAGCAGTTTAAATTGGTCAAATTCCTGATCTCATTCACACGATTGCGGACAAACAACGACCAGTTCTCAGTCCTGCAGATCCATGCTAGAACTGTGGACGAGTCAGACCAGAGAAAAAACTCATGAACTTCCAGTGAAATAGATTCCAACACACATTTAAGCAACCGTGCACCAATTTTAGCAGCCAGCAATTCCAATCTGGGGATTGTCACTTCCTTGAGGGGGGCCACACGAGATCTTGCATCACATAACTGTACACTCACTTGATTGTTGGAATCGCATCTTATGAAGACTACTGCTGTGTATGCAAGTTGGCTGGCATCACAGAAGACATGAATTTGCACATGGTCACTTCTTCCAAACCATCGAGGAATCTTGATTTCTACCAGGTGAGGTAGATCCTTTACCCAGGCCAGAAACTCGTCTCTGGACTTCTCATCAACTGCACTATCCCATCTTATATGAGTCTTCCAGGTCCTTTGAATCAACAGTTTAACACAAAGGGTGACAGGACATGTCACACCAACTGGATCAAAAATTCGATGTGCGAGTGACAGAATTGTCCTTTTCGTCACTTCTCCCACCTGAAGGCTATTCAACCAATGCAAATTTAAAGTAAATGTATCCTCCTGTCGATCCCATAACAGTCCCAAAACAGATGAAAGGGTAGCAGACTGGTCATCATCCTGAGAGAACTGCCATCCCCTCAAATTAAAACTGCCTTCTGATAATACCCTACTAGCTTGATTGATAAACTCGCCCACCTCCGATTCCCTGTCAAGGCTAGTGACAACGTTGTCCACGTAGAAGCTCTGTAGAAGTCTCTCGATGAATAGGGGATTGAATTGCGGGTTTTCCAAGTACTTCTTCAGGTGATACTCCAAGACAGCCACCAGGAGAAACGGACTACAAGTTAAGCCGAAAACCAGCCTGGCATGCTTGAAGATCTTGTAATTATTCCCAACGTCCTGCCACATCAGGAAGCAGATATAGTTTCGATCTTCTTTCCGTATGCTTATCTGAAGGAAGGCCTTCTCAATGTCTGCAATAATCCCTACTTTCCTCTCTCGGAATCTACGAAGAATAGCAGGGATTAGCTCAATCAGGTTGGGGCCATCATACAAACAATCGTTCAAAGCAGGGGTTCCCGCTTCCTTCGCTGAGGCGTCAAATACAGGACGCACAGGTGTCGTTGAACTACTTTCCTTCACAACAGCTCGATGCGGTAGATAGTGTCTGAAGTTTTCATCCTCCTGAACCGGTTCAATAACACCACTCCTTTCCCACTCGGTGAAAATATTTTCATACGTCTCGCCTAGTCCAAAAATTTTCCACTTTCTTCCTTGTGTTGACTAACCTCTTCTCAGCCATGACCCTGTTAGATACAAGAAATGATTTGTTTTCTTTCCAGGGTAAATGGACTTCATACCTAAATTCTCCATTAATAGACACGGTTTTCTGAAAGTGCTCCATTGTTGCAAAGTTTTCTTCAGTTTTAGTTTTCTTTACGGCAGGATCGCTGATACCTAGCACGTCCAGTTCCCACAGATTTTCAACTGAAGCATCTCTGATAAAGAGAGAAGTGACGAGGTTGGTCATGCTTGATTGATCTCCGGAAACTACTTTACCCATCACAGTCCACCCCAGCAGAGTCTCAATACATACAAGACCATTGCTTAGTGTACACGTTTGTCCAGTCATTAACTTTCCAGCGACATCAGCGCCTATTAATAGTTCAATGGGACCTTCAGTATCATAATTCTGTATCCCTTTTGCTCTTAGTTCTTGCAACCATGGGCCCTTTAACATAGTATTGTACCCTGTAATTACTTGTTGCCCTAAGACTTCAAAATTGCAGGCATAAGGCTTTCCTAAACTCTCTATGTAGATCCTATAGCACATATGCTGGCACTCTTCGGTGACTACCCTACCAAATAGTGAATGGCGTAGCATTTCTGTGCGATGACTACTGTAACCTAACTTCTGTGTCACTGATTCAAGCATATAAGATCTCTGACTGCCAGTATCCAGTAGAGCACTTACCTCCATTGCAGAGTATTCTCCAATGACCTTCACCTTTAATGTTTGCAAAATAACACCTTGCACACCACTACGTTCTTCATTTGAAATCAAAGAATGAGACTGAAGTTTCTCATTCGTAGCTTCAGAGGAATGTGTTGGGCCTAGACATATTAGGCTGTTATGTTTTATGCTACAGGAATCACATTTTAACTCACTTCTGCACATCTTTGAAACATGTCCTTTCTTCAGACAGAGAAAGCATGCTCTCTTATTCTTCACAATTGAGACTCTCTCCGTTAAAGCCATCTGCTTTGCCACGGAGCAGTTTGAACTAGCATGGGACCTATCACAAAATATACAGTTTAGTTTAAGATTACAATCCACAAGTGCAGCTGCGGTAGGTGGCGATTCACTGTAAATGTCAATTTTCTTCGTACCTTTTGACTTGTCAGGATTCACATTGATGTTACCTTTACTTGGGATGGCCAGTTTGATCCTTTCCTCACTCTCTACTTCATTCTCCAGGAATTTCATCAAACCTTTAAGACGTTCACTAGGTTCACATTCCTTCCCACCGCCACTCCTCTGCCAGGCACGTAACACATCGATAGACAAGCATGATTCAATCATAGGAAATAACATTGCTGCATATTTCTCGAAAGTTACACCTAGGCTCTCCAAAGCACCAAGTTGAGTTTCGAGTCTGTCATATAATGATGAGATGTCAAGACTACTACAAGAATTCATCATTGTCAATAGTTCTCTAGTGTAGACTTCCACCAACAAAGATCTTTGCCAAAACGTGATTTAAGTTTCTGTATTGCTTTAGGGTAATTTCCACTTGTGGCTGGAAAACTATCAACGATGTCGCGAGCTTTGGAGTTTGGCAATGTTGCTTGGATAAGATATTCGTATTTATCGGCATTATCTAATCCTTCATCTTCATCAATCTTTTGAAATTGATTCCTGAAACCTAACCAATCTCGTAGATTTCCACCAAATTTTCGGAATTCGATCTTTGGAAGGCGATATTTACTTTTTAGGTTATGAGTGTTACTGGTGCTTACTGTTGACTGGACTTCGTCTTCACGTTTTCTCTCCATTGCAAGAGCATCGGAAACAGCCGCTGCTAACATATGAAACTTGCGTTTATAGTCATCTACTCCGTCTACTTCTGCGATCAGGTCTTCTTCTGACACCGCATCTTCCATGAGGTGTTGGAAGATCTCCTGGTCCAGATTACTTATGAGGTTAGCCTTCTCTTCCACTAAGGCGTAATCTCCTCGGATAGCGACTATGTCCTTTATTTCTTTCTCCAACAAAACTTGAAGTGAAGCTACAATTTTCGTGAACGATGCACGGTATACACCACGTTTTCTTATCAAACTTCGAATATCGCTCATTTTCCTTTCTATATCCTGTCACGGTCGCCAGATGTTACGAACAGAAACGTCACTACGTACTTATTCGAGAAAATGAAAAGATATTTATTCACAAGAAAAATGCACACACATTACAAATAACACTCAAAAGACTCCATCTTGGATGCACTGTTCCTTGTCCTTCTTTTCTCACAAAAAACAAAAATAACTGTTGCCAACTGTCTGTCACATCTGGAAAGCTGATAACTAGTTTGCCTTCACATTATATTCCTCGTTGCATAACTTTGATAATAACAAAGGAAGTTTCCCTTCTTATAAGAAATTGTGAAAATTTTGATAAATTCAAAAATGTAAAAGCGAGGAATCTTTAATTTGGGTTAATTTTTCTTTATAATGTAAAGGTATATACAGTTGGCCATTTTGTGTTTGTAATAAACCGGTTAGGGATATTATGTGTCACGTTAATGATGTCATCATTACTAACTAAGGAGAAAAAAAATGAAATTTCTGTAGCAGTCCAATCTGATATTTAACGGAGACTCTGACATCGTAGATGATTGTGTTTGTTGCTGATATCCAGGCCCCTGATATCGTGATGGAAGTCATGTTCTACTATGAAACCGTGCCCGTTTTCGTCGTCCTGAAGAAGCCTATTTACATGTGAATTATTATACTGTGTCTTAAATAAAAGAGGGAAAGAAACAAAATTATGTACTGTTCCAAGTAAGACGTTGGATATTAAGCATGTTTGGTGTCTGGTTTAACTCATAAAAACTGTATTCTATGATCGACAAGTTGGAAGTATTGACATAATGTTCTATTCTTCCCCTACTCTTTATACATTTGGTGATCAATTAGTTAACCTACTAACCACGTTAAAGTGAGGGATATTTTTTACGTTACAATCACGTAATTATCCATTAGACGCAGCGATTCTGTCTTTGGACGCTATCTAGCGAATTATATTGAAAACTAACAAGGCTTTGACCCTCGAAAAATTCTTGAAGTTGACTTGGGATGCCATCTAGTGGCTGGATACCGCATTACTGGGAGCTTAGTATTTCGACACGCGCATAGGTAGCGTGCACTGTACCGACCCGTATCGAGAAGTCGAACCGTTGCTGTGACGACCTTTGTTGTTGACAAGAATCAACTAAGTATTTTCTTGAAAAGAAGATGTACAATTGAAAGGTCCGGTGAAGTTGGGGATTTAGATTGGCCTGCCAATCTAAAGGTCTTCCCCAACATTTGTAAACTTACTAAATGTCAGACACACAAAATCTCCGTCGCCGTAAACTTAAAAATTCTTTAAAGATACTTAAAATTGTAAATGGCCTATAGATAGCCTATGTACCTCGCCCTATGCTACCTAATTTATTTACGTAATCTGTATTCGATCGTGTATTATTATGTGAGTGTTTTAATATGATTTAGTTGGCTGGTCTGTTTTTATGCCTTATTTAGCTTACTGCTCGGCAGTTGAGTCGAGTTTCGTTCCTTGTGTTTTGTGTCGGTAAGCTTTGAAGTTATCATGTGGTATCGTAGAATACAGAGAACGTAAGTCATTGGTGTACCTTCTTAAGCAAGTGTTTATTATTTATGTCAGGGGCGTATATAGAATTTTATTTCGGGGGGTGCCCAATCGGGGATTAGGAGGCATGGTATAGGCCCAAAGAATAGGGGGTCCGGGGTTCTCCCCGGGAAAGTTTTCTATAATTTGGAGGAAAATGATGAGTTTTAAGGCTATCTGGCATCCCTTTTTCAAGCAATTTGTTGTGATGTTTTATGTTTGGTTAATGTCAAACACAGCTAAGACCATTTTGTGATACTTTTTATTAATACCCCCCCCCCCCAGGGGCTCACATCTAGTGGGACGTGGGTTGGCGACCACGGGGCCCAGCTGAGTCCGACATTGCTTCCATCTCTTGTGCCGGGCTCCTCTCCATCTTCTTTCCTGTCGACCTCACTTGGTCAATTCTTGTTCTCTTCCGACCCCGACGCTATTAGGGTATCCGAGGCCAAAGGAGTCTCTTCCTTTCCCGCCTTAATTGGCCTTTGTCTCATCTTCTCTGATACCCACCTTCTGCGAGGGGTCAGCCTTCTTTTTCATTTCCTTTTACCTCCTGCCTTGTGCTCAAGGCCCTCAAGGAGGCAGGGTGTATGTAGCCCCACCACTTCTGGTGCACCCTAGATATTGCTACACCCTCAGGGGCTCATGGCTGGTGAGTTCGGGAGTTGGCGACCCCGAGGGATTCCTGAGATGGGTCCAGGTTTTCCCCCTTTTATCCATTCCCTTTGGGGGTGGACCCTCTCCTCTTTCCCCTTTCCTATCTGCCTTTTATGGCTCTCCTTCCTTCCAAGTCCCTCAATCCGCCTTCTTCGAGGGTTGAGTGCATTTCTTTTCCTCCTGTCCTTTATTTACCTAATTCTCCTTTTTTTCCATTTCTTCTTCTAGTAGCCTATATACGTTAGTAGTTATAGTTATAGTTTACATTTCATTATCATCTTCACGATCACCCAAACCATTAGGGGCCGATAACCAAGATGTTAGGCCCCTTAAAACAACAATTATCATCATCATCATCATTTTTATTAATACAATCATCTTGCTCACTTGATAGTATTTACATCGAAAGAATTAATGTTACTGTTTTGATTTACAACTCACACTATAATAGCCTATAGCATTGCCAAATCGGTTTATAACTTCATCGTCAGTGAAATGTATGTCTCTGTGAGTAGATGACAATACTGGACCGTTGAGTCTGTTTTCAGAAGTAGAATTTCTTAAGTATGTTTTCAACCAACTCAAACTCCGTTCGGCAGCACCGGTAGCTGCAGAGAGGCAAGTTCGCCAAAAGTTTGATAAGGGTATAAAATTCAGGGAAAAAAACTTTTGTCGCACGCTTCAAGGGCACTTGTTGCTGTTCTTGGTACGTTCATAAGAGCGAAGGCACTGGAGAGTAATAAGAGGTTATGTTGTTACTCATAAGATCAGAGCAAACTCATTGTCACACTATTTACATCGCTCTACCTTCGCCTCGCTTTGCAACGTTGCGATACGTCACTTAGTAACAATAATACATGATTATATTGGTTTTTAAAGGTTTTAATTCATAAACAAATTATATATGTGACAAAAATTTCGGGGGGGACCCGGGCCCCCGGGCCCCCCTTATATACGCCCCTGATTTATGTAATGAATTCTTATTTTATTTTTCGATCCAAGACGTGCTGTCTTGTGATACGACCTTCAACTTGTAAACTACCATAGGTGTTTTTCTAAAATACATAACCTTTTATTTTATTTCTACCTTTCTCCACCTTTGGTATGCAGTATGATCTCTTCAAGATCCTGTTTTGCGTATCGTGATTAGATACTCTTTCTATTTAATGGCATGACTCGTTGATATTGTTAGTTTTAATGTAAATCTTTATTTATCAAGTGAGAAATACAATACAAAATACAAATCATCTTTTGAGATGCTTGTCACATGTCACGCGAACACGCACAGACTTTGCACTGACTCGTCTTTTGTTCTCTTCTTTATTGTACATGTCTATTTCACCAGGTGGCGCTACTGTGCTATTTTTATTTCAAATATTAACACTTCCTCCACAGAAAAATCAAATACAAATGAAAAAAAAAAAAAAAGATGAACTATTGAGCACATTTCAGCCTCTAAGATGTCATCTTCTGCACGCCAATCCTCTCTCGCAGCATCTCGAATCTGACCCTCTCCAAAGGTTTAGTTAGAAGATCAGCTAATTGATAGGTCCCGTCGATGTGCTCCAGCTCCAGGTCTCCGTCCAAAAATCTTTCCCTCACATAGAAATGACGTACCTCAATATGTTTGGATTTTCGATGGTACTCCGGATTTTTAGCCAATTTAACTGCACCAGCATTGTCGTGTAAAGCGTACGAGGTTTGTCAGCAGTTCCCAGTAATTCAGAAAACAGTCTCTTCAGCCAAATCAACTCCTTTGCTCCTTCACTTGCAGACACAATTTCAGCTTCAGTTGTCGATGTTGACACAGACTTCTGTAACTGACTTCTCCACGATACAGCTCCATGATTGTAGGTCGAAATGACACCCGTCGTTGAACGACTCGTCCTCTTGTCACCGGCATAGTCAGCATCACTGTAGACCTTCAAAACGTCCTCTTTCCTGTAGAGTAGACGATTCCATGGTTCACTGTGCTCTTTAAATATCTAAATATCCGTTTCACTTGACTCCAGTCTTGAACTGTAGGATTCTCCATGGCTCGAGCAGCTTTGTTGACCACGAATGCGATATCTGGACGTGTAGCTATAGTCAGGTACATCAAGGATCCCACCGCCTCACGATAAGGAACCCTAGCCGAAACCTTTTCTCCGTCTTCACTTTCTTCGCGTCCAACTGGGTTAGACACTCCATTTGACTCGGCCATCCCAAATTTTTCTAGGATTTTCCTGGTATAATCCTCTTGACTGATTGAAATTGATCCATCATGGTTTTGTTGTATCTTCATGCCCAGGAAATTGTTGAGAGATCCTCTGGTCGCGTGAAATTCCTGCTGAAGTTTTTCCATGAACTGCTCGATGTCTTCTTCGTTGCCAATTACCAGACCATCATCCACAAAGATTACAACAGCCAACCCCTTTCCATTTTTGTTGCTGTAAAAGAGACAAGGATCAGCTTTGCTGTTTTTGATTCCAGCTTTCTCCATGAATTTCTTGAAACGCTTGTTCCAGCAGCGTGGAGGCTGTTTTAAACCTTATAAGCTTCTTTTTAGATGACACACTCTGCCAGTACCGTCCTGATGACCTTCTGGCTGTTCCATGAACACATCCTCTTCAAGCTCGCCGTTCAAGAAGGCCGTTTCGACATCAAATTGACCAAGTTTCATCTCCTTTTCAACAGCTACTGCCAACAGAGCTCGAATGGTATCATACCGTGCAACAGGGCTGAATGTTTCTTCATAATCGATTCCTTGCTGTTGCACATAGCCTTTGGCTACCAATCGTGCCTTGAAGCGAACTTCTCCACTGTCCGTTGTCTTCTGTCGAAGAACCCACCGATTTTTCAGGACCCGTGCACCATTTGGACGCTCAACCAATTTCCAGGTATCATTTTCCTTTAAGGACTCCAATTCTTCATTAATTGCTTTCAGCCACTGATTTTTATCACTAGACTGCAACGCTTCAGAGTATGAGTCAGGATTCATTTCAACGATAGATGGTCCAGCCATGTACATGTAATTTCCACTGATCATCCACGATGGCTTCTTACTTTCACGTTTGCTTTTCCTTCTTTCTTCAGTCACTCCTTCTTCTTCATCTTCGTTTCCTCCGGAACTGGACGCCGAAGCAAAATCTTCAATGTCGCTTAAGTTCTCATCTGACTCTGACCTCCTCTGTAGGCCTACATCAGACGATGAATTAGACTGATTCCTCTCCGCACGTTCTTCAACCTTTCCGGCGTTGACGCGCAGATTGCAGACAACTTCAGGTTTGAATTTCACATCATGGCTTAGAACAACCTTTCCCTGAGTTGGAATCCAGACTCTAAATCCATCCCTGTCGTTCACGTACCCAACCAGATGTCCAAAAACAGCTTTGTCGTCAAACTCTGAGCGAAAATTCTTGTCGATATGCACGTAGCATTCTGTTCCGAAGATCTTCAGATGACTGAGACTTCCCACTGGTCGTCCATACCACAATTCATAGGGAGATTTGTTTTCAATGGATGACTTCCCAGTGCGATTCAGGAGGTACACCGCAGTGTTGCAGGCTTCAGCCCAAAGTTGTTTCGTTAACTTGCTGGGATTCAGCATAGATTTTGCGCACTCCACAAGCGTCCGATTTTCACGTTCCGCAACTCTGTTTTGTTGTGGTGTGTACGGCGTAGTAATGCTGTGTTCAATGCCTCTGCTTGCGAGTAGTTCAGAAACCTTCTTGTTATCAAATTCTTTTCCTCCATCACACCTTAACAGCTTCACGACGTGTCCATTTGTTTTGGCTTCATTCAGGAACTGTTCCAAAACGGTGTACATTTCACTTTTGTGCTTTAAAAAGAAAACTCGTCGAAACTTGCTGAAATCAGCCACTGTCGCAGTACCACTCGTCGGCTTGAACAAAGTCGCCGTCTGACGCACTCATAGCATGCGTCAGAAACGAAGCATTGTTCTCCTTATTTTTGTTTCTAGTGTCGCCCTCTTTCTTCTTCACTGGACATTCACTTGCCCAATGGCCCAATTCCTTACATTTGAAACATGGAAACTTCTGCTTTACTCGTTGAACATTTTTCTTCGAGTTGTCATCAGCGCTACCTTTGCCACTGCCATACTGGGAATGCTTCTTGGGAGCACTACGTACCACAAACGCTGTCGATTCCACGTTTCCTTGGTCACGCAGTTCAATCGTGCACAATTTTTCAATCAACAAGTTCACAGATTGATTTTCCGTCGGAATCGTGTCCCACACATCCTTGAAATTATCATATTCTTATCCCAGCGTGGATAAAATTCGACCGTTCAAAATCCTTTCAGATAACGTGTTTTCGTTGTGCTTTTGGAGTTCGTCATTCAGATCCTGATAAAGTTTCTGTAACTTCGCGACATGGGTGCTGATGTCCTCCTTGTCGTCACGTGTCACTCGGAAGAATGACTCGATCAATATTTTCAGTCGCTGCGTACTGCTTCGTTCGAACCGTGCGCTCAATTTTGTCCAAATTTCACTGGCATTGGTGCACGTCAACACGAGCTCGGCAACAGATTTTCCTAGCGCACCTGCTAGCAAACTGGCCGCTTTCGCGTCTTCTTTCAACCACTGCTTATATGCCGCTTTTAGTTGCGCAGTGGCATCTGCCGGCAACACAGGACCCTTTTTCGAACCATCAACAATATTTTCCAATTCATACGACCGCAAAACCATCAACACATGCCATTTCCACTTTGCCCAGTCTTCAGGTCCTTCAAGTTTATCCACTTGAACTCTGTAGTCACTGCCGGTTGCCATTTTGAGGTTATCCTTAACTCACAAAAAATACAGCACGTGTTCCACAGGCGTTCAGCTTCGGATCCACTCACGAGATAATACCATTTACCAGGGGCGGCTCCTGAGGTGGTGCCCGTGTGCCATGGCACCACCAGTGTAATGAAGAAAGAATATGTGACTTTTCCCTCTCAAGAACAGTTTATATTACATTTACATTTTGAGGAAATTGTATACATATTCTGCATTTGTTTGAACGAGCGCGCAAACTGACATGCGTTCTGGTGGCGCTTTATTGAATTACTGAGCCAGAGCCAACCGGCACTACCTACGAACATCAGACCGCATCAGACACTGTACTGCAATAAGGACTAGTTTGGCTTGAGTTTGTTTGTGTTGTGTTGAGACGCATATTACCCTGGCTGTGTTTCTATCTCCCAAAATTTTAATAATGGCACCCCGTCGTGTTCGTTAAGCCGCCATTTTGGACACGATGACGGCCTAGGGTGGGGGCTTAACGAAGCCCTGAGAATCAAAACGATCTAAAATTTTTCCGAGCATGGTCTCCAATCAAAACGTCCCTGATTGGCTGAGCACTTATTGGGTCCTTCCCGCCACACAGCCGCAATCAAATCCGCCATTAACCTCAATTTAACATAACCTAAGTTACTAAAATTACAAATATTAATAATGTTGGTGAAGGGTGGGTGACTTGTGGATTATATAAGCAATTTTTAGTGTTGCCTTCTATAGATTTGTGGTTTTTTGGCAATCTCGTTATCTTGTAGACATTAAGATAAATAGTTATATTTCGGGGGCCTATCACTCAGTAGCGGTTTATCACAACAGTAGCAACTATTACGAATAGCTGTACTATAGTAAGATTTGTCTGCACCTTCGCGAAATAGTGGCGGTGGTTTGAGATTATTTTTGACTACCATTATGGGGTTTTAATAGTTTTTCATAGAGCATTTTGGTTGTCTTGTAGGCACGATTGATTTGACATGTTAGGTCTGCATGTAGCCTACAGTTTTTTTTCTTCTGGTTTTTGGAATAATGCTCATTCTCATTACCATTAAGTGCAACCGTGTTGACCGACTGAAAGACATTGAATATTTCGTTTACTAAGGCAGCACTGAAATATGGGTTGCAACACGATATGGACTTGGAACTTATGTTCGCTTAACAAAATAACGATACATCAATAAGTCATCCTTGTAATCTCTGCAAATAATAAAAATATTTCCCAACCAATATAGGCCTATTCATGTTGAATGGTAGAAAGTTATCAACCTTTATTAAGGCAACACTGAAAAATGTTCATTTTGATCTAGCCTACTTACTCGGAGTCATCTGCATCAATGTCCCTAGAGGTTCAGTTTTTTAAATTCTCCCTTTCCTATGGTCAAATAACACATGGATGTTCCCTATTTTTCTTAAGGGGATTCAATGATCTTATGCTGAACTAATTAAGAATAGGGCATGTACCCCAACCCCTTAAAATATGAAGTTATCAGGATAAAAATAATGTCCATAACCATCGGAAACTTGAGAACACAGATCAGGAGAATGTTGATCGACCATGGATGCAAGACCAGAAAGTCTTAAAGAGGAGTGTTTCATTTAGAGGCTTGGAACATCATGGTCAAGACCCCTGTACTTGGGCGTGTGCTCAATTTGTTTGAAAACCCGTTGACAGATCATAAGTTAATCTGTGGCTGGAATCCACTCGGTCCTATGCTAAGCTGCGAGTACTGGGCACCATTAGTGTTCTGTGACTACTGTATCAATTTCTGAAAATTGTGTCATAGGCCTATGCATAGACAAGTCGCTGAGAATGTTCTCTGAATGGTGAATACCAGTAGGCTAGCCTACTTAGCTGCCTCCTTCACTAGCATTTCCAGGCACCTGGTTAGTTGGTAAACTGAAATAGAAAAATCACTTGAATGATTAAAGTTGTCCTTGATTGCCCTCGAGGGACAGTGTACCCCATTCCAGATCTTAGTTCAGAATTAGTTTCCTTGACGGAGTTGGAGAAACAGTCACAATAGCTATGGTACTACTAGACCTAGTACGGTACATGTAGATGGAAGCAACCACTAGGTAACTTATGTCCCATTAGTTGGGAGTGTTGGGGAATGGGAGATTGGTTCAACATTTAAGCCTATGTTGTTGTATATTTCATTAATATATGAGATCTAAAAGTGTATCATAGGAATATTAAAGCAAACCATAATATATTACCAGTTGGGCAATTGGATACAACAATTCAATGAAACATTCTGTTAATAATTAGGAAGTGTCGTAGGCAACCAGAGAGGCGACACAAGAAAAAACACCTGAGTCTTCCAGGCAGTTGTCATCAACTGTATTTCACATAGAGAAGAATGACTAAAATGGTTCCTCATGAAAAAAACAACTGGTCAATGGCTTGAAAGACAGTAGTAAGGACTTACATGCTGTCAGTAAAAGTGGAGTTAAGAAAGATGTCTGGAATATTTAAATCAGTAGTTGATAGCCATGATTTTTAAAATTACCCTAGTTAATTGCACCTTAATATGATTAATAGCCTACCGGTATGTGCAAGATTTTAAACGGTAGGTTTTCCTGTGAACCAAAAAACAGCTCTTAACATGGATTATGTTCAGGTTAGGCCTACAAGTTATTGGGAGGGAGGTTTATTTTACATATCTGTTGCACATAAAATGAGCTTCTGATTAGAGCTCTGTGGGAATGTTTAAATGGTTTGATGATACAGGATTTATCAAGCCTCTTTCTATGCATCTTTTAAAAACATTTTAACAATTCATAAATTACTGTCATCATTGCTAATGCTGTAATCTGTCATGTTTATTTATGCAGCATGAGGAATTAGGAAACATTGGTAGGATTGGTATATTGAGTGGAGATATAGTAGGATAAAATGCAACTGTGTCATGGAAACCTAAGATGTATTTTTATTTCTCAACTTTATTTTCTGTAGACTCCAATACAGCCCACCACCAGGGGAAAAAAAAAGTGTTGGTGATGTTTAATGAGAGCAAATCTTGAAATACTGTGATTTAAGTGGTTGGTATCAAAAGCTGTATAGGAAAAATGAAAATGTGAAGTCACGCCCAAGTTTATGAAGCCTTGCCAGACTCGGCTGACATTATCTTCGATGCAAATCAAGTCTCAATAGTTAAAACTTTAGGACGACCTTTGACATGAGCACTATAATAGGCCTACATTTAGGATCGACATAGCCTGCAGTAGGTCTTGTGCTACTGTATGCACCTGGGCATGTTTAAAAAAACTCAGCCTGCAGGTTAATAAGGTATTATATTACTATAAATCTATCTCAAGCAAATCCAAGAAGTTACCAGACTGAGAAACTACATATCAATATTTAAACAAAAAAGGGTGGCAGTGCAAACTGCACTTTTAATCCTTGCTTCATTAGTTAAACCATAATATTTGTACATAAATACAGTAAGGACTTCACATTACAAACGGCCACTTAAATATGCCTTATTAGGCATAACCTACAAATTACATGTCATGAAATTGGTAAATATAAGCAGACAGCAACATCAATATGCAATGGTCTATAATGTAGTTTTTTAGTGCACAAAAGGTTATTGTACTGAATGTATTTCGAACTGATGAATAAAACTGGTGGAAACGACAGCCAATTGATTTACATCCATTACATCCAAAGTAGAAGAAACTTTCAGTTGATTGGCAAGAGTGTTGATTTGTACTTTTATTTTCACAAATTTTGATGAACAGTGTCACGCTTCAATTTAAATATAAACGCACATACAATTCCTCATCAATAAGTGATTTGCACTTCATACTGTCATGAACTGGAATAGATTTCTAGCAATTTAATTGATGTAGAAATCTATTCCTCTCGCCACCATATTGGTGATAATTGTAAACAAACCCGCGGGCAGCCAATGGCTGGTAATAATTGCCAGCCAATAACAAGCCAGGATGATGCGGATCATAATTCGCGTTTCACTCTCATTGCGTTTTAACTTGAGGTGAGGAATCAGCTGTTCGTTAACGCCACGGGGTGCCATTATTAAAATTTTTGGAGATAGAAACACACTCCCTGAGGTAGAGCCAACGGCCTCGTGACGCGGAGCTTCAATTCTATCCACGAGATAGCAGCACGTCACAGGTACAAGCACACATTACATACACGTTAGAACTGCTGAACTGCTTTCTCTTTCAACCACTAGAGTACAGCATATGGCAGCACACCTCCAGTGGTACCAGCTTGACGATATATCACTGTGTTTTGACTATTAAATAAATTCAAACCACACAATAGTTTTAGTTCTTTATTGTTTGACATTTAGCAACTTTTTTAGGCTCATATTGATGACGGGGATTATTTGTTCTCTCTTTGTAATGTAAAAATTCGGAATTTTCAACGAGTTTTACTGTGTTTCGTTAATTTAATTTGGCGGCACAGTTTCACGTCCCAAGCGTAAACACAAATTCTCAAGTTTGACTGCAAATGTGTATGAATAGTGTCCGTCGTTAAATAGCTTTTGTGTTCATTTATATTAGATGCAGGGGATATCCTTTCCAATCAATCCGTATGTACGATAAGTAAGATTGTCTTAGAGGTAGGTCATCGTGTTCATTTCATCTCACCTATTTATTTTGAGACAGCAACTGAAATTGCGACAAAGAGGCTGTGGTCACGTGTGTGTTAGCAATAGCCAGACTTATTTTTTCCTATATATACATGTTACATAAACTTGCATAGCATCATGCGGCATTGACCATATAAACACCGTTTTAATCTAATAAGTGTGCTTTTGGAATCGATACATGCAAGCTAGGTTCCTTAATAAAATTTGATTTGTTTCATGTTTGAAGATCGCATAGCTCGAGTGCAACGTACGAAGCCGTAGGAATCTCAATGAGCTCTGTGACACCTTTCGGAAGTGTAACAATGAATAAAATAAGTGAGTTGTTACAATCTCCATTTAGCGATAGGACCGCTCCTATTAATTCAAATGAAGGTGTCGATCGAGGTTTTGGAACAAATATTTTTGATGAGTAGGCCTAGCATATGTTGTTTTCTTCAAATTATTTTTTCTGAGAGGTTTGTTCAATTATAATTCTTAAAAGTGGTTTTTATTTAAAATGCATATGGATCAAAATATGTGTATGATATAATATCGTATGGCCTCGGTGCCAGGTGCAAGCGTTGTTGTTTGACACCCAAAGGGCAGCTTGCTTGTCGAATTTTTGTTGTTCCTTGGAGGGCCATGAAAGTCAAGGAGGTTAGATATCTAAGCTCCTTGACACTTTAGCGCTTTCTAGTAGAGAAAGGAGGAACTTTTGTTTTGGCGAAAAATCCCGAGACTAAAATATTTGTAGTAGTTAAGCAATTTCTCAATTCACTTCAGCTGACACTTCAATTAAAAACGTCTTCTACAATAGCACAGTTAAATAATGTTAAACATATAACTTATTGCATAAAATATGCACTATCCGTACCTGCAACTTTGAATGATTTTATTGCAAATTTTGAATATGCTGGCACCACCAAGTGAAAAATCACCAGCCGCCACTGCCATTTACACGTGGCCTGGGTCCATAACCTGTTAGTTTTAATGTAAATCTTTATTTAACAAGTGAGAAATACAACACAAAATACAAATCATCTTTTGAGATGCTTGTCACATGTCACGCGAACACGCACAGACTTTGCACTGACTCGTCTTTTGTTCTCTTCTTTATTGTACATGTCTATTTCACCAGGTGGCGCTACTGTGCTATTTTTCTTTCAAATATTAACAGTTATGATAACCTGGCTATATTGTTAATATTATGTTATTGTTAAACATACAAAGTTGACTTTCTTTTGCGCTTTAAAGGGGAGACATCTTGAGATTTCGGGAGATTAACACGTATTCATGTTGTGCTCATGAGTTACCGGTATTTTTAACCTTTCGGTTGGATTTCGGTTCATATTTGATCTTTCTATATTTTGGGGATTGTTTGATTTTCTGAAAAAAGGTAACCCTTCCCTTTAATTTGATTTTCTCTTTAATTCTGTTGCTGATTTCTTCCTTCGAAGATTGTGTTTCTACGTCTCAATCGTTCATTGATTTTTCTTTTCTTAACTGGATGTCAGATGATCATTAATTAATGTATTTATTATTGATCGGATAAGGAATTTACTTATCCACCCTTTCCTATGTTCCAGATTCCTCGTTTTGTTTATTTTAAGTGTGTTTTTTAATCATTAACTTGTTCTGTTTTATGTTATTACTTAATGTAAAAGTTATTGTTTTAAAATTATATTTTCTTGAAACGATTTTGGTGTTTTGCTCAATCATAGTTTTAGTTGGGGATCTCTCTTTAACAATTTCCTCTGGATTGGAATTAAACAGAAATAATACTAGCATAGATAATTTCCTTAGAAAATCAACAATCAACAAATGAACAATTTCAGTATTTTCTTCTCTTTATCGAATTCTTGAAGTTTATTTTTGCCCTTTTGGCTACAATCTATAGCCCAGGAAATCCATAAGCATGCTCACACAAATTTCTCACCCAATCCTTCAGTGTAAATGGACACAATGTTCCGAGAAGATCTTAATTGCACTTTGCACATCTGTTCCTTGTTGATTTATCCCTTCCTCATCCACACAAGAAGCAACAGGCTACTTTATTTCCATTACACTCAACCTATAACTACTTTCATGTAAACTCTGACTGATTTGAAAGTCATCTACATGGCCGCCTCCTGTGAGGCAACGTTTCTTTGTACGCTCAATTTGCGGGCAACTATTATAGCACAGACAAGTTCTAATGCATCTGGTGTCAGTTTGGTGCAATTTTTTCAGTTGGAATCACACCCGTCTGTTAAATACAGCATCAACAGGCAGCTACAGAGATTCTCAATATTCCTAGAAAGAATATACTCTGCGCTACAACAAAATAAATCACTGGGCTACATCTGTAGCCCGCGTGAGCATCCGAGAGTTAAGCAGTGATTAAACCACATTCATTAGTGTTTGACTAGGCGGTTTTAATAAGATAGTACAGAGAGTCCAGTTTGTATGTATCGGAGACCCTCGCTAGCCGGCTCGCCCGTGGCGCGAGCCTGTCTCCCGCCACGCACTTTGCCGTTATGCGGCGCCCGCGCAGCACTGAGTCATTGAGTATAGGAATTTGTACTTACCTAGTTAACAGCTGGTGCTGAAAATGTTCGCCATTCACTGCTACACATCGCTGGCACCTTCTTATGAAACTGGCATTTACTCTCTGAAGTTCCTCAGCACCGATTGACTGTATTTCAGCTGTAATATAGTCTTTAAGCTCATTTGTAGTGTGAGGGTTTCTCGCATACACTCTATTTTTAAGCGTCCCCCACAAATAAAAGTCACATGGTGATAAGTCTGGGCTTCGCGGGGGCCACATGTTCCGACTTATAATCATAGTACCAAAAAGGCGACGCAATTCTGTCATGGATGCTTCGTCATTGTGAGCAGTGGCAGAATCTTGTTGAAAATAAGTTGACAATCGCTCTCCGTAAGTCAGTTCGTCAAAAAAAATTGGTCAAGGATCACATTGAAGTACAAATTTAAGTACAAATTCCTATACTCAATGACTCAAAGCCGCACGAGCGCCGCAAAACGGCAAAGTGCCGGGCGGGAGACAGGCTCGCGCCGCGGGCGAGCGGGCTAGCGAGGGTTTCCGATACATACAAACTGGACTCTCTGTACTATCAGTCAACACGGATATTAATTATTACCATAGTCATAACGGTTAGTATTTACGCATTTTATGTATTAGACAGAAGCAAATACTGTACATCTTGTGATCCGTGACTTTTGTGCGAATACGGGCCATTCTATACGAGCGTGTAAAACGCCGCGTATCGTCCGCCTACTACCGTGCCACAATTGTGCAATCTACACGTGACCGTCAAAACGCGTCGTGTGTCCCATCTAGAGCAGACCGCGCCACAATTGTGCAATCTACACATGACGGTCAAAACGCGTCGTGTGCCCCATCTAGAGCAGACCGCGCCAAAATTGTGCAATCTACATGTGGCGGTCAAAACGCGGCGTGTGACCCACCTAGAGCAGACCGCGCCAAAATTGTGCAATCTACATGTGGCGGTCAAAACGCGGCGTGTGACCCACCTAGAGCAGACCGCGCCAAAATGTTTCAATCTACACGTGGCGGTCAAAACGCGGCGTGTGACCCACCTAGAGCAGACCGCGCCAAAATGTTTCAATCTACACGTGACGGTCAAAACGCGGCGTGAGACCCACTTAGAGCAGATCGCGCCAAAATGTTTCAATCTACACGTGACGATCAAAAGGCGGCGTGTGACCCGCCTAGAGCAGACCGCGCCAAAATTGTGCAATCTACACGTGACCGACAAAACGCGGCGTGTGACCCACCTAGAGCAGGCCGCGCCAAAATGTTTCAATCTACACGTGACCGACAAAACGCGGCGTGTGACCCGCCTAGAGCATACCACGCCAAAATTGTGCACTCTACACGTGACGGTCAAAACGCGGCGTGTGACCCGCCTAGAGCAGACCGCGCCAAAATTGTGCAATCTACATGTGGCGGTCAAAACGCGGCGTGTGACCCGCCTAGAGCAGACCGCGCCAAAATTGTGCAATCTACACGTGGCGGTCAAAACGCGGCGGGTGACCCACCTAGAGCAGACCGCGCCAAAATGTTTCAATCTACACGTGACGGTCAAAACGCGGCGGGTGACTCACCTAGAGCATACCGCGCCAAAATGTTTCAATCTACACGTGACGGTCAAAACGTGGCGTGTGACCCACCTAGAGCAGACCGCGCCAAAATGTTTCAATCTACACGTGGCGGTCAAAACGTGGCGTGTGACCCACCTAGAGCAGACCGCGCCAAAATGATTCAATCTACATGTGGCGGTCAAAACGTGGCGTGTGACCCACCTAGAGCAGACCGCGCCAAAATGTTTCAATCTACACGTAGCGGTCAAAACGTGGCGTGTGACCCACCTAGAGCAGACCGCGCCAAAATGTTTCAATCTACACGTGGCGGTCAAAACGTGGCGTGTGACCCGCCTAGAGCATACCGCGCCAAAATGTTTCAATCTACACGTGGCGGTCAAAACGTGGCGTGTGACCCGCCTTGAGCATACCGCGCCAAAATGTTTCAATCTACACGTGGCGGTCAAAACGTGGCGTGTGACCCGCCTAGAGCATACCGCGCCAAAATGTTTCAATCTACATGTGGCGGTCAAAACGCGGCGTGTGACCCGCCTAGAGCAGACCGCGCCAAAATGTTTCAATCTACACGTGGCGGTCAAAACGCGGCGTGTGACCCGCCTAGAGCAGACCGCGCCAAAATGTTTCAATCTACACGTGGCGGTCAAAACGTGGCGTGTGACCCACCTAGAGCAGACCGCGCCAAAATGTTTCAATCTACATGTGGCGGTCAAAACGTGGCGTGTGACCCACCTAGAGCAGACCGCGCCAAAATGTTTCAATCTACATGTGGCGGTCAAAACGTGGCGTGTGACTCGCCTAGACCAGACCGCGCCAAAATGTTTCAATCTACACGTGACCGACAAAACGCGGCGTGTGACTCGCCTAGAGCAGACCGCGCCAAAATGTTTCAATCTACATGTGGCGGTCAAAACGTGGCGTGTGACTCGCCTAGAGCAGACCGCGCCAAAATGTTTCAATCTACACGTGGCGGTCAAAACGCGGCGTGTGACCCACCAAGAGCAGACCGCGCCAAAATGTTTCAATCTACATGTGGCGGTCAAAACGTGGCGTGTGACCCACCTAGAGCAGACCGCGCCAAAATGTTTCAATCTACACGTGGCGGTCAAAACGTGGCGTGTGACTCGCCTAGAGCAGACCGCGCCAAAATGTTTCAATCTACACGTGACCGACAAAACGCGGCGTGTGACTCGCCTAGAGCAGACCGCGCCAAAATGTTTCAATCTACATGTGGCGGTCAAAACGCGGCGTGTGACTCGCCTAGAGCAGACCGCGCCAAAATGTTTCAATCTACATGTGGCGGTCAAAACGCGGCGTGTGACCCGCCTAGAGCATACCGCGCCAAAATTGTGCAATCTACACGTGGCGGTCAAAAAGTGGCGTGTGACTCGCCTAGAGCAGACCGCGCCAAAATGTTTGAATCTACACGTGACCGACAAAACGCGGCGTGTGACCCGCCTAGAGCAGACCGCGCCAAAATGTTTCAATCTACACGTGGCGGTCATAACGTGGCGTGTGACCCACCTAGAGCAGACCGCGCCAAAATTGTGCAATCTACACGTGGCGGTCAAAACGCGGCGTGTGACCCGCCTAGAGCATACCGCACCAAAATGTTTCAATCTACACGTGGCGGTCAAAACGCGGCGTGTGACCCGCCTAGAGCAGACCGCGCCAAAATGTTTCAATCTACACGTGGCGGTCAAAACGCGGCGTGTGACCCACCTAGAGCAGACCGCGCCAAAATGTTTCAATCTACATGTGGCGGTCAAAACGTGGCGTGTGACTCGCCTAGAGCAGACCGCGCCAAAATGTTTCAATCTACATGTGGCGGTCAAAACGCGGCGTGTGACTCGCCTAGAGCAGACCGCGCCAAAATGTTTCAATCTACATGTGGCGGTCAAAACGCGGCGTGTGACCCGCCTAGAGCATACCGCGCCAAAATGTTTCAATCTACATGTGGCGGTCAAAAAGTGGCGTGTGACCCGCCTAGAGCATACCGCGCCAAAATTGTGCAATCTACACGTGGCGGTCAAAAAGTGGCGTGTGACCCGCCTAGAGCATACCGCGCCAAAATGTTTCAATCTACATGTGGCGGTCAAAAAGTGGCGTGTGACCCGCCTAGAGCATACCGCGCCAAAATGTTTCAATCTACACGTGACCGACAAAACGTGGCGTGTGACCCGCCTAGAGCATACCGCGCCAAAATGTGCAATCTTCATGTGACGGTCAAAACGTGGCGTGTGACCCGCCTAGAGCAGACCGCGCCAAAATTGTGCAATCTACACGTGGCGGTCAAAAAGTGGCGTGTGACCCGCCTAGAGCAGACCGCGCCAAAATTGTGCAATCTACACGTGACGGTCAAAAAGTGGCGTGTGGACAGAAGCGCCTACTATTCTATTCTATTCTTTCTACTGAGACAAGTAGTCTACCCGCATCTATTGAGTGCTGCGATGGACATGGATACAGTGCAAGACGGCTGCGTTGAATGAATCGTATTGTTAAATGATATGTTTAATAATGAGCATCCCACCTTAGAGAATCTTTTGTGGGGGTCGATCCTCGATGTCAATAATAAACTTCTCCGTATCAAACATAGTGCAGTGCAACAAACGTGAATTCACAGTAAACAGCAGGACGCGTGTAAACTGCTTGCAAAACGCTACGTGTAGTTTAGTTCGTGGGTCTCCCGCTAGTGGGCAGGACGCCTCCAGTGACGTGTTTCCCGCCTGACGCGTCTCGAACGCTTCCTTCCGCGACCCGCAAAACAGACCAATTCATTACTGTAGGTTCTGTACTATGGCGCGGTAGGAGGCGGGCGAAACGTGGCTTTTTACCCGCTCCTGTAGAATGGCCCGTAGCCTATTAGAAGTGCTATGAAAGGAAACAAGAATAGGGGGGAATAAGGTTACCATCCGTCCGGCTTTTGCCGGTTATGTCTGGCCGGCATTTCTAATTTATCGAAAATGTCCGGTATTTTTCGTTACAAGATTGCTTATTTAGGTTTTAGGCTGAAGACAGCAAGTTATTGTATCGAACAGCGTGTTTCACTTGAATACTGTACACAACAGGCATGTGGGTTGCCTACCACCAGCAATAGAGCCGCGAGAAGTTCTTGCTCGCTAATTCGTCTATCTCTGGTCCCTGTGTCTTGGTCTTCCCTGTCCTCTCGTTTAAATGACTGTCACGGTGGATCAGACGCTAGCGCGAGACACTGCGGAGCCTATGCTCTGGGGTTCGAATCTCGACTGTGGGACCATTGTTTTAAAAAATATTGATAAGCTCAAAACAGTAAATGGAAGAACAGTGCCTTCCTCTCTTCACTCTCTTCGTCTGTTGACCTGAAGACGAGGTACGGGTGTCAGTTCAGGCCACCTTCGGGTTGGCAGGGGGAGACGGAAAATTTGCTAAGAAGTTTGCTATCGGACTCGTACTCAGCTTCAACACATTGCTTTAACGTAGTATCCTGTTCCGACGTGGGTGGCCGTTATTTACCGAAATTAGTATTGCAAGAAATGGCGGAGGGGGTGGAGGCAGCCACCGTGACAGTTTGAAACGAAAGGAAAAACACCAAGGCACAGGGACCAGAGATTAGCGAACAAGAACTCCTCCCGTCTCTATTGCAGGGGGTTGGCAACCCACATGCCTGTTGTGTATTCAAGAGTGTACATCAACTCCTTGTGATCAGGGCGCTTCTTCCGAGGATGGAAATAAGTAATCAGAAGGGAAGAGAATCAGTGAAGTTCAATTTCAAAGATAAGTTGCGTGAAGAATTTGATAAATATGTAGGTTCTGTTGAAAAATACAGCTTCCAGGGAATGAACTGCAGCAAGGACTGTTCATTAAGTAAGGCATTTCCTTTTGTAAAACGTTATGTGTAATATAGGTCTATGAATCATTTTGTTATCGATTGAACTTGTCAGGCATTTTTCTTAAATGTCCTGCATTTGGAAATTTTTAGATAATAATCCTAGGGGGGATATACAGTATATTTCATGTTTCAGAAGGTGGGTGCGACAGTTTTGAACCCCTGATTTAGAGAAGGACTTCACTGTATACCAAGCAATGTCTTGATCACCACATCGCCACCCAACGGTCCATGTTCCTGGCGAACTGCATGGCCGGGGAATACCCGCGCACGTGTCTGTTGCCCTCACTGCCCGTGACGTCATAGACGACGGTGTGTCCGCCCGCCATGAGCGCTGCCCACAGCCCATAGGTGCCGTACGAGATGATGGAGTGGTTGCAGGAAGACAGCAGTGTCAGATCTTGCTCGGGGCTGGAGATGTCCCCCTGTCCGCCCAAGTACACCGCGTACTGCCCCAGGGTGTCATTGGCACCACTCAGCGCAGGGATCAACGTGTCCTGAAACAAGACAAATTGGCAAGTCAAATTACCGCTGCGGTCGCCTAAAATGGCCGTGGTAAGTAATTATTCACCGGAAAATCAACCATATCCGGTCGATTAGCAGTTTACCTTTTCTACCACTGCAGGTGCTAGTGTGAGTCAATGAAACTGAACCATATCCGGTCGATTAGATTAGCAGTTTGCATTTTCTACCACAACGAGTGCTAGTGTTAATCAATGCTGTTTCACTTAACCCCTTATAATTCCTTCCGATGTGAAGAATTTTCAAAAACGCCTAAAGGGTATTGAACTAAGGAACACATTAAAGAAAGAATTATGTAAATAAGTTAACGAAAGATTGATGCTTTTTAGTCAGTCAACACGATTGTACCCAAATGAGATGGGTTATTCCCTAATCCCGAAAAGAAAATACATGAGATTAATAAATACTGTTACGCCCTGAGCCCGGTATGGCGTAATCAACCCTCCCAACCCCTCTTCAGGCTACAGTCCCCAATCCAAAGCAACAACGACAACTATACAGGCCTAGCCATCCAACTTCCATACATGTGGTAACAATTGCCACACTTAACACAAACACCTAGCTACTGGTATGTAGAGCAGGAATCAGCTGATTACATTTCAAAACACTGGCAATTTGCTTAAATACGAGCCCCACCAAGGACTAAGGATCTTACGCCTACAGTCTTGCTGCCCGACCGCTGCACGCCGTATCAAGTGAGTGAGCTCAAGGTTTTTCCCTAGACATTCCTTTACTAAATATGTACTCATCTCTTTTTCTTACATTGATTTCACACTGAACTCATTCGCACCACTGGAATCTCCAGTACTGCTACACATACGTCACTTATAGCATTATAGCCACTTTTACACTTTTAAACCAATCTCTTGTGTTTCTTAAACGCCCTCGCTTACATCCCCGATTCCAACTTTCCCCAAGCTATACGTTTAGTTCCCATTAAATTGGCCAGGGACATTGTCTAACCGGAACGCGCACTCAGCACCTGCCGAGCCAGCTCCCAGGGCAAGGTCGCTAAGTGGCCTCCAGATTCTGTCCACACAGCACTCATTCATTAACACCTACTCACACGTTGCGTCCATCCGACATTCCCACAATCCCATGCCAAGCCCGCAGTTAAACCCCCAAGGACGTAACAAATATGGTGGAGGCGCAGGCCGTCGCAACTGAAAGGACCAATACAACTGGCCCAGCGACGGGATTAAACCAATAGAACAGGTTTAACTCGATTCCTCACCACCTTCACGCGAGCCAAGCAAACCCACCCATCCACCCTTAACACAGATTCCAAATAACGCAGCCGCAATTCGCGATAACACACTACTGCGTTACAAAAATAAACCAAGCACTTATACTCAAACAAATTAGTCACAGGCATTGTGGGAACAGTCATTCTCCCACACCAGTAGCACAAAAACTGACACCCACACGGAAGAATACAGGAGATTGAACACACGGCACAGGAGTTTAAATACAGATCATATACGATTACGTACTTGGACGACCAGTTTTGATCGGCAAACGATCATCAACAGATCCATTACACTTAGGCCACAAAATTTGGAGGTCAATCAGCACTTAAGAGTTTTTTTTATCATATAGATTGTAACTAACAAATATTGACGAGTTGAACTATCTCAACTAATACCGCAATTAATGAGGTGTACATATTGTAAATATTTTCACCCATACTTTAAGATATAAAAATTTTGTAGTCTGAGTGTAATGGATTTGGGTACACTAGTGTTGATCAACTGAAAAGTATCAAACTTTCGTTTACTACGGAAACACTGTAAGCTTCACTTCAAACACTATAATATATAAGTTAATTTTGGTAGGATTTGAATCAAAAAGAAAACGTGTAAAGAAACAAGTGATTTTAGGTGTTTTTTCCGGAGCTGCATTTAGGCCGGAAGTGATTTTCGAAAGTTGTTCTTTTAGTTTAATAGAGCTCTCCAAGACTCCCAATTTCAAACCTCTCCAGGCTCTTTATCCCTTCAACTTTTGGCAGAATTGAGGAAACTAGCGGACCCGTGCGAGAACTCTCGCATGTGTAGAAACCACTTTACTGTTATGCGGGCTTCTATAAATATGCTTATTTGTTTCGAAACAAATTGTCGATATTTATGAAACAGAGAGCAAAAAATCATCACTGCTGCTGGTTGCACAATGGTTTGTGTGCGCCCCATGTATACAGACTACCCACCCGGCACTAGTGCTATGCGGGCTTTACGTGGCATAGTTCTGCCAGGGGTATCGTCCTGTTTATTTGTTTAAAAACACTTGATAAGCAAATAAATATATTTCCGTTGACTTTTCAAGAAATGCAAGATTTTTCCTGTACTATTGAGACGATTTCGAAGATGTTGGTACAAACCACACCTTCTAACACCCTCTGGTTTAGGAGCTTGAGTTTTGTGAAACATACACCATAGCGTATTATATACACTGCCTGAAAATATAGGTCACGTGAAAAGACGACGTTGATTTTGATCCTATTACGGCAGAGGCCTCCTGGGGGATAGTAGATGTACTGATAAGAGTTTCTAGGTCGTCCGCCAACAGATAATGTAGTGGCATAGCTACCAGAGTGCCATCTGTGTCTACCATTTAATAGGGAAAGCTCATAGCCATACGGCTCATTGTGGAGCGAACGTGTGAAGCAAGCAGGTACAATGCCACGGAGACTCACTCGAGCATCCTACAGCCAACTGAGCGAGTTTGAAAGGGATCAAATTCTTGCCTTCCGAGTGGTGGGGTTGTCCTATCGGAGAATTGCCACACATGTTGGACGTGCTGTGTCCCTTGTGCAACGATGGTGGTATCAGTGGTCGCGTGATCATTCTCACACCCGTAGACGAGGTTCTGGACGTCCTCACAGCACAGACGTCCGCCAGGATCGTCGTATTCTAAGGGCAGCAGTGGCAGATCGTATAACTACCACATCACAGATACGAGGGTTTGTGAGCCCAGAAGTGTCAACACGAACTGTTGCAAACCGGTTACTAGCAGAGGGTCTACGAGCACGCACACCTCCAGCCCGTCTTCCACTCACGCAACAGCATCGACTTGCACGGCTCGACAGTTGCCGTCAGAGGATCACTTGGAAGATGGAATGGCGCACCGTGGTCTTCAGCGATGAAAGCAGATTCTGCCTGCACGCAAGTGATGGTCGTTGGCGCGTTCGACGTAGACTTGGTGAGCGCTGTCTCTTAGAGTGCATTCGTCCAAGACACACCGGCCCCACCCCAGGTCTTATGGTCTGGGGTGCGATAAGCTACAACCCTCGTTCACCTTTGGTGTTTGTGAAGGGAGCGCTAACCAGCGCTCGGGACGTGCAGGATGTTGTTAGTCCGATTCTTTTGCCGTTCTTGCAACAGGAAGGGGATGTGTTGTTCCAACTGGATAATGCTCGCCAACACACTGCCCGTGCAACTCAACGTGCACTGCAAGACGTGGAGCAACTTTCCTGGCGAGCACGATCGCCGGACTTGTCGCAAATCAAGCGTCGCAAATCGAGCACGTGTGGGACATGATGGGCCGACAAGTGAATCGTGTGACTCGTTCACCCACAACTCTCACAGAACTGTGTGAACAGGTCGAGCAGGCGTGGAATAACGTATCCCAAGACAGTATTCGCCATCTGTATGATCGACTGGATGCAAGAGTCAGTGCCTGCATTGCCGTCCGTGGAGGCTACACCTCGTACTAATATGGGTGTATCAGCATGGGTCGATACCTGGTATCTCTGAACCGCTTGACCAATTGATCATCTGTATATTTAATCATTTCATGTACTCCATATGCACTGTTGCCACAATAAATCTTGAGTGAATTGGTAACCTCTAAAAGGGTGACGTATTTTTTCCACCAGTATATATAGATTGCTTAATTTTACTTTTTTGCCAAGAAATGTTCAGAGATCACGATACACTCGGCACGCCTGGCCTTATATCTATTTCGGCTAGAAATCGAGTCCCTGAAGCACTTTCAGAGTCCAACTCCTGTTTCCATGCTCGCATAGTTTTGTAAAAATCACGATCTTGTGCGGAATATTTATATGTTCGAAAATACTTCGGTGGATAACAATCCGTTCGTTCAATTATTTGTAATTAATTATTGATGGTACGGGCCTCCTCGCGTGGGTGGTACTTCTAATCCTCTCCCTGCGCGTATTCGTCCTCTAATGCCTCTTTACGTCATGCTGCCTCAGCAATCTTCAGAATTGCTAATGTTACACATTTTAAATTTCATTCTTCGAAGTGTTTGTCTCATTAAAATCCAACGATTACTTCTCATGTAATGAGTATATCTCTCGTAATTAGGCTCCGCCACTTCACTACCCACACAAAATGTTTTGCTGATAAAGCGTTCAAACGGGAGTTCCCCTCGCTGTGTGCGCTCTATTCATCACAAATAAAGTCCCTCCGTAACAATGACGTTGATTACTTGGGCAATCGCTGAGTATTACTGTGCTATGCGGTGATCTCATGCTCTGACTCCGGGCAATATCTGTCGTCATAAACCGTATTTAATGAAGTTTGAGTCCAGCATTTTGGCTCCATTTAATCTTAATGCTCTTATAAACATCGTGTCTTGCTGCAGCTGCCTGTCATAATTGGCTTTCAAACTAATATTACAGACTTGTAGCAAGAACTTCCAACTTTCACATATACGCTTGTGGGTTCGAATACCTTGTGCTGTCTTGTAGACGGGCACAATATATATAGAGAGAGTTTAATTTTACGTTTTTGCTAAGAAATATTTTGAACATTAAAACGTTTCTGATCGTGAGCGATCACTAGCTTACCTGGCACCATGTGGGATCGTCGCTCGTCACCACAAATACGATGTTAACAGGTCGACCCGACACCTCTTCACTGAGCGTACTTCTCATCCACGATACGGCCCGTTTGTAATAATCCACCCCTGCTTCTTGTGTCGCGTTGTACAACAGTCTGATCTGGTCCCTGTAGTCCGTGCGTCTCACGTGCACTCCCACAAATAACACCTGTGGAAACACAAACAAGAATTTTAATTATTTTTATGTTCAACGATGTCGAAATGTAAATATTATATGTCAGAAAACTGTATTAAAGGTGCCGGGACGTCCTCATAAGACCGGGCAGCGCTTAGTTTGAATGGCTTATGGTCCTCGCGTGGCGGGGAATGTTCCACGGTCTTTGATAGTTGTTGACCCACCTCATTCAGTAACATACATCTTATCTAGGTTGGCAACACCCCACATAAACACATCGCACTGACTCCGCACAGCCCATATGAACAGGGGGGGGGGGGGAGCAAAAGGGAAAAACCAGTGTCGTTGAGATAACAGCCCATCTCAGTCGACCACACCTGGAGTAACAGTGAACACGAAAACTGCGCGCAGCTCCACTAAGGAAGACTACCAGATAAGTGGTGGCCTGTAATATTACAGTTTAACCATAGTTGATTTTTACAACCATATAATCACTCCAAATTACAAACCTAACATCATATATACTGCATTTAGCATACACTGACAGTTGCAGTACCAATACTGCAACTAAATAATTGTACATATTGTAAATATTTTCATCTGTATTTTCAAAAATAGATTTTATAGCCTAAGTGTAATGGATCTGATGATGATCGCTTGACGATCGAAACTGGTCATCCTAGTGTATTTATTAATCTCATGTAATTTATTTCAGGATTAGGGCATAAGCAGCTCTTTTGGGTACATTCGTGTTGACCGACTGAAAAGCACTAAACTCTTCTTTACTAAGGCAACGCTGAAAAAATGGCTTCAAACCCCACAATGAAGAAAACTGTATCATAATGAGGGTCATTATAACACTATTTTTCATTATGAAACAGTTTCCCCCACCAATCAGAGCTCAAGAAATAGTTTGTGGCCTGTTAAGTAAGGATAGCATCGCATCCGCGCTGACTTCCACGGCCTCCTATTTTAAATTTCACTGCGTGGTTAGTGTCATAGTGGGGTATTTGAGGAGGCCATGGTCAAATACAAGGTATCCTCTGCGTCCCATGCGCTCTGTTCAGCACATAAAACTGGCGAAATCTTGACAGATGAAAATGAAAATCCACAGCCTGCTTCCAGTCTCCGACCGGGTCAGGAATGGAATGAATGAAGCCCCTAGCTAGCGGCGAGGATATGGACTGTGCCGGCTGCCGAGGCCTGACGCACTCCTCTTGGGCAATGAGTAAATGAATGGCAGATGAAATGAAATGATATTGGAGAGTGTTGCTGGAATGAAATTTTGACAGGGAAAACCGGAGTACCCGGAGAAAAACCTGTCTGCCTCCGTTTTGTCCAGCACAGATCTCACATGGAGTGACCGGGATTTGAACCACGGACCCAGCGGTGAGAGGCCGGCGTGCTGCCGCCTAAGCCACGGAGGCTTCGAAATCTTGACAGATATTTATGAATATTTATGTTCGAAAATAAATTAGTTATAATTATCTTGAACATAAACAGTCGTATGCAACGAGCCTATAATGTTAATTAAGACACATATGGAAATTATAAAACTCGCTTCACTTGTTTTATAAACATACTCGTGTCTTAATTATTGCCATTATAGGCTCGTTGCATAATGTACTATACAATGTTACGGACATCTTGAGCTCTGTATGACTTGTGGATCTGTCCAATGTACGTTTCTACGGTGGCTGTATTGGTGTGTGTAGTCTATTTATTTATTTATTTATTTACTCACAACCCACCCCAGCTTCGCCCGGTATCTTTAGCAGTTTACCCAGTGTAAGCTTAAAGAGCGCACGGACGGCAGGTGCCAGACGCAATTCAGAAAACCCTAGGTGAACAGTGAAACTCCACGGTGGGTGAGTGTTTATCGTGTTGGACTACCAACCCAAGCTTGCAGGTTCGCTCCTGGCCGTGGTAAGTGATTTATGAAAGGCGACAAAAATCTCAGCACGAATGTCATACGTTGTTGTCATGTAAATGAACTCATTTGCATTCAGTAGGCCGTGTTCATAATAGCAAAATTAATCTCAGGAGTTTCCGCCAATACAAGTTCCTTCTTTTTGTACTAGAAAGCGCTAAAGTGTCAAGGAGCTTAGGAAAGTGCTCCAAGGAACGACAAAATTCGACATGTAAGCTGCCCTCTGGGCGTCAAATAACAAAGCTTGAATCCTGCATCCGAGGCCATACGATATTATTATATTAGCATTAGACAATACCACAACTTATAGACAATATTACTCCATATCTACAGGGTCTTTCATATAAAGTAAGAACGGCGAGCGGCGGATTTGTTATCCGTTGCTGCAGTGGCCTTGGCCGAGCTTGTGGCGCGCCACGACCCCCTGCTGGCGCGCGCACACTTGACCTTGCAATAAGCGTGCAGGTATTCAGTCGCCAGTCTGAATCTCAGATGCTAACGTGGTGAGACAGTTATCATTATAACATCGTATTTTTGTATGTAAAACTTATTTAAGTACGAGTCGGCTCGGCGGGTACGTGATGCAATTGTTCAGCAATTTCCTGATGTAGTGCCACCTTCACTAGCACAGATTCACGTAATTGTAAATAAGTTTGACACTACTGGCTCGGTGCTCAATAAAATACATAAAATAAAAGAGCAGAAACAGTACAGTGGCAGAACTCACTCGCGTCAGCCAGAATGTGTTTACCAGATACAATGCCTGTATAACCCAGGAAGGACGACACTTCCAGCATCTTTTATAAGTTAATATTTCATATAGGATTGTACACACGCTTAAAGCAGGGGGCCATGGCGCGCAACAAGCTCGGCCAAGGTCACCGCAGCAGCGGATAACGAAACCACCGCTTGGCGTTCTTACTTTATATGAAAGACCCAGTATATATTCAAAATGCTAAGGTGATTTTTGTTACCGAGAGATTGACAGAACTGCGGGACCGATTGACTTCGTAATGCACTCTGACGAAAGCCCTTGGTTTGTATATTTGCAGAGTGTCTTTAAAATAAACAAATATGTTACCATATATTTTTAAATTTATAAACAAAAATGCCCAATTATTGGTCCTAGCGCATGCGCAGAATCAGCTTGGTCATGACAGACATGGCGGATGTCCACACCGCGTTATAATGTGAGAGTTATTTGTAAGAATTATAAAGGAGGGGAAGATTCATTAATTTTATTGTTGAGAGTTGGTACTCCTCCCTTTTCGTAACTTTGACAAGGCAGATTATTGACAATATATTACTTATGATTCACATGCAAAAATACGACACGCATGCCATACGATGTTGGCATGTCAAAGAACCCATTTGAATTCAGTAGGCCGTGTTAATAATGGCAAAATTAATCTCGGGAGTTTCCGCCAACACAAAGGAGCTTTGATATCTAACCTCATTGACTTTCATAGTGATTCAAGGAACAAGGAAATTCGACATGCAAGCTACCCTCTGAGTGTCAAATTACAAAGCTTGCACCGGGCACCCGAGGCCATACGATATTATTATTATTATTATGATTCACATACCTTTCTGGGAGTCATTAGAAGTTGATGTCAATTTGAATTGTCACTGCTGCACCGGGAATATTTATTTTATTACAATATATAACTTTCATACCTTATTTTTATAACTTGGGTAAGCCTCCGTGGCTTAGGCGGCAGCACGCCGCTGTCTTACCGCTGGGTCCGTGGTTCAAATCCCGGTCACTCCATGTGAGATTTGTGCCAGTAGTATATTGCAATGTCGAGAGTGAAATCTTTTGACGGCCTTAAAGTTGCAATAGTGCCAAAGAGTAATCGTAGAAAGAATATAGGAAACTTCTTCGGTAAATATGTTGTTCATTGTCCGTCATGTTTTGACGGGTTTCAACTAGTTTATATTAATAAGAAGTTCCGTGACGAACTAAAGAGCCTACTTTTCTTAAAATATAAGATTCATGCCAATGATTAATCTATATGGATCTATCTAGAATAATGACGAAATTAAGTTAGTAATATCGAAATTTCTAATTAGTTCGAAATACTGTATACCTGGTGTCTGTCTGCGACATACGTGCCCCAGATGAAACATCAGGGGATAAATGAAAATGTCGAATTAACTCTAGTGGACTGTATTTACAAAAATGTACATGTTACAAAAGACACAACACTTCATATGCGAAGGAGCTGTTGCTCCGAAACACAAACACATTCAGCCCTGATGGCAACTTCACTCCCTCTTCTCTAGGTCACTGCTGCCAACCTAAACATAAATAAATGTCCTTTGCCAACTGTGGAAATAACACAATTATATAATTATATTATCTCTGAGAGCAAACATACTCCCCACCTTGAAATACATGTATTTCAATAATCTGTAATGGAAACACTGAAATGTTCCAATGACAAGGACAAAAACACTAAAATATTCACTAACTTAAACACTGACATATTATTAACAGTCAAAATTATGTGTCTGCTCAATTGGTAGCGGAGCTACCTTGGAAACTGGTCGTTTAAAAATACCACTGTTGCACTTCACTGAAACCACTCTTACCACATTGTCTTTACCACCATGCACTTCTGTGATAACACCAAGGGGCCACTGGAGTGGGGGAACATTGTCTTCCCGTATCAGCACCACAGTACCTGGTGATACGTTGCTGGAGGAGGTCGTCCATTTGCTGCGCTGTTGCAGATGGGCGAGGTAATCTAATGACCATCTCTTCCAAAAGGATTGGAGTCTTTGTTGCAGAACCTTATATCTAGTTAACAAAGGCCGTTTACATAATGTTAAATCGGGTTCGGGAAGAGTAGTGAGGGGTTCGCCTATAAGGAAGTGACCTGGTGTCAAGGTAGATGCATCAGAAGGGTCATTTGACAGGGTTAGAAGGGGACGTGACTTTAAGCAAGCCTCAATTTGCGCAGTTAATGTAGCCAATTCTTCATATGTGAAATGAAGTGTTCCGAGAACTCTTCTTAGATGATGTTAGGGGCATGAGGAGGTATGAAATGCCACTTAACTCCACAACTACTGGCGAAGTTACTGATCTCCTCTCTAGTCCGTTCCTGAGTGAACAATTTCTTGAGCTCCTTGAGCTCCCTACTAGCACCTTGGAAATTTGTACCATTGTCGGAGTACATGTTGCTGCATAATCCTCTTCTTGCGATGAATCTCCTGAGTGCTGCGTCTCTCTGCAGTCCTTTGGAACCGCCTCCAACAATGCTGGATGGTTAGAGCACCACTTGCGGAGCTTGAAGCCTCCCTTGGATAACAATTGGATCAGTTCACGTTGTAGGAGTATTGCATTGTCAACCTTACTTGTTCCTGAAATGCAGTCGTCTACATAAAAATCACGAAGAAGGACAGATGCTGCCTGCGGATACTGTTGTCCCTCATCATATGCCAATTGCCTTAAACATCTTATTGCTAGAAATGGAGCTGATGATGTGCCATATGTGACCGTCTGAAGTTGGTACTGCTTGATAGGCTCATTAGGAGAAGCTCTCCAAAGGATGCATTGAAGGCTGCTGTCTCTGGAATCAACCTTAACTTGTCTGTACATCTTCTCGATGTCAGCTGTAAAGCCTATGGCGTGAGTTCTAAATCTAGCGACAATCGAACATAAATCTTGTTGAATAGCAGGACCCGTCATTAAAATATCATTAAGTGACTTTCCTGACCTCGATTTACAAGAAGCGTCGAAGACAACTCTAGTTTTTGTAGTAGTGCTGGATTTCTTGAATACCGGATGGTGCGGCATGTAGTATGCTACCAATGTTGCCATACTAGAATTAACAATATCCATGTGACCTAGTTCCTGGTATTCAGTGAGAAACTGGTCATAATCTACCTTCAGTTGCGTATCATTGTTAAGCCTACGCTCAAGGTATTGAAATCTGCTAGTAGCTGTTTGTAAAGAATTGCCTAATATACTTGGATCCTGCTTAAATGGTAGTCTGACTATGTATTTCCCAGATGCATCTCGTGTCACATGATCAGAAAAATGCTGTTCACATTCAATCTCTTCTTGCGACTTGACTGGCTCGTGAAGTTCTTCGATCTCCCAAAATCGTTGTACTTGGTTATGAAGGTGAACATCATTACGAAGGAAAAACGTTCCTGCTGCATTGTTTCTCTTTCTCGAGGTGGATTCATATGAACCTGACACAATCCATCCAAAATCTGTGTTTTGTAGGACTGGAAACTTCCCTGGTCTCGTCCTGTGTCCCCTCTGTAGAATTCTAAAGAATACATCAGCACCGAGAAGCATGTCTATCTTGGCTGGGGCATAAAACCTCGGATCTGCTAACTGAATATCATTAGGGAGCTCCCACTTTTCATAGGGTACCTGCTGACTAGGCATGTCGCTTGTAATTTTGGATAGGACCAGACATTCAACATTGTGACGTGTGTTGCTTATGGAAGACTGCACTTCAATGCTCACACTATACTTGGCTTCAGACATGAACTGAGAAATTCCTTCGATGGGTGTGAGATTCTTGGCCTTTTTTAAGCCCAAATTTTGAACCAAACTCTCGGTTACAAAACTGCTTTGACTGCCACTGTCCAATAAGCAACGAGCTAAGTGTAGCCTACCAGCACTATCCTTTACCTTTACTACTGCTGTAGAAAGTAGAACTTGAGTTTGTGGTTTGAGTTTCATAGTGCAATAACTGGAGGATTTACCACGAACTTGAGCATTGTGAGCCTGGTTGGACTCGGGGTTTGAGCATCTGCTGATAGCTCCTTGCTGAGACTGTTTAGACGAGTTGGCATTGAATTGCTGATTCCCAGAATCAAAATGCAACAGTGAGTTGTGACGACCGTTGCAAGTTTTGCATGTTGACTTCGAAGGACAAGAACTTATAGCGTGTGATTCATGCAAACAGTTGTAGCAAAGCTTATGCTGCTTAACTAGGTTGTATCTACGATTAACATCATAACCTAAAAATTTATCACATCTGAAGATTGGATGTTGCCCCTTACAGGCTTCACAATTATTGTTAATTGCAATGTATGAACTACTTGTAAATGGTTGTTTCTCATGCTTGAAACCATGCTTAGAAGTTTTATCTTGAGACAATCTGCTGATCTTATCACTGTGACCCTTAGTAGGTGAAAAATCAATTAATTCAAGGGTTTGAGCCCGCCTTTCAAGATATTCTAACAACTCCGTAAGTGTAGATAGTTCCTTGGATTTGTTGCTCATTTCCCATTGCTTACGTGTGGCTTCAGGTAACTTGTCAAGTATGATTTGACCTATTATGATTTCATGTAGGGGAATATTCAAATACAAAGACTCAACAGCCTTTAAATTGGACTGTACTTGATTCAAAAGTGTGCGTAGACTAGAAGATGATTCCCTTTGGACGATATCTGGAGATAACAGTAATTTGATATGTGCATTTACTATTACCTTTGAATTGCGGTATCGCTTGCAGACCGTTTCCCAAACTAGCTCAAAGTTATCTGCAGTAAGAGGAATGTTTTGAATGAGTTGATGAGCATTGCCACGCAGTGCTGACATTAAGTAATGGAACCTTTCAACATTACCCAAAGACTGATTCTTCAGTATTAATGAATCAAACAGGTCATGGAAATGCATGAATTGTGTAACATCACCTGAAAATTCTGGTAACCGTATCTTGGGCAAACTGTACGAACCTGTATTGCTACTTGTAGATTCTCTACCGTTGCTAGAGACAGATGAGGCATGTGTGCAATGGGTATTTAGTAACTGTTGTAGCTTAGCCCTAAGTTCATCATAATCATCTTCGAATTCACACCGGACCTGCTCATGAGGATTTTTGTCATCCAAATCCTCCAATTTGCTTTGAATTTCATTAAATTCTGGTAGTAGAGCTAATAAACGTTCATTCTTCACATTTAATACTTCAGCAGGAGTCTCATTATTAAATTCATTAATTTGGGTATGGAGTCTCGTGAGGGATGCTCGGAGAACACATCTGCGCTTGGTCAGTGACTTTATCTCACGTTCAGTAGACATGCTTAAAATGGTTCATGCACAGGAAGGATTGCTGAGTATGGGAAGGAATTGCTATGAAATGCCTTTGTTAACTTATCTGGTGTAGAGGTTCTTTCAGTCTGCGTCGTCACCCAACGGTCGGATATCGAAGTCAGGACGTCTGAATGGAACTGCGTCTGTCAGGAATCGAAGGCTGCACCACTGAATGGAACTGCGTCCGTCAGGAATGGAAGGCTGCACCGCTGAATGGAACTGCGTCCGTCAGGAATCGAAGGCTGCACTGCTGAATGGAACTGTGTCCGTCAGGAATCGAAGGCTGCACTACTGAATGGAACTGTGTCCGTCAGGAATCGAAGGCTGCACTGCTGAATGGAACTGTGTCCGTCAGGAATCGAAGGCTGCACTACTGAATGGAACTGTGTCCGTCAGGAATCGAAGGCTGCACTACTGAATGGAACTGTGTCCGTCAGGAATCGAAGGCTGCACTACTGAATGGAACTCGTGAGAACTCACGGATGGCCTCAAACATGCGTCCATTGATGCTTTCAACTGCACACCGAAACGTTCACAATACTGGATATGCTTTTACGAATATACAATTCATCATGATTAATTTTGCAAGTCCCGCTGCATGTATTAACTTATTCAAATACGTAGTAAATTTGTAATTCAACAGCTGCGTTGTCAACATGGATCAAGCAGTCTGGCGAGCGCTGCAGCTGGCGCGTGTATCGAAGCTTACCGATGCTAGCCGAGGCGACACGAAGCCAAAGCACAATGGTGGCTTCGTATGGCAGCCACTATGCTCACTTTTCAAAATAAGTTAGATCGAACTCACAAACATTGATAAATAAATTGCAATTGCGCCTGCATTGTTCACAATAATGTACTAGTATTGTCTCTACATACGTATTTCGCACTGGTTCACTTAAATACAGCAGTTTTAGCGTTTGTCGAGACCACATGGCGTCAGTTGATATAGCGGGAATCCGGCCCGTGTAGGACCAAAACATATGTCTGTCTGCGACATACGTGCCCCAGATGAAACATCAGGGGATAAATGAAAATGTCGAATTAACTCTAGTGGACTGTATTTACAAAAATGTACATGTTACAAAAGACACAACACTTCATATGCGAAGGAGCTGTTGCTCCGAAACACAAACACATTCAGCCATGATGGCAACTTCACTCCCTCTTCTCTAGGTCACTGCTGCCAACCTAAACATAAATAAATGTCCTTTGCCAACTGTGGAAATAACACAATTATATAATTATATTATCTCTGAGAGCAAACACCTGGCATAATGTAGCCTAATAGAACTACTAATACTAATAGAACTACAGTTGGCAGCCCTGGTGACTGAAAATATTCTTAGTTCCAACTCTTAAGGTACAGAATACAAAATTTGGTTGAAGTCCAATGGATAGCATGGACGGTACATGCAGTTAAACATTGGATTAAACAGCGCGCGTAAAATCATGTTGGCAACAATGACATACATGTATTGGTCAGAAATAATCTGAAATAATATGATCTATTGTTGTGTCAATTTGAATGAAATCCATTAGTTAGAGTAGGAGTTACATGCATTTGAAAATTGGACCTATCAGCAGGCTTAGAATCATGTTGGTAGCACTGACGTATATAAGTTACTCCAAATTAATATAGAATGTCAGTTACTATACGTGTGCATAGTTTAAAGGTGTCGGCTTGCATACTTTCTGATATATGGGTATTTGGATTTAAAAAAATTGAGAGCATTTATTAACAGTTGGCAGCCCTGGTGGCTCTTAAGAATACGCTCAGTCATATCTGTTTATGTACACATAGTACATACGAAATTTGGTTGAAATCCGATAGTGTAGAGGTTATATGCATTTAAAATTTGGACCTATCAGCAGGCTTATAATCATTTTGGCATCACTGCCATGTATAGCTTCCTGGAAATTAAACAGAAATATTATTATCTATAGTGTGCCAATTTTGAAATAGCCCCCATTCATACCATCCAAGATATCCAACATGGAGCTCAAATTTCAATTGCGATTTTTCAGCAGTTGGTAGCACTGACATCATTTTCAAATATGGCCGTGAGATATTCAGGTATAGATCTTTACTCCTACCAAATTGTGTTTCGATTGCTGCAGCCGTTTAGGAGTTGATAGGGGGAGACACACACACACACAGCCAGTCAGCCAGACAGACAGACAGACATTTGCCCGATCTCATAAGTCTACTTTTTCCTCATTTTTGCAAAATGTGGAAAGTAGGCTAGAAATCCCTCTCGGCACGCCGAAAGGTGGAGGTAGATTTCAACAGACAAAGAAAAATAGCCTATATCAAATTTACTAAATTTCCCAAATGTTGTATATCAACAAAAGTTCCACATGTAGAGCAGACACAAGAAAAGCTTGCCGAAACTCAACGATGCGCAGATACCAATATCAATCATCGTATTTTAATGCTCATTGCGGGGCTCCTGTAATGCTGATTACCGGGCTCACTGCTCACTCAACTCTTCAAGAACGCAGCTCGCTCCGAGACGGTCTACAGCTGTAAACCCCAGTCACAGTCAGCCTGCCAAGCCTGGGCAGACGACCCGTTCAGAACTGCTGCTAGCCAGCTACTGCCGAGAAGTGGGAGGGGCGTTGTATGCCACTACCGAACACTCACGAACACCCGAACATGGCCGGAGATCTGCGCAGCATTTTTCGGCAAGCTTTTCTTGCGTCTGCTCGATCAGGTGATGGTTACGATAAATAATACTCTCTGGCTATCCGAGATTTGGAGCAGAGAGATTTCTAAATCTAATCCCCCCAGGGGCTCAAATCTAGTGGGACGAGGGTTGGCGACCACGGGGTCCCAGCTGAGTCCGGCATTGCTTCCACTTACTTGTGCCGGGCTCCTCTCCGTCTTCTTTCTTGTCGACCTCAATTGGTCAACTCTTGTTCTATTCCGACCCCGATTGTATTAGGGTATCCAAGGTCAAGGGAGTCTCTTCCTTTCCCCTCCTTAATTGGTCCTTGTCTCATTTTTTTTCTGATACCCTCCTTCTGCGAGGGGTCAGCCTTCTTTTTCTTTTCATGTTATCTCCTGCCTTCTGCTTAAGGCCCTCAAGGAGGCAGGGTGTGAGTATCCCCACCACTTCTGGTGCACCCTGGATATTGCTACACCCTCAGGGGCTCAAGGCTGGTGAGTTCGGGAGTTGGTGACCCCGAGGGATTCCTGAGCTGTGTCCGATTTTCCCCCTTTTATCCATTACCTCTGGGGCGGACCCTCTTCTCTTTCACTTTCCTATCTGCCTTTCATGGCTCTCCTTCCTTCCAAGTCCCTCAATCCGTATTCTTCGAGGGTTGAGGGCATTTCTTTTCCTCCTGTCCTTTATTTGCCTTATTCTCCTTTTGTTTTCCATTTCTTCTTCTAGTATATAAGTTAGTAGTTAGTTTTAGATATAGTTTACATTTCATTTTCATCTTCACTATCACCCAAACCATTAGGGGCCGATAACCTAGATGTTAAGCCCCTAAAAACAACAATTATCATCATCATCACCACCATCTAAATCTATTCCTTACTTTCTGGACCATGAACGTGTTAATTTAAGATTCGGATAATCTTATGATTCATGCGATGGGAACAGTGAGTTTGTTCAGTATCCATAACGGCTACGCGTGTGTTGTTCTTCGAGCACTGACCTTAGTGGAGTCACTGGAGTGTTACAAATATCCTCTAGAGTTGGAGGCATTGCCTGGAGCAGCTTCAATCCTCTCCACTGGTCCGTGACCTTCTCTGCTAGGGCTGTTCTCAAATCCCGGTGCCTTATAGAAGGCTGCCACTGCCAACTAGATTTAAATAATAAACCCTTCACGGCACACCGGAAGGCGGAGGTAAATTTCACCGGGCAGAATGTTCAGAATTCACTAAATTTGCCAATTGTTGTATATCTAAAAATGTTCCACATGTTCAGCATACGAGAAAAGAAGAAGAAGAAAAACAATAAGAAAATAAAAAGAAGAAGTAAAGAAGAAAGAAAACAATAAGAATAAGAAACACAAAATGGCAATCAACAAGAATAAGAAATAGAAAAACCAAAAGGGAGACAATATGAAAAAGAAAAAGAGTCAGAAAAACAAAACGTTAATGAATAAGAGTAAGAAAATTAAAAACATTGAGACAAGGAAAAACCAAAACAATAAGAAAAAGAAAAGGAGAAGATGAGATTAATGAATATGACTTAAAAAAAGAAAACCAAGAAGAAGAATAAACAATAAGAAAAGTAAGAATATGAATAAGAAAAACTAAAACAGAAAGAAAAACAATAATAAGAGAAAGAGAAACAAAAGGAAAAGGAATAACGATAAGAAAACCAAAAGGAAAACAATGAGAATATGAAAAAGAATAATACGAGGAAGAAGAATGGGAGTAGAAAAGAAAAATAACATGAAAAAGTATAAGAATAAGAATTAGGAAAAAAAGTTTTTTTTAAAAGGTGATAAAAGAACAGTAATATTAATAATAATAAATCACAATATAAAATTAAGAAGTAAGTCAAGAAAACCTACTTTTGAAGTAGAAAAGTAGACAATCGTTAGAACAAAAAGGAAATTTCCTTCAACATAATGAGACATGACAACACTGCTTTGAAGCAACGTGGTGACTATGTTTCCTGGAAGAAGTTGAGTGGTCATAAGGAAGGAAGAACACGAAGGTGAGAATACATCAGGAAATTCTTTTCCAATGACGCAGTTTGGCCTTGCAACATTGACGTAGCCAAACTCCCTCCTCCCCCAAGAAAATGTGGAGACTAAAGCCTAGGGTAATAACGAATGAATTGAGGCGCGTATCCAGGGAGTGTTTTCTGAGGGAGATGAATTCTTATAGAATTTTGACCAAGGTGAAATTTTAATCTCATAAATAAAAATTATTAAAAATAAAAATCATACTGCTACATAATCTATACTAATATAATGAAGCTGAAGAGTTTTTTTGATTTAATTAAACGCGCTAATCTCTAGACTACCAGTCGGATTCGAAAAAATCATTTTGTATATGATAGCCTGATTCAAGAGGAATAGTTTAGGCTATGTAGCATTAGGCTACACCTCTCAGGTAACCTTAAAGATTGACTTCTGTTCAGTAAGTTGGAAGAACAAGCGCTCCCGAACAGCTTCAATAATACCGAAGTCTATTGTTACCTGGCAATGCGGGCTGCATCACGCTGGCCCTACTAGTGTTCTGGTGCAGAATTGCGAGCTGCTTATAAATTGCAGTCACGGGGAGTAATTAGTGCAAAAGGATTTCTTAGGCCCCTAAAACAGTTATGACAATAGTATGCCTCTGTATAAGGGCGATGGTGTTGTTATAACTGAGGTTATCAGCTGCCGAAGTCGTCGGATTTTTTAAGAGCGTTAAAATCCTTCAGTATGCCTTCCTTTGGAGGAGAAGTAAAGCCGGCGGTCTGATGTCATAGATTTATGGCATGAAAAGATCCTTCCACTAACTAAACTTGTGTGAAGCTAAATTTCTCGTTTAGATTTCGTTGAAACACTCTATCAAAGTTCCAACCTTCTTCACTAGGTGTCAGTGACATCTGGTAGCGGAAGTTGGAACTACTTGAAATTGAATGTAACTTGTAGCCCACCCCATGGGTGTCCGCTTGAAGCAGCTACAGCCTCGGACGAGCAGAACAAGTTCTCGGACACTCCCGGCACTAAGTCACACACTAAATAAATAAATAAGTTAGTTATTGTTGTTTTAAGGGGGTAACTACGAGGTCATCTGCCCCTACATTGAGTTGCTTAACTGTGGATTTTCAATGGATTATCCTTCAAGCGCGAGGGATCACAAGGACGATGTCTGAGAGCTGAACACACTTCATCGGCAGATACAACTGGGGATGGTGACAGGCGAACGTTAACTTGGGTCTTATTGATGATGATGATGATGATGATGATGATGATGATAATGATGATGATAATTGTTGTTGTTTTAAGGGGCCTAACATCTAGGCTATCGGCCCCTGATGGTTTGGGTGATAGTGAAATATGAGATGAGAATGAAAACTATAACTAATACTAATTACAAACTTACAAACTAGAAGAAGAAATGGTAAACAAATAAAGGATAAGGCAAATAAAGGACAGGAAGAAAAGAAATGCCCTCAACCCTCGAAGAATGAGGATTGAGGGACTTGGAAGGAAGGAGAGCCATGAAAGGCAGATAGGAAAGGGGGAAAGAGGAGAGGGCCCGTCCCAAGGTCAGAGAAAAAAGGGGATCGCCAACTCCTGAACTCACCAGCCGTGAGCCCTTGAGGGTGTAGGACTATCCAGGGTGCACCAGAAGTGGTGGGGCTACTCACACCCTGCCTCCTTGAGGGCCTTGAGCAGAAGGCAGGATATAATATGAAAAGAAAAAGAAGGCTGACCCCTCGCAGAAGGAGGGTATCAGGAAAGATGAGACAAGGGCCAATTAAGGCGGGAAAGGAAGACACTCCCTAGGCCTCGGATACCCTAGTACCATCGGGGTTGGAAGAGAACAAGAGTTGACCAGGAGAGGTCAACAGGAAAGAAGACGAAGAGGAGCCCGGCACAAATAAGTGAAAGCAATGCCGGACTAAGCTGGGGTCCCGTGGTCGCCAACCCACGTCCCACTAGATTTGAGCCCCTGCGGGGGGGGGGGGGATCTCTTAGGAACTCTCGTTAGTACTGTGAATTAATACTGAGGTCAACCATCTCTTAGCTAACACCCCGGAAGTCCGGATTCGATTCTCGACTTTGCAAGAATTATAATTCCAATCTGAAGGCTGGAACGGGGTACACTCAGCTACGAGAGGCAAAACTGAGAAGCGGAGGGTTCGATTCCCACAATCAGCCATCCTGGAAATGGTTTTCCGTGGTCCCCCCCCCCCCACTTCTACTCCAGAAGGCCACGGCCGCCTCCTTCCCAATCCTATCCCCAATTTACAAACACACGGGGATACGTGAACACGATGGCGTGGCCTCTAAAATAAGCAACTACAAAATATAGCTGATTATTATTATTATTATTATTATTATTATTATTATTATTAAGGTCCGGAAGTTCATGCAAAATCATTTTTTGCATGTTTTGCATATTTATGCATATTTTTGTTATTTTACCACAATGCGTCATATTTTTCTCCTTTGCCTGTTTAAGTGCATATCTCTGCTTGAGAAGGGCGTTTATTCTAAATTGCTGTTGTTTTGAAGCGCTTATTGTTACTTCGTGTTCATAAAGTCGTATATTTCGATTCGGACTCCGAGAGTATCACAGAATAATACTGAAATTATTTTAATGCCTAATACGTTTCAGTCGTTCTGGCAAGTTAATATCAATTGATTTTATTCAGCATTCACTATGTAAATATTATTTTCATTTTTAAAAATTAAATGGCGATTAAAATTGTATAAAATATAATAAAATAATTATTGATGGTCAACACCGCTTGAAGATCTATAATAGTACATTATGCAACGAGCCTATAATGGCTATAATTAAGACACGAGTATTTTTATAAAACGAGCGTATGCGAGTTTTATAATTTCCATACGAGTGTCTTAATTACCATTATAGGCGAGTTGCATACGACTGTTTATGTTCGACGATAACTATAACTTTGTTATATGTTTTAACATAAATATTCATAAATATCTGTTGAGATTCAGCTACTTGAATTTCGTGATCGCAGAGCGGGCGTTGGGTGTTATATCTCTGCCTTTCAAGATCTCTGGACGACCGACGCATGCGCTCTGTGTGCTTGCAATGCCATACGCAGGCCATTTGTTTACATCTGCCGCCCCTCAGTAATATTGTCACTGGAGTTGTTTGAAGACAATTCATGCGCTGTGTAGAAATTATATTAAGGTACAGTGCTATTTGTTGTCTCATATTCGCCAGTTTATTTACGCGAACATATGGACGGTGCGTATTCCATGTCGGTAATTTATTATAGTTCGATGTTGTGTTTATGTCCGACGTGTTGGATTTTGAGCGCACGCGTGAAGGTATCGTTACCTAATTTGGTCAATGAACGAGCTCTGATTTGCTGGAGAAACTGTATCATAATGAAAAAGAGTGTTATAATGACCATCATTATGATACAGTTTTCAGACACATAATAGTGACGGTCGAACATAAAATAACATTTGCTACTGTTTAGAACTGTTTGTTAGTTGAGATATTTAAAAAAAGGTGTAGTTATCTGTCCGTCTGATCATATTTTCTTTATATTCAAAATAGAAACGCTAAAGAATACGCAGTGATCGTAATTGCCGTAGTTATTTCATAGTGCATTTTTTTTGGAAACGTAATGCATATTTGACCAAGAATTCGTGCTTTTTTGCATTCATATTTATTCCTTTAATACTACATAAATTATTAATAATAATTATTATTATTATTGCAAGCCTCCGTGGCTTAGGCGGCAGCACGCCGGCCTCTCACCACTGGGTCCGTGGTTCAAATCCCGGTCACTCCATGTGAGATCTGTGCTGGACAAAACGGAGGCAGACGGGTTTCTCTCCGGGTACTCCGGTTTTCCCTGTCAAAATTTCATTCCACCAACACTCTCCACTATCATTTCATTTCATATGTCATTCATTTAATCATTGCCCCAGAGGAGTGCGTCAGGCCTCGGAAGCCGGCACAGTTCATATCCTCGCCGCTAGATGGGGGCTTCATTCATTCCATTCCTGACCCGGTCGGAGACTGGAAGCAGGCTGTGGATTTTTATTTTCATTATTATTATTGAAAATAAATTTGGTCATCAAAGTCAAATTTATTGAGCGCCCTTTTGACTTAGCCCCTTTCCTTATAAGAATAATAAATAATAATGTTTATCATCTTGGCTTAACCGATAACAGATATGCGACGCGGCTCAATCCTGTAAGGCAAGATGATCAACTTGACACCGGCCGCGAAAGCCTTCAATCTAAAAAATAATAATGTTATTGGTTTTACGTTCCTTTTAACTACTGTGGCTTTTCGAGACGCCGGGGTGCCAGAATTTTGCCCCGAAGGGTCCTTATAAGAGGATGGAAGATGAATCTCATGCCGATCGCCTTACAACCCGCTGTGTCTCCGTCAGCCGACGAAACTATGGTTGGTTGGTTCCTCAGTTTAAGGACTGAGATAACGCGGTCATGTAGCCCCGTGTACTTTGGGTGTGTGTAGAATCTGTCTGTTTTTTGTTTTTGTCGTGCAGCCTCCTGAGAGGCCGAGTGCAGGTCTTTCTAGTTGACGCCCGTGGGCGACCTGCGCGTCGGGATGAGAGATGGAATGGATGAAGATGAATGAAACTGGGCAAGGATGTGGAAGGAAGCGGCCTTGGCCTGTCAGAAGGTACTGTCCCAGCATTTGCCTGGAGTTGAAAATGGGAAACCACGGAAAACCATTTCATGGACAGCCGACGGTGGGGCTCGAACCCACGCGTCTACCGAGTCAGCAGAGAGCTTGGCCCTATGACCTTACGCTGCGCTTTAGCCCGCGTAGTCACTACTGTCTGTATCTGTCTGATAACCGGTGTTAATTATTGTGATGGCTGTATTAGTGTGTGTTATCTCTTTTTAATTCAAGTAAGGACTGCAAATATTCGATTTTCAAGTAGTTGCAACTTTTACTATCAAACGCCACCGTCAACGACCAACTAGTTCTGTACTTTGTTACTAGATGCCACCGCAGTCGTCTCCTGGCGACGAACGTTGGAACCTAAGAGCGTTAGTCAAAGATAACCTATAATTTAGCTTCACACAGGTTTAATTAGTGGAAGGTTCTTTATCATGCCATAAATCTATGACATGGGACCGCCCGCTTTACTTCCCCTCCGAAGGAAGGCATATTGAGGGATTTTAACGCTCTTAAAAAATCCGACGACTTCACCTAGTGGGTATTCATAAATCTGATAAATTGAGTTTAGTTTATATATACAGTACGAATGTCCAAGAAGGTGTGATGCGATGCGATGCGACTCACGTCTGGCAGTGGTCGACCTTGATGGTAGAACATTCCGCAAGCCCGGTTAATGTTCACTTGAAGGTCACCACGGGGCGTCCAATGAGGTGTTTCAACTCCAGAAGGGAGTCACTGCCTTCATCTCCTGCTTCAGGCATGTCCAACACGAGTGAGTCGGATAATATCAAATTCCACAATTTAATTATTTACCTATTTATTTATTTACTTATTTATTTACTTATTTATTTGTATAATTATTTATATATGTATTTACTTATTTACTTATTTCTTTATTTATATATTTATATATAAATTTATTTTATTTATTTATTTAATTATTTATTTATTTACTTATTTATATATATAAACATTTATTTACTTATTTATATGTTTATTCATCTATTTATTTATATATTATATATTAATTTATTTAATAATAATGTTTAAATGTTATTGGTTTTAGGTCCCTTTTAACAACTGCGGCTTTTAGAGACTCTGGGGTGCCAGAGTTTTGCTCCAAAGGGGATCTTTAACGTGCCAGTAAATCTACTGACACGGCTCCTTCGCATTTGCGCAACCTCAAATGCCAACTGGCTGCGCCAGGATTCGATCCTGCGACCTTGTGCCCAGCAAGTGAGAACGTTACCGCTGAGCCACGCAGCCAGCCTATTCATTTATTTGCTTATTTAATTATATATTTATTTTATTTATTTATTTACCAACTTATTTACTTATTTATATATTTATTTATTTACTTATTTATTTATTTACTTATTTATTTACTTATTTATATATTTATTTATTTACTTATTTATTTACGTATTTATTTACTTATTTATATATTTATTTATTTACTTATTTATTTACTTATTTATATATTTATTTATTTATTATCTATTTATTTATCTATTAATTTATTTATTTATTTATTATTTATTTACTGATTTATTTATTTATTTATTATTTATTTACTTATTCATTATTTATCTATTTATATATCTATTTATTTATTTACTTATTTATGTATCTATTTATTTATTTATTTACTTATTATATTTACTTATTTATCTATTTGTTTACCTACTTATTTATTTATATATATATTTATTTATTTACTTATTTATTTATTTATCTATATATTTTTTTACTGATTTATTTATTTATTTATTTTCTTATTTATTTATTTATTTATTATTTATTTTTATTTATTTATTTACTTATTTATTTATTATTTATCTATTTATTTATTTATTTATCTATTTATTTATCTACTTATTTATTTATCTATTTATTTATTTATTATTTATCTATTTATTTATTTACTTATTTATTTATCTATTTATTTATTTACTTATTTATTTATCTATTTATTTATTTATTTATTTACTTATTTATTTATTATTTATCTATTTATTTATTTATTTATCTATTTATTTATTTATTTACTTATTTATTTATATATTTATTTATTTACTTATTTATTTACTCATTATTTATTTATTTATTTATTTATTTATTTATTATCTATTTATTTATTTACATATTTATTTGACCAACTCGTGGTTCTCGCAAGCACTTTATGACTCGTACAACGAAAGTACCAAACTTCATTCAAAGAGCACCGTGGTGTTTGCGGGCACCAGGTTGAGAAAGCCTGGATGACATCATGCATGATGTGTCAACAAGCTGTATTCAGAAACACGTTCTGCAAGCAAAAGCAAATATATTACGAGGCTCTGGGCACAATCAGCACTTTATGTGATGATCCAACAGAAGATTCATGTTTATGCTAATTAAGTATTCTATGACTTCATTTACGACATCACTGTGACTCGAATGGAAATCCTGATGGAACAGATGGTGTTGGGTCAGGGGAATATACCCGAGATTGGGGGTATTCTAGAGCTCCAGCGTTTTCTTAATAACCGCGTTTCGTTTTCTTGAGAAACGTTGAAAAGTTTTATAATAAATGACAAAACGTTTTCTGAAAATATTTTCAGATCCTATTTATTTATCATGCATGATGTTTCAACAAGCTGTATTCGGAAACACATTCTGCAAGCAAAAGCAAATATATTACGAGGCTATCTACGCCATTGATTCCAACAATACATAAAACATAATGGAAGGCCAACTACGCTCATCTGTTTGGGGCATATGACCTCGTTGTTCCGCCCACTATCTAACTAACTAACGCTCATCTGTAATTAGGACATAATGATATCTGTAAGAGCTCCCGCAAGTGTCGTGGCACGTAATACTATTGACAATTGGGGGGTTTGAATCTCACTGACTGGTTCCAATCACCAAGCAAGGAGGGTAGAGACAGGCCTGCCACTCTTCACGAAGCGATGAATAAAAATGTCCCTTCCCGATCTGTCCGATCAACCATGACTAATGCCGGGATAGAGTGGTATGCAGATGTGAAGAAATTACTCTCAAACTACTAGTAGTGATATCGACACCCCTGGTTACTCTCAAACTACTAGTAGTGATATCGACACCCCTGGTTACTCTCAAACTACTAGTAGTGATATCGACACCCCTGGTTAGTCTCAAACTACTAGTAGTGATATTGACAGCCCTGGTTACTCTCAAACTACTAGTAGTGATATCGACACCCCTGGTTACTCTCAAACTACTAGTAGTGATATCGACACCCCTGGTTAGTCTCAAACTACTAGTAGTGATATTGACAGCCCTGGTTACTCTCAAACTACTAGTAGTGATATTGACAGCCCTGGTTACTCTCAAACTACTAGTGAGAGCTCTATAAATGACAAATATAATTCTAACCCAATAGCTGTGTACATCAGGGCAACAGCTCAGGAGTGCTCACATATATGCACATTATGGATAAGGGGACAACTGGATTGGCTGGTAATGAAAGAGCAGACCAATTAGCAAAATCAGCGGCTACGACACATCTTGAAATAACATATACCAGTAAGTCTCCAATATGTTACGTTAAAAGGCAGATAATTACATACTATACTCTGATTTTCAAAAGATGATCGGTGAAAACTGTCATCCACTTGATGGGTGAGGTGGGGAGTGGAGACGAGAGGGGTAACGGTCTCCATGGCAACAGTGAGCAATGTTGCAACGTATGCCGACACAGCAGTAAGCACATGGTTTGACTCAGTGTGTCTTCACTCTTCACGGTCATTAGAGCGCCAGGCAGGGGGCTAACTTCCCCAGTATTTGTGTCTTCCTGCAAGCCTCTTGGAATGTTATGAGTCATGATCTGCCTCTGTGGCAACGCAGCATTTCCCCACGTGCTAGCTTTGACAGCTGTCAGCGAGCTTTATTGGTAATTCAGAGTATACACGAATGGAATATCGCATGGACATGTAGCCTGAAAGGATCTGTAACAAGAGAAATATTCTTTCCGGAAGTACAAAATCGACTGTTAACAAAATTATTAGTGCCAAACTTTGTCCTCGCACAATTTTTAACTGGTCATGGAAAATTCAAGTCTTATTTTGAACGTTTTAAAGTAGCAACAGACGACTATTCATGTTTTTGTGGAATGCCTCAATCGGTGTGTCGCCTTATATTCGAGTGTCCTGGTTTTGAAAAGGAAAGATACTATTCACAATGACACCTTAATAGCTGTAACCTGGAACTTTCAAAACCGTTGTACCATATTTTCAAGAGGCAGTGCTGTTTAGGACAATTTCTCACTTTTATCAACAATTTTTTTTGTAAACTATGTTAGTAATACTGTATTTGTATTTGCTTTGGTTTAAATCTATAACCCTAATATACCTCTGGTAAAATAGGGTTCCTGTATTTTTTGGATAATTAATAATAATAATAATAATAATAATAATAATAATAATAATAATCCACGAGGACTGGCGCAAGGGTATTTTAGACCCGAGGCTTAAATAATACTCCATATTTCCGTTTTGGTCAGCCCTTATTTCCTGTCGCCTACAATACCTTCCTTCCTAGCCTTGAACTTCACCCTGAAGAAGTGTGTCTGTTAGGTAGTCAGCCCGAAGGCTGGTTGGATCCTCAAAAAGCACCGCCGTTACGTTATGTGAGTAGATACCCACAAAAACCCAAGGCAGTGCTATATTGAGGCGTTCTAGGCAAGAAGAGGAGTGAGGTAGTTTGCCATTGCTTTCCTCACTGAGTCAGAACAGTGGTCCTAACCCTATGAGTAGAACCTTTCACAGCATCCACAGGCACTGACTGTGCCCCGAATGCCATTACTAAGCACCACCCATACCTCAGTAGCTTCCATATAATCACAGCCATGAGTGAGACTGAGACATCGGTGAAAAGCCACCTTTTACTCTAGCCTGTGCCAACTGACAAATGCAAAAGTACTGTATTCATCAAGAGATGGCAAACAGGCCAACCTGAAGAAGTAACATATCCATATCTTTGTGAACACCCAAGTTATTAGTATGTTATTTACCGTCGGGTCAGATTTACCCAAGGCGCCAGTCCTCGCGTGACAATTCTCGGCATACATTAGTCGGGACGATATGTATAAATGAGGGGGCAAATCCACCTGTTTTGTGCAGCACGAGAACAAACCACAAGGCTCACATTCTTCTTGATCCATTTTTAGGGGCGAGGGATACCTTGGTCATCAGGTGGCTAACCTTTAACATAATTGCTTTGCCGGCAATTTCCAGGCCAATTATACTGTTGCAAAAAATACTGACATGTTTCTGCATGTTCATTTCGAACAATGCAGCTAAACCTGATTCTATATTTGGGATTAGTTCATCGGAAGACACCCGGTGTGAATTAATATCCGTACGACTAGAACCGACAGTGATGGAAACGCTCGCTAAAGCGCAGCGTTAGATCGTAGGGCCAAGCTCTCTACTGACTCGGTAGATGCGTGTGTTCCAGCCCCACAGTCGGCCGTCCTTGAAATGTTGGTTCCTTAGTTTATTAGGGGCTGCGACAACGCGGTCATGTAGCCCCGTGTACTTTGGGTGTGTGTAGAATCTGTCTGATAACCGGTGTTAATTGCGATGGCTGTATTAGTGTGTGTTATCTGTTTTTAATTCAAGTAAGGACTGGAAGACTTTGAATTTCAAGTAGTTCCTACTTTTGCCGCCAAACGCCACCGTCAACGACTACTAGTTCAGAACTTGGCTACTAGACGCCACTGCAGTCGGCTCCTGGCGATGAACGCAGGAACCTAATTAGAGCGTTGTTTAACATATAAGTTAATTTCGTTTCACACAGGTGTAATTAGTGGAAGGTTCTTTAACATGCCATAAATCTATGACATGGAACCGCCAGCTTTACCCTCCCCCCCCCCCAGGAAGGCATACTGAGAGATTTTTAACGCTCTTAAAAAATCCGACGACTTCGGCCGGGTTTGAACCCGCGATCTTGGGCATAGAAGCTCAGCATGCTACCAACTACGCCACCGAAGCTGCTGTCCTTGAAACGGTTTTCCGTGGTTTTCCCATTTTCAACACCAAGAAAATGCTGGGGCGGTACCTCCTGACAGGCCACGGCCGTTTTCTTCCACATCCTTGCCCAGTTTCATTCACAATCATTCATTTCATCTCTCATTAACTCCTCTCATGAGTTGGCATCCGGCCGTAAAAGCCATCCGCCACAAAGACTTCCATCGCATCTCATTCCCGACCCCGTTGGAATAACGGGAATAATATGGGGTAGACATACTGTACATACAATATCCGTACGACTAGAAAAAAAGGGGTTTTTAAACTAAGGGTCAAAATGATCCGGTGCAAGTCCTAGTGTTATATTTTTTCACTCGAGCTCTCAAGGGTGTAGGCAATATCACAAATATCTGTCTACATTTATACTAACTTGTGAGCTCTTAAAAATGAAAGTTCATTCTCCAAGCATAAACAAATATCAGCTGGCTGTCGGCAACAGTAAGGCCCTTGTATCCTGATCCAACAGTTCAACTTGACTGTGTGTAAGTGTTCATCAATGACGTCACTGAGGTTCTTAAGGAGGACGAGAGTCATTCGGTCCAAGGTAAAACAACAGCACGATCACAAGTGATGATGATTGGCGTGAAATTGCACAACATTTGTGGGAGAAAATGAATATCTCTCTGAGGATTGAAATATTTTTTAGTCCAACCATCGTAGGATAATTGGGGATTCACACCCCTCAACTGTTGCGAGCAGGAGCGATTGCTCAGCTGATAGTGGACAAACACAACATAGTGACCTTTCAGACTCCCCAATTATCCTACGATGGTCGGACTTTTTCAAAAGTGGATGAGAATATTAAAAAATAGAGGAACAGTCATATAAAGGAATCCACATAATCCAGGCAAGTGACTCAGTGTGATAATTCCCATGGAAGATTGGAAAGAATATTAAAATCTCTTATGTTCGACGATGTCGATATGTAAATATTATACGTCAGAAAACTGTATATTAATAAGGGTCATTATAGTACTACTTTTCATTATGTAACAGTTTCTCCAACCAATCAGAGCTCATTCATTGACCAATTAGGTAAGGATAGCTTCACACATGCGCTCAAAATCCAACATGTCGGACATAAATTACATGATTTGAAAGTTCAAATTGGATATCGGATCAACCATTGTAGTTACAATCCCAAACATAAAGACAAAATCAGCAAGAACCTTTACGGTAATAAGAAAATACTTTGACATATGTAAGGAATGTATGAATCCACGACCAGAAGATTGCAACACAGCATCATTCTAGATAAATTACCGACATTGAAAGTGCATCGTCCCGTATGTTCGCGTAAATAAACTGGCGAATATGAGGCAAGATATAGCACTGTACTTTAATAACCCCAACACCAATTTCTAAAGAGGGCATGCTTTCAAACGACTTCGGTGGAAGTTTGAGTGAATGCTGGTGCAGATCGGCAGGCTGTAAACATATGACATTGCCAAGCAGACAGAACGCATGCGTGTGTCAGAGAACTTGTAAAGCACATACAGGAAACCCAGCGCTTGCACTCCGATCACTAAATTCAAGTGACTGAATCTCGACAGATATTTCTAAATACAGTACAATATTTCTGTTCGAACATAAAATAAAATAAAGTTATAATTATTGTCGAACATAAACAGTCGTATGCAATTCGCCTATAATGATAATGAAGCCATAAGTAGATCATGGCCAAGGTCATGGACATACAAATAGTGTCTGATATTTTTTCGAAATGTTGGTAATATTATTATTATTATTATTAATGACAAACATGAAATCAGCGCCCAGGGAACTAGAGGTCGGACTAGGAAACGTTCCGAAGGCAGAAATGATTAAATACCTCGGTGAATGGATAGAGCCTAACCTATCAGAGAAGGAAGCCTTCATGCCACGCATTAATAAAATGGAAATGGCATACAACCTGACTAAAGACATCTACAATAAAAGATCGATATCCTTAAATGCCAAAATTAGACATTATTGCACTGTTATTCGACCAGAGGCTCTGTATGCGGCAGAGACTCTAATAATGAACAAGAAAGGTCTAATGGACAAACTAGAGGCTAAAGAAAGGAATATTTTGAGGAAACTCCTGGGTCCCATCAAAGAAATCAGCGAGTACAGAAGGCGTCACAACCACGAATTATACAAGCACGTGGAGAAGATCAGTGACACTATTCGAAAAAGAAGGATTGCCTTTTATAGCCATGTGACACGAATGAGCCCAGGCAGGATATCAAAACGGATATTGACGTACTTTCAAGATAAGAAAACCAAAGGGGCATGGTTTACGGAAGTTGAGAAAGATGTACGTGAAATGGAAATTTCCCCTAAAGATATCCAGGAGCCAGTTCTAATTCAGGAAAAACTACGTACGCACAAAGGTTTCCAGGAGAAGCCGAAGCTGATGACAGGGAAGGCGTGGTCCCAAGAGAGAAAAGAACAACACCGGAGACGAATGCGGGAACACTGGGCGGTAAAGAGCTCGGAAGAAGAGACAGTTGAACTGACGTGGTCCCTAGTTGACCGAATCGAAGAAAAAAGAAGATTATTATTTTTAATTTTTATAATCGTTTCGGTCGTCTATGGACCACGTTATTTCAACTGCCTTTTCCCTCTTTCTTTCACATTGGCCCAGTATTCACGCATTCTTCTTCGGTGAGCTTCTTTCCGTTCTTCGGTCCACTTCTTGTCGGTTTTGGCTGAAAACTCTGTATTTCCCCAAGTTTCTTCTTCAAAGAGTCACGTTCCAAGATGTCCTCATGTGATATCCCCAGTACTTATAGGTCTTTTTCCACCTCTGTAAACCAGATCCCTTTGGTTTTCTTTCCTACAAAGTAGGCACATATTCGATTGGACAATCTTCCAGAGCTCATTCGTGTTAAATGGCCATAAAAGGAGAGTCTTCTTTTGCGAATGGTGTCCGTTATTTTCTCCACATGTAGATAAAGTTCATCGTTGTGTCGTCTTCTATACTCTCCTCGTTCCTTGACCGGGCCCAAGATCTTTCTCAGAATCTTCCTCTCTTTGGTTTCGAGTTGTTCTGCCAGGCCTTTCTTATTCATCGCCAGGCATTCCGATGCATATAACGCCTCCGGGCGAATAACGGTAACGTACTGCCTCAGTTTGGCCTTGAGGGGCATTGATCGTGTTTTGTAAATGTCTTTGGTTAAATGGTAAGCCATTTGTATTTTGTTAATCCGTGCCACGAAAGCTTCCTTTTCACGAATGTTGGGCTCAATCCATTCACCCAGGTATTTGAATTTCTCTACCTGTGTTATTTGTCCTTTATTCACCATAAATTCTCTGGGTTCTGACTTGATGTTCGTTATAAACTGCGTTTTCTGAAACGAAATCTGAAGACCTGCCTTTGCTGCTTGCACCTGTAATTGATTGATTTTTTGTGTGGCCATGTCAAGAAAATTAGAGAAAACTGCAACATCATCTGCGAAAGCTAAACAGTCGATTGTCAGGTTTTTATTCTTACAACCTAGTCTGACCCCATTCTCTACACCATCCTTACACAATTCTCCTTCTGCTTCTTCATTATTATTATTATTATTATTATTATTATTATTATTAGGGCTCGGATGTTTAGGAAAATCATATTGTTTCTTTGCCTCTATTTTCATGCCCGATTGGTTCCTGATGCAAATCAAGTGATTATCGTCACAATACAGTGGTTTTTATTTGTCATATAAATGCATATTTCGAACATTTTTTACCATTAGGTCATATTTTGAGCAATTTTTTTTACCGTTAGGTCATATTTTGAACATTTTTTACCATTAGGTCATATTTTGAACATTTTTTTACTATTAGGTCATATTTTGAGCATTGTTTGGTAAGAACGTCATATTTGGGTAGTTTGATGGCAGCTGTAAGTGAGCTATCATCCTCAACTTACCGAACGGGAACTAGTGTTTACAGAAATAGACTGTAAATAACCACTACATGTATATTCAGAAAATTAATATGAAAATTGAAATAATCAATTTAAATAGTTTTTAATAAGAATTATATAACCGCCTTAATCAATACATAAATGAAAATAATAATTATTAAAGTTGTTCTTGGTACATGTTTCAGGGATTGATCAACAGCATTTTTATCCCCTTCATCAGCCAAATAGCCTGCAGATTGCGGGGTGAGGCATGTTCAACGCAGGTATCCCCTGGTTGCTAATCTTGACTTTCCTGACTAGGATCGCTGTTTGTCGAAAAAAAAATGCCTATGCAATTGTTATCCTCACGGGGCTGCGAATCGGGCCCGGGACCTCATAGCATTGCACGGGCCGGCGCAGCGACGGGTATGCCTACAACTGCGAGTTCATTAATAAAAGTCAACTTCCTATCCAGTTGCGTGACACAAGACAAGACAGGAAGTGTTATTTATGAATGGTGTTGACAAGATCTTTGCGTGACCACAATTACCACGGTGCTGTCTCTCAAAGTTACTTGTGTAGCCGACTAACTTGTCAATAAAGTCCACCCTTCTATATTCCCCGTCATCTTAAATAAGTTACTAGCAATATAACCTTACCATTTGTCCTCCATCACCACAAACATGATAATTATAGTCCGCGTCACTTTAAATAAGTTACTAACAATGTAACCTTACCATTTGTCCCCCATCACTACAAACATGGTGATTATAGTCCGCGTCACCTTAAATAAGTTACTAACAGTGTAACCTTACCATTTGTCCCCCATCACTACAAACATGGTGATTATAGTCCGCATCACTTTACAGTAAATACGTTACTAACAATGTAACCTTACCATTTGTCCCCCCCCCCAATCACTACAAACATGGTAATTATAGTCCACGTCACCTTAAATAAGTTGCTAACAGTGTAACCTTACCATTTGTCCCCCATCACTACAAACATGGTGATTATAGTCCACGTCACCTTAAATAAGTTACTAACAATGTAACCTTACCATTTGTCCCTCATCACTACAAACATGGTGATTATAGTCCACGTAACCTTAAATAAGTTACTAACAATGGAACCACACCATTTGTCCCCATCACTACAAACATGGTGATTATAGTCCACGTCACCTTAAATACGTTGCTCACAATGGAACCTCACCATTTGTCCCCATCACTACAAACATGGTGATTATAGTCCACGTCACCTTAAATACGTTGCTCACAATGGAACCTCACCATTTGTCCCCATCACTACAAACATGGTGATTATAGTCCACGTCACCTTAAATAAGTTACTAACAATGTAACCTTACCATTTGTCCCTCATCACTACAAACATGGTGATTATAGTCCACGTCACCTTAAATAAGTTACTAACAATGTAACCTTACCATTTGTCCCTCATCACTACAAACATGGTGATTATAGTCCGCGTCACCTTAAATAAGTTACTAACAATGTAACCTTACCATTTGTCCCTCATCACTACAATCATGATGATTATAGTCCGCGTCACCTTAAATACGTTACTCACAATGTAACCTTACCATTTGTCACCCATCACTACAAACATGGTGATTATAGTCCACGTCACCTTAAATACGTTACTCACAATGGAACCTCACCATTTGTCCCCATCACTACAAACATGGTGATTATAGTCCACGTCACCTTAAATACGTTGCTCACAATGGAACCTCACCATTTGTCCCCATCACTACAAACATGGTGATTATAGTCCGCGTCACTTTAAATAAGTTACTAACAATGTAACCTTACCATTTGTCCCCCATCACTACAAACATGGTGATTATAGTCCGCGTCACCTTAAATAAGTTACTAACAGTGTAACCTTACCATTTGTCCCCCATCACTACAAACATGGTGATTATAGTCCGCATCACTTTACAGTAAATACGTCACTAACATTGTAATCTTACCATTTGTCCCTCATCACTACAATCATGATGATTATAGTCCACGTCACCTTAAATAAGTTACTAACAATGCAACCTTATCGTTCAAATATATCACATCAATAGTCCAACCACCTGGGTTTGACTTGGCTCGTAAGATCTGGTCTGTGCTAAGAACCAACACTCTCCAATGAGGAGATTCTTCGCACAAGTGGAATAGAATGCCACCTCCGAGTTGTGATTGGGGCGCTGAAAAACAGACTGTTTACCATATAGTTTAGGAGAGTCCTCTGAGAGCTTTTCCTGACGATCCAACGGAGTTCCTGGTGATGACGGAGAGATCTATGGGCTACGGATGTAGCCATGCACGAAGTGAATATATATAAACAGCAATGGTAGCCGCGCTTTATTAACCCTTGAGAACCGGTGTGAAAAAATATAACACGAAGATTGCCGCTGGGTCATTTTGACCAAGAGTGTGTCACTCCCTTTTTGGTCGTAGTCGTGCGTATTTCAGTGAAGTAATTTTACACCTGGTGTCTTCTTATGAACTATTCTCAATAAAAATTAGGTTTATTTATAAGGTGCGTTCAAAAAGTAACGAGCCAGAGGCTGGAATGCGCAAACCGGTGACGACATCGGCTAATCGTGGCGTGTGTAACGAGGTGTGGTTCCGATCAGAGCGTGGAAGGTCACAGCCCGTCGCTAGAGGGCACGCATGCACGTCACGTGACGATACAAAGCGAGTAGCAGCATGCATCAATCGTCCAACGCTGCCAGTCGCATTGCAAACAGTGACATGGCGGCGTCAACCGAAGAGCAAAGAAATGTTGTTCGGTTTCTGACAGCGGAAGGAGAAGGGGGGACGGACATTCATCGCCGAATGTCACAAGGGTACGGCGAACGCTGCATGTCCCTTGCAAGGGTCAAGGCGTGGCACAAGCGCTTCAGGGAAGGACGGGTGTAGTTAGCCGATGATGCCCGGTCTGGGGCACCCTCCTGCATTACCGATGACAACATCCAGCTGGTTGATGCATTCATTACCCAGGACCGCCGAGTGACAGTGAACGCCATAGCCGCCTTGGTCGCTCCACGACAATGCACGACCTCATACGGCCAACACAGTCGCGGCACTCCCGCAGAAATTCAAATGGGAGGTTCTCGGCCACCCTCCATACAGTCCAGACCTCTCTCCCTGTGATTACGCCATGTTTGGTCCCCTGAAAAGGGCTCTGCGGGGCCAACGATTCACCTCGGAGCCGACGTCCAGCTGTACGTGAGGAACTTGTTCACATCGCAGCCCAGGGTATTTTATGAGACAGCCATTCACCGCCTCGTGTCACAGTGGGATAAGTGCCTCAACAGCCAGGGCCAACACTTCTAACATACAGGTAATTGTTTCTTTGTTTATGCCTCCGGCTCGTTACTTTTTGAACGCACCTTATATATTTTCCAAATGCTTGCCACGGTGGGTGAGTGGTTAACGTGTCGGACTACCAACCCCAAGATTTCAGGTTCGCCCCTGGCCGTGGTACTTGATTTTTGAAAGGCGACAAAAATCACGACATGGATGTCATACGTTGTTGGCATGTTAAAGAACCCATTTGAATTCAGTAGGCCGTGTTCATTGGCAAAATTAATCTCGGGATTTTCCGCCAACACAAAGTTCCTCCATTCTGTACTAGAAAGCGCTGTAGTGTCAAAGAGCTTAGATATCTAACCTCCTTGACTTTCATAGCGTTCAAAGGAACGACAAATTCGACATGCAAGCTGCCCTCTGGGTGTCAATTAACAAAGCTTGCACCCGGCACCCGAGGCCATACGATATTATTATTATTATTATTATTATTATTATTTTCCAAATATAACATGCAGAAAGATGACAGTAATTTTCGTAAGAGTATAAGTTAATTGACATTGTTAGTGGCGGCAAAGCAGTCACCTCAATTTTTTTGAAGCAAGGAGCTGATGGCCAAGGTGTCCCTAGATCCTAAACATGGCTCAACAAGAACGTGAGCTATGTTATTGTGCTGTACCAAAATAGGTGGAATATTTCCCGTAATGATTACAGATTGTTCCGACTAACGTAAGTCAAAAATTATCACGCGAGGACTGGCGCCATGGGTAAATCTGACCCGACCGTAAATAATATAGAAATAACTAGAGTGTTACAAAATCTATGGACATATTTCTTTTGCAGGATGAAGTACAAGGCTAGGAAGGAAGGTACAGCAAGCGACAGGAAATAAGCAGTGGCGTACCGACGGGGGGGGGGGGGGTCAGGGTTTTAACCCCCCCCCCCAGAGACATTTTCTTTACTTGATTCTTTATTCTTTTGAGGCTTCTTACTCCTGTATATATTTTAAATGTGACCACGTTCCTCACTTGGTAAATGTCCTCCATTCTACTCGCAGCGAGACTCCTCGTTCAGCGTTGGAGCTAGCCATGGATCAGTTTTACTGTTGAAGTGTGCGATCGGTAACCTTTCTCACGTCGCTTCGGGTTGCTTTAATTGTGTGTCCGTTTCGTTAAATATAATTCAGCACGAGGAGTTGCTGCAATTTATTCCAATTAATGATACCGATAAAGTCATCAAGATAGGTAGATTTTGAGAGTCAATATGAATGGCGGTAGGAACACGGAGAGCAAAACATTATATTTCTCTCACATAATATCAATATTATAAGCAACTACGTTACTATGGTCATGATGATATCACTGCATCGTTTCACTTTTAATATTTAGTTACTGTTTCCATATTTTTCATTTCTTTTTTCATTTTTTCATTGTGTTGAAAAAAAAATAAGGCCTAAAATAGTTTTCATGCATAGAGAACGGTTATTTAATTATTGTTTTTTAAGAATATTAATCGAAATGTCATTTTAATTATGATGTTAACTGTTGTTTTAAGGGGCGGAACAGCAAGGTCATCTGTCCCTTTATAATGTGCACAATTACCCTATTTTATTAATGACCCCCCCCCCCCCTAGAAGGAAATCCTGTGTACGACACTGGAAATAAGGGCTGACCAAAATGATAATATAAAGCATTATTTAAGCCTCGGGTCATGCACCAGTCATCGCGGGTTAAGATATGCCGCTCCTTCACGGCTCTCTTGTGGAGAGACAAACCAGGACAATATTTCTAACAGCATTCAAACTTCTCAAGAAAATGAAGGAGGCAATAGGGTTCAGTGGTAACAAATCGTCACTCCGGAGTATGGATTTCAAATGAACAAAATCCCTCTCAGCACGCAGGAAGGCGGAGGTAGATTTCAGCGCCCAAAGAAAAATATTTCAAATTCACTAAAGTTGTATACCTACAAACGTTCCACATGTATAGCATAATTCCGAAAACATTTTGCTCACCCCTCGGCGTAAAATTATTTCAGACAAAAGGTTTAGGTAATTATTGGAAGACTATTGACCAGTTTAAACGGCTTTGATATTGCAGCTACTAAGGATGGTATGATTTTTAGCCTACTTTTCACATTTTGCAAAAATGAAGAAAAAGTAGACTTATGAGATCGATCCGTGAAAACGTGTGTCTGTCTGTCTGGCTGGGTGGCTGTGTGTGTGTCCCCCCTCAATCAACTCCTAAACGGCTGCAGCAATCGAAACCAAATTTAGTATGAGAAAAGATGTATACCTGAATATCTCACGGCAATATTTGAAAATGATGTCAGTGCCACCAACTGCTGGAAAATCGCAATTGAATTTTGAGCTCCATGTTGGTTATCTTGGAAGGTATGCATGGGAGCTATTCCAAAATTGGCACACATGTAGATACTACTATTTCAGTTTAATTTCCATGAGGCCATACATGCCAGTGTTGCCAAAAATAATTTTAAGACTTCTGATAGGTCTAATTTTTAAATGCATATAACTTCTACACTATTAATTGGATTTCAGCCAAATTTTGTATGTAATATGTGTACATAAACACATATGACTGAGTGTATTCTTAAGAGCCACCAGGGCTGCCAACTGTTGATAATTGCTCTCCCTTTTTTTCTCCAAATACCAATAAATCAGAAAATATGCAAGCCAACAGCTTTAAACTATGCACACGTATAGTACCTGACATTTTAGATTAATTTGGAGTAACTTCTATACGTCAGTTCTACCAATATGATTCTAAGCCTGCTGATAGGAGCAATTTTTAAATACATGTAACTTCTATGCTATCAGTTGGATTTCATCCAAACTTCGTATGAGCTATGTGTAACCTAAGAGATATGACTATACGTATTCTTAAGAGCAATCAGGGCTGACAACTGTTAATCAATGCTGTATATATTTTTACCCTAATATTCTAGATAAGTTCATATAACTTACTGTAGATTAATCATTGGCATGAATATTAATTTTAAGAAAAGTAGGCTCTTTAGTTCGTCACGCAACTTCTTGTTTTTCTCTAGAAACTCCATTTTTTCCCACCCCTTTGGTGAATGGTTGGTGCTATCAAAAAACTTTACCGAGATAAGTTTTTGGTCCTTGGTTGGTTGATGGTTGGTTCCTCAGTTTAGGGGCTGCGACAACGTGGTCACGTAGCCCCGTGTACTTTGGGTGTGTGTAGAATCTGTCTGATAACCGGTGCTAATCGTGATGGCTGTATTAGTGTGTCTCGGGTTCAAACCCAGCTGAAGTCGTCGGATTATTTAAGAGCGTTAAAAATCCCTCAGTATACCTTCTTTCGGAAGGACAGTAAAACCGGCGGTCCCATGCCATAGATTTATGGCATGTAAAAGAACCTTCCACTAATTACACTTGTGTGAAGCTAAATGATAGGTTACATTTGATTAACGCTCTTAAGTTCCAACGTTCGTCACCAGGAGCCGACTGCGGTGGCATCTAGTAACCAAGTTCACAACTAGTTGTCGTTGACGGTAGCATTTGGTAGCTAAAGTAGGAAATACCGGTACCGTACTTGAAAATTGAATGTCTGCAGTCCTCACCTGAATTACAGATAACACACATTAATACAGCCAACTCAATTAACACCGGTTATCAGACAGATTCTACACGCATCCAAAGTGCACGGGGCTACATGACCGCGTTGTCGCAGCCCCTAAACTGAGGAACCAACCAACCAGACTATTTAACTGACGGTGGTTTTGGGGTCTGAGGGGTGTGTGACTCGAAGATATATCGATATTTATTGGAAGTCGGAACGTGGTTCCTATTGCAATTTGTAGCTTTCTAATTAAATCTACCTAAAATCACACTCAAGAAGATCGCTGTCAACACCGGGAACAAACCTTCAATCTCTGGACTGAGTTAAGATCGATACATTTTAGAACGTGTCCGTTTCCAAGTCACCGCTGGCCGTTACGATGACTCGACGTCTCATGGAATGTCCTGATATTTTACATCGGTTTGGTTCCTCCTCGCTTGGCTGGCTTCGTTCAAGCCACTGAACCATGGCCTCCTACTCCAGGTCTTCAAGCCGTTCCACCGCTCAACTGTCACGAACAACTCTTTCATGGCCATAACACGAGTCGCTATGAGGAGAAGAGCTTGACATAATCATATGTATCGTCCATTTTTGACCCGAGCAACTTATTGGCGAGACATCATAGACCCTAACTTCATGGGGATGGTCAGGCACATCTATCTGCACCCTCTAATTAAGGGGTGGCCAACCTATTTTGAGCTAGGGCCAGTAAATTGATTTTAAAAAATTGAAGGGCTATCAAACTCAATTTAAATATTAATGAAATGAAAATCCACAGCCTGCTTCCAGTCTCCGACCGGGTCAGGAATGGAATGAATGAAGCCCCCATCTAGCGGCGAGGATATGAACTGTGCCGGCTGCCGAGGCCTGACACACTCCTCTGGGGCAATGATTAAATGAATGACAGATGAAATGAAATGATAGTGGAGAGTGTTGCTGGAATGATATTGTGACAGGGAAAACCGGAGTACCCGGAGAAAAACCTGTCTGCCTCAGTTTTGTCCAGCACAGATCTCACATGGAGTGACCGGGATTTGAACCACGGACCCAGCGGTGAGAGGCCGGCGTGCTGCCGCCTAAGCCACGGAGGCTTTTAATTTACATATTAATAATTATTTTAAATATAAATTACAGTAGCATATGTATAGCCTATTAGTAAAGTATTCAGGGAAGTGTAGGGTGCAGGCCGATGTATAAAGCATTATGTTTTAAAAGTAATTCAGTTTTTTTATACATTTGTTTAAAATCATCATATAATATTACATAGGGTATCTATTATATGAATACTAGCAACCCGCCTCGGCTTCGCCGGGGAACAGTTATGAATACATTACGTGATAGGCGCTTTTTATTTCGATCTCAATGAACTACGACCTATACCCGTTTTACGTCTCGGCATGATGGGTTAAAATCACTGACTGAACTATTAATTATATTATAATGGAGATGCATGTGCAACGAATTCTTGTCAGACGTAATTTAAGAATGGCGAGGTGCATGAAACACAAATTCCTCTTCCGTCCAATCTTAACCAGACTGTGTATTTTGCGGAACGAAACGTTTACAGGCAAAATAAAGTAAGGCCGAGTTGCACTTCCAGGGAATCTCCAAACACAACCACTCTTCTCTGAAGTCTTAACTCAACACGACTCGACAGTTTGCTGCTGGCTGTATCTGGGGTAATAGGCTCGCCCGCTAGCTAGGCTGCAACTGGGGTGATAGGCTCGCCTCTAGTTAGCTCGTAAACTGTCACCTCAGAAATTCAATGGAGATTGTTGGAAGAAATAAAAACGTAAAATCACGTATAGTGGACTTTTTTGCTGAACAATTCTTACACTCATAGCATATATAGGTAGATATTTTTAACGGTTTGCCCAGCGTAAGTTTAAAAAGCGCATGGACGCCAGGTTCTTTTTCGACTTTTTCACTGAAATCGTTACTGCTTGGCTTCCTTCGATCATAAATAATATTATTTTCTACAGAAACCTTCCTCGAGATATCCTTTACAGAATGGTGAAAATCGCATCAAAATCCATCCAGTGGTTCTCGAGATTACCCATGACATCAAAGAATCGGGGACTTAGTTTTATACTCAGTAGAGATTCCTTAAGAGGACCAACATGTAAAGATATTTGGGAATAACAATCCACATGACTACAATATTGTTTTCAGTGCAAATTAAATAAAGACTAATTGCATACGTGAAATAAAGAAGTCTACAACTCCAAGGTTAGAATATGTTAAACAGATTGTCTCGGATGTAGGGTGAGGTAGCTATGTAGAGATGAAACGATTAGCTCGGGACAGGGAAGCATGGAGAGGTGCATCAAACCAGTCCAAAGACTGAAGAATCAATCAACAACAACTCCTCCCCTTAGTATGACTGCCATGAGGTTGTTTGAAGCGAAGATACTACACACCCTAACATATGGATTAGGGATCATCAGGGAACATTTGACCATAAAACAGCTGGAAGATATTAAGAGTCTCTAAGCTAGATTCCTGAAAAGAACTTTGGGCTTGTCTAAACATAGGCCTACACACCGTCCTTTTTGATCTGCGACATGACGAAAGATATTTTATTATTGGAAGATCTTGGTTGGTTCCTCAGTTTAGGGGCTGCGACAACGCTGTCATGTGTCCCCGTGTACTTTGGGTGTGTGTAGAATCTGTCTGATAACCGGTATTAATTGTGAAGGCTGTATTAGTGAGTGTTATCTGTGATTCAGGTAAGGACTCCAGACGATCAAATAGTTCCTACTTTTGCTACAAAATGCTACCGTCAACGACACCTAGCAATGAACTTGTCTACTAGATGCCACCGCAACCGGCTGGAAATTTAGAAGAGCGTTAATCAAATCTAACCTACAAATTTAGCTTCACACAATTGTAGTTAGTGAAAGGTTCTTTTACATGCCATAAATCTATGACACGGGCCAGCGGGATTTTTAACGCTCTTGAAATATCCGTGATCTTGGGCATAGCAGCTCAGCATGCTACCAACTACTCCACCGAAGCCGCGGTGGGGATATTATTTTGAAATATTTGTTACCAAAGACACCTGCCGTAATGACGTACTTTATGGAACAGCAGGCGCGGATTCAAGGGGGGGGGGGGGTCACGGGGGTCATGACCCCCCCAAACGGAGACCAAATTTTTTTGCAAACTCAAAAAACGAAAACACAATTACCAGACAAATAAAACTTAACGAATTTTAACTGAAAAACAGGGTTTTTTTTTCATTTTATTCAATACTGAATTATCTTTATTGGAATTATTATGTTCTGTTACAACTGTACATATTTACAACTTCAAACCTCTTGTATAAAAACTACTAGTTATAGAACAAAATCAACTCGTCTATTTTGTTTAGCAAACCTTGTGATTACCGAATCGATGTTTACAGTGATGTCACGATGAATGTGCAGCAATGTACGGATAGGAAACTGGGGCTTTTTTCGCGCCAAAAATTTTTGCCGACGTCCAAACTGCAAACTTGGTTGGCAATTTAAGCTGTGACTTTCTCCCTTTGTCGGTATCAACTCGACTTGCCGAAACTGTAACGTACCTTGATCCTTTTCTCGAAGCTCGATGTAAAAGTCGCAAAACACGCCGTTGCAATTTGTACGAATATTTTTGGTGCGCTAAACGCATAAAATTTCTATCCATGAAGCTTGCAAAAAAAATTGGTCTGGTTTTGTACGTTTGGTTATTTTGTGATTGCGTTTTTAGTGATACCATTTTTCTTAACAATTTCGATTCTCTGACCCCCCCCCCAAGCCAAACTCTAGATCGAATCTCTGACCTCCCCCCCCCCCCCCAAAAAAAAAACTCTAGATCCGCTCCTGTGGAACAGGCGGGAGAAAGGTGAACAAATATGGGAAGAATTCTATACAACAGAAGCTGTGATGAGTGATGACTAGGGCCAGGATGTTGATGCTGTGGAAAAGTTTAAAAAATGCACTTAAAATTTTCAAAAATAACTGTAATAAATGACCTAAAAATTCGAAAAATGCACAATAAAATGGAGAAAATGATCTTATAATAATAAACTCACGAATATTTCAAAAATGCACTATAAAGTGGAGAAAATGAACTGAGACAAGAATATACACCCCTTCCCCTTTCTACCACGCCACAGCTGACCTTGGTCAAGAGGCCAGGTAACATTCTATTCCGCTAATAACTGGTTTGCGACGAAAACAAGACCATCTGTATACCTACGGTACAGTTCTTCTGCACCCAAGATATATATTTTCTACTAGTAGCAATACTGAAATAATTTATTTCAATATTTTAAATTATCTTGTATCAGCTACTAGCTTCTTCTTAACTCTGAGAGACCTAACTCCCTCATATAAAGCTGTGACATGACTAAATTGGAAAAAAAAAATACCTTAAAGGCTGATTTCTCTAAAATAGGAACAAAAAATCTACCAAACCTAAAAAAATGCTCTTAGAATGGAAAAATAGCAACTAATGCAAAAAGATGTAAAATAAAAACAAGAAGTTCTATGACGAACTAAAGAGCCTACTTTTCTTAAAATTAAGATGCATGCCAATGATTAATCTACAGTATTTGAACCTATATAGAATATTAGGGTAAAAAAATATAGACAGCATTTATTAATAGTTGTCAGCCCTGATTGCTCTTAAGAATACTTATAGTCATATCTGTTATGTTACACAAAGCACATACGAAATTTGGATGAAATCCAACTGATAGTATAGAAGTTACATGTATTTAAAAATTGGTCCTATCAGCAGGCTTAGAATCATGTTGTTATAAAAGTCACTCCGAATTAATCTAAAATGTCAGCTACTATACGTGTGCATAGTTTAAAGCTGTCGGCTTGCATACTTTCTGATATATTGGTATTTGGATCAAAAGAGAGAGAGAGATCAATTGTCAACAGTTGGCCGCCCTGGTGGCTCTTAAGAATACGCTCAGTTATATCTGTTTATGTACACATATCACATACAAAATTTGATTGAAATCCAATTGTTAGTGTCGAACTTATATGCATTTAAAAATTGGACCTATCAGAAGTCTTAAAATTATTTTGGCAACACTGTCATATATGTCCTCCTGGAAATTAAACTGAAATAGTATTATCTACATGTGTGCCAATTTTGGAATAGCTCCCATGCATACCTTCCAAGATATCCAACATGGAGCTCAAATTTCTAGTGCGTTTTTTCACCAGTTGGTAGCACTGACATCATTTTCAAATATGGGCTTGAGATATTCCGTCATACATCTTTACTCATACTAAATTTGGTTTCGATTGCTGCAGCCGTTTACAAGTTGATAGGGACACACACACACACACACACACACAGCTAGACAGGCAGACAGACAGACAGGCAGAAGGACAGACAGACACACACACACACACACATTTTCCCGGATCGATCTCATAAGTCTACTTTTTCCTCATGTTTGCAAAATGTGAAAAGTAAGCTAATGACATATTTGATGACGGGGTGGCCCGTCCGGAGTTTCTATGTACTTCAGCATTGTTTTAGACAGCCCAGTAAAAAGATGACATGTCATCAATATCCGGGCCCTAGTGATGACCATGGCTAGAGCCTTGCGCGGATAAACAAAACGTTATCCGCATCCGCCCCGCATCCGCAAGACTGTTATCCGCATCCGGCCCGCATCCGCAAACCTTGTATAAAAATCCGCTGATATTTCAATTCTGGTTTCCTGACCTCCGCTTTAGACAAAAAAAACTGGCTATACTTCTTTGGCTACTTTCGCACTTGTGCCGCAGTAGGTTTGATGTGCCTGATTTGTGTCCTGAATATGAATACACTTTTTTTTACAGGTAAAACATCCTACTATATCGTTCAACTCTATGGTTCCATTGAAAACGTAACCAAATATCTGCCTTATCCTTGACTTGAGCTTTGTTTCACGCACTATTGAATATACACCTTGTTTTGTTTTAATATATATTTTATCAATGTTGGTTAAATGATGTTCATACTCCCGGTCGTGGTAACATTTACTAAGTGAACTTCTCTTTAAGCTTGGAGAAAGGGATTGACATTTGGCCGGAACTTCCAAGTCAGTCATCATACTTCTGCCTCTTGACCCATCAATGTTCGCATAGTTGATGTCATAACTGTCTCCGTTGCAATATCACAGCCCACGCGTTTCAGTGCCAAGATGGAAATAAATCTACAGATAAACCTGGAACCAGATCTTCCAGGATAGTTTAGATAGCGAAGTAGCTGACTTGAGAAATGTTAATGATGTCACCACGATGAACTAACAAACTTATTGACAGCATTATATCTCGTGGATAATGGCAGTGAGAAATTGATGATGATGATGATATATCAAGACCTTCTACTACAAACATACGGTACTTAATAAAATGTAGTTGACACCATATGAGTAAAATAATCTTCTCGTGTATAACTGCAAAACGTACCCGAATATTTCGTGCGCAATAGGCTATAGGAGTATTCCTCTTTTAAGCATGAAGCTGTAGATTGGCATATCAAATATGTAATATTATCGAAAGTTCCACATCGTATTTTAAACGCTATCCGCACAGCCATGCAAACTATATCCGCGTGGCGAAAAATGCTGCGGATATCCGCATCCGCGCAGGGCTTTAACCATGGCATGGCGACAGACAAATCAAAAGTTACATCATGTAGAGATCAGGATGGCGGAGCACGGTTTTCATACCAAACTGGGCATAAACAAGAAGTTCCTTGACCCAAATGATAACTGCGTGTGTTAACGTTGTCACGAACAATGCGAGCTTTATCATATGCTGAGGTGTAAATAGCGATGTTTATGTTCCTCGAGACGTTAGTGATTCACTGGCACACACAAGAACAAAAGTAATGCTATAACAGCATTCATGTGAAATAAACAACGACGCGGCGTGTTGCAATAGCTCAGTGTTAGCATTATCGTCTGCGGCTTCGGAGGCCTAGTTGGTAGCATGCTGAGCCCAAGGTCACGGGTTCAAACCTGACCAAAGTCGTCGGGACCATGTCATAGATTTATGGCATGTAAAAGAACCTTCCACTAACTGCACTTGCGTCAAGCCAAATGTTGTTGTAGGTTAGAATTGATAACGCTCTATTAGTTCCAACGTTCGCCGCCAGGTGCTGACTGCGATGCCATCTAATAGTCAAGTCCGCAAGCTAGGTGTCGTGGACGGTAGCATTTGGTAGCCATCACAATTAACAAAGAGTAATACGAATGCAGCGATCGACTTTCAACGTAATGTCAAACGCATGGAATTACGACACCCTGGGCACAAAGTCCCGTTACCCCTATACATTTCAGGAAATACATTGATTTTTTTAACATTTTCTGTTTCAGATATAATCAATGGCTGATACTAGTGACTATAGCATTGAAGAACGCATTGCCACAAGCACTTGGGTTCATGAGAGACCAAGAACAGGGAAAATGTTGGAACAGGAGCGTACTGACTTTGAGCAGCGATTCTGACGACAGCCTCCTCAAAAGACAACACGTTGGGAAAAGAAACTGTTTGCTACAGGCAGCGTGAAGGACAAGATAATAATAATGTTATTGTTTTTACGTCCCTTTTAACTACACTGGCTTTTAGAGACGCCGGGGTGCCGGAATTTTGCCCCGAAGGGGATCTTTAACGTGCCAGTAAATGTACTGACACGGCTCCCTCGCATTTGCGCACCATCAAATGCCAGCTGACTGCGCCAGGTTTCGAACCTGCAACCTTGGGCTCAGCAAGCGAGAACGTTACCCCTGAGCCACGCAGCCAGTCTGAAGGACAAGACGTGGTCGACCATCAACAAGAGAGGAACAATGCCGAGAAGTCGCGGAGTCAGTGGAAAGATCACCAACGAAGTCAACTCGTAAACGACCCGCGGAACTGGGTATACCCCGGTCAACTCTGAGCAAACACATGAAACATGACTAAAAGTTGCACCCATATCGACCAAAGAGTTGTCTTTTGAGAAGGCTGTCGTCCGAATCGCTGCTCAAAGTCAGTACGCACCTGTTCCAACGTTTTCTCTGTTCTTGGTCTCTCATGAACCCAAGTGCTTGTGACAATGCGTTCTTGATGCTTTAGTCACTAGTATCAGCCATTGATTATATCTGAAACAGAAAATGTTAAAAAAATCAATGTATTTCCTGAAATGTATAGGGGTAACGGAACTTTCTGCCCACCCTGTAGATCAACTTTGCAGTAACTCGCACAATGAGTGATTTTAGCCTAAGTGAAAGAAAACTGCAAATTCTATAGACATCCTTATTGAGCTGTCCTTCGCTGCTTTACTCATATGTTTTAGAGCTGGGGTATTGTTGATGTTGTTGCTGCTGGTGGTTCTATGGCCTGCAACGTCGTGGTTATATACTGTACCCCCCCCCCCCCGTGTGTGTATAAGTTATGTGATAACCTGTGTTATTGTGATGGCTGTACTAGTGTGTGTAAATTTGTAAATATTGGGGATAGGATTGGGAAGGAGGTGGCCGTGGCCTTAATTTAGGAACCATCCCAGCATTTACCTTGAGTAGATGACATTGTGAGGTTTGAAGCCATTTTTCAGTGTTGCCTAAGTAAACAAAAGTTTGGTGCTTTTCAGTCGGTCAACACGAATGTACCCAAATAGGGCTGGGTTATTCCCTAATCCTGAAATAAATTACATGAGTTTAATAAATACACTCGGATGACCAGTTTCGATCGTCAAGCGATCATCCTCAGATCCATTGCACTTAGGCTATAACATCTATGTTTGCGAATACAGGTGAAAAATATTTACAATATTGTACAGTCCCCCAGGGGTCTGCACCCCCTGGAGGCCATCCCCCCCCCCCCCCCCATCATCTATTTAAACCACCCCTAACTGGCAAATCTCGTAAGTCCAGAACAGTATCTTTCATACAGCGAGGGCAAGCCGGCCAGCTCGGAAGGCTTGCCAAATACTTGCATCACACACATAACACCTATACTATAACTAACTGGGGCAGCTATGCCATTGGAATGCCGACGAAGCAGCACTAAAGCATATAAGAAGAGGACCTTAAGGAGGACGTCTCTCTCTCTCAATTACCAGTTATACAGTGCGTCCGCCGAAGGCCCTAGCCGTTATCATCAGGTGAGTCAGCAGTGTTCAGAGTTCCTATATTTTGTGACTTACCTATCAGACTTGTACACTTATACTTATAAGATTCATTACATTCCCCTAAAAGGGTCACATAATTTCATATTAACTGACCAATAAATACTTGGTCAGTACACTACACTTGTCTTACTGTTTACACGCCTCTTTACGTCCTAAAGTCCTTCCTGACTCCCGTCACGATTAGACGTGACATACAGTAGCCAAACAGTTGCTAGCTCAGGTATCATTGTATTTCCCGTAGCGGCCCGACTGCCAGAAGCAGCGTGTCGCCACATAGCTGACGCGTGCACGTCGGTTATATAACTATCTCCAACCAGCTGGAAGACTAGCACGTTGACCTGTACACTAAGTTCCATCCCCTAAAATACACCTACGTCTTTTATAGGAGCACCCCCTAGCATCCTAACACTAAACAACATTCTACACTGGTCAGCTTGCCCAACTACGGGAAGCTACCCCCTTTTAGGCACCCCCTTCTAAATTAACACAATAACACATCCGTTTTAGATCTAACTACCCCCCACTAAGGGATCTAAAACAGATGGTGGAGGCCGGGTACCACGCACAGTAAAATAGGGCTCATACAACGAGTTCTCGTGGTCAAAACGGCCCGTACCGCATATAGCCAAGCGAGACTGAGATTTTTTTTCTTTCCTCTCAGACAGAAAGCAGTTTTTTTTGCTTCGCACTGTTTACACAGGGGAAATTCTTAGCAAACCAACCCCCCAGCCCCAGAAAGAATCAGAGAGACACAGGATACACTGACAAACACGCACAGTTTTTTTTCTTAGAAGACGCATACACTTCATTCAGAATGGCACCTCATGCAGAAACAACAGAGATTGTAAGCCATAGAGGCAGCAGGGGTACACCAATATTATTAGCATTATTGCTCAGATGCCAGAGGCACATACAATAAAGGGCAAACAGCCATACACTCCGTCAGAGGGTAGGACAGCGCAATTAAGATGCGCACATAAGCACCCTGAGGCACATACACGAACACCTCAATATGATCCATATCCAAAGACACAGATTACACGACCGATTGATCACCACACATGGTCCTGTAATAGACAATGCAACCCTCGAGAGGATGAGGGTGCACTACACGATTTTACACACTCAGTACAGGGAGTTAATTCGCGAACAAGCGTTTCTCCAACTGGCGGCCACAGAACTATACAAAGCACAAGCACATTGATACAACAGTTTGCCAGCGGGCCATGAGCCTCAACAGACAGTACGCCCAAATTTGGGGCGAACATAAGGAACTCCGGGCTCACTAGGCCATTTTTGAGTTCATGGTAGGGCCACCAGCCCAGCCGAGAGAGGACATAAGCGTAGATACGCTAACTCGGCAATTTGCGAGGATGTCCCTCTCGCCACGTACTGCCACACATGGGAAGGAGTTCACCGTGGTCACAGTCCAGAAGACGGCCAGGTTAGACTCCAACACACTGCGGGACCCAAATTACACTATTACACATCCCTTAGCTCCGGTTCGGAAGGCAACTTTGCCAAACCGGGGAATAGAACCTACGCCAATCCCCTCGGGACGGTCGAACGAGAGGGAGTTGAAGCCAGGACTCTCAGACACACATGACATGACAGGGAGACAACGGGACGTAACCACGTCATGGGCTGAGGAGTAGAGCCCGCCCTACAGCACATTAAACCCACATACACCTACACAAATAGGAAAACGCAATGGCAGGAGTCTACCGTGGCCACAAGCCAGAAAGCGGTCAGACTACACGCCACTACATCGCTAGGGCATACACAGTCCATTAAGCGGCCTTTACCGCTAGTCCAAAGGGCAATTTTGCCAGGATGGAAGCGGGCACCGGCATCTGTACCCCAGGTGCGTATGCATAAGAGGGTGTTGCCTTCAGACCCTCAGGATGCACAATACACACCCGCACACTCTGACCAGGCGCTAACACACGGTACACGGGGTATAAGAAAGGTGTTATTACCTACCCCACAAAACCACTCAGTCAAAAATACACACACCCCCGTAAACTCTACTAGGGTAGCGCAGAGCGCAATTAATCCCTCGAACACGGGCACACTCAGACCAACAGTCAGACATTACGGTGCAAGTAGGCCCAGACTTACTTTGCTAGAAATTCCGCCGGAAAATAGTAAAGGAGTACCTCAGTGGATTTCAGGGGCCTATGCCCTAGTAACTGGGCGAAAGCATTCACCTTTCCGACCAAGGACGCGCGGACGGGAATAACGACTTTCACCTGCAGTACAAAAATAAACTAATATCACTTGCACCTGCATTATAGATACACGTAAGCTCGTTTACACGTAGGAAATACGACAATAGACAAACAGAGACTCACAAACATAAACTGCACATTTTTTTTCATGTATATGCAGTGCAACATGGCTAAATCAGAAGGGCATAGTTCTAAATCCTTCTTGGTTTCTTTTTGGCCTATAGCATTCTTTTTAGGCCATCAATGGTTATTGATCATAGTTGGGCCACACTATAACTTGGATAACGTAAAGTTTTTAATATCCAAAGCCAAGCGGAAGCCAATCAGGCGAGCCACACGGCTTAAGGCCGGAAAGAGCTATTCTGAACAGAGCATAAGCATCAAATCACAGCATAGAGCTTAGGCGGGTCTTTCTAAGTAGAAATGACTAAATGTTCTATGTTCCGGTCCCACAGTTTGATAGATTCTCTTGTGACGGACGAGAGCCATAACCGTGGCAAGAATTAAGAATCGCAAACTATTTTTCAAAAATTTGATGAGGTGTGCGTTAACCAACTGAAGAGCCCAATTGCACACCGGGGCGAAACACTGTCATTTTGTTGAGTTATGCCGGAACATTTAGCACTATTTGTGTTTAAATATATAGTGGCTCAACGGACAATACATATTTTTCTTTTGAAAATTATATATTCAATGCCAAGGTAAGGTTATAATTGCTTTGGAGTAGAGTTTCGACTCCCATAGTGCACTGGCTTTGCTCGTGACGTGGATACACATGTATCAAATACGTCTTGCAATGGCCTTCCCAGTGTGTACTAGACAGTGTCAGTAGATTCCCCTGAGACGTAACTAGATTACTGTAGTACTAACGTCACCAAATGAGTGAGTAGTACACTCAGGTCCCACTTCTCATTTTTAAACATTTTTTGATATTGTTTACGATACAATTTTTACAGACTACCGCCGCCGGGCAACCCGCTTTAATAAGCATAAAGCAGTGGACAGGCGAGATATAATATATTTTCTCCATTTTTTTTTCAAAGTGCTCTCTTAATTCGGAGCGGGGCATAACTCATTTTGTTTTGTTTTTGCCTCACGCATTAATCCCGAGAAAGGAAGGTGGCCAAGTTGAACTGTATGTATTTAATCCATAAGCATACGTGACACATTACACTGCCTATAACATTACTTTTTCTCACCTCCATAACAACACGCAAGCTAAAACGCAAACACACCATAGGGTGAAAATCCCAGACTTTGGGAAACCCTACATATTTTGGAAGACACACAGTCAATTTACATTGCCACATAACAGTAATACACTACCAAACTGTCCCGGAGACACAGCCTAGAATGGCACCAGAAACAATTACTCTGGTTAAAGACGGTCTCAAAACCCGCAACCTTCTGAATACCAGGAATGTAAGGTCGGGTAGCTATCCAGTTGCAGGATAGGAAACTAAGGAATCTAAAACAGATTGGTTGCAGGATAGGAAAGTATGGAATCTAAAACACATGGGGACAGTTACTCTAACAGATATCCATAAGCGGAAAACAACAAAATCACCTCCGGCACCTAGTCACCAAACACGCGACTAGCGGCCCGGAGACACTCGTGTATAACGACATTTTGTACCATGGATAGGGATATATTCGACCCACGTCACAGTTAACACAAAATTTGGGGACACGAATGTAGGTTATGAAAGGTTCGTTTCCATTGCGGAAAGCCTCACCCGCAATTACAGAGACAGCACTCAAGTTCACACATACACGTGCCGGAAACATGAGCATGGTCAGGACAAGTAACAAATGAGTGCGCACGCCATTGTAATTCAACACTACCTCTGTCAGCGATAAGACCCGCGTGACTGGGCGACCTTCACGCATATAAACGGACTAAGCCAACTCCAAGTGAACAGGAACAAACGCCATCATTCGCGTCAGATCCAAAGACCTCATAACTCCCCAAATTACACTACGAGGAGAATTCAAAAACACACAAACTCTTCACGGCAATGCGTATTCTCATCTGCGCATTTCAGATACACGATACATGTCCTATGGTATACACGGCATAGATATTGTCATACCAGGTCTTTACAGTAAGCCGGGTCCGAACTCATAATCACACACCACACTCGTACCAAAAACTAACTAACCAACGGTATTTTTGGTACGAGAGACACAAGCAAAAACCACACTGAGGACACCTCAATCCCAAAAACACAACGCAGACATAGAACACAGAGAATGACATGAGATCACGGGTCCTAATCCCAGTAAAAATCGGACACCGTGGAAAACAACTATCCAGGCTTCCAATCACACCGACATCGGCCCATACAAGTACATAAACAGGGAATACCACATTTCCTCCGGCCAAACACCGTGCATAAATTTCAATTACACCTGACATAGAAAATAGATTTCCCAGACACAGGTATGAAAATTTCGCAAGGCAAAAGTCTTATGGAATAGTGGCCACACAACAGTATTAGCTAAATAGGACGAATTGCTACATTGGTCCGCCCGGAATCTCGAACAGTGACAACACTCACATACTGGCGAAAAGTCACGTAAACAAACAAATGAAAGCACAACATGACGAAAATACTGACTTGCATGTTTTACCGCATTGCCACACGGCTGCCGACAGACACTATTGTTATATCGGCAGTGACCGTGAAATCACAAGCGCAAAGCAATCATAATGCCACACATTTTTTTAGCACTGCAAAAACAATTGTGACATTTAGAAACGTATAGACATCTTTAACACCGGACTTATCGTAGGGCCATAGGGACATATCTCAAAGACGTTGACAAGTTGCCCACGCCATCTGACACTCAGACACGCGATACACATTAGGACTTAGTCTATAACAGACCAACCGGCCGCGTGGTGTAGCGGAACATAGTCACACACACACGCGCTCACTAATCAGGGGCAAATACAGACAGGGGCTATGAGGAAACAAGACCTCCCCCCTAATAAGTTCTTTCCTCGGTTTTATTTCTAACAAAAATCATTACGGGCGATTAGGACATGGCCAGTCGCACTACGACCACTGGCCACATTCACACTACAAATGGGAGACCAAATTAGGCCGTGACGTCACAGCGTCACGACGCTTTACTATCCCAAGAAGCGGATAGAAAGCAGACATGGACCGAGGGAGAATGACAGGAGCATAGGTGGATAATCCCAGTGGGATTACTAATATACCACCCATGGGCTACCATTTTTTATACCTTACTCCCCTTCCATGACCTTCCCACGTCCAACATGACCAACACAGACATACAGACACGAGGAAAACAGCTACACTACATTACAAAATATACATCGGGGTTGATAGACTTCATGCGTTTAAAGAGAGGGCTTACTACGCCCTGGACCCCAATGCTAACACCCGAGTATTAGGGGTGTGGCGGACAACGATAATTAAGCGTAATGCACATCTCTAAGTGAGAGATGAGGCCAACTTTACATATTAACAATTCTTTTTTTTTCCTATTAAATAATCCCGCATGAAAGGGACATATTATTATTACGCCTCACCCTATACCCATCCTTTCATGAGTGCGGATATGCCTCATATCCAGATACATGCATGGAGTATCCCATCCATAGACCAAGGGTTGAAAAAATGAAAATCCACAGCCTGCTTCCAGTCTCCGACCGGGTCAGGAATGGAATGAATGAAGCCCCTAGCTAGCGGCGAGGATATGGACTGTGCCGGCTGCCGAGGCCTGACGCACTCCCCTGGGGCAATGAGTAAATGAATGACAGACGAGATGAAATGATAGTGGAGAGTGTTGCTGGAATGAAATTTTTGACAGGGAAAACCGGAGTACCCGGAGAAAAACCTGTCTGCCTCCGTTTTGTCCAGCACAGATCTCACATGGAGTGACCGGGATTTGAACCACGGACCCAGCGGTGAGAGGCCGGCGTGCTGCCGCCTAAGCCACGGAGGCTTCAGACCAAGGGTTATTACTATCAAACCTGCATGGCACTTTATAAATATTTTTCCAATCCCGGTAATTACCTGCCCCCGTCCACTCATTGTAAGAGCAATCCTAGCAGAATTACCGGCTCAAGGCCACCATTTAGTGGAGCCCAAAGATGCGCAACCTCTTCCTACCATGCTTTCAGCCTACTCTATGAATAACTACCCCCAGATCCTAATAACAGGGTACCTAACACCATAGACCCTACTAACGCCTCCATAAAGGTTAACAGAGCATTATCGCTGGAAATCCGACGTAGCAACAGGAGGCCTAAAGTAGTCTATGCACTTAGAAGTTCTACAACCCCTAAACACTTGAAAAATTTTACATCTTATACAAAATAAATTATTTACAGGTTACACTTATATTTCTTTTATATAAAGAGGAATCTGATAACACTCTGATTGGTGATAACGGCACAAGCAGAAGGCCAGAGGCACCACACTGGAGCAGAGCTGGGGAAGGTGATGTTGACCCTTACCTCAGCTGGCTCAACAGCTCAATGACCCTAGTTAACTTAACAACTAGACCAAAAAGACGAACCACGTAAGGTCGAGGCATTCACGGCCTGGCGCGGGCAAGCTTCGGAATCCTAGGTATGCCTAGCCTGCTCCTGGGAGGAAGAGATGCTACACCCACCATGTGCCACGGTCGTCGAAGCCAAGACCTGCAGGGGAGACTTTCTGGGGATGGTGGGAGAAATAGCTAGCTCCACGCCGGACCCAGGAGTTGACCCTAGGGACGACCAAACTAGGACTAGACTCTTAGTTAATTATAAGTAAGTAGGGCTTCTACAGCGGGAAGCAAGACTCCTACGCGCGGGAGTGAAATATTATTGCGGCCAACAGTGGCGAAGAGAATATTATTGCGGCCAATAAAGGCGAAGAGATTATTATTACTGCGAAAAGCATACTACGGTTGCCAATAAAGGCGAAGAGATTATTATTACTGCGAATAAACGCGAAGAGAATAACACTATTGCCAATGAAGGCGAAGATAATATTATGCCATTGGACGATGTCCAATGCCCACATAAATGGCGACGCATCGGGCAGCCAAGGGCATTAAATGAGTAGCATAGCGAGCAACTCAAAGGGGTTAAAGTGGGCGACCCAACTACGACAACGTATGAAAGACATCGGTAATGAGCAGGAAGATACAGCAGGCGAATCGGTCTGCTTTGTGGCACCGTAAGCCGCCTGTGACTATATTAGTACTAGTTGGTAAGACCTAGAATAGACGTCGACAACTAGTATTAAGGGGGCGGAATCCGGCGTTTCTAGAGACAACCGGTGTTTCTAGGATACGTACGGGTGATGATCTGGGTATTTAACGCTGCCCCGGGCGATCGCCCTGGTCAAAATTTTAGATGTAAGACAGTTGCACTTTGGTACTGCCCCCGTAATTGAATTATGTAGAGACCATGGTGGCTATATTTGAAATTATAATGAAAGTTATGGTTGTCATAGTTATGACGTGGGTAGTCATGACGTAAGCACGGATGACGTAAATGTTATGCCAGCAGGCTACTTGAGCTGAGATTCTCAGTGACGTCAGCATTTAGTCGAGAATGTTCCCAGATTTACGACGCAGTCGCAGGAAACGAGGAATTCTGCTGAAGAAGAAACTATGCTATTGGAGGAGAGGCATGAACCAATCAACGATAGTTTAAAGGAAGACGGAGATTGCTGAAACTATGGTATTTTTATTACTTTTGGAATGCAGAATTGTGGAAATCCATTTGCAATAAAAGCATTGATTTGGAATTTTGGTGAAATTTATTTTCAGTTTTTGAATTTTGAAAATCCGTCATGTATTAACGAAGTTGGAACTTCTAGCGATGACGCAGTATCACGCTTTGGAAGGGATGGTAACGCCCCTCGAGAAGTTAATAAAAGGGCTTGCGCAGAAGAGAGGAGGCCCTTTCGTTCTCTGATCATTCTGAGATCTCATTCTCAGATCACCGAAGTCTATTGTGAAAGTTCTTTTCTTATACATTCATTATAGTGAGACGTCGAAGTGAACAGCAGTGAAAAGAATCGTCTTTATAACGTGTGGCGAGGCCACTATATTAACGAGATCCAAGTCAAACTAGGTGAAGTTGAAACGGACCTTAGAAAGCTTCTACAAGTTTAGCTTCGAACAGTTAGCGGTCTCCGATAAGCTAATTGTATTGTGCAGTGCTTCATAAAGTTATAGAGAAAAGCTGAACAATTTCGACCGATTAGTTCGAAAGATATTAGCAGTTTTATACGACTGAGAAAAGTGATTATCTCGCCACAAGAGAAGCACTTTTGTGAAGCCAGAATCAACGCAACGGCTGACGCTGCGAGTGGAATAGAAAGACTTCAGATTGCTTGGTTACAGAACGATACAGTATAATGGAGCAATTGAATACGGCAGTTTGTTCTTCTAACACTACAACCGAAGAGCAGATGGAAGGCTAAGGCGCTTATTGCAATTGGGACATACTTCAACGGAGTGAGATAGCGACATGGAACTTCGCTAATTGCTATTCCACACAAGCGAACATGCGGTGAATACCATCTACACCCATGTTTCGTAATTAAAGGCTGAATACCATCGAACAGCCATAGAAACAATTTCATACTCTGAATATGAATAATTTCTTCGGAAATTTCTACAAAACTTCATGGCGATTGTCTACTGGAACTTCAGGGAATTTTTCAAGAGAGGTCAGGGTGGACCCGACTCACAAAGAAGATTATTGCCGGAAGGATGTCTATTCGTCTTCGAGGAGCAGAGCGATTCACGGAGAAGGAGGCAGTTCGATTCTCCGAAGGTGCTATTTCCTATTTCGAGGATGGAGCTCAACTTTAACGTGGTGAAATGGATCCATCAGCAGTCTTCTTTGGGGAATTTTCCTCTGGAACGTCAATCGGCAGATAAGGTAGTCGTGAACGTTTATTGTATTTGAGTATATTAATGATGTTTGAGCAACCACTTTTCCCATATTTTTATCCTCATGTATTTTTGCCCTATTTTCTTGTTGAGATTCATATTCTCAGTACACCTTGTTGAGTTTTGCATTTTTCGACGATTTATTAAGACATTGTTATGTCATGGGCATAGTTAACGATTTTGGATCAGTTGAGACTGATATTTAGAATTTTTAGTAATTAATATTTTTGTAGTCACGATTTGACTGTAAGTTAATGATTTTTATGGCAGATTTAAATTCAGACAGCGTGTCACTTTATTAAAGTAATTCTACCCCAGTTTAATTACTTTGAACAATTTTCTGTCATCATCAAGAAGGAAGAACATTTAAATGATTTTAGAGCGTTAAAATCTCTTACGTTGTCGACGATCTTGGAAATACTAGTCGTTATTTGTATTGATTGCAACACAGATATTTATCGTCAGTTATGAATGATCATTGCATTATAGACACTTTTGTGAAAGAGTAACTTTAATAATGAATTATTGAATGCATTAAAGTCAAGTACTTTTGTTAGGAGTTATTCTCAATTAGAGATTTATATAACGATGTTTGCATTCCCCAGTCTAATTGGATTCTATTCGATTACTTTGCATTTTTGTCGCACTTTATTTGAAGATAGTATTTTTATACTACACATTTCTTTATAGGATGTTAATCTTAAATTTTGATAGACCAGACAGGCGTATATAAGCGTATTCACTATTAAATTTGTTTGTGATTGGCAAGTTTTGACTTCATTTCGGTTCATGAATGAAATCTACGAAGGTTAAATAGAAAAACAGTTTTGAAACAATTAATGATTATAAAAAATTTTAAGTGGAACTATGAATGTATAATCGCTAGTGCAGCGCGTGTTGAAAGTCGCTGAGATATAATGCCCTTGAATATGAAGGAAGTTCCCACAGGAATAAATGTTAAAGAATTATTTGTGGAAGTTTTGTAAGTTATGTGAAAGTTGAATGCCATATAGATTAATATATGATGATTTTGGGCATATTTTTTTAATGCAGTTTGTGCATTAACTTGTTAGCGAAGGATTTTCCGCTGGAGTAAGATTGTCATAGTTCGTTGAAAATAAATCAAGTGAATTACTGTTATAATTAACACGAGTTTTGAAAGAATTTGAGATAAGATTTTGAATGAAGGTTGCCGTCACAAATCATTATTAAAACCTTTATTAAACCAGATTGTGACATTAACATGTATAACTAACCTTCATTGGTCGATTATATTAAACAAAATTATGAAAATTATCAACCGGATGAACCTGTGGTCAATGTATTTATTAAATTAATAATTTAAACAATTTAAAATGTTAATATTGTAAATAATTGCTGTAAATATTTTTGAAAATAATGTGAAACGAGAGTGATGTTAAAGGCGTGCTTATAATATTTTTATTGTCTTTGACAAATATTATAAATAATTTCTAATTGTTATAAATAATTTATGTGATTTTGTTATAAACATTTAAGAGCTAATTAAATATTTGGATTGAACTTAACAAGTTTAAGGAATTAACAGAATGATTCAATAGGATGTGAGCAAAGTACTTGAAAGAATTGCGTAAATATAATGTGAGTTGTCTTATAGACATTTAAAAGCTTGAGAGAGCAAGCTATTCTTACGTAACTTAGCACGTGATAAGGGAATGCATTTGACCAGTATGCAACAGGTTCGAGGTTAGCTCGCAGCTGGGCCAACATCTGGTTCACAGAGAGTGAGGTCGTCCACACTTCGGCCTTGCGACTATAAATACCATTCTCATGTTTATTAAAAGGAAACCAAATGCTCTATATGTCACACCCTGACGTCCTTTTCCAATCCAATAGTGTTATGAATATTACGTTATTTGGAGCTCTTGGGAGCTAAAATGTTTTATATTATGTTGTATAATAATTTTTGCAAGTCCTACTGAGGACGTAGTCAGATTGACTTGGGCTACTGATAGCCACGTTGATTTTGTTGTGTTAGTAAAATCATACCCTTTATTAGAAATAAAGCTTTTATACAGTTCAAAGTTCTCGTCTTCGTTTTGGTTCATTTTTAAATGTCATGGTGGAGGTTATTGTGTGAACAGACTTTTAGTGATCCTGTTGTCAACTCAAACCCCGAGATAATTAAGAGGTAAGTAACGGTAAGTATGAACCCCCGTCTATTTTGGTGTGTTCCACAATGATTTCCTGTGAACTTCTGTGCTCTTATCTCGATAGTATCTGTCAGTGCCATTTTCATTGATGTAGCTATGCCGGTGCAATTGATAATTGGCAATCCGATTGAGGGGGCGGATATCTGACAGCCTACTGTCCAGGTAAACGGGGACAGAAAGATTGGCGACCCAAGAGCGTGGGGCTGAGTCAACAGTAAGAGTGGCAAACCTAAAACGTGAGGTTCGATTAGACTCAAATAAAGAGGTTGATTCTTTGTTAGATGTCTAGGCCAATTGTAGTATTTAAGAGTGTGATTATATAGGAATTAAATGTTGTATTGTATTAGGAAAATTACACTCAGAAAAGATCAGATCTTATACAACTTGAGAAAGGTTAAATAGGCTGAAAACTTAGAAAAATCGCCTATGATCTGGAATCTTATTTTATTTGACCGGCTTATGACATTCTAGTCATATTAAAGATAAAATTAAATTATTTGGATTGTAAATGTAAATTATTGGTGTTAGGATATTTTAAAATGAGCCAGAGAAATTTGAACATGTGCTTGAGTTTGTTTCAACATGAAGTATCTTCGAAAGTTAATTATAAGGTAGTTATAAGTTAGATTTAAGACAGAAAATTGATCAAAATTATATATGGTGAAAAGTGTTGCTCAAATGTTGTTATTTTGCTCTTTTGATGTATGTCCCTACAGCAATCAATTTTTGAATAATATTGTAATGGCAGATGAAAGCATGAAGAAAATGTTAGAGGAGATGTCTGCTAACATGAAGCAAATGATGGAGGAAAATGCTAGTAATATGTCTGCTAATTTGAAAGCAAGCATGACTAGTAGTATGAAGCAGATGCTGAATGAAAGCATAAAGGAGATGGAAGCTAGGAATACTAGTCGAATGGAGGAGAATGCTAGTAATTTGAAAGCTAGTATGGATGAAAGTTTGAAGGGTATTCAAACTAGTGCTGCTAATTTGGAGGATAATATGTCGCGTTTACAGATTAATACCCTAGGAATTGAGAGTACTGTAACGGACATGCGTACAGACGTGTCTAATGTCCATAAAGATGTGTCTATTGTGCATAAAAGTGTTGATGATGTTAAATTTGATGTGTCTAAGGTACAGAAAGACCTTACAATGTTAAATCTAGATGTAGCTAATGTCCGAGGGGATATTTCTTGTGCTAGAGCCGAAGTAGTTGTTGTCAAAAACGATGTAGCGACTGTCCAAGACAAGGTCGAGGAAGTCCAAAAAGAAATTCAAAAAGCTAGAACTGATGTATCTAATGTTCAGGTAGACATTAATAACATTCATGCGGATATAACTGAGGTGCAAAGTGACATAACTAAGATTCAGGTAGAGGTCAACACAGTTTTCGTAGATATTACTAAAGTCCAAACTGACGTAAATAAAGTCAGGGAAGAAATCGAAAACTCAAAAACTCTTTGTACGCGTAATATAACTGCATTAGCGACTAGATTAGTCGATGAATCAGTTAGAACAACAACGTCTTTAGCAGAGTTGAAGTATGATGTAGAGGTCATGAGAACACAGGTATTAGACCACAATAGAGTATTAAAAGAGGATATCGAAGTAGACATAGCCGAAATGTTAACAGCAAACGTAGCGGTATGGAAAGACGAGTGGAATAAGTCAAGTGGGGAACATGTAACCCAAATTCAGGAAAGGATTGAAAGAAAACTTGCCAGTACGCAGATAGAAATTAACAATGAAGTAGTACAGATTAGGAAAGATTTAAGCGTCAGGATAAATTCGTTATCCGAAAAACAAGTTGACGATAGAACACAACTAGATCAGGATATGCAAACTTTAAAATCTACATTAGAGGATCAAATTCATAAAGTTGTCTCGGATGTAAATGAAACGACGAGTAAACTGAAAAATTTGAAGTTAGGAGAGGCTAGTTTAATGGAGAACTACAAAGAAGAGATTATCAAGAAAGTCTTAACAGAAATCACCGACAAGGATACAGAAGGCTTAGCTTGCGAATTGAATAGGAATTATGCTAGAAGACATAACCTAGAGCCAGAAGAAAGAGACGTGACTCCGGAAGAACGTGTATCCAGATTCAGAGAGGAGGATGACGAGAGGAATATGGAACCTGAGTGGAATTATCGAGATAGTGGGAAAAACTATCCGGATTCATATCCGAGGAACGTGACGGTCATTAGGAATTTCGAAGACAAACCACAAAAATTCAGTAACACTGATAGTTTGACACCTATAGAGTATGTAAGGAATCTCAAAGATTATTTCATCGAAGCTCACATTCCCAGAGAGAGAGAGATGAAGATAGTAGAGAGATATCTGATTGGAGGACCCCTCGAATGGTTTCGCGCATTTAGATACACATTCAGTAACTTTGACGAGTTTGCAGAGGCATTAATCAAGCGATTTTGGTCTATAGAAGCGCAGAATTCGTTAAGAGCGGAGGTGTATTCAAGAAAATACTCAGGTACTCTTCCAACGAGGTACGCTGATTTCTTTACGAGTCAGTTGTCCCGCTTGAGATTTTTGCAACCCCCATTGTCCACGGAGCAACTAATAGATGCGATTTCTCGTATGCTGCCAGTTGAGGTGAGGAGACTTATAATTTCGTCCAACATCAGGGATTTATCCAGCATGGATGAATTACTGAGAAGGTTAGACTACACAAGTCCAATGCCTAACGTAGTCCAGAAAGGTCAAAGGCAGGAGTTTAAGGAAATCAATACGGTATATATGGACCAAGTCCAACAAACTGACAAGCCAGAGCAGGAGAAAACTGACAATGTAGGTCCTCACAGGAATAATCAGTTTAGAAATTACAGATCACAAGGTTACCGACCGTATCAACAGAGAAGAGGTTGGAACTACAACCGAGGATTCTACAACGGAAGAGGCAGATATTACAACAATAATGGGTATAACCGTAACTATAATAGGAATAACCAAAACCAAAATAGAAACCAGAATACTCAAAGTCAGGTTATGACACCCGATCAGTATCAGCAAAGAGAGAAGGAAAGCCAGCAATACTTAAAAGAATTAAGGGATAAAGAAGCTGACCATCAAAAGAAAAGGCAGGATGTTGTAATCGATCCTGGGCCTTCTACGAGCCAGCAGAACTTAGAAAATAGAAACACTGGTCAGAAGAGGAATTAGAGAGGAAAGAATACATTAACCACACAAAACCCAGAGTAGAAGAAATATATGATTAAGGAACATAGAGGAAATATCATGCTAGAGTAAGCCAGTAATAATTCAATTTCGTGTTCAAGAGAGTTGAGATACTTGTAACACTGAGTTTAAAAACAATTTGCAACTGTTTTTAAAACGTGGTGGGAGGAGAATGCCCCCGTAATTGAATTATGTAGAGACCATGGTGGCTATATTTGGAATTATAATGAAAGTTATGGTTGTCATAGTTATGACGTGGGTAGTCATGACGTAAGCACGGATGACGTAAATGTTATGCCAGCAGGCTACTTGAGCTGAGATTCTCAGTGACGTCAGCATTTAGTCGAGAATGTTCCCAGATTTACGACGCAGTCGCAGGAAACGAGGAATTCTGCTGAAGAAGAAACTATGCTATTGGAGGAGAGGCATGAACTAATCAACGATAGTTTAAAGGAAGACGGAGATTGCTGAAACTATGGTATTTTTATTACTTTTGGAATGCAGAATTGTGGAAATCCATTTGCAATAAAAGCATTGATTTGGATTTTGGTGAAATTTATTTTCAGTTTTTGAATTTTGAAAATCCGTCATGTATTAACGAAGTTGGAACTTCTAGCGATGACGCAGTATCACGCTTTGGAAGGGATGGTAACGCCCCTCGAGAAGTTAATAAAAGGGCTTGCGCAGAAGAGAGGAGGCCCTTTCGTTCTCTGATCATTCTGAGATCTCATTCTCAGATCACCGAAGTCTATTGTGAAAGTTCTTTTCTTATACATTCATTATAGTGAGACGTCGAAGTGAACAGCAGTGAAAAGAATCGTCTTTATAACGTGTGGCGAGGCCACTATATTAACGAGATCCAAGTCAAACTAGGTGAAGTTGAAACGGACCTTAGAAAGCTTCTACAAGTTTAGCTTCGAACAGTTAGCGGTCTCCGATAAGCTAATTGTATTGTGCAGTGCTTCATAAAGTTATAGAGAAAAGCTGAACAATTTCGACCGATTAGTTCGAAAGATATTAGCAGTTTTATACGACTGAGAAAAGTGATTATCTCGCCACAAGAGAAGCACTTTTGTGAAGCCAGAATCAACGCAACGGCTGACGCTGCGAGTGGAATAGAAAGACTTCAGATTGCTTGGTTACAGAACGATACAGTATAATGGAGCAATTGAATACGGCAGTTTGTTCTTCTAACACTACAACCGAAGAGCAGATGGAAGGCTAAGGCGCTTATTGCAATTGGGACATACTTCAACGGAGTGAGATAGCGACATGGAACTTCGCTAATTGCTATTCCACACAAGCGAACATGCGGTGAATACCATCTACACCCATGTTTCGTAATTAAAGGCTGAATACCATCGAACAGCCATAGAAACAATTTCATACTCTGAATATGAATAATTTCTTCGGAAATTTCTACAAAACTTCATGGCGATTGTCTACTGGAACTTCAGGGAATTTTTCAAGAGAGGTCAGGGTGGACCCGACTCACAAAGAAGATTATTGCCGGAAGGATGTCTATTCGTCTTCGAGGAGCAGAGCGATTCACGGAGAAGGAGGCAGTTCGATTCTCCGAAGGTGCTATTTCCTATTTCGAGGATGGAGCTCAACTTTAACGTGGTGAAATGGATCCATCAGCAGTCTTCTTTGGGGAATTTTCCTCTGGAACGTCAATCGGCAGATAAGGTAGTCGTGAACGTTTATTGTATTTGAGTATATTAATGATGTTTGAGCAACCACTTTTCCCATATTTTTATCCTCATGTATTTTTGCCCTATTTTCTTGTTGAGATTCATATTCTCAGTACACCTTGTTGAGTTTTGCATTTTTCGACGATTTATTAAGACATTGTTATGTCATGGGCATAGTTAACGATTTTGGATCAGTTGAGACTGATATTTAGAATTTTTAGTAATTAATATTTTTGTAGTCACGATTTGACTGTAAGTTAATGATTTTTATGGCAGATTTAAATTCAGACAGCGTGTCACTTTATTAAAGTAATTCTACCCCAGTTTAATTACTTTGAACAATTTTCTGTCATCATCAAGAAGGAAGAACATTTAAATGATTTTAGAGCGTTAAAATCTCTTACGTTGTCGACGATCTTGGAAATACTAGTCGTTATTTGTATTGATTGCAACACAGATATTTATCGTCAGTTATGAATGATCATTGCATTATAGACACTTTTGTGAAAGAGTAACTTTAATAATGAATTATTGAATGCATTAAAGTCAAGTACTTTTGTTAGGAGTTATTCTCAATTAGAGATTTATATAACGATGTTTGCATTCCCCAGTCTAATTGGATTCTATTCGATTACTTTGCATTTTTGTCGCACTTTATTTGAAGATAGTATTTTTATACTACACATTTCTTTATAGGATGTTAATCTTAAATTTTGATAGACCAGACAGGCGTATATAAGCGTATTCACTATTAAATTTGTTTGTGATTGGCAAGTTTTGACTTCATTTCGGTTCATGAATGAAATCTACGAAGGTTAAATAGAAAAACAGTTTTGAAACAATTAATGATTATAAAAAATTTTAAGTGGAACTATGAATGTATAATCGCTAGTGCAGCGCGTGTTGAAAGTCGCTGAGATATAATGCCCTTGAATATGAAGGAAGTTCCCACAGGAATAAATGTTAAAGAATTATTTGTGGAAGTTTTGTAAGTTATGTGAAAGTTGAATGCCATATAGATTAATATATGATGATTTTGGGCATATTTTTTTAATGCAGTTTGTGCATTAACTTGTTAGCGAAGGATTTTCCGCTGGAGTAAGATTGTCATAGTTCGTTGAAAATAAATCAAGTGAATTACTGTTATAATTAACACGAGTTTTGAAAGAATTTGAGATAAGATTTTGAATGAAGGTTGCCGTCACAAATCATTATTAAAACCTTTATTAAACCAGATTGTGACATTAACATGTATAACTAACCTTCATTGGTCGATTATATTAAACAAAATTATGAAAATTATCAACCGGATGAACCTGTGGTCAATGTATTTATTAAATTAATAATTTAAACAATTTAAAATGTTAATATTGTAAATAATTGCTGTAAATATTTTTGAAAATAATGTGAAACGAGAGTGATGTTAAAGGCGTGCTTATAATATTTTTATTGTCTTTGACAAATATTATAAATAATTTCTAATTGTTATAAATAATTTATGTGATTTTGTTATAAACATTTAAGAGCTAATTAAATATTTGGATTGAACTTAACAAGTTTAAGGAATTAACAGAATGATTCAATAGGATGTGAGCAAAGTACTTGAAAGAATTGCGTAAATATAATGTGAGTTGTCTTATAGACATTTAAAAGCTTGAGAGAGCAAGCTATTCTTACGTAACTTAGCACGTGATAAGGGAATGCATTTGACCAGTATGCAACAGGTTCGAGGTTAGCTCGCAGCTGGGCCAACATCTGGTTCACAGAGAGTGAGGTCGTCCACACTTCGGCCTTGCGACTATAAATACCATTCTCATGTTTATTAAAAGGAAACCAAATGCTCTATATATATGTCACACCCTGACGTCCTTTTCCAATCCAATAGTGTTATGAATATTACGTTATTTGGAGCTCTTGGGAGCTAAAATGTTTTATATTATGTTGTATAATAATTTTTGCAAGTCCTACTGAGGACGTAGTCAGATTGACTTGGGCTACTGATAGCCACGTTGATTTTGTTGTGTTAGTAAAATCATACCCTTTATTAGAAATAAAGCTTTTATACAGTTCAAAGTTCTCGTCTTCGTTTTGGTTCATTTTTAAATGTCATGGTGGAGGTTATTGTGTGAACAGACTTTTAGTGATCCTGTTGTCAACTCAAACCCCGAGATAATTAAGAGGTAAGTAACGGTAAGTATGAACCCCCGTCTATTTTGGTGTGTTCCACAATGATTTCCTGTGAACTTCTGTGCTCTTATCTCGATAGTATCTGTCAGTGCCATTTTCATTGATGTAGCTATGCCGGTGCAATTGATAATTGGCAATCCGATTGAGGGGGCGGATATCTGACAGCCTACTGTCCAGGTAAACGGGGACAGAAAGATTGGCGACCCAAGAGCGTGGGGCTGAGTCAACAGTAAGAGTGGCAAACCTAAAACGTGAGGTTCGATTAGACTCAAATAAAGAGGTTGATTCTTTGTTAGATGTCTAGGCCAATTGTAGTATTTAAGAGTGTGATTATATAGGAATTAAATGTTGTATTGTATTAGGAAAATTACACTCAGAAAAGATCAGATCTTATACAACTTGAGAAAGGTTAAATAGGCTGAAAACTTAGAAAAATCGCCTATGATCTGGAATCTTATTTTATTTGACCGGCTTATGACATTCTAGTCATATTAAAGATAAAATTAAATTATTTGGATTGTAAATGTAAATTATTGGTGTTAGGATATTTTAAAATGAGCCAGAGAAATTTGAACATGTGCTTGAGTTTGTTTCAACATGAAGTATCTTCGAAAGTTAATTATAAGGTAGTTATAAGTTAGATTTAAGACAGAAAATTGATCAAAATTATATATGGTGAAAAGTGTTGCTCAAATGTTGTTATTTTGCTCTTTTGATGTATGTCCCTACAGCAATCAATTTTTGAATAATATTGTAATGGCAGATGAAAGCATGAAGAAAATGTTAGAGGAGATGTCTGCTAACATGAAGCAAATGATGGAGGAAAATGCTAGTAATATGTCTGCTAATTTGAAAGCAAGCATGACTAGTAGTATGAAGCAGATGCTGAATGAAAGCATAAAGGAGATGGAAGCTAGGAATACTAGTCGAATGGAGGAGAATGCTAGTAATTTGAAAGCTAGTATGGATGAAAGTTTGAAGGGTATTCAAACTAGTGCTGCTAATTTGGAGGATAATATGTCGCGTTTACAGATTAATACCCTAGGAATTGAGAGTACTGTAACGGACATGCGTACAGACGTGTCTAATGTCCATAAAGATGTGTCTATTGTGCATAAAAGTGTTGATGATGTTAAATTTGATGTGTCTAAGGTACAGAAAGACCTTACAATGTTAAATCTAGATGTAGCTAATGTCCGAGGGGATATTTCTTGTGCTAGAGCCGAAGTAGTTGTTGTCAAAAACGATGTAGCGACTGTCCAAGACAAGGTCGAGGAAGTCCAAAAAGAAATTCAAAAAGCTAGAACTGATGTATCTAATGTTCAGGTAGACATTAATAACATTCATGCGGATATAACTGAGGTGCAAAGTGACATAACTAAGATTCAGGTAGAGGTCAACACAGTTTTCGTAGATATTACTAAAGTCCAAACTGACGTAAATAAAGTCAGGGAAGAAATCGAAAACTCAAAAACTCTTTGTACGCGTAATATAACTGCATTAGCGACTAGATTAGTCGATGAATCAGTTAGAACAACAACGTCTTTAGCAGAGTTGAAGTATGATGTAGAGGTCATGAGAACACAGGTATTAGACCACAATAGAGTATTAAAAGAGGATATCGAAGTAGACATAGCCGAAATGTTAACAGCAAACGTAGCGGTATGGAAAGACGAGTGGAATAAGTCAAGTGGGGAACATGTAACCCAAATTCAGGAAAGGATTGAAAGAAAACTTGCCAGTACGCAGATAGGAATTAACAATGAAGTAGTACAGATTAGGAAAGATTTAAGCGTCAGGATAAATTCGTTATCCGAAAAACAAGTTGACGATAGAACACAACTAGATCAGGATATGCAAACTTTAAAATCTACATTAGAGGATCAAATTCATAAAGTTGTCTCGGATGTAAATGAAACGACGAGTAAACTGAAAAATTTGAAGTTAGGAGAGGCTAGTTTAATGGAGAACTACAAAGAAGAGATTATCAAGAAAGTCTTAACAGAAATCACCGACAAGGATACAGAAGGCTTAGCTTGCGAATTGAATAGGAATTATGCTAGAAGACATAACCTAGAGCCAGAAGAAAGAGACGTGACTCCGGAAGAACGTGTATCCAGATTCAGAGAGGAGGATGACGAGAGGAATATGGAACCTGAGTGGAATTATCGAGATAGTGGGAAAAACTATCCGGATTCATATCCGAGGAACGTGACGGTCATTAGGAATTTCGAAGACAAACCACAAAAATTCAGTAACACTGATAGTTTGACACCTATAGAGTATGTAAGGAATCTCAAAGATTATTTCATCGAAGCTCACATTCCCAGAGAGAGAGAGATGAAGATAGTAGAGAGATATCTGATTGGAGGACCCCTCGAATGGTTTCGCGCATTTAGATACACATTCAGTAACTTTGACGAGTTTGCAGAGGCATTAATCAAGCGATTTTGGTCTATAGAAGCGCAAATTCGTTAAGAGCGGAGGTGTATTCAAGAAAATACTCAGGTACTCTTCCAACGAGGTACGCTGATTTCTTTACGAGTCAGTTGTCCCGCTTGAGATTTTTGCAACCCCCATTGTCCACGGAGCAACTAATAGATGCGATTTCTCGTATGCTGCCAGTTGAGGTGAGGAGACTTATAATTTCGTCCAACATCAGGGATTTATCCAGCATGGATGAATTACTGAGAAGGTTAGACTACACAAGTCCAATGCCTAACGTAGTCCAGAAAGGTCAAAGGCAGGAGTTTAAGGAAATCAATACGGTATATATGGACCAAGTCCAACAAACTGACAAGCCAGAGCAGGAGAAAACTGACAATGTAGGTCCTCACAGGAATAATCAGTTTAGAAATTACAGATCACAAGGTTACCGACCGTATCAACAGAGAAGAGGTTGGAACTACAACCGAGGATTCTACAACGGAAGAGGCAGATATTACAACAATAATGGGTATAACCGTAACTATAATAGGAATAACCAAAACCAAAATAGAAACCAGAATACTCAAAGTCAGGTTATGACACCCGATCAGTATCAGCAAAGAGAGAAGGAAAGCCAGCAATACTTAAAAGAATTAAGGGATAAAGAAGCTGACCATCAAAAGAAAAGGCAGGATGTTGTAATCGATCCTGGGCCTTCTACGAGCCAGCAGAACTTAGAAAATAGAAACACTGGTCAGAAGAGGAATTAGAGAGGAAAGAATACATTAACCACACAAAACCCAGAGTAGAAGAAATATATGATTAAGGAACATAGAGGAAATATCATGCTAGAGTAAGCCAGTAATAATTCAATTTCGTGTTCAAGAGAGTTGAGATACTTGTAACACTGAGTTTAAAAACAATTTGCAACTGTTTTTAAAACGTGGTGGGAGGAGAATGCCCCCGTAATTGAATTATGTAGAGACCATGGTGGCTATATTTGGAATTATAATGAAAGTTATGGTTGTCATAGTTATGACGTGGGTAGTCATGACGTAAGCACGGATGACGTAAATGTTATGCCAACAGGCTACTTGAGCTGAGATTCTCAGTGACGTCAGCATTTAGTCGAGAATGTTCCCAGATTTACGACGCAGTCGCAGGAAACGAGGAATTCTGCTGAAGAAGAAACTATGCTATTGGAGGAGAGGCATGAACTAATCAACGATAGTTTAAAGGAAGACGGAGATTGCTGAAACTATGGTATTTTTATTACTTTTGGAATGCAGAATTGTGGAAATCCATTTGCAATAAAAGCATTGATTTGGATTTTGGTGAAATTTATTTTCAGTTTTTGAATTTTGAAAATCCGTCATGTATTAACGAAGTTGGAACTTCTAGCGATGACGCAGTATCACGCTTTGGAAGGGATGGTAACGCCCCTCGAGAAGTTAATAAAAGGGCTTGCGCAGAAGAGAGGAGGCCCTTTCGTTCTCTGATCATTCTGAGATCTCATTCTCAGATCACCGAAGTCTATTGTGAAAGTTCTTTTCTTATACATTCATTATAGTGAGACGTCGAAGTGAACAGCAGTGAAAAGAATCGTCTTTATAACGTGTGGCGAGGCCACTATATTAACGAGATCCAAGTCAAACTAGGTGAAGTTGAAACGGACCTTAGAAAGCTTCTACAAGTTTAGCTTCGAACAGTTAGCGGTCTCCGATAAGCTAATTGTATTGTGCAGTGCTTCATAAAGTTATAGAGAAAAGCTGAACAATTTCGACCGATTAGTTCGAAAGATATTAGCAGTTTTATACGACTGAGAAAAGTGATTATCTCGCCACAAGAGAAGCACTTTTGTGAAGCCAGAATCAACGCAACGGCTGACGCTGCGAGTGGAATAGAAAGACTTCAGATTGCTTGGTTACAGAACGATACAGTATAATGGAGCAATTGAATACGGCAGTTTGTTCTTCTAACACTACAACCGAAGAGCAGATGGAAGGCTAAGGCGCTTATTGCAATTGGGACATACTTCAACGGAGTGAGATAGCGACATGGAACTTCGCTAATTGCTATTCCACACAAGCGAACATGCGGTGAATACCATCTACACCCATGTTTCGTAATTAAAGGCTGAATACCATCGAACAGCCATAGAAACAATTTCATACTCTGAATATGAATAATTTCTTCGGAAATTTCTACAAAACTTCATGGCGATTGTCTACTGGAACTTCAGGGAATTTTTCAAGAGAGGTCAGGGTGGACCCGACTCACAAAGAAGATTATTGCCGGAAGGATGTCTATTCGTCTTCGAGGAGCAGAGCGATTCACGGAGAAGGAGGCAGTTCGATTCTCCGAAGGTGCTATTTCCTATTTCGAGGATGGAGCTCAACTTTAACGTGGTGAAATGGATCCATCAGCAGTCTTCTTTGGGGAATTTTCCTCTGGAACGTCAATCGGCAGATAAGGTAGTCGTGAACGTTTATTGTATTTGAGTATATTAATGATGTTTGAGCAACCACTTTTCCCATATTTTTATCCTCATGTATTTTTGCCCTATTTTCTTGTTGAGATTCATATTCTCAGTACACCTTGTTGAGTTTTGCATTTTTCGACGATTTATTAAGACATTGTTATGTCATGGGCATAGTTAACGATTTTGGATCAGTTGAGACTGATATTTAGAATTTTTAGTAATTAATATTTTTGTAGTCACGATTTGACTGTAAGTTAATGATTTTTATGGCAGATTTAAATTCAGACAGCGTGTCACTTTATTAAAGTAATTCTACCCCAGTTTAATTACTTTGAACAATTTTCTGTCATCATCAAGAAGGAAGAACATTTAAATGATTTTAGAGCGTTAAAATCTCTTACGTTGTCGACGATCTTGGAAATACTAGTCGTTATTTGTATTGATTGCAACACAGATATTTATCGTCAGTTATGAATGATCATTGCATTATAGACACTTTTGTGAAAGAGTAACTTTAATAATGAATTATTGAATGCATTAAAGTCAAGTACTTTTGTTAGGAGTTATTCTCAATTAGAGATTTATATAACGATGTTTGCATTCCCCAGTCTAATTGGATTCTATTCGATTACTTTGCATTTTTGTCGCACTTTATTTGAAGATAGTATTTTTATACTACACATTTCTTTTTAGGATGTTAATCTTAAATTTTGATAGACCAGACAGGCGTATATAAGCGTATTCACTATTAAATTTGTTTGTGATTGGCAAGTTTTGACTTCATTTCGGTTCATGAATGAAATCTACGAAGGTTAAATAGAAAAACAGTTTTGAAACAATTAATGATTATAAAAATTTTAAAGTGGAACTATGAATGTATAATCGCTAGTGCAGCGCGTGTTGAAAGTCGCTGAGATATAATGCCCTTGAATATGAAGGAAGTTCCCACAGGAATAAATGTTAAAGAATTATTTGTGGAAGTTTTGTAAGTTATGTGAAAGTTGAATGCCATATAGATTAATATATGATGATTTTGGGCATATTTTTTTAATGCAGTTTGTGCATTAACTTGTTAGCGAAGGATTTTCCGCTGGAGTAAGATTGTCATAGTTCGTTGAAAATAAATCAAGTGAATTACTGTTATAATTAACACGAGTTTTGAAAGAATTTGAGATAAGATTTTGAATGAAGGTTGCCGTCACAAATCATTATTAAAACCTTTATTAAACCAGATTGTGACATTAACATGTATAACTAACCTTCATTGGTTGATTATATTAAACAAAATTATGAAAATTATCAACCGGATGAACCTGTGGTCAATGTATTTATTAAATTAATAATTTAAACAATTTAAAATGTTAATATTGTAAATAATTGCTGTAAATATTTTTGAAAATAATGTGAAACGAGAGTGATGTTAAAGGCGTGCTTATAATATTTTTATTGTCTTTGACAAATATTATAAATAATTTCTAATTGTTATAAATAATTTATGTGATTTTGTTATAAACATTTAAGAGCTAATTAAATATTTGGATTGAACTTAACAAGTTTAAGGAATTAACAGAATGATTCAATAGGATGTGAGCAAAGTACTTGAAAGAATTGCGTAAATATAATGTGAGTTGTCTTATAGACATTTAAAAGCTTGAGAGAGCAAGCTATTCTTACGTAACTTAGCACGTGATAAGGGAATGCATTTGACCAGTATGCAACAGGTTCGAGGTTAGCTCGCAGCTGGGCCAACATCTGGTTCACAGAGAGTGAGGTCGTCCACACTTCGGCCTTGCGACTATAAATACCATTCTCATGTTTATTAAAAGGAAACCAAATGCTCTATATATATGTCACACCCTGACGTCCTTTTCCAATCCAATAGTGTTATGAATATTACGTTATTTGGAGCTCTTGGGAGCTAAAATGTTTTATATTATGTTGTATAATAATTTTTGCAAGTCCTACTGAGGACGTAGTCAGATTGACTTGGGCTACTGATAGCCACGTTGATTTTGTTGTGTTAGTAAAATCATACCCTTTATTAGAAATAAAGCTTTTATACAGTTCAAAGTTCTCGTCTTCGTTTTGGTTCATTTTTAAATGTCATGGTGGAGGTTATTGTGTGAACAGACTTTTAGTGATCCTGTTGTCAACTCAAACCCCGAGATAATTAAGAGGTAAGTAACGGTAAGTATGAACCACCGTCTATTTTGGTGTGTTCCACAATGATTTCCTGTGAACTTCTGTGCTCTTATCTCGATAGTATCTGTCAGTGCCATTTTCATTGATGTAGCTATGCCGGTGCAATTGATAATTGGCAATCCGATTGAGGGGGCGGATATCTGACAGCCTACTGTCCAGGTAAACGGGGACAGTACGCAACTTAGGATTAAGCAAATTTACTAACCGCTGTTGCTAAATAAGAGCACAGCATATTTCGGCAATAGAGTACGGCCACCCACTCGGCTTAGAAATAACAACCATTTTTTTTCTACCATAAGTAAGATAAATAGTGTTAAGATAACGCCGCTCGGCGCCTGATGACCGACAAACCCGTCATCAGGGTAAGTCCGATAATACATTATAATACATTAAAATAAGTATAATTGAGGTAGAATATATCGGCACCCGGTAACCAAAATTCCGCTACCGGGGTAAGGCCGACAACACATTAAGACAACATAGTAATATGAATAATATTAAGGTGATACATTAAGTAGATTAACTAGATTAATTAGGTTATATAAACACCTTGAGCGTAAGAAACGACATTACGGCACCGTATGGGGTAAGCCCGGATATACATCAAATAACACTAATCATGCCATTTTTTTTTCACAGGGAAAACGAACTTCAGACTGTGGACACACTGCCACAGGAAGCGGCATAGAAAATATGCAATATTTATATGTTTTCTAAACCTCTCCATTTTTTTCAGGCATCGTCACCAGGAATATGGCACCGGTGACTATAATTTCGCTGCCATATAGCAGCAGCATACTATTTGTGCCATCATATTACTGTATTCCACCTTTGCGCATTAATTTGTCTTTAATATTCATATTCATCCTCACTCACATACTCACCACATTTGTTGCAGCTACACTCTACAAATCTGCACAGCAGGGCTGATACCTGTGGGGTATCAGGCTCGCTGGCAGATCAACGTAAACAAGAAAAACATAGGGCGTCAAAAATGCGGCGCAAATTACGGCAATGAGGGCGCAACCGACTTGTGGCGGCGACTCTCATTGTCAAGTGTGAAGGCATTCGCCCACAGGGAATGCTTCACAGATTAAGGATACATTTCAAGCGGTACGACCACTAAACCGTACCAGGAAGTGGCCGTGAAGGATTAGCCGTGAGACGGCGCATACGTACAAAGGAGTAGCGTGCACGCGAGGTAACATATAAACTAGGATCATAGAAAATTAGCGCGCTTAAGCTAGATATAAGATAATTGTAATTCATAATTGTAAAAGGGTAACTTAATATACATTAATGCGCCCACGGGCAATCATTCTACTATAAACATATAAATAATACCTCGCACCCCCACATTGTCTACGGAGGTGATAAATGATATTCCTCAACGTTAATACATTAATACATGCACATCTCAATATAACACATTAAACGGTATACTCTTTTTAAGAGCACATGTACACCATGTTTATGATTTGTTTTTCTTTCATTTTCTTTCTTCTAACTTCCCAACTTGTAAAGGTGTTCCGTTTCATCCCAACGCAATAAACACACTTTGAATATTTCCCTTAACTTATACCCTGGAACACCTATTTGTCTACTTCTTCTATCTTTCTCATTGCGGGGAGCAATTTTTTCCCTAAGATAGAGCGGACACAATCATCCGTCCAGCCCTGGGTTTTTTTCCTCCCTGCACAACAATGTATCGCATAATTATCAAAACCATGTATTTTTTTTCTGAAACTTTCAATATGTCAATGTCAATTTTTACCATGTCAATGTCAATGTCAATGTCATATATATATATATGTATATCCCATAACCCACCCCTCTGAACACGAGCTGATCTCACACCTATACATCAACACGACATCACCACATCTATACGACGACGAAGAAGACACCAACAGGAGATACAAGGAAGACTCAAGAACAAACTGCTACATCGACATCCCAACCTCACGTTCCGTTCCCGTTCGCGGGGACGCGAACTAAATAGAGGAAGAGGCTAGTACAGTCCCCCAGGGGTCTGCACCCCCTGGAGGCCATTCCCCCCATCATCTATTTAAACCACCCCTAACTGGCAAATCTCGTAAGTCCAGAACAGTATCTTTCATACAGCAAGGGCAAGCCGGCCAGCTCGGAAGGCTTGCCAAATACTTGCATCACACACATAACACCTATACTATAACTAACTGGGGCAGCTATGCCATTGGAATGCCGACGAAGCAGCACTAAAGCATATAAGAAGAGGACCTTAAGGAGGACGTCTCTCTCTCAATTACCAGTTATACAGTGCGTCCGCCGAAGGCCCTAGCCGTTATCATCAGGTGAGTCAGCAGTGTTCAGAGTTCCTATATTTTGTGACCTACCTATCAGACTTGTACACTTATACTTATAAGATTCATTACATTCCCCTAAAAGGGACTCATAATTTCATATTAACTGACCAATAAATACTTGGTCAGTACATTACACTTGTCTTACTGTTTACACGCCTCTTTACGTCCTAAAGTCCTTCCTGACTCCCGTCACGATTAGACGTGACATACAGTAGCCAAACAGTTGCTAGCTCAGGTATCATTGTATTTCCCGTAGCGGCCCGACTGCCAGAAGCAGCGTGCCGCCACATAGCTGACGCGTGCACGTCGGTTATATAACTATCTCCAACCAGCTGGAAGACTAGCACGTTGACCTGTACACTAAGTTCCATCCCCTAAAATACACCTACGTCTTTTATAGGAGCACCCCCTAGCATCCTAACACTAAACAACATTCTACACTGGTCAGCTTGCCCAACTACGGGAAGCTACCCCCTTTTAGGCACCCCCTTCTAAATTAACACAATAACACATCCGTTTTAGATCTAACTACCCCCCACTAAGGGATCTAAAACAATATGTACAATTATTTAGTTGCAGTATTGGTAATGCAACAGTCGGTGTATGCTAAATGTGGTATATCTAATGATAGGTGGACTTCTAAAATAGTGATAAAAATCCGGAATTTGTCTGTTAGGGGTGATTATATGGTTATATAAAATCAACTATGGTTATACTGCAATAATGTAGGCTTATACTTATCGGGTTGTCTCTTTAACTGGAACTTGAAGCAGTTGCGTGTTTCCTCAGGCACCAGTTATGGTCGACTACCCCGGGCGGAACTGGTTTTTCCCTTTTCTCGCCCTTTGATTTTTTATAACCATATAATCATCCCTACCAGACAAATTCCGGATTTTTATCACTTTTTAGAAGTTCACCTAACATTAGATATACTACATATAGCATACACCGACTGTTGCATTACCAACACTGCAACTAAATAATTGTACATATATTTTTCACCTGTAGTCTCAAACATAGATGTTATAGCCTAAGTGTAATGGATCTGATGATGATCGCTTGACGATCGAAACTGGTCATCCTAGTGTATTTATTAATCTTATGTAATTTATTTCAGGATCAGGGCATAACCCAGCTCTATTTGGGTACATTCGTGTTGACCGACTGAAAAGCACCAAACTTTTGTTTTGTCTTGAGTAGATGTGTGGGGAGAGGGGGGAAACCACTTCCAAGATGGCTGAGGTGGGAATCAAACTTATCTCTTCTCATTTTTTTGCCTCACGAGGCTGAGTTCACCTCGTTCCTGCCCTCAGACCACAATTACATTTTCTTGGCAGAGCCGTGATTCGAAACCGGACTTCTGGGACGATAGCCAAGAACACTAGCCGGTACACCATGAGGTGTTCTTATAATAGTGGAATAGTACGGTAACTATAATAACGGAGGTTTTCAAGTAAATTCCTACGCGGGTTCAAACCCCGCCGAAGTCATCGGATTTTTTTAAGAGCGTTACAAATCCATCAGTATGCCTTCCTTCGGAGGGGAAGTAAAGCCGGCGGTCCCATGTCATAGACTTATGGCAAGTAAAAGAACCTTCCACCAACTATACTTGTGTGAAGCCAAAATTTGTTGGTAAGAATTAGTTCTATTAGTTCCAACGTTCCCTGCCAAGTGCTGACTGCGATGCCATCTATTAGTCAAGTCCGCAAGCTAGGTGTCGTGGACGGTAGCATTTGGTAGCAAAAGTAGAAACTACTTGAAGCTGATCGTCTGCATTGCTTACCTGAATTATAGATAACACACACTAATACAGTCATCACAATTAACACCGGTTATCAGACAGATTCTACAAACACCCAAAGTACACGGGGCTACATGACCGCGTTGTCGCAGCCCCTGAACTAAGGAACCAACCAACCAAGCATTATCGTGTAGGCCCTACTCTAGAATCAGGTGAGAAGTAGGGTAGTAAAACAATACTAGAATATTTGATTAATCCGATTCGATTAATCACCAATTCGATTCAAATAAACTAAGGGACCTGAACGAGAAATCTCGCATGTGCATAACCCACCCACCTGGCCTTTCAGTTATGCGGGCTTCTTGTTTGTTCGTTTAATCAGAATTTTTAAACAAATCGTCGATATTTGTAAAATCAGAGTGTGATTTGCCACTCTTAATCATCTTCATTTCCCCTTTTCCAGCTGACACTGGGTAGGGACAAATATGGTTCCTCTCCATTTTGTTCTGTCGTTCCACCATTCCACTTCCGACACAGTGTTTCAATCCAGGTGTTCGGTGCTGCTCCCCATATTAACGGTAGTTCACCCAGTGCCCAAGTACGGCAGCGCCCGTAGCACGGTCGGGAATCTTGCGCATTTCGTGTAATGTCATATCTTTGACTTAATGAGGTCTTTATCTTATATTATTGTATGTTGTCCTTCGTCGATATTTGTAAAATCAGAGTGTGATTTGCCACTCTTAATCATCTTCATTTCCCCTTTTCCAGCTGACACTGGGTAGGGACAAATATGGTTCCTCTCCATTTTGTTCTGTCGTTCCACCATTCCACTTCCGACACAGTGTTTCAATCCAGGTGTTCGGTGCTGCTCCCCATATTAACGGTAGTTCACCCAGTGCCCAAGTACGGCAGCGCCCGTAGCACGGTCGGGAATCTTGCGCATTTCGTGTAATGCCATATATTTGACTTAATGAGGTCTTTATCTTATATTATTGTATGTTGTCCTCCCTTGTTACAATTATGATCTGAGCGTCTCAACCTTAAAAGACAGTATGGAATTAAATGTAGTAGTTGCCTCTCACTCGCACTCCTATGTCCTGCAATTAGCTTCGTCCTCTTCCACCCCGGCGATGTTGCCATTTCCCAATAATCGAAAGTGACAAACCTAAGAAACTGTTTGCGTGGTCTTATAGAGAATTTTCCGCTCTTTATGATGGTGTAAAAATAAAAGCCATAAATAATTAACACATGGCCCAAATTTCACAATTACGATATTTTAGCGCGAATCTATATTTTTGCAGATATAAAACTTATCACGCCATAGATAATGAACTAATGATCGCAACAGATCAAGAATTTATTTTTAGATTGCCTGATGTTGGTAGAAGATACTCTATTTCTCAGGGCAATAATTATTTTCATAATAAGAAAGTTATGAATTTTTTTCTTAAATGTTACTCGAAAAATGTGACATGGTATCACAGGAAAGTCACGTAGCGACAAACGTTTTTGCTATTGACTTTACGTTGGTGACTAAGCGAGAAGAAATGTTCATTAATATGTGAAAAAGTTTTTAAAACAAACCCGAGCTCGATATCAGATAGCATTCATGTTATCGCACTTATTCCTCCCGCCCAGCGCTGACGCTGCGTAAGTTTGTTTACTCAGGCCAGTATCTCCCCGACTGATGGTGTGATGGTGTGAAGTTAAACTGTGAAATGAAGTGGTCCTTGAGTTCTTTATAAATTGTCCGCCTCGTTGCGTACCGTAGTGGCTAGCATTCCTGGCTGTCACCGTGCTGTCACCGTGGAGGCCCAGGTTTGAATTCCGGCTCCGCCAAGAAATTTAATTCTGGTCTGAGGGCTGGAACGGGTGTACTCAACTTCATGAGACAAAACTAAGAAGAGGCGGGTTCGATTCCTATCTCAGCCATCCTCTAAGTGGTTTCCGTGGTTTGCCTTTGTTCATCCCGGGAATAACATATTATAATATTATCATATTCATGAATAATTGAATAATATAAATTGTTATAATGTGTGCATTAAACTCGCGCTCTGAGGTTCGGCGTATCATATCTAAATATCGTAGTGTTGTTCGCTGCAAGGTATGAGTTACAGTTATATAAAACAAACAAATATTTTGGAAATTTCCCGAGTTTTCCGTAAAAGCACGCCTGTATACGAGTTATATTACATAATGTGCCCGCCCTTGCAGAGCTTTGTATATGCAGTAGATCTGGCATCAGCGCGCCCCATTTAATGCATACTGTCTTTTAAGGTAGAGACGCACTATAGTTAGTTTTAAGATATTAAACTACATAAGTAAGTAAATGTGAACGTCCTTTTAATAGCTACCAGAGAGAATGTTTGAACACAACATCAGGTTCCGTTTTCTAATACTATTCTCCACCGAATCCATCCAACGCATTCTTGGTCTTCCTCGTCCTCTCTTCCCTGTCATCCGTTGTTCCAGTGCTTGTCTTGGTAGCCTTACTTCATTCATCCGTTTGACATGTCCAAACTATCTCAATCTGTTTTGCTACAGTTTGTCATTTAGTTTCTGTACTCCCAGTTCTTTCCGTATAACTTCATTTCTCACTCTGTCCTTCCTCGTTTTCTGGACCATACTTCTCAGGAATCTCATCTCAGCTGCTTGTACTCTGCTCTCATCCCTCTTAGTCATTGTCCAAGTTTCTGCTGCATATGTCATTATAGGAACATAATATGCTTTGTACATAACTTCTTTAGCCTTAATTGGTATATCCTTGTTCCATACTAGTCCCCGTACCTGTTGGTAGAAAGCACTCCCGAGTTATATTCTTCTGCTAATTTCCGATTCTAGTCTTCCATCTTCAGTCAGTTCACTTCCCAAGTATTTGAAGTGTTTCACTACTTCCAATTCCTTATCTCCTACTTTGATTACTCCTTTTCCTTCTTTCTTATCTCTACTCATCACCAGTGTTTTACTCTTCTCCACATTTATCTTCAATCCCCATTGCTCAATCTTTTCATTTATTACGTCTAACTGTTCTTGTACCTCCATCTCATTTGCCACTGCTACGGGTAATTCTCTTCCTTTTGAACGCACCATCGGTGAATTGTGAGCTCCCTATTTGTATAGCCTACACCTAGTGGCGGATCCAGGCCTTGCGAGGCCCTGGGCGATGTGATAAGGTGGGGGCTACAAAAATAGGAAATAAAACAAGTAGTTCCGTGAAGAACTATACAGCCTATTTTTATATATCCTACTCATGTTAATTGCCTCTATCAACATACAAAATTTCAGTTTGAAGGTTGTGATAGATTCGTAGATATTGAGAACCGTCTAAATATTTCAGATGGTCACCAGGTTGGATTTTTATTTATGTACTATTACATTAAGATTATTGTGTACGTGTGGTATTCAAACTTCAATCGCATGATTAGAACACAAGAAGTAAAAACGAGATTTTAAAATTACGCACAGCTGCCATCTTGTGATTATGCAAACAATTGAAATAAATTAGATGCCAGTGGATTAACATTTGTATAAGCATTTAACGTACAACGTTTCACTGCACTCGGATAGTTAATTCGCGAGAAACGTCCATTTAAATATATATACTTCGTGTCGCCGCCATGTTGGATTTGTGCTCACCAGGTTACTGAAAGTCCTATAGGTGAACATATGTTCATAGCCTCTATGAACATAATTAATTTCAATTTGATTGCTGTAAAATATTCATAGATAGAGAGAACCGTCTAAATATTTCGGATGCTCGCCATTTTGGATTGTTATATGTATAGGCCATAGAGTTATGTACCATTCAAGGACAGGGTGATATCAGTAATAGTTTCAGAGATATAGAATGCCGACAAAATATTTCGCACAATATTCGATTGGCGAGACGTAATAAAATTTGAAGGGCACGGTCGGGGTCGGCCAAAATGGTACTATGACCTTACCGAGTTTCATTGAAATCACTCCTGCCGTTTAGAAGTTATTAGGGGGACATTCACACAGACACACATACACACACATGGACAAAAGGTGATCTCATAAGTCTATTTTTTTTCCATACAATGAAAATCGGCTAAAAATGAATGTTCCTTGGTAGTTGGTTTGTCTCGTATTAGGTCATATGCCATTCATCCGATTGTGATGAAACATTGGTGAGTTGTTGTGCACACTCTCGCGATAGTTTTCTGAATGAATAAATCCATTTTACAATAGGTAGCGCACGAGTAGCTTCAACAAATAAGTGATGGCGCGCGAATCGTTTCAAGGAAGTCCCGTGTCCGTTCATGTAAAATTAATATTTATCCGATTGCGATGAAACATTGGTGAGATGTTGTGCACACTCTCGCGAAGGTTTCTGAATGAATAAATCCATTTTACAATAGGTGGCGCACGAGCAGTTTCAACAAATGACTGATGGCACGCGAATCATTTCAACAAAGACCCGTATGCGTTCATATACCATTCATCCGATTGCGATGAAACTTTGGTGAGTTGTTGTGCACACTCTCGCGAAGGTTTCTGAATGAATAAATCCATAGCGCACGAGTAGATTCAACAAATGACTGATGGCGCGCGAATCGTTTCATGAAAGTCCCGTGTGCATTCTTATACCATGCATCCGATTGCGATGAAACTTTGGTGAGTTGTTGTGCACACTCTCGCGAAGGAATCTGAATGAATAAATCCATATTACAATAGGTAGCGCACGAGTAGATTCAACAAATGAGATGGCACGCGAATCGTTCCAGCAAAGACCTGTATGCGTTCATATACCATACATTCGATTGCGATGAAACTTTGGTGAGTTACTGTGCACACTCCCGCAAAGATTTCTGAATTAGTAAATCCATTTTACAATAGGTGGCACACAAGTAGTTTCAACAAATGAGTGATGACGCATGAATCGTTTCAAGCAAGTCCAGTATGCATTCATACACAATTCATCCGATTCCAAATAACATTTGGTGAGTTGTTATGCACACTCCCGCGAAGTACAATAGGTGGCGTGGGAAACGTTCAAACAAATGTGGCCTTCTCACACGTCGGAAAACTTGTGATTTATTCATGTACGCACCAGACGGAAGAACAAAAGAATATATTGTGTATCTGAAAGCAATTCAAACAAAATTACAACACAAAAATATTCAATCTTTGATTTGCATTGTAACGCACGTGTAAGAGTATGCAAATTGTCTGCTAACCTGGTTGGTTGGTACCTTAGTTTAGGGGCTGCGACAACGCGGTCATGTAGCCCTGTGTACTTTGGGTGAGTGTAGAATCTGTCTGATAACCGGTGTTAATTGTGATGACTGTATTAGTGTGTGTTATCTGTTTTTAATTCAAGTAAGGACTGCAGACATTCAATTTCCAAGTAGATCCTACTTTTACTACCAAACTCCATCGTCAACGACAACTACTGTAGTTCTCAACTTGATTACTAGATGCCAACGCAGTGGGCTCCTGGCGACGAACGTTGGAACCTAAGAGTGTTAGTTAAATCTAACCTATAATTTAGCTTCACACAAGTGTAATTAGTGGAAGGTTCTTTTACATGCCATAAATCTATGACATTGAACCGCCGGCTTTACTTCCCATCCGAAGGAAGGCATACTGAGGGATTGTTAACGCTCTTAAAAATCCGACGACTTCGACCGGGTTCTGCTAATATGGATATGTTTTAGCACTGTGATTAGCGTGGATACGAAGGATTCCATGGCAACAAGTGTTTGTCATCCAGGCCTATGCATTTTAGTTCAGTAGACTTACAAGGAGAGGTCGCCAAGTGGTTTTCTAGAAAAGTGTTCTAATTTGGAGGGTTTGCTCTTCATAAGAAAATATTTTTGCCGTGTTCGAGCGTTTTTGCCAATGGGCCTTAGTGTGTTCGAAATTGAACGTTTAAAATCAATCTTCAAACTTGTGTAGTCCTATTCTCGCACACGTTCCCGGCTCGTTTTCGTGGGGTAGTCACTAGTGCATTGGCGTGGGGAATTAAAGGTTTCGAGTTCGAGTCAGACCTTAGTCAGGATTTTTTTTTTTACTGTTAGTATTGTCTTTTGCGTTCTAGATACTGTTGATTGTAGACAACCGCACACACGTAATATTGAATACGCATAAGCGTCAATCAAGTCCTCCGACTTATCGAACCTGCTTATACGGCACTTGCGTGACGAAGAGTGTCCCACGATGTTACTCACACGAGTTCCGTATCGAGTTTTGGATACAGACAGTTTAGCTTGATGGTGGAGCAGGGTGGAACAGAAGGAAGGGCTCTTGCACATGAACGTAGCGTCGCCGGCCACGCTGCACTTACATTTTAACGAATAAAACTTAGTCGCCTTCGTAGCGTAGCGGTCAGCATGGTTAGCTGCCGTCCCGGAGGTCCTGGGTTCGATTCCCGGCTCTGCCACGAAATTTGAAAAGTGGTATGAGGACTGGGGTCTACTCAGCCTCGGGTGGTTCGATTCCCACCTCAGCCATCCTCGAAGTGGTTTTCCGTGGTTTCCCACTTCGTCTTCGGGCAAATGCCGGGATGGTACCTACTGTAAGGCCACGGCCGCCTCCTCCCCTCTTCCTCGCCTATCCATCCCAATCTTCCATCCCTTCCCATCCCTCATGAGGCCCCTGTTCGCTTTGCAGGTGAGGCGGCCTGGGCGAAGTGCTGATCACACCTCCCGAGTTGTATTCCTCCCGACCAGATGTTCCAGGCTCCAGGACACTGCCCATAGAGGCGGTAGTGGTGAGTTCCCTCGCTGAGTCCGTGGGAACCACCAACCTAGAGGGTAAATTGACTAAATAAATTAAAAAAAAAAACGAATAAAACTTACGACTCGTTCAAGCTTCAAGGACGAATAATAATGATGTTAAAATATTGTACATAGCTCCAAAACCGAAGATACCACAGCAAATACGTTAGAAAACAAAAAGACAATAACAGTAAAAAAAAAAAGAAGTGCTGACCTAGGTCTGACTCGAACTCGAAACCTTTAATCCCCCACGCCAATGCGCTAGCGACTACGCAACGGAGACGAACCGGGAACGTGTGCGAGAATAGGACTACACAAGTTTGAGGATTGATTTTAAACGTTCAATTTTGAACACACTAAGGCCCATAGGCAAAAACGCTCGAACACGACCAAAATATTTTCTTATGAAGAGCAAACCCTCCAAATTAGAACACTTTTCTAGAAATCCACTTGGCGACCTCTCCTTGTAAGTAGATCGCACTCGTTGTGCAATCGCCTAATTTCCGAAAACTGGTTATCATGGCAGCAAGGATAAGCAGACTTGAAGCGTGTACGATATCAGGTTGTGTGCCAAAGGTATATCTTCAGCCGTAGTGAACGAAAGTGCTTGTTTGTCGAATTGTACAAAGAAATCATGTAAGTACAGGGTCATTATCTTTGTGCGTCACGGAAAACGCGGCTAGTTAAGTCGGCGTTGACTGGCGCTGATAGCGGGCGCACGCAAACGGTTCCGTCGGTGGTTGGCGGGCACTTTTACACTTTTACCAAACATGTTCAATATAAATGTGTACTTACAGTGCTGAAAATGTCCTCCCTTTCTTGTAACACACACCTGACATCTTTTGAAGAAAGAATGGACACAAATCTCATCTAACTATTGTTCTGTAAGAACACACCGTTGTCTGTTAACTTTTATTATTATTTACGGAGCCTGATTTCTTGAATCGCTTAGCGAGCCTCCTAATTGTACTGGCATTAGGCACAGGTCTTCCTGGAAACTTGATTCGAAATTTTCGACTAGTTTCATAACAAGACGATGTGGAAATCTAAACATTATGTGTCAGAAAACTGTATCATAATGAGGCTCATTATAACACTATTCTTCATTATGAAACAGTTTCTCCCACCAATCAGAGCTCAAGAAACAGTTGTTTGACCAATTAGGTAAGGATACCTTCGCGGATGCGCTCAAAATCCAACATGTCTATATAAATTAACGAAAGTGTACCGTCCATATGTTCGCGTAAATTAACTGCCAAGCACACAGAGCGCATGCGTCGGTCGGTCAGAGAGCGTGGAAAACAGAGATATCCTACCCAGCGCTCTCACTCCGATCACAAAATTTTAGTGACTGAATCTCAACAGATATTAAAGAATATTTATGTTAAAAGATATAATTAAGTTATAATTATCGTCGAACATAAACAGTCGTATGCAACTCGCTTATAATGGTAATTAAGACACTCGTATGGAAATTATAAAACTAGCTTACACTCGTTTTCTAAACATACTCGTGTCTTAATTTTTGCCATTATATGCTCGTTGCATAATGTACTATTCTGCTTTTCATATAACAATACTAATATCGTATGGTCTCGGGTGCCGGGTGCAAGCTTTGTTATTTGACACCCAAAGGGTAGCTTGCATGTCGAATTCCGTTGTTCCTTGAAGCACTATGAAAGTCAAGAGGGTTAGAAATCTAAGCTCCTTGAACACTATAGCGCTTTCTAGCAGAGAAATGAGGAACTTTGTGTTGGCGTAAACTCCCGAGATTAATTTTGCCATTGTGAACACGGCCTACTGAATTCAAATGGGTTCTTTAACATGCCAACATCGTATGACATGTGTATCGTAATTTTTTCCGCCTTTCAAAAAAAAAAAAATCACTTACCACGGCCAGGAGCGAACCTGCAAGCTTGGGGTTAGTAATCCGACACGATAACAACTCACCAACCGTGGCAAGCAGAATCTGTCTGATAACCGGTGTTATTTGTGATGACTGTATTAGTGCGTGTTTTTAATTCAAGTAAGGACTGCAGACATTGAATTTTCAAGTATTTTCTACTTTTGCCGCCAAACGCCACCGTCAACGACTACTAGTTCTGAACTTGGATACTATATACCACCGCAGTCGGCTCCTGGTGACGAATGTTGCAACCTAAGAGCGTTAGTCAAATTTAACCTATAATTTAGCTTCACACTGGTGTAATTAGTGGAAGATTTTTTTAACATGCCATAAATCTATGACATGGGCTTCACCTCCGAGAGAAGGCATACTGAGGGATTTTTAAAGCTCTTAAATAAGTAGTTCCGTGAAGAATTATACAGCCTATTTAAATATATCCTACTTATGTTAATTGCCTCTATCAACATACAAAAATTCAGTTTGATTGCTGTAATAGATTCGTAGTTGTTGAGAACCTACTATATATTGCGGATGGTCGGCATGTTGGATTTTTATATATGTAGGTCTTAGAGTTATGTACTGTTACATGAAGATTATTGTGTACGTGTAGTATTCAAACTTCAATCGCATGATTAGGACACTAGAAGTAAAAATGACATTATAAAATTTCGCACAGCTGCCATCTTGTGGTTTTGGAAACTACTGAAAAAATTAGATGCCATTGGATTAACATTTGTATAAGGATTTAATGTACCAAGTGTCACTGCACTCGGATGGTAAAATCGCGAGACACGTCCATGTGAATATTTATACTTCGCGTCGCCGCCATGTTGGATTTGTGAGCAGCAGGTTATTGAAAGTCCTATAGGTGAACATATGTTCTTAGCCCCTGTATGAACATTAAAAAATTCAGTTTGATTGCTGTAATAGATTCGTAGATATTGAGATCCATCTAAATATTTCGGATGGTCGCCATGTAGGAATGTTATATGTATAGGCCATAGAGTCATGTACCATTAAAGGAAAATTATTGCGTAGGTTCATTATTCAAACTTTCACTTCGATCGCATGATTACGACACAAGAAATAAAAACTTAATTTTAAAATTCTTGAAGTTATGTAAACAATTGAACTAAATTAGATACCAGTGCATTGCAATGTGTATAAATATTTCCTGTATCAAGTTCCATTGCGTTTGGATCATTAAATCGCGAGAAAGGTGTATTTAAAATTTTTGAACTTCGCTTGGCTGCCATATTCGTTTTGTAGTTAACTGGTTTTTGAAAGTCTTATAGATGAACTTATCACCGTGAAATATTCCAGGGTGATATCGGTAATAGTTTCGGAGATATTGAATGCTGGTGAAATATTTCGCACAGCCGCCATGTTGGATTGGTGAGACGTAACAAAATTTGAAGGGCACGGTCGGGGTCGCCCGGAATAGTGCTATGAACTTACTGAGTTTCATCGAAAACGCTCCAGCCGTTTAGAAGTTATTAGGGGGGACCCACATACACACGGACAAAAGGTGATCTCATAAGCCTATTTTTTCAAAAATGAAAATAGGCTAAACATCCGACGACTTCGGCTGGGTTTGAACCCACGATCTTGGGCATAGGAGCTCAGCATGCTACCAACTACGACACCGAAGCCGCTGATCTTTAATTATGATTTAAAGCACCTTAAGTCCCTTTGCAGTAACTCCCTCAATGAGTGTTTTTAAACTAAGTGAAAGAAAACTGCAAGTTCTACAGACATCCTTACTGAGCTGTCCTTCGCTGCTTTAATCTTACGGTTTAGAACTGGGGTATTGTTGTTGTTGTTGGTTTTAGGGCCTGCAAAGTCTGTACCCCGTGTGTGTGTGTGTGTGTGTGTGTGTGTGTGTGTGTGTGTGTGTGGAAGTTATGTGATAACCTGTGTTATTGTGATGGCTGTAGACTACTGGTGTGTGTACATTTGTAAATATTGGGGATAGGATTGGGAAGGAGGTGGCCGTGGCTTTATGTTAGGAACCATCCCAGCATTTACCTTGAGTAGATGTTTGGGGAGAGGGCTGGAGAGGGGAGGGGGAGGGGCCGACCGCTGAAAACCGCCTCCAAAATTGCTGAGGTGGTAATCGAACCTATCTTTTCTCATTTTTTTTGCCTCACGAGGCTGAGTTGAACTCGTTCCAGCCCTCAGAACGCAATTAAATTTTCTTGGCAGAGCCGGGAATGGAACCCGGACCTCTGGGACGACAGCCAAGAACACTAGCCGGTACACCATGAGGTAGTCTTATAATAGTGCAATAGTACGGCATCTATAATAACGGAGGTTTTCAAATAGATTCCACATACATTCAAGTACCCGGGCTGATGAGTACGAAGTCGAAAGCCCTAAATTAAAACAATAATCCCTCAGCCCGGCCTTGTTTAAAGGTTATTCACCAATGTTCACCCGTTTCATATATCTAATGGCGTTACAAATCTGCACATCTTATAAAACAAATTACCCATTCTGTAAAGGTTGGTTGGTTGGTTCTTACGTTTAGGGGCTACGACAACGCGGCCATGTAGCCCCGTGTACTTTGGGTGTGTGTAGAATCTGCCTGATAACCGGTGTTAATTGTAATGACTGTATTAGTGTGTGTTATCTGTTTTTTAATTCAAGTAAGGACTGCAGACTTTGGAATTTTTCAAATAGTTCCTACTTTTGCCGCCAAACGCCACCGTCAACGACTACTAGTTCAGAACTTAGCTACCAGACGCCACCGCAGTCGGCCCTTGGCAACGAACGTAGGAACCTAAGAGCGTTGTTTACATTCTTAACCTATGCAATTTAGCTTCACACAAGTGTAATTAGTGGAAGGTTCTTTAACATGCCATAAATCTATGATATGGGACCGCTGGCTTTACTCCCCTCCGAAGGAAGGCATACTGAGGGATTTTTAACGCTCTTAAAAAATCCGACGACTTCGGCCGGATTTGAACCTGCGATCTTGCTGTAAAGGATTTCTCGAGGACGGTTTCTGCAGAAAAGCATTCATTTATGACCAAAGGAAGCCGAGCAGTAACGATTTCAGTGAATCGCGTCGAAGGAAAACCTACCTTCCGTGCGCCTTTTAAGCTTACGCTGGGTAAACCGTTAAAAATATCAACATACTATGAGTGTAAGAATTGTTCAGCATGAAAAGTTCTACAAAAAAAAAAAAGTCCGGACAGAATATCTCTATTTTTAATGCATCACCCACTATAAGTATTTTTAAGTTTTCATTTCTTCCAACAATCTCCATTCAGTGGAAATGTAAATTAGTAGCTTCGGAGCGAGTTTACGAGCTAACGAGCGAGTCTATCACCCCAGCTTCGGCCAGCATCAAACTGTCGAGTCGTATCGAGTTAAGACTTCGGCGACGAGTGTATGTGTTGGGAGTTCCGCTGTTCACCTCGGCTTTTTTGAATTGCACCTGGGACCTACCCTCGTGCACATTTTAAGCTTACCGGACGAAATCGGGATAGCTTCCAAGTCCTGTATAAATTAGAGAACGATATTAAATCTCTATTTAAGCAATAATACATTCCTAATATTAGTCTATAGGCCTATCCCCGTATAGAAATAAATATACCTGGAACAAGTGACTTTCCACTTAAATTGGTAACACAGTCTTCTCATTCACACCTAGTTGAACTCTATTCCATCTTATGAATATTTCAGGTGTATTTGTAAAACAAATTATGAGGTCAGGGATTGTAGCGAATGACGCTCGCCTGGTAATCATCTTATGTAGTCGCTCGGTCGATATTAATCTTGTCTTTACACAACACCTGAGAGAATATTTACACTAGTCTGCACGTCACAATTATCGTCATACCAGGTACAAATATTAGCACAGTGTTGGGGAGACATCAAGGGTCAATGCTACCATAGTCTACGTCATCTTAAGTTACTAACAATGTAACCGTACCATTTCTCCCCGATCACTACAATCATGGTGATGCCATTCCGCATCACCTTAAATAATTACGAATAATAAAACCTTACCATTGTCCCCCATCACTAAAACATGGTGATTATAGTCTCCGTCACCTTAAATAAGTTGCTAACAATGAACCTTACCATTTGTCCCCCATCAATACAAACATGGTGATTATAGTCCGTGTCACCTTAAATAAGTTGCTAACAATGTAACCTCACCATTTGTCCCCCATCACTACAACCATGGTGATTATAGTCTGTGTCACCTTAAATAAGTTGCTAACAATGTAACCTCACCATTTGTCCCCCATTACTACAAACATGGTGATTATAGTCTGTGTCACCTTAAATACTAACAATGTAACCTTACCATTTGTCCCCCATCACTACAAACATGGTGATTATAGTCCGTGTCACCTTAAATAAGTTGCTAACAATGTAACCTCACCATTTGTCCCCCATCACTACAAACATGGTGATTATAGTCTGCGTCACCTTAAATAAGTTGCTAACAATGTAACCTCACCATTTGTCCCCCATCACTACAAACATGGTGATTCTAGTCTGCGTCACCTTAAATAAGTTGCTAATAATGAAACCTTAACATTTGTCCCCCATCACTACAAACATGGTGATTATAGTCTGTGTCACCTTAAATAAGTTACTAACAATGTAACCTTACCATTTGTCCCCCATCACTACAAACATGGTGATTATAGTCCGTGTCACCTTAAATAAGTTGCTAACAATGTAACCTCACCATTTGTCCCCCATCACTACAAACATGGTGATTATAGTCTGCGTCACCTTAAATAAGTTGCTAACAATGTAACCTCACCATTTGTCCCCCATCACTACAAACATGGTGATTATCGTCTGCGTCACCTTAAATAAGTTGCTAACAATGTAACCTTAACATTTGTCCCCCATCACTACAAACATGGTGATTATAGTCTGTGTCACCTTAAATAAGTTACTAACAATGTAACCTTACCATTTGTCCCCCATCACTACAAACATGGTGATTATAGTCTGTGTCACCTTAAATAAGTTGCTAACAATGTAACCTCACCATTTGTCCCCCATCAGTACAAACATGGTGATTATAGTCTGCGTCACCTTAAATAAGTTGCTAACAATGTAACCTCACCATTTGTCCCCCATCACTACAAACATGGTGATTATAGTCTGCGTCACCTTAAATAAGTTGCTAACAATGTAACCTTAACATTTGTCCCCCATCACTACAAACATGGTGATTATAGTCTGTGTCACCTTAAATAAGTTACTAGCAATGTAACCTTACCATTTGTCCCCCATCACTACAAACATGGTGATTATAGTCCGTGTCACCTTAAATAAGTTGCTAACAATGTAACCTCACCATTTGTCCCCCATCACTACAAGCATGGTGATTATAGTCTGTGTCACCTTAAATAAGTTACTAACAATGTAACCTTACCATTTGTCCCCCATCACTACAAACATGGTGATTATAGTCCGTGTCACCCTAAATAAGTTGCTACCAATGTAACCTCACCATTTGTCCCCCATCACTACAAACATGGTGATTATAGTCTGCGTCACCTTAAATAAGTTGCTAACAATGTAACCTCACCATTTGTCCCCCAACACTACAAATATGGTGATTATCGTCTGCGTCACCTTAAATAAGTTGCTTAGAATGTAACCTCACCATTTGTCCCCCATCACTACAAACATGGTGATTATAGTCTGTGTCACCTTAAATAAGTTACTAGCAATGTAACCTTACCATTTGTCCCCCATCACTACAAACATGGTGATTATAGTCCGTGTCACCTTAAATAAGTTGCTAACAATGTAACCTTACCATTTGTCCCCCATCACTACAAACATGGTGATAATAATAATAATAATAATAATAATATCGTGTGGCCTCGGTACTGGGTGCAAGCTTTGTTAATTGACACCCAGAGGGCAGATTGCGTGTCGAATTTAATGCTCCTTGGAGCGCTATGAATGTCAAGGAGGAGAGATAGCCTATCTAAGCTCCTTGGCAATATACCGCTTTCTAGTAGCCCACCGTGGCAAGCAACATGGTGATTATAGCCCGCGTCACCTGAAATAATTAGTCTATTAATAACGTAACCTTACCATTTGTCCCCCATCACTACAAACATGGTAATTATAGTTCGCGCCACCTTAAAGACTTATTAAAAATGTAACCTTACCATTTGTGGTATTTTCGAGAATTTTCCCACACTTCCTTGAGGCAAATGTTGCGATAGTTCCTTATTTTAAGTCCCGCGGCACCTACCCCATTCCCCATCCTAATAACTACAGTTCATACCTATACAAATACACGGGGCTGATGAGCAGAAATACATCAGGCCCGTAAAACGAATTGACGGAAAAGTGTAGTGGCTAGCATTCTTGACTGTCTTGACTTGGCTCTGCCAAGAAATTTAAATCTGGTCTGAGGGCTGGAACGGGGTACACTCGGCCTTGTCAGACAAAACTCAGAAGAGGAGGGTTTAGTTCCCTCGTCAGCCATCCTGGAAATGGTTTTCGGTGGTTTCCCCACTTCTATTTCAGGCAAAAGGCTGGATGATTCCTAACTGAATGCCACGACCGTTCCCATCCCAATCCTTACGGGAATTATAAATATACACACTAACACAGGTTAACAGACATAAATTCTACACGCAAAGCCAAGTACACGTGGCTAAATGACCACGATGGCCAAGACTCCTTAAATGAAACAACAATATAAACAGCATCCTCACGATGATGTTGGAGAGTGCGTCACGCCAGCCAAGGACGGTAACCTCACATGAAGAATGTCTGCAAACATCTCAATGATATAATCGATTACGCTATCCGTGCGCAGAGTCTCTTACAAGCCAACTTGGCCATGGGATGAAGAGGAACTTGGCACGAACTCAGGTTTTGTACTCAGCAGTGTTGCCTAATAAGTAAGTAATACCCTCTGTTCCAAATCTCGGATAACCAGAGAGTGTTATTTATTATATTCATCACCTGATACATGTGGTTATTACAGTAGTAACAGCGATTCCCCAATAGCCTAATACAAAAATCCTTCTCCGTAAGATTAATAAATCAACAACATCAATTCAAAAACAAGATGTTCAGAAAAGAACATATAGCCTACTTTCTTCTAATTGCATGGGTATTGTTATAACTCTTTGTCCTTTTCTAGGAGTATAATTGAATGTTGGTTGTAGTAGCTTGTTGAAATACAACGTACTATACGGATATTAAATATGAATATGAGGTGCCGTTTGCTATTGCTACCTCTGTAAAAAAAAAAGTCCTCTCGGCACGCCGGAAGGCGGAGGTAGATTTCACCGGACAAACTTGGGGATAGGCGAAAATAGGCAGAATATGCAGATTTTCGTAGAAGGATCAGACCTCATTTAATGCGAGAAGGTATTTTATAATTGGAGCTTAATTAACTTTGTTTTTCGTCATTTTATGCTTATTTTAAACATTTTATTGTCTTATGGGAACGGTAACCTTCTTGTCATTTGGGGTCCATTTTTATACTTGTGGTCACACTGTCCTTATGCTAGGTTTCGACACTGATGTGCAACTATGTAACGGTCTGTTACTTCTTCACGCAAAATTATATCTCCCGCAGAGATTTTGGTCGGTTCCTCAGTTTAGGGGCTGCGACAACGCGGTCATGTAACCCCGTGTACTTTGGGATGGCTGTATTAGTCTGTAATTCAGGTAAGGACTGCAGACGGTCAATTTCAAGCAGTAGTTACTAATGTTGCTACCAGGTACTACCGTCAACGATACCTAACTGTGAACTTGGCTACTAGATGCCACCGCAACCAGCAACTCGCAACGAACGTTGGAACTTCCCCTCCAAAGGAAAGCATACTGAGGGATTTTTGGCGCTCTTAGAAAATCCGACGACTTCGGCCGGCTTTGAACTCGCGACCTTGGGCATAAACATTCAGCATGCTACCAGTTACGTCACCGAAGCCGCTTCACACTTAGATGGAAATCTGAATCTGATCTCGTGCAAGTGCGTTATCTTGGCAACGTCTGATGGCTCATCCCTCATCAATTTAGTAGTGTTGCCATGGCAACCACTGATAGGTCTTGGCATTTTCTTATAATTCCGAAATTATTTTTCTCATCCCTTGGCATAATGGTGGGTTATATCAAAAATTCTTTCAGACAAAAGTTTAAGGTAATTATTATGGGAATATTGTCCATTTTGTACGGTTTTGATATTGTGCCTATTAAGAGAGATATGATTAATGTTTCCCGAAAAACCCACTTTTTCCCACCCCTTTGGTCAATGGTTGGTGCTATAAAAAAAACTCTTCAAACATACATTTTTGGGCTTTATCCGACACATAGTATGAATGTTGAACGGATTCGATATTTCACATATTAAGAGAGTTATAGCAATATTTCACTTTTTCGAAAAAAAGCCCCCCATTTTCACCCCCCAACGACCGATTTAGCCCAGTAACGAACTCGACCGAGATTTTATAGGTATACGTATTCGGTAAAAAATTCAAAGTGATTGGTACAAAATTACGGCAGTTATCGTGTCCACAATAAACTGATATACATATACATACATAAATTATATATAACTTTTGAACTGACGGTGGTTTTGGGGCCTGGGGATGTGAAACGCGAAGATATGTCGAAATTTTCCGGAAGTCGAAACATGGTACCCATTGCAATAGTTAGCTTTCTAACGAAATCTACCTCTGGTTGGTTCCTCAGTTTAGGGGCTGCGACAACGCGGTCATCTAACCCCGTGTACTTTGGGTGAGTGTAGAATCTGTCTGATACGCGGTGTGAATTGTAATGGCTGTATTAGTCTTAATTCATGTAAGTACTGCAGACGGTCAATTTCAAGCAGTAGTTCCTAATGTTGCTACCAGGTACAACCGTCAACGACACCTAGCTGTGAACTTGGCTACTAGATGCCACCCCAACCATCAACTCGCAACGAACGTTGGAACTTCCCCTCCAAAGGAAAGCATACTGAGGGATTCTAGTGCTCTTAGAAAATCCGACGACTTCGGCCGGCTTTGAAACCGCGACATTGGGCATAGACATTCAGCATGCTACCAGTTACGTCACCGAAGCCGCTTCCCACTTTATCAAGCGGCTTTGGTGGCGTAGTCGGTAACATGCTGAGCTTCTATGCCCAAGATACCGGGTTCAAACCCGGCCGAAGCCGTCGGATTTTTTAAGAGCGTTAAATATCCCTCAGTATGCCTTCCTTCGGAGGGGAAGTAAAGCCGGCGGTCCCATGTCATAGATTTATGGCATGTTAAAGATCCTTCCACTAATTGCACCTGTGTGAAGCTAAATTGGATAGGTTAAGAATGTATACAACGCTCTTAGGTTTCTATGTTCGTTGCCAAGAGCCGACTGCGGCGGCGTCTAGTAGCTCAGTTCTGAACTTGGCCTCGTAGTCGTTGACAGTGGCGCTTGGCGGCAAAAGTAGGAACTATCTGAAAAATTGTTAGTTGCAGTACTTAAATTAACAAACAGATAACACACACTAATACAGTCATCACAATTAACACCGATTATCAGACAGATTCTACACACACCCAAAGTACACGGGGCTACATGACCGCGTTGTCGCAGCCCCTAAACTTAAGAACCAACCAACCACTTAATCAGATGGAAATACTGAATCTGATCTCGTGCAAGTGCGTTGTCATGGCAACGTCTGATGGTCCATGCCTCATCAATTTAGTAGTGTTGCCATGGCAACCACTGATAGCTCTTGGCATTTTCTTATAATTCCGAAATCATTTTTCTCGTCCCTTGGCGTAATGGTGGGTCATATCAAAAATTCTTTCAGACAAAAGTTTTAGGTAATTATTAGGGGAATATTGTCCATTTTGTACGGTTTTGATATTGTGCCTATTAAGAGAGATATGATTAATGTTTCCCGAAAAACCCACTTTTTTCCACCCCTTTGGTCAATGGTTGGTGCTATCAAAAATCTTATTTGACATAAATTTTTGGCACTTATCCGACACATATTATGAACTTTGAATGGATTCGATATTGCACGTATTAAGAGAGTTATAGCGAAATTTCACTTTTTCGAAAAAAGCCCCCCATTGACACCCCCTTCGACCGATTTAGCCCAGTAACGAACTCGACCGAGATTTTATAGGTATACATCTTCGGTAAAAAATTCGAAGTAATTGGTGCAAAATTACGGCAGTTATCGTGTCCACAAGAAACTGATATACATATATATATACATATATATATACATAAATTATATATAAACTTTTGAACTGACGGTGGTTTTGGGGTCTGGGGGATGTGAAACGCGAAGATATGTCGAAATTTTCCGGAAGTCGAAACATGGGACCCATTGCAATAGTTAGCTTTCTAATGAAATCTACCTAAAAACATTCAATTCGGTTTCACCGTGTTTGAAAAGATAGGGGGAATCGATTTGCACACATACATTGCCGCAAGCTATTGGACTGATGACCTTGTAGCTTGGTCCAAAAACGCTTCTCACATAAAGGTAGGCTATGCTGTTGCAAAATTTGGTGGAGATCAGATGATTAGGTTGGTCGTAATTTGATTTAAGCTTTTTACATTTGGGTGGCCACCATTACGTTTCCGTCAAGATGGCGGCGATGTAAAACATGACACTGAGGTGCTCTTTGCCAGTGTTGCCTCTGTACCAAATTTCGTTCAATCCGGTTCCACCGTGTTTGAAAAGATAGGGGAAATCGATTTGCACACATACATGGCTGCCATCCACAAAGTATTCGGCAGATGACCTTGTAGTTTGGGCAAAAGATTCTCCATACATAAGTTAAAGGTATAATGTTGCAAAATTTGATAGAGATCAGATGATTAGGTTGGTCGTAATTTGATTTAAGCTTTTAACATTTGGGTGGCCGCCATTACGTTTCCGTCAAGATGGCGACGATATAAAACATGACACTGAGGTGCCCTTTGCTAGTTCTACCTCAACCAAATTTTGTTCAAATCGGTTTCACCGTGTTCGAATTGATAGGGGGGGGGGGCAGACATTCAGAGTACACACACACACACACACACACACACACACACACACTCACACATAGACAGACACACGTATTTTCGCCCTGTGTAGATCTCACAAGTCTACTTTCATATTTTGCAAAAATGGAAAGTAGGCTAATACGTCACAAACATAGTCAACTTGGCCAACACGCCTAAGGATTTGAATGAGTTTTTGAATGGTATGGACTCCGTCTTGAGGAAAGAATCCATGATGAAAATTAATAAATGTAAAACAAAAGTATTGGAATGCAGCCGAAATAAATCAGAAACCCCTATGGACATCAAATTGGCAGGTGAAAAGCTGAAGGAAGTAGGAGACTTCTGTTACTTTGGAAGCAAAATAACCAGTGATGGACGAAGCAAAGAGGATATAAAAAGTAGGTTGGCTCAGGCAAGGAAAGCATTTCTACAAAAAAAAAGGAATCTGTTGACATCGAATATAGATTTAGATATTAGGAAGTCATTTTTGAAAGCCTATGTCTGGAGCATGGTGCTCTATGGAAGTGAAACTTGGGACTATTGGTGCAGCAGAAAAGAGAAGAATTGAAGCATTTGAAATGTGGTGTAACAGGAGAATGATGAAGATCAGATGGGTAGATATGGCAACAAATGAAGAGGTATTAAGACGCGAGGGAGAGGAGAGATGTTTCTGGCGACTGCTAATGAAGAGAAGAGATAGGTTGGTAGGACACATACTAAGACACCCAGGAATAGCAAGCATAGTTATGGAAGGAAGGGTCGAGGACAAGAACTGTAGGGGTAGACCAAGGTTAGAATATGTTAAACAGATTGCCTCGGTTGTTGGGTGTGGTAGCTATGTAAAGATGAAACGATTAGCTCAGGACAAGGAGGCTCAACTCAAACCTACAACTATTTTACATTGTATTAAATGTTATAAACAATTATCAAAGACACTAATAATGACTAATGCACTAACTTAATCTTACCCTAATTGATACAGAGAAGCTATCCTGGACTTTAACTAAGTTTTATAGTTTAGGATACCATCTCCTGTACCTGTATACTTATTTCACATGCATCTTTGTTCTGGTTCTCATCTCATCTGTCGCTTTCCTATCCCACATTACCCTGATAATATTAAAAAATTCGCTAATTTACCAGGCTTCCCCCATTCCCTTTTTAGTAATTTTGTTAAAGTGTGATATTCAGTTTCACGTTCTATTCTGTTTATATCTGACTTGTCTACAAACTTTGCTCTAATCATTTTAGTCTCATTGCATTCCTTGATCAGGTGTGCTGCACCCATATCCTTCCCCCCCCCCCCCCCCCCCCAAAGGCAAAGGTCCTCTTGTCCTACTTCTCTCAATGCTTTGTTCGTCTACACCCCCAAATTATCCCTCTCATTTCTCTTTTCGTTACGCATTCAGGCTTTATACTCATAAATTTCCTTATTTCGCAGAACTCCGTTAAGGTTCTCCTGTTGGCACACTCTTCTCTGAGTACCTGCAACTCTTTGTAATTTATCCTTCTGCACACTTTTACACACCCTACCTTCCTCTCTTCGTAAGTCCCTATCCCATAAATAACCCATTCCTAGTCTTTCCAGTATATTTCTTACCCCGTCCACCCAGTAAACCTTTTGCTGATGCTTCATTTGGTGCAGGTCGGCTAACTTTAAAATTTCACCCCCTGCACCTATCCAAGATTTTTTGATTCTTTTTATAATATGTTTTCGAATACTTACATCCTCATACAACAGTCTTGCTCTACAATTCGCCGTAAAACTAGGGAGCCCCAAAATTAACTTTGCAAACTTACAATACTGTCCAGGGTTGCTGTTCCTTCTTTTACACCCTTACTTCCACTCCATATAATACTCTTGATACCACAAGTGCATTGAATACATTTTTATGAAGCTTGTAGTCAATATTCGGTTACTTACATTCTAACACTTCAACACTCGCCAATGCCTTTCGATTTTGCTCTTTTAATTTGTTCAGTCCATTTTCCATTACTCGCCAGTATCCTCCTCACATTTCTTCACAGGCTCTAGTTTTGACCCATTCATGAACCACTTTTCATTCTTAGCCAGTTTAGCTCCCTTTTTGCATACGGTACCATAACTTTGGTCTTTCGCGGATTAATTTTTAAATTCCAGTCCTCACAGTATTTCACAATCTCATCAATACTATGCTGCATAATGCGTTAGAGCGAGCAGAAGGTTGTCATCTGCAAACACTTGGCCCGGGATATCATGATTGTCCAGACAAGGGTTGGACCGTTGCTCAGAGCCCTTGGATTCGAAAATGTCGTTAATGAATAGCTGAAGCTTCATACCTAATTAATATGTTAGTACAAGCTCTACAGTTGATCAACCTGACCATACCCATTTTCAGTGAGTCCTCGCTATAAAATGAGCCACGGATTCGCCGCGAGTCGAGCAAGGAACTGGTGATAGCAGCAGCGTAGCGCCCAACTAGTTTAACAAATTTAGACTTGTTAACGTATTTAATAATTTAATTTAATAATCATCATTACTAACATGAATTTCAGAATAGTTGCTGGAAATACTGTCCTTCATTTTTAGCCTATTTTCATTTATGAAAAAAAAATAGGCTTATGAGATCACCTTTTGTCCGTGTGTCTGTCTCTGTGTGTGCGTGTGTGTGTGTGTGTGAGGATTTTTGTGTGTCCCCCTAATAACTTCTAAACGGCTGGAGCGATTTCAATGAAACTCGGTAAGTTCATAGCACTATTCGTGGCGACCCCGACCGTGCCCTTCAAATTTTGTTACATCTTACCAATCCAACATGGCAGCTGTGCGAAATATTTCACCAGCATTCAATATCTCCGAAACTATTACCGATATCACCCTGGAATTTTGTACGGTGATAAAGGGAACAACTAGAAGTTCACATATGTGACTTTTGAAAACCTGGTAGCTACAAAACCAACATGGCGGCCAGGCGAAGTTGCGACTTTTAAATAGACGTTTCTCGCGATTCAACCAACCAAACGCAATGAAACTTGGTACAGTACATGTTTATACACATTGTAATGCACCGATGTCTAACTTCGTTCAATTGTTTACATATACTCATGATGGCGGCTGTGCGAAATATTTCACCGGCATTCTATATCCATGAAACTATTTTTGTACGGAGATAAAGGGAAGTTCATATATGAGACTTTCAAAAACCGGTTAACTACAAAACGAACATGGCGGCCAAGTGAAGTTGAAAGTTTTAAATAGACTTTCCTCGCGATTTAATGATCCAAACGCAATGAAATTTCGTACAGCAAATGTTTATACACATTGTAATGCACTGACATCTAATTTAGTTCAATTGTTTACATAACCTCAATTTGTATGTTGATATAGACAATTAATATTAGTAGGATATATGAAAATAGGCCGTATAGTTCTTCACGGAACTACTTGTTTAAACACACGTTACACTGACGTAGGAAGTTTTGGCACACCCACTGTAATTCATCCTCGCTGATATTTTGTTCTTGAGAGCCTCCAGAGTACACGGATTGTTTCTGTATACCTTTTGTTTGAGGTTGGTTCCTCGGTTTAGGGGCTGCGACAACGTGGTCATGTAGCCCCGTTTACTTTGGGTGTGTGTAGAATCTGTCTATTAACCGGTGTTAATTGTGATGGCTGTATTAGTGTGTGTTATCTGCAATTCAGGTAAGGACTGGTGACGATCAATTTCAAGTAGTTCCTACCTTTGCTACCAAAAGCTACCGTCAACGACACCTAGAAGTGAACTTGGCTACTAGATGCCACCGCAACCGGCACCTGGCGACGAACGTTGGAACTCAATAGAGCGTATATCAAATCTAACCTACAAATTTAGCTTCAAGTGGAAGGCTCTAGTACATGCCATAAATCTATGACCTGGGACCGCAGGCTTCACTTCCCAATTCGAAGGAAGGCACACTGAGGGATTTTTAACGCTCTCAAAAAATCTGACGACTTCGGCCGGGATTGAATCCGCGATCTTGGGCATAGAAGCTCAGCATGCTACCAACTACGCCACCGAAGCCGCTTTTGTTTGAGGTTCCCCCACAAGTAAAAATCGCACGGTGCTGAAACGTACGAACACATTTACTGCTAACTTCTTGACAAGATAAGTTCCCACTAGAAAAATTCCCAAGTCGTGCAGCGACTATTTAAATCTGCTTCGCATATCTGCGAAGAAAATTCAAAAGATTTAAAGTATTATAAAAGGCCACCACTACAACGGGGTAAATTATGCAGAATGACGATTAATAAATTTATGGAATGTACAAATCGAAGATATAAATGTATGCATCCAGGAATACCATTGGAATGCAGAACCAATGTCAAAAGAGTATCTGAAGTTTGAGCTGGCTTCCGGAGTGCGTTCTGCACATTATCGGTGTAATGAACATGTGCTTAAGAAATCATCAGCATGAGCGCATACGGGGTCAATACATCAAAAAAGGTGTTGCATAACACTTGTTTGCAACTACGAAAACTTTGAACCTAGTAATGAAATCTTACCCATTAATTCGTCTCAGCTCTGAGAGCTCCTTTCCATTCAGCATGTGCTAATTATATCTTTGATAGGATGATTATCATCCTGGTGTTAACTTGTTAGGCACCCTGTTTAATTTTTGCTTTATATACACCACATTTTTGGGCGTATCATTTGGTGGAATGTAGTCACAATCAGCGCCTTTTAGGACGGCTTTATTTCATATTATAATTTGAAGCTCCGACGCCACTAATTCCAAATAGGAAGATTCTACGTGTATAATATCAGTGGATAATTAACCCTGGAACCCAAGTACGCCAGCGTATCATTTCATCCAGCACGAGGAGTGCAAGTGCTGTCAGATTATCTTTTAGTTGTGTCAAGAGGTGACACGTATATTTTTCCCAGAATTTATACATATGATAAAAGGTGTAGGAATATATTTGCAGAAGCAAAGCAGTTAGGGTGAGAGTGAAGACTCTGTCTTATTGTATTCCTTGACTTCGTTAACAATTTGCATTTTTACACATTTAGTCCGGTCAGGATTCTCAAACCCGTGCGCTTCTGTGGGGGGAACCTCTTTTTTATGATTGAAATTCATTCTTGACATGCTAAGGATGAAATTTAGAGAGGGAGCCATTTTTGTAATTTTGGCGTTTGGCCACCATTTTGAAAAATGGCGATATGAGAAAATACAAAAAAATCTCCCAGACTACTTAGACAATTTTCATGATTAACCTTTTAACTGGTATGTATTTCCAGGTGGTCCGCCTCGTTGCGTAGTGGCTAGCATTTTGGCTGTCACCGCAGAGGACCGGGTTTGATTCCCATCTCTGCTAAGAAATGTCATTCTGGTCTGAGGGTTAGAATGGGGTACACTCAGCCCCGTGAGACAAAACTGAGAAGAGGTGGGTTCAATTCCTACCTAGGCTATTCTAAAAGTGGTTTTCTGTGGTTTCCAATAATATTAACAATTATTATTCCAGGCAAATGCTGGGATGGTACCTAACAGGCCATGGCCAATTCCCACCCAAATCCTACCTCCATTACAAATACACACGCTTCTGCCTTATGTAGCGACTGCCTGAACGGCCTTTCACTACGAGAGACAAATCAGACTGTTATACTCTGTATTTCAAAAGAATGAACGTGAAGGAAATGGCGGGAGCTTGAAACAGCTGAGCTGTGTTGCCAAGTTTTTATAGTTGATGTAAAACAGCTGATTCGAATAATACACAGGGCTACACTTCGGATATTATTTCGGTACTAGTATGCGCAATATAATGCAAATGTCGATCCTGAGTCAACGCCGAGGACATTGAAGTAGAGAAATACGGTATAAAATAAATAAATAAATAAATAAATAAATAAATAACACACCGAAGCTATGCTACCTTTTTCACGAGAAAGAGGCCAAACACTCGACAGCTATATAATACAAAATACAAACACAAAGTAATCTGATGATGAATATATCAACACTCACCATGCAATGATTATATCCTTCAAGATGAAACAAGAGTTTGGGTGACGGTCGCGGAAGTTACATAAAGATAGACTCTCCCTGACTTTTTCAAATACCAAGGCACAACAGTTATCATGGTGGTAATGATACGTAACTATTATTATCAAGGAATATTGCTCCTTGATTATTATATTGTATTAGAGTAAGGGATAAATATATAAGACTTTAAGTATTTAGTGTGTGTTCCTACTTCAATTATATCAAGTGTGCAATCGAACACCAAGACATAACACGCAGTCTTAAGGTGAAGCTGGCGATGGTTTCTCCTTGCTTCTGCATTACGCTACGAAATTTGATGCTCTCAGCAAACTTGTTTCGTGTGGCGTCGAAGTGCAAGGCTATTACCTACCTATAATAAAAACAAACTAACTAGCTAAGAACACGATGAAACTTGAAATATTAATAACAATATTAAAAGAAATAACGAAGTAAAATGGGAACAAAAATATTAAAACTGGATGCTAAAGTAAAAAGTAAACAAAACGATGACACTGAAACTATATAACTCAGGCACAGACAGCGGCTAACAAGCGACTGAATCGTGAGCAATGCTCTGGCAATAGGAGCCCGCGGCGGCCATTTTACTATCGTTCCCGCCATTTCCTTCACGTTCATTCTTTTGATATACAGAGTATAGGGATGTTATGTCCCCTATGCTCCCTCCTGGGTTCGGTAGACGTTTGGATGTTGTCAAAGATGTGTTGGATTGGTGTCAACGAGTTGTGGAACACAAGAAAATGCCAGCATTTCAAGTTGTTGGTGATCAAGCAGTTTATAAATATATTGAAGAATATCTATGCGAGGAAGTGAATAGATGGTCTCCCGTAAAGGGCGTATTAGGTGAAATTTACACAGAGATGGCGTACCTAATGCTCTAGGAAAAAGATTCACAGAAAGTGTTATTGAGGAGCTACAGGGGTTGTTGCTGCAGGCAGTGTAAAGCAATGCAACAGGGAAACAAGTCTGCACAAATTGATAGCAGAAGCCTTATTACGCACGCTGATTCAAAGGTGTGTTGAGAATCAGCCAGATCTACTTAACGGTTTAGAATATGTAGTGGATATTACAACAGAACAAGAAAGTGAAAACTTCGTTGCATCAGGTTGGTATTATTATTGTTATTGTTGTTTTAAGGGGCGGAACTACGAGGTCATCTGCCCCTTGCATCAGATTCATTTAACGAATTTGTGCATGGGATGTTTCAAGATATCTTCGAGTCTGACTCAGATATGCCAAAATTGTGACTCTCTTACATCATCGACGTGGAAGTCCTGTTTCATCACAACCACTGTCTGCGGAGTGGAGTGAGTTTTGAAGAATACTTCGACAGTTGTCGCAGAATGCTTCCTCTTTTTAGCAGCATATGGCAACAAATTATCTACGCTACCTCTCTCTCTACTACTGGCAAATGACCACCTTGACAAAGGAAGAAAAGATACATATGTCCTCAATATACTCATTCTCGTTGACTGGCAAGAGTCAGCAAATTGCCTCCCGATCAGGTTATTGAAATGACCATGAACAAACAGTCTAATAACCGAAGAAGTGGTGGCTGGGTTGGGATCTCCAAGAATCTCCATATGATTGCTGTTAACATACTAAGCAGACCTGCTGTGTTGTACTTAAGGGAGCGATTACAACAAACCGGAAATTTAAAGAAGCCCCTCTACCACCACCCAGAATTGGGTCCATCAAGGATTAATAAATACTTTCTCTGGAGGAATGGGATACGGACCTATGGAACATAAGCTAACCAAATGTTCGATCACTTTGCACTGGACAGCCAGTGACGGAGGAAGTATTCAAGAGCCTGCACGCAGCTCATGAAGAGGGGAATATCATGGCAGTAGCCATATTGGACAGACTTTCTTCTAGAACTAGATCGCTGCACGATTCTATCAGCAAAAGAAAAAGCAAAACATTTGCCACACAGACAGTGTGCATTGCAAAGAGCAAGCAAGATGTAAGGATATTGGTAGACCACACCGCAACGAAGCAAGTTATCGATCTCTTAACGAGCGGAGAAACTCCTACTATTACTCTACTGGATATCATGCAATACAGAATAACAAGACTGAGCCTATCTCTTTTTACAGCTGACCGTAACTTATATTCCATAAACCAGTCAAGTCAAAATTCAGGACATTGTTGACTCTTCAACCTGTGATGCCGCCACCACATTACCATGCCATCATAGATGTCGGAATGGCATGGAACAAGGTACCAGCCTGCAAGACTAAGAGTGATTATGCCTTCACCCTCTACAAACACATACTAAATCGCCATTCTCAAACAGTAGCTTTTCACCTTATCAATGATATTTACAATGAAGAATCAATGATTGACAGTACCAAATAGCATGAGCAAAAACGTCGTATGCAGTCGTATGGGTTCGTCGCAAACGTTTACCCTGTTGCTGACCAGCAAATGCCTATAGCCTGCAAACAAACAGAGGTTGAAGCATTTCCTTCCGAATGAGTGTCAGTCCTACGAGCATAATGCTGACTGGTATTACACCATGGATCTTTACTGCTATGATCTCACATCTGCCGAATGCGATCCTCGATTCGAAGCACCATGTTCATGTGTAGCCGATAGCAGGGCGTTTTTCCAAGCAGCACAGTTAGGCGGTTCTGATCCAATTGTTTTCGATTTCGAGGACACAGATGTGTGGGTTAGTGCTTCATACACCAGTCACCTAACTGAACAGGATATGTATATGTACAAGAATAAATCGGGAAATGGTACAACATTCTACAATTGTCACTCACTGTTCTCAGAACAAGGCAAAGCCTGTGCTGCTCTTGGAGACTACACATTCACCCTTTGTGACATAGTAGAAGGCTTCTTCGGCTTGGGGAAGTTCAAACCAATGAATCGCATTTTTCAGCCAAATAATATTACACACCTGCAGATTTTTTTATTTTTTTTTTGTCGTGTAGCCTCCTGAGAGGCCAAGTACAGGTGTTTCTAGTCGACGACCGTGGGCGACCTGCGCGTCGGGATGAGGGATGGAATGGAAGAAGATGAATGAAACTGGGCAAGGGTGTGGAAGGAAGCGGCCGTGGCCTGTCAGAAGGTACTGTCCCAGCATTTGCCTGGTGTTGAAAATGGGAAACCACGGAAAACCATTTCAAGGACAGCCGACGGTGGGGCTCGAACCCACGCGTCTACCGAGTCAGCCAAGAGCTTGGCCCCTTGACCTAACGCAGCGCTTTAGCCCGCGTAGCCTCTACTGTCGGTACCTGCATATAATACAGCAACTTGAAGTGAATGAGGAACTACTCGATGAGCTGTTCGTTCAACTGCAGTTGCTCACAATTAGGATCATCTACAATGACCCAGTAAGCTAAAGATTGTGCGAAGTTCGAGCACGTAATGAACCGTTTTGTCCCATTTTAATTTACACCCCTTTACTTTTCCTTCTCTTGTGCCAATTATTTGAACTGTTCTCTCTTCTTCTCGGTTATTACTGGCCAGAATAACTGAGCAGATCAGTAGACATTTCTGTAATTACTGATCAGGTTCGTTATAGTAACTCGTTACTATACCGAATCGTGATTAGTGGCCCCTCTCTTTTCTGTATTGTACAGTCCCCCAGGGGTCTGCACCCCCTGGAGGCCATCCCCCCCATCATCTATTTAAACCACCCCTAACTGGCAGATCTCGTAAGTCCAGAACAACATCTCTAACACCGCAAGGGCAGCTAACCAGTCCGGAAAGCTTGCCCAATCCTTGCATCACTACCACAAACAGCGACACATAATTAACTGGGGGCATCTATGCCATCGGAATGCCGACGAAGCAGCACCAAAGACTATAAAGGGAGGCCTTAAGGAGGGCAGTCCCTCTCTCAATTACCAGTCTTACAGTGTGTCAGCCGGAGGCCTTCGCTGTTATCATCAGGTGAGTCAGCAGTGTTCAGAAGTCCTATACTTTGTAACCTTTACCCACAAATTGTACACACAAGTTTGTACACTTACGTTGTGACATTTATTACATCCCCTAAAAGGGACTCATAATTCCATATTACTGACCAATAAACACTTGGTCAGTACACTACACTTGTATTACTGTTTACACGCCTCTTTACGCCCTAACTCCTTTCCTAATTCCCGTCACGATTAGCCGTGACATACAGTAGCCAAATAGTTGCTAGTGCAAGCTTCATTGCACTTCACGCAGCGGTCCGACTACCAGAGGCAGCGTGCCGCTATATAGCTGACGCGTGCACGTCGGTTATATAACCAGCCAGCCAGCTGGAAGACCAGCACGTTGACCTGTACACTAATTTCCATCCCCTGAAATACACCTACGTCTTTTATAGGAGCGCCCCCTAGCATCCTAACATTAAACAACATTCTACACTGGTCAGCTTGCCCGACTACGGGAAGCTACCCCCTTTTAGGCACTTCCTTATAAATTAACACAATAACACTTCCGTTTTAGATCCAACCACCCCCCAATAAGGGATCTAAAACAGTATCTACGCTTCTCTTGTTACCAGGGACAACTCCTTGTTTGTCTCTAGGCAGTCTTCTGTTTTTTTTCCAATGTGGGGTTCACGTGTTTTGTTTTTTTTTTGCTCCCGCTCCCATTTTCGGCATGCCTTGCTCCCTATTTCCTTTTTATTTATATTTATTATTTATCGAGAAGTGCTCGTACCAGACGTGATTTAACTAAATCTTTGTTTCTTTTATCTTCATTCTGTGATATTTGCTTCACACCGATGCCATCGAGGTAAGGTCTCGATATTCTTCTTTGTTTTGCATGTGTGTGTGTATCGTTCACGTGCAATACTATGGTGCTTTACCTAGTATAGTATGTCCACTGTGTGTATGTTTGTTTCCTTTGAGTGCAGTCTTTCTTTACCGTTACCTTCCCCCTTTTATGTTCCGTTTGGATTTTTGTGTGTGTGACGGCTCTTTGGCTTACTGAGCGGTTTTCTTCTTCCCAGGGTCAATTGGTCCCGTGCTCGAGCATCGCGTTTGTTCGCAAGCCCGTTCGCTCAGGGACGCAATTATGACCCGTGCCTTCACCGATCTCTATCTGTTTGACCGTGGTCTTGAGGGCATAGGGTTCGGTTGCGACCTCCCTATTGTACCCTGGTCCACTTATGATATCTGTATCTGGTGGTTACAACTTCGACCTTCGTGGATTCTTTGCTCCAAGTAAGGCCTATGTCGTACACCATATTATATACAATCCTTTACCTTCGTTCCTTTATACATACGATTGTGTTTTTTCTCACGTAAGTCATTGTGTCTATCTATTTGCCCCTTTTATCGTTTTATCTCCCTTCACTGCACTCGCCTTTTTTTTCCTTACCGTAACTCATCTTGATGGATTTTACATAATTATACTGTACGTTACCCTTCACGTATTCATTTTAATTGTCGATTGTTCTGTCGTCTCATATTTAGTTCAGTCACGTCAGTCCTTCGAGTATTTACTCTATTAGCTTTTGTCCCTCCTAAACCCCTCACTTTCTCTGTATCCTCTAGGCTATTCGGAATACCGTACACTTCTTTGCCGGTATGTCCATTTTCCTGATTCCCTTGTCTAGCCTCGTAATCTTTTTATTTTCCCAACTTAATTTTGCACTGTATGTGCATACTATTTCCTTAACGTACCAATCTCTCTCTTAAGTCTATGACATAACGTCACGCACATTCTTCCTTTCTCTTACAGTAACATCAAGTCTTTATCATTACCGTAACCTAACTTTTAGAATGTATCTCTTCCTCGTCAATACTTATTTATCTTTATTGATCAATACACTACCTCTCTATTACATCTACGTGGTCTCGGAGTACATTCATTCGTTTGATCGTTATTTCTATGCTATTCCTTTGGTTCTAGGCTAAGCCCATGGTCCATTGTATGTACGGTATCGTATTGAACTTACATCCACTGCCATGTGAATGTACGTTCAGTCCACGCCTCTGATGCATTTTTCAACCTTTTTATCTAGGTACCATTATTCTGGTCATATATTTATTCATCATCCCCTAGTCCTGTTACATGGGCCCAGCACAGGATTAAGGTTCTGGCACTCGTTTCCACTGCTGCTACAACATCTTGCAATTTAAAACCGTTTCAGTAAATGGTGGCAGTTGCGATGGTACGATTCTGCCAGATTGCCTCCCGACGGAGACTCATTTAGACAACACTGTCTTCGAAGTCACTTGCAAGCTTATGAATATAAGAATACAAGGCTTGCAAAACGGCTGCTCCCTACTAACTTTGGATAGGAACAGATTCAAGATGGATTGCGACCCATCACGCACACCATACCCCCACCTCCTAGTGGAGTCCAATTTCCTCAAACCAAAGAAACCCTTGCAGGGGAATCTGTCGTAGAACTAGAAGAAGAAGAAGAAGTAAATTCACCTGTTCATGATTCATCCATAGAATACAGCGAAACAGAGGAGGAGTTCAGTGATTGACAGAACGATATGTGACGTGGCTTTCACTTGTTCAACGGATAAAATATTAATGATGTACGTAGCTTTCAAAACATTCTTATTGATGCTACTACAGATACGTCTATCCTATGAAGACATTATACTAATGAAATTACCGGTAATTCCTAATCAGTAATATTACACCAAAAGTATAGATTCATAAAAACACACCACAAAAATGCATTTTTGGTTATTTTTCCCTTTCAGATTGGAATCAGTCACATTGTAAAACATATACTTACTTACTTACTGGTCGGCGCTACAGTCCCTGAGGAACCTTGGCCTCCTTTATCACCTGCCTCCATTCATCTCTATCTTCCGCCTTCCTTCTCCAGTTCCTGATTCCCAGACTCCTAAGGTCGTCTTCCTCATCATCTAACCACCGTCTCCTGGGTCTTCCTCTCGTCCTTCTTCCATCCAGTCTTTGTGTAAACACCTTTCTGACCTATGCGATTCTGTCATTCTCTGAACGTGTCCTGCCTATCTTATCCCCCCCTGCTTAATTTTGACCACAATATATGCCTGTCCGAAGAGTTCCTGTAGTTCCACATTTGTCCTTATTATCCAACCTTCCTCCTCTCTCACTGCCCCGTATATTTTCCTCAAGATATTCCTTTCCCATCTTCGCAGCCAGTCTTCTTCTCTTCTATTGAGAACCCAACCTTCCGATCCATACATAACCACAGGTCTTAGCATTGTAATGTAAATTTTTATTTTAGTATTCCTACTAACATTTCTCGATTTAAACATGCTTTGCAGAGCGTAATAGCATCTATTTCCACTTTTAATTCTTTCTTGTATTTCCACTGATGTTCTGTTATCCTCAGTTATTATTGAGCCCAAATATTTGAATTCTTCTACTCTTTGATATTCTTTCCCATTTAATTTAATCTTCTTGCCTCTCTGGAGATTCCCATCTTCATATACTTGGTTTTACTTGTATTCACTTCTAATCCTAACTTTCGTGCCTTTTCTTCCAACATATAGAGCGATTAAATATCTATACAGAGGTACCGTAACCATGGAAATTGTCCAAGTAATCTGGGAGACTTTTCTATTTTCTCATTTCGTGAAGACCGGTGGCCATTTTTCAAATTGGAGGCCAAACAGCAAAATTCCAAAAATGGCTTCCAAGCTAAATTTCATCATTAGCATGTCAGAAATGAATTGCAATCATAAAAATTGGTTCCCCCCCAAGAAAGCACGGGTTTCAGTTTCCTGACCGGACTAATTATGTCATGGTACGAATCAGTGTGATGGACACGTAAACTTCATAACTTGTATTAGAGGGTCATATTCAGGACTTTATTATGTGAACCCAGTATTGTTTAAAACATGTATTTCAACTCTGCGAAAGTAAAGTCTTTCATGTGCGTTGTGAAGCACGCTTACTGCAGTCGCAGACAGGCCGACTCATTCAAGGTCGCGCCTCCCCGAGTTTATAATTACCTAGAATCCCAGTGCATTCTCGTATGGGAGACTTAACTGCTATCGACAATTTAGACGTCACAATTCCAAGCGGAATGTTTAATCCAATGTAGAATTAATGCTACGGAATGTAGGTCACAGCTGTTGCGCTGTATTTGATAGGATGATAATGAGGTCATATTTTGAATGTCTGCTATTTGTAGGCGACTGTTTTGATTTGTATTTTTATGGTTTACATAACTTTACGAGAGGTTGATCCCAGTTTATTTATTGACCGGACATCAAATGTATAAGGCTAGTTAATGATGTTATTGTTGTGTCTGTGGAGACACGTTGAAGGGTGGATGAATACCCTCAACCATTGTGTTCCGGCAGTGCTGTGCCCTTTTGCCACACTGAACCGAGGTAATTTTCGCGTGCTTGAAGAGCCGCTGAGTATTGTTGTTGTAGTTGGAGCTTACAGTTATATCATGGTATTATGGTGACTGCTCGAGTCACGTGCTTTGTAAGCATCTCTTTGGTGGAGACTTACAGTTATTGTTCAGCCTGTGTCATGATGGTCATCTACGAATCTAAATAATAAACAACTAGGGAGCTAAACCGACGAAATAAACGGGCATTAAATCGTGAAACCTAATTACTCTAAACCAACGTTATTGATACCATTGATTAATTGATTATCAGCTTAAATTTGGACGTACATTTTGCTTGCTGACCGACGCATTGAGCTGAGCATTTCCTGTTGGGAATGAACTTAAAACAGGTGACACTATTTGATACGACGAGGATCACTGGTACCAGTTCTTCGTAACTTGTGGGCCGCTGTGATTCTATGTGATGTTAGTCGTTCTTATTACTGTGCTATTGCCAACCTAATTACATGCTTGAGATGACGATTAAGGGCAAAGAGCTTCTTGATCAGCGTATGCAGGTTTTGTAAATAATAAGAATTCAGTGGTCTATTTATTTTGTGTGTGATTTACGTGATTGTCCTGTACCATGTGTGTAATTATTGACTGTGTTGTTTTGTTTATGCATCAGTTAGGATGGTTGCTATACTAGACTTGTATTAATTGTTTGTTTACGGACGCTTCTCGCCGTAATTTGCTGTAAATTCAGGATTTAGCTAGATGACTTAAATTTAAATAATTAAATACGGAAGTGGTACCAACATAACTTAGAATATACTTATTGTGCTGTTAAATGTAAATTCTATTTTTATGAGATGTCGACGTTAAAAATAATTTTGGTGTAGATTCTGCCAATGTCACTATTCGTATAATTAATCATTTCGCCTGTATTTGAGTAGGGATTTATTTACGTGCAACGTTCCAAGCTTTGTTGCTTTTGTTTCGATTTCTGTATAAAGGACTTTCGAGAGGGTCGCCTTAACTTCAGATAGGACTTGAATGATTCATTTATTTAATTTATTTTTATTAGCTTTGCGGACTAGTCGATTTCAAACCCTCTGAATTAGGACAGGGGTTTGATCTTATTGAATAAATGAATTACGAATTTTACTTAAGCCTGGATCTTGAAATTTGTTAGCTTTGAGTGTTGAGGGTGTATTTCTTTGGGCGTCTATGATATTACCCCCGTGTTACAACCCGATCCCCCGGGTGATTGATCTCGTGTCGGCGCTAGCCTAAAAGAAGTGCATCCGATCATCTAAGGTTGTGTGTTCGATGGATGGGGTTGTCTGGAATGTCATTTATGGTTGGTGGTCCCGGCAATCTCCTCTAACAGCACAGTATGTACCTTGACCGACTGAAAGTTACTATATCAAGTTTCCAGAAACTTTATGAACGACATCAAAAGTACACTGTGGCGGATTGTAGTTTTCTTTGATTGCCAATAAATACAAATAGTTCATTGCTTTCAAGAGAAACAACGAATTATTCTACCATAGAGTAGCTGAGGAATTCCCTACCTGTTGGTCAGAACGTTTGCTGCCCTTCATGAATGTCTGTCGGAACTCGCTGAGCTTGTTGTTGGCCTGCACTTCCAGCTGAGGTCTGAACTTAAACTCCTGTCTCAGCTCTCTAGCGAGCGGGACGATGGTCTCCACGAGTATGATACACAATCTATCGGCAAAAAGAAATTTCTATATACTGTACATCCTGAGATCTCATTTCATCGACTTACATATTTAATTATCTGATCAATTTATTTGCATATCAATACGGTATTACCTATTTATCGACTTATCTATGTATTTATTTATCTACCAATGTGCGGTGCTCTGTTCAGAACACAACACTCTGCGGCGATAAAGTCGCCTTACTGAATACTTACTCGAGCATGATGAGTATGTGCCTCTTTCTGACCATATGGACGATAGTGTCGAGCGGTGCCCTGTTCATAACACAACACTCCGCGGCGATAATGTCGCCTAAGTGAATACTTACTCGAGCATGATGAGTATGTGCCTCTTTCTGACCATATGGACGATAGTGTCGAGCGGTGCCCTGTTCATAACACAACACTCCGCGGCGATAATGTCGCCTAAGTGAATACTTACTCGAGCATGATGAGTTTGTGCCTCTCTCTGGCCATATGGACGATACTGTCAAGCGGTGCCCTTCTGAGGTCTATCTTCTTCTTGGTACCTATAATATCTTCGAAGTCTATCCCTGTTCGACACGAGGTCTGCTTCTTGAGGAACACTCTCATGGAGGGCACACTGAGTGGCTCGAACACTTCCTGAAAGCACACACAAGCAAAAATGAAAGCTTTCAGCAATTAAGTCGGATAATACAGTGAGATTCATTTGCAAACCGCCAAGCTCAGCAGGGGCGGGAGATTTTGTGATACACACTTGGGCGGAGTACGAAATGAGAAAGTCATCTAATGAAGTGGCTTCCGCAGTGTTTAATGAACTGCAGAGTAAAGCAGATCCAGGTGCTTTCAATAATGTACACACCGTACGTCTTGGCGCGGATGGCTGCCCGGGACAAAATAAAAACACTACAATGTTGACAATGTGCCTTTCATAGTTATCTCGAACTTTGCCCTACATTTGGAAGATGGAAATTGTTTTCCCTGTCACTGACCGAGTGATAGAGTTTTTAGAACAATTGAAAGAGATTCAAAGAAAGTGGAGAAAATTGTTGAACTAGAAGACTACCAAAAAGTGTTTAGGAAACATGGAATGGTAAAGCTCCTGAAAACCCATTGGAATATTGTTGATTGGAAAGCTGAAGCTAAAACATGTGTGAAAGATCGTGGAGCACTTCACTTTAAAATTTCACAAATTAAAAGGCTTGTGCCTACAAGCAAGTCAAACTCAGTCACTGTCAGTGGGGAACTCAACTATAATCTTGAGATTGCGCAATCTTTGTCAGTTACGAAAATAGGTCAACGACCGAAATATATAAAATAATCCTAGTGAACTAATTCCTGGCATCACAGTAAAGCCATTGAAGATACGAGATGTCAGAAATGTGCTTCAGAAACACTATGGAGAAGAGTGGAACAAAAATGAGAAACTGAAATGGTTCCAAAAGATTATTGACGAAAATAACACCAAGCCAGATGTGGGCTACCTGCAGACGCTTATTGTTGTGAATGTCTCGTTCAGAATACTGAGGGAGATTTTAAAGTTGTTGAAGTGATTGTGTAGTTTTAAAATCTGATATTTGTCTCATTAATAAAATAATCACATTTTCATCATTAAAACTGACAGTTTTACATTTTTACTGAACGCACCTGTCATACATTTTAGCATCACTGGCCAATTTACTATAGTTACGAATGCTAGACAGATTTGTCGCCCCGCGCGTGACTCAGTCCGCCCCAGGCTATCCTGACTCTGTGTTACCAGCGATTTGCGCAACATTGAAGACAGGCAGTACAAAAGAGACCATCTCGAATATTCGTGGCCCTACTGGTGTTGGAATTCTCGAGAAGGTGTGAACCCTGGTCAATTCTGGAATCATCCATCGAGTCACCAGCCTCGCTATATAAAGCGGCCTCACCAGCGAGGGACGAACAGTGTTTTTGAGCGAGTGCGACAATCGTTGGTGACGTGACGTGCGAAACCCAAGTGAGGCTATTGCATGCGGTGAAGTGCAGTGTGGATTGCGAAACGCAGTGGACTGTTTTCCTAGCCTGCAGACGGCGAGACAGTGTACATTCAGAACAAGTGAGTGTGGCTTGTTTACTTGGAGAGTGCCGTTACTTCTAGATGAGGACACGGACCTCATTACGGTAGGATTAACTGCATAACTGACTGAAAGGGTGAGTCGAGCTCCATAGAGGCAGCTTCTGTAAGACAGCTAATTGCTTGTATCTGTTTATTGTGTGGTGAACTGTAACTTGCTAAGACCTGCAATAAAACTACTATTTCTTTAAAAGGACCATTGTGTTGTGCTTCAACCCACCATAATCCACTTAACGAACGTGCCACAAGGGGTGGCACGTTACACTATGTTAAATCAGTGCATTATCTTGGAGTTCAGTTACAAAAGTGGCCAACTCCATATTTCAATAGTGATTTTCGGCTTAACTATGGAATATCATATGAAAATATTAATGTAAATATGATTCTGATTATGCTGAGAATCTGCATTCAAAATATTAACTTAGAAGGCAAGTAAAAAATGTATTAAACTGTTTTTCTTTGCCTCTCCTGAAATATTTTAAGAAACGGAGGTGGCCATGTTTGTAACTGGACTTTTCCGTGATACATATAGCCTACTGATCATCATCATCATATATATTATTTCAGTAGTATAGATCCCTCCTGCGGCGCTCACAAGCGACCGATCGTGACAAATGAGCATTCAAATGAGAGAGAATAGACATTAGCAGTGACGAATTGCACTCTAATTCCATAAATAACAATAGTTTCTTTAAAAAGTGACTTTTAAAATAATGTACGAAGTGTGCGATTTGCAGTACCTGTTGACGTATGAAAATACGCTCCATAATTGCTGTCCACTTCACATTTTGGCCTCTGTGACGCCTGTTTCATGTAATTTTAACATTCTGAGGTCTTTCCTTTATCATTTTGCATGAATTTCAGAAACAGTAAATCAAAGGAATGAGTACTCTAGTCGTATAATTTCATAAATATCGAATAACCGGTGAGTGTTACAGCAATAGTGTTCTATAATCATTTGGTTGAAATAAGAACATAACAACCTTTCTCCTTAAGTCTCTCATTATAAACCTATTGGGGAAAGTGTGGTTTATGAACATGCGAGATTTCTTGCACGGGTCCGTGTGTGTACTATTGTTACTGAAAATGAAAATCCACATCCTGCTTCCAGTCTCCGACCGGGTCAGGAATGGAATGAATGAAGCCCCCATCTAGCGGCGAGGATATGAACTGTGCCGGCTGCCGAAGCCTGTTGCACTCCTGTGGGGCAATGATTACTTGAATCACAGATGAAACGAAATGCTAGTGGAGAGTGTTGCTGGAATAAAATGTTGACAGGGAAAACCGGAGTACCCGGAGAAAAACCTGTCTGCCTCCGTTTTGTCCAGCACAGATCTCACATGGAGTGACCGGGATTTGAACCACGGACCCAGCGGCGAGAGGCCGGCGTGCTGCTGCCTAAGCCACGGAGGCTCTACTGTTGTTACTAAGTGACATAAATGGCAACGTCGCAAAGCGAGGCTACGGTAGCGCGACGTGAATAGTGTGGTTGGGTTGGTTGGCTCCTCGGTTTAGGGGCTGCGACAACGCGGTCATGTAATCCCATGTACTTTGGGTGTGTGTAGAATCTGTCTGATAACCGGTGTTAATTGTGATGGCTGTATTAGTGTGTGTTATCTGTTTTCAATTCAAGTAAGGACTGCAGATATTGAATTTTTCAAGTAGTTCCTACTTTTGCCGCCAAACGCCATCGTCAACGACTACTAGTTCAGAACTTGGTTACCAGATGCCACCGCAGTCTGCTCCTGGCGACGAATGTAGGAACCTAAGAGCATTTGTCAAATGTTTAACCTCTAATTTAGCTTCACACAGGTGTAATTAGTGGACGGTTATTTAACATGCCATAAATCTATGACATGGGACCGCCGGCTTTACTTCCCCTCCAAAGGAAGGCATACTGAGGGATTTTTAACGCTCTTAAAAGTAAACAGTGTAACAATCAGTTTGTTCTGATCTTATATAAGTTCTTATTACTCACCAGTGCCTTCGCTCTTAAGAATCCACCAAGAACAGCAACAAGTGCCCTTGAAGCGTATGACGAAAGTTTTTCCCGCGAACTTTTATTACCCTTATCCAACGTTTGGCAGTTTTTCCTGTCTCTATAGCCAACGGAGTTTGAGTTTGAGTTTGAGTAGGTTGAAAACATACTTAAAAATTCTACTTCTGAAAACAGACTCAATGGTCTAGCATTGTTATCTATGCACAAAGACATACAGTTCACTGACGATGAAGTTATAAACCAATTTGGTAATGCTTCAACAAACCTTGACTTTATATTATAGTGTAAGTTGTAAATCAAAACAGTTAGTTATTGAGGTTTTAAGTGGCGGAACAGCGAGGTCGCGTGCCCCGAATCGAAAGAGTAATGTTCATTCTTTCTATCAAAACAATGTAAAGTGTGCAAGATAACACAACGAATATACCATTGAAAGAAACACATTTTAATTTCCCTATGAGCGGGTAACTGGTGTTAATGAAGCACCATGTTGACAGTCCAGGTTACAAACGATGGTCAATGTGACGACCGTCTGCATCCATGACAGCCTGGAACCGCATCATCGGCCGATCGTTCCCCCACTGCGTGGCCACCAAGATCTCCAGATTTGAACCCGTGTGATTTCTGGCGTGGGGTTACCTTAACCTCTTATAACCTAAGGTGCACATATGTGCTCCTTCATTTTTTAATATTTTTTATCAGCAGAAGTTGGTTTTATGTTAATTTTGACCTGTATTTCTACCCCTGATTTTTCTCCCCATTTGTACGAGGTCGGAGATGACATGTGATTTCTATGTGAAGTATTGGTTTTACGGCCACATGCCCTTTCCGACGCCCAGCTCATCACAGGTGTCAATTAGAGGCGAAATGAATGGTGCCGAATGAAACACGGCAAGACGTTGGAAGGAAGTAGCCGTGACCTGTTAGAAGGTATATTATTAGATTTTCGCCTAGAGTTGATAATGATAAGTCATGAAAAAACATTCAAATGGCATGTGACGGTGAGATTCGAATCCACTCGTCTTCCCCTATAAGCTTAGTGGCTACGCGGGCTAAAGCGCTGCGTTAGGTCAAGGGGCCAAGCTCTCTGCTGACTCGGTAGACGCGTGGGTTCGAGCCCCACCGTCGGTTGTCCTTGAAATGTTTTTCCGTGGTTTCCCCATTTTCAACACCAGGCAAATGCTGGGACAGTACCTCTGACAGTCCACGGCCGCTTCCTTCCACATCCTTGCCCAGTTCCATTCATCTTCATCCATTCCATCTCTCATCCCGACGCGCAGGTCACCCACGGGCGTCGACTAGAAAGACCTGCACTCGGCCTCTCAGGAGGCTACACGACAAGCTTGCGACTTAGTGCATTACCGTAATAGGTAGTTGTGGCCTGTATATTTTGTTAAAAATGCACCTTTTGTCTTCAAATATGTATTCTTTGTGTCATTATTTTAATAAATAAAATACAGGAAAAGGAAATCCAAGCCACAAATTTAGTCTTGGGTCTGAAGAGGTTAAGGACATGATCTATCAACGGGACACTGACACGTGTTGTCGTTTGAAGGTGAGCATCGCGAGGTAGTCAACATCCCACCTGAGATGCTGCGGGCAGGATTAGGGAAGATCCCATCTCATTTGGGTACAATCGTGTTGACCGACTGAAAATAATCAAACTTTAGAATAGTTCAATTACTTTTAAAACATTATTATTATTATTATTATTATTATTATTATTATTATTATTATTATTATTAAAACATTATTATTTATTTGGATTTATTGTGCTTCTAACAGGCATATGCCTAATAAAAAGAAACACATGTACATTTGGTTACACAATTCTATCAAATTATAATATAATTGACAGACATAATGCTGAGATTGTAATGCAAATTACTTCTACAACTAAATACGAAAATATAATAATACTGTGCAGGTAATTGGTAGGTGGAATGTACGAGTTCATGTGATCGCACAGCAGGCAGAAACAAAGGAACTATAAGTGTAACTGAATAAGTCGAGGTTGTTTGCTATTGAATGTTCATTGTATAATTGAATAGCACTTATTATTGGGGAATGTTTATGCTGTTCAGTTCTAGTTCTTGGGCAGTAAAATGTAATAAACTTAGGTCGAGTTGATGGAGGTGGGACACGTAAATTAAACTGTGATATTAAATACGGACTATACAAAAGGTTATTGAATACTTTGAAGACAAAAACAAGAATTGCAATTTTTCGTCTGTTAGCCAGAGATGTATAATTCAGGTAACTTAGAAGATTATATATCTTCCTACACTTTACGAATATTCATATAATAGACTACTGAAGTTTACATTCAAAATTAATATAAATTTAGTTTGGCCTAGATGGCTCTTCAAATCAATTTACTGGCCCAAGCTCAAAATAGGTTGGCCACCCCTTATCTACATGCATAAAACTAATCACATTAGAAATACACGTAAGAAAATGTGAGAAAGGCGTTTCCTTCTCAGTCACTCTCAGTTCTGATTGCTGGGAGTCGGAGTCAGAATCTTTATTATTGTTCAATAAATGGGTCCATTATGCCGTACCGAACATTGGAATTTCTATGTTGAAATCTTCCTTCCGTAATATCTCAGCCTATGTAACGAAGTTGCTTCACACCTCTGTTGAAATGGTATTTATGGCCTCCTTGTGAGAGCTTTTCAACAACAGCGATCTTACCTGCTTTGATTGAATGAATTTTCTTGTGCCCAGAGGCGTTGCGTCATTAAGAGCTAAAAGGGCCCCGCCCACCCAGAGCCGCTAGGTCGTACCGAAAATGAGTTAAACAAGTAGTTCCGAGATGAACTGAAGCGCCTACTTTTCTTAAAATTTAAGATTTATGACAATGATTTCATCTAGAAGCTTGCCACGGTGGGTGAGTCGTTATCGTGTCGGATTACTAACCCCAAACCGGGTGAGTTAGCCGTGGTCGTTACGGCATGACTGCTGGCAGTCGCTCACATCCGGGAGGCGAGGAGGTTCGAATCCCCCCGCCGGCAACCTTGAAGATGGTCTTCTGTGGTTTCCCATCTTCCTTCCAGGCAAATGTCGGGGTTGGTCCCTAACTATAGGCCACAGCCGCTACATTTAACTCCTCGTCCTTACATTCCAACATTCCTCCCCAACGGTACTTGTAGCTCACCCATTGGTTGTCCGTCTCGAAGCAGCTACAAAACTGGCGAGTCGAACATGTCCTCGGACACTCCGGGCATTAAAAGCCATACGCTAAAAAAAAAACTAACCCCCAAGCTTGCAGGTTCGCTCCTGGCCGTGGTAAGTGATTTTTGAAAGGCGACAAAAATCAGGGCACGCATGCCATACGTTGTTGGCATGTTACAGAACCCTTTTGAATTCAGTAGGCCGTGTTTATAATGGCAAAAATAATCTCGGGACTTTTCGCCAACACAAAGTTCCTCCTTTCTCTACTAGAAAGCGCTATAGTCTCAAGGAACTTAGATATCTAACCTCCTTGACTTTGGGGGTTGAAGTTGCTCACGTCCGTAGGTTTAACCTTAAAGTACCCTACACGTGACCCCTGGGTGGTGCTAAACGAGCAACAGTGATCTGGCAGCAGGACTGATCTTCTTGGAAGACCTTCTGGCCATAATATGCATGCCTCCTTGACTTTCATAGCGTTCCAAGGAACGACCAAATTGGACATAGAAGCTGCCCTCTGGGCGTCGAATAACAAAGCTTGCACCCGGCACCGAGGTCATACGATATTTTTTATTATTTCGTCTAGAATAATGACGAAGTTAAGTTGGTAATACTGACATTTCTAATTAGTTCGAAATAGACCTGAAAGGTACAAAATACACATACAAAATTCGGTTGAAGTCCAATGGATATTATGGACGTTACATGCAGTTAAACAATGAATCTTTAATTGCGCGTAAAATCATGTTGGCAGCAATGGCTTGTATGTGTTGCTTAGAATTAATCTGAAATATTATGATCTATTATTGTGCCAATTTTGGATGAAATCCATTTGTCACTATAGAAGTTACATGTATTTTAAATTTGACCTTTTAGCAAGCTTAGAATAATGTTGGCAGCGCTGACGTATATTACTTACTCCAAATTAATCTAGAATGTCAGGTACTATACGTGTGCAAAGTTCTGAGCTGTTGTCTTGCATACTTTCTGATATATTGATATTAGGTTAAAAAAAATGAGAGGGCATTTATTAACAGTTGGCAGCCCTGGTGGCTCTTAAGAATATGCAGTCATATCTATTATGGTATACAAAGCACATACGGAATTTGGTTGAAATCCATTTGTTACGACAGGAGTTCCATGCATTTAAAAATTGGACCTATCAGCAGCCTTATAATCATGTTGGCAGCACTGACGTATATCACTTACTCCAAATTAATCTAGAATGTCAGTAAGTATACATGTGCAAAGTTTAAAGCTGGTGGTTTGCATACTTTCTGATATCTTGGTATTAGAATAAAATAAAAGACAGACCATTTATTAATAGTTGGCAGCACTGTTGGCTCTTAAGAATACACATCTGTTATGATAAACATAGAACATACAAAATTTGGTTGAAATCCAATTGATAGTATGGAAGTTATATGCATTTTAAAATTGGACTTATCAGCAGGCATAGAATCATGTTGGCAATATTGTCATGAATGGACTCCTGAAAATTAATCTGTAATGTTAATATCTAAGTGTGTTCAAATTTTGGAATAATTCGCATGCATACCTTCTAAGATACCTAACATACCGCTCAAATTTCAATTGTGATTTTATCCAACATAGAGCTCAAATTTCAATTGTGATTTTTCAGCAGTTGGTAGCACTGACGTCATTTTAAATTATGACCGTGAGATATTCAGGTATAGATCTTTACTCATACCAAATTTAGTTTCGATAGCTGCAGCCGTTTAGGAATTGATAGAGGTGATGTGGGGCCACACACACACAGATAGAAGGACAGACACACATCTGCCCGGGTGATCTCGTGAGACTACTTTCTCATAAATTTTGCAAACTGTGAAAAGTAGGATAAAAATAATTTTAATTACAGATATTCAACTTAAAATAAGTGCTTTTCCCTTCTAGAATCTCTGAAAAGAATGCAGTATACATAACTCATCCCTAGGGGTCACCTGTCTGAAGACCAGTGTGAAGAGGCAGAATATCGGAATGTTTGCAATCATAGTTAGGACAGATGTACTTATTCTAGGTAAACAAAACTTATCATGCAGTATAAATGAGCATTGTAGAATATTGTTAGCTTATCAGTTTCTAGTTACACTTCATGGTTCATTTTTATGACAAGGTTTTTCTTCCGATATTTTTTAAGACTGCAAATACTCTTCAAGCTATCAGAGGGGTAAACTCAGAAACTACTCAAGTGAGATCAATGTAATTTTACAGTTTAAAAATCGTTATTACATTTTCCAGTATTTTTTCAAATATTTTGTGGCCTATTTTTCATAAATGAAGAGATACATTCATGATTGTAGTCTACTTCGAGATAATTGGACACTAAAACAGTGTGCCAAATTTGAATAGTCTATCATTAATGATTACAGAGTTAGTCATTGAAATCCATAAAAAAAATGAAATTTTACAGGAGAGCAATTCGAAGTAATAATATGATTTTGTGACCAATCTTTACAGTCTCAATGCACTCCAGCTCCATATTCTTTATGATTGAGGGCACCCTCATCTTCCTGTTGTCTTTTCCCATTCATTCTCTTGGTTTTGGCTTCCTTAGAGCTCTCAAATTATCCTACGACGATCAAGTGTTGCTACAGTACCAGTCAAAAGTTTAGCACCACATATGGAAATCATGATATGTCACTTAACACCTAAAATTGTGGCAATAGAGCTCAACGATTTTTTTACTGAGCTCGTACATCTAATACAAAATATACGTCCTGACTTCGTTCAATTGAACCAAGTATTGTAGAAGTTATGATTTTTTAACTGTTGGAAGATCTCACCAAAAAATCACAATTTTTGGAGGTATAGTGTATTTTAAATTCCAACTGGTTGCAGGTATTGCCCTCAATATCCTATTTTAGACTAAGCAATAGTTAGGGATCATATTGGTATGAATATACAAATTCCAAAAAAATGCAGGACCTCTTTTACGTGGCCGGCGCTAAAATGGTCGATTTTCCCTTGTTCTTATCACGCTTGTCGTAAGGCTTCCTTGCTACCGACCCGCTTTAGCTTGTCATGTCTAGTAGTTGCACTTTCACTCAACAGATGGCATCCAAGCACAGATTTTTGGCTTGTGGTATTTCGCCGTGAGATTAGTTTGTTGTCATCAGTACATCGACCATTTTAGGGCTGGCTTGGAAAAGTATAAACCTGCAAAAAGAAAAAATGCTTGCTAGTGAGGGTGCTGTGGAACGCAGGTAAGAACACGACCCTTGGGTCAACAACCCTCCAGCAGGGGGACCAACTGTCAGAGTATGTACAGTGCCAGAGTTGCCAACACCACTGTTTTATCGTAATCAGTTGCTAAAAATCTGCCAAAACATTGTAGCGTTGCACGAGTCGTTATCGTAACTATGCAATTTATATAGGCCCCGAAAAGTAATGGAGCGTCTAAATAACTATTTAACTAGTAGCAAATGTAATTACTGTATTTTTAATGTATATGTAAAATAATAATAATCGAATCTGTGCCTACTTTGTGGGAAAGAAAACCAAAAGGATCTGGTTTACGGAGGTGGAAAAAGACCTACAAGAACTGGGGATATCACATGAGGACATCTCGGAACGTGACTCTTTGAAGAAGAAACTTGGGCTTATACAGAGATTTCAGCCAAAACCGTCGCCTACGTTATAAGACAAGGCCTGGAAATGAGGCGCCAGACAACATTGCCAGCGATGGTTCACGGCCGACTGAATGCGAGCTGCGCATGAAATCTTGTTAGTTACTCAACTGCTCACACTGCGCTGTTGACCAAGCATTGCACGACAAAGACGTATCTCTACTTAGTGTAAAACTAAGTCCCCGATTCTTGGATGTCACGGGTAATCTTGAGAACCACTGGTTGGATTTTGATGCGGCTTTCACCATTCTGTAAAGGTAATACCGAGGAAGATTTCTGTAGAAAATAATGTATTTATGATCAAAGGGAGCCAAGCAGTAACGATTTCAGATTTCAGTGAATAGGTCGAAAAAAGAACTTGACGTCCGTGCGCTTTTTAAGCTTACGCTGGACAAACCGTTAAAAATATCAATATACTAACAGTGTAAGAATTGTTCAGCATGAAAAATTCTACAAAAAAGTCCGCGAGAGCATATCTCTATCTTCGATACATCGCCCAATATAAATGTTTTTAGTTTGGACGGGAGGGGGAGTTGTGTCTCATGCACCTCGCCATTCTGAAATTACGTCTGACAGGAACTCCTAGCACATTCATAACTGTTCCCGGGCGAAGCCGGGGCGGGTTGCTAGTGACACTATATATTATCATTATAATTCCCGCAAGATCAAAATGCAAATTATATCACAAAATAAAAGAGCGTGCTAATAAATCTAAGAGAAATTAGACATACCTTGCACTTCGTTACAGTTGAATTCGATCGGAATCACTCGGTTTTCATTAAAGTTCATGCATTTTCCTGCTGAGCTGTTTGTACAGTGTACCTATTATAAATAAAAACCGTGAGGTTCTCATCTCCCCATATTACGAAACCCGGTTGCCTAATATGGGGAAAGTGCACTTTTAAAGTTAACAATATCAGAGGGTATTACAACATCAAACGTGCCCATATTTGTAATATGCATAGTATATCGCCTGAGGTTTACATTGGTGATAAAACCAAAATTATTCCGTTCCTTCTTATGACTAATGTGAGCCCTATAGAAAAAACTCCCCATATTTGGCGACTTTCCTCTACCCATTTTTTCGAAGATACCTCATGCACTGGACAGTTGAATCCGTGATTAATTGTATAGCTTCGTAAGTCTCAGAAGCCAGGAAGTCCTTTCTAACAGCGTTACTAGCAGCTTTCAAAGTTTCCAGGTAAGAAAGGAAATATTCCTCTAGCCAGTTTAGGCGACTGTCATTTAATGAGAAAAAATGCCCTTTATCTGGATTTCTAGACTGAATATGATATGTGATGCTTACGTCATGCGTAGCGAACCATTTATTAACGTTTTTCATAAAAAATATGGTTGTTTCTGCGTCCATGAATGTGTACGCTTCCGTGTGCATGCCTACATTTTCTTTCAGTGTATTAATGGCACCAATAACTTCTGATGAGAATACTTCCTTGGCACGCCGAACATTCATTTTTTCAAATTTAGTTGGTTCGATGTGTATTTTAGTGAGGTGTCTGACAGGTTTGACGATCTCATCCTTTTGCATTTTGTATAGTAATGACAAGTATTTCCTTGAAATTATTCCAGTACCATCAGTCATCTCTCTTTACAGAAAATGCGTTCTAATGTTTTTTAGAATGTTACACTGATCAAAACTAAGGAATAACTTCCTAGACTCGTCGTATGGGTGATTGACCATTGGTTGCAAATTCCCTCCCCCTAAATGCCTCATCATTGTAGTGTTAGATTTGTGATTATTAGAGACAATTCTTATAATTATGAAACCGCATTGTTCAACCTCGAGAATAACGTCCAGCAGGAGTTTATATAAGTCCCGTCCTGAGAGCTGCTTCGTGAAAAAGAAGGCACACGGTATCTGATAATTTGTCGAAAGACCTCTTAGCACAAAACACAACACTCGATTGGCTGCTACTGGTTCCCGGCTGTAATTTGCATCCTCTATTTCCTTTTGATGAGACGGTGCTGGAATTGTGTCCTTGTACCCGAAGAAGGTGCAATGTATGTCTAATTTCTCTTAGATTTATTAGCACGCTATTTTATTTTGTGATATAATTTTTATTTTGATATTGCGGAAATTATAATGATAATAATTATATAGTGTCACAAGCAACCCACCCCGGCTTCGCCCGGGAACAGTTATGAATGTGCAAGGAATTCCTCTCAGACGTAATTTAAGAATGGCGAGGGACATGAGACACAAATTCCCCTTCCGTCCAAACTAAAAACACTTATAGTGGGCGATGTATCGAAGATAGAGATATGCTCTCGCGGACTTCTTTGTAGAATATCTCACACTGAACAATTCTTACACTCATAGCATATTGATATTTTTAACGGTTTGCCCAGCGTAAGCCTAAAAAGCGCACGGACGCCAGGCTCTTTTTTTCGACCTCTTCTCTGAAATCGTTACTGCTTGGCTCCCTTTGATCATAAATAAATTATTTTCTACAGAAATCTTCCTCGAGATTGCCTTTACAGAATGGTGAAAGTAGCATGAAAATCCATCCAGTGGTTCTCGAGATTACACATTTAATAAACGTACTGTACAGCTGTTTATTAATCGCGTCTTTAATGGGATGGGAGTGCACTCTATCGGCAACGAGCAGAAATTTTCCAATTACACGTTATGCATGGGCTCTAACTGGGATTGTCAAGGCCGGTATAGAGCGCAGCTCGCAGCCAGTCGGCCGTGGATGGTTCAAACTCGTTCCGCATTTTGCCGCTAGGTTCGCTTTCTGGCGCCCTTAATCGCATCGTTTGTATTACGTACAATGCGATTTGTAACTCACCATTTGCCAGTAAATAAGGTATCTTAATGAGTCTGAAAGCTTAAAATTGACTGGTGATGAGTGCCGTGTTATAGATGCACTTTCCTTAAGAGCAGTAAACTGCTGTTTGACTGATAATTAGATGGGTGCTAAGTTGTCTTTATGAGCAAGACGTAGTGAAAAGCAAGTTTCATTCCAATGAACTAGAGTAAATGTTGCACGCATGTGGGGTAAACACCTTAGATATAATTCACGGAATATTTTTGTATAGCCTAGTAACTTATGATGAATAATTACCAGGATACAGCGTGCCGTATTGTAAATCTCGTCAAGTTTAAGGCAATGGACTTTCGTTTCATAATTTTCCATTGAACGATGACATACGGAGACAATGGGTTCTATCTATATTTCACGTGTGTGTGTGTGTGTGTGTGGGGGGCAGGGTCTTAGTGAACTCCAAATCCATCTTCTATAATTTGTAGGAACCATTTCAAGGATTCTGATTATAGTATAAGTTCTGCAAAGAACGCATTTCCGACAGTTTTTGAGGACTACTCCGAACGTAAACATGTACAAATAAATAGTCATGCACGCAAAAGAACAAGTGTTGAGAAATACAACTATATAAACAATAAAAGAAAATGTTCAGGTAATTTAAATATTACCGAAGACTTATATGATGAACGAATTGAGGAAAACTATGATCAACCACGTGTTAGTGCAGGAACGCAATGTTCTACACGCAAGCCAACTCATGGGAAGTCAATAAAAATAAAAATAAGGTGGGCACTAAGGAAAATACAGGACTGTAATTAAGTAATTGAATCGGGAGGTAACTTCATTAAAACAAAACTTATACAGTATTCACTGCAACGTCAGGACAAATCGAATGTCCAAATATCGAAGCTCAAGAGTGTAGCGGATCGTGGGGAACTTGAAAGCTAATTTCTTACTTGAACAAATTAAAACTTTCACGAAACGAAAATGGAAATTCAATGAAACAACAATCAAAATATGTGTATTGCTCTCTAATAAATCACCGTCCACTTATCGTCTACTGCGAGACAAAAATATTCTAATAAATCACCGTCCACTTACCGCCTACTGCGAGATAAGAACATTTTACAACTTCCCCATCCACGAACCTTGAGAACTTACGTTGGTTACACGAACGGGAAGGCGCGTGTCACGCCACTTGCAAAAGCTAGGTAGCCAACAGAAGAACAGTCGCTGAATCCCAATAATGAGAAGGTTGGTTCATTAAACATTGATGAAATGGCCATAAAGTAGGCCTACAAACTATTGTATGAGAAGAATTTAGACCCTTTCTTGGCATTAGTACCGGTAATATTGAGAAAGATGGATTTGGAATCGAACATAAATTGGCTAATAAATGATAAATAAACTGTACTGATCAAGGGCCTGTCATCCTTCTACAGGATACCAGGATACAGATTCAAAGTTATCCCTATAATAAGACGAGACTTACGAAGGAAACGTACCAAGCTTTGGTGCTAACAATTTCATCAACCATCTGCATATGATTTCCATTATGCGATTACGCGGAATCTCCTAAGTGACGACGTAGAACTGCTCTTTAGTCACCTGAGAAATGAGGGAGGTACCGTAACAATGGCATGACCATGTCTGCATACCATCGAGTCAACACTTCGCACAGGAATTGTCGCATCTCCTATAAGTAGTAATAATGGAAGATGCAGTCGCAGCAGGCGCCTTGACCAAGTTTCTGAAGCCAAAAAGTTCGCGGAAGTTGCATAACCTAGCCAGTGCTACATAAACACTCCAGCTTCTGGTACATATCTTGCAGATTCTTAAAAGCCAATGCCTATAAAAACATTATGATTTACATTAACCATATTTTAGCATTGAAGTCTTTATTTTCAGAAAAACCGATGTCTTTATCTTCCATTTCAATTGCAATAGTAGCGGGGTTTCTTGTAGGAGTGGCAGAAGAGTTGCGAAGGTTTCACTGATATTTTAACTAGCATGCTTTCAGAGTACACAAAATGTGAAATGCGTATTGACAATTCACTCTCCGTAGTTAATCTGCAACATTTATTAAAGCCACTTTTAAAGATGATGATGATAATTGTTGCTTTAAGGGGCCTAACATCTTGGTTATCGGTCCTCACTTTTAAAGAATAGTGGTGTAAACCACAATAGCAGTAGTGGAACGTTTCTGAATTTAAGAACTAAGCCACTCACAGAAAGATTCTTAAAGTGAAGTGAAATACAGCCAAGGATGAGCCGTATTCTTCATTTGGGGAAACGAGTGAAAAACAGGCAAGAAGTATTAAGAAAACATTTGCTAAGTGTATTTGAGTTGCATGTAATGCATAGTCAACATCAGACAACTAGGGCGCAGAACCGCGATCCTAGTGGCGTAGAATGGAACTACCAGTTTGGCGCTCCAAGTCTTGACTCTATTTCCAGGCCTTGAGTATAACGTAGGCCATGGTTTATGCCATGAGATGTATAGGGAAGGGGAAAGCTGCTGGGACAAGTGTTGAAAATTGAACCGGAATACAACACAATGAATATTTTTAGCCTATTTTCAATTTTGAAAAAATAGGCTTATGAGATCACCTTTTGTCCGTGTGTGTGTGCGTGTGTGTGTGTGTGTGTGTGTGTGTGTGTGTGTGTGTGTGTGTGTGTGCGTGTGTGTGTGATTCGTGTGTGTGTCCCCCCCCCCTAATAAAATCTAAACGGCTGGAGCGATTTCAATGAAACTCGGGAAGTTCATAGCACTATTCCCGGCGACCTCGACCGTGCCCTTCAAATTTTGTTACATCTCACCAATCCAACATGGCGGTTGTGCGAAATATTTCACTAGCATTCAATATCTCCGAGACTATTACCGATATCGCCCTGAAATTGTGTACGGTGATAAAGGGCACTACTAAAAGTTCACCTATGAGAATTTCAAAAACCTGGTGACTACAAAACCAACATGGCGGCCAAGCGAAGTTGAGACTTTTAAATAGACTTTTCTCGCGATTTAACTATCTAAATGTAATGAAACTTGGTACAGCAAATGTTTATACACATTGTAATGCACTGGAGTCTAATTTAGTTCAATTGTTTACATAACCTCAAAATGGCGGCTGTGCGAAATATTTCACTGACATTCTATATCTCCGAAACTATTACAGATATCACCCTGCAATTTTGTACGGTGATAAAGGGTACTGATACAGGTATACCTATGTATATTTCATAAACCTGTAAAGTACGAAACGAACATGGCGACCAAGCGAATTTAAAATATTTTAATAGACTTTTCTCGTGATTTAACTCTCTGAGCGCAGTGAAATGTGGTACAGTAATTGATTTTGCAGATTGTAATGCACTGCCATCTAATTTAATTCAATTGCTTACATAACCTCAAGATGGCGGCTGTGCGAAATTTTAAAATTAAGTTTTAATTTCTTGTGTCGTAATCATGCGATCGAAGTGAAAGTTTGAATAATGAACCTAGGCAATAATTGTCCTTGAATGGTACATAACTCTATGGCCTATATACATAACACTCCTAAATGGTGAGCTCCCGAAATATTTAGACGATTCTCAATATCTATGAATCATTTACAGCAACCAAACTGAATTTTTTTATGTTCATAGAGACTATGAACATATGTTCACCTATAGGACTTTCAGGAACCTGGTGAGCACAAATCCAACATGGCTGCGACGCGAAGTATAAATATTTAAATGGACGTTTCTCGCGAATTAACTATCCGAGTGCCGTGAAACGTTGCACGTTAAATGCTTATACAAATGTTGATCCACTGGCATCTAATTTATTTCAATGGTTTGCATTATCACAAGATGGCTGCTGTGCGTAATTTTAAAATCTCGCTTTTACTTCTTGTTGTCTAATCATGCGATTGAAGTTTGAATACCACACGTACACAATAATCTTAATGTAATAGTACAAAAATAAAAATCCAACCTGGCGACCATCTGAAATATTTAGACGGTTCTCAATATCTACGAATCTGTTACAGCAATTAAACTGAAATTTTCTATGTTGATTGTGGCAGTTAACATAAGTAGGATATATGAAAATAGGCTGTATAGTTCTTCACGGAACTGCTTGTTTTTAAAATGCTGTTTCACGGCTACCAAATTGAAAATTGTTCTTTACCAAGCGGAATGGTAGTACTGCCCCCGTAAATTGAATTATACTGAGACCACGGTGGCTGTATTGGCATATGTGAATAAAGTTATGGCCGTCATAGTTGTGACGTGTATATTCATGACGTAGGCGTGGATGACGCAACGCTCGAGCAAGTAGGCTGGCTGAGCTTAGATTCTTGCTGACGTCACGATTTTGTTCGAGAAGGATCTTAGATTTACGACGCAGTCGCAGGGAAGCAAGAAAACGTGCTGAGGAAGAAGTTACGCTATTGGAGGAGAGGCTCGAACCAATGAATGATAGCTTGGAGGGAGACGGAGATTACTGAAACTACCATATTTAATAACTTTTGGCATGCAGAATTGTGGAAAACTATTTTCAATTATGGCATTGATTTGGAATTTTGAAGAAATAAATTATATGTTTTTGAAATCTGAAAATCCGTCAAGAATAGCCAAAGTTGGAACTTCGAGTAATGATGGAAGAAGAAGCTATGGTAGGGATTGATACGCCCCTTCAAAGTTGATAAAAGGCCTTGCACAGCAGAGAGGAGCTTCTCACTTCGTGGTTTTATTCTGACTTGATAGTCTGACTTCGTGTTCTGATAGAACAAGCATATCGTCATAAGCAAGCGTGGCAGAGCCCACCGCATCGAACAGTATTGGGTATCCAGCAGTGCAATTTTACTGTTACTAAAACTAGGCGAAGTTGGAGCGCACACATAAACGATTCTACAAGTTTATCTATCAAGTATTAGCTACTGCATTTATACTAATTCAATAGTGCATTACAATATTGAGGCGTGTGCGAAAGTTGAACATTTTCATTATAATACTTCAGAAGATATTCGCATTTAAAGACTGCAGAGAAAAGTGTTTTTCTCGAATCCTGAGAAGCACTTTTACTACCACATTCTACGCTACGGCAGACACGTGTATTGCAACCGTGATACTGAAGATTACATTTGGTGATACAACGCTACATTCTACAATGGAACTATACAATCTGGCAGTACTTTCGACTAACATTATATTGGAAGTGGAGATGGAAGACTAAAACTTTAATGCAATTGGGACATACATCAGTAGTGTGAAGTAGCAACATGGAGCTTCGATAATCGTCATTCTACAAAGACGAGCATGTAGTGAACATTCAGCTACACTCATGCATCGTAATCCATCGCTGAATTACATCAAATGGCAGTGGAAATAAATTCATACTCCACAATTATGAACATTTCTGCGGAAATATTTGCAATGAACTTCATGGCTGATTTCTACAAGAACTTCAGGGAACTTTCAAGAGGGGCAAGGGTTTTTCCCAGCACACAAAGAAGAGTTTTGCCAGAAGGATGTCTATCGTCTACACGGAGCAGTGCGATTTCCGGAGGAGGAAGCTGTTCTATTCTCCGAGGGCGCAGGTTCCAGGTTCGAGGTCGGTGCACATCTATCCTGTGGTGAAATGGAACCAGCAGCAGTCTTCTTTGAAATTTTCTTCTAGAACTTCAATCCAACAGATAAGGTAGCCGTGAACGTTTCTTGATTTATTTGAGCCATTTTAGTGAGATCTGAGCAACTATCTTTCCCATATTTTCTGTCATATATTTGATTGCCCCATATTCTTTTGCTAGACGTTTCTGTACTCTGTACACTTTGCAGCTTTATGCCATTTTCTTCGATTTATTGAGACATTATTATGTCATTTGCATATTTAAACATTTTGGATCAGTTTATATTGAAGTTAAATATTCTTTCGAGAATTTGAATTTTTCTTGTAGTCACGATTTGACTGTAAAGTTAACGATTTTCTATGGCAAGTTTGAATTCAGACAGCGTGTCGTTTTATTAAAGTAATTCTTTCCAGTAAATTACTTTGACCAATTTTCTGTCATCCTCAAGAAAGAAGAATGATTAAAAGATTTTAGAGCGTTAAAATCTACTACTTTTTCGACGATCTTGGAAATACTAGTCGTTTTTATGAACATGATTGAAACACAGACATTTTTAGTCAATTCTGAAATACCATTGCATTATAGACAATTTTATGAAATATGAACTTTGAATACGATTTATTCAGTACACTATAGTAATGAACATTTGATAGGAGATTTTCTCAATTCTAGATTGAAACAATAATGTTTGCATTTTCTAGTCTATTTGCATTCTATTCGACTATTTCTGCAGTTAAATGAATTTTGCTTGAAGATAGTATTTTTATACTGCGATAATTATGATGAGATTAATTCATTTTGATAGACCAGGGAGGCGTGTCTAATCGTATTTGCTATTAAATTTATTTGTGACTGGAAAATTTTTACTTCATATCGCTTCATGAATGAAACCCACGAAGGTTAAATATAATAACAGTTTTCGATACAATTGATGAATATAAGAATTTTTAAAGAGGAACTATGGATGTATAATCGTTAGTTCAGTGGACGTGTAAAAGTCGCTGATGAATAATGCCCTTTAATAAGTGAAGGAGGTTCCCACAATAATATTGATGATGTTGATGAATTTATAAGTGGAGGTTTTTTGTGTGTATTGTGGAAGATTTTGATGCCATATATAATGAGATATATGATGAATTATGGGCCAATTTTGTGCGTTTGTGCGAGGTATGTTTCCGCTGAGTTGTATCGTTCAGGTCCGTTTTTGTTTGTTTGAGTCTTCAGTCTTTTGCCTGGTTTGATGCAGCTCTCCATGCCTCCCTGTCCTGAGCTAATCGTTTCATCTCTACATAGCTCCGACACCCTACATCCGAGGCAATCTGTTTAACATATTCTAACCTTGGTCTACCCCTACAGTTCTTGTCCTCGACCCTTCCTTCCATAACTAAGCTTGCTATTCCTGGGTGTCTTAGTATGTGTCCTACCAACCTATCTCTTCTCATCATTAGCAGTCGCCAGAAGCATCTCTCCTCTCCCACTCGTCTTAATACCTCTTTGTTTGTAACCCTATCTACCCATCTGATCTTCATCATTCTCCAGTAACACCACATTTCAAATGCTTCAATTCTCCTCTTTTCTGCTGCACCAATAGTCCGAGTTTCATTTCCATAGAGCGCCATGCTCCAGACAAAGGCTTTCAAAAATGACTTCCTAATACCTAAATCTATATTCGATGTCAGCAGATTCCTTTTTTGTAGAAATGCTTTCTTTGCCTGAGCCAACCTACTTTTAATATCCTCTTTGCTTCGTCCATCACTGGTTATTCTGCTTCCTAAGTAACAGAAGTCTCCTACTTCCTTCAGCTTTTCACCTGCCAATTTGATCTCCATAGAGGTTTCTGATTTATTTCGGCTGCATTCCAGTATTTTTGTTTTACATTTATTTATTTTCATCATGAATTCTTTCCGTAAGACGGAGCCCATACCATTCAAAAACTCATTCAAATCCTCAGGCTTGTCGGCCAAGATGACGATGTCATCAGCAAATCTCAGAGTTGAAATTATTTCTCCTTGAATCTTCACTCCCACTTTAAATTTTTCTCTAATTTCCTTCATTGCTTGTTCAATGTAAAGATTGAAAAGTATGGGTGATAAGTTGCAGCCTTGCCTTACACCTTTCTGAATACCAGCTTCTCTCTCATGTCCTTCAACTCGAATGACTGCTGTCTGGTTTCTGTACAGATTGTATATCACCCTCCTATCCCTGTACTTTATTCCAATCGATTTCAAAATGTCAAACAATTTAGTCCAATCAACGTTATCAAAAGCCTTTTCTAAGTCTACAAAAGCCATGAACGTTCTCTTATCTTTCCTTATTCTACCTTCCAAAATCAGCCTAAGACTTAGTACAGCTTCCCTTGTTCCTACATTTCTCCTGAAACCAAACTGGTCTTCACCCAACTCCGTTTCTATCTGGCTTTCAATCCTCTTGTAAATTATTCTAGACAGGATCTTTGAAGCATGAGTAATCAAGCTGATTGTACGGTAATCTTCACATCTGTCAGCTCCCACTTTCTTTGGTATAGGGATGATTACATTCTTCTTGAAATCAGGGTGTACCTCACCTGTCTCATAAATCCTACACACCAAGTGAAATAACCTGATCAGACCTTCATCTCCTATGCAGCGTAGCAACTCAATCGGTATATCATCTATGCCTGGTGCTTTGTTCCTGCTTAAGTCTTCCAAAGCTCTATCAAATTCTGATCTCAATATTAAATCTCCTTTCGCATCCTCATCAATTTCCTCCTCCCTTTCCATTACATGATTCTCAATCTCCTTTCCCTTATACAAACTCTCTATGTAAGCTTTCCATCTCTCAACCTTTTCTTCCCTATCTGTTAGAGGCTTTCCATTTGTGTCCTTAATATTACAGCACTTAGTCTTCTTTTCCCCAAAAGTATTCTTAATCCTTCGATAAGCTGTGTCTACTTTTCCTAATTTCAGACAATTTTCTATACCTGCACATTTCTCTTCCAACCATTCTTCTTTTGCTTCCTTGCACTTCTTGTTAACCTCATTCCTCAGACGTCTGTATTCTGCTTTCCCCTTTTCATCTCTTAGATTCTTGTGTTTCCGCCTTTCATCCATCAATTCTAGTATGTCCTGAGTGATCCACGGTTTTCTACCTATTCTTTCTTTCCTACCAATGTTTTCTTCTGCGGATTTTGTTATTTCATTCTTCAAAAGTGCCCATTCGTCTGTAATTGAAGTTTGTTTAGGGTTTTTCATTAGTCCTTCCTTTATACTCTTCTTGAATCTTTCGTTTACATCCTTCTCTTTCAGTCTGTCTATTGCCCACCTTTTTGGCTTTTGACTTTTCTTCAGTTTCTTCAGTTTCTTCAACTTTAATCTGCATTTCATTACAACCAGATTGTGATCAGAGTTTATGTCAGCACTAGGATATGTTTTACAATCCAAAATCTGGTTTCGAAACCTCTGCTTGACCATAATGAAGTCGATTTGGTAACGCCCTGTATCTCCTGATCTCATCCATGTGTATATTCTTCTATTGTGGTTATTGAATAAGGTGTTAGCTATGACCAACTCATGTTCGGTGCAGAATTCCACCAGCCTGCTTCCTCGATCATTCCTTTCACCTAATCCAAAATCTCCTACTATCTTCCCTTCCCTTCCTTTTCCTACCACAGCATTCCAATCTCCCATTACTATAACATTTTCATCACCCTTGATATACCTCAGAATTTCGTCTATTTCTTCGTAGACCTTTTCAACATCCTCATCATCAGCTTGACTGGTAGGCATATAGACTTGTACCACTGTGGTGCACGTAGGTTTAGTATTGACTTTTGCTACAATAATCCGTTCACTATATTGCTCATAATATTCCACCCGCTGTCCAAGTTTCCTACTCAATATGAGGCCAACCCCTGCTTGGCCATTGTTTGATTTAGTGCTAATGACCCTATAGTCTCCTGACCAAAAGTCCTGTTCTTCCTGCCAGCGCATTTCACTAATCCCAACCAAATCCAACCTCAACCTATCCATTTCCCTTTCTAAGTTTTCTAACCTTCCACTTCCTAGCAGACTTCTAACATTCCACGCTCCGATCCGTAAGATGTCAGATTTCCTCTTTGTTCAGGTCCATTGAAAATTATTCATGTGAAGTTACTGTTAAAATTAACAAGAGTGATAAATTGATTGAATTATAGATTTTGAATGGAGGTTACCGTCACAAATAATAATTATTAAATCTTATTAAACCTGAATCTAAAATTTAAATATAAGTAACCTTCATCGGTCGATTATATTACCACGATTTAAGAAAATATCAACCGGATAAACGTGTGGTTAATGTATTTCAAATATAAATAAAATATAAATAATGTAAATAACTATGTAAATATCTATAATAATAATTTGAAACAAACGGGATTAATATAGGCGTGTAAAATTTTTCAATTGTCGTTTGACTAAGTTATGAACAATCTAAATGTTATAAATAATTATTGAACACTATGATATAACATTATGCGTTTTGCTATTAACATTTAAACAACGCTAGTTCGATAATTGGAATAAACATTTAAATAAGATTTGAGATTAACAGAGTAATCCATTGCAATGTGAACGGAACTTGTATAAATTTTGCGTGATAATATTTGAGTTGAGATGTGAGCATTTAAATTGTTTTGAATGAGAGCTAGACTCTGCGTTGGCCAGCATATGGCGACACTGGTTAGGCAGCTGCGTCCATTTGACGAAGCAAGCATGCAACACTGCTTAGGGTGTATTGCAGGTGGCCAGATAAGTGAATGGTGGAGGTCAAGGTCAACTACTTAGCGGCCTTGCGGTTATTAATAAATGTGTGTCAATGAACTAAATTATGAAGTTCATGAACAAGGAAACAAATGCTATATGTCTCGTCCCAGCTCCCTTATCCATTCCAATGTGCATTGTTGTTATTATTACGTTCTTTTGAGCTAGAGAAAGCTGAATTTTTGTATGTGAAGTCTACAGTCCTACAGGAGGACATGGTTGCATTGACAATGGCTTCAGACAGCCATAACTATTTTGTTGTTAAATTTTGTTAAAATATTTTTTTTCTTTATGTGAAATAAATTATTGTGCAGTTTAAATTTTCTGGTCTCCGACTTGGTTCATTTTAAATATCGTGGTGGAGGTTATTGTGAGGGCATACTATTAAGTGATCCAGTTGAAAACCCAGACCCGAGATTAAATTGAATAGGTAAGTAAAAGGTAAGTATGAACCCCCGTATATTTTGGTGTGTTCCACAATAATTTCATGTTAACTACTGTGCTCTAATCTCGGTAGTATCTGTCAGTGCCATTTTCATTGATGTAGCTGTGCCGGTGCAATCGATTATTGGCAATCCGATTGAGGGGGCGGATTTCTGACAGCCTACTATCCGGATTATCGGGGACAGTACATTCAAAAATTTACCTCCAGTAGTTCAGAAATTATCCGCAAAAGAATGAGCTGAGGTAAAGGGCGTGTCTTTTCAAAGAGTAATATGATTACAAACGTGTTATAACATGCACAACTTTAAGACTTTTTTTTTCAATTTTTCAACGTATTTGAGTTATCCACATAGCAATTATTCAAAAACAATGAAAAACTGAATTTCGGTTATTTTCACCCCAAGTGTTTCTCACCTTGGTTAAACAGGTGCTTAGCCATTGTTCACGGTTTGTAGAAGTTAAGATTTTACACAAAAATATATTTATACATTTTCAGTTGTCTGGTGTTCCAAGTAACAGTACACGTGTGTTAGTGAGTTTTGTGAAGTTAATTTCTACTGTATAAATTAACGTGTTTTTTAACTATTGTGATACTGTACGTAGTAATTAGCCTATTCATATTTATGAAAAAATAGGCTTATGAGATCACCTTTTGTCCGTGTGTGACCCCCCCCCCCCCCTAATAAAATCTTAACTGCACGAGCGATTTCAATGAAAACTCCCGACCGTGCCCTTCGAATTTTATTACGTTTCACCAACCCAACATGAGCCGGCCCTGTGGTGTTGGGGTAGAGCGCCTGCCTCTCACCCGGAGGCCCCGGGTTCGATCCCCGGCTCCGTCAGGGATTTTAAAACTGACGTGAGGGTTGGAACGGGGTGCACTCAGCCTCGTGAGGACAATTGAATAGCTGTCTGACAGTGAGACAGCGCCCCGATCACGAATACTAAGATTAACGGCCGAGGGGACCCGACGCGCTGATCACGCGTCACCCCAATATCTGCAGGCCAAATGGCTGGGCAGCGGTCGCTTGGTCGGCCTTAGCCCGTCATGGGCTGGATAGTGCCAGGGGTTGACTTTTTTGTTGTTGTTGTTGTTGACAACCCAACATGGAGGCTGTGCGAAATATTTTACCGGCATTCTATATCTCCAAACCAATTACCGATATCACCCTCAACTTTTGTAGGGTGATAAAGGGTACTACTACAAATTCACCTATGTAATTTTTAGAAATCTGTTAACTACAAAATGAACATGGCAGCCAAGCAAAGTTGAAACTTTTAAATAGACTTTTCTCCAGAGATAACCATCCGATCGCAGTGAAACTTGGTACAGCAAATGCACTGACATCTAATTTAGTTCAATTGTTTACATAACGTCAAGATGGCGGCAGTGCAAAATTTTAAAATTAAGGTTTTATTTCTTGTGTCCTAATCATGCGATTAAAGTTTTAATAAAACACCTACGCAATAATCTTCATGTAATAGTACATAACTATAAGGCCTATATTTAAAATTCCAACATGGTGACGATCCGAAATAATTCTCAATATCTACGAATCGATTACAGCAATCAAACTGAATATTTGAATGTTGATAGAGGCTATAAGACTATAAGTAGGATATATGAAAATAGGCTATTTAGTTCTTCACGGAACTACTCGTTTATTATGCTGATTGTGTGGGACATAGGAAAATGAATGAAGTGGCATTTTTATCAACAAATGCATTTTCTTCTATATCTCTGAATACAAAGTTAGAAATGAAACATTAGGAGCTCATCAACTAAACTGACAGATACATTTGCTTCATCCAAGCACAGGAGAGGAGAATAGCTATTTACAATTAAACGTTTAAAATTTACGCCAAATCAATACTTAAGAAATATATATTTTATATATTGGGACATGTTTCGACCTTCAATGAGGTCATCTTCAGCTTAAAATGAAAATCAATTAAGAATTAAAAACTAAAAATAGTATATGCGACTTAAATCTAAATAAGAAAAGAATAGTTAATGATAATAATTGTAATAAATGAAATATAGTAATAAAATGGATATCTTTAGAAATGTAAAATGGAGCCCATCACCGCCGAGCGAGACGCGCCATGGTGCGTGTGGGCACCTTTTCGGCAACGCTGTACAGCTGTTCCCGGCGCGGCTTGCTGGTGAACCATGTGTTATTTCCTCCTACAATTACAAACCGATATAAAATAAGTGAATTAATTTACGTATTTCACAGTCATACAGCATAACGTTTTGATGTAAAACGATTACATCGCAACCAAGAACTACATTTTCCAACCACCCCGAGCCGAGAAAAAGTTACCTTACAAAAATGACAACAACTTTGTTTCTTGGTCACACACAATTTTGAAATTAATAAACCAGTTATACAACATTCCAATGTATATTGTGTTAAAATTTGGATTCGATCTGATGACGGGTTATTGAGATAATAATTCTTAAATATGACGCATGGTTGAAACACGCTTAAAAACGTGCACTTTTTGTGTTACAACTGCGATAAAAAATATTAAAATATAAATTAAAAAATCCAAACCTACATGAACTAACGCAAAATAGAACGACAAAAATGATGATGTTATTGGATTTTATGTAGGTCAATTGGTTGCTTCACAAACAACCTTCAAACTCGAGTGCACATAATACTTTGGTCGACAGTAGTTATTAAAATGTGTTTCAAATGTTGTGCTGTGTGGAATGATGATAATGGCAATATTGGCAACAGTGAATGCCCAATGCCCTTGCTTGAGCCCATACAGGTTCAATAGGATTGTATTGGCAATGGTAAGGCGGCAAGCGAACAACTCCATGAACTTCTGTGACGATGGAGTTCAGTTCGTACTTTTAGAGACCTGAGTTTGTGTGCCTTCACTATTTGCAACAGTTCCGGGCGGATTTGGGAACTTCTGCGGGGAAATTTATTTGTAGTCAACCAGGATACGTTTCCTGTTTGGTGTTTTATCTAAGCATGTTTGTAAATTCGTCGAGCGTTGTCAATGTAGTAAATGTTGGTGTTTGTTGTTAATTTGATTGTATTGAATTTATATATGTTATTTTGTTTGTATTCTTGGGTAAGTTTGGGGTTTACCAACAGCCGCTCGCCATGCCATGAAATGATAATTAAGGCCCGGAAGTTCATGCACTATTGAATGAATGAATATGCATACAAAAAGGCACTAATGATTGGTGTCAAGCATCACGTTTTACAAAATATGCGCTATGAAATAACTACGGTAATTACAATCGCTCCGAATTCTTTAGCGTTTCTATTTTGAATATAAAGAAAATATGAACAGACGGACATATGAGTGGCTCTGTGCCATAGGTGCCTAACCCACAATTAGGGGAAGGTACCCCAGTATCGGACACTTAAGCTTCTTTTTGTATTATAACTTAAGGAAAGGTTCAAATTAAAATTAAAAATTATTTTTGATAACTTGATTTGATTCTGTTTCATTGTAGTAAATCATCTTTCTACATTATATACTGTTACCAAATAATTTAAAACATTTATAAATCTCATATTTTTCACAATTTAAAAACAAGGCACACAGTATCGGACAGTCTCAATATTGTAAGATTATTATATTATTATACTAATGTTTATACAGTATATCCATGTCACATTGATAATAAGGAGCTTCCCTTCAAGGCTGGCACAATTTTCATGGACCCATCCTGGATCCAGTCTTCACTGAAATTCTCACCACAAATTATGCAGTCAGTTATTTCGCAATCAAAATTCAGTGCCTGCCTTGCGTTTTTTGCCAATTACGCCAAAGATTGTAAATTCAGGTCAACATGCCTTATGTTCACATTGAGCTTTGTATATAATACACACATCAAAAAAAGTTTTATCACCTCGGTTCCCAGATCTCCGGCATATAGACGTTGACTGTGTATATTGTATCCAAGATACAGTCCCTTTGACTGTTCATAGATGTCACTAAAACTGCTCAAAGATGTAAACAACCATGCATGAGCAGGGCCTATTAGACGGAGGGGGTACGACAGCCGATCAGTTCCAGTCATTCCACCAGGACGAAGGTACGCTGCTCATGTTGTCTGTAGTTCTACCATGCCTAGAAGGTCAATACCGCAGTTCGATCGCGTCCGCATTGTTACTTTGTGTCAAGAAGGGCTCTCAACAAGGGAAGTTTCCAGGCGTCTCAGAGTGAACCAAAGCGATGTTGTTCGGACATGGAGGAGGTACAGAGATACAGGAACTGTCGATGACAGGCCTCGCTCAGGCCGCCCAAGGGCTACTACTGTAGTGGATGACCGCTACTTACGGATTGCCGCTCGGAGGAACCCTGACAGCAATGCCACCATGTTGAATAATGCGTTTCGTTCAGCCACAGGACGTCGTGTTTCAACTCAAACTGTGCGCAATAGGCTGCATGATGCGCAACTTCACTCCCGACGTCCATGGCGAGGTCCAGCTTTGCAACCCCGACACCATGCAGCGCGGTACAGATGGGCCCAACAACATGCTGAATGGACCCCACGGAATTGGCATCACGTTCTCTTCACCGATGAGTGTCGCATATGCCTTCAACCAGACAATCGTCGGAGACGTGTTTGGAGGCACCCTGGTCAGGCTGAACGTCTTAGACACACTGTCCAGCGAGTGCAGCAAGGTGGTGGTTCCCTGATGTTTTGGGGTGGCATTATGTGGGGCCGACGTACGCCACTGGTGGTCATGGAAGGCTCCGAAACGGCTTTACGATACCTGAATGACATCCTCCGACCCATAGTGCAACCATATCGGCAGAATATTGGAGAGGCATTTGTCTTCATGGACGACAATTCTCGACCTCATCGTGCACATCTTGTGAATGCGTTCCTTCAAGATAACGACATCGCTCGACTACAGTGGCCAGCATGTTCGCCAGACATGAACCCTATCGAACATGCCTGGGATATGTTGAAAAGGGCTGTTTATGGACGTCTTGACCCACCAACCACTCTGAGAGATTTACGCCGAATTGTCGTTGAGGAGTGGGACAATTTGGACCAACAGTGTCTTGATGAACTTGTGGATAGTATGCCACGGCGAATACAGGCATGCATCAATGCAAGAGGACGTGCTACTGGGTATTAGAGGTAGTGGTGTGTACTGCAATCTGGACCACAAATGCTGAAAGTCTAGCTGTATGATGGTACAACATGCAATGTGTGGGTCTCATGAGCAATAAAACGAGCTGAAATGTTGTTTGTGTTGATCTCTATTCCCTTTGTATTTAACGGTTCCGGAACTCTTGGAACCGAGGTGATGCAAAACTTTTTTTGATGTGTGTATAATAATGAATTAAGGGAAAGGATTTCCAAAAATTAGCATAGAAATTAAATTATTACATAATTGTGACATAAATTTATTTCTAAAAATGTTCTAAACATGTTTAAATCAGGGCTTTGCTCATCAGAAGCCGTGTTTTTAAATGCACTCATGGCAGATTTCATTTGTGCCTCTTTTCATGAAGAAATTAATTTCAATCTGTCACCTAATGTACTTTTAGGGACACAAAACTGCTCACTTGCTTTCCTAATGCTCATTTTACCCCCTCTCACTTCATCAATTGCTAATTTCATGTTTTCCATCACCCAGCTTCTCCGTTCACCCCCCATATGTATCTGAAATAAACGAAGGTATTGTAAGAATTGGCAAAAAAAACTTTTGGGTACGTTTGTCCGATACTGTGTGCCGGAAGCATGTCCGATATTGGGTGCCGAACACCTAAAACTTGAACGGGTCATCATACGTAACACATTTAAACAAAAGCTATGCCATCATCCACATTTTTTAATTAACATATGGTTAACAATTAACAACCCTTAAAATATTTCAAGCGACAGTATTAATGTGCAGAATAGGTTCACAAAATTATCTTCGTGCAGCAAGAAACAATCACCAAAGAGAGAACTTCTCTCCACGTGCTCACTTCTTTGTTCACGGACACACAATGGTCACCCACCGACTTACCTCTTGAAGGGTCAGTACTACCATAACAAAAGTTCCCGCAACATCGTGCTGAACATCAGAAACTGACACTGTCCGATATTGAGTTCCGTCCGATACTGGGGTACCTTCCCCTACTTCATTTTGAGATATTTAAGGTTAAAGTTAAAGTACGTTTGAAAAATAAAGAATGCATCTTGAATATTTATTTTTTGCATAAATTTGTACAAAAATGGTTTTATCACATACATAATAATTAAAAAATGGCACTAATTACCCCCCCCCCAAATTAACCGACAAACTTATAGGCAACTTTGGCGCTGAACTAGATGACACTTCACAAACAAAATTGTTGGTTAGGCAACTATGTACCTAGATATATAAGGAACTTTCGCAATGCTCTTTTCAGTAGTAACTACTGTAATTAGTTCAGTCTTTGCCTCTAAAGGAATTTCTATGACACAAGTTAATAATTTTGGTTGTTGTTCTTAGCAATACATATTACATAAGCTACGGTGTCTCCTTATTGTTTTCAATCTTCGTCTACATCACTTCCTTCTTGTTGCTGGAGTGAACTAGAGAACTGGTGGTGTTTTGGTGGAATATATTTCATCAGATCCAGTAAATCTTTTAATTTCTCTTTTGATATTTTCCTGCCTGTGGGATAGAGGAGCTCCAGTGAACTTGGCAACTGACGGGTGGGTCGACCCAGAACTGATTTCTTTGCGAGATCAACAGTATTGAATATTCCTTCTTCATGGCTGTTGTAGCTATAAAACAGGATCTTTGGGTACTCTCTCTGGATCTTAAGCCATCGCTTCTTCAACCATTCCACTTTTTCCTTGTGCGTATTTGCTTTCCTGTTAGTTACACCTTGTTCCAAAGCCTTGGTGCTGAAGAACAGATCACTAGTCATTTTATGGACAACAAACCTTGGCCGTTGCTTCTTAGCCTTCTCTATTACAGCACACCAATCTTCTGGATGAAAAATGTGAGGATGGTATTTCTTTTCTCTTTCTATAATTCCAAAGTCTTGATCACAAGTGGAAAAACTATGACCAGGTACAAAGAACTTCTGATGTATCACTTCAATGTTTTCTGAATTTTGAATGATGTAACTTAGCATCAGAACCATTTTGATATTGCGGTTTTGACCACCACAACACTGTCACTGTACAGTACAATCTCCCTTGTTGTTGACGGAAGACAGTTTTTGATATGGTATAAAAGACATGAAGCAATTTCTTGAGGTCCACGAGAAGCAATATGCTCTCCCCAAACATACATGTGTCCACAGTTGGTAACCTCATCATGCACTCCAAGGTTGTACACCCATAGCTGCCGTTTATAGTAGGCTACACCCGTTGTTAATAATGGAGTAGGGAGTGTTTTCTGAAGATCAAAAACAAGAACTTGTTTCCTACCATTTGAGGCACGAGCTTCCTCAATATCCCTTTTTTTTTTTTCATATCGCGGATGCCATCTGCCCTCCGCAGGTGAAGTTCATGTTGCTCAAGTAGCTTCTGCTTTTCAAGACCATCCGATAATCCAATCATCTTAGCTTGAAATTCATCACATGTGTTGCATGTGTCTTTCTTTGGTTGTTTAAAGTGTAAATTAAACTGTGTATTGAAAATATGGCGAAACATGTAAAGCGACAGAGCTTTGTGTCCATGATTGGAACATTCGTCTTTGTAGAGCTTAAACATTAAAGATAATTGAGTCGTCTAGTATCAAAACCGGCCAAGTCACAAAACTTACGAAAATGAGTTATGGTTATCAATTTGAAGTAGAAGTATAGAAGTGAAACAAGAATATGCTTCAAAATCGTCCATGTCTTCATGTTACAGAGCACTGAATTCTTGGTCATGCAACAAAATGGGACAAGTCATTCAGGCAGTGCTTTCATAACCGGCCATGTCCAAGAACGAGTAGCAATCTTCATGTCGCAGCATTATTGTTTGGAATCTTGCGTTGTTAGATTATGCAAGAATGTGATAATATCAGTAGGCAACATTATTCCTTATATTGTATATCCTTCGAAGTCATAATAATTTGTATTTTGTTCGTTTGTAACACTGACGTCCGTATTCGCGGGCTTTTTACCGCTTTGGCGCGAAAGCAATCGTATATCCTGTGTGCTCGTATTTTGTCATTATTGTGTAGTGTAACGTGTATATTGTTCCTATTTTAATAAGTGACTCATTTTCTTTTACTGTGTTCAAGATCTAAGTGAACTACTAACTTTTAATTATATAATACTTATTTTGTATTCTCCTCAGCTTTCTGATGTCCGTCTTCATATATTACTATCCAATTTAAGCAGAATGCTTTCGTTTTTATTGCAATAAAGACAGGTAATTACAATGTCAATTTATTTTAATCAAATTGCCTTTTTTCACTGGAATTTTGAATTTAAAAAGAAAATTTTTACAAAAAAAGACTAAAATTATACCAAATTGCAACAAAAACGGCCAGGTCAAAATTAATATTAGCAAAAAAAAATGGGTTCATTATGAATCAGATTTCTCAAAATAGCAGAACTTAAATATTGAACTATTACGGATATAACTATGCAATAAAATCTTTTGTGACCACCATTGCTTTGTCTCTAGAGATTTATCATCCATACTGAAAAATATGCCTTCAGTGACTTGGCCGGTTTTGATACTAGACGACTCAATTAAAGATTAAGGATAATTTTGTATTGTAAAGTGGATATTTGCATAACATAGCGAATGTTGAATAACAATAATTGATATTAACTTGCAAAAAGGACTGGACCGTACTAGACTAGGTATTAAAATAATTTGAGTATTATTCCCTGATAGACTCTCGGAGTCAGAATTGAAATATACGATTTTAAGAACATGAAGTAACAAAAAGCGCTTCAAAACAACAGGAAACAACAGGAAACGCCCTTCTCAAGCAGAGATATGCACCGAAACAGGCAAAGGAGAAACATATGATGCATTGTGGTAAAATAACCAAAATATGCAAAAATATGATTTTGAATGAACTTCCGGGCCTTAATGATAATAAATAGTGGATCCAATCGAGAATTCTCGCAAGTGTATAAACCACCCTCCCGGGTTTATTAATATGTGGGCTCTACGCGACACAGTTTTGGCAGGGGCTATCAACTCGTTTATTTGTTTAATCGCACTTAATAAACAAATTGTCGATATTTAGGAAATCTGACTCCAATTCGTCCCAGAAAACTGCGATAAAGGGTACTTCTGCTTCATGATAACGCACGTCCCCATACCGCAAAGGTAGCCTACGCCAACTTCTTTGGGAGATCCTCGAGCATCCACTCTATAGTCCCGATCTCTCCCCATGCGATTACCACGCCATCGGTCCCTTAAAAAGGCCTTGAAGGGTTGACGAGTCCTGTCGGACGGCCTTCTTCACGCAGCAGAACACTGTTTTACCGCACGGGGATCTTCAACCTGGTGCGTGGGTGAGATGATTGCCTCAATGCTCACAGTGATTGTGGACTGTACGCCCGTCAAACGGAAACCTTTTGATCAGGCCTTAAAGCAGGGGTGCCCAACCTTTTTTTGGACTGAGGTCACATTGTAAATAGTTGGGGGACCTTGCGGGCCAATAACACTCCGGGAGGTTTGGGGGATATGGCAATTTGTTAAAAATATAGGTGCAATATCGTGGGACTTGTGGCTGTCTGAGCTTAGTTTTCTTAGTATTCTTGCAGTTTTCTACATTTATTTGTAGTGGATAAAAATTAAAACACTTAACATAAATTTATATATTTTTAATAAATCCATTTAAAATAGAATAAAATGAATGACAAAGAGTGAGTATTAATGTTTTTTTTGAGCGTATGGCTTTTAGTGCCGGGAGTGTCCGAGGGCATGTTCTGCTCGCCAGAGCTTTGTAGTTGCTTGTATACGGACACCCATTGGGTGAGCTACAAGTACCGTCGCGTGTGGAGTGTTGTCTGGGGAGGAAAGTGTGAATGTAAGGACGAGGAGTTGGAAGGTAGCGGCTGTGGCCTACAGTTAGGGACCAACCCCGGCATTTGTCTGGAAAGAAGATGGGAAACCACGGAAAACCATCTTCAAGGTTGCCGGCGGGTTGATTCGAACCTCCTCGCCTCCCGGATGTGAGCGATTGCCTGCAGCCACACCGTAACGACCACGGCTAACTCACCCGGTAGTATTTATGTTCATTTGACACAATTATTAGGCCTAATCAGATTATGAAATAAAGTTCATGATAATTTAGTTCAGTGCGACGGCTGGAACTGCTTTGGGTAGGGATGCGCGCGCAATGCTTTGTCCAGTTGGCTTTCGTTGTTTAACAGTTTAGGCGACACGGCGCGGCGTGGAGCGGCGGGCCATATTTGGCCCTCGGACCAAGTTGGGCAATCCGACGGGGATGAAGCTACGATACGAGTAACTGACAACACTGGGTACTTCAACGCCACCCCACTACGAGCGCTGCTAGGCAAAAGTTCGCCTCATGATTGGTTGACTTTGACTTACTTGACTTATGTCCTCCAAGGAGCAAAGGGCTTCCACAAGAGCTTTCCAGCCTTGTTATATTTGGTGTTTTGTGTTGTTGATAACATGGCGGCTCCGCATGCTTGAAACACGTTACGGTAACTGTTCATTATCCTGATTTTGAGAGATATTTAAGTCACTTCTACGCTAAAACTAATCGCAATAGCAAATATTGTTCCTGGGTAACACGATTCTGTCGTATTTCTGCAGCTTATAATTCTGATCCATACTTAACATTCGTAAACCGTATTTGTCAAATGTTGCTCACGCCAAAGAATATGAGTCATACGACATCGGCGTGAACAGTTATGAATAAAACCACCCAGTCCAAAGTCTCAAGTTGGTGCGATTTTTTTAAATGGAAATGTGTCCTTAAATAAAATACGGATTGGAGTGACCCAGTTGAAAATGAAAATCCACAGCCTGCTTCCAGTCTCCGACCGGGTCAGGAATGGAATGAATGAAGCCCCCATCTAGCGGCGAGGATATGAACTGTGCCGGCTGCCGAGGCCTGACGCACTCCTCTGGGGCAATGATTAAATGAATGACAGATGAAATGAAATGATAGTGGAGAGTGTTGCTGGAATGAAAGTTTGACAGGGAAAACCGGAGTACCCGGAGAAAAACCTGTCTGCCTCCGTTTTGTCCAGCACAGATCTCACATGGAGTGACCGGGATTTGAACCACGGACCCAGCGGTGAGAGGCCGGCGTGCTGCCGCCTAAGCCACGGAGGCTTCTAGTGACCCAGTTAAATAAAATAAAAACATAAAATGAAAACATATTTGGGAGCTAATATTTCCATACTGGTAGTTGGCTGCCAAACTACCAGGCGTGCTGCAGTAGTTTCTTGTTTCCATGCTTCACCATGCGGCATTCACTTCTATTAAATTTGGTGTTCTGTGGGCAATCCTGCCTTATAGCATGCACGGGTGGATAGAGTGCTTTAACAACAACAGCAATGGATTTTAAACGTATTGTTGGAATTTAACCACATACAGTCCAGGAAAGTGGGTATAATATTGCTAATTTACACAAGATACGGCAGCTGGTCAGACAAGTCAGCATGACGAGGGCCGCTCGGCGAGGCGAATATGATTTAGTCCCGCCCAGCGGAACCGTGTGGGTGTGTGGATCGTTGGGACTTTCTTTCATACTCTTGGCGTAACTACGGGCAGGGCCGTGGAAGCGAGTACGGGCCCTAGGGCTAGGACTTACGGGCCCCCTCCATATTGTTTCGTCCTCGTGATATCGTGTGGATATCACCGACAGTAGTGGCTACGCTGGCTAAAGCGCAGCGTTAGGCCATGGGGTCAAGCTCTCTGCTGACTCGGTAGACGCGTGGGTTCAAGCCCCAACGTCGGCCGTCCTTGAAATGGTTTTCCGTGGTTTCCCATTATCAACACCATGCAAATGCTGTAACGGTACCTTCTGACAGGCTACGGCCGCTTCCTTCCACATCCTTGCCCAGTTTCATTCATCTTCATCCATTCCATCTCTCATCCCGACGCGCAGGTCGCCTACGGGCGTCTACTAGAAAGACCTCCACTCGGTCTCTCAGGAGGTCACTCGACAAAAAAAAAAAAAAAAAAAAATGAATATCAAATTTGCTCTATTATATTAAGGCACACTAAACAACCTTTGAATTTTTTAATTTACTTTCTTTTTTGGAACATACTAATTTTCTTGTTTGTAAAATTGCAATGTCGTTTTTGTTGTATCTGACCGAAAATATTACTCTCTCTCATCACAAGAACAATTTCAACGCCTTTCACAATATTATGTACTAAAATTCGGTTTTTCGAAGGTTCATAAATGTAGCTTAGTGGCTATTAGATCGAGTTGAAATGTTATTTAGAAACTTTCCTCTCCCTACAATCAGTGGAAACTGTACTATTTCTCGGCCCCAAGATATGAAGATAATGGTTATTTGCATGTGCTCATTATACAGGGTTATTCACCTAAGATGTTACTCGCCAATATCTTCTAAACCGTTGAAGATATTGTTACGTGCCACCCCCTTGTGGCACTTTTGTTAACTGGATTTCGGTGGGTAGAAAGCACAACACCAATTACTGCTTTAAAGAGAAGTTAGCTTTATTGCTTGCAGGAAAGATACACCACTCAACAGCAAATACAAGCAATTAGAACCTTACTCCAGTTTCCTCAAGTCACTTCCTTGAGCGCTCTTGCCCCTTTCACTTGTCAACAAACCACAGAAGTAAAACCGTCTTAATGAGTCCGGTGGCCTTGACAGAAGCTACCTGCACCTCTTCCTCATGTACACCAACTACAGTTACTTACGATAATCCGCTACACGCTGTTTCGCTGTCCACAAGCTGGGGAAACAATGTCACTGGATTTCGTAACTCGCACGGCACTTCATCACCACACTTCGGTCGCTCAGGAAAGACGCTCGCACTAGCTCGTAAAACACACACCCACAGAAAACTCGGTCCCCTCACTGTTGAAGCCGCTTATATGGCAGGCTGGTGACTCAATGAATTCTAGAATCGGCCAGGACACACGGCTTCTCGACATTTCCTTCACAGGCTGGGTCACAAATATTCTGGACCATCCCTTTCACTTCGCAGTCCGATGCGTAACGCGCACGTAATACACTGAGGCAGAGCACACACAGCCCGGGGGAGCTGTGACTCATGCGGCGAGCGACAAAACAAACTCACAGCCGTAACAATATCAATATTCTGTTTTCACTTTTGGGAATGGTGCTAAGGGGCTCATACATTAAGTTATACTCTTTTTTCCTTTCTGGGAAAATAGCTGAGATATTGGTACCAACTTCGTTTTTCTTAATGGAACTATACTATTTTTTGCATAGAGGGTAAATGATTTCACTGAGACATATTCAACGGTGTTATTATTTCCCAAATCGGACGAGTACTTTTTGAGAAATCGAGGATTTAAAAATTGTGCTACGCCCCGCCTTCTTTCGGTGACGCGTTGTGTGAGAGCGAATGGCTAGTACATAGCTTGTTGGTGCTCTTAAATAGCGTCACAGGGGTAGTCTGTTTCAAAACAAAATGAATACCCTGTAATCAGAATCGTAGTCGTTATTATCGGACTTTGGTATTTTGGGAAATGTAGATAAGTGATGAAAAGAAATGGAAAAATGAAGTTTCATTATTTGTTGTCTAATATATTCTTCCGTAACTTGATGTTTGGAATAATGGGACGATTTAACAGATGATGGCGTACACTGTTTTTAATTTCCTGTAACATGTAGAATAAATAGGGTTATTCACCTAAGATGTTACATGGAAATAACGTCCAAACCATTAAATGAAGGAAGGAAGATTGTAGTTTTACGTGACCGTGAATCTTGCGATTATGAGCCACGGAACCTCCTTTTTACGTGGAATCCGAACCACAGGACATGGCATTTCACTTCGATAATCTCACATGCATTGACCGGGAATTGAACTCAGCCCACCTTGGTGACAGGCCAACAGCTTGACCACTTGATCGAGGCAGAGCCAAGAATCGAACCTTGGACCTCCGGGGTGGCAGCTAAGCACACTGACCACTACACTAAGGAGGCGACCTCTCCAGACATACATGACTAAAACACTGGAAGGGGTACAGAGAATAGTTGTTTTTATTTCATTTCCGGGGCTTGGACATCGTGGTCATGAAGCCCCATGTGCTTGGTGGTGTGTGTGTGTACTGTATTTATGTTAGAAAGTGTCTGATAACCGGTGTTATTGTGGTGTCTGTAGTGGTGTACTGTATTCCTAATTTAGGTGAGGAATTGGGACGGAGGTGGCCGTTGTCGTCAGTTAGGAACCCTCCCGACATTTGCCTGGAGTAGCAGTGGGAAACCACGGATCACTTCCAGGATATCTGAGATGGGTATCGAACCCACCTCTTCTCAGTTTCCCTAACGAGGTGGAGTGTAACACGTTCCAGCCCTCCGACCAGAATTAAATTGCTTATCGAAGCCTCCGTGGCTTAGGCGGCAGCACGCTGGCCTCTCACCGCTGGGTCCGTGGTTCAAATCCCGGTCACTCCATGTGAGATCTGTGCTGGACAAAACGGAGGCAGACAGGTTTTTCTCCGGGTACTCCGGTTTTCCCTGTCAAAATTTCATTCCAGCAACACTCTCCACTATCATTTCATTTCATCTGTCATTCATTTAATCATTGCCTCAGAGAGTGCATCAGGCCTCGGCAGCCGGCACAGTTCATATCCTCGCCGCTAGATGGGGGCTTCATTCATTCCATTCCTGACCCGGTCGGAGACTGGAAGCAGGCTGTGGATTTTCATTTCAGAGCCGGGAATTGAACTCGGACCACCACAGGGACAGCTAAGAATCCAAGCCGCTACACGTGATTAAGAAAGTCGTCGGGGTACGGAGAAGAGTGCCTGTTTGTTGTTACAGTATTTCATTTCCGGGGCTTTGATAGCGTGGTCAGGTAGCCCCATTTGCTTGGGTGTGTGTGGTGAGTTCGCCAGTCGTAAAATAACGTTGCACACCCAGGGTATGTTACGGTATATCACATTATGTGTACGATAGTTTACAGTACATGCCTGGTATCCATCAGTTCTGTGGCTGGCATCACACCCAGGAACCTGCTTGCCCGATCGCACGCTGTATGATGCGGCATGCACAACAGCTTATGTTGTTGTTATTGATATCTCAAAAAGTAACTGTCCGACTTTGAAAATACTTACATACTTAAACTTGTACGCGGTTGAACATTTAGACCAGCCGTATGAATTCGAGCCGTTCCATTCAAAATATGGAGATAGTATCAATATCTCGGTTATTGCCAGTAGTGGCTACGCTGGCTAACGCGCAGCATTAGGTCATGGGGCCAAGCTCTCTGCTGACTCGGTAGACGCTTGGGTTCGAGCCCCACCGTCGGCCGTCCTTGAAATGGTTTTCCGTGGTTTCCCCATTTTCAACACCAGGCAAATGCTGGGACGGTACCTTCTGACAGGCCACGGCCGCTTCCTTCCATATCCTTGCCCAGTTTCATTCACCATCATTCATTTCATCGCTCATTAACTCCTCTCCTGAGGTTAGCATCAGGAAGGGCATCCGGCCGTAAAAATCATCGCCACAAGACTTCCATCGCATCTCATCCCCGACCCCGTTGGAAAACGGGAATAATAAGGGGTAGTCATACATCAATATCTCGGTTATTACTTACCCCCATGAGAACAAGTAGCACATTATTTCTCATCCCCTGGGTATCATTAACGCATATGAAATCAGAATACCGATATCTTTAATGGTTTAGACATTATTTCCATGTAACATCTTAGGTGAATAACCCTATTTATTCTACATGTTACAGGAAATTAAAAACAATGCACGCCATCATCTGTTAAATCGTCCCATTATTCCAAACATCAAGTGACTGAAGAATTTATTAGACAACAAATAATGTAACTTCATTTTTCTATTTCTTTTCATCACTTATCTACATTTCCCAAAATACCAAAGTCCGATAATAACGACTACGATTCTGATTACAGGATATTCATTTTGTTTTGAAACAGACTACAGCTGTGACGCTATTTAAGTGCACCAACAAGCTATGTACTAGCCATTCGCTCTCACACAACGCGTCACAGAAAGAAGGCGGGGCCTAGCACAATTTTTAAATCCTCGATTTCTCAAAAAGTACTCGTCCGATTTGGGAAATAATAACACCGTTGAATATGTCTCAGTGAAATCATTTACCCTCTATGCAAAAAATAGTATAGTTCCATTAAGAAAAACGAAGTTGGTACCAATATCTCAGCTATTCACACAGAAAGGAAAAAAGAGTATAAGTTAATGTACAGTATGAGCCCCTTAGCACCATTCCCAAAAGTGAAAACAGAATATTGATATCTTCAACGGTTTAGAAGATATTGGCGAGTAACATCTTTGGTGAATAACCCTGTAGTATTTTGTAGCATATTCAATTGATTCAGATACATTGAATACCGGTATAATAAAATGTCAAATGTGTTGGCAAATACGTACAATTGAGTTCTCTACTTTCCGGGGTTCTCTACTTTCGCGGGCCCGTCAGCAAGACTGGGCCCCAGGGCAACAGCCCCGTTTGCCCCTCCCTATCGTCGGGCCTGACTACGGGGTGTGATCAAGGGGATCAATCTTCCCCCGCAGAGCCAAATATTGAAATGTGATGTTTGTGTCTTCAATCTTTTAACTAGTTTGATACAGCCCTCCATGCTTCCCTGTCCTCAGCTAATTGTTTCATCTCTACATAGCTACCACACCCAACATCCGAGGCAATCTGTTTAGCATATTCTAACCTTGGGCCACCTCTACAGTTCTTATCCTCGACCCTTCCTTTCATAACTAACTTTGCTATTCCTGCGTGTCTTAGTATGTGTCCTACCAACCTATCTCTTCTCTTCATTAGCAGTCGCCAGAAACATCTCTCCTCTCCCACTTGTATTAATACCTCTTTATTTGTAACCCTCTCTACCCATCTGATCTTCATTATTAAAAATAAAAACAAGAAAGAAACGTTTGCGAATAGGGACTCGACCCCACGACCCTCGGATTACCGTCCTGTACTCTTTCCGCTTCGCCAGTGGCTTCGGTAGCGTAGTCAGTAGCATGCTGAACTCCTATGCCCAAGATCGCTGGTTCAAACCCGGCCGAGATCATCGGAATTTTTAAGAGCGTTAAAATCCCTCAGTAAGTTAAGCCTTCCTTTGGAGGGGAAGTAAACCCAGCGGGCCCATGCCATTGATTTATGACATGTGAAAGAACCTTCCACGACAATAGGTAGTGTGTAGCCAAATTTGTAGGTTATATTTCGTTAGAAACGTTCTATCAAGTTCCAACGTTCGTTGCTAGGTGCCAGTGGCATCTGGTAGCCAAAATTGGAACTACTTGAAAATGAACTTCTTGATCTTAATTCATTCATCTCATCCACACGCGACGGTACTTGTAACTCACCCCATGGGTGTCCGCATAGAAGCAGCTACAGACTCTGTCGAGCCGAACATGTCCTCGGACACTCCCGGCACTAAATTTAAGTTAGTGTGTGTTATCTGTATTTAAGGTAAGGACTGCAGACGATCAATTTCAATTTTGCTACCAAATGCTACCGTCAACAACACCTAGCTGTGAACTTGGCTACTAGATGCCACCGCAACTGGCACCTGGCTGCAAACGTTGGAACGTAAAAGCGTTAATCAAATCTAACCTTCCTTTTTTTTCTTCCAAAAGTATAGTAGACCGCCGTCTTTACTTCCCCTCCGAGTTTGAACCTGCGATCTTGGGCATAGAAGCTCAGCATGCTGCCAAATACGCCATCGAAGCCGCTATTAAGCAGTTCAAGCACGAAAACAGCTTGGTTTCATGAAATAGCGGAAGACTTCAGGCAGGCAAATGATAGGCGATGGAGGAGAATTCAGAAACAAAATTAAGAACACAAAATGTATAGTACCTGAAGAGAAGAAGACGGGAGCATTGAGGACAGGAAACAGGAACACAGTCAATGGATGAAGAGATTTTGGGAAGAGAAGAGGAAGAAGGGAAGCAAGTGAAAATTGTGTCATCGTGAGTTCAAACACTGTTCATAAGGGCAACACTGATTTAATAATAATAATATTAATAACTAGAGGACACAAGCGAGAACTCTCACATGAGTACAAACCACCCGCCTGGCTTTTTTTTGGTTAAACGCGACACAGTTCTGACAGGGGCTATCGTCTTGTTTATTTGTTTACACGCACTTTATAAACAAATAAATATATTTCCCTTGACTTTTCAAGAATTGCAAGATATTTCCTGTACTTTGGAGACGATTTGGATGATTTTGGTACAAACCGCATCTTCTAACTTTCTCTGGTTTAAGAGATTGAGTTTCGTGAAACGTACACTTTAGCGTTTATATATAATAATAATAATAATAATAATAATAAAAATAATAATAACACCAAAGAAGACCTCAAAATGTTCCAAATCAATCCCGACGACGCATTGGACAATGATCACTTCCACAAAAAGATAGTGACGAACGGGTTCAACAGAGTTAGTTCGTTATTGGAGTGTTGCGAAACAGCGAGGTCATCTGCCCCGGCTCAACCGAGCCTTGCCTCCAATAAGAAGACATGGTGTCCCTTGGACGCAAGCTTATTCCCAAAGGATGAGGGAATTATGGACGAAAAAAAAAAAAAGATGGGCCTAGCGAATTATATACTATAAAACCTGCCTAAAACGTAACGCGATCGTTTCGGGAATATTACACATTGCGATGCAGATGCGTTTGAAATTCCCCTAAGAACAAAATGGTGGATTCCGTGACGTCATCAACGACGTCACGAAATACTCCTCTGGCAAGCTTACGGGAAAAGCCTGGGTAATAACACCAAAAACACAAAGCAGCATTTACCAAAAACCTTCGAAACGCACTGTGTATCGGAATCTGTAATTGACCTACAATGCTCAATTACTAGGGACCGGAAAAAATCGCATTTGCGATAAATGCGATTTTTTGTAATATGTGTTAAAATCATTTTTTAAATAGTTTTAAGGTATTCTGAAGCACTGTGGTACCTAAATTCAAAATGCGACAAAATGCGAATTTTGACCAAAATGCGAAATTAGCACAAATATGCGATTTTGGTGCGAATTCTGCGAAAATTTGTTATTTTAGTGGCGAAAACCACATATTTCGGCGAAATCATGAGAAATACTGCAAATATGACGCATATCTTTTTCAACCGCTCTAATCGATATACCGTATTTGCTCGCGTATATCTCGCCCCCGCGTATATCTCGCACCCCATGTTTTTAATTGAAATTTCAGGGGGAAAAAGTACTCGCATATATCTCGCATTCATTACTGACACCGTCATATAAGTGACCGTAATAACCTTCAGGTAGAAACACGTTCGATTTAGCGTGCCACAGCAGTCGTCATTGTCCAAGAACTTACCCGAAGCGATACTAACAGGAAGAGCGAGCAACAACGAGTTGATCCGAACTTCGATACGAGCCGATTAAGGATCGAGGCACCGCGTGCAAGCATACGGCGCTGCGTGAGTGTTAGCACGCTGTACATCATTCGCCGCGTCTTCGGCCAAGATTGGCTAAATTTGCCGCCTTGAGACACGTTCGAATTAGCGATTAGCACGCCACAACAGTTGTGCAAGTAGGCCTACTGTTACATCGCAGAGAAACGCAGTTCAGTCTTCTCGAATATCAATGATTTCGTCTTTACGCATTGCGTCACATCAGAGCTCGGCCGCGTGCAAGCATACGGCGCAGCGTAAGTGTTAGCACGCTGTACATCGTTCGCCGCGTCTTCGGCCACGGTTGGCTAAATTCGCCGCCTTGAGATACGTTCGAATTAGCGATTAGCGCGCCACAACAGATGCGCAAGTAGGCCTACTGTTACATCGCAGGGAAACGCAGTTCAGTCTTCTCGAATCTCAATGATTTCGTCTTTACGCATTGCGTCGCATCAGAACTCGGCCGCGTGCAAGCATACGGCGCAGCGTGAGTGTTAGTACGCTGTGCATCGTTCGCCGCGTCTTCGGCCACAGTTGGCTAAATGCAATTCAAACCCAGATGAAAGAAAGTGAAAAATGTGATATCATACTTGCATTAACTGCAGTTCAGACAGAGTTCAGCATATTTGTAAATACTGTTTTGTGGACCCCAACGAACAATGTAGATAGCGAGCGTGTGTTGTCCCATTACAACACAGTGGTTACAGACAGAAGGTACAATTTGAAAGAAAGCAATGCTGAACTACTGACAATGCTTTTGTTTGAGGACTATAACTGCACTTCATAACCTTGAAGTCGTTAAAATAATATTACAATGTGATGATTTTTAACTTTGTAAATAGATGCTAATTTTGAAGAAAATAGATGCTAATTTTGAAGAAAATAGATGCTAATTTTTCCGGTCCCTATCAATTACAGATTGCGATACATGCGAAATTTTCGCAATTTGAGGTTATATTTTTAAAATTCTCTATCGGAATCTGTAATTGGCCTATATAGCTCAATTACAGATGACAATACACATCCTAATTATTTTAATTTCATAATTATAAAACATTGTATCGAAATCTGTAATTGACCTATATAGCTCAATTACAGATGATGATGCACATCGTAATTATTTTTATGTTCGACTATGTCGAAATGTAAACATTATGTGTCAGAAAACTGTATCATAATGATAGTCATTATAACACTATGTTTCATTATGAAACAGTTTCTCCCACCAATCAGAGCTCAAGAAACAGTTGTGTGGCCAATTAGATAAGGATACCTTCGCGCATGCGCTCAAAATTCAACATATTTCTGTGTAGTCAAGCAAAGTGAATGGTCTCTGCTTTCGGAGTGCCTTGACCACGCATGCGCTGTGTTCACTAATAACTGAATTAACTGAATCCCACAGATATTTATGAATATTTATGTTAAAACATATAATAAAGTTATAATTATCGTCGAACATAAACAGTCCTATGCAACTCGCCTATAATGGTAATTAAGACACTCTTATTGAAATTATAAAACTCGCATACGCTCGTTTTATAAAGATACTCGTGTCTTAATTATAGCCATTATAGGCTCGTTGCATAATGTACTATTATTTCATAATTCTAAAGGATTCTATCGAAATCTGTAATTGACCTTCTATTTTTCCGTTTTCGCAGGTTTCCGTTTTACAAAAGGTTGAGTTTTTAAAAGACAAAATACACTACAGAGAAATACTGTATTGTCGCAATGGATTACTATGAAATAATTTGATTTTTTTCCCCACTTTAAACAACACAGTTAATTCTTTAGCCAGACGTTTGTTTGTCTCGTGTTCTTCAAAAACTTTAATTTTCTTCTCCAGTGTAAGTGTCTTATGTTTAGAAGTCATTGTCACTGAATTACAGCACGTAAATAAATGCAGTACACAGTAAAAAGTGCACCTTTAAAAATCACTCAAGTTCACTGTTTGCGTCTACTCGTACTTCTTCTGTCATTTGTCAGAAGGAAACCATGTGTATTACAAGAGGGTTGGAGGAAGTAACAGTACATTCCATTTACTTACAGATGTGAAATGTAGCATACCTGCAGCAACCTTGAGGAAAAATTAGCGTTAATGTTTCCTAGAACTTTGGTGCAAGTACAGTTACGCACAAAATTTAGTACATAGCTTTGTATTATGGATAAGAGCGTCCGTCTTAGTCAGGTGATTTTCGCCTCGAGTTCCGGAATTTCTTTCCGTTTCCGCGTAAGGCAGTTTTCCGGTTTACAGTGCCAATTGACATAGGAAATACCTCCGTTCCGAATTTTGTTTTCGGTTTGTCCAGGTTACCGGTAAGTTACATAATAATAATAATAATAATAATAATAATAATAATAATAATAATAATAATCTCGTATGGCCTCGGTGGCCGGGTGCAAGCTTTGTTATTTGACACCCAAAGGTTAGTTTGCATGTCGAATTTAGTTGTTCCTTGAAGCACTATGAAAGTCAAGGAGGCAAGATATCTAAGCTCCTTGAACCTTATAGCGCTTTCCAGTAGAGAAATGAGGAACATTGTGTTGGCGGAAACCCCCAATATTAATTTTGTCATTATGAACACTGCCTACTGAAATCAAATGGGTTCTTTGACATGTCAACATCGTATGACATGGTGTCGTAATTTTTGCCGCCTTTCAAAAATCGCTTACCACGGCCAGGAGCGAACCTGCAAGCTTGGGGTTAGTAGACCGACACGTTGACCACTCTCCCACCGTGGCAAGCACCGGTACATAAAGGGACCGGTTTAGGCAGGTTTCACTGTATACTAATAATAATAATAATAATAAAATACACGGATAGACAGTCTGAAAGACTAGACTTTATATCATTTTAAATGCTAGCAGCCGAGTACCAAGAAGGCAGTGCGAGAACAGAGTTTCAAGATTCTATTTTGTTTCTTCACTGCCTACTTGATTGTTCTCACACTGCCTTCTTGAATCTCTGTTTTCACTGCCTTCTTGGTAACTCGGCTGCTACATCGTACTATGACGTCACACACCTTAGTGCATTCTCGGTACATTTCGTCCCGTCACCGTAACGTAACGCCAGACCCCAGATAAAGTCGACATAATTATTTAAAATGATAATAATAATAATAATAATGATGACAGCGGTGGATGAACAAGCCATTCAATACAACAACCGAACCGCTGAAAGCTACCCGCGATCTGTTTGATTTCACTTACAGTAGAGGGCTATTTGCCTTCTTTTCTGACAGGACCTTAAGTTTTAATTTACAACTGGTTTTTAAAACTTATAATCTCTTGTAAGATAGCATTTTACTTACTTACACAACACAGTATTAGCTTTGGCAGTGGAGAATACATAAATCTTACTTGTAATCTATAGATGATATCCTGCGGCACGAAGGCTGTCAGGTTGTGGATCTTAGCAAGTGACCACGTGGAGGCGTACTCCATAATCATGTTGCCTAATCGTCCTCCACTCTGCACGGTCAAAGTCGCGTCTGGAATACACATCCTCTTCTTGTTGGCTAGGAACAACGTGGGATACACAACTTCCTGGTTAGGAAATTCGTACACATAAAATGGTTTTCTTGGAGTGTAGTAGAAATCTTGCTGATACACCACGAACGTAGCGAATGTTGTTAGCAAGATGAATGACAGAAAATAGAAGCAAGTAGATCGAACAGATCGTTGACAAGCTTTTAGGGACCTCATGATTCACTTCATTAATATTTTAAAATACTCACTTCACAATGTTAATGACAAAATCGAAGCGCTAAGTTATAAATACTTCATAGAAAATTGTTCACTTCGATCGCTTGAATGAATCGAGGAAACCTATCAAATTATTCACAACCCTTCCGTTGCATTTCTGTAGCCCACTTGATACTTAAATACGGTACCATTTAACATTTCAACTCACAACATTCAGTTAAGCTTGCACGGGACATTCGTGTGTTTCGCAACTACCTTTACGTATCAGTTCATATTATACATTCCTACACAGCCATATAATTATATCAACTCAGTAATTAATGGATTTTTCAAAATCTAAATTAAATCACGCTCTATTTGATATCCTAAATGAAACTAAACCTATCATTAAACTCACAATAATTCCATTTTCGTGTAAATATAATTCATTTATCGAACAACAAAAGCTACTATTCAAAAGCGCTTAATATGCAAATCACAGACTTTTATAGTTACCGGTACTAACTTCTTTTAAATATATTATACTGTACGGTATTATTTTTCTATTCCATTGCTGTAAATATTTAAAAAAATATATTAAAATATAATAAAATGTTTAAAATCTGTTATCATAAAATAATCTTTAGGAAATGGTTGCTAGATTTTCAAAATATCTGAAAGAAGCTAAAATAAAAATTAAATATTATAAAATTAACCATCAAAAGCAATGTCTATAACATTAAATCGGTACCGTAGTAAAATATTGCGCACAAGTTTAGTGACGAAAATATTTAATTTCATCTAAATAATGCGATAAAAAATATATATTCTAGTACCCCATATTAATTGAATTGATTTAACTTATATATCCTCGTAAGATTTTTGTCTTACAACCTCGACAAAATGCATTTTTTTAACATTATTTTTAATATGCGATACTATTTAGTTATAAATAAACCTAACTAGAAAGGTGTGTTTATATTTACTATTTCAATAAAATTTGTGAGCTTATATTCTTATAAATGTCATAACTCTATCAAATAATATGTCTTGAAATCCCCCTTAATGTCATTGATACCATTTCACGGCAGTTCTGATTCGATTCTCGTTCACCATCACAGGCTCAGAATTAATTCACAATACATTATTATAAATGGCACACGTGATTTCTAGAAGATCGATCGTAACACATGTTTTCACTGAATATGACTCACAGCACTGTTCGCCTCGTAGCACCAAGTACCACCATCTACGCGACTTCCCGCACCATTGGTGCAGAACACCTGTCTGCTACCACACTACTTTCGTTAAATCATTGTGTATGGAAAAAGAGAACAAACAAAAACCGCGCGCACTGCGGTCGGATATCTGCTTTCAACTGCCTTGTATATCGTTCGTTCCTTCTTCGTGGGCGCATGCGCCGTCACTAAAGAATCCAAAGCACACGGTCACAAAACAACAGCGCAGTGGAAGGACTTGAGTCAAGACAAACGCATTTTATTGTTACCGAACTTAACGTTCTTCCCATCAGAAGTGTTGTATAAAATACTATAGCTCCTCTTTGCTGAAAAGGATCATGTCTATAAACGTGGCCGAAGAGTTACACAATGCACATTCTTATACTCTCTCCTCATTACGAACGAGCATTCCTTTCTCCTACTAGTCAAGTGTGTCATTCCTCTTGGTTGTTCTTGCTTACAATATGAGAAACCGGTTTCTAACATCTATTCTCATTGAACTTCTAATGGATGTATTCAGGGCTATGATCACGCAGTCACGGCCTGTTTGATTCTGTAGATACCGTACCTTCAGTTGCCAAGGGTGATGAAGTAGAAACCATTCAACAACAATGGTTTCTGGAAGGGTGCGAATTAGCAAAGAAAGGGGATTTCCCTTTCAGAGGTTAGTTATTGCTGTTTAAAGGGGCGGAACTACAAGGTCATCTGCCCCTAAACCTTTCAGAGGAGTTAGTTACTGGAGTTTTAAGGGTTGGTTGGTTGGTTCCATTAGTTTAGGGGCTGCGACAACGCGGTCATGTAGCCCCGTGTACTTTGGTTGTGTGTAGAATCTGTCTGATAACTGGTTTTAATTGTGATGACTGAATTAGTGTGTGTTGTCTTTTTAATTCAAGTAAGGATTGCGGACGATAATTTCAGGTAGTTCCTACTTTCGCTATCAAATGCTACCGTCCAGGACACCTAGCTGTGAACTTGGCTACTACTAGATGCCATCGCAACCAGCGCCTGGTGACGAACGATGGAACTTGAGAGCATTAATCAAACCTAACCTACAAATTTGGCTTCACACAAATTTAGTTAGTGGAAGGTTCTTTCACATGCCATAAATCTATGACATGGGCCCGCCGGCTTTACTTCCTCTCCGAAGGAAGGCACACTGAGGGATTTTTAACGCTCATAAAAAAAACTGATGACTTCGGCCGGGTTGGAACACCGCGCCCTTGGGCAAAGAAGATCAGCTTGCTACCAACTACTCCACCGAAGCCGCCAGATTTAAGGGCCGGGATAGCGAGGTCATCTGCTCCTCATTTCATGGAATTGGGTTCCTTTTACGTTCAAAACGTCTTCGAGCAAAGGTTACTAACCGCTTGACAGAAAAATATAAAAAAGGTTACTTAGTAAATCCACATTATTTATTTAATTACCAGGGGACCTGCGCGAGAACTCTCACATTTCAACAGATATGTCGTCGTGCATTAACCTCGCAAAGCAGAATAAAGGCTCGATGCGACACAGTTCTGGGAGAGGGCTATCCAAGGCTCAACGCGACATAGTTCTGGCAGGGGCTATCCAAAGCTCGACGCGACACAGTTCTGGGAGGGGGCTATCCAAGGCTCAACGCGACATAGTTGTGGTAGGGGCTATCCTAGGCTCAACGCGACACAGTTCTGGTAGGGGCTATCCAAGGCTCAACGCGACACAGTTCTGGGAGGGAGCTATCCAAGGCTCGACGCGACACAGTTCTGGTAGGGGCTATCCAAGGCTCAACGCGACACAGTTCTGGGAGGGAGCTATCCAAGGCTCGACGCGACACAGTTCTGGTAGGGGCTATCCAAGGCTCAACGCGACATAGTTCTGGTAGGGGCTATCCTAGGCTCAACGCGACACAGTTCTGGTAGGGGCTATCCAAGGCTCAACGCGACACAGTTCTGGGAGGGAGCTATCCAAGGCTCGACGCGACACAGTTCTGGGAGGGGGCTATCCAAGGCTCGACGCAACACATTTCTGGGAGGGGGCTATCCAAGGCTCGACGCGACACAGATCTGGCAGGGAGCTATCCAAGGCTCGACACGACACAGTTCTGGGAGGGGGCAATCCAAGGCCCTACGCGACATAGTTTTGGCAGGGGGCTATCCAAGGCTCAACGCGATATAGTTATGGTAGGGACAATCCAAAACTCGACGCGACATTGTTCTGGCAAGGGCTATCCAAGGTTTGACGCGACATAGTTCTGGCAGGGGGGCTATCCAAGGCTCGACGCGACGCAATTCTGGCAGGGGGCTATCCAAGGCTTGATGCGACACAGTTCTGGTAGGGGGCTATCCAAGGCCCGACGCGACACAGTTCTGGCCGGTGCTACCCAAGACTCGACGCGACACAGTTCTGGGAGGGGGCTATCCAAGGCTCAACGCGACATAGTTCTGGGAGGGGCTATCCAAGGCTCGACGCGACATAGTTATGGTAGGGGCTATCCAAGGCTCAACGCGACACAGTTCTGGGAGGGGCTATCCAAGGCTCGACGCGACATAGTTATGGTAGGGGCTATCCAAGGCTCAACGCGATATAGTTCTGAGAGGGGCTATCCAAGGCTCGACGCGACACAGTTCTGGGAAGGGGCTATCCAAGGCTCGACACGACACAGTTCTGGGAGGGGGCTATCCAATGCTCGATGCGACACAGTTCTGGGAGGGGGCTATCCAAGGCTCGACGCGACACAGTTCTGGGAGGGGGATATATAACGCTCGATGAGACACAGTTTTGGGAGGGGGCTATCCAATGCTCGACGCGACACAGTTCTGGGAGGGGGATATCCAAGGCTCAACGCGACATAGTTCTTGCCGGGGGCTACCCAGGGCTCGACGCGACATAGTTCTTGTAGTGGGCTATCCAAGGCTCAACGTGACATAGTTATGGTAGGGGCTATCCTAGGCTCAACGCGACACAGTTCTGGTAGGGGGCTATCCAAGGCTCGACGCGACACAGTTCTGGCAGGCAGCTATCCAAGGCTCGACGTGACACAGTTCTGGGAGGGGGCTTTCCAAGGCTCGACGCGGCATATTTCTGGAAGGGGGCTATCCAAGGCTCGACGCGACACAGTTCTGGGAGGGGGCTATCCAAGGCTCAACGCGACATAGTTCTGGCAGGGGCTATCCAAGGCTCGACGCGACACAGTTCTGGGAGGGGGCTATCCATGGCTCGACGCGACATCGTTCTGGTAGGTGCTATCCAAGGCTCAACGCGACAAAGTTATGGTAGGGGCTATCCAAGGCTCGACGCGACACAGTCCTGGGAGGGGGCTATCCAATGCTCGACGCGACACAGTTCTGGTAGGGGGCTATCCAAGGCTTGACGCAACATAGTTCTTGCAGGGGGCTACCCAAGGCTCGACGCGACATAGTTCTGGTAGTGGGCTATCCAAGGCTCAACGCGACATAGTTATGATAGGGGCTATCCAAGGCTCAACGCGACACAGTTCTGGGAGGGGCTATCCAAGGCTCGACGCGACATAGTTATGGTAGGGGCTATCCAAGGCTCAACGCGACATAGTTCTGGGAGGGGTTATCCAAGGCTCGACGCGAAACAGTTCTGGGAGGGGGCTATCCAAGGCTCGACGCGACACAGTTCTGGGAGGGGGCTATCCAATGCTCGATGCGACACAGTTCTGGAAGGGGGCTATCCAATGCTCGACGCGACACAGTTCTGGGAGGGGGATAACCAAGGCTCAACGCGACATAGTTCTGGCAGGGGCTATCCAAGGCTCAACGTGACACAGTTCTTGGAGGGGCTATATAAGGCTCGACGCGACATAGTTATGGTAGGCGCTATCCAAGGCTCAACGCGACATAGTTCTGGTAGGGCTATTCAAGCCTCGACGCGACATAGTTATGGAAGGGGCTATCCATGGCTCAACACGACATAGTTCTGGCAGGGGGCTATCCATGGCTCAACGCGACATAGTTCTGGCAGGGGGCTATCCAAGGCTCGACGCGACACAGTCCTGGGAGGAGGCTATCCAAGGCTCGACGCGACATAGTTCTGGTAGGGCTATCCAAGGCTTGAGGCGACACAGTTCTGCCGTGGGCTATCCAAGGCTCGACGCGACACAGTTCTGTCAGGGGGCTATCCAAGGCTCGACGCGACATATTTCAGGGAGGGGGCTATCCAAGGCTCGACGCGACACAGTTCTGCCAGGGGCTATCCAAGGCTCGACACGACACAGTTCTGGGAGGGAGTTATCCAAGGCTCGACGCGACACATTTCTGGCAGGCGGCTATCCAAGGCTCGACGTGACAAAGTTCTGGGAGGGGGCTATCCAAGGCTCGACGCGACACAGTTCTGGCAGGGAGCTATCCAAGGCTTGACGCGACATAGTTCTGGCAGGGGGCTATCCAACGCTCGACGCGACACAGTTCTGGGAGGGAGCTATCCAAGGCTCGACGCGACACAGTTCTAGAAGGGGGCTATCCAAGGCTCGACGCGACACAGTTTTGGCAGGGGGCTATCCAAGGCTTGACGCGACACAGTTCTGGTTGGGGGCCATCCAAGACCCGACGCGACACAGTTCTAGCAGGGGGCTATCCAAGGCTCGACGCGACACAGTTTTGGCAGGGGGCCATCCAAGGCTTGACGCGACACAGTTCTGCTTGGGGGCTATCCAAGACCCAACGCGACACAGTTCTGGCAGCAGCTATCCAAGACTTGACGTGACACAGTTCTGGGAGTGGGCTATCCAAGGCTCAACGCGGCATAGTTCTTGCAGGGGGCTATCCAAGGCTCAACGCGACATAGTTCTTGCAGGGGGCTATCCACGTTTCGACGCGACATAGTTCTGTCAGGGGGCTATCCAAGGCTTGACGTGACATAGGTCTGGTAGGGGGCTATCCAAGGCTCGACGCGACCTAGTTCTGGTAGGGGGCTATCCAAGGCTCGACGCGACATAGTTCTTGCAGGGAGCTATCCAAGGCTCGATGCGACATAGTTCTGGCAGGGGGCTATCGAAGGCTCGACGCGACATAGTTCTGGTAGGGTGCTATCCAAGGCTCGACGCGACATATTTCTTGAAGGGGGCTATCCCAGGCTCGATGCGACATAGTTCTAGAAGGGGGCTATCCAAGGCTCGACGCGACACAGTTTTGGCAGGGGGCTATCCAAGGCTTGACGCGACACAGTTCTGGTTGGGGGCCATCCAAGACCCGACGCGACACAGTTCTAGCAGGGGGCTATCCAAGGCTCGACGCGACACAGTTTTGGCAGGGGGCCATCCAAGGCTTGACGCGACACAGTTCTGCTTGGGGGCTATCCAAGACCCAACGCGACACATTTCTGGCAGCAGCTATCCAAGACTTGACGTGACACAGTTCTGGGAGTGGGCTATCCAAGGCTCAACGCGGCATAGTTCTTGCAGGGGGCTATCCAAGGCTCAACGCGACATAGTTCTTGCAGGGGGCTATCCACGTTTCGACGCGACATAGTTCTGTCAGGGGGCTATCCAAGGCTTGACGTGACATAGGTCTGGTAGGGGGCTATCCAAGGCTCGACGCGACCTAGTTCTGGTAGGGGGCTATCCAAGGCTCGACGCGACATAGTTCTTGCAGGGAGCTATCCAAGGCTCGATGCGACATAGTTCTGGCAGGGGGCTATCGAAGGCTCGACGCGACATAGTTCTGGTAGGGTGCTATCCAAGGCTCGACGCGACATATTTCTTGAAGGGGGCTATCCCAGGCTCGATGCGACATAGTTCTGGTAGGGGGCTATCCAAGGCTCGACGCAATATAGTTCTGGTAGGGGGCTATCCAAGGCTCAACGCGACATAGTTCTAGCAGGGGGCTATCCAAGGCTCGACGCGACATAGTTCTGGTAGGGGGCTATCCAAGGCTTGACGTGACATAGGTCTGGTAGGGGGCTATCCAAGGCTCGACGCGACCTAGTTCTGGTAGGGGGCTATCCAAGGCTCGACGCGACATAGTTCTTGCAGGGAGCTTCTCCAAGGCTCGATGCGACATAGTTCTGGCAGGGGGCTATCGAAGGCTCGACGCGACATAGTTCTGGTAGGGGGCTATCCAAGGCTCGACGCGGCATATTTCTGGAAGGGGGCTACCCAAGGCTCGACGCGACATAGTTCTGGGAGGGGGCTATCCAAGGCTCGACGCGGCATATTTCTGGAAGGGGGCTATCCAAGGCTCGACGCGACACAGTTCTGGGAGGGGGCTATCCAAGGCTTGACGCGACATAGTTCTGGTAGGGGCTACCCAAGGCTCGACGCGACATAGTTCTGGGAGGGGGCTATCCAAGACTCGACGCGACACAGTTCTGGGAGGGGGCTATCCAAGGCTCGACGCGACATAGTCCTGGTAGGGGCTACCCAAGGCTCGACGCGACATAGTTCTGGCAGGGGCTATCCAAGGCTCGACGCGACATAGTTCTGGAAGGGGCTACCCAAGGCTCGACGCGACATAGTTCTGGTAGGGGCTATCCAAGACTCGACGCGACACAGTTCTGGGAGGGGGCTATCCAAGGCTCGACGCGACATAATTCTGGGAGGGGGCTACCCAAGGCTCGGCACGATACAGTTCTGGGAGGGGGCTCCCCAAGGCTCGACGCGACATAGGTCTGGGAGGGGGCTATCCAAGGCTTTTCGACACAGAGTTCTGGGAGGGGGCTATCCAAGGCTCGACGACACATAGTTCTGGGAGGGGGCTATCCAAGGCTTTTCGACACAGAATTCTGGGAGGGGGCTATCCAAGGCTCGACGACACACAGTTCTGGGAGGGGGCTATCCAAGGCTCGACGCGACACAGTTCTGGGAGGGGGCTATCCAAGGCTTTTCGACACAGAATTCTGGGAGGGGGCTATCCAAGGCTCGACGCGACACAGTTCTGGGAGGGGGCTATCCAAGGCTTTTCGACACAGAATTCTGGGAGGGGGCTATCCAAGGTTCGACGACACTCAGTTCTGGGAGGGGGCTATCCCAGGCTCGACGCGACACAGTTCTGGGAGGGGGCTATCCAAGGCTCGACGCGACACAGTTCTGGGAGGGGGCTACCATCTTGTTTATTTGTTTAAATATTTATTTATATACAAAGAATTGTCGACATTTATGAAATGAGTGTGGAAATCGTCACTGCTCCGGGTAGTTATCTTTCTTTTCAATACTCATATTTTGTTATGATCGGTTACTTGTAAGCCTCGCAAAAGGGTTAATACTGAAATAATAAATATGATGATGTATCTTTCACTCGATCTTGGCGATCTTATGTCCACGTAAAATAACCCAGTGCTGTCATTTTTTAATATTTCCTGCTTTCTATCTTGTTTTTCTATAGTTCTTCTTGGCTTCAATTTATATTTTCCTCCTGTCTTTTGTCCAGATGTTTCTCCATTCCTTCATTTTTCTTTCTCGTGTAAACCATTGAAATTTTGTGTTGATCTTCGGAAAGTAATTTATTTATTTATTTATTTATAGCGGAGAACTGTATTTTGGTCTGAAGGAACGGCTCAACCTATTAGGCTCGATATAGTCTCGACTGGCTGGGAGGCGCTGTGTCCAAGGTCTGCAGGGTCGAATCCTGGCGCAGTCAGTTGGCATTTGAGGATGCTCAAATACTAGGGAGTCGTGTCAGTAGATTTACTGGTGCGTTAAAGATCCCCATTGGGGAAAAACGGCTGATGCGGATCTGTAATGTTTAAGTGGGGTAAGCGATCTCCCCCAACTTTTGATTGTGGTGCAGTTAAGCAGGCTAGGAACCATATTGTCACTGAATGTATGAGTAGGGCATTCACTGGATCAACACAGGACCTCGACTGAAGCCATAAGATGGCTAGAAAATTTGGACATTAATCTTTGAACACCCTTTTCCTTGCATGATTGTTACAGTTGTCATGTGTTACCTATTGTATATATGTATATTGTTTATGTTGATTGTTTTGTGTTGTGCCATACGCTAATAATAATAATAATAATAATAATAATAATAATAATAATAATCGGAGAAAACTTCTAACACCCCTGTGTTTCTAAAAGGGACGTAAAAGCAATAACATTCTTATTATTCTCTTGTTAGGTCTATTATTATTATTATTATTATTATTATTTTATTATTTTTACATCGTTATGTCCTACTCAGGGATTTAGCTGATGTGTTACCCTTCTTTTCCTCCCAAAATCTCTTCTTCCTCTCGCTAAGCTTCTTGCCTTGTTCTTCTCTCCAAAAGATAGCGGTTTCAAACCCGGCCGAGGCCGTTGGATTTTTTAAGAGCGTTAAAAATCCCTCAGTATGCCTTCCTTCGGAGGGGAAGTAAAGCCGGTTGTCCCATGTCATAGATTATGGCATGTTAAAGAACTTTCCACTAATTACACCTGTGTGAAACTAAATTGTATAAGTTAAGAATATAAACAACGCTCTTAGGTTGCTACGGCCGTTGCCAAGAGCCGACTACGATGGCGTCTAGTACCTAAGTTCTGAACTAGGTCTAGTAGTCGTTGACGGTGGCAAAAGTAGGAACTATTTGACAAATTCAAAGTTGCAGTCCATACTTGAATTAAAAAAACAGATACACACACTAATACAGTCATGATAATTAACACCGGTTAACAGACAGATTCTACACACACCCAAAGTACACGGGGCTACATTACCGCGTTGTCGCAGCCCCTAAACTAAGGATCCAACCAACCTTGTCTCCAAGTTACAGTGGCTCTGGTGTTGGGTTTGTCTCCAAATTGGTGATTGTCGATTTTGGTTCTGAATTTACATCTGTCCCCTTCAATGCCTTCTGAGATGTTGATTTTCTGGAGATCTGTTTCAATTTTAGAACTTAAAAGGTTCATTCTGGTTCCGTATTGATAAACTAATTAGTATAAACAGGTTTAAAGTTCCGCCTGATCAATATTTTTATTAATTAAGATCACTGTGTGGTCATTAATGGGACATGTTTCTAGGCGTAATTAACAGTTTTGTCCCCTTCATCAGCCGATATGAGAGAGCACAATGTTTTGGCCCCTTCATCAGCCGATATGACAGAGAACGATACAAGACAATTGTTTGGCGTACCGGTACGGTAACACTAAACATTCCCTTAAAATTGAATCTTGTATGGTGCACCATTATGAGAGATTGAAACATTCTACGCCTAATATGAGTGATATCAAAAGTCTTATGAACTAGGCCTATGAACACTTTCAATACACGCCTCACTGTGGTCTTGAGAAGCTATTGAACTCTTGCTGCCGTACTGAACCAATACATTTGTGTTTTCAATAGCTTCTCAAGACTACAGTGAGGCGTGTATTGAAAGCGTTTACAGGCCTAGTTCATAAGACTTTTGACATCACTCATATTAGGCGTAAAATGTTTCAATCTCTCTTTATGATGCACAATACAAGATTCAATTTTAAGGGAATTTTTAGTGTTACGCCAAACAATTATCTTGTGTCGTATTCATTCATATCGGCTGATGAAGGGGCCAAAACTAGTAATTAGGCCTCGAAACATGTCCCACAAATGACTACACAGTGATCATAATTAATAAAAGTATTGATCAGGCGGAACCTTTAACCCGTTTCTTCTTCTTTCCGATGAGGCCTGCTAGGGACCACGTGCCAATTTCAATTCTTCACACTTTGTTGTTTTCTCTTCCGTTCCCTCCAGTACTCCTTCATCCGTTCACTATGCTACTTCTTTCTGTCCTCGGACCACTTCGCAGCAGGTTTCTTTGGCAATCTTCCTTGGAATCCTTTCATACTTAACAGTGGCGTAGCGTGAACTTTTGAGCTGGGGACGCCAAAGTTTATAACGACAGTCTGTTAGGTAGTCAGCCCGAAGGCTGGTTGGATCCTCAAAAAGTACCGCCGTTAGGTTATGTGGGTAAATACCCACAAAAACCCAAGGCAGCGCTATATTGAGGCGTACTAGGCAAGGTGAGGAGTGAGGTAGTTTGCCATTGCTTTCCTCACCGAGTCAGAACAGCAGTACTACCCCTATGAGTAGAACCTTTCACAGCATGCACAGGCACTGACTGTGCCCTGAATGTCATTACTAAGCACCACCCATACCTCAGTAGCTTCCATATAATCACAGCCATGAGTGAGACTGAGACATCGGTGAAAAGCCACATTTTACTCTAGCCTGTGCCAACAGACAAATGCAAATGTATTGCATTCATCAAGAGATGGCAAACAGCGAAAATCAAAAAGCTAATATGAAAGATACTGTCACATACCTCACACAGTCTTGTACATCAGCTCCATTCGTCTTTTCTTCTTTTCTGCGAAAATGTCAATGATGTGTTCAAGAAATGCCGGCTCTGATGAAAGCTCACCTAATAACTGTTTTTCAATGGCCAGTGAATTTAAACACGACAAGCGACTATTGCTCATAGAATTTCTAAGGTATTTTTTAATTCTTTTCAGCGTGCTCATGCTGCGTTCACTACTAGCTGTAGTAGTTGGAATAGTCAGTACTAAGCGCTGTAGTTTAGTTACTTCCTGATAGATGGAGTCGAGACCGTTGGCAACAAAATATTTTAAAAGCTCTTTTGGAGCTAAATGCTTTGTCTGATCTCCATAAACAATGTGAAGTTCATTTAGTAATTGGTTAACATTAAAGAATGGATACTGTTTTACCAAAATATCTAATTTGCCCAGGGGGAATGTTTCAGTGTATTCTTTAAACTTCTTTTCTTGTACTAACTCAATGAAATTTAAATGATTAAGATCTTCAAATCTACTTTTCATTTGAGCTGTTAGTGAATCTACTATTTCAAAATTTAGCACTCTCAAAGTGTTATACATTACGTTTTCATTCAACTGGATGCTTTTTTGAACGCACATGTCAGTGAAATCTTCATTTCTTAAGTTTTCTATTCTTTTGACGACAGCCTCTATCTCATTATGGCAAATTACAATACTCACTGTCGATGATTGTAACAATTTGAAAAGATGATCAGTGTAAATGAAACAAGCTTCGAATACACATAGAAAATATACAAAGATAGGGGTCATCCATATGTCTTTTGAGACCAATGGCACAGTTCACAGAGTCGTCGTCCCATTCACTATTTTCATCATCAATAATTTCATCAAAAGTACTATACAATCCTTGGAAATGTTTCATAATGGTGAAAACTGCCCTCGAATGAAAATTCCATCTCGTATTGCTAGCTTGTGGAAGCTTAAATCCTCTTTCGGTCAACAAAACAGTCCTTTTAGAAGACTTGCTGAAAAAACTATGAAAAGCAGTCAGGGCACAGACAAACAAACGAACCTGTTTTATTGTTTTTGAGCCATACAGAAGTACCAAATTTAATTGGTGGGCGTAACAATGGACGAAAAGAGCATATGGGCAAAACTGTTTCACTAGCTTTTGAACTCCTCCTTGTCTGCCTGCCATTACAGCTGCGCCATCGTATGTCTGGCTTACAACTTTTTCTCCATTTACTTCCCAGTCAAGTAAAACTTGGTGCACGATTTCTGATAATCCCGCAGCTGTTTTATTCTTGGAAACGTCATAAAAGCCGACGAATCTCTCCTCTATTCTATCATCCACACAATATCTAAATATTATGCTCATCTGGCTCTTACACGATACGTCTAATGTCTCATCCGCTTGTATGGAGAGAAAGGGGGCTTCATTTATTTCTGATTTGATTTTTTCATTTAATGCAATTGTTGTAACTTCTATCAAGTCATTTTGAATGTCTGGAGATGTTCCTTTTAATAATTATGATGACTGTAAATGGTCTCTAACTATAGATTCATTTTGAGCGAGCAGGTTCAACAATTGCAAATAATTCCCCTTGTTAATAGAACTTTCATCTTCTCTATGCCCACGGATGGCTAGTTCTTGTGTACAGAGAAATACTACTGATTGAATGAGTCGTCGCACATATTGCCTGTTCGAAGACACGATCTCATTATGTTTTACTGCTTGTAGTCGAGCAGCTTCAGACATGCTCAATGCGAGTTTTACCTAGCAGATGAAATGCTTCACAATGTAACAAGTGGTGTTATGAAGACTGGTGTTTTACAGCCTTTTTAATTAAATTACTCAGGTCAGAAATTCCTTCCGTGCACCATTCAGTATCTTTCGCTCCAAACATAAGGCAAACGTAACAAAACATTTTGTTTTTTTCAACACACCCAGTTAGCCAGGAAAACCTGTCATACCAAGAAAGCTGAAAACTCCGTGTGCGATTTTTACCGACTTCTTTAATTGATAAATTTGGCTTTGGTCTTTTTGTTTTTAATTCACATCGCTGTTCATATGATAAAGTGCTCAAAGGAGTTGCCTTTAAAAAATTAATAACATTAGAGTCAGGTGAACTTTCTTCAGTCATATTGGCAGCATTAAACACACACACCCACAATTAAAAGAAACTACACTTCTACAGTTTGAACTATAGCACTAGCGCAGCGATTGGGCTATTGAGCTAACAGAACAGTGATCATACAATTCAAACGCCAGCGTACGGTAGCGCTTCCCTTCCGAGAAACAAGTATGAACTGGCGCATGCGCTGCAGCGTGGCCTGGCCAGAGTGGTACACTGCAGTTGACGCCAAGAAGGTCTGGCGTACAGACAAGAAAAGCAACGCACAGCAGTAGACCGCGGCCGGGCTAAGACTAGTTATATGGGGGGTACGGATATAAAATAACTAAGCGCCATGTAATATGCTAACGCCGCATTTATATCAAATAAAAACAATGTTATATTTTACTCTCTGATGAATACACATTCTAAATCAGGGAACGCCCGGCGTATCGGCGTAATATAGCGCTACGCCTCTGATACTTAATACCCTTTTTCTAAAGATCTCTCTGTTCACCGCTTCTTCAAGATTAACGGTCACGTTAATCTACAAGCTTCCTTCCTTCACTTATATTATTTCTTTCTAAATCTTTCTTTACTTCTTGAATCCAGCTAGTTGTTGCCCTTTTCTACCAAAGGTACTTGAATATCCTTTTTGTTAATCTGGAATCATCCATTCTGTAAATATGTCCAACAAAGTGCAATCCCCTTTTTCTTATCGTTTCTGTTATATTTTCTATGTTCCTGTATATTTCATCATTAGATCTTAATTTCCATACTCCTGCTGTTTTCACTGGGCCTAAAATTGTCCTCATGATTCTCCTTTCTAGTAGGCCTACTTCAAGTTTATCTAATCTATAGTTTAGTACCAGACATTCACTTGCGTATAGGCATTCCGGTTTCACCACTGTAGTCATCATCATCATCATCATCTTGCACAGTTTCCAGCCACTGGCCGGGTCTGTTTGGAACACAAGCCTCTCCAACGTCTTCTGTCTTCCCACCATCTCTCAGCCTCCACCCTTGTCCAGTTCTCCTCTCTTCTTCACGCTTTCTTCCACCCCCTTCAGTCACCTGTCTCTCGGTCTTCCTCTCGGTGTCTTTCCTTTCCACTTCGTCTCGTGTATCCTCCTGGGTATCCTCTTCTCCACCATTCGTTTTACATGTCCATACCATCTAAGTCTAGATTTCTCTATACCATCCTGTAATGGTTCCTCCTTCATTAATTCTCTGGTCCTCTCATTTCTTATTCTGTCCATCTTTCTAGCTCCAATACTGCTTCTCAAGAACCTCATCTCACTGGCCTGTATTTTGCTCTTCTCCCTTCCTTTCATAACCCAGGTCTCCGAGGCATACGTCAGGATAGGGACATAGTACGTCCGATATATGATCTTTTTGCTGTATTGAGGGACATCCTTGCTCCATAACATGCTTCACACACTCCTCCGGAACGCTTCTGCCTGTCTCCCCCGCCCATTTATTTCTCTATCGTTTCTTCCATTGACTTGTATCAGGCTTCCCTGATACTTGAAACTCTCCACTTTCTTCAGCTGTTCCCCACCAATTGTTATTCCCGTTGTGGTTCTTGCCTTCTTCCTCGTTGTGATCACCATCTCACTCTTATTTATGCTAAATTTCATCCCATATCTTTGTATTATTCCTTCCCACACGTCCAACTCTTCCTGTACCTCCTCCTCCTTGTTTCCCCAAATCATCAAATCATCTGCAAACACCATTGCTTTCATCTTTCCTTCCCCAATTACTTGTGCCACTCGGGTCATTATGCCATCCATCACCACAATGAAAAGTAACGGTGACAGTGCACTTCCTTGTTTCAAGCCGTTACTCTGTTCCAACCAGTCCGATCTCTCTCCTCCCACTTTCACACAGCTCACGCTTCCCTTGTACATCTCCTTTATCCTCCTTATAGTCCATCTTTCTACTACTCTCTCCTCCAGGGACTTCCATACTTTGTTTCTGCATACACTGTCATATGCTTTCTCAATGTCCAGGAAGGCCATCAGTAGATCTGTTCCATACTCATAGTGCTGTTCTTGTAACTGCCTTACAGCAAAAATCAAATCCACTGTGGTCCTTCCTGCTCTGAAGCCATGTTGTTCTTCCCTCATCCCTCCTTCTATCCTTGTCCTAATTCTCCTTTCCAAAACTTTCTCAAACATCTTTGCACAATGACTCATCAGTGTTATTCCCCGATAGTTTTTCTGTTCTACTACCTTTCTTGAAGATCGGGACAATTATTCCCTTTTTCCAGTCCTCTGGGGTCTTCCTTTCCTTCCATGCTGTCTTCATCACTCGGTACAACCATTGTATCCCCACCTCTCCTACTGCTCTCACCATCTCCACACTCAACTCGTCCACACCCGGTGCCTTCCCTCCTTTCATCTTCCTCACTGCATCTTCCACTTCTTTCCATGTTAAGTCCTTTTCTGTTTGCAGTCCATCTTCCTCTTTCCCGATTTCTTCCTCCTCGCCGTGGTTTCCATTTGGGTTCAGAAGTTCTTCAAAATATTCCTTCCACATTTTCTTCAGTTCTTCCCTATTTTCTATCTCTTGTCCCCTTTTGTTCACCATTCTAACATAATCCGTTGGATCCTTCCGCCTCTTATTTTTTTACCATCCCATACAGGACCTTTTTTGTACCTTCACTATCCTCCTTCATCATCTTTGTCCACTCTTCCATCCACTTTCTTCTCTCCTCAGCCACTACTCTCTTTGCCTCCTTCTTTCCTGGTGCTCTTCCCTTGTCTCTACCGTCCTATTTTGATACCACCTCCTAAAGGCTCTATTCTTATCCCTTACTATATCTTTTGTCTTCTCATTCCACCATGGTGTTTCTTTCCACCTCTTCTTACTACTTGTCCTCCCACATACTGCTGTAGTGTAGTGCCTTATTTTAAGATTATTAGATAAGCACTTTTTGTTATAAAAATTCTTAGTGATACCATATGTATGCTCTTTCCATCTTGTGTACCCTTTCTTCTACCGAAGATTTTTCTAAACCATTTTCTTGAATTATTTCTCCCAGATATTTGAATTTCTTTACTTTTTCCACTGGGCCAATATCTGTTGCCAAATATTTTGAAGCGTTCTTGATGTTTGTAATAAATTTAGTTTTTTTTCTACGGAGATCCTCAAACCTGTTTAAAAAAATACTAATCTGTTTCAATTTCTTGGTTTTTAATGAAACAGCCAGGTTGAGAATTATTTAAGTTAGTCTGTTATTGTTCATTCTAATAATGTGTCCATCAAATTTCAATCGTCTCTTCCGAAAAGTGTGAGAGATATTTTCAGAATGACTATATAATTCCTGGGATGTTTTTTTCCCCTACATATTCCCTCTATACAAACTAGGCCAAAACTATTTCTTAAAATTTTTCTTTCTTGTTTCTCTATGTGTTTGTTTAAAGATCCGCCACCAATGGTTAAGGTTTCTGATGCATACAACGCTTCAGGTTACATTACTATGTTATAGTGTTTAAATTTCGCTTTCCGAGATATTATTATTTATTATACCTGATCCAAAAGAACCTGTTTTATTAGGCTATTCTTTCTTTCTTTCTTTCTTCTTTCTTTCTTCCTTTCTTTCTTTGTTTTGCCCACTTAGGGAGCACGTTTGAACTCGGGTTGTTGGTGTTTTCCTCTTCTTCTCCTCCCAAAATCTCCTCATGAACTCGCTATGCCCCTTCTTACGTCCTCCGTCCATTTTTGTCCAGTGGTCTTTTTAGTTTTCGGTGAAAGAGTGATTTCTAACTAGAGTTCCAAAAGCCTTGCGATTCATTATGATATCGTCTGTGATGTTTATTTCTTTTAAGTCCTGTTTGATTTTTTCTAACCAACTGATTTTGACCTTCTTTGGATTAATTATATCAAGCTGTTTTTTTTTCATATCTGGTGTTGTCCATTCTTTAGATGTGACCATAAAATTTCAATCGTCTCTTACGCACGGTATCAGTGAACTTATTGATTACTGTGTACAAGTCTGTGGTTTTCCTTTTAATTTTATTAGGCTATTATTATTATTATTATATTAATATTATTATTATTTTTTGATATGGTCTAAAATATAAGATGATGGTCTATAAATGTGCATTGTACTTCTAAAGGAAGAAATATGTGACCATGTAGATTTATTTATTTAGCGTATGTTTTTTAGTGCCTGGAGTGCCCGGGGAGATGTTCGGCTCGCCAAAGGCTGTAGCTACTTCAAAGCGGACACCCATGGGGTGAGCTACAAGTTCCGTCCAATTTCAAGTAGTTCCAACTTTCACTACCGGATGTCGCTGACACCTAGTGGTGAACGTTGGAACTTTGATACAGAGTTTCAACGAAATATAACCTGCAAATTTAGCTTCACACAAATGTAGTTAGTGGAAGGTTCTTTTACATGCCATAAATCTATGACATGAGACCGCCGGCTTTACTTCCCCTCTGAAGGAAGGCATACTGAAGCATTTTAACGCTCCTAAAAAATCCGACGACTTCGGCCGGGTTTGAACACGCGATCTTGGGCATAGAAGCTCAGCATGCTAACAACTACGCCACGGAAACCGCCTTTTATGAATTTAGAATAAATACCCTTTGTTCCAAAGGGGCGTGGTGGTGCAGCGGTCAAGCTGTTGGCCTCTCACCAAGGTAGACCGGGTTCGATTCCCGGTCAATGCATGTGAGATTTTCGAAATGAAATGCCATGTCCTGTGGTTGGGATTCCACGTAAAACGGAGGTTCCGTGGCTCATGATCGCATGATTAACGGCCACGTAAAACTAAAAACTTCCTTCCTTTTTCCTTTGTTCCAAATTTCGGATAGCCAGAGATTGGGGTGAGAGTATTGTTTATTACAACCATCATCTGATATCTCACGGATCCTTGGATATCATCACGGAGGCCAGGGATCGGATCCTGGCTATGCAAAAAAAAAAAAAAAAAAAAAAAAACTGGTCTGAGGACTAGAAAGAGGTACACCCAGCCTCGTGAGGCAAAACTGAGAAGAGGCATCCGGGAAGTGGTATTTTCTTCCCACTTCTGTTGTTGTTGTTGTTGTTTGAGTCTTCAGTTTTTTGACGGGTTTGTTGCTGATCTCCATGCCTCCCTGTCCTGAGCTAATCGTTTCATCGCTACATAGCTACCACACCCTACATCAGAGGCAATCTGTTTAACATATTCTAACCTTGATCTACCCCTACAGTTCTTGTCCTCGACCCTTCCGTCCATAACTAAGCTTGCTATGTGTCCTACCAACCTATCTCCTCTCTTCATTAGCAGTCGCCAGAAACATCTCTGCTCTCCCACTCGTCTTAACACCTCTTTATTTGTAACCCTATCTACCCATCTGATCTTCATCATTCTCTTGTAACACCACATTTCAAACGCTTCAATTCTCCTCTTTTCTGCTGCACCAATAGTCCAAGTTTCACTTCCATAGAGCGCCACGCTCCAGACAAAGGCTTTCAAAAATGACTTCCTAAATCTATATTCGATGTCAACAGATTCAATTTTTGTGAAAATGCTTTCCTTGCCTGAGCTAAACTACTTTTTATATCCTCTTTCCTTCGTCCATCACTGGTTATTTTGCTTCCTAAGTAACAGAAGTTTCCTACTTCCTTCAGCTTTTCACCTGCCAATTTGACGTCCTCAAGGGTTTCTGATTTATTTCGGCTGCATTCGAATATTTTTGTTTTAAATTTTAATTTTCATCATGAATTCTTTCCCCCACTTCACCTCCAGGCAAATGCTGGTATTGTTCCTAACTTAAGGCCACGACCACCTCCTACAAATACAGTAAAACCTGCCTAAAGCGGATTGATTTTTCCGATTTACAAAGGGTTGAGTAGTATAAGGTGCATTCAAAAAGTAACGAGCCGGAGGCTGCAATGCGCAAACCGGTGACGACATTGGCTAATCGTGGCGTGTGTAACGAGGTGTGGTTCCGACCAGAGCGTGGAAGGTCACAGCCCGTCGCTAGAAGGCACGCGTGCACGTCATAAACGATACAAAGCGAGCAGCCGCATGCATCAATCGTCCAACCAATACCAAGACAGTAGGCCATTCGACATGCTTCCTAGTGTGGTTGAAGACTCTGGGGCACCCATTGGGCACATACTTTCCGCAAGTGCTGTCGTTCCTTTATGATGGTGTGCACACTTCCGACGCTCAATCCGACCATGGCGGCTATGGCGTTCACTGTCACTCGGCGGTCCTGGGTAATGAGTGAATCAACCAGCTGGACGTTGTCATCGGTAATGCAGGGGGGTGCCCCAGACCGGGCATCAGCGGCTAACGACACCCGTCCTTTCCTGAAGTGCTTGTGCCACGCCTTGACCCTAACAAGGGACATACAGTGTTCGCCGTTCACTTGTGACATTCGGCGATTAATGTCCGTTCCCCCTACTCCTTTCGCTGTCAAAAAACCGAACAACACCTCTTTGTTCTTCGTTTGACGCCTCCATGTCACTGTTTGCAATGCGACTGACAGCGTTGGACGATTGATGCATGCTGCTGCTCGCTTTGTATCGTCACGTGACGTACACGCGTGCCCTCTAGCGACGGATTGTGACCTTCCACGCTCTGGTCGGAACCACACCTCGTTACACACGCCACGATTAGCCGATGTCGTCACCGGTTTGCGCATTACAGCCTCTGCCTCGTTAATTTTTGAACGCACCTTATACTAAGACAAAATACACTACACAAAAAAACTGTATTATTGCATAGGATTACTATGATATAATTTGAGTTTATCCCACTTTAAACAACACAGTTAATTCTTTAGCCGGACGTTTGTTTTTCTCGTGTTCTTCAATAACTCTCCTCCAGTGTAAATGTATTATGTTTAGAAGTCATTGTCACTGAATTACAGTACGTAAATAAATGCAGGACACAGTAAATAGAACACCATTAAAGATCACTCAAGTTCACTGGATTCTTCTACTCTCATTTGTCAGAAGGAATGTGTGTGTATCACAAGAGGGTTGGAGGAAGTAATGGTACTGCGCCCGATTTTATTTAAGGCTAATACCAAAGATCCAGACGGGATATGAACTGGGACCCAGGAAAAATAAAACAACGAATTAAAATCTTTTATTCCTCAAAATTCGTGAGATATGGAAAACCTGAGTTGAAATAGTGCAATACTATGCATCATTAATAATTAAACAATTACGGAAGGCAAGAAGGAACGATTTAAGTATGGTTGTATATTTATTATCTGAATGTAGGGAGGCCTACATTGTAAGAGTGCGTCACGCCACGAGGAGTGAGAGAAACGTCATGCAGGGGGAGAAGGGATCAAGGTTGATGACACACTGAGTGAGGAGAAGTTTATGGAGCTACGTCACACCGCGAGAGGGGAGGCAGAGCGAGGAACTTGCCGTACACAGAGGGCAAGGACGAGGAGTTCTTTCCAAATTCAGATCGCGACGAGACAAGACCGCGAGTGGAGAAACAAGTAGTTTTCAGAATAGTGCTACGCATTACGAAGGTGGGAAAGACGAGTGTGAAGTACAGAAGGCTGTGACTTGCAGAGCAAGGAACATTCTAACTCAGACCAGCACAGCATATAGACCAGTGATTTTGAAACACAGCTTGATATTACAGTATTCCAAAAACGAAACTATTGTACATCGCATGCAGACAGATGCAAACGTTTCACTTCTACAGAAGAGCTTCATTATTTCTACAATTTAGCTCATACTTGGAAATTATACAGAATGCAGTTCGTGAATTGGCAACGGGGAAGTTGTAAAAGTGTCATCATTAAAATAAGTATGACTACGTGCTAAGGTGCACATCATAGGGAAGTAGAAGCTACAAAAATGAAGAGTTGAGTCCAGAATTCCACAACATGGACGGCGCAGCGGAACATCTACGCGATGCGCAGAAATGCAGAACAAATCTCTACTTCTTAACACGAGTTCATATACATCCAGTATACTCTAAAAGACTTTTATAAAACAAACGAATTTCAACCTTGAGAAGCGATGTCGGCGCAGTGAAGGGGTATCGTAAGAAGATCAAGACAACGTGCCGGAGACGAGCGAGGGAGTGCGGAAGAGACATGCTGTTTCACGGCGAGGTCGCTAGCCCAGTTATGTCACCGACCTTGTTCCACTGGGAGAGATGTCCAGCAGGTCCCGTCACAACCGGTTCGCATAGCTGTGGGCGGTGCGCTCACACACACACATTTGGCTTGCCAGACGAGACATGGTACATCTGAGACTGTCTTCAACTCAAGGTAGAGAAGAGATTGATTTATATTTGGTAGAATTGTAGTCATGTTCTGTGTTTATCCTAAATTGACCAACCGTATAATTCTGTCATTGTATTTAAAATTGTGTAGATTTTGATCTAGTATTTTTCGTATTTTCTTAGGAGTCATTTTTTTTCATTGAAAATTTCCGTCATTTGGACGAAATTTTATTTGCGTATCGCAGTTGTTAACGTTAAAATCATTTCAATATAAAATCGTTTAGAATTATAGATACTTGCGTTAAATTAAATAAGTGTGTTCTATGCGCAGCGATGGAACGTATATTGAACAATTTAAGTACCGTATATTTAAAAAGCTATGTCACGAAGTGTCGAATATTTCGACAACTCATGATGTTGATTCGAGTGTCAGAAATTTATTTTAAACCAATTGCGAACATAAAATGGATTGTTATACGACACAAAATCTGATAAAAGATAGTCCAAATACTTGATAGATAATTAAATCAAAATACCAAATTCACTGTAATGAAACAGATAGATATGTAGAACTATGCTGTAACGTGATAAACCATATTTCCTAGTAACAAAGGTATTTCAAGAACCTTTATATATATATATGTCCAATAAAACATTTAGAGCATTAAAAAGCCCAGATAAATTTGTTAAACAAATATTCCACGAATATAGTTAAGGCTTAAGTATTTTCACGAAAGGAGGACACACTTATATCATTTGTTAAATATGAATTCTTGCTGATAATTCTTTGAAAGTTGCAATAATGTAAAACTGAATTTAAATACGTGAAAAGGAGTTAAGAAAGTTAAATCACAGGGTGATATAAAAGTAACTGTACAGAAGGTAATTACAGGAGTGAAGTTATAGGCACGATGAAATTTTGTATAAGGATAGAGGAGATTGTTAATGTTTGTTTCTTGAACAATATTCACAATGGACGTGGATATTTATTAAAGTTACTAATTTTCTTTGCATAGAGTGAGAAAATGCACTGAAATGGGAGTTTAGATTTGGAATACCGTGCAAGAAAGGAATCGTAGACGTAAATGAGTTACGTATTTTCACGAAAGGAGACTGAGGAGTCTCGTTTTTCTAGTTTCGATCACAGCGAATGTGATATTGTTTAATTGTATTCAAGGAAAGTTCTGTACAGGGTGTTTAAGAAATAATGTGATTGTTGTATAATTTTGGAATAGAAGTGTGTAATGAAGGTCAAATGCCATGCACGTCGAATATTCACGTTTATCAAAGAAAATGTAAGCCGAGCAAAGAATTTCAGGAATTTTTTGAGATTTAATGATCAAATGGGAGAAGACAAAGTAAGAACAGTGCTGAACTTATATGTTTGTCACCTATGTTCTATTAATTCAGACTAGTATTTATACTTTCAACCGATAGAGTTACGGTGTTTGTTACGGAAGTTGAGTTGTGAAGACACATTTGTATTATAGGTAATTAAATCACTTCAACACAGTTAAGTGTATATTTGTGCGAACCACGAATCATTGTATATATGGACATATTTAATACTGAGTAAATTTTTATTTTACATATTTAGATGTGGAACTACGGTTCAAATATGAAACGGAATGTATAATATAGGGTAATGTTTAAAATCACGCCGTTTCATAATTTTTCTTGTTATATTAGTGCCACGTTTTAATTTATTTTGAGTTTATTTCTTGCAGTGTCAGGTAGACACTATTGATAGACATGCAGTCAGTATATGTCTGTATTTTTCTTAGCACAATAAACGGCTGGCGCTCTTTAGCGAATTAGCCAATTTTTATCTTAGCTGACATCGTTTTCATTTTGTCATCGCCGAAAATAGTACTGCTAGGTAAGATACAGGCGCTCACTATAGACAGACCTTATCACCCCTCGAGATTGGAGTTTCTCGATTTGCTTTAATGTAAATGCTAGTAGGAATTTGTACCTAAGCTGGTAGTACTATTTTCTTTTATAGATCTACCCTGTGTGTTCCTGGAATTCCCAATTTTTACTTAGCAGACAATGGTAAGTTTGTGAACTGGGTAGCTACGTGTCTGCAATCCTTTACAGTGCAGCGGATATAGGTACTGATTGGTGAATTCGGGCGCAGTACATTCCATTTACTTACAGATGTTGTGAAATATAGCATACCTGCTGCATCCTTGAGGAAAAATTAGAGTTAATGTTTCCTAGAACTTTGGTGCAAGTGCAGTCACACTCAAAATTTAGTACATAGCTTTGTATTATGGATAAGATAATCTGTCTTAGTCAGGTTATTTACGCGTACAGTTCCGGAATTTCTTTCCAATTCCGCTTTAGGCAGTTTCCCGGTTTACAGTGTCATTTTGCATAAGAAATACCTCCGTTCCGAATTTTGTTCTCGGTTTGTCTTGGTTTTCGGTATATAATGGAACCGGTTTAGGCTGGTTTTAATGTATCTTTATCAGAAGCCGCTCTATCTACCTTAAAACATACATATGAACATTTTAATTTGGAACTGTTGTGCCTTTCAGTGTCCAGTCTAGTCTGCAAGACTCTGTTTACGAACAAGTCGCCTCCATGATCCCTTATTAGCGGTTAGCACTGTGGCCTCCTCTGCTTCTACACTTATCCTTTTGCAATCGTTCAACACTGAATCTAACCATTGCCTCCTAGGTCTACCTCTACTTCTCTTACCCTCTACAGCCGAACTCATTAACCTCTCAGGTGATCTCTCCTCCCCCATTCTCTTCACATGACCCCACCATCTGAGTCGGCTCATACGAACAGCTTCATCTAGCCGCAGGGCCATCCACACAGCGCTCTCCGACCGCTAGCACTCCGGCCGCGCTCTAAGCCAGAGCTCCGAGCGCTTTGGTGGAAGGTAGTTTTGGAAGTAGTAGGAGGAGCTTGGCTAGCCGAGCACGTGGTCTGCCCACCGCACTGAAGTGAGCAGCTGATCCATCAGTCGCTAGTCTAGTCGAATGCGCTTTGTTGACAGCGTGTAAGTAAATCAGTTTCACAATGGTAAATACTGAACATCATACAAATAGATGAAGCAGGATCTTTTAAAGCAGAATAGGAAATTTTTCTGTACAGCTTTTAAAGGAGCAAAAGTCACTCAAGGCCTGTACTATCTGTTCATATGTTGTTGAATTTTCCTCCCTAATATATTCACATTTCAGTTTGGAATGAATTACAATATTCTTTACTTAACACTTGAGTTCGTTTCCTGCTCATTCCATACAACGGAGTGCCATTTGTATATGCGGTATATTTGTTATGGCAAAACAGCCCTATTAATATGTCGACAATCCCACAAGAGCCATTGGCCGCACAACTGTACGTACGTATCTATAATAGTCAGCGTGGTTCGAACATCGTCCGCCTCCTCGCTGCCACAGTGTAGTGGTGGTAGGGGAAGGATCGCTAGTCTGACTGCCCAGTGCTCCCCGTGCGCGGCCTCGCTCTACGAGCGCAACGATTGGATGGCCCTGATTCTAGCGTGTTCATTTCTAACTTAGCCTTTATTTCTTCATTACGAGTATCTTCCTGCCACTGCCTCCCTTGGCCAACTCTTGTTCTCTTCCGACCCCGACGGTATTAGGGTATCAGAGGCCTAGGGAGTCTTTCACTTTCCCGCCTTCATTGACCCTTCTCTCATCTTTCCTTCTCCCTCAGACGTCTTCTTTTTCTTTCCCTGATATCTCGTGCCTTCTGCTGAAGGCCCTAAAGGTGGCAGAGTGTGTGTATCCCCACCACTTCTGGTGCACCCTGGTTAGTGCTACACCCTCAAGGGCTCACGACCGATGACCTTGGGATTTGGCGACCCCGAGGGATTCTTAAGCTGGGTCAAGTCCCCCCCTTTTTTCATTTTTGGGCGGGCCCTCTCCTCTTTCCCTTTCCTCTCTGCGTTCCATGGCTCTCCTTCCTTCCAAGTCCCTCAATTCTCATTCTTCGAGGGTTGAGAGCAATTCCTTTCCTCCTGTCCTTTATTTACATTCTTCTCCCTTTTGTTTCCTATTTCCTCTTCTAGTTTGTAAGTTAGTGGTTAATTTTAGTTGTAGGTTTTAATTTGATCATCTTTCATTCTTACTACAGTGGAACATGGATAATTCGAACCTCAAGGGACCAGTAAAAAAAATTCGAATTATCAAAAATTTTGAAATAAGAAAGTTCTTTGAAAAGGGTAGAGAAAATATATTGTATTACGTTTACATAATGATTTACGTTCAACAAAGCAGATTAACAGACAACGGCACTGTAAAATGACTGTATCGAGATTAACTTCTAAAGTTTCAAATGATAAAATAAAACAAAAATGTACTATTCACCTATTTAACGACAGTAGTACGGTAATCCATCAATCTAGTTAAGTCTTAGAGAAATCTACAGTTTTCCAAAAAAGTTTGACATTTTTACCTGTTTCCTAAAATTAAGTCTCTCGGCCATCACAAAAGAATCTAACAAATTTAAGGAACGGAAAACAGAATCACTTCCGTCATTTCTACTTTCAAAAAACGCCTAAGTTCTGTGATGTGGTTTGTCGTTTTTTCGGGAATTCCTGACCCAACTGTTTGGCTTCCGATCGGCTCTTTACACGTAAAAATATCCAAAATATAATTCGAACTAACGACGATTTTTTTAGCATTGATTGTATATAAAATGCTAGGGACCAAAAAAAAAATCGAATTAAAGAAGATTTCGAATTATGGAAGTTCGAATTAGCCACGTTTCACTGTATCACCCAAACCATTAGGGGCCGATAATCTAGATGTTAGGTCCCTTAAAACAACAATTATCATCATCATCATCATCATATTTGTCCTAGCAATCATTCGTGCTACCCCCATATCAGTTACCTCTAGCTTTTATCAGATATCCTGAATCTACCCAGCACTTACTTCTATAGAGCAAGGTCGGTCTAAATACTGAGCAATGTATTGAGAGTTTCGTCATTACACGGCTTCTTCCTTGCAGAATACTGTAGATCGCAACTGAGAAATCACAGCATTGGTTTTTCCACACCTCGACTCTATTCCTTTTCTCATATTACCAACCTGAGGGAATATACAGCCCAAGTACTTAAGAAGATCCACCTGCTCCAATTAGTTCCTCCTAGCTAACATTCTACCCTTAAAAAGTCGTTTTAAATGTCACTCGTTATTAGTGTTTATTTTGTTATTGGTTGGTTGGTTCGTTCCTTAGTTTAGGGGCGGCGACAACGCGGTAATGTAGCCCCGAGTACTTTGGGTGTGTGTAGAATTTTCTGATAACCGGTGTTAATTGCGAGGGCTGTATTAGTGTGTGTTATCTGTGATTCGGGTAAGAACTGCAGACGATCATTTTTTCAAGTAGTTCCTACTTTTGCCACCAAATGTTACCGTCTACGACACCTAGCTGTAAACTTGGCAACTAGATGTCATCGCAACCAGCACCTGGTGGTGAACGTTGGAACTAATATAGCTTTAATCAAATCTAACCTACAAATTTTAGCTTCACACAATTGCACTTAGTGGAAGGTTCTTTTACATGCCATAAATCTATGACACGGGCCCGCGGGCTTTACTTCCCCATCCGAAGGAAAAAAATTCAACCCCTGGCACTATATGGCCCATGAAGGGCCTATGGCGACCAAGCGACCACTGCCCAGCCATTTGGCCTGCAGATATTGGGGTGACCCGTGATCAGCGTATCGGGTCCCCTCGGCCGGTAATCTTGGTTTTCGTGATCGGGGTGATGCCTCAGTGTCAGACAGCTACTCAATTGTCCTCGCAAGGCTGAGTGCACCCCGTTCCAACCCTCACGTCAGTTTTAAAATCCCTGACGAAGCCGGGAATCGAACCCCGGGCGAGATGCAGGCGCGCTACCCCAACACCACGGGGCAGGCAGCGATCTATAACACTCTTTAAAAAAATGTAAAAAATCGGATGACTTCGACCGGATTTGAACCCGCGATATTGGGCATAGTATCTCAACATGTTACCAACTACGCCACAGAAGCCGCCTATTTGATAATCAATCGTTTTGTTAGACATCGGATTTTGTTCCCGCACTCCTCATTTCAAGGACGACCGACGGACGGTGGAGTTCGTCTACCGAGTCGGGAGGTAACCTGGCCTCATGGGCTTGTGCCTTAGCGCGCGTAGCTTGCCTGGTCGGTAGCTTATTAACAGCTTCTATCACCTGTTGTTAAATGTTAAGTGTCTACACGGAAGTCAACATTTGTTTAGTAACACATCTGAGGTTGTTGCCTCGAGTCACGTGAAATAAATAAGCACACCATTCATATATTAGCACTATTAACCAGTAGCGTAGCCAATGAGGGCGGCTGGGGAGGGTTCGGGGTTATCACTGCCAGCTGGATCGCATCCCTACTGGCTGCTTTAGACTGCCTGCCAGTAGCGGCTGGTGAAGAAAAATTGTGGGTGTGCACTCTTAAAAAAAAGTCTAAATTTGATGCATATCTAAGCATACAAAATAACTGTCTCCTCACTATGTTACTCTATTTTGTATGCTTAGATATGCATCTAGTGGCACTTGGAGTTGGTTTTTCGACACCTCGATATTTTGCTGTTCTATGTTCCCTCCTGAATGCACAATGAAGCTGTTGTCTGATTTGTTACTTTCCTAGTACTTGTAATTCCAATTCTGCATTAATGTAGGCTTTTGATTGTTCACATTTGTCGATTTTAGTTAGATTTCATTAGAAAGCTACCTATTGCAAAGGGTACCATTTCGACATCCGGAAAAAAATTGACATATCTTCGCGTTTTACATCCCACAGATCCCAAAACCACCGTCAGTTCAAAAGTTAATATTATAATGTATATGTACAGGCCTACATAAAATATAACCATTCATAATCTCGGTCGGGTTCGCTAACGGGCAAAATCGGACCAAGGGGTTGGAAATGGGGGGGGGGGTGAAATATTGCTATAACTTTCATAGTATTTTAAAAACTGAATCCATTCAAAGTTCGTACGGTACTATTTTTGGAATAAGGGCCAAATGCTTATCTTCGTAAGTTTGACCAAAGGGGTGAGGAAAATGGAGTTTTTAGAGAAAAGAAATCATACCTCCCTTAATAGGCACAATATCAAAACAGTTTAAAATGGCCAATACCCCTCTAAAATGTAACAACATTTTTTTGCCTGAAAGAATATTTGATATGACCCACCCTTGCACCAAGGGATGAGCAAAATGTTTCAGGTATTATAAGAAGATGCTGTATGCTAAACATGTGTAACTTTCGTAGGTATACTGTACAACAATTGGCAAATTTAGTGAATTCCAAGCATTTTTCTTTGCCCGGTGAAATCTACCTCCGCTTCCAGCGTGCAGATGGGGATTTTCTTTTCTTGTGCACGTAGCACGACTTTAAGCACGGTAAGCAATACATCCAGTTGGTTAGTTCACAGCCACAAGCCCACTCATACTAACTTGCTGTAACTTCATCATGGAATAAGCGATTCCTAACCTTCGCTTTGCACAGGGATGTTTGAATTAAATTCAGGTTTGGAATAGGTCTTCCCATTTCTTATTATATGGCCACCTTTTCTTGCAGAGTAAGTAAGTTGAGACGATGTAATAGCCTGAACAGTAGCGATAATAATCCCGAATCCCACCTCGGCCGTCCTGAAAATGATTTTCGTGGTTTTTCATTTTTATCACTAGGCAAATACCGGGACGGTTCCTTTCAGGCCAACGGTCAAAATCTCTTCTTTGACCCTGAATTAGACCCATGTTTGCGGTCACATGTCACCATCCCCAGTTGCATTTGCTGAAAAAGAGTGTTTGCCTCCCAGACACCATCCTTCCGACGGTAGAGGAATGATTCTAGCTATGTCTGTGGGTGAAGCCAAGCTGGGAGGATAAGCTATCAATTACGTAATAATGCACACGCACTCAAATATTCCACACTTTAGAAACACACTTGTGACAAATACTTGCCACGTCCAAGATCAACAAGATAATAGGCTGCGTTAATCCTCCAAATTACTGGACCTTAAAAATCTGTAAATTATAAAGAAATGTAATGAAACTGAATTCACTGTTACAACTATAGACTATATAATATCATACAGTTGGCTCCATGATTGTGGTTTTTTAAATGCACATTGAAAATCAAATGGCAGTGGCGCTAGCTGCGTAAAGACACAACCTTTCAAACCACTTCAATCTGCGCATGAAACTCTACTTGGTACAAAAATTCACCAACAGATAGGGCGGTAGCTCCTACACGCTAGCGGTCATCGCTTCTTCGTCTGTCAATCAGATGCGACAGGAGCTGGAAAAAAACGGAGCATGCGCAGTACAATTCGCCAGGCAAGGATTTGGCTCCGATTCTGTTATAGTAAACACACATCCCCGCTCCCCTCTTGCCATCCCCTCTACTGCCGTCAAGCCTAACGCTGGCTACAATTTTGCAGGTGGCGAACGGCGATATTTGATGATACCTGAGTCAGCACACAAGCAACGTGCAGTGAGGCGCAACGAACGCGGTACATTTAAATGTAAAAAAGCGGTATTTGGACATTTGTTAACGCTTTATACTACCATAAAATCTTATATTAATTTATATATTCGTAAAATTCAAATGTGAACGGCAATTTTTCAAGAATGGGTGTGCACTGGCTCCAGGGCGAATACCCAGAAACCGCCACTGCTGCCTGCCCATTCAACGCTCAGAGGCGTACAAGATAGGTTGCAGCAGCAACCCTCTGTGATCACCGCGGCTTTTTCACTGCCAGCTTCATCGCGTCCCTCCTGGCTGCTTTAAACTGCCTGCCCATTCAACACTTGGAGGCGTACAAGATATATATTAATTGCAGATTTCAGTTCTGATTTACAAAAGAGCACGCAGCAGTATGGCATTCTAAAATCCAAAACACAACTTCGCGGAAAACTAACAACAAACGGTTGAACATCGTAATTCAGCGATGCTCCAAAGCCTTTCACACTCAAAGCAATGGCTTCTTACCAATGAAGTCAGACCGTACCTAACCTTACCGACAGTTCTACCCACAATGTACCCAAGAAAAGTTATGCTTCTGCAATACAGTGAACACCGAATAAAGAGCAGGCTTTTATTATTGACACCATTAACATCAATACAAAACAAATGTCTGCAACAGTGACTTGAAAAAGTGGCGATCACAGTGGGTTGGTGCTGCTCTTAGCGTCTATATTTGGAAACGAGGTTGTACACATAAACCAATGCTGTAATCGGTGAATGGGCAGGCAGTCTAAAGCAGCCAGGAGGGATGCGATCCAGCTGGCAGTGGGGGTTATATACCTCTAGTCACCTCAAGTCCTAAGCGGTCCTTTGATGTTTTGGTCACTGAAGAGGCTAACGTGCCAGGAAATAGTTCCCACTTTTTTGCTTGTTTAGGCGCACAGGATTTTCCAGCCCGTGTTAGTATGTTTCCATAAGCTGGCTACTTTTCAGAATTTCCTTTGTAAAATCTATGAATATTTTTTTCATTTTCACGTTAATTGGGCACTTTACCAAATTTGCTATTCATGAGATGAATATTATGTGTGTGAACATAGCTCTTAGTGGTATTTGGAACTATAAGCAGAGTTATTCAGTACGAATTTGATATTATATTAGCCTACAGTTTGTTTTGTTCAAACCTTGTTTGAACGGCGAAAGAGCACCCAAGTAATTCGATTTTATGGCGAATCAGGCTCAAAGGTTGACAACACTGTTACGAATGCACAAAGTTCAACATGGTTTCCTCCAGTAGACAACGTGTTCAAACTGGAGATGTAACGCTTGAATCACCAATAAAGTAGTTCAAAGGTAATACAAATTGAGAGAAGTTGAGTAAAAGGAGAAAACAAATGATTTTATATGTAGCCTACTGTATACAGGGTGTATCTTAATTACACCGACAAAAAATCAGGGACGCTCTGCGTGTTATGTAAAAGACGTTGCCGCAATCGGATTGGCGGAGAAAATTTTTCCCTCCGAGAAAATGAGGTTACTTTGTTCCTTCCGGGCGCGCGATTCAAATCTACGAACTCGCCGTATTTGCTGAGCTAGAGAGCAAGCCGCTGGCCACCGCTGTGCTTCAAACAAGGGAAGGGAGTGTGATAGAAGGTGACAGAGATATGCTGGCGGGCATGCGCAAGTTTCCTCGATCGCCTCGGCACCAAGTCGCTGTGGCAGACACCACTTTCTTATTGCTAGCAAGGGTCAACTTGTGTGTTCGGGTGTATTCTGAATGATTCTATAATTAATATTATATACTTTATGATGATTGAATAACAAAACTACTAACTTATTGTAATGCTTTCATGTCCGTTAATCTCGATATTTAAGCCCCCAAACTTAAGAATCCTTCGTTTCAAGTATCTTCCCTTAAAAATCCGCGGCGATCACAGTAGGTTGGTGCTGCAACCTAGCGGTGAATTAATATATAATTATAATCCGTGCGAGATTTCTCACATGTTCATAAACCACACTTTCCCCAATAGGTTTATAATGAGAGACTTAAGGAGAAAGGTTGTTATGTTTCTATTTCAACCAAATGATTATAGAAAACTATTTACATTTCAGTTAGAATTCCAAGTTCTACGTTCCCTAAATTAAGAAGGCAATCACTGAAAGTTGGACCATCATAACACTCACCGGTTATTCGATATATTTTATGAAATTATACGATTTGAGTACTCTTCCTTTGATTTACTGTTTCTGAAATCCATGCTAAATGATAAAGGAAAGACCTCAGATGGTTAAAGTGACATGAAACAGGCGTCACAGCGGCCAAAATGTGAAGTAGACAGCAATTATTGAGCGTATTTTCCTACAACAACAGTATCTGCAAATCACACACTTCGTACATTTTTTAAAGTAGTTTTTTAAGAAATTATAGATATTTATGAAATTAGAATGGAATTCGTCACTGCTAATATCAATTCTCTTTGATTTAAATGCTCATTTGTCTCGATCGGTCGCTTGTAAGCGCCGCAGGAGGGATCTATACTACTGAAATAATATATATGATGATGATGCTATTGTACGCCTCTGAGTGTTAAAGCAACCAGGAGGGATGCGATCCAGCTGGCAGTGACACACGCATATCTATACTCAATTTAAATGCAGTGAGACCAGTATTTTGGCTTCAGGTGTTCTGTCCATCAGGTTCTGTGGAGAACATGTAATTAGACACTACAATCTACATTGCCCATCTACCTGGTGTTTTTATTAATGACTAGTAACATCGACCGGTATTTTTAACGGTTTGCCCAGCGTAAGCTTAAAAGGTGAACGGACGGCAGGTTTTTCTTCGACTCGATTCACTGAAATCGTTACTGCTCGGCTTCCTTTAGTCATAAAGAAATGTTTTTCTTCAGAAACCTTCCTCGAGAAATCCTTTACAGAATGGTCAAAACCACATCAAAATCCATCCAGTGGTTCTCGAGATTATTCGTTACATCCAAGCACTTTGTTTCATATTATATAGAGATTGTTCTATGCCTTCCTTCGGACGGGAAGTAAAGCTGGCGGTCCCATGTCATAGATTTTTGGCATGTTAAAGAACCTTCCACTAATTACACCTGTGTGAAGCTAAATTGTATAGGTTAAGAATGTAAACAACGCTCTTAGGTTCCTACGTTCGTTGCCAAGAGCCGACTGCGGTGGCGTCTAGTAGCTAAGTTATGAACTAGTAGTCGTTGACGGTGGTGTTTGGCGGCAAAAGTAGGAACTACTTGAAAATTGATCGTCTGCAGTCCTTAATTGAATTAAAACAGTTACACACACTAATACAGCCACCACAATTAACACCGGTTATCAGACAGATTCTACACACACCCAAAGTACACGGGGCTACATGACCGCGTTGTCGCAGCCCCTAAACTTAAGAACCTACCAACCAGAGATTGTTCTGATTATGTAGCAGTATCTACAGGGTGGCGCACGAAATGTCATACATCAAAAATGATTTATAAAATGTGTAAATCTGGGCTCACAACCATGTCCTTTCGTGAACAGAAACCTTATTTCATGCGTGATTCGACAGACAGTAGCACATGTCGCGCATGCGTACCGGCTTCCAGTTATACAACATGGCAGACAAGGGTGGTTGACGCGCGAACAGAAGGTGAAAACAGTGTTGGTTTATGTGGAAACAAAGAGTGTAATTCGGACTCAGGAAAGGTTTCGTGTTCATTTCCGAACCCGGTGGGTTCCCTGCCGCCAGCCAATTTGAAACAGAAGGCAATATACTGGAGGAGACGAACCCGTCTCAAGCCAGTCCGCTCACCGGATAATATTGCTGCTGTGAGAGCGGCTGTGGCTCGGAGCCCCTCCAAATCCACCAGAACTGCCTGTGTTCAGATGGGTATCTCTCGTCGGTCAGTTCAGAGAATACTGCAGTCTGAGCTTGACCTATTCCCATACAAAATGACAACAGGTCATAAACTAACAGCGCTTGACAAGCAACGGCGAGTACAGTTTGCTGCGTGGGCTGTCGCAGAAGGTGATCCCGTACTGCACAACACATGGTTCAGCGATGAGGCGTACGTTTATCTCAATGGTGCTGTGAACGAACAGAATGTCCGGCTTTGGGCGAAAGAGCGGCCTGCTATTGTGCACGAGGTTGAAAGTCATGGTGTAAAAGTGTGTGTATGGACTGCAATTTCCAGTCATGGAATTATTGGACCAATCTTTTTCAATGACAAAGTTAACAGTGCGCGTTACATGGACATGTTGCAAAACAGTTTCCTTCCACAACTCTTTGCATCACGACTACCAATAGAGACACAATGGTTCATGCAAGATGGAGCTCGTCCACACACATCAAATGTTGTTCTGGACTTACTGCATGGACATTTCGGGCCCCGTGTGATGACCCATCGATATCCCGAACGTTTTCAGAGCGGTTCAATCTGGCCACCACATAGCCCAGATCTTAATCCCTGTGACTTCTTTCTTTGGGGATATTTGAAGAAGACAATCTACTGCCAGAAACCAGAAAATGTATTGCAATTGCAAGAGGCTATTGTGACTTTTTTCCGAGGATTGAGTGAGGACATGTGTCGTAACTCGTAGAGTGGTCACAAACATGCAGGTTCGTCTTGAAGCTGTTGTACGCCGAGAAGGTGGACATATTGAGCATGTCCTGCACACTGACTAATCATGCACATTTCAGTGAAGGTTTTAATACCATATTTTATTACATATGTTGTATATTAAATATTCAGTTTCAACCAAGCATGCAAGGTGAATAGACGTGCAATGAAGTGTAAGGAAGAATGGGAATCGCTATTCAGCAGTACCAGGCGGTCATCGGCCGCTGGCAGGCTAGAGTGAAGTGCGATTTCGGTGTCGGGAAGGTGATAGTGGGCAACGTCACTGAACAGATGGGGGTTTTGGCGATGGGGATGGTAGCGCTGGTTGTGGCGACGCTACTATTAATTGGAGGAGTGGAGTCAAACCCAGGGCCTGGTCAGCTGGGATGGCAAGAAATGGAAAAAATAAGGGAAATTGTAAAAGAAGTGTCATAAAATAACCAGATCCGGGACATTCTTCGTGAGCAATGTAAGGAATTCAAGGGGATGGAGACATGTATAAGAGAAGAGATGGGAATAGTGACAGAAAAGCTGACCGAGAATAGTAGAGAGATAAAAGACCTAAGAGAAAAGGTGAAGATATTAGAGGTGGAGGTAAATGAATTAAGGAAGACCAAGCTGGATGAGAGAAAGAAAAACGTCTTCATTTACGGAATAAAGGAAGATGCCAAGGAAAGCACCGAGGATCTAACATCCAAGGTGCTCCGAGTGATTAGTGAAGGCATGCGGATAAACATTGGAGTCTCAGAGATTGACAATGTGACCAGGATAGGGCGGGGAAGGGGCACGAGGCCCGTGAAAGTGTCATTAGTTTCTTCGCTGATGGCTCACAGAATTCTGGCGAACACAAAGAACCTGAAAGGGGAGAGGATATGGGTAAGGAGAGAAATGAGTAAAGAAGAGGCAAGCGAGCAACGGACCTTGCAGTTTCATTTAAGGAAGGCAAGGAGCTCTGGTCTCAAGGCTTATGTAAAAGGCAATAGACTGGCGGTTAGCGGCAACAACTGGGATCGGATTTGGACAGTGGCACAACCCCAGGATACGGAGAAGCAACAACAACAGGAGACAGTTAGACCTAGCAACCAGGTGGAAGCAGCTGTCGGTTCAGAGGGAAGTGCGGTGATGATTCAACAGAGAGCATCGACCTCCAAGTCCAACACGGAAGTGGCGCGAGCAGGAACGACTAACGTCAGCGCCAGGAACACCGGACAAGTGCGTGGTTTGCAGAAAGGTGAGACTGGCAAACAACGAGTTACTACTCTAAAAGAACTATGGGGCAAGAAAACCTTGACAGAGCAGTTTAATGTGGAGAAGGAGGTCATTTCTTCTCCAGGTGGCAGTATACTAGAGCTAGAGAAAGCTAGAGTTACTAGAAGTAAAGCTACCGCCAACGAAGAGGGTAGGGGTAAAAAAATAACTAAACTTGAATATTGCTAGCGTAAATATAGAGGGTTTTCTAAATAAGAGAGGGAACGATGTAGTTTTGACCCTAATAGAAGATATGCAGATTGTAGGATTTGTTGAGAGTTGGCTCCCTGTAGGTTGCGAGGTTAAAATAGATGGCTTCAATATATATACAAAACCTAAGATTAGGAAAGCTCGTACTGGTAGGTTCCCGGGGGGAATTGTTGTTTTAATTAAAGAAGAGGTGAGGGAATTATCAGAATTTATTAGTTCAGAACTGGAAGAAGTAGTGTGGGTAAAAGCAGATATTAGGGGGAGGGGGAAAGGAACGGTATATTTCGGCTTTGTCTACAACCCTCCGGAGAATTCCCCGTATGCAAGAGAAAGTTTTTTCGATGAGATAGCTATTGAAATAAACAGAATTCAAAATATATATGAAGAGGCAGAGATTGTGCTTTTAGGGGACTTCAATGCGAGGGTTGCAGACAGAAAGCCCCTTTACAGCAATGGGGTTGCCAAGGCCGTATGTGGGGATAAGCACAGCAAAGACAAGGAATGTAACAAGAACGGAGAAAAGATTTTGGAACTATGTGGTGCAGAAGAGCTATATATATTAAATGGTGTCTGTGTGGGGGATGAAGAAGGTAACCTGACGGATATAACAGAGATTGGAGGAAGTGTAATAGATTTAGCAATATGTTCCAGAGGAGCACTAGCCCTAATTAAGAGGTTCACTGTTGAAGAATGGGGGGGGAATCACACCACCTACCAATTGTCGTCAACATGCAGGGAGCAGTGACAAAATCAAAATCAAAAGGGAACCCACAAGTTAAAGCTATAGAGAGAAAAGTAAATAGATTCAGATGGAGGGAGGAAGACTGCAGAGAGTTCCAGAACTACTTCCATGGAGAAAATTTTGAGCTGATAAAGGTAGGGATAAGTTTAATGATCAGTAATGATGAAATTGAAGGGGTAATACGTATGATTGAGAATGCAATTATGATGGCCGGGTGGAAAATGCGCGTGAAGGCTAGGGGAAAATTAGGGAGAATTAAAGGATGGTACGATGAATCTTGTAGAAGGAAGATAACCGAAGTTATTAGGGCACTGAAGTTATACAAGAGAGGAGGGGATGATACGATGAGAGTAGAATTTTGTCGTCTAAGGAAAGAATATAGGGAACTGCTCAGCAAAATGAAAGATGAATGGCAGGGTAAGGAAGCAACAGCACTAAATAAGGATTCTAAAGCTAACGACTGTAGCAAAGTGTGGACCAGGATAAATTCTTACTGTAGGGGGAGCAGAAGTGGAGGGGGGAGCTCTATTAGTGATGAAGTATGGATTGCATATTATGAGAATCTGTTAAATGCTGAAGATAATTGGAGGAAGAGGGATGAGTTTGGCGGCCTGAGGGGGCTGGAGGCCGCTCTGCCTATGCTGGACCAAGTCATATCGATAGAGGAAATTAAGGAAGTAATAGCAAAACGTAAAGGAGGGAAGTCAGGTGCTATTTCGGGGATAACAAATGAATTTTGGCAAGAATTGAGTAACAATAGGTTCATGATGGACAGCTTGGTAAAAATCTTTAACAAAATCTTTGAAGGAGGTAGATTTCCGAGGGCGTGGCAGGAGGGGATAATTTGTCCAATATATAAGAAGCGTGGGGACAAACTAGACCCAGGCAACTATAGAGGCATAACTTTGCTTGATAATTTGAGCAAAATGTACACCGGGGTCTTATCCAAGCGTTTAATAGCATGGGCAGAGGGCTGTTCGGTGTTCTCGAGACTCCAGACAGGATTCAGAAAAGGGATGAGGACCAGTGACAATATAATGGTGGTTAAAACGGTGATGGACAAGTACATAAGAAGGAAAAGAGGTAAGCTGTATATCACAGCTATTGATTTGGAGAAGGCGTTTGATTCAGTGAGCAGGGGAGCTGTCATGGCTAAACTGGGAAAAATCGGGGTGTCACATAAAATGATACGAGCAATTGAGAATGTGTATTCCGAAGTGAAATGTGCAATTAAAACTAAAGATGATGTAATTGTGGAGAGATAACGTCTAATATAGGATTAAAATAGGGATGCAAATTATCCCCGGTGCTTTTTTTTTTGCTATTTATCAACGATATTTTCGATTCAAAGGGCTTTGAGCAACGGTCCAACCCTTGCTTGGACAATTATGATATCCCGGGCCTAGCTTTTGCTGATGACATCCTTCTGCTTGCTCTAACACCCTATAATATGCAATATAGTATTGACGAGATTGTGAGATACTGTGAGGACTGGAACTTAAAAATTAACCCGAGTAAGACCAAAGTTATGGTCTGAAAAAAAGGGAGTTAAACTGGCTAAGAATGAAAAGTGGGTCATGTATGGGTCACAGTTAGAGACGGTGAAAAAACTTGAGTATCAAGGGACGATAATGGCGAGTAATGGTAAATGGACCGAACAAATTAAAAGGGCAAAATCCAAAGGGCTAGCGGCGTTGGCGAATGTTAAAGTGTAAGAGCGTAGGTTACCGAATCTTGACTACAAAGTGTATAAGAATGTGTTCAACGCACTCATCGTTTCAAGAGCACTCTATGGAGTGGAAGTATGGGGTTTAGAGGAAGGAACGAAAACCCTGGACAGTATTGTAAGTAGGTTTGCCAAGATAATTTTGGGGCTACCTAGTTGCACGGCGAATTGTAGAGCGAGAATGTTGTGTGAGGATGTAAGCATTAGACAACATATCATAAAAAAGGTCATAAAGTCTTGGATTCGTTTAAAAGCAGGTGGAGGGGGGGGGAATGCTTAAGGTAGCCTACCTGCACCAAATGAAGCATCAGCAAGAGGGCTACTGGGTGGACGGGGTAAGAAGTGTACTGGAAAGATTAGGAATGGGTTATCTATGGGATAGGGACTTACAAAGAGAGGAAGGTAGGGTGTGTAAAAAGTGTGTAGAAGGGTTAATGACGTAGAGTTACAGGTGCTAAGAGAAGAGTGCACCAGTAGGAGAACCTTAACGGAGTTCTGCGAAATAAGGAACTTTATGAGCATAAAGCCTCAATGCCTAATGAAAAGAGAAATGAGAGGGATAATTTGGTGGTTAATGGGGGTGTATAAGAACAAAGCGTTGAGAGAAGTAGGAAAAGAGGACATTTGCCTGTTTTGTGGGAAGGTTATGGGTGCAGCGCACCTGATCAGGGAATGCAAGGAAATTAAAATGATAAGAGCAAAGTTTGTAGACAAAGCAGATCTAAACAGAATAAAAAATGAAAATGAGTATCACACTTTAATTAAATTACTAAAAAGGGAATGGGGGAAAGCAGGTCAATTAGCAAAATATTTTAATACCATCAGGGCAATGTGGAATAAGAAAGCGTCGGATGAGATTCAGAACAAAAATGCATGTAAATTAAGCATTCAAGTACAGGAGATGGCTTCCTAAGCTATAAATCTTGTTAAAGCCTAGGAGAGCCTATCTGTATTAACTAGGTAGCCTATACGATTGCTACAGTACAGCCACATATTGCTGTCTGTAGATTTTTCCTGTGAGTTTGATGTTTTTTTTTCCTTACTACAAAACTTATCAGACTCTTACAGTCAGTAAGGGCTCGATAGGGAAATAAAAGTAATTCATTCTGTGATGTGTCTCCCATGGAGAACTGTCAAGAAATGAAGAACACTGTGTCCACATTTATGATTAAGAAAGAACTTTGTGTAGTCTACATCAAAAAAGTTGCCCAGTGATATTGTGAATGAAGATAACTACTGCAAAGCATTGTTAAGTTTTGAAATAACGAGGAAGCTATGAAATGCCGAATGAACATTTGGTTTAATTATCTAACGCCATACTGTAAATTTATGTTATCTATATGTTTATTGTGTGTATGTCACGATATGACTCTCTGAGTTAAAGTGACAATTAACAAGTAGATTTGGTTAAATAAATAAATAAATAAATAAATAAATAAATAATAATATTAAATATTCTACAAACAATTTCCAGTGTATGACATTTCGTGCGCCACCCTGTATTAATAAAATATAAAACTAAAAAAAAAAACCCACTAAAATACAGAAGAGGAACTATAAGAACAAGATCAATAGTTTTACAGTGAAGGGTATGTTGAGATTACAATCTAAAATCCAACTTTCGAGGCTTCTTAAGAAAGTCGACCGGCCGGGTCAGGGAAAGGAATGAATGAAGCCCCCATCTAGTGGCGAGGATATGAACTGTGCCAGCTGCCGAAGCCTGTCGCTCTCCCCTGGGGCAATGGTTAAATGAATGACAGATGAAATGAAAAGATAGTGGAGAGTATTGCAGGAATGACATTTGTGACTTGGAAAATCGGAGTAACCGGAGAAAAAGCTGTCTGCCTCCGCTTTGTCCAGCACAAATCTCACGTGGAGTGACCGGGATTTGAACCACGGATCCACCGGTGAGAGGCCGGCATGCTGCCGCCTAAGCCACGGAGGCTCACAACTATGTCTCTGTGAATGTTCAAAAGAGCCAATCCTTTGAGTCAAGTTTCACCAATAGGAGGGAGGTTCTAACCCATCCCCCTCCTCCCTCATTCCACTTGGCTACGCCATTGCTCTTAACTAACAGCGTGGTACAGTAAAACTGAGAAGAGAAGATGAGGGTTCGATTCCTACCTACCTCAGCCATCCTGGAACTGGATTTCCGTGGTTTCCCCACCCCCTCACTTCTACTCCAGGAAAATGCTGGGATGGTTCCTAACTTAAGACCACGGCCGCCTCCTTCCCAATTCACAAATACACACACTAGTTCAGCCATCACAATAACACAGGCAATCACACAAATTACACACACACACACACACACACACACACCCAAATAGCCTAAACGGGGCTATACAACTACGATGCGATGTCGCAGCACCTAAAATAAGCAATAATAACCACATATTGTTGTTGTTGTTGTTGTTTTTGTTGTTAATTTTGTTTAGGGGGTCTACGACATCGTTGTCATGTAGCCTCATGTATTTGGGTGTGTGAAGAATTTGTCTGATGACTTGTGTTACTGTGTAGTCTGTACGAGTGACAGTATCTACATAAAGGTCAATGTTTGTTTGTCTGTTATTTATACAAATCTACACCGTTTCACCGATCTGAACCAAATTTTACATACTTACCCTTTGGAACCATGCGAGTAACACTGTCTGCTTAAAATTTCGGACAGACCACTCCATTCCCTGCATTTAAGCCCTTTGGCCAAGATCTACACCGTTTCACCCATCTGAACCAAATTTTACATAGGCTACTTACCCTTTGGAACCCGACAAGTAACACTGTCTACATGAAATTTCGGACAGACTACTCCATTCACTGCATTTAGGCCCTTTAGCACAAATCTACACCATTTCACCCTAATTGAACCAAATTTTGCATAGCCTACTTACCCTTTGAAACCCTGCTGGTAACACTGTCAACTTGATATTTTGGACAACCCTCTCCATTCCCAGCATTTAGAATAACTGCCAAAAGGAACTTGAAAAGCACGTTTTAAGGCCCTAGAACTATTCATGTCTGTAGTAGTTTAAGTCTATTGTAGGCTGGCAATGCGGGCTGCATATCGCCACCCCTACCCGTGTCCTGGTGCAGATTTGCGATAATAGTTCCATCTTGCACTGCTTATAAATTGCAGTCACGGGGAGTAATTAGTGCAAAAAGATTTCTTAGGCCCCTTAAAACAGTTATCATCATGGAAATATTATGCCTCTGTATAAGTGCGATGGTGTTGGTGCAGTACATTGAGGTTATCAGCTGCAATAAGCGTTGGTGCGCACAAATGCACTTACATTTATTCCGATTCTTATCCTTGAGCGCTATGTGGCGATAAATTATACAATTGCTACCTCAGGAGCTCGGGACAGCCGAAGTTTTCCGAAGTGTTCTGATTATTTTCCTACGGCGCTATGCAACAAAAGACGACACTATTGGCCTCTACTTTTCTAACAGCCAATGTTGTATAGGCCCTAGGCAGTGTCTTTTATTTCACATACTCCTCTTTCTAATCATATTTTTCAAATTTGTTTGTAAATTACATGTGTCAGTACTGTAGTTAGTAAATAGCCGTTTCCCTATTCATTATTATCATTATCATTAGGGGGAAAATGACCTGAATGTTACGTCCATTGTACTGTACAACATACCACCCCTACTACCACAACTACCACCACAAAATGTTTTATATACAGGCTGTAAAAAAAGTCCTGCACCAAACTTAAACTCCGCATGGGGATGGGGGCAGGGAGTAATTTGAGATAGGGAACCCATGTCCGCAACGCAACCGTAACGCCCCTATGAGCGATTTTAATTATGAGTACATCTGGCAACGTCACGTGCTATCCAAGGCAAAGGACCGATTATCGCTCACAAGTCTACCTAGCTCCATTCCCAATTCGTGGCTCAGTAGTAAAGCACTCGACCCTCAGGTGTAGGTGACTCCACGCTGGGGGTTCGAATCCTTCTTCCAACCCAACTTGATTTTTTTCCCTCCGAGTAATTTGATGATGGATCAACTTAATTACCGTAAGCATGATGTTTTCAGGTAGATGTTTCAAGAACGTTTTAAGAATCTTAATTAAATGTCCTCAGTTCCAACGATCGCTGAACCTGTCTCTGTATCTTCACTGTACCTTTTTTAAACTCGCAATATTTTGCTTGTAAAGTAACCGCCTATGGCCTTTACCTCAAATTGCGATCTTAAACATATCATTGCGAAACAATCATACAGCAATTACGACAAAAACAAAGAGATCATTTGTGTCCAAACAAAATCCTACCGCGAAGAAATAAATCGGCAACGAACAGAACCAATTTGTTTTTCTTTTAAGACGCAAAATTGTGGCGTATAATGTAGCTCCTTTTAAAACGAAATTAGAAACAAAAAGGATCTAATCTAGCCCTATGTAGTAATTAATTGATGCAAATACAAACGACTCGAAGAAAAAAACCTGCATTGTAGGCAGGGGGATTCGAACCCGGTCTTCTCAGTATGAGATTCTAACGGCTTGGCACTGAGCCACGAGGTGGGCCAATAGGTAGATTGACTTGTGAGCGGTAATCGGTCCTCTGCCGTGGGTAGCACGCGACGTTGCCAAATGTACTCATAATTAAAATCCCTCATAGGGGCGTAACGGTTGAGTTCCGCAAATGGGTTCCCTATCTCAAATTACTCCCTGTCCCCACCCGCATGCGGGATTTAAGTTTGGTGCAGGACTTTTTTTTTACAGCCTGTATATATATTCTGTTAGTTTAAGTATCAAGTGCCAGTTCTGTAGTAGTATTCATTTTCATCCATAAAACAAGTAAATCCACCGGGCGAAGCCGGGCACTACTGCTAGTCATTTATAAACATGATAAGTGAGAAATTCCTAAACCCTGCGGGTACTTTCTATTCATTGTATCCAGATGAGTCGTCCTTGCAGTGGAGCTAACAGATAATATCGTGCGTCATGCTTAGTTCTCTACACTCACTGTGTCGTGTCTTTCCGTATTGAAGACAGGTGCGAAATCTCACGGCAGATTCTGTAATGCCAAGTAAGCATGACATTTGCACCGTTCGAGGCATGACTATCTAGCAGGGGCGCATTTATTTCACTTGGACATGTATTACCGCTGTGGGACTATCTGCAATAAGCGTAATAATTATAATGGTAGCCATAGCAACCAGTGCTCGTCATCTTTTTAATACTAGAACAAAAGCGTCATGTTAGTTAGTTATTGTTGTTTTAAGGGGCGGAACTACAAGAAGCGTCATGAATAACTTACGCTGCTATAAGAACGTAAGCTTTTCTTTACGTAATACTGTAATATGTTTGTGTCTTCAGTTTTTTTGACTGATTTGATGCACCACTCCATGCCTCCCTGTCCTGAGCTAGTTGTTTCATCTCTACATAGCTATAACACCTTACATCCGATGCAATCTGTTTAACATATTCTAACCTTGGACTGCCCCTACAGTTCTTGTACTCGACCCTTCCTTCCATAACTGAGTTTTCTCTTCCTGAGTGTCTTAATATGTGTCCTACCAACCTATCTCTTCTCTTCATTAGCAGTCGCCAGAAATATCTTTCCTCTCCTACTCGTCTTAATACTTCTTCAATGCACCAGTTTAGTTTTTCAAAACAACTTCTCAAATTGTTGTGTTCATATTTAATATATCGACGCCAGTTTGTTTCCTTCAAAGGTGAAATTTCTGAACACATTATTAGTTCTTCCAGTGTTCCTCAGGGATCCAATCTGGGCCGTCTTCTATTTTTAATTTTTGTTAATGATTTACCTATTTACCTTAGTCATGCCAAATGCTTACTCTTAGCTGATGATTTAAAACTTTATACAGTAAAACCATAAAGAACATACAGGATAAGGTAGTCCAACAACAAAACACAGATTGTGTTCTATTGTGGTGTGATAAGAACCACGTGTCTCTAAATGTGAAGAAATGTAAGAGCATGGCAGTTACTGGAAGAAAGGAAAGTGTGAACCCATGTTATTACATACAAAATGTTAAATTAGAAATAGAATCAACATTTAAGAATTTAGGAGTAATATTTGGCAATCAATTTACGTTTAACAGTCATGTTATAAAAATAAAGAACAACGCCAACCGGATGCTTGGGTACATAACAAGTAATTCTAAATTATTAATTCCGACTTCAACACTTATCCAGTTATTCACGAGCCTTGTGAGAAGTTAATTGGAATATGCATCGGTAAATTGGGATCCACATTCAAAGGAATCAAATAGTTCCGTGAAGAACTATACAGTATATTTTCATATATCCTACTTATGTTAATTGCCACTATCAACATACGAAATTTCAGTTTGATTGCTGTAATAGATTCGTAGATATTGAGAACCGACTAGATATTGCAGTTGGTCGCCATGTTGGATTTTTATGTATGTAGGTCTTAGAGTTATGTACTGTTACATGAAGATTATTGTGTACGTGTAGTATTCAAACTTCAATCGCATGATTAGAACACAAGAAAAAAACGAGATTTTAAAATTCGCACAGCTGCCATCCTGTGGTTATGGAAACAATTGAAATAAATTAGATGCAAGTGGATTAACATTTGTACAAGGATTTACTGTATCAAGTTTCACTGCACTCGGATGGTTAAATTGCGAGAAACGACCATGTGAATATTTATACTTCGCGTCGCCGCCATGTTGGATTTGTGACCACCAGGTTATTGAAAGTCCTATAGGTGAACTTATGTTCATAGCCCCTATGAACATAAGAAAATTCAGTTTGATTGCTGTAATAGATTCGTAGATATTTAAAACTGTCTAAATATTTTGGATGGTCGCCATGTTGGATTGTTATATGTATAGGCCATAGGGGCATGTACAATTAAAGGAAAATTATTGCGCTGGTTCATTATTCAAACTTTCACTTCGATCGCATGATTACGACACAAGAAATAAAAACTTAATTTTAAAATTTGCACAGCTGCCATCTTGAGGTAATGTAAACAATTGAACTAAATTAGATACCAGTGCATTACAATGTGTATAAACTTTTGCTGTACGAAGTTTCATTGCGTTAGGATCATTAAATCGCGAGAAATGTCTATTAAAACTTTCAACTTCACTTGGCCGCCATGTTCGTTTTGTCGTTAAGTGGTTTTTGAAAGTCTCATAGATGAACTTCCAGTAGTGATACCAGTAATAGTTTCAGAGATATAGAATGCCGGTGAAATATTTCGTACAGCCGCCATCTTGATGTTATGTAAACAATTGAACGAAGTTAGATGTCGGTGCATTACAATGTGTATAAACCATATACTGTACCAAGTTTCATTGGGTTTGGTTGTTTAAATCACGATAAACGACTATTTAAAAGTCGCAACTTCGCTTGGCCACCATGTTGGTTTTGTAGTTACCAGGTGAATTTTTAGTAGTTCTCTTTATCACCGTACAAAATTCCAGGGTGATATCGGTAATAGTTTCGGAGATATTGAATGCTGGTGAAATATTTCGCACAGCCGCCATATTGGATTGGTGAAACGTAAAAAAAAATGAAGGGCACGGTCGGGGTCGTCCGGAATAGTGCTATGAACTTACCGAGTTTCATTGAAATCGCTCCGGTCGTTTAGATTTTATTAGGGGGGTGGGACGGACACACACGAATCATACACGCACACACAGATAGACACACGGACAAAAGGTGATCTCATAAGCCTTTTTTTTTCATAAATGAAAATAGGCCCATAAATTTGCTATAGATGTTGTGCAAAACAAATTCTATTACAGAACATTAAATATATTTTGTCCTTAAGATACTGTACATCAACGCAACATATGTTCAAGAGTAAAAGTCTGCTATTTCATGGCAAACATTGAGTAAAATAATAACAAGTAAATATGATTGTAGGCTATACAATTAATGATTTTTTAGCCTATTTTCAATTTTGAAAAAATAGGCTTATGAGATCACCTTTTGTCCGTGTGTGTGTGCGTGTGTGTGTGTGTGTGTGTGTGTGTGTGTGTGTGTGATTCGTGTGTGTCCCCCCCTAATAAAATCTAAACGGCAGGAGCGATTTCAATGAAACTCGGAAAGTTGATAGCACTATTCCCGTCGACCTCGACCGTGCCCTTCAAATTTTGTTACGACTCACCAATCCAACATGGCGGCTGTGCGAAATATTTCACCAGCATTCAATATCTCCGAAACTATTACCGATATTACCCTGACATTTTCTATGGTGATAGAGGGAACTACAGTAAGTTCACGTATGTGACTTTTGAAAACCTGGTAACTACAAAACGAACATGGCGGCCAAGCGAATTTGCGACTTTTAAATAGACGTTTCTCGTGATTTGACCAACCAAACGCAATGAAACGTGGTACAGTATATGTTTATATACATTGTAATGCACCGACATCTAACTTCGTTCAATTGTTTACATAATCACAAGATGGCGGATGTGCGAAATATTTCACCGGCATTCTATATCTCTGAAACTATTAGCGGTATCTCCTTAAAATTTTGTACTGAGATAAAGGGCACTACTGGAAGTCCATCTATAAGATATTCAAAAACCGGTTAACTACAAAACGAACATGGCGGCCAAGCGAATTTGAACATTTTAAATAGACCTTTCTCGCGATTTAATGTTCCAAGCGCACTGAAACCTGGTACAGGAAATATTTATACACATTGTAATCCACTGGTATCTAATTTAGTTCAATTGTTTACATAACCTCAAGATGGCGGCAGTGCGAATTTTAAAATTAAGTTTTTATTTCTTGTGATGTAGTCATGCGATCGAAGTGAAAGTTTGAATAATGAACCTACGCAATAATTTTCCTTTAATGGTAGATGACTCTATGGCCTATACATTTAACAATCCAACATGGCGACCAACCGAAATATTTAGACGATACTGAATATCTACGAATCTATTTTAGCAATCAAACTGCATTTTTTAATGTTCATAGGGGCTATGAACTTAAGTTAACCTATAGGACTTTAAATAACCTGGTGATCACAAATCCAACATGGCGGTGACGCGAATTATAAATATTCACATGGACTTTTCTCGCAATTTAACCATCCGCGTGCAGTGAAACTTGGTACAGTAATTCTTTATCCGAATGTTAATCCACTGGCATCTAAATTATTTCAATTGTTTCCATAACCTCAAGATGGCAGCTGTGAAAAATTTTTAAAACTCCTTATTTTTTCTTGTGTCCTAATTATGCGATTGAAGTTTGAATACTACACGTTCACAATAATCTGCATGTAACAGTACATAACCCTAGGACCTACATATATAAAATCCAACATGGCGACCATCCGAAATATTTAGTCGGTTCTCAAAATCTACGAATCTATTACAGCAATCAAACAGAAATTGTGTATGTTAAATAGTGGCAATTAACTTTAGTAGGATATATGAAAATAGGCTGTATAGTTCTTCACGGAACTACTTGTTTCTCTTTTCACGTTCAACGCGTAGGATCCCAACACTTAAATTCACCATTCATGAAAATAATAACCAACTACAATAAACTTGCTACAGTCATAGATATATTTAGTGAATTAGACGTTGTGTTCAATAACAAACTAAGCGTTTTTGTGTCTCGATTATACGTTGTACCTCTATTTTAGGCACTGTCCATGCTTCGTCAAGGTGTTCATGTTTATGTTCTTGTTTTGTATTATTTTTAGTTCGTTTATTCATAACTAAGCATTAGCTATAAGGGTGACTTCTTCTTCTTCTTCTTCTTCTTCTTCTTCCTTCGTTACGGCCAACTTAAGACCACGTCATGTCAACTGTTTCTTCTGCATTTTAATGTTGGCCCGGTACTCTTTCATTCGCAATCGATGTTGCACCTTTCTCTCTGTCGTCCAAGCCTTCCCGGATTTTAGTTTCGGCTTAAGTTGAAAACTTCGATGCTTTTGAAGTTTTTTCCTGTGTGGGCCACGCTCTTGGATATCTTCACACGATATCCCAGTCTCCAACAGATCTTTCTCAACTTCACTGAACCAGGCCCCCTTTATCTTTTTCTCATGGAGAAAAGCAAACTTTCTGTTGGATAGCCGTGTTGATTTCATTCGGGTTATATGTCCATAAAAAGAAATCCTCCCTTTCCTCATTACGCCAGTTATCTTCTCTACGATGGTGGCTCAGCGGTCTACGCCCGGGTTCGATTCCCGATCATTGCATGTGAGATTTTCGAAGTGAAATGCCATGTCCTGTGGTTCGGATTCCACGTAAATAGGAGGTCCCGTGACTCATTATCTCGATATTAACGGTCACGTTAAACTACAAGCTTCCTTTTATCTTCTCTACGTGTGTGTACAACTCTTGGTTGTGGCGTCTTCGGACTAATTATGTTTTTAATTTTTTGTATTATGATTTTGTAGTTTTAATTCTTCTTTTTATTTTCTTGTCTTTTTCCTATAATTATTATTTAGATTTACAATTATCTACTTTGCATTTGTGTCAATGAGGTACTGAATTGGGTTCATGACCTGTGTACTTTCATAAATAAATAAGTTTATTTGTTATTCTATCTACTCATCTGATCTCCATCATTCTCCTGTAGCACCACATTTCAAACATTTCTATTTTCCTCTTTTCTGCTGCTCTAACAGTCCAAGTTTCACTTCCATAGAGCTCTACGTTCCAGACAAAAGCTTTCAAAAATGACTTTCTAATGCCTACATCTGTATTTGATGTCAACAGATTTGTTTCCTGTAGAAAATCTTCAAATATCCGGTACAAGAGCTAGTAATTGATAAAGCTAAAGTCAGTAGTTCTTGAACTGCAGGAGGATTACTAATAAATGAACATAATAATTTGAAGTCTATAATAAAGATGCCACTCGCTGTAAATGCTATCTTGTTGAATGACAGCTGCTCGGAGAAGAGTTGTAGCTGCCTCCAGAGTTTTCCACCCATTCGACATTCCAGCATCATTTGTTCCACCTGTAAGAAGAAGAACCGTCATCAGCAGACTGTAGAAGATTGTGTTCTAATATATGAACATTTGGGCACTATACAGGTATAGTTATAGCCTATCAATTTCCTCGATAACAACCGGCTCACTGGGCGGCCATGTTAAGTCTGATTTGAGCCAGGGCTTTCCCAACTCGAGGTACAGCGTTGTCAACTCTCCACTGTGGCCACTAATAATAATAATAATAATAATAATAATATCGTATGCCCTCGGTGCCGGGTGCAATCTTTGTTAATTTACGCCCATAGGGCAACTTGCATGTCAAATTTTATCGCTCCTTGAAGCGCTGTGAAAGTTAAGGAAGTTCGATATCTTAGCTCCTTGACTCTACAGCGCTTTCTAGTAGAGAAATTTGGAACTTTGTGTTGGCGGAAATTCCTGAGATTAATTTTGCTATTTAGGTATTAGGAAGTCATTTTTGAAAGCCTTTGTCTGGAGCGTGGCGCTCTATGGAAGTGAAACTTGGACTATTGGTGCAGCAGAAAAGAGGAGAATTGAAGCTTTTGAAATGTGGTGTTACAGGAGAATGATGAAGATCAGATGGGTAGATAGGGTTACAAACGAAGAGGTATTAAGACTAGTGGGAGAGGAGAGATCTTTCTGGCGACTGCTAACGAAGAGAAGTGATAGGTTAGTAGGACACATAGGCTACTAAGACACCCAGGAATAGCAAGCTTAGTTATGGAAGGAAGGGTCGAGGACAAGAACTGTAGGGGTAGACCAAGGTTAGAATATGTTAAACAGATTGCCTCGGATGTAGGGTGAAGTAGCTATGTAGAGATGAAACGATTAGCTCAGGACAGGGAAGCATGGAGAGCTGCATCAAACCAGTCAAAAGACTGAAGACTCAAACAACAACAACATTATGAACACGGCCTACTGAATATAAATGGGTTCTTTAACATGCCAACATCGTATGATATGCGTATCGTGATTTTTGTCGCCATTCAAAAATCACTTACCACGGCCAGGAGCTAACCTGAAAGCTTGGGGTTGGTAGACCGACACGATAACCACTCATCAATCGTGGCAAGCTACCGTGGTCACTGAGAGCAAGCAGCGAGACTGGACAGAATTGCGTGCAACTGTGCAACACTGTAGACATGACAAGCGAGCTGCCAGCCAGGATTATACTCTAGACTCCACGTGGACTGACAGAGCTATTGGTCAACAGCGACCAATTGTTATAGTTGGCGCGTGCTCCTGACTAACGTTTGTGTCACCGGTTGTTAACGAGAAGAGTGAGGGAACTGCACGCGCTTACCTGTCCGCACCGGACGGATTGAATGTACGTATTTGTTTCTATCAATGTCTTAATTATTGTAGGAAGCCATTGTTGCTAAGCAAAGGAACGTATCTTTGTAGTACGTTACGCAACGAGTCTATAATGGCAATAATTAAGACACGAGTATGTTTATAAAACTCGCTTCGCTCGTTTTATAATTTCCATGCGAGTGTCTTAATTACCATTATAGGCGAGTTGCATACGATTGTTTATGTTCGACGATAATAATAACTTCATTATATGTTCTAACACAAATATTCATAAATATCTGTCGAGATTCTGTCGGTTGAATTCTTCTCTTTGGGAATTGTGTAGGCTCAGCATTTGATCTCTACCCAATAACGGATTCCAAAGCTTTGAAACATTGTTTATCCTGAAGTAGCACCAACAGATAGCGCACAGGTACTATGTTGGATCATTTTGTTATTTTGGTCAAATAACACAAAATAGGCTGTTACAAACGCTTTGAAATTAAAATGTATCGTATCTAGTATCTACTAGTTATTCTTCAAATTCGATGCATATAGAATGTCAATGGAAGGAAAATCAATTGAGTCCCAAATAGAACAGTTACGACATCTGGCGGAAAAGTTTCGCATAGGAAATCCATTTACTGAACAGAGAGCTGGATTATAATTTCCGTGGTACTAATGTCATATGCCTGCTTCCTCCATGACGTTCTGGTGCCTTTATGTCAACAACAGCATTCACTAAAATTGTCAGCGTAATCCTTCGATTGTGTAGAAACTGGAGCTGTGGATATTAAGGTACAGTGCTATTTCTTTTGCAACATTGCCCAGTTTGGTTATGCATTGTAACTACAGTACAATGGTTGATCCAATATAGGCAACATTGTCAACTTTCAAATCATGTAATTCATGTCCGACATGTTGGATTTTGAGTGCATGTCAGAAGCTATCCTTACCTAATTGGTCAATGAATGAAAATATTGAGGTCTGATTGGTTGGAAAAACTGTGTTATAAATGATAAGTAGTACTTTAATGACCCCCATTATAATACAGTTTTCTGACATATAATATTTACATATCGACATCGTCGAACAGTAGCGTAGCCAGGATTTTAGTTTGGAGGGGGCCATTAGTTCCTCGTCTATTACTGCAGGAGTTCAGATATTTTAGCCTATTTTCATTTATGAAAAAAAAAATAGGCTAATGAGAACACCTTTTGTCCATGTGTGTGTCTGCGTGTATGTGTGCCCCCCACTTAATAAAATCTAAACGTCCCGAGCGATTTCAATGAAACTCGGTAAGCACATGCTACCTCGTCCGACCACGACCGTGCCTTTCAAATGTTGATACATTTCACCAATTCAACATGTGGGCCACGCGAAATATTTCACTGGTATTCTATATCTCCGCAACGGTAACAGATATCGCCCTGAAATTGTGGACAGTGATAATGGGTACTACTACAAGTTTATCTATGTGTCCTTATAAAACCTGTTAAATACAAAACGAACATGGCGGCTAAGTGAATTTTAAACATTTTAATGGATATTTAACGCGGTTTAACCATCCGAGCGCGGTGAAACGTGAAACGGTAAATGTTTATATACATTTTAATCTATTGACATCTAATTTTGTTCAATTGTCTACATAACCTAAAGATGGTGGCTGTGCGAAATTTTAAAATTACCTTTTTATTTCGTGTGTCCTAATCATGCGATTTCGTGTGTCCTAATCATGTAATTTCGTGTGTCCTAATCATGCGATCAAAGTGGAAGTTTGAATAATGAACCAACGCAATAATTTTCATCTAATGGTATATAACTGTATGGCCTACATATATCACAATCCAACATGGAGACCATCCAATATATTTAGGCAGTTCTCAATATCTACGAATCTATTGCAGCAATCAAACTGAAATTATGTATGCTGATAGAGGCTATATAAGTTCACCTATTGGGCTTTCAATAACCTGGTGAGCACAATACCAACATGGCGGCCAAGCGAAGTTAAAACATTTAAATGGAATTGACTCGCGATTTAATTATCCGAGCACAGTGAAACTTGGTTCGGTAAATGTTCATACAAAATCTACTGACATCTAATAAAATTCAATTGTTTCATAAGTCCAATTGTGTCCTAATCATGCGATCGAACTGAACGTTTGAATACTGAACCTACGCAATAATCTTTATCTAATGCTGCATAACTCTATGGCCTACATACAGAACTATCCAACATGGCTTTCCATTTCATAGGCGGGATAAATTTTTAATAAAGAAGACCAATAGGATGTATGAAAATAGGCTATATAGTTCTTCAAGGAACTACTTGTTCTGATTATAAGTACTTTAGGGTCCATTTTTAGCTTAGGACAATAATCTTCAGTCTGTTCATGTCTGTCTGAATTCTGCCCTTCGTTGCTTTGTTTTGAGGCAGCTCACAGCTGTGTCAATGTCTATATTTGTCTCTGTCGCTCAGATTTTCAATTATCAGTTGTCAGAATACTACTATCATAGCATATTCACACGTTTCAGTTCAGAATGTTCTTTGCATTAATACCGCACTATGTCTTGGCGTTTTTAAAATAGTTTATTTACCAGAAATGTTTTCAGTCAATTGAATGACTATGTCCAAAAAACCTATCACGAGTAGATAACACGAAGTTGGGACACTCATAAAGGCATCAAACAAAGAAGGTATGTTGCAAAACATTTTGGTCTATTATTGCTGTCTAATTTATACAGTGCTGTTTTAAGGTAGGTCTAAGCCTAATGGTCGCCATGGACCTCATTCTTGTTCATTATTATTATATTTATTATTATTCAGAGGAAACTGTAACACCCTTTAAATAATAATACTGTAAATACGAAACCTTTTAAAGAAAATCGAATATTTTTACATTCTATCAGTGTGCAAAGAGCCTTTCTCGTGCAGAGAAAATTATTTATAAAAGCTGTGCCAATATAATGAAATGGGGGGGCCTCAATATTCCACACCTACAATAAAAACTTTTCATAACTTACCGAAGATGTATCCAGTTTTGCCTTCTTTATGAAAAAGTGGTCGATCTTCCAAACACTCGCTAATGTGACAATAAGAAGAAAGAAAATAGAATTTATCAAACAACTCTCGACTCTTCCCCAATACTACCACTTACAAACTATCTGTCCTCTCGCACAGACACACAACCACCGTAAATCCCGACAGTGACGACAATCAACCACGTTGCGCTAGTATTGTAGTCTGGGACATTTTAACGCTGCTATTTCCAGAAAATGGAAATTAATAGCTGACAAGAGAGTGTAAGCTGACAACCTATTACTGGCTTCCTCCAGAGAGTTCTCTTGCTAATTGGCAATCTCCTAATTTCTTGGTAGACTTGCCATAATCACCTGGTCGTATCCCAAGTACTGAGGCACCTACCGGTACTGTTCTTGGAAAATCCCCCCCACGTCATAATCCTAATTGCTACCCTGTTATTTAAGCTCCTCGAAGCAGTGCAGACACGGAAATGATGGCAGGTCATGCAGAGATAGCTAGTACATTCTTTGTTAACGCATTTACTGTATTTAACATTTCGTTGTAGGTTCTAAATTTGTTTGAGGGCCGGTTCTACCACATCCGGGTAAAAGTTGCGGGCAGCAACCCGGGTGATAAACTATCTGCCGGTGTAAACCTCTGTGCATCTTGGGCAGCGTTCTACCACTTCCGTGCAAGTTCCGGGCAGCTGCGCGGAACCTTATAGCGAAATACAGATGTTGGCCAGCCTGATTTTTGTTAAATTTGAGTAATCGATGAGTGAGCCACCTATCGGTAGATGCGTTAAGTTTCTTTTCGTTTCGCTTTTGTCCGTTGTTTGTTGATAGCACGTGCTCTTTGGTTTCAACAAGATATAGTACCAAAACCTCTCGCGACACTTCTGGGCAGTATAAACCTAGCATGTCATTCATTTCTCGGAGGAATGCAACTGAATAACCATACCTAACCTCGATAATCGAAAACTAGACAAGCACGCCGTGCTTTTCAAGGAGGAATAGCCAGTGAAATATGTTTCTAGCAATAGGCTGCTTTGCAATCTGAATACAAGCTTAGGCCTATATGAGCTACAGACATGTTGTGACAAGGCTTGCAGTGCATAGGTTCAATCATAAAATGTATGTCAAATCAAATTATCACATTCCAGGCGACAAGTTTGTTTGTAAACTCTGTAAAATGAATGAAACGGAATGCGCACATTTGTGCATAATAATTAGATAGTTCTCTTTGCTGTATTCTACGAGAGATAGGCTATCACTCTTTTTGCACAACTATAGACGGTATCTTGGATAGGTCTTGTTGAAAAGTTCATATTTACACATTTCATTCGGCGGATGGAATGATTTTGTCACACATATTTTATAATGAAAACCATTGACCGTATAAAACGCCACCACAAGCCTAAGATCGTAGTTCTGTTTGTCATGGCTCTAGTGATGTAGAAAACTGTAAAATGCAATGCCCCAAATATCAGGTCTTATGCTGTATAAGCAAAACACCAAGTCAGTGACAATGTATAGTAGGCCTACAGAACCTGAATAATGTCCTGTACACTCTGTATTTCTCATGCACACTTGTGCGAATTTATTAAATTATATGAGCGCTACATACAGTATTCCTAAAAATGTAATTGAGATAATGTTTTGAAATCTATGATGGTACCGTACGGTAATCACTAGGCGGTCGTATTTCATGTCCAATCAACAGCAGCAAAATATAAAACTGTTGGCTTGTGTAGCCTGAAGCGGACGAAGAACCCCTCATTCGACCAAATTTCATAATGCTTCAGCCGATCTCTGTTTCGCTTTGGACGTGTGACTGCATCTTCTTCTTCGCAGACAAAAAAGTTATACATTTCCAGGACGTCAATTATCTCTTCCATAACCTTAAAATAAAATATGCTCAGTAACTGTTACATCCCTTATACTTAATAAATGATTGTAATTATATCATTATGTGACAACAAAACTACCAAATGATTCTCATTTTATTAGTAGTAATTTATGAAGAGGTCATTTAGAGCATAGATGATGCAAAGAAACATTTACGCACGCCTCAAATCTGGCTGGTAATGCTTGATCGGCCTCTCGAAGCTCCCTAAAATTTACACTCCGGGTAGACGAAGTTTATACCGCCGATAGCGCTACCCGTTGATGGTCGAACGGAAATGCTTACTTATTCCAACGGGCAAGTTATCGGCCCCTTTGCCCGGATGTGGTAGAACCGGCCCTGAGCCGTAAGAAAATATAAAGGCTTATGCCCACCCCAACTTCTGTTTTTTTTTGTGTGTGTGTGGGGGGGGACCCTCTGCCCCCCCCCCCTCTGGATACGCCACTGTCGTCGAACATAAATATGCATTACATAATAAGGTGTTACATCGGAGGAGCAGTGAAAGTGGAACCCATAGAAAGAAGATCCAAGAGAGTAAGGGCATGTGCTGAGAGGAGAGGAGGACTTCGTAGCGAAAAGAGTTGGGAAATCTGGAAATTGACGGGTCAAGGAGGACCAAAAATGAGATGGAAAGACCAGGTTACAGGGGACCGCAGCTTGCCATGGTGGGTGAGTGGTTAACGTGTCGGTCTACTAACCCCAAGCTTGCAGATTCGCTTCTGGCCGTAGTAAGTGATTTTTGAAAGGCGGAAGAAATTACTACACGCATGTCATACGATGTTGGCATGTCAAAGAACCCATTTGAATTCAGTAGGCCGTGTTCATAATGGCAAAATTAATCTCGGGATTTTCCGCGAACACAAAGTTCCTCATTTCTCTACTAGAAAGCGCTATAGCGTTCAAGGAGATTAGATATCTAACCTCCTTGACTTTCATAGTGCTTTAAGGAACAACGAAATTTGACATGCAAGCTACTCTCTGGGTGTCAAATAACAAAGCTTGCACCCGGCACCCCGGCCATACGATATTATTATTATTATTAGAGAAAATGGATGGAAGAAGGAGGAAGCATGGGTTAGACATTTATGGTAGAGAAGAATCCAGGAAAGTAACGCTGACCCCACGTGACGTGAGAAAAGGCTGAGATAAAAAACAAGACTCTATGTTATCATAGCCAGCACCACCGAGAGAATTTAAGGGCTCCTATGCAATTTTTCTCTTGCCCCCATCATTGATATTATTTTAATCATTACTATCCACTACTAGTGGAATGACACCATTTTGAGAAAAGCATCTTATGGACAGTGATCATTTAAAAAATACATACAAACCTTATTTCATAGGAAACATTTTAGCCTTTTTTATGAAATATATTTTGCAAAGTTCACGAAACGATTTGGGAATTTTGAGTAATTTTAATACAATTAACATCTCATGCTTTTCATTCTTCTTCTTCTTCTTGGTCGTAGTTCGATTTCGAACGTCGTGACCCTTCACGCAATTCTGTTAACAATACCCTCATACACCGTCAGAGGGGCAACTGAAAAGGCCACCCGCAATACTTATAATTTAAAATTATTAATATCTCGCGAACCCATGGTTGGATTTTAACAAATGAGGTGTCGTAGGACTTGGGCTGACGCCCTCTTTCCTATGGACAACTTATTTCCACCCCAAATAAAACTTACACCTACTAGGGGGGTGAAATAGTAATTTCTTAGTAAACGTTGCATTCCATGTACGACATGCATGAGGTTCGATGCTATGATGAAATTAAATGTTGTTCTACATGAAAGACATGCGTAGGGATGGACGCTATTATGAATTAGCACCCGCCTCACTCCCCTACTACCGTGGTCTTCTGCTATGTGCATTAATTTCTGAAGTGGCAGATTAGTCAGACTCTTTATCTGGTCAAGGTACCGGTTCGGGGTAAGTCTCCTCAGCCGTTTTCCGTCAACTTTACCCTGGATGATACAATTCTCAATGTCGCCTCGCCGGATGACACGGCCGAAAAATCTCAACATTTGCCTTTCGATGTTTAGGAGTAAGCGTGCTTTAGGAACAATTCTTAGCTCCTTCAGAATATATTCATTTGTTCTTCTTGCTACCCACGATATTCGTAGCCTGCTTCCATAACACGTGATCTCGAAGGCTTCGATTCTTCTACGGCATGCAGCATTTATGGTCCACGACTCAGAGCCATACGTGACGATAGGAAATAGTCCAGGGCTAGATTTGTGACGGTACGCACCAGTACGCCGTACCGAAACCTCTGATCGGGGGAAAAGTCGAATATATAACATATTTTTTAGAACAATGGAACTTTAGTTGTAAGTCAAGGTCAACTTGGTCTTTGACTGGATAATTATTTCAGAAAACTGTAAAGACAAAATTGTAAAACAAGAATTGAAAGATTGTTGGTGAACATGTGTGTTATCAATAAATGATAAAAATGGTCCGGTTAGCTCAAACAATGCCAGCGTTTCGCCCCAGTGTGCCGTTGGGCGGATAATTCATCCGCTCAAATGGAAACTACATCATTCAAAACATGTGTGTAGTTTCAAACCGAATGTATTTAATTTTTTAAATTAGCCTACGTAAACAAATTAAATTGAAATAATGTACATTGATTGAATGGTAGCCTAGTTCGCCTACATTAAAATTTAATATAGGCCAACGGTTATGGTAAGAAAATACACTGAAGAAAATGGAAATTGCAACACCCAGAAGGAGTGGTGCTACATTGCTGCAATTGAACATGCAGGACGAGTGTTCGGTTGTGATTCGATGATTACACTTCCTGGTCACTCTGACCGCAAGTTTGGACAACAATCAGTACAGGATGTGCCCACCACGAGCTGCAATACATTGATTAATTCAGCGAGGCATGGAGTCAATAAGGCTCTGGATCACTTCCTTCGGAATTGTGGCCCATGCTTGCTGCACTGCACGGGTCAGTTGTTCCAAAGTTGTGGGTGGCTGAGGACGATTGGCCAGTTGCTGACCCATCATGTCCCACACATGCTCAATAGGACTGAGGTCCGGGGATCTGGCGGGCCATTCTATGGTTGTGATGTCGTGGAGAGCTTCTCTGGAGATGCGTGCAGTGTGAACCCGGGCATTGTCCTGCTGAAACATCCCATTAGCAATGTTCGCCATCATAGGGACAACCACTGGATTGAGTACTGTCGAGCAGTCAAAGTGCCCTCAACAAGCACTAATTGAGATTTCACATTAAAGCCATTAGCTCCCCTAACCATAATGCTTGGTGTTGGCCCTGTGTGCCTCTCGACAATAAGGTCTGGGTGGCCCCTCTCCCCGGTACGTCGGTGCACACGATTCCGGCGATCACTGCGGGCAAGACAGAAGCGCGATTCATCACTAAAGACGACCCTATGCCATTCGTCGACCCACGTCGATCGTTCTCGACACCAGGCCAGCCTTACACGTCGCTGTTGTGGGGTCAATGGAACACCTTCTGCAGGGACACGGGATCGTAAGCCAGCTGCACGCAGGCGACTATCATCTGTTTGTTGTGTAACGTGGGGTACCACAGCTGCTCGAATTTGCGCTGCTGTTGCATGGGGTTCCATCCAGGCCATCCGAATGATGCGGCGATCCTCTCTCACAGTTATATGTCACGCTGGGCCTGTGCCAGGTCTACGAGTGTGGGTACCTTCATTTGACCACTGCTGCCATACACGTTGTACCGTCGATGCCTGTCGGCCAACACGTCCAACGACAGTCCTTAGCGATAATCCAGCCTCACACAGCCCAATTATCCGAGCCCTCTATAAACGGCGACAGTTGTTGATAGCTTGCTTTTCTCTGTCGTCGAGGCATGTTTGACGGGGAACACTTCACTGCACAGACTGCAAGTCAACTACGCTACACTAGAGTCCGTATACTGGAGTTGATTCCTCCGTGACCAACCACGTGGGGAGACCTGTAGCAACAATCCAATGGGTCTGAAACGTTGATCGTTTACATACCTACATGGCATCGTTCCATATCTTGAAAATCAACACAAACGACCAATACCTTCATGGTGTTGCAATTTCCATTTTCTGCAGTGTCTGTTGCTACAGCGGTCTCAATTTAATTTCAAATTGCAATAAAAATTAGATAGCTATGTTGTCCGCTGATTAATTTTAAAGGTGTTCAGAAAAGCGTAAAAATATCGTTTTAGAACTTTATATTTCAATATTCCATAAAGACACCCCCCTCCTCCTTCCGACCACCTCCCGGTAGCCAACAGTACCGGGACCTCTTTCTTTACAAATCAAACACTGGGAAATACCAAAGCTTGAACCAGTCGTTTCTTTGTTTCCTTGGTAATATGATGATCTTTCCATATTCTTGATAGATGCACAAGATGAGTGGCGGATCCAGGCCTTGCGGGGTCCTGAGCGAAATGATAAGGTGGGGCCCACAACAATAGGAAATTAAAAAATCAAATGGAAATAGTCTTGTAATAATAATAAAATAAAGAATAGTTACACTATTTTAAATACACTATAGTAATTTTTTTAAATAATATGAAAGAAACCTTTAAGTCCCCCTGAAGAAGATAATGTAAACTATGAAATATTAAAATATTACTTTGCGACTTTTTTCCCGGCTGAAGTCTTCTATCATTTCACTGAAATCTAAACTTGCTAAACGGTCACGGGAGGTCATAGCTGCACTGAAAAAAGAATAGTTTGAAAAGTTTGGAAAGTATAATTAATTAATCAATTAAATTTAAAACAATCCATGGCGCGGGGCCCCCTGGACCGTGGGGCGCTGGGCGGTCGCCCTCCTCGCCCTCCCCTAGATCCGCCCCTGCACAAGATCGCATCAAGTGCAAAGGAAAGTGCAGAACAGCAAATCATGCAATTCAGCGGGATAAATGCTAATAATAATAATAATAATAATAATATTATTAATAATAATAATAATAATAAAATGTGAGGTCAGACAACATATCAGTTAACTACAGATGCAAGCAGCAAAAGCAGGGCTTCAGATTTCGTTTGAGAAAACACCGTTCATAACGAACATCAAGTCAGCACCCAGAGAACTTTAGGTGAACGAAGGACAAATAAAACAGGCAAAGAAAATCAAATATCTGGGTGAGTGGATAGGGCCCAACATTTGTGAAAAATAAGCTTTCGGTTCAAGAATCAACAACATGGAAATGGCTTACCATCTAACCAAAGACACCTAGAATAAACGATCATTGTCCTTCAAGGCCCAACTCAGGCACTACTGTGCCGTTATTCGATCGGAGGCGTTATATGCATCAGAATGCCTTGCGATGGATAATAAGAAAGGGCTGGCAGAACAACTGGACGCCACAGAGAGGAAGATCTTGAGAAAGTTCTTGGACCCGGTCATAGAACAAGGAGGGTGCCGATGACGACACAACGATGAACTAAATCTTCACGTGGAGAAGATAACGGATGCCATACGCAAAAGGAGAATATCTTTCTATGACCACTTGACACGAATGTGCTCTGGAAGATTGTCCAATCGAATCTGTGCCTACTTTGTGGGAAAGAAAACCAAAGGGATCTACTTTACAAAGGTGGAAAAAGACCTACGAGAACCGGAGATATCACATGAGGACTGGTGTATTCTTTGAATACACGGCACCTGAGATATAATTTTTATTGCTCTTTGCATGTTCATTTCTTCCTTCCTCTTTGCCAAACACCAACAGTGATCATCTGTTTTCTCCTTGTTGGGCATATCTCTTATGTCTTCATAAGTATGTTTCAGATATATAACTTCTGTGACCCACCTAGCGTCACCTCGTAGCGAATCTCTGAAGCTCCTCAATTCTTCCTGGTGCTAGAGGACTTACTTATCCATTTGGCCACCAGATCCTGTTACCATCGTCAGCTATTTTCTCTTGGAGCAAGAGGACTACATCCACTTCTTTACTCACCATGCTGCGCTAATATCGCCTACTATCAATTCTTAGAAGACCATCCATCAAGAAGAAAATTTATTTTTTATAAGTTGGTTATGCTGATATGTATACCTTTTGTTTCCTACCCCCACTCTCTCCCCTTCCTAGGACCTTCCGTGCTTCTTTGAGCAAGTCTCACTTCTTAGTCTGCAGTTGACTCGTTCAGTCAAAGCTCCGCTCGAGCTTGCCTCCTCAAACCAAGAGGCTCACACTCTTTTACGCCATGTTGGCAAAGTAGTAGGAAACTTCAACTTCAACATGAAATCAAGATAAGTACCATTTTAAAGGTTTTATCCTCATCTTCATCATTTTATCTACATGCTTTTATAGATTATTTTATAGACAGCGTGAGATTACTTGTGGGGCGGTAATCATTCTTCGTGGGATTTGCCATGTTGAGCTTTTGCTTGTATAAGCCAACCTTACTAAAAAAGAGCTTTTCTTAAGCTATCTAAACGAGAAATCCTCTCGCTACGTGGGATATTATTTAGTACCCGCTGTCTATAAATATAAAGCTATTTCCTCCGTTGGATTTTCTCAACCCCATTTTCTGCTAAGGTTGTTCTGGAACCTTCGAGATCTTGTTCTCTATCTGCGAGTCTTGCCGTCAAGTATTGTTCACGCACTTGTGAAAATGCTAGTTAAAATGAGGAATCTTCCTCACAAATTTTTGCAATAGCTAACTTTCCTCCACCGCTGGAACCTCTGGAACATTCTATGGCGCATTTAATTGTAAATCACAACTTTTTCAAGAAATAGACTCTCACCTATATAGTGCAATCAGTTATTTCCATAATTGCAATAACTTTCTTTTTCATGAACTTTAGTGTTTCTATAGTGAACTTTGCATCCATCTTCATAGACTATAGTGATAAACAGTGCTTGCTCCACGTTTCTACCGCGTCGCGATCGTCCGGTTATATTAAATACGGCCATGAACATTGATCCTATATCCCAATGATCTTTCCTCAACCTTCTACTAACCATTATTATTAATAAAATTGTAACTTTCTATAAGGTGTCACTCACAAGGTGCCCTTCCCTCTTTGCTAGTTTAACATTAATTAAATTCTGCATAATTGCTTGTGTGATACAAGTTTTAAATTTACGTTGTTCCTTTCCCATAATCAGGGAAAACAACTCTTTAAACTCTTGAGCGAGTCATGTTCAGGTTTCACGAAATGGAAACTGTCCCATTTGGCGAGTGATTCCTGCTCAAACTTGGGAAGTCCAGAACTTTCCCTTTCACTTTCTTCAGGTTTCACAGTAAGTGACCTGCCCTCTTTGTATAATTCTCATATATTAATTCTGTATAAATATAAGAAGTTGTAGAAACTTCTATCTTATTTTTCATGTTGTTATTATTGTTATTTTCAAAGTTGTCACTTTCTCTAGAACATTCTCTCCTGAATTTCTTAAGGTGCACTTTTGTACTCCAATTCACGTTCAAGCTTTAATTATTTCATTGTTCATTTGTTTAAATCTTATAAAGATTTCAGAAATATGTAAGGTTCGAAACCTTGTAAATGTTCAATTGCCTGGAGCAACCTTTTAATGTTTAGAGGTCTGCGACCCTATTTGTTAAAGAGTTCAAATGAACTATGTTTATTAAAATTATATTGCATAATTGTTAATTTCCTCAAACTTTTTCTAATTGTAAAATAAACAAATCTTTTCCCTTCGCTTTTTCATTTACGAATATAAAGTTTAGGCAAAATCCTGTCTTCCTTGACTCTCCTCGCTCAATGATATTAAAATCATTAATAGGGCTTTCACCATTTGTTGTATTTGAGCAAGAACTCTTAATTTTCACCTCACTAAAGTTCTTCTTAGCGTTAATAGCTAATTATAATTGGCCAGTAAGGCAAGTAAAGCTCGCTAAGCCAGCTACCTGCTTGTGGAGACCCTCTCCGAAAACCTATGGTCAATTTTATAAAAAAATAAGTGTTTCTTTTTGTCTAAACTTTTAGCCGGCTCCTCGCTGAGTAAAAGCTTAGCCATTTTCCAATGCAACCATTGGTTCATTTACCAAGATTACCCAATAAGGCATAATCTTTTATCATTTTCCTTTTTAGAGACACTTGGTCGCCCTTCCGGGAGCTCCATAATTTTGGAAATCGAAAATACCAAACCTGAGTTAAATCATTGGCATTCTTCGAATTACTTTGTAAAACCTAATTTCTTTGAGAAGACATACAGTAAATTTGTTCCTCTCAGTCTTGCCAGACCAGCACCCTTCCCCATAGTAGCTTTATATATGCTTGAGAGGGATTATACGAAAGCCACTCTCTTGCAAACAGCCCAAGTTCTATCTGTGTTTCTCGTCAGCTTAGACCAAGTCCTCCAACCTAAGATGGCGGCAAGTGTGACGGTTGAGTGAAGTTGCTCTTGCTACACCCTGCTTAAATAGAAAGTTAAGTTGCAGAAAGTGCTGATTCGTGTGAACTAAGTCATATTATTGGGCATCCTCTTCACTAAAAAGTAAACGCGATGTCTCTAAAGGAAGTAGCTAGGAAGATATCGGCTTTCGAAGATTCCTTGAAAGAATATCAAGCTCGCCTAGATTCAGCTGTCAGTGCCGCCAACCCACCAAACGTGCTCCAAGCTCTTGGCGATGAGTTCCAGGCGTTCAAGAAACAGGCCAGTGATGACATCTCCAGACTTAAAGGGGAGTTGAAGGAACTGGAAAACCGGCTTCACAAACAAGACGAGGTATTGGATGAGGCTGAACAGTACAGTCGCCGAAACTGCCTCTTGTTGCATGGGGTCCCTGAGCAGCCGTCTGAGGACGTCTACAAAATAGCACTCGAGACACTGAAAAATAAACTTTCAGTGGATATCTCACTGCTTGATGTGGATCGCTGCCACAGGCTGGGCCGCCGATATCGAACGTCTGCTGAGGTGGTCTCGCAAGGAAATCGACCGATTATCATCAAGTTTCTTCGGTATCATGATCGAGATCGTGTGTGGCGTGCGAAGCGAGCTTTTAAGGGCAGTGGGCTCATGCTAACTGAGTCACTCACAAGTGTGAGAAAAACTATCTTAAATCAGGCACGGGATATATGGGGATTGCAGAAATGCTGGACTCAAGATGGACGTATTTGTGTTTTAAGGGAGGATGGAAGCAAAATGCAAATATGCACGATGATGCAGTTAAACAACATGGCAGGGAGTAGAATGAACAAGTGAACCTAGGAAAGAAATTATGTGTATAGTAATTAGCTTATATTTGTGTGTGTGTATGTGTGTGCTTGTGAAAGTCAGTGGATCTGCTCACCAGGTTGCTCAGGTAAGCTCATTTTACTTCTTACTTAATTTTATTTCCCACTGCATACTTTCAGATGTTTGTTGACCAGGACAACGGCAATACCATAGACCTGCATTCCTCTCCCCTAACTTCGCCCACCCCTTCTCTCCCGTCCCTACCAGCTTCAACGGGACTTGTGTTGCAAGCGCAGCTTAAGAGCCACCCGCGGTCGTTACAGTGTTGTCACCTAAATAGTCAGTCATTAATAGCGCATCTGGAGGAGGTAGAGGCTATTTTTGAAGTAAACAATGTACATATTATTGGAATCAGTGAAAGTTGGATGCGTAAAGACATGCCGTCATCTGCAGCTAACCTTGATGGATACTCTATATTACGCCATGACCGTATTGACAAAATAGGTGGCGGGCTTCTACTTTATTACAGAAACGACCTAAAATGTAAGATAATTTCCACTTCTGACCCAACACTTATACTGCGACCAGAATTTATGTTTGTAGAATTAGACTGCCATAAAAAGATATTAATAGGGATTGTATACAAGCCACCTAAAATAAGACAGACTGCTGATTTTGAAGATACATTAGCAGGTCTTGCCTCGGCATACGACGACATTATAATCATGGGTGATTTTAACACTGACCTTTTAAAGCAGACTGGTGAAGTTAACAGCCTACTGAATTTATTTCTCGCCACAAACATGACGGTTTTACCCCTGAACGCTACTAATCATGTTCATTACACTGACCATACGAGCCATACCTTAATTGATCTTCTTGTGACAAATCAACCTCAGAAAGTAATTAAACACGGACAGATCCCTGCTCCTGGCATCTCTTCACATGATCTATTGTACGTATGTTATTCTATTCGAATACCTAAGTATAAACCACGCTACATTACAATACGAGACTTACGACATATTGACCAGAATAAACTACGCTATGATGCATATAACTTGCCTTGGGATAATATACGTAATTCTCAGAACATAAACTCTAAAGTAAATACATTCAATTTAATGGTACTAGAAATATTTGACAAACATGCACCAAAGAAACTGGTAAGAATTACCCGCTCTTCATCTGCGTGGCTAACGGCCGAGGTAAGATCTGCTATGGCCAGTCGTGACAAACTATACAGACAATACAGACTGACACATGATGCAGTTGATTTTGAGAGATATAGAATTCTGAGAAACAGAACCAAGCAGCTAATTAGAAATTCTAAATATAAATACTTTCAGGAACTGATGAAAACCAACAGCCCTAGACAAAAATGGAGTAAATTACGTGCGGTAGGGATAGGTAAGACAGTTGAACAACATGTACCAAGCATATCGCTAGAGGCTCTAAATGATCACTTCGCACGGCCAAAAGTAGCCTCTACCTCCTTCCCTAAAAGTTCACTACCGGTACCCTTGTTACAACAGCAGTCTGTTTTTGAGCAATTCTCTTTTAGAAATGTCAGCTCGAATGAAGTTAAAGGTGTGATATACTCTATTTCATCCAATGCCACAGGTAATGATGACATTCCTATATCACTGATTAAGGATGTCTTGGGAGCTGTTCTGCCAATATTAACTCATATATTTAACTACTGCCTGACAAACGGAGTGTTCCCAGATGTTTGGAAAGATGCACTAATTAGACCTATCCCGAAGAGCTCCAAGTTTGATTCTCCTTCAGATTATCGTCCAGTATTCATCCTACCACCATTATCCAAGGTACTTGAACGTCTAGTTCATACACAAGTTACTGAATACCTTACAAAGCATTCCCTACTCAACCCCTTCCAATCCGGCTTCAGAAAGGGGCATAGCACTGCGACAGCCTTACTACGAGTGACAGATGATATCAGATGTGCAATGGACCAACGGGACGTGACTGTACTGACATTATTAGATCTCAGTAGTGCCTTTGACACCGTCAACCCTCAGTTGCTACTGCAGAAACTTCGAGAACTAAATTTTAATAGTGTGTCACTCCGGTTCTTTTCCTCTTATCTCGAAAATCGCCGGCAACGTGTGATAGTGGGAAATGCGAGTTCGGGATGGCAAAGTAAGACCCTTGGTGTCCCTCAGGGTTCGGTTCTTGGGCCACTGTTATTTATCATCCAAATAAATGACATATCAAAAGCCCTTAATTTCTGCAAATTGCAAGTGTATGCAGATGATGTACAGATCTACTATCATTCAAAACCGAGTGATATCAATAATGCAATTATTAAAATAAATTCTGACCTACAACAGCTTAGTGACTATGCTTATAAAAACAGTTTATTAATAAACCCAAATAAAACTCAAGTGATTATTATCGGTACCAGTAAAAACTTATATTATCTCAAGCAACGTGACATCTCGCCAATAATTTTAAACAATAAAATCATACCCTACTCTACTTCAGTGACAAACTTAGGAATTATTATGACTGAGACCTTAAATTGGACTAAACAGGTGATAAGCACATGTAATAAAGTACATAAATGCTTATATCCTCTGAAACGGTTCGGTAATGTATTCTCTGTTCGACTTAAAGTACAACTAATTCGCTCTCTGATACTACCTATATTTGACTACTGTGACACTGTGTTGACTGAAATAACCTGCGACAGTAACAAGAAACTGGACCGGTGCCTCAACAACTGTGTAAGATATATCTTTGGCCTGCGATATGATGTTCATATATCACCCTATTATAAGGAGCTGTCGTGGCTTCGAGTGCACCAGCGTCGTGAACTCCACATGTTATCACTCCTGCACAAAATACTTTCCACTAATACCCCTAACTATCTTGTTTTACCGTTTTCTTACCTCTCGTCCTATCATGACCACAATACGAGATCTGGCTCCTCTCTTGCCATACCTATAAACCGTACTGCTGCTTACAACCGCTCGTTCATAATCTCTGCGTCCAGGTCATGGAATTTGCTACCTGCGAACATTAGAGACAATCCCTCTCATCGCAAGTTTAAAGTGGCTTGCTGCGAGTATTTGCTGGGTGGAGCCCGCTGACTTCCTGGATAAATGTTGAATGAACGAATGAATGAATGAGATGAATGATTGGATTACTGTAGTTACGTCATTTAAGGGTACCGTACTTTACTTTGTGTATTTTTGAAATCAATGATTCTACCATTATTCATATTATCACTATTCTTATTGCTATTAATATTATTTGTGCTATTTGTATTTGTAATTATAAGTCATGTAGATGTATACTCTTCTAGTGGTTAAGTGTAAGAGAGGGCCTTGAGCCCTAACTTCGCCACCAATAAAGGCATTATCTATCTATCTATCTATCTACTCATTTTAGGTATCAAAAAGTTAAATTTCGGTGGCAACTGCCTCTAAGTGCATTTAAAGTTAAACTTATTAATTTTGTGGGACTCTCCTCCTATTTTTCTATCCTTCTCTTCCAATCCCAAATCTACTTCCTTCTCTTAATCATCTTCCCTTGGTGGGTGGGTTATTCCTCAGCCAATAAACTACCCAAAATTTGGTGCCGAAACCCGGGAGAGCCCATTTTTTCTTTTTTCTTTTTAAAATAGTGTCATTTGACAATACTTTGCATATTTCTAATATCTGTGTTGAATATTTCAGCTATAACCACATCGTGCAAAGTCTGTGAACGGGAAAGAGGCCGCTCCTGTCTCCTATGGTGTGTCCCATTCTTTCTACTCATTCGCTGCTGCCAGCTTGACAGCATTTCCAAGGTTCCACAGTTTCGTGAGTTACATTTTCATTTACCTTCTTTAATATGGCTCCCACTGATAAGGATAAGGATGAAAAACTTACTTCTAAACGAGCATCCTATAAAGGGCAAATTACCCGATTCAGAAGGTACATAAAAGAGTTAGATCCCTCAGACGCGCAATTAGATTTGTTGAAACATCGTGTAAAGGATTTTGAACGTTCTTATGAAAACTACTGTAACATTCAAACTGAAATTGAAACTTGCATGCTCAATCAAACAGAAGATCGTGTCGAAGTAGAAAACTTATATTACGAAGGCATAGGTTCTGCTTTCAAAATAATACGCCAACTTGAAGAAGAGCAGAAAAAGGACGCTTCTGTTCTTGGTTCCCTTCACGAACCCCAAACTTCTTTCCGTGAGGGCACTCACAAGCCCAAACCTACTTTACCGAAAATTGATTTACCCCATTTTTCTGGAGATGAATCCACTTGGGATTCTTTCTATGAATTATTTTGCTCCCTTGTTCATGACAATGAAGACATTCAAGTCATTTACAAGTTTCATTATTTGAGATCTATCCTTCGAGGTCAAGCTTTGCAGTTAGTTGAAGCACTTCTTCTGCGTGCCGAAAATTACCCCATTGCCTTTAACTTATTAAAAGAAAGATATGGAAATTCACGTTTACGTATTCAACGTCATATTAAGGCTCTATTTAACCTACCTGCGTCACAGCACAATGACGTCACTAGTTTGCGTACTTTAATTGACACTACCCAACTCCACGTTAAAGCTTTGTCCCAATTAGATCAACCTACTGAACATTGGGATACTTTCCTAATACATTTAGTAGTTTCTAAAGTTGATGCTGCTACCCTCAAAGCTTGGGAAATTGAACTTTCTAAGGAAGACGACTACTCTTACGAGCATTTAGTCACTTTCATAAACGCTAGATGCCAACTTTTAACCGCTCTAGCTAATCAAAGTGAACCTTCATCTCCTAGTTCCAAATTCGAATTAATGTCCATCAAATCCAAAAGTGAACGCTCAGCGTCCAATACCCAAAAACCCGGGTCCAGCTCATCCAAATTCAAATCAAACTCCACTGGTTACCCAACTAGGTCTAGTGAACGTCGTGTTGCTAGCTCTATTGTTTTAAACACGCAAAGCGAACCTCGCAAGAGTTTGAACGAACCTGTAAAGTGCATACTTTGTAAAGATCCCCATGCCCTATACCTTTGCAAATCCTTTAAAGAAATGTCAGTCGATGACAGACGAAAATTAGTCGCTCAAAACAAACATTGTTTCAACTGCCTAGCGCCCACGCATTCTGCTTCTAACTGTAAGTCCACAAGACTTTGCTACCATTGTGAAAAGGCTCATCATACTCTGCTACATCGTCATGATCAGGCAAGGTCATCGACAGCATCTACTTCGCCGAAAAATGATAGTGCTAACAATTCTAATGCTTCATCTTATATTCAAAATGCCAAGTCCATTCGCAGTGCTCAAGTATTGTTGTCTACTGTCCAAATCGAAGTTCAGGATAACTTTGGCAACTGGGTCCGTGCACGCGGTCTTCTAGACTCAGCGGCAACTCATGATTTTGTGTCCAATTCCTTGATTAAAAAACTAGGCCTACCTGTAAAACCCACTTCTATCAACGTGTCGGGCATCAACAGCTCAAAATCGCAAGCTTTACAATTCTCAAAGCTAACTATAAGGGATACTTGTCATAGAAACAACTTTCTTAAACTCAATTGTCTAATTCTTAATAGCATTGGAGAAGACACTCCAAGTCATTCTGTGGATATTTCAGGGTTAAACATTCCCTCGCATTTAAGGCTAGCCGATCCTTGTTTTAATATGCAGAACCCTATTGACATACTCTTTAGTGCCAATGTTTTCTGGAATTGCCTACGTAAACAGGTTCGTAAGTTATCCTCAAACGTGGTCGCCAGAGACACTAATTTTGGATGGATCGTCACAGGGCAACTTCCCCATTATTCTCCTCAACCCGCATCGCAATGTTACTTCTCCAATACTGACCTGGAACAGTTCTGGAGGCTTGAAAATGTCGATTCTCCTAATGTAACCTCTTCAGAAAATGAATTCTGTGAGCAACTTTTTTTGAACACCACCACTCGTTCTTCTGATGGCCGGTTCGTCGTTCAAATGCCAAGATTACATAATCCTCCTAAACTTATTAAATCTCAGTCTAAAGCTCGAAAAGCTCTCTTTGCTATCGAGAGCAAATTCAAAAAGGAACCCCTTGTCAAAAAGCAGTACACTGAGTTCATGGATGAGTATGAAAGCTTGGATCATATGGAAGTTGTTAACAAATCCAATGATGAATTGCAACCCCCAATTGAAACGGTTTATTTAAATCATCATCCCGTGTGGAAAAACCCTCTTGTAAAAGATAAAATTCGAGTTGTTTTTAATGGTTCATCATCTGACGTTAATGGCAACAGCCTTAACGACACTCTTTATTCTGGTCCTGCTATTCAATCAGATTTATCTGCTATACTCTTAAACTTTCGATTATTTCCCATAGCTGTCATAGCCGACATAAAACAGATGTACCGTCAAGTGTTAATTCAACCAGAACAACGAGATCTTCAAAGAATCTTGTGGCGCGATGAAACCAGTAAGCCCATTAAGGTGTTTCGCTTGAAAACGGTTACTTATGGCTTAAAACCCTCTGCTTTCCTTGCTATCCGATCCCTACACTTGCTAGCCTCTCAAGATGGTCATTTATTTAACCCCAAAGCCTCTGAAGCACTAACTACGTCATTCTATGTTGACGATTATTTGCAATCCTTCCCCTCTTTGGAGGAAGCTTCTTTTGTATCTTTAGAACTTCAGGCATTACTAAGGAATGGAGGTTTCCCACTCCATAAGTGGAACTCCAACTCCCCTGAGTTTCTCGCTCAGTTTCCCATCGAAGACGTAGATCCTTCTTCTGTCGAAATTTGTGGTAACTCCGAATCTATAAAAACTCTAGGAGTTCACTGGTGCACTAGCACTGACACCCTTATCTATAAAGTTTCGCTCGCAGAAGAGCTTCCTAATACAAAAAGACAAATTCTCTCTGAAATTGCAAAAATTTTTGATCCGCTTCAATTCCTTGCTCCAGTTATCGTTATAGCCAAACTCTTCATGCAAGAGCTGTGGTCGCTTAAATGTGAATGGGATGACACTGTCCCTCTTTCTTTTCTTAATCGTTGGCTCTCGTTTCGCAGCAATTTGCTGGATCTTTCCCTTATTGAAATTCCCAGGAATTTAATCAGCTCTCATTCTAATGCATCTTTTTCCTTCATGTGTTCGCGGACAGTTCCGAAAAAGCTTATGGTTGCTGTGCATATTTAGTTTATCACGATTCACTCTATGGATCTCTAGTTTCCAACCTTGTTTGCGCCAAATCGAAGGTCGCTCCTCTTAAAACTATCACCTTGCCTAGGCTCGAACTGTGCGCTGCACTCATGGCTGCAGAACTTGTCAAGAAATTACGGGAAGTATTAAAGGTCGAATTCTCGCAAATCTATCTCTGGAGCGATTCCATGATCGCCCTTTCTTGGATCGCCAAGAACCCCTCTCACTGGCAAACTTTTGTTGCAAACAGGGTTTCCAAAATTCAAACTCTTTCTTCTGGATGTCAATGGAGGCATGTTCCCAGTGCGGATAATCCAGCTGATATTATCTCTCGTGGTTGTTTACCCTCTCAATTGGCAGCTTCCCAATTGTACTGGCATGGGCCCTCGTGGCTAATCGAAGAATCTTCCTCATGGCCTTCTAAACCCCCAGCTACAAACTCCAACTTGCCTGACGCTAAAGTACCTCTACCCATTGCTTCGTGTCTTGTTTCCAACGCTTCTCATCCTTTGTTGTCCCGCTATTCTTCTTTTCATAAATTATTACGAATTGTCGCCTATCTCCTTAGATGGAAATATCTTGTGGTCGACCAACCTCTTCTCCCTAAACCACACCTTACCAATCATGAATTGAATCTCGCTACCATTAAGATTTTACAACTGACACAGCAAGAAGCCTTTTCTTCTGAATTGTCATTACTTTCTTCTAAAAGAGATCTTCCCAAATCCAGTCGTCTTCGTGCTTTAGCCCCGTTTCTTGATGACCATGGGTTACTCAGGGTAGGTGGAAGGCTCTCGCAATCTTTACTCTCTGAAGACAAAAAGCATCCTGTTATTTTGCCTTCCAAACATCACGTAACTTCCTTAATTATACGTGGCTTTCATTACCGTAATCTTCATGTTGGTACACGTACTCTGCTTTGCCTCTTAAGGGAAAAGTACTGGATTATAAATGGAATTCATGAAGTTTCTTCTGTAGCTCATAAGTGCATTCCTTGCTTTAAAGCGAAACCTAAAATCAATACTCAATTAATGAGCGATCTGCCCTCTTTTCGCTCTTCTCCTATACGCCCATTTGCTTTAACTGGTGTGGACTATATGGGTCCGTTTCAATATCAACGAAACTCTCCTGAAGCTAAACGCAAATTGTTTGGTAAGCTTTATGTTTCTCTCTTTGTTTGCATGGTTACCGGCGCAATCCACTTGGAACTAGTAACGAATGCTTCTACTTCTTATTTTTTATCAGCTGTCTCTCGTTTCACTGCTAGGCGTGGTGTTCCTTCTGAGATGTTCTCTGATAACGCTTCCACCTTTCAGGGCGCAGCTTCCCTATGGAAGAAAGCTCTCACTTCCTCTCCTGCCATGGAACAAATCTCTAATTTTTCTTATTCAAAAGGTTTCAAATGGCGCTTTATACCTCCTTACGCTCCGCATCATGGTGGTAGGTGGGAATCTTGCGTAAAGCTCACTAAACGTCACTTAAGAAAAGTCTTAGGTAATCGAATTCTGACTTACGAAGAATTCAATTCACTGTCTGTTCTGATTGAAGGTGTTGTTAACTCTCGCCCCTTAACTCCACTTTCCAATGACCCTGATGACCTACTTCCACTCACCCCTGGTCACTTCCTTATCGGCACTTCTCTTTCTGCCCCTCCTCCTCTTCCCAATTCTTACAGGGATTTTAATTTACCTATTGTTTGGCGTAAACTTGAAGCCCTCCGTAATTCTTTTTGGAAGAGATGGAACTTGGAATATTTAACTTCCTTGCAACGGAGGCAGAAGTGGTTTCTTTCCAGTCCCGACATTAAAGTGGGAGACTTGGTCTTGGTTAGGGATGTTTCTCCCCCTCTAGTCTGGACTTCCGGTAGAGTGACTAAGTGTTACCCTGGAAGAGATGGGAGAGTCAGGGTGGTCAGAGTCTTGACCATTAACGGTTCGATTACAAGACCTCTGTCTTTGATCGCTCCTCTTCCTTTAAATGTGTAACTGTTTATTTGCTCTCTGTTGGTGTTCCCCCCCCAGTATGGTGTATTCTTTGAATACACGGCACCTGAGATATAATTTTTATTGCTCTTTGCATGTTCATTTCTTCCTTCCTCTTTGCCAAACACCAACAGTGATCATCTGTTTTCTCCTTGTTGGGCATATCTCTTATGTCTTCATAAGTATGTTTCAGATATATAACTTCTGTGACCCACCTAGCGTCACCTCGTAGCGAATCTCTGAAGCTCCTCAATTCTTCCTGGTGCTAGAGGACTTACTTATCCATTTGGCCACCAGATCCTGTTACCATCGTCAGCTATTTTCTCTTGGAGCAAGAGGACTACATCCACTTCTTTACTCACCATGCTGCGCTAATATCGCCTACTATCAATTCTTAGAAGACCATCCATCAAGAAGAAAATTTATTTTTTATAAGTTGGTTATGCTGATATGTATACCTTTTGTTTCCTACCCCCACTCTCTCCCCTTCCTAGGACCTTCCGTGCTTCTTTGAGCAAGTCTCACTTCTTAGTCTGCAGTTGACTCGTTCAGTCAAAGCTCCGCTCGAGCTTGCCTCCTCAAACCAAGAGGCTCACACTCTTTTACGCCATGTTGGCAAAGTAGTAGGAAACTTCAACTTCAACATGAAATCAAGATAAGTACCATTTTAAAGGTTTTATCCTCATCTTCATCATTTTATCTACATGCTTTTATAGATTATTTTATAGACAGCGTGAGATTACTTGTGGGGCGGTAATCATTCTTCGTGGGATTTGCCATGTTGAGCTTTTGCTTGTATAAGCCAACCTTACTAAAAAAGAGCTTTTCTTAAGCTATCTAAACGAGAAATCCTCTCGCTACGTGGGATATTATTTAGTACCCGCTGTCTATAAATATAAAGCTATTTCCTCCGTTGGATTTTCTCAACCCCATTTTCTGCTAAGGTTGTTCTGGAACCTTCGAGATCTTGTTCTCTATCTGCGAGTCTTGCCGTCAAGTATTGTTCACGCACTTGTGAAAATGCTAGTTAAAATGAGGAATCTTCCTCACAAATTTTTGCAATAGCTAACTTTCCTCCACCGCTGGAACCTCTGGAACATTCTATGGCGCATTTAATTGTAAATCACAACTTTTTCAAGAAATAGACTCTCACCTATATAGTGCAATCAGTTATTTCCATAATTGCAATAACTTTCTTTTTCATGAACTTTAGTGTTTCTATAGTGAACTTTGCATCCATCTTCATAGACTATAGTGATAAACAGTGCTTGCTCCACGTTTCTACCGCGTCGCGATCGTCCGGTTATATTAAATACGGCCATGAACATTGATCCTATATCCCAATGATCTTTCCTCAACCTTCTACTAACCATTATTATTAATAAAATTGTAACTTTCTATAAGGTGTCACTCACAAGGTGCCCTTCCCTCTTTGCTAGTTTAACATTAATTAAATTCTGCATAATTGCTTGTGTGATACAAGTTTTAAATTTACGTTGTTCCTTTCCCATAATCAGGGAAAACAACTCTTTAAACTCTTGAGCGAGTCATGTTCAGGTTTCACGAAATGGAAACTGTCCCATTTGGCGAGTGAATCCTGCTCAAACTTGGGAAGTCCAGAACTTTCCCTTTCACTTTCTTCAGGTTTCACAGTAAGTGACCTGCCCTCTTTGTATAATTCTCATATATTAATTCTGTATAAATATAAGAAGTTGTAGAAACTTCTATCTTATTTTTCATGTTGTTATTATTGTTATTTTCAAAGTTGTCACTTTCTCTAGAACATTCTCTCCTGAATTTCTTAAGGTGCACTTTTGTACTCCAATTCACGTTCAAGCTTTAATTATTTCATTGTTCATTTGTTTAAATCTTATAAAGATTTCAGAAATATGTAAGGTTCGAAACCTTGTAAATGTTCAATTGCCTGGAGCAACCTTTTAATGTTTAGAGGTCTGCGACCCTATTTGTTAAAGAGTTCAAATGAACTATGTTTATTAAAATTATATTGCATAATTGTTAATTTCCTCAAACTTTTTCTAATTGTAAAATAAACAAATCTTTTCCCTTCGCTTTTTCATTTACGAATATAAAGTTTAGGCAAAATCCTGTCTTCCTTGACTCTCCTCGCTCAATGATATTAAAATCATTAATAGGGCTTTCACCATTTGTTGTATTTGAGCAAGAACTCTTAATTTTCACCTCACTAAAGTTCTTCTTAGCGTTAATAGCTAATTCTAATTGGCCAGTAAGGCAAGTAAAGCTCGCTAAGCCAGCTACCTGCTTGTGGAGACCCTCTCCGAAAACTTATGGTCAATTTTATAAAAAATAAGTGTTTCTTTTTGTCTAAACTTTTAGCCGGCTCCTCGCTGAGTAAAAGCTTAGCCATTTTCCAATGCAACCATTGGTTCATTTACCAAGATTACCCAATAAGGCATAATCTTTTATCATTTTCCTTTTTAGAGACACTTGGTCGCCCTTCCGGGAGCTCCATAATTTTGGAAATCGAAAATACCAAACCTGAGTTAAATCATTGGCATTCTTCGAATTACTTTGTAAAACCTAATTTCTTTGAGAAGACATACAGTAAATTTGTTCCTCTCAGTCTTGCCAGACCAGCACCCTTCCCCATAGTAGCTTTATATATGCTTGAGAGGGATTATACGAAAGCCACTCTCTTGCAAACAGCCCAAGTTCTATCTGTGTTTCTCGTCAGCTTAGACCAAGTCCTTACTCATTTTAGGTATCAAAAAGTTAAATTTCGGTGGCAACTGCCTCTAAGTGCATTTAAAGTTAAACTTATTAATTTTGTGGGACTCTCCTCCTATTTTTCTATCCTTCTCTTCCAATCCCAAATCTACTTCCTTCTCTTAATCATCTTCCCTTGGTGGGTGGGTTATTCCTCAGCCAATAAACTACCCAAGGACAACTTGGAACGTGACCCTATAAAGATGAAACTTTGGAAAATAAAGAATTTTCAGCCAAAACCCAAAATGAAAACGGACAAGATGTGGACCGAAGAACGGAAGGAAGCTCACTGAAGAAGAATGTGGGAATACCCGGCAAATGTGAGGGATCGAGGGAGGAAGGCAGCGTGGTCCTTAGATGATCGAAACGCAAGAAAAGAAATATGTGTTCTGTATTTCATATAAAGTCTACGCCGCAATTCGCTTCCTTTGATTCACACAGGAATTAAAAATCAGGCTACAAGAAAGACGTAGCAAAGAACACGGAAAACCAACAATCCACTCATAAATACGATGGGTAATTACCAGGCCACCGGGTGCCGCCACAAATAACCTTTCTTTTCATTACTTCCTACATTTATAGCAATTAATTGCTCCCTTCTCTTCACCTCCTAGTGCCTGGCAAGACTCAATGGCAATTACCCAACACACATAAACAATTCTGCACGGTCTTTCAAGTAGGATATTGCTCTGGCGTTGGGGCTGAAAAGCTATAATTCAACGCGCAACGAAGTCAGCGGTACGGGTATAGTCGCCTCACTTTCATGGTTAACGTGCGGCTCGCCTTTGAAATCTAGTTGGGCGGATACGTTTACATTCCATGGCACCTGGGCCCAAGGCAGCCTAGAGCGGCAAATTTTCAGGGGCGGCAGTTTGGCAATTCATTCAAAAGTTAATAATATTTTCCGTACGAATTTAAGAATAGAAGTTACTTAAAATTATGTTTTATTCCTTCTACAGTTTTTCCTGCCTTAGAAGAGTTAAGAACTATCTGCGAACTAGTATTTCTGAAATACGGTTTAACTCACTTTCATTACTTTGTATTGAGGCAAATACAACAAAAACACTTTCATATGAGGACATTATTAACGAGTTTGCCATTAAGAAGATCTCGTAAGAAAGCTATGTAAATTTGAACACGAAGATTACGAGGGGTGAGTTGTTTTAGAGAAGTTTGTATAAACCAGTAATTAACTACATTTTGTGTAATTTCATTTCACCATGTAGGACAACTTAATTCAAATTGAACACAATTCTTCAATTAGGCAAAAGATAGTAATTAGCATTAAAATATAAGAATATGTGTAACATAGTGATCACTGATCTCCAAGAACAAATTAATGAATTAACTTCGAAACCCATTTCATTTTTTAACCAATCTTAAAAGAAGTAAATAAAAAACAAGTAGATAACTAATAACATTATAACATTTATTATGTAAGCCATTAAATTTGTAGTTTTATCGAAACTAAATAAACTTTATGTTAAAAAAAATGAAAACGCCAATGAACTCTATCCTTTTGTTGTATAAAACAAATGTATTAAGTAAATATGAAATATTGAGGGGGCGGCAAATGGACTTAAGCCTATAGGCGACATACTCTTAAATCCGGCCCTGCCTGGGTCGAAGACTGTCCCAGCGTGAGGCACAGCGTTGTCAAATTTCCACCGTAGCCACTGAGGGCAAGCAGCGAGACTGGACTGAACTATGTGCAGATATGCAACACTGTACACCGATACCTGTCGGAGACACAAGCAAGGCACCAGGGCGGGACTTAAGAGTCTACGTGGAGTGATAGAGGGAGTATTCTATTGGTCAACAACCGGATATTGTCGGCGAGTGCTACTGTGTGTCGTCGCTCGTTAACCAGGAAAGTGAGGGAACTATAGTGAGTTCCTCTCATAACTCGTCCGGCCAGCGCATCGAGCTTATCTGCCTCGCGTTGACTGATCTCTTCCTGTTACACAGCGCGCACTTCCCAGTGCTGGTCCGTGCTTATAACGTGTATTAAGTTAGTGTTGATCTGTCGCTCCAACTGTTCTCGAGTTTTGATGTGTTACTTGGGGTATGATTCTCATAATGCCTCCACGTGTGTACACGGTAGAGGGAAGGGTATTTATGTACGATAATTATGTGAAAACAGTCTTGCAGGGAAGTCGTTGGACGTTTCATAACACATTTTCCAGGTGTGCGCTCTCCACATAGAGAGACCGTGCGGAATCTCGTAAACCAATTGAGAGGAACTGGTTCTTTACTCGATAAGAAGCGAAGTGTTATAAACGTGTACTTAATGGGGGAAAAGTAAATGAAATATCAGAAATATTAGAACATACGGAAATGTGTGGATGTAGGAGGAGAACATTTCCAACATCTCCTGTCATAAGGAACGACCTTAGTTTATTAATTCTTCCTTTCTTCATTTTAATTGTTATCTCATGTCATGCACGGATAAAGTGAGCCAAGGACTGTTCTGTTCTTATTACTATGCATGCCGAGCGGGGAGTGCTGAGTCAACGGGAGATAAGCTCGGCGCGCTGGCCGGGCGAGTCATGAGAGGAACTCACTGTATATCAGACCAGACCAGACGCATTGGCAGGTCACTAAAAGGCCCATTGTGTCCGTGACGGCTGCTGCCCGACTCAAAGTATACAGAGGAAGGGAGGTCATTTGGTCAGCACAACGCTTCCTTCAGCCGCTTTTTTTTTGTTGCCTGACAGGTGTCACTTCTCACTGTAGCTCCCCAATTGTTATTACGACGCTGGGTCAAAGCCGTTCCAGACCTCCTGGCCAGTACTGGGAATATAACCTAGGCCGCCTGAGCGAGGAGTTAGAACGCTTCCCTAAGACCACGGTGGTGGTCATACAAAGTCTACAAATTTTGTGGCGTAGTTGATAGCATGCTGAGCTTCTATGCCCAAGGTCACGGGTTCAAACTCGGCCAAAGTCATCGGATTTTTTAAAGACCGTTAAACATCCCTCAGTATGCCTTCCTTCGGACGGGAAGTAAAACCGGCGGTCCCATGTCATAAATGTATATTGTCTTCACCAAGGCATTTGGCCTCATAAATAGAAGCTTAATAATGAAGAAATTGAAAGAAGTCTTAAACGAAAATAGCATATGGACACAAATCATAGTGTTACGGCTGTGAGCTTGTTTCATCGCTCGCCGCATGAGTCACAACTGCCCCAGGGCTGGGCTGCTCTGCCTCAGTGTATTGCGTGCGCCTTATGCAACAGGTCTACTAGGACAAAGGGATGGTCCAGAATATTCGTGACCCAGCCAGCGATGGAAGCCTCGAGAAGCCGTGATCCCTGGATGGGTCTAGAAGCATTTGTTGAGTCACCGGCCTGCTATATAAGAGCTACCTCTCAAGCAGTGACTGAGTGGGGTTTTTTCGAGCTAGTGCGAGGGTTTATCCTGAGCGACAGAAGTGTGGTGACTTGCGAAACCCCTAGTGAAGCCGATTCTCTTGACACCGAGGGAGTGAGAAGCATATAGGGGACTGCCTGTGCTTTGAGCGAGTGTGATTTCACTGAGCGACAGACGTATTGTGGCGAGGTGCCGTGCGAGTTAAGAAATCCAGTGGCATTGTTTCCCAGCTTGTGCACAGCGAAGCAGCGTGTAGCAGGTTATCGTAAGTAACTGTAGTTTGTGTACATGAGGGAGAGGTGCAGGTAGTTTCTGTCAAGGCCACCGGACTCATTAGCACGGATTAACTTCTGTGGTTTGTTGACAAGTGAAAGGGGGCAAGAGCTCTCCATAAGGAAGAGACTTGAGGAAACTGGAGTAAGGTTCTAATTGCTTGTATTTGCTGATGAGTAGTGTATCTTTCTGGCCGCAATAAAGTTAATTATTTCTTTAAAGGAACAATCTCTGTTGTGCTTCAACCCACCATAATCCAGTTAACAAAAGTGTCACTAGGGGGGAGGCACGTAACAACTGATGTCAGAAGCCGGATTACGAACTCAAGCACAAGCAAAACTCCTGACGGTCCTGGTTTCAAAACCCGAGCAGGTCATTTTCTCTAATTTTTCTGTGAGTGCATGCCCTTTACAAGACAAACAAATAAATGGAGGCGCAATTGGCAGCATGGCTAGAAAAAATAAGTGGCATGGAAACCAAGATGGAAGACGGCCAGAAGAAGATGAAAGACGGCCAGAAGAAGATGAAAGACGGCCAGAAGAATTTAACCAAGGACCTAACTGCCAAATTAGAAGACGGCCAGAAGAAGATGGAAGACGGCCAGAAGAAGATGGAGGACGGCCAGAAGAAGTTAGCCGAGGACCTAACTGCTAAATTAGAAGATGGCCAGAAGAATTTAACCAAGAAGATAGAGGACGGCCAGAAGAAGATGGAAGACGGGCAGATTAAGTTAGCACAGGACCTGAAGAAATTAGAACTGGGTCTGAGTGAGGAAGTCACGGCAGTGGAAAAGAAGTTCGACGCCTTAAAAGAAGAAGTTGCCGAGCTACGCCGACGCCCGCTGATGGGGGTGGAAGAGAGATTCAACGCTCTACAAAAGGAATTTGCTGAGCTGCGACGACGCCCGCCATCCGGGGTGGATGAGAGAGTCAAAGCTCTAAAAGAGAAAGTTGCCGAACTGCGCCAACGCCCACTCACGGGGGTGGAAGAGAAATTCAACGCTCTTCAAGAGGAAGTTGCCGAGCTGCGCCGACGCCCGCCCACAGGTACACCGGGGACATCAGGAACGGGACAGAGCAGAGTGACGCCCCCAACCTTCGACGGAAAGGTCCCGTGGAGCACCTATTTACGTCAGTTCGAGGCAGCCTGTTCCATAAACAATTGGAACAGCACGGAAAAGGCTACAGCTCTCATTGTAGCGCTGAGAGGGACGCCCTTAACGTCCTTCAGGCCATCCCGACTGGATCCCAGGACTACGCTTCACTGATCGCCCATATGGAGTCCCGATATGGGGATAGACATCTTCAGCACGCCTACCAGATGCAGCTCCGGACCCGGGTACAAAAGAACGCGGAAACCCTGCAGGAGTTCGAGATGGACATCGCACGCCTCGTAAGGCTCGCCTAACCAACAGCGCCGGCCGAATTTCTAGAACAGATTGCGACGCAGACCTTCACCGACGGGCTACGGGACTCGGACACTCAACAGGCGCTGCGACTCGCGCGCAATAAGACCCTGGCAGATGCGCTGAGCCACGCACTTGAGTTCGAGACGGCAAAACAGGCATCTAGTTTGCACGTTCGGGTGCGTCAAGTGGACGTCGACGAACCAGCAAAAACCAACGAGACCAAGCCCCTGGCCGACGAATTGATGGAGGCGCTAAGCCGTTTCTTCGATAGTCGCGGCACTACCAGCAACGACACAGCTGGAAGACAACCGGAGAGGCGGCCCGGAAGAGGACTACCGACCTGCTGGACCTGCGGTAGGAAAGGCCACCTAAGCAAGGACTGCGGTGATCGCTGCCGCCGAGGGTATCCGACGGGAAGTCAGTCGTCTGAAAACCGCGCGGCCAAGGGAAACGAGTATTAAAATAATAATAATAATGTTATTGGTTTTACGTCCCTTTTAACTACACTGGCTTTTAGAGACGCCGGGGTGCCGGAATGTTGCCCCGAAGGGGATCTTTAACGTGCCAGTAAATCTACTGACACGGCTCCCTCGCATTTGCGCACGCTAAAATGCCAGCTGACTACGCCAGGATACGAACCTGCACCCTGGGGAAACGAGTATTAGCCAGCCTTGGGGGGCAGAGGTTGGCTTGTGACAGTCGTCAAGCCCCAGCAGTCCAAGTCTGTGTGACGAAGTTACGGAGGGACAATAGCAGCCTGATGGTCGACGGAGTCATCAACGGAGTGAGCTGGCCCATGCTAATCGACACGGGAGCATCGAGGACCATCGTCAGCCCCACCGTGATCCCGAAGTGGAGAGTGCAACCCACACAAAGGAACCTCCAGCTAATAACCGCGATCGGAGAGACCGCACCGGTACATGGCGAAGCATCACTGGAGTTCGTCATTGGTCGACGGGCGATAAAGCATCCAGTACTTGTGGCTGACGTATCAAACGAAGTGATCATCGGACTGGACTTCCTGGACCAGAACAACATCATCTTGGACTTGAGTACCAACACTCTGCACTTCGGAGGTGAGGAACTTGCTTTGCAACCAGCACACGAGGCCGTTAACGCACGACGAGTAAGGCTGAGAGAGGACGTCATCGTTCCTGCCAGGATGGAGGTCAGCGCCGCCGTAATTGTTGACGGAACTGCTGAGGGAGTGGCGGCTGTCATCGAGCCAAAATATGAGGACATCCAGACAAAGGGATTGCTAGTTGCCAAGACCCCATCAACACGACGCCTCGGCCGTACGTCCGCCTGTCCAACCTGAACGACTACGATATTACGGTTCACCGGGACACCAACCTAGGAGTCTGCGAGCCCGTTACCTGGATTGCCCGCATCACAGACACGACGGACGGACACCTGCAGACGGACAACCGAAGGAGACGCGCCCTGCCAGAAGAACTACTGAAGCTGTACCAAGGATCCCAGGACCATTTAGACGAGGAGCAATCACGCCAACTTCAGGACCTGCTACGCGATTTCCAGGATGTCTTCTCCGTGGGGAGCAAAGACTTCGGTAGGACAAGCCTGGTCCAGCACAGAATCGACGTTGGGGACAGCGCACCGATTAGGGCCCCATTCCGACGTGTCCCGCTCGCCAAGCAAGCCGACGTCGACTGGATGGTAGAAGAGATAAAGGAGCAAGGGGTGATCAAGCCATCACATAGTCTTTGGTGTTCTCCGGTCGTGCTAGTGAAGAAGAAGGACGGTTCCACCAGGTTCTGCGTGGACTACAGGCGGGTGAACGACGTCACGAAGAAGGACAGCTACCCTCTACCCCGGATCGACGACACGCTGGACACCATATCAGGATCAAGATGGTTCTCCACCTTGGATTTGAAGAGTGGCTACTGGCAGGTGGAGGTCCACCCTAAGGACCGCGAGAAAACGGCGTTCTCTGTGGGCAGCGGGCTCTGGCAGTTCACCATATTGCCATTCGGTCTGTGCAACGCACCTGCGACCATCGAAAGGCTAATGGAGTCCATTCTGAGGGGACTACACGGGAAGACCTGCCTGGTCTACCTAGACGACGTCATCGTTCTGGAAAAAAGCTTCGAGGAGCACTACAGCAACCTGAAAGAGATCTTGATGAAGCTACGGGCTGCCCAGCTGAAGTTGAGCCCCAAGAAGTGTCACCTCTTCCGGAAGCAGGTCCAGTACCTTGGGCATATTGTCTCCGAGGAAGGGGTGTGCACCGACCCAGAATAGACCGCAGCTGTGAGGGAGTGCCAGTTCCGAAGGACAAGTTCCAACTACGAAGCTTCCTGGGACTCTGCACTTATTACCGTCGCTTCGTGAGAGGATTCGCCGACATCGCCAAACCACTGCATCGACTGACTGACAAGGACCAACTCTTCACATGGACAGCAGAATGCCACAGTGTCTTCGAACAACTCAAGCAGGCTCTGTGCACCGCGCTTATTCTGGCCTACCCCAGACCTGGAACAAGGTTCATCGTCGATACCGATGTCAGCGCCTTTGGCATAGGGGGATCCTGTCGCAAGTAGTGGACGGCGAGGAGAGAGTAGTGGCCTACTTCAGCAAGGCCTTGTCAAAGCCAGAAAGGAACTACTGCGTCACCAGGAAGGAGCTGCTCGCCATCGTGAAGACCATTGAACACTTCCACAAGTACCTGTACGGGCAAGAATTTCTCATCAGGACCGACCATGCATCCCTGCGGTGGCTCCTGAACTTCAAGCAACCCGAAGGTCAACTCGCGCGGTGGTTAGAGAGGCTTCAACAGTACAACTTTGAGATTCAGCACAGGAAAAGCCAACTGCATTCTAACGCCGACGCCCTGTCACGAAGACCGTGCCCCGAAGACTGCACCTTCTGTGCCCGAAGGGAGGAGAACACCGGGATACAGTGCCGAAGGACTACCGTGGAACTTCAAGGGATCTGGAGCCGCGAATCTTTCACGCGGGCACAAGCAGAAGATGATGACCTGGGACTGATAGCCGAATGGAAGAGGGCCTGTGTCTCCAGACCCGGGTGGAACATTGTGAGTGACTGCAGCCCAAAGTTTAAGTCCTACTGGGCACAGTGGGACTCGCTGATTGTAAGGGATGGCCTCATCTGCCGTACTTGGGAGAGCACCGACGGTAAGACATCTCGGGAACAAGTCGTCGTTCCAAAGGCTATGACGGGGGAAGTCCTGAAGGAAGTTCATGGAGGATCATCTGGTGGACACCTAGGGATAAAGAAGACCCTGGATAAGCTGAGAGAGCGGTTCTATTGGATCGGGTGCCGAACAGACGTGGAGAACCACTGCGCGAGTTGCCACGATTGCGCAGCCAGCAAGGGCCCAGGACGAAGACGACGGGGTCCGCTGAAGACCTACCACGTGGGCGGCCCCATGGAGAGAGTGGCCATCGATGTTGCTGGACCATTCCCGTTAAGCGAGGCAGGGAACCGCTACATATTGGTCGTCAGCGACTACTTCACCAAATGGCCGGAGGCGTATGCGCTCCCTAACCAAGAAGCCGCGACGATCGCAGAGACCCTGGTGAAGGAATTCGTCAGCCGGTACGGAGTACCCCTGGAACTGCACTCCGACCAAGGGAGGAACTTCGAGTCACACGTGTTCCAGAACCTATGCCAGCTGCTGGGAATCCGGAAGACAAGGACAACGCCGCTACACCCTCATTCCGACGGGATGGTAGAGCGATTCAATCGCACCATCGAGAACCATCTCCGAATAGTCGTCAGCGAGCACCAGAGGGATTGGGACAAACATCTTCCACTATTTCTCCTGGCCTACCGCGCCGCCGTGCATGAAGCCACCGGGTGCACACCACCCCGGGCCATGTTTGGGAGGGAGCTCCGTCTACCTGTCGATCTTGCCTTCGGCCGACCTGGGAATCGTCCGGTCCCGGTAAGCCAGTATTGTCAAGAACTGGTCGACCAACTGGAGGACTTGCACGCGTTCTCGAGGAGGAAACTGCGGATCGAGACCGACCGAATGAAGACCCGATACGATCAACAGACGGATGCCGGCGGATTCCACGAGGACGACCTGGACTGGCTCTTCAATCCATTACGGAAGAAAGGCCTTTCACCCAAACTGCAGAAGTCCTGGGAGGGCCCGTACCGAGTCGTGAAACGGATCAACGATGTCGTCTACAGGATCCAGCGGAGCCCGAGGGCGAAGATGAAGATCGTGCATCGAGATCGCCTGGCAGCCTACGAAGGGACACAGACGGACCAATGATTGATCGGGACGATCAGCCTTTTAGGAAGGGGGTGGTGTTACGGCTGTGAGTTTGTTTCATCGCTCGCCGCATGAGTCAAAACTGCCCCAGGGCTGGGCTGCTCTGCCTCAGTGTATTGCGTGCGCCTTATGCAACAGGTCTACTAGGACAAACGGATGGTCCAGAATATTCGTGACCCAGCCAGCGATGGAAGCCTCGAGAAGCCGTGATCCCTGGATGGGTCTAGAAGCATTTATTGAGTCACCGGCCTGCTATATAAGAGCGACCTCTCAAGCAGTGAGTGAGTGTTTTTTTCGAGCTAGTGCGAGCGTTTATCCTGAGCGACAGAAGTGTGGTGACTTGCGAAACCCCTAGTGAAGCCGATTCTCTTGACACCGAGGGAGTGAGAAGCATATAGGGGACTGCCTGTGTTTTGAGCGAGTGTGATTTCACTGAGCGACAGACGTATTGTGGCGAAGTGCCGTGCGAGTTAAGAAATCCAGTGACATTGTTTCCCAGCTTGTGCACAGCGAAGCAGCGTGTAGCAGGTTATCGTAAGTAACTGTAGTTTGTGTACATGAGGGAGAGATGCAGGTAGTTTCTGTCAAGGCCACCGGACTCATTAGCACGGATTAACTTCTGTGGTTTGTTGACAAGTGAAAGGGGGCAAGAGCTCTCCATAAGGAAGAGACTTGAGGAAACTGGAGTAAGGTTCTAATTGCTTGTATTTGCTGATGAGTAGTGTATCTTTCTGGCCGCAATAAAGTTAATTATTTCTTTAAAGGAACAATCTCTGTTGTGCTTCAACCCACCGTAATCCAGTTAACAAAAGTGTCACTAGGGGGGTGGCACGTAACAATAGGATCAATACTGCAATGGAATACAATTCGAGTCTCAGACAGTCTCTCAATATCACAGCCAAAACTTCAAACAAACGGAGTTCTACAGGGCGACCCGCTAAGCCCTTTGCTATTCATTCTTGCTGCGGAAGAAGGATTAACAATAATCCAAAGAGAAGGCATAATGTCTTGCACCAATGCCGATGACATAGTAATAGCATCAAAAGACGCGAAAATATTACAAAAACAATAAGTGATGTAGAAGAATGGTGCTACATGCTTGAGTTTGAAATAAATGTTCCAAAAACAGAAATGTTGGTATTCCGGAATGGAGGAAAAGTTCCTGCAACAGCAAAAATCTACATACAAGGACAGCAACTAAAGATCACTCCAGATTTCAAGTATCTAGGAGTCACATTTCAAACAACCACTAAGTGTTTCACAAAACATTTATAATGGCTATGCATGGAATAAGTTATATAAGATCCCTCAGATTAGAGACAGCAATGTCTCTATTTAATGCAAAAGTACTACCAATATTGACTTATGGCTTAGAAATTATCTGGCCGTATCTCTCAATGAAAAACCTCTCCACATTAGATAGAGTAAAAGCAGTATACATTAAGAAAGCAATGGGAGTTTCAAAGACAACAAGATCCAGATTAGTTAATCTCCTGGCAAGATAATCCTTCCTCATAGAAGATCTTAGGACACGAATACTTCTACCCAACACAAATGCATCAGAGAACCTATTGACAACACTCATCCTAAAGCGAGAAGACGTATACCCGGAGTATTTTGCATCTGGCGCCATGATTGATCGATCATGAACGAAAGCAAACTTTGAAAACCGTCACGTCTATACAAGAATGGCAGTACACGGCTTCCATCACATCATTTGTCACAACAAGACGTATCATGAGCCTTCAATTACATGCAAGTGTCAACTGTGTGGACATACATGCGATCACTATGACCACTTGGAAATCTTTACAAAAAGAACAAGGGCAATCAGTGATTATGCGAATCAATAGAAATTAAGTTTATATAAATAGTATCTTTGTGAACCTATGGCCACTTGGCTGCATTAAATGTTTAAAATGTATGGCATGATAAAGAACCTTCCACTAATTACACATGTGTGAAGCTAAATTATATGTTAAATTTGACTAACGCTCTTAGGTTCCAACGTTCGTCGCCAGGAGCCGACTGCAGAGGCATCTAGTAACCAAGTTCAGAACTAGTTGGTCGTTCACGGTGACGTTTGGTATCAAAAGTAAGAACTACTTGAATATTCAAAGTCTGCAGTCCTTACTTGAATTTAAAAATTCCTCTCGGCACGCCGGAAGGCGGAGGTAGATTTCACCGGGCAAACTAGGGGATAGGCTATAATAGGCAAAATATGCAGGTTTTCGTAGGAGGATGAGACCTCATTTATTGCGAGAAAGTATTTTACAATTGGAGGTTAGTTAACATTTTGTCGTCTTTCTATGCATATTTTTAACATTTTACTGTCTTATGGGGATGGTAACCTTCTTGTCATTTGGGGTTCATTTTTAGCCTACTTTCGATTTTTGCAAAAAATGAAAGTAGACTTATGAGATCAACACAGGGCGAAAAAAGTGTGTCTGTCTGTGTGTGTGTATGTGTGTGTGTGAGTCTGTGTGTGTGTATGTGTGTGTGTGAGTCTGTGTGTGTGTGTGTCTGTGTGTGTGTGAGTGTGTGTACTCTGAATGTCTGTCCCCCCCCCCCCTATCAATTCGAACACGGTGAATGCGAATTGAACGAAATTTGGTACAAAGGTAGCACTAGCAAAGGACACCTCAGTGTCATGTTTTATATCGCCGCCATCTTGACGGAAACGTAATGGCGGCCACACAAATGTTCAAAGCTTAAATCAAATTACGACTAACCTAATCATCCGATCTCTACCAAATTTTGAAACAACATACCTTTATGGGGGGAGCATCCTTTGACCAAACATAGAGGCCATCAGCGTAATAGTTTGTGGATGGCGGCCATCTTTGTGTGAAAATCGATTCCCCTATTAATTCGAACACGGTGCAACCGAATGGAACGAAATTTGGTACAGAGGTAGTACTAACAAAATGCACCTCAGTGTCATGTTTTATATCGCCGCCATCTTGACGGGAACGTAATGGCGGCCACACAAATGTTCAAAGCTTAAATCAAATTACGATTAGCCTAATCATCCGATCTCTAGCAAATTTAGCAACAACATACCTTTATGGAGGGAGCATCATTTGACCAAACTAATAGGTCATCAGCCTAATATTTTGCGGATGGCGGCCATCTTTGTGTGAAAATCGATTCCCCTTATCAATTCGAACACGGTGAAACCGAATGGAACGAAATTTGGTACAGAGGTAGCACTAGCAAAGGGCACCTCAGTGTCATGTTTTATATCACCGCTATCTTGACGGAAACGTAATCGCGGCCACCCAAATGTTAAAAGCTAAAATGTAATTACGACCAACCTAATAATCTAGTCTCTACCAAATTTTTCAACACCATATCTTTATGTGGGAAACATATTCAGACCTAACTGCAAGAACATCAGCCCAATAGTTTGCAGATGGTGGCCAAGTATGTGTGCAAATCGATTCCCCCTATCAATTCAAACACGGTGAAATTTGGTACAGAGGTAGCACTAGCAAAGGGCACCTCATATTCATGTTTAATATCCCTATAGCACGTTGAATTTCAACAAGCTACTACAACCAATATTCAATCATACTTCTTGAAAAGGACAAAGAGTTATAACAATACCCATGCATTTAGGAGAAAGTAGGCTATGGGGATGGTAACCTTCTTGTCATTTGGGGTTAATTTTTATACTTGTGATCACACTGTCCTTATGCAAGGTTTGGAACTAATGTGTAACTATCTAACAGTCTGTTACTTCTTCACGCAAAATTTTATCACCCGCAGAGATGTTGGTTAGTTCCTCAGTTTAGGGACTGCGACAAGGTGGTCATGTAACCCCGTGTACATTGGGTGTGTGTAGAATCTGTCTGATAAACGGTGTTATTTGTGATGACTGTATTAGTCTGTAATTCAGGTAAGGTCTGCAGACGGTCAATTTTAAGTAGTAGTACCTAATTTTGTACCAAATACTAACGTCAACGACACCTAGCTGTGAACTTGGCTGCTAGATGCCACCGCAACCAGCAACTTGCAACGAACGATGTAACTTCCCCTCCGAAGGAAAGCATGCTGACGGATTTTTAGCGCTCTTAGAAAATCCGGCGACTTTGGCCGGCTTTGAACCAGCGACCTTAGGCATAGAAGTTCAGCATGCTACCAGTTAGCCGCTTCCCTAATAGTCAGATGGAACAAGAAGTTCCGTGACGAACTAAATAGCCTACTTTTCTTAAAATTAAGATTCATGCCATAGATTAATCTACAGTATATGAAACTATCTAGAATAATGACGAAATTAAGTGGGTAATATCGAAATGTCTTAATTAGTTCGAAATAAGGTCTACTAGGCATAATGTAGCCTAATAGAGCAATACAGTTGGCAGCTCTGGTGACTGAATATATTCTCACTTCCATCTCCTAAGGTACAGAATACAAAATGTGGTTTAAGTTCAAAGGACGTTACATGGATTTAGACATTGGATCTATTAGTACACGTAAAAGCATGTTGGAAACAATGTCATGCGAGTGCTGGTCAGAAATAATCTGAAATATTATATCTTTTTGTACCAATTTTGGATGAAATCCATTTGTTGGTATAGAAGTTACATGTATTTAAAAATTGGTCCTATCAGCAGGCTTAGAATCATGTTGGTAGAACTGACGTATATAAGTTTTTCCAAATTAATGTAAAATGTCAGGTAATTTACGTGTGCATAGTTTAAACCTGTCGGCTTGCATACTTTCAGATATATTGGTATTTAGATAAAATAATAGAGATAACATTTATTGACAGTTGGCAGCCCTAGTGGCTCTTAAGAATACACTCAGTCATACCTGTTTATGTACACATATTACATACAAAATTTGGTTGAAATCCAATTGATAGTGTAGAAGTTATATGCATTTAAATATTGGACTTATCAGAAGGCTTAAAAATATTTCGGCAACGCTGTCATGTATGGCCACCTGGAAATTAAACTGAAATAGTATTATCTACATGTGTGCCAATTTTATAATAGCTCCCATGTATACCTTCCAAGATATCCAACATGGAGCTCAAATTTCTAGTGCGTTTTTTTAGCAGTTGGTAGCACTGGCATCTTTTTCAAATATGGGCCTGAGATATTCCGGTATACAACTTTACTCATACTAAATTTGGTTTCGATTGCTGCAGCCGTTTAGGAGTTGATAGGGGGGGGGGGGACACACACACACAGCCAGCCAGACAGAAGGACTGACAGACAGACAGATGGACAGACACATTTTCCCGGATCGATCTCATAAGTCTACTTTTTCCTCATTTTTGAAAAGTGTGAAATGTAGGCTAAAAATGAATGTGATCTCGTCAATGGCGCTGTCTTGGCAACCTCTGATAGATCATCCCTTATCAATTTAAAAGCGTTGTTATGGTAACCTCTGATGGCACTTGGCATTTTTTAAAATTCCGAAATCATTTTTCTCATCCCTTGGCGTAATGGTGGGTCATATCAAAAATTCTTTCAGACAAAAGTTTTAGGTAATTATTAGGGGAATAATTTCCATTTTGTACGGTTTTGATATTGTGCTTATTGAGAGAGATATGATTAATGTTTCCCGAAAAACCCACTTTTTTCCACCCCTTTGGTCAAGGGTTGGTGCTATCAGAAAACTTATTTGACATAAATTTTTGGCACTTATCCGACACATATTATGAACTTTGAATGGATTCGATATTTCACGTATTAAGAGAGTTATAGCGAAATTTCACTTTTTCGAAAAAAGCCCCCCATTTTCACCCCCTTTGACCGATTTTGCCCATTAACGAACTCGACCGAGATTTTATAGGGATACATATTATGTAAAAAATTCAAAGTGATTGGTACAAAATTACGGCAGTTATCGTGTCCACAAGAAGATATGTCGAAATTTTCCGGAAGTCGAAACATGGTACCCATTGCAATAGTTAGCTTTCTAATGAAATCTACCTAAAATAGATAACACACACTAATACAGCCAACATAATTATCGCCGGTTATCAGACAGATTCTACACACACCCAATGTACACGGGGCTACATGACCGCGTTGTTGTAGCCCCTAAACCGAGGCACCAGCCAACCAAAGTCTACCAATCCTATTTAGTTAACAGTTAGTACTTACATCTAAGCGATCGACTGGTGGTTTCATATCAACGACTCTTGCCACGGCGGGTGAGTGGTTATCGTGTCGAACTACCAACCCCCCCCCCCCCCAAGCTTGCAGGTTCGCTGCTGGCCGTGGTAAGTGACTTTTTGAAAGGTGACATAAATCACGGCACGCATGTCATACGTTGTTGGCATGTTAAAGAACCCATTTGAATTCAGTAGGCCGTGTTCATAATGGCCAAATAGATCTCGGGATTTTCCGCCAACACAAAGTTCCTCCCTTCTCTACTAGAAAGCGCTATAATGTCAAGGAGCTTTGATATCTAACCTCCTTGATTTTAATAGAGTTCCAAGGAACAACAAAATTCGACATGCAAGCTGCCCTTCGGGCATCAAATAACGAAGCTTGAACCCGGCACCCAAGGCCAAACGATATTATTATGTCAACGACTTTACATTTTTTCTTTTACAACAGAATTGAGCTTCTATGGACTACTTGTTAACAACCAATTTCATACGTGAAGACATGACATCATGTTTGAAGGTTTGCCTTATTGACGTTATAATATAATTGAAATACTATTAGTATTTGTTAAGTTGGTACACCTCGGTCAATAATCTTGAAATGGTAAAAAGTTCTAGAAGTTTCAGCCACATTGTGGTCATCTTCAGTAACTATTCTCTAAAAATAAAAATAAAACTTAATATAATTATGAGCTAAGTTGATTTGATTATTTCTCATTAAACAAGCAGTTCCGTGATGAACTATACAGCCTGTTTTCATATATCCTACTTATGTTAATTGCCTCTATCAACATACAAAATTTCAGTTTGCATGGTCGCCATGTTGGATTGTTATATGTATAGGCCATAGAGTCATGTACCATTAAAGGAAAATTATTGCGTAGGTTCATTATTCAAACTTTCACTTCGATCGCATGATTACGACACAAGAAATACACACTTAATTTTAAAATTCGCACAACCGCCATCTTGAGGTTATGTAAACAATTGAACTAAATTAGATACCAGTGCATTACAATGTGTACAAACATTTGCTGTACCAAGTTTCATTGCGTTTTGATCATTAAATCGCGAGAAAGGTCTATTTAAAAATTCCAAATTCGCTGGGCCGCCATATTCGTTTTGTAGTTAACCGGTTTTTGAAAGTCTTATAGATGAACTTCCAGTAGTGCCCTCTATCTCCGTACAAAATTGCAGGGTGATACCGATAATAGTTTCAGAGATGTAGAATGCCGGTGAAATATTTCGCACAGCCGCTATCTTGAGGTTATGTGAACAATTGAACAAAGTTAGATGTCGGCGCATTACAATGTGTATAAACAAATATTGTACCAAGTTTTATTGCGTTTGGTTGGTTAAATCGCGAGAAACGACTATTTAAAAGTCACAACTTCGCTTGGCCGCCATGTTCTTTTTGTAGTTATCTGGTTTCCAAAGCCACATAGGTGAACTTCTAGTAGTTCTCTTTATCACCGTAAAATATTCCAGGGTGATATCAGTAAAAGTTTCGGAGATATTGAATGCTGGTGAAATATTTCGCACAGCCGCCATGTTGGATTGGTGAAACGTAACAAAATTTGAAGGGCACGGTCGGGGTCGTCCGAAATAGTGCTATGAACCTACCGAGTTTCATTTAAATCGCTCCAGCCGTTTAGAATTTATTAGGGGGACACACACACACCACCATCACACACACACACACACACACACACAGACACGGACAAAAGGTGATCTCATAGGCCTATTTTTTCATAAATGAATATAGTCTAAAAACGTATTAAACAAACAGATCTATTAACAAAAGCGTGCTTTAACAATACATTATGCAACAAGCCTATAATGGCAATAATTAAGACACGAGTATGTTTATAAAACGAGCAAAGTGAGTTTTATAATTTCCATGAATTACTTGACTTAAATCCTGTTGTTCACATCGCTGGAACACAGGGCTTTGACGAACCATCGCCATCGGACTCGGTTGCGTGCCATTGCCTTCATTTCTCCCCTCGTTCTCCCCGCTTCTGCAGGTTCCTCTCCACTGTCCTCCTCCAAATTTCCCTCGGTCTTCCTCTTCTGCGATGTCCTTGAGGATTCCCACTCAGAGCTTGCCTCTCTATTGCCATCTGGTGTTTGCACAGTGTATGTCCAACCCACTGCCACTTTCTTGCCTTTAACTGTAAATCCATGGGCGTCTCAATATTGTAAGATTCCATAGTTCTTCATTGGATATTGCATTTGGCCAAAAACACTCTCAATTTCCCTACGAGTATCTTAATTACCATTATAGGCGAGTTGCATACGACTGTTTTGTCCGACGATAATTATAACTATTTTATGTTCGAACATAAATATTCATAAATATCTGTCGAGATTTGGCCAGTTTTATGTACTGAACAGAGCGCATGGGACGCAGAGAATACCTTGTATTTGACCATGGCCTCCTCGAGTACTCCACTATGACACTAGTCACGCAGTGAAATTTAAATTAGGAGGCCGTGGAAGTCAGCGCAGGTGCGATACTATCCTCACCTAATTGGTCACACAACTGTTTCTTGAGCCTAATTGGTGGGAAAAACTGTATCATAATGAAAACTTGTATTGTAATGAGCCTCATTATAGTACAGTTTTTTGACATTCGTGGTTCCGGAAGAACAATGACATAACTGTCAAAACTGCAATTGTACAGGAGACGCGAAAAACCGATTTATCTTTAGTTAAGATTCAACTATGAAAAAAATTAGTTTTGTAGGAAATTGTAACCAGGGAAAATTATAACATATACAAGATAAAATGTTTTCAAAATAATTTCTTTATTTTCGTTCAAAATGACTCCTTTTCTGCAAATGCGTCATTGTTCTTCTAAAACTGTGATCTATTTGTAACGAAGTTTGTCAGTAGTATCAGCAAGAAAAGAACCACACGTTTCAAAAATTACATTCTAAAACATTCTTTAATAAACAGTTTATACATAGGCCCTACTTGTTGACGAATAATGAAAGCTGTATATTTTTGTGGAAATTAATAATGCACAAAATTGCAGTCCAAATATCAAAGTGGTATCCTGTGTGGATTCCGTTGTTTGTACGAGTATTAGCATAGAATAATAGGTATAATTGGTATCATTCTGCTAACGAAACAGGATAAATGAAATACAAAGTATTGAACCCTTAATGATTTGCCGATCAATCTTCATGATTTTTATTATTATTATTAATGATGCCCAGGCAGAACATGATGGAAATTGACAAAGGGGAGACAGGTAGTGTGTCGCAACTATTACAACAAGAGTAGCGTGGTAGTTATTCCTGACGATGACCGGTTAAGCCGAGTTCAAGGACAAATTCAGTATGAACGCGCACCCGAGTCGGCGTCATTATGGGCGTGCCAGAAGAGAAGTTCCAACCGATACACGATTGAATCAGCAAATCAGGAGAGAGGATGCCTAAACCACGCGATTAGTCGCGTACCTTAAAAAAGGGCGCTAAAACATGTGTATGAAGAACCGCCGATGCGATATAATTCCGCATAAGTCCATTGAGACGTTTGGATGAAAAGAAGAAGATTGATACTAGTCCCAAGTCTGTGAGGTGAAAACTACAGATTATTTTCACAGATTGCCCCCACTCCACCCCTTTCTGTCAGTTTCTAATAAATTGATCGGTGATGAGCTGTTTGAGACACAACTTTATCGAGCTCTGGTGAGCATCGTTCACGCCAGTTTGAGTCACGATTTATCAAGCTCTAGTGAGCATACTTCACGTCTGTTTGACAAACATTTTATTTTGTGCTCAAGGGAACAGAGTTCAGGCTTAGCGGAGGGAGATCTCTAGTCGAGATAAGCGCTACGCGGTAGACATAATTTGAGAGACTCATTAAAAGCCAGTTGCGTGGTGAACGAAGAGTGTAATTTTCTGTAAAATTTTGTGTTATATTTTGTGTGACGTATATGTGCGTGTGATTAAGCAAATGCTGAGATAGGGCCAGTTCTACGTTGAGTAATCGCCTAGGACTGTATTGTGAGTGAAAGTCAGTAGCTCATAGCGATTCTAGCTAGGCAAACTAATAACTTTGAACATTTCTTCCCAAGAAGCAACGCCAAGATGTCTACAGGAAGGTCGATTGGTGGAATGAAGTGCTACGCCTCTACCAATACGTTGACGATGGACGAGTAGATTTCCCGTAGGGAAATGCCTTGGGATGGAGGTTGAGTTCTATAAGCTGCACGGTGATGTTAAAACCATTGATTTATTCAATATGTAGCTAGATTAGACGCGGGAACGTTGTAAATATTTTATTCACTGTTTTTCTTGTATTTAGATTTTTGTGCGCCGACACTGTTATATTTAAATGTACGTTGGCACGTGGCCAAAGTGTTTTCTTGATTGTATATTTTTCATATGAGTCATATTTAGTATGCACGGCGTGTGTATTTTGGTTTTATTCATGCGAATGCGAAACTCGTCCTGGTCGATAAGTGGTGCTTTATTAAAGTTCATTTTTTTTTGTAGGAAAAGGGGGTAATAGTTGTTAGATGTTTTACGAACAGGTTTTTTATTCATACTAGGGTTGCCGAGCGCAACAAATTAAGATGTCACTGTAGAACACCTTAGTTCTATATTTTTGAGTTTTTTTAGTCCTTTTCAGGTTCTTTAGTCACGGACTAGATTGGGAGCGCATGTCGGTGGAAAATATTTTATGTCCTTTATTTCAGGTTTCTGTCAAACCCATACGTGTGATTCTGGTGTGTGTATTGTGTCAAGGTGTGTGTATTGATTCTTCGTGATGAGGGGTAGAATGTGCCTACCGCCCTCAAATATTGTGGTTGTATTTTATGGAAAGGCAGAGCGCTCTCAGAGATTACTGTACCTTGTCCAGTGCTGATTCTTGGATTTCCTTGGGAAATGCTGAGATATTTTATTTTGACACACACGTATATTATGTGCTTTTGGGAGCACGCTTCTTCGAGACTCGAACCAGTGCCACGGCAGGTCGAGGTTATTGACACGTGGGTTGACAGATGTGCAGATTCCACTTTGCTCCCGTCTATGTCTGGTGATTCATCTTTTAGGCAGTCCAGCTGACCGACTGACCCCTGTAAGCTATCTGTAGCAAATCTGTTCTTTTAATGGTCATTGGATCATAATTTAATCGGGAGTTCGCCATGTCCGTGACGAATTACCGCATATCGTATGAAATGAAATATTTGTTTTATGATGTAAATGTAGGGTTTGAGCCTAGTGATTTCTATGACTCATTTCATTGTTAGATATGTCTGTTGTGACACCGTTGGGTGTATTTTGTATTTTCTTGTAAAAATGGCAAGCGGCCATATGTGTATTTTTTTCTTGATTGGTCACGTGTTGATTTACTTGTGTTGATTTGAAAAGTCCTAATTTTAGGCGTTAATGTTGTTTGCTACGGCAGTTCTTTGATTCCAATTTCACGCGGAAATTATTTTTGTTTTATTTAGTGTAGGAAGTGTCGGTTTAGTTTAATTAGTGTTTAGTTGGTTCCTCGTGTCTGTCTAGCTCTAAGACAATGCAGATTCGTCCCCTGAAGGTTTACTGGATGGTAACGAATCTCGCATTAATTTGTACACATCGTATCGCATGTAGAAAAGCCGCACACGCACATGTCATTGTAGTAATTTGGGACATTTGGTCCAGATGTTTACGATCTCTCCTGAGATCAGGCCTAGTTTGGCATTTTATTAATTCAAGTGGGAGTCATTTGGGAGACCTTGTTTTGTTTTGTTTTATTGTAAATAGTGTACATTTGTTGATCTGTTATTAAATTCATATGTTTTAACCCTGGTATTCACTTTTTCCTGCATGTTATTTTGTTATATGTTACCCTGCATGTTGTAAGAAGCGCTTAACAACAACTTTACGAAATGGACGGTTACACCCCCCGAAACTGAGTCTCATATGCTTCTTTGCAAGGGTTCATATATAAACACTGGAAGTAATAAAAAAAGGTCATGTAATGAGCTTCTCAACCAATGAAGCAACAAGTCAGAGAAATACAATCACATTGCGGCATGGAACAACCTGCCAAAAGATTCCTACCGCTAGAAATGGATGATCATAGCATAATTTGTACATTTCAGCACCTTGTATGGCGTAACACCACAAAGCTTTCACAGACAAAACTTAAGGTAAGAAAGACCCGTCTGAAAAAAAAAAAAAAAAAAAAGAAATTGCGTTTTTAGTTATTTACAATGTAGAGAACAGGAAATTGTCAAAAAAGTCGAAAAAATGAAAAATTGTCATTTTATAAGATATAAATGACTAAGCTGCACCATGAATGGGAACGCCCACTTTTACAGAGATTTATGTAAGTGCGTATAACTTGTGAACTATTATAGATAGATTTCTGATCTCACTTCCTGTCTGCTCTGTTGAGCGCAGACTTTGTGTTGGTAACAGTGACAACTTGCTGCATTGTTTATGTTACGAGTGGTTACTGAACATCGTCAGAATATTATAATCACTGTGATTTTGCACTGACCTATTGAAGAAATATTGTTTAAGGGGCGGAACAGAGAGGTCATATGCCCCAATTATTAATAATTGAATCGTTGATTTGAAGAGGGAAACAAGTCCACTGATTTTCACACAGATAAATTGGTTGGTTGGTTGGTTCCTCAGTTTAGGGGCTGCGACAACGCGGTCATGTAGCCCCGTGTACTTTAGGTGTGTGCAGAATCTGTCTGATAACCGGTGTTAATTGTGATGGCTGTATTAGTGTGTGAATCTGTTTTTTATTCAAGTAAGGACTGCAACTTTGAATTTTTCAAAGTTCCTACTTTTGCCGCCAAACGCCACCGTCAACGACTACTAGGCCTAGTTCAGAACTTAGCTACTACACGCCACCGCAGTCGGCTCTTGGCAACGAACGTAGAAACCTAAGAGCGTTGTTTACATTCCTAACCTATACAATTCAGCTTCACACAGGTGTAATTAGTGGAAGGTTGTTTAACATGCCATAAATCTATGACATGGGACCACCGGCTTTACTTCCCCTCCGAAGGAAGGCATACTGAGGGATTTTTAACGCTCTTAAAAATCCGACGGCTTCGGCCGGGTTTGAACCCGCTATCTTGGGCATAGAAGCTCAGCATGCTACCGACTACGCCACCGAAGCCGCCTACAGATAAGTTGAAATACGCATTTATTTATATTGTTTTTTACTACTTTTTAAACTTATTTATTTGTTCGTTTATTTATTTATTGATTTATTTAGAAACTAAAGAAAGTAGGAGAAGCAAAAAACCAGTGATGGACGAAATGATACAAGTTATGGGGCAGGAATGTTCTAAGAATTGTCAGAGGTAACACAATGTAATGAGAAACTTCAACCTCATTTTACTCAGTTTAACATTTTTCTCTACTTTGGTACCATTTGTAAGAAAACTAATAAAGATAGGTCAATAATTTATTTTGTAGGTATCAACATCATCCCAATGAACAGTAATAGGAAGGGATATCCCTTTAAGGAAACCGGGAGATGTGAATCTATAGAATAATGTAGCTTCCGATATTTAGTTCCATATCTCAGAAACTACAATAGATATTTTCTTGAATGTTCTTTTGGTATATTCAGAGTACATTCATCATTATTTGGGTAGAATTTGAAGCTTCTATGTTGAATGTTATGTGTCAGAGAGAGCATGACACAAACAATATCTTAAAGAGATATATTGTTAAAAATTTCCTTAACTCATGTCCCTTTTTCTGAGCAAATACTCAAACTAGACCCAACAAACTTTGCATGCATAATATTTAAATTCATTTTTGAGCTACTGAAGTAAAAATATTGTCCTATTGTTTACAGAAGTTGTGTTTTGTTTTCTTTTTCACATCCTAGTTGTAAACTGAAATTTTCTGTAAAATTGTCATTGCTTTTCAAGCTGGGCTCCATGAACTAAAAGAGATACCTGAATAAATTTACTTCCACTAGTAGATCTATAAAGGGTCTTAGAGACTACCAAGTTTCAAATACATTGATCAGATAGTTTCTGAGAAAATGGTACATGACGTTTCAAAAAATATGACTTACGGAAAACACAAAAAGAATCACAAGTAGCTACAGTATAGCCTTAAATCATTATGTTCAAGCCTAATTTTATAGCATCAAATATTACTTCAGCACAATAATTGATACACCAAATTCTTCAGGAAAGATGGGACATTTCTTTAAGCTAAAAATAAATTGACAATTTTGAGCCTATCACACGCCTCGGTTCCCTTAATTAATATACAAAATGAAATATAAATATTTTTCGACATAATTTTGGATTAAAAAATCGTACTTAAAAAAATCATATTGGCAAAGGTATTTCGTTCTTGTCAATAATACTTCTTATTTTTGCAGATAATGATCAAAACAGTAGGCCTAATCCCTGAAAATTTCAATTGCCTAACCCAAACATATTTTGAGTAAAGTGTACCAAACATTTTAAGATTTAACATGGGCGAGAGAGGCAGGCAGGTCTTTCTTACCTTAAGAGGAATGCTATGAGAAATACATGTTGATAAAATCCATGAATAAATGCATTCTGAAGTACATCATAAAGAAAAGTTATCTTCAAAACATTTAGTGAATAAGAGAGTCATAAAAACCCTTATAGAAATTAGGAAATATGTTGCTGTCAACCAACTAATTTCATTTTCTTAAAGGTCCATCTTTCTGTTATAGGCAAGTTTCAAATCAATACAGTTCTCTCTCGGTAATCCGGCAGATATCGGACCAGAGCACTGCCGGATTACCGAAAACGCCGGATTACTGGAAAATATCGAGAAAAACGCAGATATCATTTGAAAATCAGTTTTAATTACATTGTACTATACAAAGTAAAAAAAGTACGAAAATACATCATATAACTCACGTTATTCCTTGGAAGTAGATGGCTGGAAATATGCTAAATTGTCTTTTGATTTTTACGGTTGAGAGACACTTTGAGAATGTGTTCCTATAACCTTCTTAAAACTAAGACATCGTTAGCAGAGACGCCATTTTATTCCGCCCAGGCAATTGACGTGGCAAACGAGGCGACGGCCGCATCGTGCGAGATTGAATGTATAGCCGCTGTCACTTCTCCTTCGACCTGTTCCTCGTCCTCTTCCTCTCTTGCCACTTCACTATGATGTCATCTTCTGTCATAAACAGGTTGTTTTCGTCATCTTCACAACACTACTACAGTACAACTGTCCTACACACGGGGATGAAGCTATAATACGAGTAACTGACAATACAGGGTACTTCAGCGCCACCCCACTACGAACGCTGTTACGCAAAAGTTCGCCTCGTGATTGGTCGATTTTGACTTACTTGACTTATGTCCTCCAAGGAGCAAAGGGCTTCCTTAAGAGCTTTCCAGCCTTGTTATATTTGGTGTTCTGTGTTGTTGATAAAATGGCGGCTCCGCATGCTTTAAACATGTTACGGTAACTGTTCATTATCCTGATTTTGAGAGATATTTAAGTCACTTCTACGCTAAAACTAATCGCAATAGCAAATATTGTTCCTGGGTAACACGATACTGTCGTATTTCTGCAGCTTATAATCGTGATCCATACTTTTCATTCGTAAACCGAATTTGTCAAATGTGGATGTTGCTCACGCCAAAGAATAAGAGTCATACGACATTGGCGTGAACAGTTCTGAATAAAACCACCTAGTCCAAAGTCTCAAGTTGGTGTGATTTTTCAAAATGGAAATGTGTCCTTAAATAAAATACGGATTGGAGTGACCCAGTTAAATAAAATAAAAACATAAAATGAAAACATATTAGGGAGCTAATATTTCTACACTGGTAGTTGGCTGCCACACCACTAGGCGTGCTGCAGTAGTTTCTTGTTTCCATGCTTTACCATGGACCATTCACTTCTATTATATAGGTGTTCTGTGGTCCTACACTAAGCACCTGAAGGGTGGCCGTGCGTGAGTCATCGCTCTTGGCGCCAATGCATTGTTTACTCAGACACTAGTCTTGTCGCTAGGTTTCAAAATGTTTTAAACACTTTACGAGAGGGGGTTATTTGAAGTCTTCCTTCCTGCAAAAATGGGGAAAACCTAAGAACGTTGTTGTGGAATATTGTAAACGAGAGGGTCTAAGGGTTAGAACACGGTACACTCAGAATTGTGAGGCTACATGTAGCCTATGGCCGTTTGACTGCAGTAAAACAATTTAAAAAAGTCCTCTCGGCACGCCGGAAGGTGGAGGTAGATTTCACCGGACAAACTTGGGGATAGGCGAAAATAGGCAGAATATGCAGGTTTTAGTAGAAGGATCAGACCTCATTTATTTCGAGAAAGTATTCTATAATTGGAGATTAATTAACTTTGTTTTTCGTCATTTTATGCATATTTTAAACATTTTATTGTCTTACTAGCAGAAGTACCCGTTCTACGAACGGTGTTCGGTGTTAACACCAGACATTATCAACTGAGCTACTGTTGCAATGGTTAGCGGTTTGTCATTCCTTCATAAGTTTATCAGAACGAAGTTAGTTTTCTGGGAATATCACACACACTGCTAATTTAAGGGCCTTATAATGTGGTTTTCGGAGACCCCTTATAGACTCGTGAACATATGGTGTGGTCGTCCTTCTAGGATAATGTTTATATTTCGCCTATTTTAGGATGTATTTTGAGAAGTTTTTCCCTATATCCACCCTTCTACTGTATGAAAAGTACGGTGAAGAGTTTTATAAATGATTGGTGTATTGACTCATGTTTACCATACCTAATTTTACGATGCACCAAGCATCCGAACATGAGTTATAGGCGTACATAAAGATACACAGAAAGACAGACAGACAACATATCACCCAGAAATCCAAATATGGGTATATCTACCACACAGTATCAAACAAACTCATCCTTACGATGAACCCCTATGTCGATAAAAAAAAAAGAAAAGAAAAAAGATTAGTTGAAATGTGCTCTCAAACTAAATTCACCTAACGTGTATTTCCTGACATGAAATAGAATTGAAAGCCTTGTAGATGAAACGCAATACTGCACCCTTCAATAAAGCATGGTTTTGTCGAGAGTCGTCTACGGGGTCGTGTTCAGTCCTGACTGCGTTATACAGCTAAGTTCGCTTAAAACAACATGCTCTAATGAATAGAAAGGTTCATGACAGAGGCTATACTAGAAATAAAATGAATAACAAGTAGAATGAAAGAATTTTAATGACTGAAAAGTATGTGCATAATAATAATAATAATAATAATAAATAAAAACAAATCCTCCCTGACTTTTACCCCCTTAATAAATAATAATAATAACACTGAGCGGTAGGAACTCGCTCGTCACAACAAGACAATGTGAATGCATCTTCACATAACTGATAAAATCATAACATAAGCAATTGAGCGGTAAGAACTCACTCGTCACAACATATGGATACAAGTCCATTTTTCTGGTCAAGAAGTTATATAATGTGTGGTTTACTGCTCGTTAATAAGAAACTGAGTACTGATGCGAGTCCGTTTACAACTGAAACAGACATGTTGCTTACGGAGTGCATCTTTTAAATCACACTACGGCTATGGGACCCACCCTTAATTAATACACTACAACTACTACTGACACATGCAAGATCTAATAATATAAACAGAATGAAGAATCTCCCGGAGATTCTAGCTGGTGCAGGAGCACACGGAATAAAAAGAGCATGCCAGAAATAGGCCAAAAACCGCTCTCATCAACTTGGGAACATAGTTCCGCGCATCCTAACTTGACACGGGTCAAGAACGCATCAAAAATAAACACACCAAAAATTGAACCAACAACAACAAAATACAAGCCTAACGGCTGAAAAACGATGTTTACATTTATATGAAACGCCAGACAAACACGAATTTCGGTGGCTACCTTACAATTATGGACGGCTCCCATTTAATCAAGCAATACTCATTATAACCGATCAGGTTTTGTGAATTTAAAACAACATCATAAATTGCAGTACAGGAAGCAAGCCTGTTCTAATGACAAGACATGTTATCTGATTGAGCTCCCCCTACTTGTATGAGTCACGCTGTCCTTCAAATACCGCACTCAATCTGGCAAGCTAGGTGCAGTTTTCCCTCTGGAAAAATCAACATCTCTCACGCATCCCCTGGATGGCGAGAAACAAATATATACCACGAGTTCAGCCCCGCGAGGTCATGAACTGGGTTGACGTGGAGCAAGTCAGAGTAATCACCATGATATATTCTCGCTAGCACATCATAAAAAAATCACATACGCACCCATAGCTTGGACTGAATCTCAAACACACTCACTCTGGGTCGGCTCAAACAGATCAACAATACTGCGTCCATTGACACATTAACAAAAAAATACACAACAAAAACTCGGGTGCAAAGTGCCATCCCGTTCAACTCTGCTGGAAAGCAACTATCGAAAACAATCCTGATCCGTCATAAAATTCTACTCACAAATAATCTTTTACCCTCCAAATTCTATTTTCAATCACAAAATTAATTCAGTTCCATTTTTATTGTAAGGCATATCTCCGAATAATAATGCTTGACCGCGATTTACGCAAGCGAGATCGAGCATCGGCTTCGCGTCTCGCCCCGTACAGTTAAACCAAATACAATCACAAAATATATAAATTACGCAACGCTCGGCTAGTCCCATATTTAATGTGTCAGTAAACCAAAAACTAATAATCTACATTACCAAGCAAGCAAACAAATATTTACAAAAATATCCCATAACACCGTAGCTGACTTAATAAATAAATAAATTTATTTGGTACTCAATCCTTAAAAACAGCGCCAAGGATACGTCTGCAGCCATCTCCTTTAAGATGTTTATATGGTCATCGACATCTTCAGGCAAATGTCCAGCTGGTTCCCAGATCCATTCTCGTTCTTAGACGTCATCACGTGCTGAATTAAATAAAGTTTTTGTCAGATACACACACGATATAATTCCTACTATAATCACCTGTCAAGTACTATATTCCTTGACAGTCTATTTGGTGAATTACTTCGATGAACTGGTCCTACTGATAGTGCTGGGACTATAACTAAATCACTGAAGTTACACTATAATAAATAAGTAATGAGTTCCGTCCTCAGACGTACAAAATTTGTAATACGTTCCGCCCTCAGACGAACAAAATTAGTGGTCCTCCTCGAAGCATCTTGGATCCTTATAAATGACACAGACTAGGGTAGGTGTGGAAGGGGATCTATTAAAAATATTCCATAATAACTACCAGACAAGCATGCGATCGGTATTATTGAGTTCGTAGCAGAGTGGAGGTTACGATTATGCTGTAGCCGACTTGAATCGATCGTGGAATTAATCTGTAGATAACTCCCGCGTTAATCTACTCGTGCGCGTTCCCAAGCCGAGTTCCCGCTAAGACAATGCGTCTTGATACTATTGGCCTAGACTCTTGTATGTCTTTGCGCGTTTTTACAAACATTTCTGCCGTAGGGAGTGGTTCACATGATGATAGACCAATTACCTTGTGGCATTCGATTTCTTCCTTGGCGCCAACCTTCATAGCAACAAGCCATAGTGTGCGTCCCCAAGCCAACATTCGCGCTAAAAGTTGCACCTGTTCTATTTCTCAAGAATATATACGCATCCTCCTAAAATACCACAGGAGCTTAAACCATTGTGTCCTCTCGGCCACTGATTTCTCAATATATCCCAACACCGTCTGGCTCTCATATCTGTTGTCTGTAGAAAAGTATCAAAAGATGATGAATAAATATTAGAATCCTTTATATAGCCTGTGGATAAAGGGTTCAATACACGTCACATAAAAACTGACCCTCTATGTTGTGTTAGGTCCCCATACACAGGAAGACCTCTATCATTAATTATTAAATCTTGTGGTGCATGAAAATTCATGTTCTTTAGGCTCAAATGGCCCAAACTCCTAAAAGCTGCAAAAAATGCTGATTCAATTCAGGAATTTTTGAAAATAATGTTGCTGTTTGGAGATATAATAGACCTTCTGTACTATATGTCGCACGTGAAAATTGCATGAAAAAATTCTAGGTTACCCTTGACCCCCTTAATTGCATTAATAAATTATACAGTCTACGTTGGTTCCGTGATAAACTTATATATGTAAACTTTCACAGAAATGTAATAAATGTTATAAATTGCTTCTTACTGAAATAAATGGAAAGCTGGATGCCACTCCTTGAGATAATGTTGTTCACGGTTACCGATTTGCATTCCTTCATTAGTTTGTTAAATTAGATTAAATTAGTTTTCTGGGAATATTTCAGAAACTGTTGGTTTTAGAGCCTTATAATGTAGTTTTCGAGGACCCTCGAGTTTTATTTCTGGCACCGAGGGGCTTTGTCTCGTCGTTGTACGCCATAATATAGTACTACTAATAATAATAATAATATAATATAGGGATAGGAATATAATAGACCTGCCATACCACACCCGCAGGTGTAAATCGCGTGAAAAAATTCTAGACTACCCCTTGACCCCCTTAAGCGCATTTTTCGTATTGATGAAATTTACAGCTTAATTTGGTTCCGTAATAACCATCTAGCCGTTTGCAAACTTTCACACCTATGTAATTAATGGAATTGCATTGCGACTTACAGCAATAGATGGACCTCTGAGAATCTGTTGCCATGGTTATCGGCTTGCATTCGTTCATTAGTTTATTAAATGAAATTAGTTTTCTGGGAATATCTCAAAAACGGTTGGACTTAGGACCTTAAAATGTGGTTTTAGGGCCCCCGAGTTATGTCCCTCACATTGAGGGGCTGAAAATGAGCTTTGTCTCGTCCTTCTACTCCTATTTCTGCATGTATTTTAAGAGGGTATTCCCCCTTTTATGAGAGGTACAGAGAAGAGTTACATCAATGATTAGTGTCGTGCCTCTGATGGATATCTCTACCAAATTTTACGTTGATACACCCAGCCGTTCTCGAGTTATAAGGGAACAAAGTTGTCCACAGACAAACAGACAGACAGACAGACAGACAAAAAATATTTTTGCGCGCATCCGTGATAAAACAGTATGAAACGCGTAAATAACTGAAATTTCCGTAGAAATTCAGAAAAAAAACAGACAAACTTTCATTTTTATATATGTGGAGATATACTGCACCGCTCGGTGTTGACCGTGTTTTATTGCACAAATTTAGGTTTTACTCGCTAACCGTTGGAGATACACGAAAAGTGATAAGGACCTTTTGGATAGAAAATTGAATGTTAAAGCTCGTGTATGCCATCAAAAGGTTGCTATTTGTTATTACTTAGCGTTCTCTTTTTATTAGAAATGGAAATATGAAATTTTGAAACCAAAGGTTGTAGTGAAGTCACAAATGTGGGTTTTACTCGCTAACCGTTGGAGATACACGAAAAGTGAAGATCGTATGTACCGTCAAAAGTTTGCTATTTCTTAGCGTTCCCTTTTTATTTGATGAGGAAATATGAGGTTTTGATTAAAGGGTGTAGTGACGTCACTAAAATGGTCGCCTTTTTTTAATAGTGCAAAATATCGAAATAAAATGTATCCTATATGTAAACCTGGTAAATCAGCTACATCCATGCAAAATTTCATTTAAATCGGACCAGTGGTTCTTGCGTTATTGAGTAGCACACAGACAGACACACACCATCTCATTTTTTAGCCTATTTTCAATTTAAAAAAATAGGCTTATGAGATCACCTTTTGTCCGTGTGTGTGTGGCGTGTGTGTGTGTGTGTGTGTGTGTGTGTGAGGTGTGTGTGTGTGTGTCCCTAATAAAATCTAAACGGCTGGAGCGAGGTCAATGAAACTCGGTAAGTTCATAGCACTATTCCGGGTGACCTCGACCGTGCCCTTCAAATTTCGTTACGTCTTACCAATCCAATATGGCGGCTGTGCGAAATATTTCACCAGCATTCAATATCTCCGAAACTATCCCCGATATCACCCTGGAATTTTGTACGGTTATAAAGGGATCTACTAGAAGTTCACCTATGTGACTTTTGAAAAACTGGTAACTACAAAACCAACATGGTGGCCACGTGAATTTGCGACTTTTAAATAGACGTTTCTCGCCATTTAACTAATCAAACGCAATAAAACTTGGTACAGTATATGTTTATACACATTGTAATGCACCGACATCTATCTAAGTTCAATTGCTTACATAACCACAAGATGGCGGATGTGCGAAATATTTCACCGGCATTCTAGAAACTATTAGCGGTATCACCCTGAAATTTTGTACTGGAAGTTCATCTATAAGACATTCAAAAACCGGTTAACTACACAACAAACATGGCGGCCAAGCGAATTTGATAATTTTAAATAGACCTTTCTCGCGATTTAATGTTGCAAACGCAATGAAATCTGGTACAGGGAATTTCTATTCACATTATAGTGCACTGGTATCTAATTTAGTTCAATTGTTTACATAACCTCAAGATGGCGGCTTTGCGAATTTTAAAATTAAGTTTTTATTTCTTGTGTCGTAATCATGCGATCGAAGTGAAAGTTTGAATAATGAACCTACGCAACAATTTTCCTTTAATGGTACATGACTCTATGGCCTATACATTTAACAATCCAACATGGCGACCATCCGATATATCTGGACGGCTCTGAATATTTACGAATCTATTATAGCAATCAAACTGATTTTTTAATGTTCATAGGGGCTATGAACTTAAGTTCACCTATAGGACTTTAAATAACCCGGTGATCACAAATCCAACATGGCAGCGACGCGAATTATAAATATTCACATGGACGTTTCTCTCAATTTAACCATCCGAGTGCAGTGAAACTTGGTAGAGTAAATCCTTATAGGAATGTTAATCCACTGGCATCTACTTTATTTAAATTGTTTCCATAACCACAAGATGGCAGCTGTGCGAAATTTTAAAATCTCCTTGTTACTTCTTGTGTCCTAATCATGCGATTGAAGTTTGAATGCTACACGTACACAATAATATTCATGTAACAATACATAACTCTAGGACCTACATATATAAAATCCAACATGGCGACCATCCGAAATATTTAGTCGGTTCTCAATATCTACGAATCTATTACAGCAATCAAACTGAAATTTTGTATGAAGATAGAGGCAATTAACTTAAGTAGGATATATGAAAATAGGCTGTATTGTTCTTCACGGAACTACTTGTTATATATTAGTATAGCAGAAATACCCGTTCTTCGAACGGTGTTATATGTTAACTCCAGCCATTATCAATTGAGCTACTGTTGCAATGGTTAGCGGTTTGTCATTCCTTCATAAGTTTATCAGAACGAAGTTAGTATTCTGGGAATTTCACACACACTGTTAATTTAAGGGCCTTAAAATGTAGTTTTCGGAGACACCTTATAGACTCGCGAATTTTGTGTCTCACATTGAGAAGCACAACATATGCTTTGACCGTCCTTCTAGGATAATGTATATATTTCGCCTATTTTAGCATGTATTTTGAGAAGTTTTTCCCTATATCCACCCTTCTACTGTATGAAAAGTACGGTGAGGAGTTTTATAAATGATTGGTGTATTGACTCATGTTTACCATACCTAATTTTACGATGCACCAAGCATCCGAACATGAGTTATAGGCGTACATAAAGATACACAGAAAGACAGACAGACAACATATCACCCAGAAATCCAAATATGGGTATATCTACCACACAGTATCAAACAAACTCATCCTTACGATGAACCCCTATGTCGATAAAAAAAAAAGAAAAGAAAAAAGATTAGTTGAAATGTGCTCTCAAACTAAATTCACCTAACGTGTATTTCCTGACATGAAATAGAATTGAAAGCCTTGTAGATGAAACGCAATACTGCACCCTTCAATAAAGCATGGTTTTGTCGAGAGTCGTCTACGGGGTCGTGTTCAGTCCTGACTGCGTTATACAGCTAAGTTCGCTTAAAACAACATGCTCTAATGAATAGAAAGGTTCATGACAGAGGCTATACTAGAAATAAAATGAATAACAAGTAGAATGAAAGAATTTTAATGACTGAAAAGTATGTGCATAATAATAATAATAATAATAATAAATAAAAACAAATCCTCCCTGACTTTTACCCCCTTAATAAATAATAATAATAACACTGAGCGGTAGGAACTCGCTCGTCACAACAAGACAATGTGAATACATCTTCACATAACTGATAAAATCATAACATAAGCAATTGAGCGGTAAGAACTCACTCGTCACAACATATGGATACAAGTCCATTTTTCTGGTCAAGAAGTTATATAATGTGTGGTTTACTGCTCGTTAATAAGAAACTGAGTACTGATGCGAGTCCGTTTACAACTGAAACAGACATGTTGCTTACGGAGTGCATCTTTTAAATCACACTACGGCTATGGGACCCACCCTTAATTAATACACTACAACTACTACTGACACATGCAAGATCTAATAATATAAACAGAATGAAGAATCTCCCGGAGATTCTAGCTGGTGCAGGAGCACACGGAATAAAAAGAGCATGCCAGAAATAGGCCAAAAACCGCTCTCATCAACTTGGGAACATAGTTCCGCGCATCCTAACTTGACACGGGTCAAGAACGCATCAAAAATAAACACACCAAAAATTGAACCAACAACAACAAAATACAAGCCTAACGGCTGAAAAACGATGTTTACATTTATATGAAACGCCAGACAAACACGAATTTCGGTGGCTACCTTACAATTATGGACGGCTCCCATTTAATCAAGCAATACTCATTATAACCGATCAGGTTTTGTGAATTTAAAACAACATCATAAATTGCAGTACAGGAAGCAAGCCTGTTCTAATGACAAGACATGTTATCTGATTGAGCTCCCCCTACTTGTATGAGTCACGCTGTCCTTCAAATACCGCACTCAATCTGGCAAGCTAGGTGCAGTTTTCCCTCTGGAAAAATCAACATCTCTCACGCATCCCCTGGATGGCGAGAAACAAATATATACCACGAGTTCAGCCCCGCGAGGTCATGAACTGGGTTGACGTGGAGCAAGTCAGAGTAATCACCATGATATATTCTCGCTAGCACATCATAAAAAAATCACATACGCACCCATAGCTTGGACTGAATCTCAAACACACTCACTCTGGGTCGGCTCAAACAGATCAACAATACTGCGTCCATTGACACATTAACAAAAAAATACACAACAAAAACTCGGGTGCAAAGTGCCATCCCGTTCAACTCTGCTGGAAAGCAACTATCGAAAACAATCCTGATCCGTCATAAAATTCTACTCACAAATAATCTTTTACCCTCCAAATTCTATTTTCAATCACAAAATTAATTCAGTTCCATTTTTATTGTAAGGCATATCTCCGAATAATAATGCTTGACCGCGATTTACGCAAGCGAGATCGAGCATCGGCTTCGCGTCTCGCCCCGTACAGTTAAACCAAATACAATCACAAAATATATAAATTACGCAACGCTCGGCTAGTCCCATATTTAATGTGTCAGTAAACCAAACACTAATAATCTACATTACCAAGCAAGCAAACAAATATTTACAAAAATATCCCATAACACCGTAGCTGACTTAATAAATAAATAAATTTATTTGGTACTCAATCCTTAAAAACAGCGCCAAGGATACGTCTGCAGCCATCTCCTTTAAGATGTTTATATGGTCATCGACATCTTCAGGCAAATGTCCAGCTGGTTCCCAGATCCATTCTCGTTCTTAGACGTCATCACGTGCTGAATTAAATAAAGTTTTTGTCAGATACACACACGATATAATTCCTACTATAATCACCTGTCAAGTACTATATTCCTTGACAGTCTATTTGGTGAATTACTTCGATGAACTGGTCCTACTGATAGTGCTGGGACTATAACTAAATCACTGAAGTTACACTATAATAAATAAGTAATGAGTTCCGTCCTCAGACGTACAAAATTTGTAATACGTTCCGCCCTCAGACGAACAAAATTAGTGGTCCTCCTCGAAGCATCTTGGATCCTTATAAATGACACAGACTAGGGTAGGTGTGGAAGGGGATCTATTAAAAATATTCCATAATAACTACCAGACAAGCATGCGATCGGTATTATTGAGTTCGTAGCAGAGTGGAGGTTACGATTATGCTGTAGCCGACTTGAATCGATCGTGGAATTAATCTGTAGATAACTCCCGCGTTAATCTACTCGTGCGCGTTCCCAAGCCGAGTTCCCGCTAAGACAATGCGTCTTGATACTATTGGCCTAGACTCTTGTATGTCTTTGCGCGTTTTTACAAACATTTCTGCCGTAGGGAGTGGTTCACATGATGATAGACCAATTACCTTGTGGCATTCGATTTCTTCCTTGGCGCCAACCTTCATAGCAACAAGCCATAGTGTGCGTCCCCAAGCCAACATTCGCGCTAAAAGTTGCACCTGTTCTATTTCTCAAGAATATATACGCATCCTCCTAAAATACCACAGGAGCTTAAACCATTGTGTCCTCTCGGCCACTGATTTCTCAATATATCCCAACACCGTCTGGCTCTCATATCTGTTGTCTGTAGAAAAGTATCAAAAGATGATGAATAAATATTAGAATCCTTTATATAGCCTGTGGATAAAGGGTTCAATACACGTCACATAAAAACTGACCCTCTATGTTGTGTTAGGTCCCCATACACAGGAAGACCTCTATCATTAATTATTAAATCTTGTGGTGCATGAAAATTCATGTTCTTTAGGCTCAAATGGCCCAAACTCCTAAAAGCTGCAAAAAATGCTGATTCAATTCAGGAATTTTTGAAAATAATGTTGCTGTTTGGAGATATAATAGACCTTCTGTACTATATGTCGCACGTGAAAATTGCATGAAAAAATTCTAGGTTACCCTTGACCCCCTTAATTGCATTAATAAATTATACAGTCTACGTTGGTTCCGTGATAAACTTATATATGTAAACTTTCACAGAAATGTAATAAATGTTATAAATTGCTTCTTACTGAAATAAATGGAAAGCTGGATGCCACCCCTTGAGATAATGTTGTTCACGGTTACCGATTTGCATTCCTTCATTAGTTTGTTAAATTAGATTAAATTAGTTTTCTGGGAATATTTCAGAAACTGTTGGTTTTAGAGCCTTATAATGTAGTTTTCGAGGACCCTCGAGTTTTATTTCTGGCACCGAGGGGCTTTGTCTCGTCGTTGTACGCCATAATATAGTACTACTAATAATAATAATAATATAATATAGGGATAGGAATATAATAGACCTGCCATACCACACCCGCAGGTGTAAATCGCGTGAAAAAAATCTAGACTACCCCTTGACCCCCTTAAGCGCATTTTTCGTATTGATGAAATTTACAGCTTAATTTGGTTCCGTAATAACCATCTAGCCGTTTGCAAACTTTCACACCTATGTAATTAATGGAATTGCATTGCGACTTACAGCAATAGATGGACCTCTGAGAATCTGTTGCCATGGTTATCGGCTTGCATTCGTTCATTAGTTTATTAAATGAAATTAGTTTTCTGGGAATATCTCAAAAACGGTTGGACTTAGGACCTTAAAATGTGGTTTTAGGGCCCCCGAGTTATGTCCCTCACATTGAGGGGCTGAAAATGAGCTTTGTCTCGTCCTTCTACTCCTATTTCTGCATGTATTTTAAGAGGGTATTCCCCCTTTTATGAGAGGTACAGAGAAGAGTTACATCAATGATTAGTGTCGTGCCTCTGATGGATATCTCTACCAAATGTTACGTTGATACACCCAGCCGTTCTCGAGTTATAAGGGAACAAAGTTGTCCACAGACAAACAGACAGACAGACAGACAGACAGACAAAAAATATTTTTGCGCGCATCCGTGATAAAACAGTATGAAACGCGTAAATAACTGAAATTTCCGTAGAAATTCAGAAAAAAAACAGACAAACTTTCATTTTTATATATGTGGAGATATACTGCACCGCTCGGTGTTGACCGTGTTTTATTGCACAAATTTAGGTTTTACTCGCTAACCGTTGGAGATACACGAAAAGTGATAAGGACCTTTTGGATAGAAAATTGAATGTTAAAGCTCGTGTATGCCATCAAAAGGTTGCTATTTGTTATTACTTAGCGTTCTCTTTTTATTAGAAATGGAAATATGAAATTTTGAAACCAAAGGTTGTAGTGAAGTCACAAATGTGGGTTTTACTCGCTAACCGTTGGAGATACACGAAAAGTGAAGATCGTATGTACCGTCAAAAGTTTGCTATTTCTTAGCGTTCCCTTTTTATTTGATGAGGAAATATGAGGTTTTGATTAAAGGGTGTAGTGACGTCACTAAAATGGTCGCCTTTTTTTAATAGTGCAAAATATCGAAATAAAATGTATCCTATATGTAAACCTGGTAAATCAGCTACATCCATGCAAAATTTCATTTAAATCGGACCAGTGGTTCTTGCGTTATTGAGTAGCACACAGACAGACACACACCATCTCATTTTTTAGCCTATTTTCAATTTAAAAAAATAGGCTTATGAGATCACCTTTTGTCCGTGTGTGTGTGGCGTGTGTGTGTGTGTGTGTGTGTGTGTGAGGTGTGTGTGTGTGTGTCCCTAATAAAATCTAAACGGCTGGAGCGAGGTCAATGAAACTCGGTAAGTTCATAGCACTATTCCGGGTGACCTCGACCGTGCCCTTCAAATTTCGTTACGTCTTACCAATCCAATATGGCGGCTGTGCGAAATATTTCACCAGCATTCAATATCTCCGAAACTATCCCCGATATCACCCTGGAATTTTGTACGGTTATAAAGGGATCTACTAGAAGTTCACCTATGTGACTTTTGAAAAACTGGTAACTACAAAACCAACATGGTGGCCACGTGAATTTGCGACTTTTAAATAGACGTTTCTCGCCATTTAACTAATCAAACGCAATAAAACTTGGTACAGTATATGTTTATACACATTGTAATGCACCGACATCTATCTAAGTTCAATTGCTTACATAACCACAAGATGGCGGATGTGCGAAATATTTCACCGGCATTCTATAACTCTGAAACTATTAGCGGTATCACCCTGAAATTTTGTACTGGAAGTTCATCTATAAGACATTCAAAAACCGGTTAACTACACAACAAACATGGCGGCCAAGCGAATTTGATAATTTTAAATAGACCTTTCTCGCGATTTAATGTTGCAAACGCAATGAAATCTGGTACAGGGAATTTCTATTCACATTATAGTGCACTGGTATCTAATTTAGTTCAATTGTTTACATAACCTCAAGATGGCGGCTTTGCGAATTTTAAAATTAAGTTTTTATTTCTTGTGTCGTAATCATGCGATCGAAGTGAAAGTTTGAATAATGAACCTACGCAACAATTTTCCTTTAATGGTACATGACTCTATGGCCTATACATTTAACAATCCAACATGGCGACCATCCGATATATCTGGACGGCTCTGAATATTTACGAATCTATTATAGCAATCAAACTGATTTTTTAATGTTCATAGGGGCTATGAACTTAAGTTCACCTATAGGACTTTAAATAACCCGGTGATCACAAATCCAACATGGCAGCGACGCGAATTATAAATATTCACATGGACGTTTCTCTCAATTTAACCATCCGAGTGCAGTGAAACTTGGTAGAGTAAATCCTTATAGGAATGTTAATCCACTGGCATCTACTTTATTTAAATTGTTTCCATAACCACAAGATGGCAGCTGTGCGAAATTTTAAAATCTCCTTGTTACTTCTTGTGTCCTAATCATGCGATTGAAGTTTGAATGCTACACGTACACAATAATATTCATGTAACAATACATAACTCTAGGACCTACATATATAAAATCCAACATGGCGACCATCCGAAATATTTAGTCGGTTCTCAATATCTACGAATCTATTACAGCAATCAAACTGAAATTTTGTATGAAGATAGAGGCAATTAACTTAAGTAGGATATATGAAAATAGGCTGTATTGTTCTTCACGGAACTACTTGTTATATATTAGTATAGCAGAAATACCCGTTCTTCGAACGGTGTTATATGTTAACTCCAGCCATTATCAATTGAGCTACTGTTGCAATGGTTAGCGGTTTGTCATTCCTTCATAAGTTTATCAGAACGAAGTTAGTATTCTGGGAATTTCACACACACTGTTAATTTAAGGGCCTTAAAATGTAGTTTTCGGAGACACCTTATAGACTCGCGAATTTTGTGTCTCACATTGAGAAGCACAACATATGCTTTGACCGTCCTTCTAGGATAATGTATATATTTCGCCTATTTTAGCATGTATTTTGAGAAGTTTTTCCCTATATCCACCCTTCTACTGTATGAAAAGTACGGTGAGGAGTTTTATAAATGATTGGTGTATTGACTCATGTTTACCATACCTCATTTTACGATGCACCAAGCATCCGAACATGAGTTATAGGCGTACATAAAGATACACAGAAAGACAGACAGACAACATATCACCCAGACATCCAAATATGGGTAAGTCTACCACACAGTATCAAACAAAATCATCCTTACGATGAACCCGTATGTCGAAAAAAAAAAAAAAGATTAGTTAAAATGTGCTCTCAAACTAAATTCACCTAACGTGTACTTCCTGACGTGAAATAGATTTGAAAGCCATGTAGACGAAACGCAATACACCTCACATAAGAAATGACCCTCTACGTTGTGTTAGGTCCCCACACACAGGAAGACCTCTTTCATGAATTATAAAGGCTGGTGGTGCATGAAATTCAGGTTCTTTAGCCTCAAATGGCCCAAATTCCTAAAAGCGGCAAAAAATGCTTATTCAATTCAAGAATTTTTGAAAATAATGTTGCTGTTTGGAGATATAATAGACTTTCTGTACTATATGTCGCACGTGAAATTGCATGAAAAAATTCTAGGTTACCCCTTGACCCCCTTAATTGCATTGACGAATTATACAGTCTACGTTGGTTCCGTGATAACCTTATAGCCATTTGCAAACATTCACAGAAATGTAATAAATGGAGTAGCCTAATAATAATATCGTATGGCCTCGGATGCCAGGTGCGAGCTTCGTAATTTGATACCCAGAGGGTAGCTTGCATGTCGAAATTTCGTTGTTCCTTGTATCACTATGAAAGTCAAGGCGGGTAGATATCTAAGCTCCTTGAACACTATAGCGCTTTCTAGTAGAGAAATGAGGAACTTTGTGTTGGCGAAAACTCCTGAGATTAATGTTGTCATTATGAACACGGCCTACTGAATTCAAATGGGTTCTTTGACATGCCAACATCGTATGACATGCGAGTCGTATTTTTGCCACCTTTCAAAAATCCCTTACCACGGCCAGGAGTGAACCTGCAATCTTGGGGTTAGTAGACCGACACGCTATCCACTCACCCACCGTGGCAAGGTATAAATGGAGTGACATTGCTTCTTACAGAAATAGATGGAAATTTGGATGCCACCCCTTGAGATAATGTTGTCATGGTTACCGATTTCCACTCCTTCATTAGTTTGTTAAATTAAATTAAATTAGTTTTCGGGGAATATTTCAGATACTATTGGTTTTAGGGTCTTATAATGTAGTTTTCGAGGACCCTTTAGGGCCCCCAAGTTTTGTTTCTGGCACCGAGGGGCTTTGTCTCCTCGTTGTATGCCATAATATATTAATAATAATATAATATAGGGATAGGAATATAATAGACCTGCCGTACCACCCCCGCAGTTGTAAATCGCGTGAAAAAATTCTAGTGCACCCCTTGACCCCCTTAAGCGCATTATATGTATTGATGAATTTTACAGCTTAATTTGGTTCCGTGATAACCTTCTAGCCGTTTGCAAACTTTCACACCTATGTAATTAATGGAATTGCATTGCGTCTTACAGCAATAGATAGACCTCTGAGAATCTGTTGCCATGGTTACCGGCTTGTATTCGTTCATTAGTTTATTAAATGAAATAATTTTCTGGGAATATCTCAAAAACGGTTGGTTTTAGGGCCTTAAAATGTGGATTTCTTGGACCCTTTAGGGCCCCCGAGTTTTGTCTCTCACATTGAGGGGCTGAACATGATATTTGTCTCGTCCTTCTACTCCTATTTCAGCATGTATTTTAAGGGGGTGGGCACCCTTTTATGAGAGGTACGGAGAAGGGTTACATCAATGATTAGTGTCGTGCCTCTGATGGATATCTGTACCAAATTTTACATTGATACTCCCAGCTGTTCTCGAGTTATAAGGGAACAAATTTGTCCACAGACAATCAAACAGACAGACAGACAGACAGACAGACAGACCAAAACATTATTTTCTCGCGCATCTATCATAAAACAGTCCGAAACGTGTAAATAACTCAAATTTCCGTAGAAATTCAGAAAAAAACAGACAAATTTTCTTTTTTATATATGTAGAGATATACTGCTCCGCTCGGTGTTGACCGTGTTATATTGCTCTAATTTAGGTTTTACTCGCTAACCGTTGGTGATAAGTATCTTTTGGATAGAAAATTAAAATTTAAAGCTCGTACGTGCCATCAAAAGTTTGCTATTTCTTACCGTTCTCTTTTTATTTGATATGCAAATATGAAATTTTTAAATCAAAGGGTGAAGTGACGTCACTAAAAAGGTCGCCATTTCGTAATAGTACAAAATATCGAAATTTAAATTATCCTATATGTAAACCTGGTATTTCAGCTACATGCATGCAAAATTTCATTTAAATCGGACCAGTGGTTCTTGCGTTATTAGGTAACACACAGACAGACAGACACACACCATCTCATTTTTATATATTAGTATGATGATGACGGTAACCTTCTTGTCATTTGGAGTCCATTTTTAGCCTACTTTCGATTTTTGCAAAAAATGAAAGTAGACTTATGAGATCACTACAGGGCGAAAAAAGTGTGTCTGTCTGTGTGTGTGCATGTGTGTGTGTGAGTTTGTGTGTGAGTGTGTGTACTCTGAATGTCTGTCCCCCCCTATCAATTCGAACACGGTGAAACCGAATTGAACGAAATTTGGTACAGAGGTAGCAGTGGCAAAGGGCACCTCAGTGTCATGTTTTATATCGCCGCCATCTTTACCAGAACTTAATGGCGGCCACTCAAATGGTCAAAACGTAATAATGCATTACAACCAAACTAATAATCGGATCTTTACCAAATTTGGTAACAACGTTCCTTCATATGAGGCGCGTCTTGTGCCCAAACTACGAGGTCATCAACCGTACCATTTCAGAATTGCGGCCGTGTGAATTATGCAAACTTTATAATCCTTAACATGGGACCCACCAGTTCCGACTATCGAACCAAGAATCGTTTAATCTGTTTGAAACGACGTGGCCCGTTTGAAATTAAAAGTTTATATTTTAATATTATAGTCTAGAAGTGATTTTAAAAAGCTGAGTCGTCTCGGTTATTTGACAAGATGGCAGCTGATCTCTCGTTCTGACCTATATTTTATTAATTTCAGTATGTTGCATGCAATATAGGCTAGTGGTTACAAATATATGAACCTTCTATGAAATGAACTCGGTTTAAAATATACTCCAGTAAAGAAATCGTTTAGTCCAAGTCATGATTTGCTATAACGTGGTATATGTATTGGTTCCTAACGATCTGGTAGAGTGTGCACGATTGGCTGCGTGGTTAGCGCGCTAGTCTTTCACCAGGCTGGCCGTGGTTCAAATCCTATCAGAGTTGGACTTTTTTTCTTGATTTTTTTATATTTATTATTTCTTGAGTACTGAGACGTTATAAAATAAAGCATTATATGGTGCATTTTGAAATGGAAAATATATATTTAATTAAAACAACATTCACCACCGGAGTGACATCTAAGAGTAATTACTTGAACTATGTTATTGGTAACCACAGCCTTCTAGATACGAGCTATGCTCTCTACCGGCCAGTTAGTGAACCCATGGATACAGTATAATTGCGAAGGTTATTATTTTTGCCGATAGTGGGTACACATCCCCAAGATAAGGCGCGATTATCACGGCATCATCAAGCAGTACCGGTACATTGCCTACGTCACAGAAGGGTTTGGTTTACGCGCAATGGCCTGTCTTTCTCGTTAGCCGCACGCGATTACAAATTAGCTGTGTAATAGTTATATTAAATATGTTTCTCCCAGTGATACGTTTAGAGCAACTAGTTGAAATTATTGTAAGTAGTCGGTGTTAATAAACTGAATACCTACGTTGTTTGCAGTGTTTACTGATGAAATTGCAAAATGCTGGGGTAAATTATTTGAACGTCACTCCTCAAATCCAGTATGCCAATTTGCACTTCGAATTGGAAGAAATTAGGAGATGCTAAAGACAAAGAGTTATAACTATACCCATACATTTAGGAGAAAGTAGGCTATATGTTCTTTCCTGAACATCTTGTTTATACTTGTGGTCATACTGTCCTTTTGCAAGGTTTCGACACTGATGTGTAACTATGTAACGGTCTGTTACTTCTTCACGCAAAATTATATCCCCCGCAGAGATTTTGGTTGGTTCCTCAGTTTAGGGGCTGCGACAACGCGGCCATGTAACCCCGTGTACTTTGGGTGAGTGTAGAATCTGTCTGATAAACGGTGTGAATTGTGATGGCTGTATTAGTCTGTAATTCAGGAAAGGACTGCAGACGGTCAATTTCAAGCAGTAGTTCCTAATGTTGCTACCAGATACTACCGCAACGACACCTAGCTGTGAACTTGGCTACTAGATGCCACCGCAACCAGCAACTCGCAACGAACTTTGGAACTTCCCCTCCAAAGAAAAGCATACTGAGGGATTTTTAGTGCTCTTAGAAAATCCGACGACTTTGGCCGGCTTTGAACCCGCGACCTTGGGCATAGAAGTTCAACATGCTACCAGTTACGTCACCGAAGCCGCTTCACACTTAGTCAGATGGAAATCTGAATCTGATCTCGTGCAAGTGCGTTGTCATGGCGACGTCTGATGGCTCATCCCTCATCAATTTAGTAGTGTTGCCATGGCAACCACTGATAGCTCTTGGTATTTTCTTATAATTCCGAAATCATTTTTCTCATCCCTTGGCGTGATGATGGGTCATATCAAAAATTATTTCAGACCAAAGGGGAATATTGTCCATTTTGTAAGGTTTTGATATTGTGCCTATTAAGAGAGATATGATTAATGTTTCCCGAAAAACCCACTTTTTCCCACCCCTTTGGCCAATGGTTGGTGCTATAAAAAACTATTCAACCATAAATTTTTGGGCTTTATCCGACACATAGTATAAACTTTGAACGGATTCGATATTTCACATATTAAGAGAGTTATAGCAATATTTCGCGTTTTCGAATAAAGCCCCCCATTTTCACCCCCTTCGACTGATGTAGCCCAGTAACGAACTCGACCGAGATTGTATAGGTATACATATTTGGTAAAAAATTCAAAGTGATTGGAAAAAAATTACGGCAGTTATCGTGTCCTCAAGAAACTGATATATATATATATATATATATATATATATATATATATATATATATATATATATAAATATACATACATAAATTATATATAAACTTTTGAACTGACGGTGGTTTTGGGGTCTGGAGGATGTGAAACGCGAAGATATGTCGAAATTTTCCGGAAGTCGAAACATGGTACCCATTGCAATAGTTAGCTTTCTAATGAAATCTACCTAAAATAAAGCTGAGAGGAGGATGGTTCAATTCCCACTTCAGGTATCCTATAGGCCAAGTTGTTTTTCTTGGTTTCCCCAGGAAAATTCCGGGATGATTCCTATATAGTAACATAGGCTTTTAAACAATTTCTACACACATGCAAGTACATGGGCACAAATAATGAGCAGGGAACTTTATGAGTTGTTTATTGCACGAATACCGCGTAGGGGAGCTGGATTTGTAAAAGAACAACCTTGATGCTACTGCAACCCGGACAGAATATTGTTAGGTCAGGACTGTCTCGCTCTTATGTAGATGGGTGCCCTTACTCATGTTGTTATTGATGACAACACGTGCAATGTTAACTGTGGTGGTGACATCAAGCTATTTTTTTATGACCCCAGTCTTATCACTATTTATGGTCATGATGTCAGGACTGTCTCTTATGGAGATTGGGTGCGCTTATTCATGTTGTGATTGACGACAACTTGTGCAATGTTAGCTGTGGTGGTGACATCAAGCTCACAATTTATCGTCATGATGTCTGCCGATATACTCGCGTTACATAATAATACATATTTAAACACACTTCCTTCACTTCCCTCATTTTCATGAAACAGTGAATCTTCCCCCAGCGGCTCACAAGTAGTAGGAGGTGGATTGGTAACCACGGAACACCAGCTGAACATGGCATTACTTCCACTTGTGCTGGGCTACTCTCTGTCATCTTTCATTGCGACCTCTCTTCGCACAGTTGATCTGCTACCCTCCTCTCGATCACACTGATCTGATTAGTTTGGCTTCATATAAGACAGTACCTGGGTCTGTCAGGACCTCTTGCCAGTGATCTATTTATAAAAATGCCGACTACATATACCACAATTAAGGAGGCGTTCTTTCTACGAATGTACCGTTTTTTGCTTCTGAATACGAATAATTACGTTCCAGGTGGACATTTCTGTATGTGTGGTTACATTCAATTACAGATCGATTTGCTCCACTCTCTGTAGAACTTTTACCATCTTGAACTTGAAATCTTTCCGCAACATGATCTAATCACGTTGCTCCACTCACACACACAAGTCCTACAGAATATTTGAGTGGCTTGCCGCCAGAGCGCAGAAACGTTCGTTCGCACGAGGTCTATGCAGAGTCAGTCATACGGCTTCTCCTCTTGGACTTAATATGTTTCATAGCTCAGAATGTAACCTTACATATGTATGTGCTCCTAAAAATTGAACACTGCTTAAGAGCCCAGGTCCTCGAGACAGCAATTTCCAGTACTCACACCAGTTGCTTCTTTGTTGTTGAGAGATGGGTCACACTGTAACTTACACAACTCAAACTGCAATTGTTCAGGTTGAGGTTCCAGTGTACTCTTCATAGGGTTATTGAAGAGTTCCATTTCTTGTCACAGCTTCTCAAAATCTTGAAATCGGTGGTCAAATTCAGATAGCAATAGCTCAATAAGTTCAGTGTACTTATCAAACGCAACTTCGACTTTTCTAGATAGTTTTTCACAACAAGGAAAATGGAACAGCTCATTCTTAGTTAATGCAGATTTAAAGAGTTGTAACTTCCTCTTAATACCATCAAACATATCCCATCATTTCAGAAATGTCTGTGAGATTATGTTGGAGATCAGCTGAGTTAGGAACATGCTGTTGTAGGAAGGCAAGTATTTCATGCCTCAGTTCCCAAAATCTTTCTAAACAATTCCCCGCACTAAGCCACCTTATGTCAGAATGAAGCAGTAAGTCCCCGTAAGCACTGTCAAGTTTTTCTAAGAAATAAATAAATAAATAAATGAGTTAAAGACCTGTTTCCCCCTCTTATTATGTTTGTGGTTTTTGTCACAGTCGCCATAGTGTCACATAATTTAACAGATTTTCCACACAGGGCCTCTTGATTAACAATGCACTGGAAATCTGGCACATTACCTTGCTTTTGTTTTAAAATACCGATGAATCCATTGCCTTAGCACCATCTGTAACTACAGCAGCCACCTTATTAAATCCGCCATACCCTTCTACAGCTGACTGCACTGCGGAAATTTTGTTATGTCCTTTACTTGTCCCATGCAAAGAGCACACTTTCAGCAATTCTTCTATGACGGTAAAGCCATTCTGAATGTACTTTATAAAAACCAGGAGCTGATTTGTGTCTGTTATCTCCACACTCGCAACCAAAGATAGTGAGAAATACGGACAGTTCTCAATAATTGATTTCAGGTTAGCAGACAAATGAGTACGGTACTGATGTCTTCTATTCTTCTTGTCACAGTTTATTTCGAAAGTGGTACAGACTGGAATTATTTCAAAACTTGATCTTCTTTGAAGGCCTCTGCGCTGCCATTCTTAGATAACATTGTTTAACAGTAGCGGCTCGTGAATTTTACCGAGGGGGGACTCAACCATATAAAATACGCATATTTCAATAGCCTATAATTCTATTTACCTCACAAAAGCTCTCATTTGTAGTGGAACTCCATTCTTCTGCACTTGTCAGTATCACTAATGAACTTCTCTATCACTTAATTGTTAAAGTTAGGAATTTCTTTCACCATTTGTTTCTCATTTGACAGCATCCCTAAAGCTGTTAATCTGTCCTCCCTCATAGAATTACGTAGATATGATTTTATCAAGTTCAGGGTCGAAAAACATCTTTCAGTTTCACATGTTGTCATTGGCATTGTCACTGATATTTTTAATGCCTTTGTTATTTCCTTAAAAACAGTAGTGTCTAGTCCAAATGAAATAAGGAAATCAAGAGCTTTTAAACACCCGGATATGTTGCCATTTGGAGAGAACTCTGGCCGTGAGTAGAAAACACCCAATTCGTGTACGAAATCATCTCTGTCAATTACAGGAAAAGCATCACAAAAACGGTTTACATCTTCAACAGGCAGTCGTTTCCTGCAGTCTTTATAGTTTTCAAGCAGGAACAATTTGACTCCTGAAAGATGATTTCTGAACTCAAATCTATCTTTCACCTCAGCGAGCATGTAATCCCATATTTCTCTTGCGGCGGCATTTAAATCTTGTGCGGAGCTTCCACATCGCTTTTTTGGTAATGGCTCTTGTGTTGTATGGATTGAACTCGGCAAACTCTGTCTGATATTCTGCAATGAAGACTCAAAACAATGCAGTGCATGTTGTATTTTTGCAACGTCTGTTTCGACCATTTGCAACTGTGCATATAAAATGTCCACATGAGGCATCACTTTATTGAAGAAATTCAACCAGAATAAGAAGGTATCATCATTCAGCCACTTAATAAATCCAGCAGCTTGTGACACTGTATCAGCGGTATGAGGTTTTGACGCCTCAGAATGAATGTTTTCAACGCACTGCAGAATTGAGTCTTTATTCTCAAAAATTGTCCTTACCAACCTCGAACGAAAATTCCACCTGGTCTCGCACACTCTTGGTATTCTTACGCTGCATACGGCATCGAGTGCGCCTGTTCTTTCTGGAGAATTCGAGAAGAAAACTGACATGCCTTTGAGATTAACAAAAAAACTTTTACACTGGAAACACTCGATGACGCCTTTTCCAGGAGCCTGTTCAACTGATGTGCATAGCAGTAAATATAATGCGCACTTTTATAGACATTTTAAGCCTATTTTCAATTTTGAAAAAATAGGCTCATGAGATCACATTTTGTCCGTGTGTGTGTGCGCGCGCGCGTGTGTGTGTGTGAGGTGTGTGTGTGTGTGTCCCTAATAAAATCAAAACGGCTGGAGCGATTTCAATGAAACTCGGTAAGTTCATAGCACTATTCCTGGTGACCTCGACCGTGCCCTTCAAATTTTGTTACGTCTCACCAATCCAACATGGCGACAGTGGGAAATATTTCACTAGCATTCAATATCTCCGAAACTATTACCGATATCGCCCTGAAATTGTGTACTATGATAAAGGGCACTACCAGAAGTTCACCTATGAGACTTTCAAAAACCTGGTGACTACAAAACCAACATGGCGGTCAAGCGAAGTTGAGACTTTTAAATACACTTTTCTCGCGATTTAACTATCCAAACGTAATGAAACTTGGTACAGCAAATGTTTATACACATTGTAATGCACTGGAGTCTAATTTAGTTCAATTGTTAATATAACCTCAAAATGGCGGCTGTGCGAAATATTTCACTGACATTCAATATCTCCGAAACTATTACAGATATCACCCTGCAATTTCGTCCGGTGATAAAGGGTACTGATACAAGTTTACCTATGTATATTTCATAAACCTGTAAAGTACAAAACGAACATGGCGACCAAGCGAATTTGAAATATTTTAACAGACTTTTCTCGTGATTTAACTCTCTGAGCGCAGTGAAATATGGTACAGTAAATGATTTTGCAGATTGTAATGCACTGCTATCTAATTTAATTCAATTGTTTACATAACCTCAAGATGGCGGCTGTGCGAAATTTTAAAATTAAGTTTTTATTTCTTGTGTCGTAATCATGCGATCGAAGTGAAACTTTGAATAATGAACCTAGGCAATAATTGTCCTTAAATGGTGCATAACTCTATGGCCTATACTTATAAAAATCCTAAATGGCGAGCTTCCGAAATATTTAGACGGTTCTCAATATCTATGAATCTTTTACAGCAACCAAACTGAATTTTTTTTTATGTTCATAGAGACTATGAACATATGTTCACCTATAGGACTTCAGTAACCTGGTGAGCACAAATCCAACATGGCGGCGACGCGAAGTATAAATATTTAAATGGACGTTACTCGCGAATTAACTATCCGAGTGCCGTGAAACGTTGCACGTTAAATGCTTACACAAATGTTGATCCACTGGCTTCTAATTTATTTCAATTGTTTGCATAATCACAAGGTGGCTGCTGTGCGTAATTTTAAAATCTCGTTTTTACTTCTTGTGTTCTAATCATGCGATTGAAGTTTCAATACCACACGTACACAATAATATTAATGTAATAGTACAAAAATAAAAAACCAACCTGGCGACAATCTGAAATATTTAGACGGTTCTCAATATCTACGAATCTGTTACAGCAATTAAACTGAAATTTTGTATGTTGATAGAGGCAATTAACATGAGTAGGAGATATGAAAATAGGCTGTATAGTTCTTCACGGAACTACTTGTTTACTATGACATTGACACCACCTAAATGTCCTCGAAATACTGCAGCGCCATCAAATGTTTGTGCAATCAATTTTTCGGGATGGTCTTGTAATAAAAGTTGCAATTCTTGTAAAATGTCTTTTGAGGGTATATTCTTTCAACACCGCTATCACTTGTAGACACACCAAACATTTGGGTTTGTTGTCTTTTGAAAGTGTAAAGAGATAATCCAACTCCCATTCTGGTTTGAACGTACGGTTTTCAGTGTCCACTTCTCTATGATTTTGCTTGGCTTCCTCGATCCAAACTTTAACCCACCTTGCTACCCAGAGGAAGAAAATGGAACTATTAGTCATGTAACTACCTACAGGAAGAACGTGAAACTACTTCAATATAATGTTAGCAGTTAGTATGAAAGCACAGTATCGGGCAGAGCTAGGTGTCGTTGACTGTAGCATTTGGTAGCAAAGTAGGAACTACTTGAAATTGATCGTTTGCAGTCCTTACCTGAATTACAGATAACACACACTAATACAGCCATCACAATTAACAACGGCTATCAGAAAGATTCTACACACACCCAAAGGACAAGGGGCTTTATGACCAGGTTGTCGCAGCCCCTAAGCTGAGTAACCAACCAACAATAGTATCGGGTACCGGCGGGCAGTTTGGAAAAAGAAATGAAAATATATTATAAACAGGGAATATTACTGGGGCCGCTCAAAATGACTTGGCGAGCAGCATGCGGCCCGCGGGCCACCAGTTGGCCTCCACTGATCTATGGAGTATGAATGGCAAATCTATATATAAAGGAAGAAGTCCTGACTGGCTGATGATCTTTGCACAGCAAAAACTACTGGAGATAATTGCATGAAACTTTGAATCTGCTACTGGCATAACGACCATACTGATATTTGCACTTAACTATACGGGATTTGTGAGCCCAGTGTTTATGAAATTGACCGTAGCTATATCGCTACCTTTATTTGGTAGCCGCTACTGTAGTGTTTAAAAATTAAAGGTGCTATTGGAAGGCGCTATCTCACACTAATTTTCGTTATTGTAGTTCTAAAACATATAAAGTTATTTATTTTTAAATTATGATATAGATATGTCTTGAAAGAGGGATGCCCTTTGAGATTTGTAATGCTCTTATCGTGTTTTAATAATAGTGTTATTGGATTTACGTTCCTCTGGCTTTTAGAAACGCCGGGGTGCTAGAATTTTGCCCCAAAGGGGATCTTTAACGTAACAGTAAATCTACTGACATGGTTCCCTTTCATTTGCGCACCCTCAAATGCCAGCCGATTGCGCAAGGATACGAACCTGCAACCTTGGGCTCAGCAAGCTAGAACGTTACCGATGAGCCTCGCAGCTGGTCTATCGGGTTTTAAATAATAAGTGGATTGGCTTTGCCTCCTACAGGGATAGATGTACAATTCGATGTCATGTCTTGAGCTACTGTTGCCAAGGATACGGACTTGCGATTAATTCATCAGTTTATCAGAGCGTGCTGTTGCCATGGATACTGACTTGCCATTAGTTCATCAGTTTATACACGAAAGGAGCCTCCCCGAAGATTGTGTTTATATTGTGATTTAAAGAAAATGATATACAATCGGGCGTATCCTGGGCAACGTCAGAGTCAACTACTGAATCACTGGCGGCTGATCCTTTCACACCAGAAACATCCATTTTCGAGCCCTTTTCAGGGCCACAGTTAACGATTATCTCTATTAACATAGAAGGTATAACACCTGCCAAAGAAGAAATGCTACAAGAACCATACACTCATCACCAGTGCCATATACTGTGCATACAGGAGACACATATACGGTGTGACATGCGCAGACCAAAAATACACGGAATACGTCTCGCCAATGAAAGACCACATTATAAATATGGACGTGCTATCTTTGTTCATCCTGATATCCAAATTGCATCTACAGCATTTACAGAAGAAAACAACATTTAAATCCTCACCCTAGAAACAACTAATTGTACCATCTCATCCTTTTATAAACCACCTGGTGCTGAATTCATTATTAACAAACTATCCAATTTTGAAAATAAACATGTGCAGATTGGTGATCGGCGATTTCAACAGCCAAAGTACTGTTTGGGGGTTACGATCACGAAGATGAGAATGGGACAGCAGTACAATAATGGGCAGAAATAAATCATCTGACTTTAATCCATGATGCAAAACTAACTGGATCCTCTAACAGCGGCAGGTGGAGGCGAGCTTACAATCCTGACCTCATATTAGGCAGCAGCAGTATCAGTCAACAGTGTGTAAAATCTGTCTGTTCCCCAATACCAAATTCAAAGCACAGACCAATAATGTGCCAATTATTCGCTGCTATAAGACCACAGAAGGTATCTTTTCGGAGGAGATTCGACTTTAAGAAGGCTGACTGGTCAAGGTTTACAGAATTGCTGGACACGGAAGTATCTTCCATAGAACCAGTACCCAGATGTTCAAGGATTTCTATCCCCCGTGGCTGTCAAACATCTTATATTCCCGGGCTTACATCAGATCAAGCCACCCTACTAGTAGAATATAGCAACTTATTTGAAGAAAATCCTCAGTGAAGCAACTGTGGAAGCAGGAAACAAGCTCATTTCTTCTATAAGGGAGACAAAAAGGGATCAGTGGATAAAAACTATTGAAAACTTGGATCTGAAAAAAAGACAGTCATAAAGCATGGAGACTTCTGAGACGTCTAAGCAATGACCCAACTAAGACCACTGCACATCACAATATCACTGCCAATCAAATAGCACATCAGTTACTGCTGAACGGGAAGGCAACCCACAAATCAAAAAACACGAAATTGCAAAGAGAAGAGCAAGAGGAGAGTAATGATCTCACATCATCATTCAGCATGGAAGAATTAGAGAAGTTTATCAAACAGAGCAAAAATGGAAAATCAGCTGGCCTGGATGATATACGGACCGAGCAAATTAAACACTTTGGCTTAACAACAAAGAAATGGATTCTCCAACTTTTCAACAACTGTTTAGCAGAAGCCAAATTCCAAAGATATGGAGGAAGAGCCGAGTGATCGCTCTGCTGAAACCTGGCAAAGAAGGAAATAATCCAAAGAATTTTAGATCAGTTGCACTACTATTTCACCTCTACAAACTGCAGGAAAGATTGATTTTAAATCGCCTATCACCTGTAATTGACCCCTTACTTATACCTTAGCAATCTGGATTTCACCCTGGTAAAAGCTGTACTGGACAACTGCTAAATCTCACACAGTTTATAGAAGATGGGTTTGAAGCTCGTAAGGTGACAGGAGTGGTATTTGTCGACTTATCAGCAGCGTATGATACTGTCAACCATCAGCTACTACTAGTCAAGGTCTACAACCTCACCAAGGAGTTTAGCCTCACCTGGCTCATCACCACTCTTTTGAAAAATCGCAGGTTCTTCGTCGACTTTCAAGGACAGCGTAGTCGATGGAGACTACAGAAAACCGGCCTCCTGCAAGGAAGTGTACTGGCTCCAATCCTGTTCAATATATACACAAACGACCAACCTATAGCCCCGAACAGCAGAAGTTTCCTGTATGCTCTTGCCACTCAGAGCGCAGATTTTGAATCAGTGGAGAACACCCTCACGAATGCCCTTAAAGATCTTTACAGATTCTACAACACAAACCAGCTTAAGCCAAATCCCTCAAAGACACAAGTGTGTGCTTTTCATTTGAGAAATAGGGAAGCTACTCGCAAGTTAAAGATCGTATGGTTAGGGGTCGAACTGGAACACTGTGAGACTCCAAAATATCTAGGAGTGACACTGGACAGATCTCTTACTTTCAAGAAGCACTGCATGAACTCCAAGTCGAAAGTTTCTTCCAGGAACAATCTCCTACGCTAACTGGCTGGATCACAGTGGGGTAGTCAACCTGAAACGACCCGAACTTCTGCAATGGCACTATGCTATTCTGCAGCAGAGTATGCTTCTCCTGTTTGGTATAATTCAACACATGCCAAACAGGTGGATGTAGCTCTCAACGATACCTGCAGAATTATAACAGGTTGCTTGAAATCAACTCCAGTCGAATGGCTTTATCTCCTCTCAGGAATATCACCACACCCTGTTCGAAGAGAAATAGCTGCGAACAAGGAACGAAAGACAGTGGAGCATGAAAGAACTCATCCTCTATATGGACACGAACCGCAGCCGCAACGATTGAAGTCGAGGAAGAGTTTCCTTAGAACATAAAAGGAACTTAGAACCACTGCTGAAAAAGCTAGGTTGCAAATGTGGAGGGCTACGACCAACCTTCCCCCTGGTTGGGAAAATGTTCCTGAAACTCTACCTCCTGGCTACGACGAGGAATGTACGACTTTGGAAGTCCCTGAATAGACTGCGCTCTAGAGTAGGCAGATCAAGGGTTAATATGGCAAGATGGGGTTACATTGACCAGGATGATATTCAATGTGATTGTGGAGAAGATCAGACTGTTCAGCATATGACTGAGTGTCGACTGTGCCCAGCATCCTGCACGGAAGAAGATCTTCGTCGGGGAGCACAGAGTGCACTGGAAGTGGCCAAGTTTTGGGCAAAGATAATATAATAACTGCGTTATATGTTGAAAATGTATGTTTCTCATACGCGAATAATAATCAGTTTATCAGAGCGAAGATAGTTTTCTGGGAATATCTTTGAAACTGTCGGTTTTAGGGCCTTAAAATGTGGTTTTCGGTGTCACGTAGGGACCTACCGAGTTTTGTTTCTCGCATCGAGGGGCGTAAAATGAGCTATGTCCAGTCTCTATGCGACAACTTCGATATTTTGTCCCAGTTAAGTATAACAAAAATATAAAATAACATTTCAATCCTTTTCACCCCTTTAAAATCGGAAATTTTATAAATCCTTTCTTAGTGCGCATCTACACCACGGAAGCTATGTGGTGGCTAGTGCCGTTTCCGTAACACTAAAGGCATCCCGCCGTCACATACCTCAATGTGCACTTACAAAATTGTGAACCAGTCTATTTTACTGAAAATAATTTATACGAGCGATTATCCACTTCACCAAAAAACACACTCACTACCTTTTCCAAAATGTACACAAGACGGGATTTTGAAAGCATTCTTCTGTATGTTGAGGTACAGAGATACAGTATACCACATGGAAAGATACTACAAAATGTTGGGAAATCGGAGTTCAAGGAACTACTGTTCAGAATATGCCTTGTATTAAATATGCAGAAGCTTTCGGAACAGCTTATGCGGCCCATGTTCGTAACATGGAATGCTTTCCTTTGACAATGCTTCTACACCATGTGCGAGGGCAATGCATTTTCAGGAAATTGGAGAAAAGTTTAAAGTGGGAGTGAAGATTCAAGGAGAAATAATTTCAACTCTGAGATTTGCTGATGGCTTCGTCATCTTGGCCGATACGCCAGAGGATTGGAACGAGTGTTTGAATGGTATGGTCTCCGTCTTGAGGAAAGAATTCATGACGAACATCAATAAATGTAAAACAAAAATATTGGAATGCAGCCGAAATAAATCAGAAACCTCTATGGACATCAAATTGGCACCTGAAACGCTACGGGAAGTAGAAGACTTCTGTTACTTAGGAAACAAAGTATCCAGTGATGGACAAAGCAAAGAGGATATAAAAAGTAGGTTGGTTCAGGCAAGGAAAGCATTTCTGCAGAAAAGGAATCTGTTGACATCGAATATACATTTAGGTATTGGAAGTCATTTTTGAAAGCTTTTGTCTGGAGCGTGGCGCTATAGGGAAGTGAAACTTGTCCTATTGGTGCAGCAGAAAAGAGAAGAATTGAAGCGTTTGAAATGTGGTGTTACAGGAGAATGATGAAGATCAGATGGGTAGATATGGCAACAAATGAAGAGGTAGTAAGATGAGTGGGAGAGGAGAGATGTTTCTGGCGACTGCTAATGAAGAGAAGAGATAGGTTGGTAGGACACATATTAAGTCACCCAGGAATAGCAAGCTTAGTTATGGATGGGAGGGTCGAGGACAAGAACTGTAGGGGTAGACAAAGGTTAGAATATGTTAAACAGATTGCCTCGGATGTAGGGTGTGGTAGCTATGTAGAGATGAAACGATTATTTCAGGAGAGAGAGGCATGGAGGGCTGCATGAAACCAGTCAAAAGACTGAAGACTCAAACAACAACAATCAGGAATTTGAATTACTTAGAGAGGCATGTGAGGCAAAATGGTTGTTGGAGAATTTCAATCCTTATGATGTAACACTGGAAGAGACTACATAATGTACTTCAGCGGCCAAGGTGAGAGATATTTTACTATAGGTAATAATATTAATAGCGACATGTTGACGTTCACATCACCAATAATTGTGGCAAATTACACCCTGAATAGCATAAGGAAAATACTTTTAATTCGCCATATTCCGATAGATTTGCCATTCCAGTGTGCAAGAGTGCAGTTCCCTCTTCAAACAATATTCGCAATTTCCATTAACAAAGAGCAACGACACACACTTCACAGCAACAGGTGTAGGCTACATTTGGACAAAACATTTTTTTCCCCATGGACAACTGTGATCACGAGTATCCGGACAACAAAATCGTTATGTCTCAGCAGATTAGGCAAAACCAAGAACGTAATTTTCAAATGTATCCACATAATGGAGGTGAACGTGGACAAGACTAAATATCTTGGAGTATCACGTCGTCGCGTTCTCCCTCCTTACATTGTTGTAGATGGACATACCTTCGAACGAGTTGAAGAGTTCAAGTACCTGGGCTCAATATTAACCAACAAAAGTGAAGTGACGAAAGAAGTACATCAACGCATAACAAGTGCTAATCGCGTGTTCTTTAGTCTGAACAATATCTTCAAATCTCGTCTGATATCTCAGAAGAACCAAGTCCATCTGTACACGACACTGGTGAGACCAGCACTTTTATACGGTTGTGAAACTTGGGCGACATCAGCAACGACAGAAGATTCAATATGTGCTTTTGAAAGAAAGGTATTCCGAAAGATATATGGGCCCGTCTATAATAACATGGAAGGTAAATGGGAGAGAAGAAAGAAAGAAGACCTGTACCAGAGGTTTGGAAAGCCACACATTGGACGGATATTGGGACAGAGGCGACTACAATGGTTTGGACTCATCTTACGAGCGGACGGATCCATTCCTAAGAGAGTCCTCCAATCTCAAACCACGGGAAAACGCCCGAGAACACGATGGAAGGATCGAGTGACGACGATCCTTCAAGAAGTGGAACCAACAGCTGTGGAGGATGATGCTAGAGACCGGAAAAGTGGGAGTGCCATCTGCAGCAAATACCTCTCTTTTGATTGACTGACTTTCCTTTTATTGGATCCTTTTTGTGTTTTGTAATAATTTTCCCTTTGTAATAATTATTTTGGTTTTTGTAATATTTGTAATATTTATATTTTCCTTTTGTTATTCTGCTGCCTGTTTAATGCAATAAATGATGATGATGATGATCCACGTAATGTAACATCGTACCCTGCAGACTTCCTTCAACTCTATGAAATTTCCACCTTGCTGCTCATATCAATATACTGTATGTATCAGAATTTTCAGAATTAAATTCACCCACCTGTAGCCGCGATTGCTGTAATAGAATAGACCAATTATCAGCAATAATGCATCGTCCCCAATGTCTTGATCGCGAGCGAAGCCGCGGGTACCTGCTAGTCTTATATATAAAAGTGAAAGTCTGTATGTATGTATGTATGTGGGTGGGTGGGTTGGTTCCGTATACAAATCTACACCGTTCCACCAATCTCAACCAAATTTTGCATACACATAGTTTAGGACCCAGAAGGAACCGCTGGCTACATGCATTTTCGATAGTCTTTGTCATTCTTCTGATTTCGGCCCTTTTACACTCAAGCACAGGCTAATCAAATCATAAAATATACTCATGAAGGAATGGCAAGACAGATAGTTGCCATGGCAACATAGCTCAAGTCGAGACACGGCCGTCTGGATGCCAGTTGCGCTCTGCACTACTGGTATAGAAAATGATTATCATTACTTGAAATCCCGTTAGTTACTCACCTACTCACACAGCAGTCAACCGAGTTTAGCATAACAAAGACTTGACACTATCTTATTTCTACTATATATTTGTCAAATACCTCTCACTCACTCACTCACTCATTCATTCATCACGAAATGTCAGAAACCACCGAACGGATTGAAATGAAATTTGGTATGCTGCTTCCCCAAGGGCATAAAATGCCCACTGTGAGAGGATTTTTGTATATTCAGGTTCTAAAGGGGTGTTAAGGGGGTAGACCTGCATTTCATTGAATAGCAATATCTCCCGATTGGTTTCATTGGGGGATGTGATACTCGGCACATAAACTCATCATTAAAAATAAGAAGACACGAGTCTGAGGGTTTTTCGATGTGGTGTATATTATGAGGTGAAAGGGGTGAAAAGTGGGGATTGAAAGATTCCTAACGCAGCGTGTATCTCTTAAACGACATGGGCGAGGAGTTTGAAACTCAGCGGAAAAAAATCAGCATAAAAATAAGTAAATATGTGTTTGACCGTTTTTTTTTTCATAAATCCAATTTAAGGGGCCCATAGGGAGGGGTGAAATTCTGGGGGGGGGGGGACAGGAAAGAAAGAGTCCTAACTGATTGACTGACTGACTCACTCATCAAACCCAGGGGTAAAAACTGCTTTAAAGTAATTAAATAGCTGTTCGACAGTTTTTTTCATAAATCAAATTTAAGGGTTTCATGGGGAGGGGTGAAATTCTGAAAAAATTAAATTGAAAGGAAATGTCCTGACTAACTCACTCACTCACTCACTCACTCATCATCGCCCAGCCAAAATTATTGGAGTTAGAAACATGACAGTTTGGGGATATGTTCATTGTATGTCAAAACCGTCTACTAAGGAAGGATTTTCGGATATTCAGGTTCTAAAGGGGTCTTATGGGGGTTAAACCTGCATTTCAATGAATAACAATATCTTCCGATTGGTTTCATTGGGGTATGTGATACACGGCATATAAACTCATCATTAAAAAGCAAGAAGACACGTTTCTGAGGGTTTTTCGATGTGGTGTATATTAGGAGGTGAAATGGGTGAAAAGTAGGGATTGAAACATTCCTAACGGAGCATGTATTTCTTAAACGACATAGGCGAGGAGTTTGAAACTCAGCGAAAAAAAACAGCATAAAAAATAAGTAAATATGTGTTTGACCGTTTTTTCATAAATCCAATATAAGGGGCCCTTGGGGAGGGGTGAAATTCTAGGGGGGGGGGGGGACAGGAAAGAAAGTGCCCTAACTGATTGACTGACTCACTCACTCATCAAACTCAGGGGGAATAACTGCTTTAAAAGTGTAAATAGCTATTCGACAGTTTTTTTTATCAATCAAATTGAAGGGGTTCATCGAGAGGGGTGAAATTCTGAAGAAAAACAAATGAAAGAAAATGTCCTGACTCATTCACTCACTCATCATCGCCCAGCCAAAAATATTGAAGTTGGAAACATGTCATTATGGTGATATGTTCGTTGTATGTCAAAATCGTACACTAAGGGAGGATTTTTGGATATTCAGGCTCTAAAGGGGCTTAAGGGGGTTAAACCTGCATTTCATTGAATAACAATATCTCACGAGTGGTTTCAGACATCTGTCTAAGGGTTTTTCGATGTGGTGTATATTTATGAGGTGAAAGGGGTGAATAGTGAGGGTTGAAGGATTCCTAACGGAGCGAGTAGGCCTATCTCTTAAACGACATAGGCGAGAAATCTGAAACTCAGCGAAAAAAATCATCTAAATAAATAAATAAATCGGTGTTCGACCATTTTTTCATAAATTAATTTAAGGGGCCAACGGGGTGGGGTGAAATTCTGGGGGAAAAAGGGAGAGAAAGTGTCCTAACTGACTGACTAACTCACTCACTCATCAAACTCGGGGGAAAAAGACAGCTTAAAAATAAGTTAATAGGTGTTCAAGAGTTTTTTCATCAATCCAATTTAAGGGGCCCATGGGGAGGGGTGAAATTCTGGTAAAAATAATTGAAAGAAAATGTCCTGTCTGACTCACTCACTCATCACGCCCATTGAAAACTATTAAAGTTGGAAAAATGAAATTTTGGGAATATGTTCGCTGTATGTCGAAAACGTCAACTAAGGAATGATTTTTGTTTATTCGGGTTTTTAAGAGATGTTAAGGGGGTAAACGTGCATTTCATTGAATAACGATATCTCATGAGTTGTTTCTTGGGGGATGTGATATTCGGTATATAAACTAATCATTAAAAATAATCAGACATATATCTAAGGGTTTATCGATGTGGTGTACATTATGAGGTGAAAGAGGTGAAAATTGGGGGTTGAGGGATTCTTAACGGAGCGTGTATCTCTTAAACGACATAGGCGAGAAGTTTAAAATTCGGCGGGAAAAAATATGCTTAAAATACAAGTAAATAGGTGTTCGACCGTTTTTTCATAAATCCATTTTAAGGGGCCCTTGGAGAGGGGTGAAATTCTGGGAAACAAAACAGGAAAGAAAGTGTCCTAACTGATTGACTCACTTACTCACTAATCAAACTCAGGGGGAAAACAGCTTTAAGTAAGTAAATAGGTGTTCGACCGTTTGTTTCATAAATCCAATTTAAGGGGTTCATGGGGAGGGGTGAAATTATCAAAAATAAATGAAAGAAAATGTCCTGACTCACTCACTCATCATCGCCAAGCCAAAATTATTGAAGTTAGAAACATGAAATTTTGGGGATATGTTCGTTGTTTGTCGGAAACGTCCACTAAGGAAAGAGTTTTGAATATTCAGGTTCTAAATAGGTGTTAAGGGGGTAAACGTGCATTTCATTGAATAACAACATCTCACGAGTGGTTTCATTTGGGGATGTGATACTTGGCATATATACCAATCATTAAAAATAAGCCTACACATGTATAATGGTTTTCGATGTAGTGTATATTATGAGGTGAAAGGGATGAAAAGTGGGGGTTGAAATATTTTTAACGGAGCGTGTATGTCATAAACGACATAGGCGAGGAGTATGTAACTAGGAGGAAATCAATCAGCTTAAAAATAAATAAATAAATAAAATAAATAGGTGTTCGACCGTATTTTCATAAATCCAATTTAAGGGGCCTATGGGGAGGGGTGAAATTCTGGAAGAAAAACGTCCACTAAGGAAGGATTTTTGGATGTTCACTCTCATCGACCAACCCAAACTATTAATGTTAGCAGAATGATATTTTGGGGATATGTTTGTTGTGTGTCGAAAACGTCTACTAAGGAAGGATTTTTGGATATTAAGGTTCTAAAGGGGTGTTAACGGGGTTAAACCTGCATTTCATTGAATAACAATATGACACGACTATGACGCGAGCGAAGCGAGGCTAAAAATGAGATGGTGTGTGTCAGTGTATTACTCAATCACGCAAGTACCACTGGTCCGATTTACATGAATTTTACATGGAAGTAGCTGATTTACCTGGTTAACATATAGGTTACTTTTGATTTCAATACTTTGCACTATTTTAAGATGGCGACCATTTTAGTGACGTCACTACACCCTTTGGTTTCAAACTTTCATATTTCCATTTCAAATAAAAAGAGAACGCTAAGAAATAGCAAACTTTTGATGGCATATACGAGGTTTAAAATTACATTTTCTATCCGAAAGGTATCTCCAACCGTTAGCGAGTAAACCCTAAATTTGTGCAATAGAACACGGTCAACGCCGAGCGGTGTAGTAGGACAAAATGTTCCATCCTTAATCTCCCTCTGCGCAGCACCTCGCCTATCCCCTGTTTTAACTGTCACCTTCACATTTTATTTTATTTATGACGCGTAGCGAAGCACGGGTACTTCAGCTATCATTTATAAAACTCCTCACCGTACTTTTCAAACAGTAGAAGGGTGGATATAGGGAAAAACTTCTCAAAATACATGCTAAAATAGGCGAAATATTAAAAATTATCCTAGAAGGACGATCAAAGCATATGTTGCGCTTCTCAATGTGAGACACAAAATTCGCGAGTCTATAAAGGATCTCCGAAAACCACATTATAAGGCCCTTAAATTTACAGTGTGTGTGATATTCCCAGAAAATTAACTTCGTTCTGATAAACTTATGAAGGAATTACAAGCTGCTAACCATTGCAACAGTAGCTCAATTGATAATGTCTGGTGCGTGTCTAAAAGCAACAGTACTTGAAAGGGATGTAACACCAATAACATTGTTATTATTATTATTATAATGTCTGGTGTTAACACCGAACACCGTTCGAAGAACGGGTACTTCTGTTAGTATATAAATATTTGTCAATTTACTAAGCAGAAAGGTAAACAGTTCCTTTTTTCTTACAAGTTGATAATTTATTTCTCAAAAGTACCGTACTGGCGAATTTACAGTTTTGCCTCACAAGGCTGAGTGTACCCCATTCCAGCCCTCAGACTAGAACTAAAATTTCTTGGCAGTGCCGGGAATCGAATTCGGACCAAGAATGCTAGCCACTACACCACGAGTTAGTCTAATTTCAATCTTAATATTGATTATAACTTAGCCAATAAGTTAAGATTAGGGTACAACCGAATTTACAATTATTTTATGCTCTTACCAAAGCAACACTTTCTTAATTTTTATTGGCTTTTATCGTGGCGACCCCTCTTATATACGCTCTTGCGTGCAACTGCATACAAATACAGTGCTATGATGTATCTGAAGAGAAATAGAAAATTTCACTCTACATACATTCTCCTATAGGAGAATTTTTATAATTATTTCTGAAAATCCACATACTAACTCTATTGCGAAGAAAACGTCGCTTTCTTCATGCTGACCTGTTTTTTCGCTGACCTCCACAGTTATCAGAGTAAAATAAAACATTTGTCCCTGGCATGGTATTCGGCAACTCTTCAAGATATCGAAACACGCAAGTTCCTATTTCAGTCACGCATCTGTTTCCGAGTCGCTCGTGCCAAAAGAAACAAAAGCTTTTGTCACATCCAATTTCAGTTACCTACAACAAAAAATACAATAATACAATAATGGTTTCGTCACTAAAAATTCATGTAAAATGGATTAAACATGAGTGTAACTGCATACAATAAAGGTTGACGGACACTTACTGTGAAATTGTAACAGATTAGTCTCGATTTGTAGAAAAAGGCCGATGTTTGTCCCATTGGCACTGGTAAGACGGCTTGTAAATCATAAACCGCCAATTGTATTTCTCCACTTTTGGCCTTTTCTTTGTCTGCGCCTTTCTCTGTTCTACTTAGTTCTTTTTCTTCCAGATGTTCTTCATACTTTAATTGCAGATTTGACTTTTCTTCATCTACCTCATTTTTATATCCCTCACATTGATCCTTCTTTGGCACGAAGAATCCTATCATAAATTCGGCATTGAATATGCGGGGTAGCATGGTGGTGCAGTGGCTTATTAGCTACTCGTCTTTCACCCGCACGGTCGGGGTTCGAATTCCGGTGACAGCGGGGTGGAATTTTCACCTGAAAAATCACGTGGCGCCAGGAAGGGCATCCGGCCTTAAAAATCCCCGGCCAAAACCAAAATGAGCCTGGTTGGCTCCGGAGACCCCCAATTGATTGGGAAAAGCCGAAGAAAGAAATGTATTGAATATGCACACGTAGGTATCGTAATTCGCAGCCGGCTTATTAGCGGCAGACCGCTCTAAGGAATAATGTCGGTGCATTTCTGCGATAGACAATCCACCATCTATAAATTCTCTTGAGGAAGCACTTCTTACAAAATGGCTCTCAATTCGTGGTATTGAATTTATGTGGGTCCTTCCTGAGTTCAAGATTTCTTCGTCAGTCTTATTACGGTTGTCAGGATTTCTTCTTCCTTCAGGTGCCGTGCCAGTCCCAGTGAATTTGCCTGTGTTCACAGTACAAATTTTCCTTTCTGTTATTCCCCAAAAATGTTTTGCACACACGAAATTTCTGGTCATTATTCATTACATATAATGTGCCCAACTCTAGGAATGGGTATTCCAAGATTTAGACACCTAGATATCAAGGGAAAGGCTACGGCCGCTTTTGAAAGTTGAGATATTTGAATATCGCGCTCCATTACTTCCAGAAGGGAATGGAAACTTTATGCAGCCAAGAGCATGTCAAGTGACGTAGCGAGTAGTAGCAGAGTCGAGACTATTTGTTGATTAAATAGTTAGCCATGGAGTAGAGACTTGAGACTTAGATCAGATTACTGGCACGGCCAAATGAAAGAGAATGCACTTAGTATCAAGTTAATCGGACCAGGGACACCGGAGATATGAGGATTTCCATATTTCAGCGTGATGCAGCGTGGACCTGACCGTTTTGAATAAAAGCCGGCCGGCCCAAGCAACATCAGCTCACTTCGAACCAAGCTCTTACGTGACAAGGTGCTGCCACGCTGAGCCAAGGCACATGGTTGCCGGATCTACGCAGAAGATATCTTTAAATTGTGAAAGTCACAAAAGTGCTGCGATACATAGGGAACATAGTAAGTTCCCGGCAGAGAGAATCACTAAGGTGATTGTTACTTTTCTACGGACACTGGTGAAATATTTTATTTCTATATGGACATATGCTAGACTTTGTCTAGAAAGTACTTTGTCACAGTCCAGTAATAATAATTTAATACTTGGATATTTTAGTCCAATTAGTCAGTTTCATAATTGTAACTTGATAACCACTCCGATCTATCAGTATATTGAAGGCCAGTCTATCACGGTGTTGTTCATTAGCCAACGAAGGGAAACTATATGTTGCTTCGCGCATGATAGATGGTGATAAGCCATGCCCAGGGAACGATCTTCAGAACAGCCGTTGATTGGTTTAGACTGTCAGTGTTTTCTTGTACTGAAAAGATTACCGTGAGTTATGTTACAACTGACATATTTGCGAATAGATCACTTGGATCTGACCCCATTTAAGCAAAATGCTATGGCTTTAATAGAAGTCAACATTAAAATGGATCAGCAGTTACCTCAAACTTCAAGAAATATTTCCACTATGTCATGTTAGACGGATTGTGGGTATATAATGGCGGCCGATACAAGGATTAGACGTGCGTGTCCGATAGGGCATGTATCTGGATAAATCTGGTACAGACCAGGTTCACTACGCTTCAAGACCAACGAGAAATGTAAGCCACATTTTGACTTTATATTATGCCTAGCTAATTGGAACAAACTCATTTTCTGCAGATGACCAACACATTTATTTTTTCTTCGTATTTAAATCTTGCAATGATTTACGCAAGACATATTAGAGTTATTCTGAGTATTTTCAGCACTCAGAACAGTTTAGGATCGATGACCGAGCAGAACGAGCATTTATTTGAATGTTTCATATTTTTTGATAATCACGGTAATCAGCCGATGTAACTGTAAAAGTTAATAATTATTTTTGTTGCGAGATGGATATTTTATCCATATTCGAAGAATCGAACATGTGGATTCTCACATAATGAAATAATAATTAAATATATTTAAAATAATATAACTAATAATAATAATAATAATCCACTAATAATAATAATAATGATTTTCATAACTTTTCTAAATAATTCTTGGATCTTATATTTTCTAATAATCACATTTATTGAGAGAGAGCCTATGAAGTAGTTTAATCATTTCTAGTTTGGAACAGGTGATTTTCCGAAGGAGAGTGGTTAGCGCAAGCCCGCATTCAACCAACATTACAGTTCTGGTTGAACAGTTAATATTTGCATGAGCAAAGTATATTTTTCAGATAACACGGAGAGGCATGAAACGGGAAGCAAATGATATTTGTATACATTAGGATATTTTTGTATTTATATAAAATCATGACGTAGATACACATTCGAAAGTGAAATAAAGATTATCATAAGTATGGTAACTTCACGGGTTGAACTGAATGGTAAAATAAAATAAACTTGTAAGTTTATAAATCTTCCAGTGTTGATAACAAGCAGAGGCTTGATTTATTGTATAAATTTTGGGAAGAAAATTTATGTGTGTAGAGTAGTTGAGATACCATTCCCAGGTGCGCATGTTTAAGTCGCAGGAATGAGGAGGTTTTTATATGAGCATCAATCAAATAGCAGGTTCGATGACTCAGTGTTAAAGAAGGAGTATTGGAACTACACATTGCGTCGTATGAATGACCCAAAGGTTATTTCTTAAAAACCATCAGTTCTTATTTCAACCTTGTTTACGGATTCCATTAAGATTTTGATTTTGCTAGAACCCGGATTTGTCATGATAGTATTTTATTCTTCTTCAGAGGAAGACCTTTGCCGTTGTTGTTGGAATATTGTGTTCTTACACAAATAATAGAATGGGCCACTGCCAATTAAAAATAATTCTATAACCACGAATAATTTGAAGGATGTTTTCAATCCTAGTGCCATGAACTAAATGAATTTATTATGAAGCTACAATTCTTATTTCCGCATTCTGTCGAAGAATTGCAAGTTGTGAAAGTTACTAAAATGGCCACAAATATAAATATTTTTCTTAATAATAATTCCAAGCGGAAAATCGAATAGTTAAATGGTCCAACAATTTATTGATCAAATTGATGATTCAGAAATCATATATTTTGTTAGGAACTTGTGAAGTTCATAATCGAGTCACTTCTCGAAACGTTTAATGTCAGAAGAACAATTAATTTTGTTGTGCTTCGCACAGTTCTTCGATGCTATGCTCAAAGGTCAAATACTTTTCAGATGTTATTAATATGTGTACATAATTTGTGTTGATTCAGAGATAATAATATTTTTTGACAATATTTTTTGAAACTGGAAAAATAAGTGAAAGTTAAAAATTCTATGAACAATTATTCTACGAGTGTCAATATTATGTAAAAATTCAACCAGTGAACTACAGTATTTCCAGTAAAGTCAATTAAATTTGAACTGGATTTAATCATAAACAATGGATATAATTTTGGAACACAGTCTACAGGACTGATAATCAGACTTGTGTCTCCAAAGATAATTGTCCAATGTGTTGGAAAATTTCTGTACATTGTGTAAATAGTAATGTGGGTCGCCACACATGAGTGATGCTACTTTGAGCATTTTATTTTGCAGTCAATTTTAAATTCAGAATAAAATGAGATAATTTTACATGATGTGTAATGCCCAGTTGAATCTCCTTCTATCCTTATTGTTGCATTGAGCCAAAAATCAGTAAAGCATTTTTTTTTATTAGATGTCGTTTTTGCGATTAGCTTTAACCCATCTGGCGCCCCGGGATATTTTGACTCTCGTGCTGACTGATTCTTGGTAAAATGCATATGTGGTCGTGCGGACTCCGGTCTAAACGGGCACATAAAATAAGATAGAAAGAGAAATGGCTTTGAACGTGGGGCTCGAGTTAGACACGGTCAATCGCATGCCAATTTAAATTGTGATAATTTTTATATAGATATTTTGGGAGTTGAGAGATGTCTGGTTTGGATGAATAAATTAGTAGGAAACCCAATTAGTGGGGAAAATTAAAAATTTAACTTGGTTAATAATTAGAATGGGTTTGATTATATTTGATAATGGCTTAACCATTAGGGCATCAAGTAAATTCAGTAGTAAACGTTCGATGACTGGACATACGCATTATTAGAATCCAGGTGGAGGATATTTGAGAACTTGCATATTTTTCTTGTGATATTGTGGTAAATGTAATTTGTAAAAGTAGAGAATTTTGTTTTTCCGTCACATCGACATTAGGACAAATCTCATTTTATTAGAGTGTTCCAATTAGCTATTTATATTTCTTGTTCTAGTTATAAGCTTGTGTCTGCCGACATGTATACCCCTAAGTTTTGAATAATAATTGAAAATTATGGAAGAGATGATGAGGATGATGAGGAGTTTGGAAGAGAGTTCCAAAGAGGCTGGACGGCGTGTAGCCGCCATTATGAAAGAAAATACAGAGGCTTTGGAAAAGAATTTTAAAGAAAATTCTGATTCTTTAGAAAATAAACTTAAAGAAAATTCTGATAAACTTAAAGAAATTTTAAATGATAAACTTAAAGAAAATTCTGATTTAGAAAATAAACTTAAAGAAAGTTTAAATGAGAAACTTAAAGAAAATTCTGATTCTTTAGAAAATAAACTAAAAGAAAATTCTGATTCTTTAGAAAATAAACTTAAAGAAAGTTCTAATTCTTAAAAGATAACTTGAAAGAAAGTTTGGATGATAAACTCAAGGAAAATTCCGATTTGTTAGAAAGCAGGTTAAAAGATAACTTGAAAGAAAATTTAAATAGTAAATTTAATTCTATGGAAAATAAATTTAAAGAGAATTCCGAATTTTTGAAAATGTCACTTGAGAGTAAAATGTCTAAATTATGCGAAAAAACACATGAGCTCGAAACTTCATTAGCCACTAACGCAAGTTTAATGGACGATAAATTTCGCGATGCTGATCTAAGATCCCAAAGCTTAGCTGATAGGATAGAACATGGTCTTAGGAAAGTTGGTGAAGACATGATCAACCTAGAAGTCAGGGTGAAGAAAGAGAGCAATGAGATGGCAATTCTAGTTGTTCAACGTTTGACAGAACAATTTAAAGAACTCGTAATGGGAGAAATAAGAGAAGGTGTGATTAATGAATTACAAACTGAAATTAAAACCACAGTTATCGATGAGATTAAAGACACACTCAAGCTGGAAAACCAAGAGGGAGTCAAGGAAATTAGGGAATCTTTGTCATCCCATATTCAAGTAATTTCCAAAGATATCCAAGCAACTCAGAAGGACATATCAGATGTGACAGGGTCGTTGAAAAGTCACGAGGCTGTTATGAACCAGATATCCACTGATGTCAAGGAGAACTGTAAGGAAACCGAAGCAATTAAAAAAATGGCAGAAGAAAACCATAAGGAAATTGAGGCTATGAAAACCCAAATCAAGGACGAGAAACAGTCTGGCCATCTGTTGAAAATGTCAAGTGTAAGGGGAGAACAGATACAGATAAACCTAGGAGCAGCTAGAGAAACTGATAGTCAGAGACAGGATGAGGTCAGGACAGTATTTCAATCCAACCCCATAACTGTATTCAAGAATGTAGAGGATAAGCCTTCTAAATTTTCAGGGCGAGATTCTGTGACACCCGTAGAATTCTCGAGAGAAGCAGGTGATTACCTAAAAGATTCCAAAATCCCTAAGGAAAGACAGATCCGAGTGATAGGGAAATTTTTGGAAGGTCCTGCACTTCTTTGGTTTAGAGCTTTCAGGTCCACTCTCACCAATTTTGAGGAGTTTTCCCGTGGGTTATCAAAAAAGTTTTGGTCCCCGGAAACCCAACAGCAAGTCAGAGCAGAATTATATTCAAAGAGATTCTCGACGTCACAACCTACTCGGTACTCTACGTACTTTTCTGGACAGCTTTCTAAACTACAACATTTAGATCCACCGATGCCAGATAATGAATTGATTACCGCATTAATACGTCAGTTTCCAGCAGACGTCCAAAGAACTTTGATCGCTGCTGACATTTAAAATATGGAGCAATTTGACGAGGTATTGCAGAAACTTGATCACACGAACGCTCAATTCTTCCATCAGAAGGGAGGAAAGAATAACAACGCTGTGTACGCTGTTATGGCCGACAGTTATTCCCAAACATCTCGAGAGATTCGAGAGGGGCGAGAAGAGAAAACGCCGAGGGAAGAGCCCGATAAAAGAGGATGGAATCAGTACAATAACCGATATAGTTACAAGCCTTATGCGAGACCGGATGGTGGATATCGATATAATACTCGATGGAGAAGGCCAAGGGATAATCAAGGAAGGTACCAGGAAAGAAGATACTATGGTAGAAACAATAACTACAATAACAGAGGGAATGTGAATACTCGTCAGTCCAATGAAGAGTTCAATAAGGAGACGAGGAAGAACTTGGAAGAAAGACACCAAGAAAACTTGCAGTTCTTGGAACAGAAGTTCGATGAACCAGGTCCATCGGGAACACAACAATCCCGGGGGAATTGAAAAGAAAAAAAAACCTCGAATTCACAGTAGAAGATAGAATTTTAAACACTTTCACTTCCAGGATTATTAAATGGCAAGCAGAGGATGATGACTTAATTCAACATAATGACGAACGGAAAGAAATGGGTACAAGAATTAAAATGCCAATCATATCATGCGAAGTATTCGGTATGCCTGTCGATACTTTAATTGATACTGGGGCTATGCTTTGTCTTGTGAGCGAGAAGCTTTATATTCTATGGAAGCTCAAAGAGAATTTCGAGGAGATTCCAGTATCAGGAATTAAAATCCAAGGAATAATACCCAACAAAATATCTCTGTGTAAAACACAATTATACTTATGTGTTACTATTGGAGGACATGATTTCCGACATGTGTTTGTAGTAATGAAGGACATGGCTTTTGACATGATATTGGGAGCGGATTTCATTCAGAAATATCAAGCAGTGATAGACATGAAGACAGAGACGATCAGATTCAAGAATACCGAAGAGATAAACTTCGAGGGAAAAGAAGAGGAAGACATCGAGGGAGGTGCTCAATGGTCTCTGATTTTTCATGAAGCTGAAGGAAGAGAAGTCTACACTGAGAAGGAAACCCCAGAGCTAGGAAAAATTTTGGAAGAGTACCACGATATTTTTGATATTAAACCTGGTGAAATTAAAGATTTTGAATATCGTATTCGTGTAAATGATGATGCACCTTTCCATGCTAAATTGTATCCGGTAGCGGAAAAGCATCGAGAAAGGGTAAAAGTGCTTATCAAAGAGATGGAAAGCAACAATGTGATTGAAAAGTACACCACCTCTTATGTCAATCCATTAGCAGTAGTGTCTAAGCAAGATGGAAGTCTGAGACTATGTTTAGACGCGCGAAATTTGAATTCAAGATTGCTGCCAGAGTATGACAGACCACCAATTATTAGGGAACTGTTAAGGAAATTCCAAGGCAAGGTCTGGTTCTCTAACATTGATCTCACTTCGTCCTACCATCACATTAGGCTTAGTGAAGATTCCAAAAAGTTTACAGGATTTATGTTTGACCAGCAGACGTATGTATTCCGCCGTCTACCATTTTGAGTCAAAACATCTGGATCTGTTTTGATCAGAGCACTGGAACAAAACTTGAGTCCTGAAGTAAAAGAGATAGCAATTCGTTACATAGATGATATCCTAATTGCATCTGAGACTAAGGAGGAACATTTATTACATCTTCAGATGTTATTCGCAGATTTGAGAAAAGCGAACTTTAAAGTAAACCTTCGAAAATGTCAGTTCTTTCGGAAGGAAATAAAATTTTTGGGCCACATTTTGGATGGTGAAGGATACCGTCCCAATGAGACAAAGATACAGGTGATTGCAAATTTCCCTAGACCTACTAGAGTGAAGAATGTCCGTAGTTTTCTCGGGACATGCCAATTCTTTGCAGGGCATTGTCCAAGCTTCACCAAGACGGTTGCTCCATTGCAGGAATTATTAAAAAAAGGAAACAAATGGAAATGGAATGAAGATTGTGAACAATCATTTCAAGATGCCAAGAGGTTATTGGTAAACAGCGTGAAATTAGAGTATCCTGACTTTACCAAGAATTTCATCATAGAATCCGATGCATCCACCGTAGGGATTGGAGCTATTCTTCTTCAAGAAGATGAAGATCACAAGAGACGTTACCTGGCGTTCATAAGCAGGAAACTTCGTCCATCAGAAAGGAATTATTACACCACAGAGTTAGAAGCAATTGCTGTAATCTTCGCGTTGGAGTCATGGAAGAAAATGTTAATTGGACATTCAGTAATTGTGAGGACTGATCACCATGCATTGGAGTTTATCTTGAGAACAAACTTTGCCAGTGATAGGATAACACTCCTGGAAAGTTGAACGTTGGAGCTGATTTATTGAGTAGAGCAGTGGAGTCTACATCTAAGGTTTTTCAAGTTAACCTGACGCAGGAGGATGAGGATACCTTGAGAAGATTAAGATTGTTGTATTTATCCCAGAGGAGAGACCGACGTTTTAGAAACATTTTTCGTTTTCTACAGGGAGACATGGATCCAAATGATGATGATTTTGTGGAAACTGAAAGAATTTCAAGAGATTTTATGATGTTAGATGGTTTAATCTACAAGTTTGCAGATCCCGACCATACGAAGCTGAGAGTAGTGATACCTCCACGAATGCAAAAACCCATTATCTGGATGGCACATCGAATTGCAGGTCATGCTGGAGTAGATAAGACGGTCAACATGATACAAGAAAAATTTTCGTGGGAGCGAATGCGACAAACTGTCAGGAACACTATTCGAAAATGCGACTTATGCCAAAGGAGTAAACATAATTCAAGATTATTGAGAGAATTACCAAGGCCTATTATTCCTTCTAAGCCTTGTGAAATCTTCGCGACTGATCTATATGGTCCTCTCCCAAAGTCTAAAAGAGGTAACCGATATATTCTGGTGACCATGGATGTTTTCAGCAAATACACTATGTTACACCCAATTCAGAAGGCAAACGCAAAATATTGTGCGAAGAGAATTAGAGACAACGTAATTCCGGAAGCAGGCAAACCGGAATTCCTTTTATCAGATCGTGGACCCCAATTTACATCTTTAGAATTTAGAACCGTCATGAATAATCTTGGGATTAGACAATTGTTTTGTTCTATCAGACATCCTGAAAGCAATCCAGCAGAACGCGTGATGGCTGAAATAGCAAAATTTTGCCGCCTCTATTGTCCAAATGAGCATTGGAAATGGATGGATGTTCTCTCATTAGCATCCGAATCCATCAACTCTACAATTCATGAGAGTACTGGACAGATTCCCATGTTGCTTCATCATGGAATTAATCCAACAAGATTATGGGATCGAATCATCTCTATTCCACCTGAGATTGAACCAAGTCGTCAGATGAGGGAAACTCTAGCTTTAGACAAGTTGAGGAGCCAAGCTGAGAAAAGAGAGCGCAGAGTGAGAGGAAAGCGTTTTCGCAGACCCTTGCGCGTAGGAACTCTTGTTTTAGTGAAAAGACCTACACCCTCTGACGTGCAAAATCGAGTGTACTCGAAGTTTGCTAGCCTTTACGCTGGACCATATCGTATTGTGGAAGTAAACAACAATGGAAGCTATGAAATCGCCAATACACGAACTGGTAACATCGTGGGAACTTATAATGCAGCGAATTTGAAGATTTATTATTCAAGAACCAGATGATTTAATGTGTAGATAGGAAAAATAAAAATGTTTCAATTTTTATTTTTTGCTAGGTGTGGGGTAGATGTGCCCAACTCTAGGAATGGGTATTCCAAGATTCAGACACCTAGATATCAAGGGAAAGGCTACAACCGCTTTTGAAAGTTGAGATATTTGAATATCGCGCTCCATTACTTCCAGAAGGGAATGGAAACTTTATGCAGCCAAGAACATGTCAAGTGACGTAGCGAGTAGTAGCAGAGGTCGAGACTATTTGTTGATTAAATAGTTAGCCATGGAGTAGAGACTTGAGACTTGGATCAGATTACTGGCACGGCCAAATGAAAGAGAATGCACTTAGTATCAAGTAAATCGGACCAGGGACACCGGAGATATGAGGATTTCCATATTTCAGCGTGATGCAGCGTGGACCTGACCGTTTTGAATAAAAGCCGGCCGGCCCAAGCAACATCAGCTCACTTCGAACCAAGCTCTTGCGTGACAAGGTGCTGCCACGTTGAGCCAAGGCACATGGTTGCCGGATCTACGCAGAAGATATCTTTAAATTGTGATAGTCACAAAGGTGCTGCGATACATAGGGAACATAGTAAGTTTCCGGCAGAGAGAATCACTAAGGTGATTGTTACTTTTCTACGGACACTGGTGAAAATTTTTATTTCTATATGGACATATGCTAGACTTTGTCTAGAAAGTACTTTGTCACTGTCCAGTATTAATAATTTAATACTTGGATATTTTAGTCCAATTAGTCAGTTTCATAATTGTAACTTGATAACCACTCCGATCTATCAGTATATTGAAGGCCAGTCTATCACGGTGTTGTTCATTAGCCGACGAAGGGAAAGTATATGTTGCTTCGCGCATGATAGATGGTGATAAGCCATGCCCAGGGAACAATCTTCAGAACAGCCGTTGATTGGTTTAGACTGTCAGTGTTTTCTTGTACTGAAAAGATTACCGTGAGTTATGTTACAACTGACATATTTGAGAATAGATCACTTGGATCTGACCCCATTTAAGCAAAATGCTATGGCTTTAATAGAAGTCAACATTAAAATGGATCAGCAGTTACTTCAAACTTCAAGAAATATTTCCACTATGTCATGTTAGACGGATTGTGGGTATATAATGGCGGCCGATACAAGGATTAGACGTGCGTGTCCGATAGGGCATGTATCTGGATAAATCTGGTACAGACCAGGTTCACTACGCTTCAAGACCAACGAGAAATGTAAGCCACATTTTGACTTTATATTATGCCTTGCTAATTGGAACAAACTCATTTTCTGCAGATGACCAACACATTTATTTTTTCTTCGTATTTAAATCTTGCAATGATTTACGCAAGACATATTAGAGTTATTCTGAGTATTTTCAGCACTCAGAACAGTTTAGGATCGATGACCGAGCAGAACGAGCATTTATTTGAATGTTTCATATTTTTTGATAATCACGGTAATCAGCCGATGTAACTGTAAAAGTTAATAATTATTTTTGTTGAGAGATGGATATTTTATCCATATTCGAAGACTCGAACATGTGGATTCTCACATAATGAAATAATAATTAAATATATTTAAAATAATATAACTAATAATAATAATAATAATCCACTAATAATAATAATAATGATTTTCATAACTTTTCTAAATAATTCTTGGATCTTATATTTTCTAATAATCACATTTATTGAGAGAGAGCCTATGCAGTAGTTTAATCATTTCTAGTTTGGAACAGGTGATTTTCCGAAGGAGAGTGGTTAGCGCAAGCTCGCATTCAACCAACATTACAGTTCTGGTTGAACAGTTAATATTTGCATGAGCAAAGTATATTTTTCAGATAACACGGAGAGGCATGAAACGGGAAGCAAATGATATTTGTATAAATTAGGATATTTTTGTATCTATATAAAATCATGACGTAGATACACATTCGAAAGTGAAATAAAGATTATCATAAGTATGGTAACTTCACGGGTTGAACTGAATGGTAAAATAAAATAAACTTGTAAGTTTATAAGTCTTCCAGTGTTGATAACAAGCAGAGGCTTGATTTATTGTATAAATTTTGGGAAGAAAATTTATGTGTGTAGAGTAGTTGAGATACCATTCCCAGGTGCGCATGTTTAAGTCGCAGGAATGAGGAGGTTTTTATATGAGCATCAATCAAATAGCAGGTTCGATGACTCAGTGTTAAAGAAGGAGTATTGGAACTACACATTGCGTCGTATGAATGACCCAAAGGTTATTTCTTAAAAACCATCAGTTCTTATTTCAACCTTGTTTACGGATTCCATTAAGATTTTGATTTTGCTAGAACCCGGATTTGTCATGATAGTATTTTATTCTTCTTCAGAGGAAGACCTTTGCCGTTGTTGTTGGAATATTGTGTTCTTACACAAATAATAGAATGGGCCACTGCCAATTAAAAATAATTCTATAACCACGAATAATTTGAAGGATGTTTTCAATCCTAGTGCCATGAACTAAATGAATTTATTATGAAGCTACAATTCTTATTTCCGCATTCTGTCGAAGAATTGCAAGTTGTGAAAGTTACTAAAATGGCCACAAATATAAATATTTTTCTTAATAATAATTCCAAGCGGAAAATCGAATAGTTAAATGGTCCAACAATTTATTGATCAAATTGATGATTCAGAAATCATATATTTTGTTAGGAACTTGTGAAGTTCATAATCGAGTCACTTCTCGAAACGTTTAATGTCAGAAGAACAATTAATTTTGTTGTGCTTCGCACAGTTCTTCGATGCTATGCTCAAAGGTCAAATACTTTTCAGATGTTATTAATATGTGTACATAATTTGTGTTGATTCAGAGATAATAATATTTTTTGACAATATTTTTTGAAACTGGAAAAATAAGTGAAAGTTAAAAATTCTATGAACAATTATTCTACGAGTGTTAATATTATGTAAAAATTCAACCAGTGAACTACAGTATTTCCAGTAAAGACAATTAAATTTGAACTGGATTTAATCATAAATAATGGATATAATTTTGGAACACAGTCTACAGGACTGATAATCAGACTTGTGTCTCCAAAGATAATTGTCCAATGTGTTGGAAAATTTCTGTACATTGTGTAAATAGTAATGTGGGTCGCCACACATGAGTGATGCTACTTTGAGCATTTTATTTTGCAGTCAATTTTAAATTCAGAATAAAATGAGATAATTTTACATGATGTGTTATGCCCAGTTGAATCTCCTTCTATCCTTATTGTTGCATTGAGCCAAAAATCAGTAAAGCGTTTTTTTAATTTGATGTCGTTTTTGCGATTAGCTTTAACCCATCTGGCGCCCGGGATATTTTGACTCTCGTGCTGACTGATTCTTGGTAAAATGCATATGTGGTCGTGCGGACTCCGGTCTAAACGGGCACAATAAGGTGCGTTCAAAAAGTAACGAGCCGGAGGCATAATTACAGAAACCAGTACCTGTATGTTAGAAGTATTGGCTCTGGCAGTTGAGGCACTTGTCCCACTGTGACACGAGGCGGTGAATGGCTGTCTCATGAAATTCCCTGGGCTGCGATGTAAGGAAGCTTTTAGTTTTACGTGACCGTTAACCATGCGATCATGAGCCACGGGACCTCCTTTTTACGTGGAATCCGAACCACAGGACATGGCATTTCAATTCGAAAATCTCACATGCATTGACCGGGAATCGAATCCGGTCCACCTTGGTGAGAGTCCAACAGCTTGACCGCTGCGCCACCACGCCCCCATTGGGCTGCGATGTGAACCAGTTCCGCACGTACAGCTGCACGTCGGCGTCCGAGGTGAATCGTTGGCCCCGCAGAGCCCTTTTCAGGGGACCAAACATGGCGTAATCACAGGGAGAGAGGTCTGGACTTCATGGAGGGTGGCCGAGAACCTCCCATTTGAATTTCTGCAGGAGTGCCGCGACTGTTTTGGCCGTATGAGGTCGTGCATTGTCGTGGAGCGACCACGGCGGCTATGGCGTTCACTGTCACTCGGCGGTCCTGGGTAATGAATACATCAACCAGCTGGACGTTGTCATCGGTAATGCAGGGGGGTGCCCCAGACCGGGCATCATCGGCTAACGACACCCGTCCTTCCCTGAAGCGCGTGTGCCACGCCGTGACCCTTACAAGGGACATGCAGTGTTCGCCGTACACTTGTGACATTCGGCGATGAATGTCCGTTCCCCCTACCCCTTCCGCTGTCGGAAACCGAACACCACCTTTTTGCTCTTCGGTTGACGCCTCCATGTCACTGTTTGTAATGCGACTGGCAGGGTTGGACGATTGATGCATGCTGCTGCTCGCTTTGTATCGTCACGTGACGTGCACGCGTGCCCTCTAGCGCCGGGCTGTGACCTTCCACGCTCTGGTCGGAACCAAACCACGTTACACACGCCACGATTAGCCGATGTCGTCCCAGGTTTGCGCATTCCAGCCTCCGGCTCGTTACTTTTTGAACGCACCTTATAGAAAGCGCAATTCGACTTTCTAGGTTCTCGGGCAGATAGAACAAGTTGATCCATGCACGAATTCTAAAAGTCTCGATGTCGTTGCAAGGAACCTAGGCCCCAATAACTCCCGGCCAACTGATTTCTGTAGTCTTCTAACAACTTCTTTGAACAAGAGAGGATACATTTATCTCCACAAGCAGCGCGCATCTTACGAGCCTCAACGATTTTCCCCATTCTATCTTCAGGTTCGTAGTCGGTAGCATGCTGAGCTTCTATGCCCATGATAGCGGGTTCAAACCCGGCCGAAGCCGTCGTATTTTTTAAGAGCGTTAAAAATCCCTCAGTATGCCTTCCTTCGGAGGGGAAGTAAAGCCGACGGTCCCATGTCATAGATTTATGGCATGTTAAAGAACCTTCCACTAATTGCACCTGTGTGAAGCTAAATTGGATAGGTTAATAACGTAAACAACGCTTTTAGGTTTATACGTTCGTTGCCAAGACGTTCGGTGGCGTCTAGTAGCTAAATTCTGATCTTGGCCTAGTAGTCGTTGACGGTGGCGCTTGGCGGCAAAAGTAGGAACTATTTGAAAAATTCTAAGTTGCAGTACTTAAATAAAAATAATAATAACACACACTAATACAGTCATCACAATTAACACCGGTTATCAGACAGATTCTACACACACCCAAAGTACACGGGGCTACATGACCGTGTTGTCGCAGCCCATAAACTTAAGAACCAACCAACCTATCTTCAGGTTTACTTTAAAAAATTATGGACTTGAAATTCAAATATACTACAATAAATGGAACAAAAGGGCAATTAGTTCTTTTTAGGTACTACAGAATTCATGAAATAGCTATTTTGAGTGTGATTCGGCAAAGTACGCCAGTATTTTTGTACAGGGTCATTATCTATGTGCACACCGATAAACACGGCACTCTAAGCCAGCCGTGACTGACGCAGACTGCGGGCGCGCGTACACGGTTCAGCTGGTGTAGGCGCGCACGTAACACTTTTACCAAACTTGTTCAATAATGCGTATTTAAAGTGCTCATAGGCGATGCTGAAAATGTCCTCCCTTTCTTGTAGCACACACTGACATCTTCTGATGAAAGATTGTCAACTCTTTTATTACTTACGGAGCCTGTTTCCTTGAATCCTTTAGCGAGCCTCCTAATTGTACTGGCATTAGGCACAGGTCTTCCTGGAAACTTGATTCGTTTCAGAACAAAATTTTCTGCTTTTCATATACGAATTATGGATATAAGGGGTACACGCGTTCGCGCAGTGTGAATTGGTGTCTAGGCATGACCAAAAATCACAGTAATCACAATACTCACTAAACGTGCAACAATAACGTCTAAGCTTTGCAGATACACGTCCATATGAATGACAAAACACGTGCGAACAAACAATATGAGTACGCGCCCGTGATCTGCGCCAGTCACTGCCGGTTATCTTGCCGTGTTTATCGGGGCGCACCCAGTATTTAGAAGTAAGAAAAATAATAGGTAAGTCCTACTTATTAATCTAACCAGTATGGGAGTCCTAGCTGCCTCGCTGGCCGCTAGATGACAGGAGGTTGTTATGAGTAGCAGTTTGATGAACCTCACTCCTGCCCAGCCCAGAGTGATGGCCGCCCCTGCTGTGGTCTTGTCGCCAACAATCAGGGGATGTTGACCCACCCGCGCCAGGGAGTACACTGACAGGTAGACACACGTCACGATGCCCACAAAGATGGAGGTTAGCTCCAGCAGAATCAGAGGACCGAAAGTAGAGTTGATCTGCAATGTCACAGTCGCAGGGTTTCCTAAGAATACATTCCAAGCAATGGAGTTCGGTCAAGGGTCAGGGGCGTATATACAATTCTTTTTCGGGGCGGGAGGGGGGGGGGGGACTATCCTGGAAAATTGAGAGTATTCTCAGGGGATTGCTACCGTAAAATACACAGAAATATCAAGCAATATCGTAGAGAGCATATAACTTTGTGTAATTATTTTAGATAAGAGTTAATTGTAAAATTCGAAGTATATGTAGCCTATTAGTGGCAATATAAAAAAAGTTGTAAAATAAGACACAACAGAGAAATACAATTTTTACTTAATTAATTTTCTATTATGGCCTATGGAATATGAATGGCAAATATCTAAATACTTGTCGATGTACAGAGAGTTGAGTTTGGATGTATCGGAGACCCTCGCTAGCCCGCTCGCCCGCGGCGCGAGCCTGTCTCCCGCCACGCACTTTGCCGTTATGCGGCGCTGGTGCGGCATTGAGTCATTGGGTATAGGAATTTGTACTTAAATTTGTACTTCAATGTGATCCTTGACCAATTTTTTGACGAGCTGACTTACGGAGAGCGATTGTCAACTTATTTTTAACAAGATTCTGTCACTGCTCACACTGACGAAGCATCCATGACAGAATTGCGTCGTATTTTTGGTACTAGGATTATAAGTCGGAACGTGTGGCCCCCGCGAAGCCCAGACTTATCACCATATGACTTTTGGGGGACTGTTAAAAATAGAGTGTATGCGAGAAACCCTCCACTATAAATGAGCTTAAAGACTATATTACACCTGAAATACAGTCAATCGGTGCTGAGGAACTTCAGAGAGTTCATGCCAGTTTCATAGAAAGGTGCCAGCGATGTGTAGCAGTGCATGGCGAACATTTTCAGCACCAGCTGTGAACTAGGTAAGTACAAATTCCTATACTGAATGACTCAGTACTGCGCGGGCGCCGCAAAACGGCAAAGTGCCTGGCGGGAGACAGGCTCACTCCGCGGGCGAGCGGGCTAGCGAGGGTCTCCGATACATACAAACTAAACCCTCTGTATTATGCAAAAAGGGATTAAAATTTCTTGGCAGAGCCGGGAATTGAATTCAAACCTCCGGGGCGGCAGCCAAGAACGCTAGCCACTACACCGCGAGGTAGTCCAATTTCAATCTTAATATTCTTTATAACTTATTATTTATAACTTAGCCAATAAGTTAAGATTAGGGTACAACCTAATTTACAATTATTATATTGTTTTATTGTTTTTTTCGGGTGAGGGGAGGTGGTGGGGTGTGGGTGAGGTGGCCGGTGGAGGGGGGGGGGGCTCCCACAGCTCCCTCCTTATATACGCCCTTGTCAGGGTTAAACTACAGCATTTTGGTTTCAATTTCTAGGGGATATTGATGATGATGATATAGTTTACACCACAGTCGGCGAGCTTCAGGCATGAGCAATAAACGTCAGTTTATTTAGGGGACCGTGGACAAAAACAAGGAATTATCTGCCACACGACTATCATTTTATATAGTGGGGTGGCTACAGAGGTTTCCAAATGATGGCACATTAGCCTACACAGCCAAATAATTAAGGTTGTTGTTGTTGATTCGTTGAAGGGCTTTGCGGCCACATAGTTAAAACTCAGCAAATCTTCTAGGAGGAGAAAAGCTGTAAGAGCTCTCAGCTCTCACAGGAAAAAAAACGTAAATGCGCTTCATATAAGTCGGTGAAGTGTATTGTTCACTACCCCTACGGTGGTCCGGGCACGGTCACCAAGAACCCGCTGATTAGCCTGACTTGGTGAACTTAGGCGAAACCTCGCAAAAGACACGGCAAAAATCTACAAGATTTGCTGAGTTTTAACTACTTGGCCGTGAGAGCCAACTTGCAATCAATTATATTATTTGGATAACTCCAAATTTGACACCGAAGAATGATTTCATTCGGAATAATCTAGAAGACCCGGAAAAGTGTGCAAATGTGTGTTTTGAAAAGCTCTATCATATTTAGAAAATTATTTCCGGTTTAAATGATATTTTGGAAGAAAAATGCTAAAAATCGCCGACTTTTAAAATGGAACTTGTTCTACAGATGTAAACGAAATGAAAGTTTGATTGTTATTTTAATAAATTCTTTGGTTCATTATCTTCAATTTGTGTGAAGCAGATTTTTGAATTTCTCAAACTGGAAGTAGATATTTCAATTTTGATTTGAACCTCTATGGGTCGACACTAGCGCTCGTAGTGATAGATTTAGTGAGCTACATACGACAAAGGATGTGGTCTAACGCTTAGTGTCCATGACTTGTCAGTTTAGTGTATGTCTCCATACCCCCAGCAAGTAAGAGACGTTTGGTTAATACACAAAATATTAAAACGAGGAATAATAACATTTTGAAAACAGACAGTAGTAAGATTCAACGACGATCCTGGAAGGAGTCGACAACAAGATGAAGACGTTGTAATCATTGAACGATCCAAATCGACGAGGGCTGTTTTCCTATCAACGTCCGATGGGCCATATAAAAATAACAGATTGTAATACCAAACTGGTTGTTTTTGAATGTTTGCTTGTTTTGTACTTATGTTTCAACATATTTGCCAAAACGATTGAAACATTTGTCGTATCGTTACACCAGCTTTCCAATGCCCTCTGCAAAGAATTCTGCCACCACTGAGGTGGGCACATCTGGACAGTCTCCTGAAGGTTTTCCTCTTTGGCTAGAAATTGCCGCCCAACCATACCTTTAATTCTCAAAAAAAAAAGTTGAAACCACTCAGTGCTGGTTTGGACTAAACGGCGGATGGTCGAAAACTACCCACTTGAATTCTTTGAGAAAGTCTATCGTAACGTTGGCACAGTGCGGTCGTGAATGATTTTCACCTTTTTCGAGAATTGAAGATATGGTTGCGCGGTAAGGCCTCGCCAAAAAGGAAAAACTTCAAGGGACTGTCTAGACGTGCCCACCTCAGTGGCGGCAGAATTCCTTGCAGAGGCCATTGGAAAGCTGGTGTAACAATACGACAAATGTTTCAATCGTTTTGGCAAATATGTTGAAACATAAGTACAAAACAAGCAAACATTTAGTAAAAACAACCAGTTTGGTATGTCAATCTGTTATTTTTATATGGCCCATCGGGCGTAGAAAGAAAAACAGCCCTCGTACAAATGAAATTACTTCAAAGAAACGCAAACCTCGCCAACAGAAGACGAAGACAGACGATACTCGTACGGTTCCGTACAAACAATACATGGACACCAAGCGTTAGACCACATCATTTCCCTTTGTCGTATGTAGTTCACTAATTGATGTTAAGTTTATCAGAGGAGCTGTTATCGAAGTTGAAAAACTCCTCTTTTGCTTTTTCTCATTGCTTTTGCTCTTTGTTTTTGCTTGCTCTTTTACAATATGGTAGTCAGTATCATGGTGGATTTTTTAAATTCATTCTTATAGGCCACATTTTTTCATACTCATTATTAAAATTAAATGAATATTTAAGCCGTAATTATAATTTAAAAGCGGCTTCGGTGGCGTAGTCGGTAGCATGCTGAACTGCTATGCCCAAGATAGCGGGTTCAAACCCGGCCGAAGTCGTCGGATTTTTTAAGAGCGTTAAAAATCCTTCAGTATGCCTTCCTTCGGAGGGGAAGTAAAGCCGGCGGTCCCATGTCATAGATTTATGGCATGTAAAAGATCCTTTCACAGACTAAACTTGTGTAAAGCAAAATTTGTTAGGTTAGATTTCGTCAGAACGCTCTATCAAAGTTCCAACGTTCGCCACTAGGTATCATTGATATCTGGTGGCGAAAGTTGGAACTACTTGAAATTGAACGGAACTTGTAGCTCACCCTTTAGGGTGTCCGCTGGAAGCAGCTACAGACTCAGGCGAGCCGAACATGTCCTCGGACACTCCCGGCACTAAAAGCCATACGATATATAGATAGATAGATAGATAGATAATTTAAATAGTGAAGTTAGCCATGTACTGATATCGCGCCAGGAGTTGGCAGTTGGGTTTGAACTGCAGATGTGTTCCCGCTCACAGCTTATCGCGCATTCCAAAAACATGAAGTTAGTCATTACTTGCTTCACTCATTTAGCACATCCCTTCACTCTCTGGCTGCGTGTTGTGTGCTGCGATGACAACGATTGGCATGCAGGGAGCCGATATATTTAGATCTGGAATAGGTGGACCGCGCATGCGTACTGCGAGACCCCCCGCCCCCCGTCACAGCGTGTTCAACTGCCATGTCCTGCCGCGATGACACTATGTAACCAAGTTATGGAGTAGTCTGTTTTTAAAGCCAAAAGGAGCCATTTTGAAATTGAATCTGTTCTCCTTTGAAACCAAATAATTATGAAATCGATATCAATGAATTAACTTTATTTTCTTCATCTACACTTCTAATGACTGAGGGTATTTTAAAATAATGTAATTATGTCTAATGTAATAAAACAAAAACATATAAAATCGGTCTTATACAGTACTTAAAAATGACATCAACAAATTGTACTGAGACACCTTTTGACAAAACTAAAATCCACCTTAGAAAGAACTAGTTCATCAAAATGTGCACTCTGCAACTCATCACGCTTACAGTGTTCACTGATTAGAATATTACCAGCGTCGTTACAGCTTAAGGGGGCTCATACACCGCCAGTGAGAATATTCGTATACAGTTACGAATCATATCACAGCTTCACTAATATGTAACATAGAGTTATGTATAGTAAATACATAGAGCTTTCATATAATTTAAAGAGAGGAGCAGTATATAAAGTATTTCATGATATATTGAAAGGATATTATTCGTGACATTTTAAACTCCGCGAATCACAAAAAAACACGATTTAATAAGAAATACCAGTCTGAGTGGAATTATTTTTAGCCTATTTTCAATTTTGAAAAAATAGGCTTATGAGATCACCTTTTGTCCGTGTGTGTGTGCGTGTGTGTGTGTGTGTGATTCGTGTGTGTGCCCCCCCCCCCGTAATAAAATCTAAACGGCTGGAGAGATTTCAATGAAACTCGGTAAGCTCATAGCACTATTCCCTGCGACCTCGACCGTGCCCTTCAAATTTTGTTACGACTCACCAATCCAACATGGCAGCTGTGCGAAATATTTCACCAGCATTCAATATCTCCGAAACTATTCCCGATATTACCCTGACATTTTGTATGGTGATAAAGGGAACAACTATAAGTTCACTTATGTGACCTACGAAAATCTGGTAACAACAAAACGAACATGGCGGCCAAGCGAATTTGCGACGTTTAAATAGACGTTTCTCGCGATTTAACCAACCAAACGCAATGAAACTTGGTACAGTATATGTTTATATACATTGTAATGCACCGACATCTAACTTCGTTCAATTGTTTACATAACCACAAGATGGCGGACGTGCGAAATATTTCACCGGCATTCCATATCTGTGAAACTATTAGCGGTATCTCCCTGAAATCTTTTACGGAGATAAAGGGCACTACGGAAGTCTATCTATAAGACTTTCAGAAACCGGTTAACTACAAAACGAACATGGCAGCCAAGCGAAGTTGAAATTTTAAATAGACCTTTCTCGCGATTTAATGTTCCAAACGCACTGAAATCTGGTACAGGAAATATTTATACACATTGTAATGCACTGGTATCTAATTTAGTTCAATTGTTTACATAACCTCAAGATGGCGGATGTGCGAATTTTAAAATTAAGTTTTTATTTCTTGTGATGTAGTCATGCGATCGAATTGAAAGTTTGAATATTGAACCTACGCAATAATTTTCCTTTAATGGTACATGACTCTATGGCCTATACATTTAACAATTCAACATGGCGACCATCCAGAATATTTAGTCGGCTCTGAATATCTACGAATCTATTATAGCAATCAAACTGAATTTCTTAATGTTCATAGGGGCTATGAACTTAAGTCCACCTATAGGACTTTTTGGTGTTCACAAATCCAACATGGAGGCGACGCGAAATATAAAAATTCACATGGACGTTTCTCGCAATTTAACCATCCGAGTGTAGTGAAACTTGGAACAGTAAATCCTTATACGAATGGTAATCCACTGGCATCTAATTTATTTCAATTGTTTCCATAACCTCAAGATGGCAGCTGTGCGAAATTTTAAAATCTCCTTGTTACTTCTTGTGTCCTAATTATGCGATTGTAGTTTGAATACTACACGTACACAATAATCTGCATGTAACAGTACATAACTCTAGGACCTATATATATAAAATCCAACATGGCGACCATCCGAAATTTTTAGTCGGTTCTCAATATCTACGAATCTATTACAGCAATCAAACTGAAATTGTGTATGTTGCTAGAGGCAATTAACATAAGTAGGATATATGAAAATAGGCTATAGTTCTTCACGGAACTACTTGTTTTTCATGTAAAGTAAACGCATAAATAGCGAGGATCAACCACCATGAATGTTATTTTGTAAATAGTATATTTTTAAATTTTATTTATTTTTTATTTAGTCAATTTACCCTCTAGGTTGGTGGTTCCCACGGACTCAGCGAGGGAACTCACCACTACCAACTCTATGGGCAGTGTCCTGGAGCCTGGAATATCTGGTCGGTAGGGATACAACTGGGGAGGTGTGATCAGCACTTCGCCCAGGCGGCCTCACCTGCAAAGCGAACAGGGGCCTCATGAGGGATGGGAAGGGATGGAAGATTGGGATGGATAGGCGAGGTAGAGGGAAGGAGGTGGCTGTGGCCTTACAGTAGGTACTGCCCCCGTAAAATGAATTATAAGGGATGAAAATGGGATTAATACATTTTATTTCGAAGCCCATGATAAAATTTAACCAAGGAATATGATGGCTGGAACTTGGCAGAAACCAGTCGTGAGGCGACGTCTAGCTAGGAGGGAAATTCCGTCACGTGATTGTATTGCGCAATGGAAGTTTCCAGAAGCTTGGAATCGACCTAGCAACAGCGAATATTCCCAGGATTTGTTTAAATATTGTTATAAATTATCCCATTGGATATGAGCTTACAGCCAATAGGAAGAAGTTTTAGAGAAGACGGGAGTTCCAGCAACTAAATTTTTATGGATATTTAATTCATTTAAGCCCTTAGAGAATGAATTTATATATTGGAAAAGAGAAGAATGTGATAATAAAATATTGGAAATATTTTATAAGTCAATAGCAGGTCGCTATTGGAAGAAATAAGCGATTTCCTAGAGCCCGCGCGAATTCGAGAGGGAACTCGAAAAGGCGGCTAGAATCGGTAGACTTGGAGGGGAGACGCCAAGCACCGGGGCTCTTGTGTATCTGAACGTCGAAGAGGTCAGACGTGTGCGATTGGAAGAGAAAGGAGTTCCGAGTGTTTCACCGAGGTTGTAGAAGGTGACTCGTGGAGACAAGGCTTAAGCAAGGGCGGAATTAGGAAAGGACCGCGCCTTGAATCTAGGTCAAGTTGCAAGGGAAACATATACCGCAATAACTTCGGTCTGATCGGCTTCAGAGAATTTATTTCTACTACATATTGTAGCTGACTAGCAGATATTGTATATTACAAACGTTCAGAAGTTTGAGAGAAGTATTTCAGCAATTATAAGCAGTTTTGTGAAGCGCGAGAAAAGTGTTTCTTTCCAGCGCGATACGACACTTTGTCCGAGCGACTGCGGCTCAGGCAACAGGCTCGCGTGAGTACGAGTGTGTATTAATATTGCTTGTGTGGAACTGTATTACAACACTTAGGATGGAGATGTATTCCATATCGGCCGATAACCTAGATGTTAGACCCCTTAAAACAACAACATGTATTCCATAGTGACGAACAATATTCAGTCTACTATTATGATGATTATTATGGACTAAATTATTATGTGCGCCAGGAGTATAAGCAGATAGAAGCAATATAGTCAACGATGGAGCTTCGTTAGAGGAGACTGTTCGTGAATGTCTACTTAGTGAGCGATCGTGAGACTTGATGCACAACTCTATTCAAGTGCATTCTCGTCAAACATGAGCTCAACATTAACATCAGAGACTACAGAACGATGTTCAGATTCCATCTACATGAATGTTCGTTATACGAGTGAGGTCCAAGACTTTCTCTTCAAATGCCTTTTGAAGTGGAAAGCAGAACTTTCGACGCTACTCACTGTTATGATGAGACTATGCTGTGACGGAGATAGAAGACACATCAAGATTATCGAGAGGTCCAGGGTTATCCCGGTCACAAGGAAGATGATGATTGGAGGCCCGCAGTTTGATTCCGGTCGGAGCTTGCTGTTTCCAGTGGGGGAATTCGTTCCTTTCCTGAGGTCACGAGTTCGTGGAGACGAGCTAGGATCCAGCCCAGATCTTTGGGAGATGAAACATCAGAGTATTTTGTTATACTCTATCTTGATCTTCTAGACTTCGAGATCAGGTAGCAGTGTTCACTAACCTTGTAGTTAGAGCTTGTAGCGACATTTGTGAGCAAATCCTTTATCCATCTTTCGATACTGTATTTATGTACTCCTTGTAAAGCATTTTTATTCTTCGAAATTTATTATAGTGATCGTCTTGCGACGCTATTAACTTCGTTTGTTAGGAATCCAGTTTCTGAACTGAGATTATTTACTTGTTCGAGGAACAAGCTTTTGTCATTTCCTTTAAGGAACAGTAATTTATTTTCGACGTTTTTCTATTCATTCTGAATGCAGGTGATAGACATTTTCGTCTATGTTACCCATTAAATTAACTTTTATTAGTTTAATTTGGGCATTTTATCCGTCGAGAAGAAACGTCACGAAAGAAGATTTTGGTAGTGATATATTGTGAAATATCAAGTCATATTGTGGAAAAGGAACATTTAACGTGGACACGATTATTATCGTCAGAACTCATACACATTCGTTCTGAATGAAGAGCATACGAATATGACTAACTGTATGCTTTTATTGAAGAAAGCTTTGAACTTTCAGTCATTTAAATTTATTGGAAGCTAGATTCTTCTTGGAAGATTAATTATCATCCGACGTTAGGGTAGTTATCGTTTGATATCCTCGTCGTGATAGATTCTTGTTGGACACAAACATATAGATATGATGTTGTGATTAAATATTTACGGGGAGTAATATCATGTCACGTTGTAGACATAATATTCCTTCCTCGGTTAAAATCGAACCCAGATGTGTGAATATGAGATGTAGTATTTTTTATTAAATGTATGCACGACAGTTTATACTTATCAGAGTATCGTTTCAAGAGTCTTAAGTGAGGAGGTCAGTATCGTAAATTCCAGAGGTCGTTAAGATGTATAAATTAACAATTTAACAATTGTTGTTATTGTTCATCAGACCAGCGATTGTGGTGACAACGCTGAGGAATTATGCCCTCTTGTAGGAATGCCAGGTTGAAATAAGTGGAGTTGATAACTCTTTTGATAGTGGTTTTTTATGTATTTCCGTATGTAGTTGGCATACGAGGTTATTGCGAAGGTGTGTTCCGCATTATATAGTACAGTCGTTGCGTGGGCATGACTAGTTTTGGCAAAGGCATTAAAGTGTGAGTAGAGAGTACTCCTTAATTTGTTATACACGACCTGGGATTTAGAGAGGACAGGAAGGGTCACGGTTGAAATTGGAACGGAAAATTGATGATGTCAGCTGATATGCTATACTCGTATCGAGATTATTAAACCTAGACATGTAACAGCATATGTTTCACCTTAAGTGGTCGAATGTATATAAACTATTTTGACACCAGGTCAGATAGGAGAGACTGGTGGTGGTTATTTCTGGTGATCTAGAAGATATGAAAGATCACAGTTCACTGCTAGATCAGAGCACAGGCCCGAGTGTATTTAGACGCTATTACGTTGAAAGGACTATAGCTGTTGCTATAAGCGTCATTATAAATTCTTTTAGTGTTAACCTTTATTATTTGCCAATCGAGTGTATAACATGTTAGGAATGGAAAGTTTATAGTTTGTTTAACGTAGAGGTTAGAGTGTTAATGAGTATGTGGTTTGTGTCTTGTTCAGTGCGAATGAAATGAACTCCATTGGGACGTCACAATGCGAGAGTATGAATGTTAGTGTGTGTAGAAGTTTTATGTCAGTAGCATGTAGGATTTGCGTACAGTTCACGTATTTGTCTGACGTGAATCTACTTCATTTTAACACAGTTTTTATTGTTATGGAGAGCACATTTGTGGACCAGGCGGGAATAGCGAGGACTTCTTTAAAACTCGTTTCTAGCCAAGGCCATAGCTCGGCCAGGCTGCACAAATGGGGAGAGATGTTGCGAACCGCACGGTTCGCGCTCTTTCTTTTTTAAAGCAGCTAGACTGGGAATGCAACGGTGAATGTTATGTCATCGGACACGTGGCGAGGGTCGCGTGCGCCGAGCGCCCATATGTTCTTGGGAGCGTGCCAGAAGAATGTAAATATACAGAGATGTGTTACTATTGTACAGCTTGATGTATGGACACAAGCTACACCAAATTTTGTCATTATGTTCATAGAACGCAGTTTTACCAGTGGCGTGAGTGTAGAGATGAGCGAATGGGAGTGTGTATTTTATTTTTATGTGTGAATGTTTAGCCCTAGTTTACTTTTGTTATTAAATCGTTTAGTTTTATTAGAAGCCTTGTCGTCATGATTTATTATAGATATAAGGAGATGCAACTGTGAAGCCCATTTTAGGTCCAGGGAGGCTGACTACGAGATCCCCGAGAATAGGGTAGGTGTTTTACTGCGAGCTAAGTGTATTTTTCTTGTAATTCACAGTTGTATTGTAATTTCCGCAACGTATATTCGCGAGGGTCTAGTTGGAGGTAGATCCTTGACTTGTATTTTGCGCCGGAGCAGTCAGGGTCTACGAATCCAGCTGTTGTTTCGGATATCCAACGGACCGCCTCTAGAATATACGGGGACAGTGGAAAGATGGCACCCTAGACTTTGGGGCCACGAAAATAGCTTCATGAGGCCATTTAGAATCTATCCAGATGACAGCTTAATTTCTTAAATTTATGGGATTAATTAACCATATCATCTGCGATGAGCTTGAGTGTAATTATATAGGTTATATTTGCTTTGTTTTTAATAAAATTGCACTCGAACGTAAGATCAGATCTTATGGATAGCCTGAGAGAAGAGTAATAGGTTATATTTTTCGGAATGACCTATGATCTGAATCTATTTTCATTTTACCGGCTCATGGTTATTGGCAGCCATGCTAATGTAAAGCTAACTTGTTTAATGTTGATAAATGTAAATATTAGTTATGGTAGTATATCTAAAATAAATCACACGCGAACGTTTAGGTACTGGTATTATATAATAAGATGTATGGTGATTTAGCATTAAGTTAATGTTAAGGCGAGACAATAAGATGCCCAAATACATGGATTGAGAGGATGCTCTAAAGTGTTGCTATATTGCTCTATTTGTTTTTACTCCTATAGCACTTTTATTATTGATATTGTTGTAATGGCAATGATGGCGGCAGACGATGTCCGTAAGATTATGGGAGAGATGATGGAGAAAATGGACAACAGCATGAAGGAGAAATTAAATAGTGTGGAAAATCAGATTAAAGAGAATCTGAAAGTAAATGTTATTGATTTACAGAGGAAATTGTACGAGGCAAAGAAGGACAGAGAGCAGCTAAATAAAGATCGACAGGCAGATCTTGACACTGTCGTTAATAAGATCAGTGGTGAAGAGGAGAGTTTCAAAGGAGATATTCAGGGTATGCAAAATTCTTTACAGGGATTGCTGACCAGCTCCGCTGAATTGAAAGATAATGTTGCCAGTGTACAATCTAAAGTAGAGGGTGTGCATTCTGATGTTGCCCTAGTCAAAGATGATGTGACTTTTGTTAAAGATGATGTGTCTCTCGTAAAATCCAATGTAGAAAATGTTCAAACTGAGGTTGTGCTTGTAAAATCCAATGTTGCTAATGTACAATCAGAAGTTGCCAATGTAAGGTCAGATGTATCCCATATTCAAACAAAAGTAGATAAGGTTCAGGAGAATTTAAACAATATGCAAATCGATGTTAATAATGTCCAGACAGAAATAACTAGTGTCAAAATGATATCGGTAAAGTACAGTCTGAGGTTATTTCTATGTTTGTTGATGTAAATAAGGTCCAAGGGGACATTAATAAGATCAGGAAGGAAGTGGAAGAGTCTAAAACTCAATGTTCAGAAGGTATAGGTGCTTCGAGATCGCAATTTGTTGACGATTCTCTAAAGACCTTTGTTTCTTTAGCCGAGTTGAAAACAAATGTTGATACTCTGCGTAGTCAGGTGATAGACCACAATAAAATTTTGAAGGAGGTAATTGAACTAGATATAGCTGAAATGTTGAAGGCTAATGTTGTCATTTGGAAAGACGAATGGGATAAGTCGAGCGCAGAACATATTAAGCTAATTCAGGGTAAAGTTGAAAGTAAGCTTGCCAATACGCAATTAAAGATCAACCGTGACGTAATGTCGGTTAGGTCAAATCTAGGGAGGCGCATTGATCAACTATTACAGAGACAGGTTGACGACAAGAATCAATCGGTCGAGGAAAATCAAGCGTTAAAAGAGACGTTAGAAAGTCGTAGTAAACGGTTAGATGAAAGGATAGAAACAGTAGTCACAGTCGTAAATGAGATTAAGGAAGGAAAATCCACTAACATTGAGGAATACATTAGTGGGAAATTGAAAAATCTGAGCTTAGGAGACGTGGCAGATCTTGAAGTCTATAAGGATGATATGAAGAAAGAAATAGAGAAGCAAGCGAAAGAGTTGATTGCGGAGATAGAAGAGAGGGAGAAGATAGAAATGGAGGACTTTGGAGATTATCGTTGAAAACTCAGTACGGAAACAGGAGATAGAGAAGTGAGACCAGAGGAAAGGATGTTAAGACACCAGGAGGGACTCGAGGATAGGTGTAGAGAACCCGAAAGAGAAAGGAAGGAATAACGTCCCAGTTTCCAAGATTCTCAACAGAGAAATGTGACGGTAATCCGTAATTTTGAGGACAAACCGCGTAAATTTACCAACCTAGATTCTTACACCCCAATTGAGTATATCAGGAATATCCGTGACTATTTTGCGGAGGCTCACATTCCGAGGGAACGAGAGATGAAGATAGTGGAACGCTATATGGGAAAAGGCCCCCTTGAATGGTTTTGCGCCTTCAGGTTCACATTTGTGGACTTTGAGGAGTTCGCAGAAGCCCTCATGAAACGTTATTGGTCCATAGAAGCGCAGAACAGTTCACGCGCAGAAGTATACTCGAGGAAGTATTCGGGTACATTACCGACGCGTTACGCCGATTTCTTCACAACCAAACTTGCCCGGCTACATTTTTTGTAACCCCCTCTATCTACGGCACAATTAATAGATGCCATTGCCTGAATGTTGCCAGTTGAAGTGAGAAGACTGATATTTTCGTCAGGAATCAGCGATTTGGCCAGCATGGACGAACTTCTTCGGAAATTGGATTATACTAGTCCAACGTCCAATGTCGTAGCTAGAAACCAACGTCAGGACTACAAAGATATTAATACTGTGTATATTGATCAGACACAGCAAACAGAAAGCCCTAAAGAACAGGAGAAAGGAAATGTAGGTCCAGAAAGAAATACCTATTTTAGAGATAGGCGACCTGAACCAAGGTGTAGGAGATGCCGTGGTGGCCGTCCCTATCAACAACAGCAAGGACGTGGAAACTACCAGGAAAATCGAAGAAGCGGTTTCTTCCACAACATAATAATTATTGCAATAACAATAATTATAAAGGTCGAAACAACCGAAATTACCAGAATCAGAACAGCGATAGACCACAAAGAAATGAGGTTATGACCAAAGAAAACTACGATGAACGCCATCAAGAAGGAAAGCGATACTTGAAGGAATTAAGAGAAAAGGAAGGCGGAAACGGAAGTAATTCGAACTTGAGCGTGGATCCTAAACCCGGTACTAGCCAGCAAGGAATCCGAGAGAATGACGCTCAGGGACAAAAAAAACCTCCATTTTCAAAACAGAACTAGAGGAAGAGAGAAATACCACCACATTACACCAAATTTTGATAAATGAAGTATACGAGGTGACGGATGAGGACCTATTGTTAGAAGACGATATCATAAGAGAGGAAAGGCCATACGAATTACCAATTATATGTATTAATATCGATGATCAGACATGCAAGACTTTGATGGACACAGGAGCTATTATGTCTATAATATCTCATGAGTGTTACCAGAGATTATTGTGTAGTGACAAGATGACGGCTTTGCCCGCATCTGCTGTGAAAGTGCGTGGCATCTTTCAAGATAAAGCTGTGAAGGGTAAGATTCAAGTTTTGCTGAACTTTGAAATAAATGCACGTGCTTATGAACATATTTTCATCGTGGTGGACAAGATAAATTTTGACATCGTGCTTGGGATTGATTTTATCACGAAGGTAGGAGCCATTATTGATGTGAAGAATAGGATTATTAAATTTAGCGAGGGGATTATTAACACAGAAGAGTTAGAAAAACAGGAACTGAATAACAGTACAGATACGGATTATAGGGAAGATATTCTAACTAATGTTATTGAGGAGGAAGAGAATGCTAGAGAGAAGCTTATCCTCAAAGCCGAAGGGTTTGATGAAATTCAAGAGGAATTTGAAGAATTAATTATGGAATTTAAGGATGTTTTTGACGACAAACCTGGGTTAATCAAGGATTACAAGTACAAGATTAGATTGACCGATGAAACCCCTTATCAGAAGCGGATATACCCCATTCCAGAGAAATATTATGAAGAAGTAAGAGGGTTAATCAAAAAGATGGAAGTAGATGGCATTATTAGGAAACAGGCGTCTTCATATATCAACCCCATCACTGTAGTGAAGAAGAATAATGGACAGCTACGCCTATGTCTCGATGCACGTTCGATCATCTTGAAAATTCTTCCTGAGGCAGACAGGCCCCCGAAAATTCGTGATCTCTTAAGGAAATTCAAAGGAATGGCCTGCTTTTCCGTTTTGGACTTAACAGCGTCGTTTTACCAAATTGAGTTGGAAGAGGAGAGTAAACAGTACACCGGTTTCCTCTTCGACCAAACTTCATGGGTATTTCAAAGGCTACCTTTTGGTATAGTAAATAGCGGTCCAGCGCTAATCAGAGCCCTTGATGGTAAGCTCACTGATGAGGTCAAGAAGAACGTGATATGCTACATCGATGATCTGATCATATCATCTCCTGATGTTGGGGAACACATGGTGCATTTACGTAAACTTTTCGAGAACTTGATGGATGCGAATATCAAAGTGAACTTTGGTAAATGCCGCTTCATGCACGAACGGATTAATTTCCTAGGTCACACCATCGATCGGGAAGGTTACCACCCAAACCTTGAGAAAGTAGAGGCTATAACTAGATTTCCTAAGCCCACCAAGTTCAAGCAAGTACGCGAGTTTGTGGGAGTTTGCCAGTTTATTAGCAGTCACTGTCCGAAATACTCTGAGATCATGGCACATCTTTATGAATTACTGAAGAAGAACAATCGTTGGAAGTGGACGAGTGCCGCTGACGAGGCCTTTGAAAACGCGAAGGAGATGTTGAGGCAGAATGTCAAGTTGGAATACCCGGATTTTGACCGTATATTTTATATCGAATCCGATGCCACCCGCGTAGGTATTAGTGCTGATCTGTACCAGAAGGACGAGGATGGAAGAAGGCACTTATTCGCTTTCACTGGTAGAAAGTTGAAACGACATGAGGAGAACTATTTTACAACAGAACTCGAGGCGTTAGCCTTTGTTACAGCTCTGCAGGCTTGGAAGAAGATACTGATTGTTCATCAGATCATTATCGTGACCGACCACAAGGCATTGCAGTTTATGCTTCAAACTGAAATATCGAGTGACAGGTTAAAACGATGGCACCTTTTCACTCAGCAGTGTAACGCTACTATTGTCCACCAGCCAGGGAAAAATAACTTACTGGCTGATGCATTATCAAGAAACCCTATTAAAAATGTGCAGATAAACCATGTACAATTGGAGCAAGAAGATCAAGAAACCGTTAGGAGATTAGCCCGAATCGGTGTATCACAGAAGAGATACGCTCCAATCAGGAAAATGTACAGGTTCCTAAAAGGTTTCATGGACAGAGCTCATGAGGATTATATTGCAACCCAGAGACGATCGCGCCACTTTGTTTTGAGCGGAGATCTAGTATGCAAGTATATTGACGCCGAGCATACAAAGCCACGCGTAGTTGTGCCCCCTATTTTGATTTCGAAGTTGGTATGGCTAGCACACCACTCAACAGGACACGGAGGTTTAGACAAGACTCTCAGCACTCTGAAAGAGAGATTCACTTGGACCAACATGAGATCCACCATTAGGAAGATAATAAGATCTTGCGATAAATGTCAAAGAGGGAAATTCACCTCCGAATTATTAAAAGGCAAACCAAGGCCTATGATACCCTTTAGACCACATGAGCTTATGGCGGCGGACATTTTTGGCCCCTGTCCGAAGGGTTACCAAGGGAACCAATTCTTGTTAGTGAGAGTGGATGTCTTCTCCAAATTTGTGACGATGGACCCCATGCAGAAAGTAAATACAAGAAATGTAGTGAGCAGATTGAAAAATTCAGTTTTTCGGAAAGCTTGAACACCAGAATTTTTGTTATCTGATCACGGAGCCCAGTTCACCTCAGCGGAATTCGAAGCAGACATTGAGAGATTAGGAATACGACACATATTTTCCAGCGTGCGTTATCCTGAATCAAATTCTAGTGAGAGATATATGGCTGAATTTAGTAAATTCTGTCGAATTTTCAGCCCTCATGATCACCCCAGTTGGGTTAAGTATGTGCCTATCATTGAAGAATGTTTGAACTCCTCAGTTCAAGAGAGCACGGCAGAAGTTCCAATGGTCTTACATTTAGGAAGGAAACCAGAAAGACCTTGGGACAACGCATTTAACTTTATTCCTCAAGACCCAGATGTAGGAAGACAAGAGAGAATAGACAGAGCGAAGGAAAAGCTACAGAAGGCGGCCGATAAACGCATGAAAAGAGTAGAAGGGAAAAGATTTAGTAAGCCCTTAGAAGTAGGAGACATGGTGTTATTGCACCGACCTGTCAAAGCGGACGTAACCAAGAAAATATACCCGAAGTTCGGGGATATATTCATTGGACCGTTCCGAATTGAGACTGTCTATGGGAATAATTGTTATGAGCTGTATGATGAAGAGAACAATATCATTTTGGGAAAATACAACGCGAAGAACTTGAAGAAATATTTTAAGAAAGTAGGCTGAAAATTATAATTCATTTTCGAGTTCAGTGACATGTCTAAGGTCCTGATTCGAAGTGGTTAAAAACAATTTTGCAACTGTTTTTAAACTGAGATGGCAGGGGAATGCCACCGTAAAATGAATTATAAGGGATGAAAATGGGATTAATACATTTTATTTCGAAGCCCATGATAAAATTTTACCAAGGAATATGATGGCTGGAACTTGGCAGAAACCAGTCGTGAGGCGACGTCTAGCTAGGAGGGAAATTCCGTCACGTGATTGTATTGCGCAATGGAAGTTTCCAGAAGCTTGGAATCGACCTAGCAACAGCGAATATTCCCAGGATTTGTTTAATATTGTTATAAATTATCCCATTGGATATGAGCTTACAGCCAATAGGAAGAAGTTTTAGAGAAGACGGGAGTTCCAGCAACTAAATTTTTATGGATATTTAATTCATTTAAGCCCTTAGAGAATGAATTTATATATTGGAAAAGAGAAGAATGTGATAATAAAATATTGGAAATATTTTATAAGTCAATAGCAGGTCGCTATTGGAAGAAATAAGCGATTTGCTAGAGCCCGCGCGAATTCGAGAGGGAACTCGAAAAGGCGGCTAGAATCGGTAGACTTGGAGGGGAGACGCCAAGCACCGGGACTCTTGTGTATCTGAACGTCGAAGAGGTCAGACGTGTGCGATTGGAAGAGAAAGGAGTTCCGAGTGTTTCACCGAGGTTGTAGAAGGTGACTCGTGGAGACAAGGCTTAAGCAAGGGCGGAATTAGGAGACGACCGCGCCTTGAATCTAGGTCAAGTTGCGAGGGAAACATATACCGCAATCACTTCGGTCTGATCGGCTTCAGAGAATTTATTTCTACTACATATTGTAGCTGACTAGCAGATATTGTATATTACAAACGTTCAGAAGTTTGAGAGAAGTATTTCAGCAATTATAAGCAGTTTTGTGAAGCGCGAGAAAAGTGTTTCTTTCCAGCGCGATATGACACTTTGTCCGAGCGACTGCGGCTCAGGCAACAGCACGCGTGAGTACGAGTGGGTATTAATATTGCTTGTGTGGAACTGTATTACAACACTTAGGATGGAGATGTATTCCATAGTGAAGAACAATATTCAGTCTACTACTATGAAGATTATTATGGACTAAATTATTATGTGCGCCAGGAGTATAGGCAGATAGAAGCAATATAGTCAACGATGGAGCTTTGTTAGAGGAGACTGTTCGTGAATGTCTACTTAGTGAGCGATCATGGGACTTGATGCACAACTCTATTCAAGTGCATTCTCGTCAAACATGAGCTCAACATTAACATCAGAGACTACAGAACGATGTTCAGATTCCATCTACATGAATGTTCGTTATACGAGTGAGGTCCAAGACTTTCTCTTCAAATGCCTTTTGAAGTGGAAAGCAGAACTTTCGACGCTACTCACTGTTATGATGAGACTGTGCTGTGACGGAGATAGAAGAAACATCAAGATTATCAAGAGGTCCAGGGTTATCCCGGTCAAAATGAAGATGATGATTGGAGGCCCGCAGCTCGATTCCGGTCGGAGCTTGCTGTTTCCAGAGGGGGAATTCGTTCCTTTCCTGAGGTCACGAGTTCGTGGAGACGAGCTAGGTTCCAGCCCAGATCTTTGGGAGATGAAACATCAGAGTATTTTGTTATACTCTATCTTGATCTTTTAGACTTCGAGACCAGGTAGCAGTGTTCACTAACCTTGTAGTTAGAGCTTGTAGTGACATTTTGTGAGCAAATCCTTTATCCATCTTTCGATACTGTATTTATGTACTCCTTGTAAAGCATTTTTATTCTTCGAAATTTATTATAGTGATCGTCTTGCGACGCTATTAACTTCGTTTGTTAGGAATCCAGTTTCTGAACTGAGATTATTTACTTGTTCGAGGAACAAGCTTTTGTCATTTCCTTTAAGGAACAGTAATTTCTTTTCGACGTTTTTGTATTCATTCTGAATGCAGGTGATAGACATTTTCGTCTATGTTACCCATTAAATTAATTTTTATTAGTTTAATTTGGGCATTTTATCCGTCGAGAAGAAACGTCAAGAAAGAAGATCTTGGTAGTGATATATTGTGAAATATCATGTCAGATTGTGGAAAAGAAACATTTAACGTGGACACGATTATTATCGTCAGAACTCATAGACATTCGTTCTGAATGAAGAGAATACGAATATGACTAACTGTATGTTTTTATTGAAGAAAGCTTTGAACTTTCAATCATTTAAATTTATTGGAAGCTAGATTCTTCTTGGAAGATTAATTATCATCCGACGTTAGGGTAGTTATCGTTTGATATCCTCGTCGTGATAGATTCTTGTTGGACACAAACATATAGATATGATGTTGTGATTAAATATTTACGGGGAGTTATATCATGTCACGTTGTAGACGTAATATTCCTTCCTCGATTAAAGTCGAACCCAGATGTGTGAAGATGAGATGTAGTATTTTTTATTAAATGTATGCACGACAGTTTATACTTATCAGAGTATCGTTTCAAGAGTATTAAGTGAGGAGGTCAGTATCGTAAATTCCAGAGGTCGTTAAGATGTATAAATTAACAATTTAACAATTGTTGTTATTGTTCATCAGACCTGCGATTGCAGTGACAACGCTGAAGAATTATGCCCTCTTGTAGGAATGACAGGTTGAAAGAAGTGGAGTTGATAACCCTTTTGATAGTGTTTTTTTTAATGTATTTCCGTATGTAGTTGGCATACGAGGTTATTGCGAAGGTGTGTTCCGCATTTTATAGTACAGTCGTTGCGTGGGCATGACTAGTTCTGGCAAGGGCATTAAAGTGTGAATAGAGAGTACTCCTTATTTTGTTATACACGACCTGGGATTTAGAGAGGACAGGAAGGGTCACGGTTGTAATTGGAACGGAAAATTGATGATGTCAGCTGATATGCTATACTCGTATCGAGATTATTAAACCTAGACATGTAACAGTATATTTTTCACCTTAAGTGGTCGAATGTATATAAACTATTTTGACACCAGATCAGATAGGAGAGACTGGTGGTGGTTATTTCTGGTGATGTAGAAGATATGAAAGATCACAGTTCACTGCTAGATCAGAGCACAGGCCCGAGTGTATTTAGACGCTATTACGTTGAAAGGACTATAGCTGTTGCTATAAGCGTCATTATAAATTCTTTTAGTGTTAACCTTTATTATTTGCCAATCGAGTGTATAACATGTTAGGAATGGAAAGTTTATAGTTTGTTTAACGTAGAGGTTAGAGTGTTAATGAGTATGTGGTTTGTGTCTTGTTCAGTGCGAATGAAATGAACTCCATTGGGACGTCACAATGCGAGAGTATGAATGTTAGTGTGTGTAGAAGTTTTATGTCAGTAGCATGTAGGATTTGCGTACAGTTCACGTATTTGTCTGACGTGAATCTACTTCATTTTAACACAGTTTTTATTGTTATGGAGAGCACATTTGTGGACCAGGCGGGAATAGCGAGGACTTCTTTAAAACTCGTTTCTAACCAAGGCCATAGCTCGGTCAGGCCGCACAAATGGGGAGAGATGTTGCGAACCACACGGCTCGCGCTCTTTCTTTTTTAAAGCAGCTAGACTGGGAATGCAACGGTGAATGTTATGTCATCGGACACGTGGCGAGGGTCGCGTGCGTCGAGCGCCCATATGTTCTTGGGAGCTTGCCGGAAGAATGTAAATACACAGAGATGTTTTACTATTGCACAGCTTGATGTATGGACACACGCTACACCAAATTTTGTCATTATGTTCGTAGAACGCAGTTTTACCAGTGGCGTAAGTGAAGAGATGAGCGAATGGGAGTGTGTATTTTATTTAGATGTGTGAATGTTTAGCCCTAGTTTACTTTTGTTATTAAATCGTTTAGTTTTATTAGAAGCCATGTCGTCATGATTCATTTTAGTTATAAGGAGATTCAACTGTGAAACCCATTTTAGGTCCAGAGAGGCTGACTACGAGATCCCCGAGTATAAGGTAGGTGTTTTACTGCGAGCCAAGTGTATTTTTCTTGTAATTCACAGTTGTATTGTAATTTCCGCCACGTATATTCGCGAGGGTCTAGTTGGAGGTAGATCCTTGACTTGTATTTTGCGCCGGAACAGTCAGGGTCTACGAATCCAGCTGTTGCTTCGGATATCCAACAAACCGCCTCTAGAATATACGGGGACAGTACCATCCCGGCATTTGCCCGAAGACAAAGTGGGAAACCACGGAAAACCACTTCGAGGATGGCTGATTTGGGAATCGAACCCCCTCTACTCATTTGGACCACCCGAGGCTGAGTAGACCCCGTACCAGTCCTGATACCACTTTTCAAATGTCGTGGCAGAGCCGGGAATCGAACACAGGACCTCCGGGACGGCAGCTAACCATGCTGACCGCTACGCTACGGAGGCGACATATTTAAAAAAAAAATTAAATTGTCTTTCAAAAACTGAACAGTTTTTTGTTTAATTTTCCAAGTATATCTCAAATATTTTTTAAGATATTTTCATAAATGAAGTTCATCCTCTAAGGATTATATGTTGGAATATCTGCCAAGTTTCATCCAGTTTCATCACATAGTTCACGAGATATTGTGTTTTTCCTACCAAAAAAAAAGCAACCTTTCGGGTAAACAGCTTTGAATATTTAACACTCTATTGACAGATAACAAAAGGAATTAGAATAAATGGACAACAAATCCATTGTATTCGCTTTGCAGATGATATAGCAGTGGTTGCAGACTCAGAAAAGGAATTATCCAAGATGCTGAATATACTGTCATCATATTTAGTAGATTTATACCTAAACATTAACGTGAAGGAGACAAAAATATTAGTTGTAAGTAAACATCCTGAGCGAAATCACACCAACAACAAGCTTGCTAACAAAGTAGTGGAACAAGTCACCAGTTTCCCATACCTGGGAAGTTTAATCACAAATGATAACCGCTGCAGCAAAGAGATAAGAAGAAGAATAGTGCTTGCCAAACAAGCATTCAGCAACAAAAGAACTCTTCTGACCAATATACATCTAGATATTGAGATTAGAAAAATTTTTGTGATGTCATTTGTGTGGAGCGTACTCTTATATGGATGTGAATCATGGACAATTTGAGAACAGGATAGGAAACGGCTTGAAGAGTTTGTGGGTCTGGAGGCGAATGCTAAAGGTCAGTTGGACTGAAAAAAGAACAAACGAAAGTGTACTGCGAGAAATCCAGGGAAGGAAACAGCTGATGGTAACAGTACATAAAAGAACAGCTAAATTCATTGGACACGCCGTGCGTCATAATACTTTTCTAACCAATCAACTAGAAGGAAATGTCTTAGGAAAGAAGGGACGAGGTCGACCTAGGAAGCAATTCCTTCAAGCATTGATACAAAACGTAAGATGTGGTTCCTATTGCGAGATGAAAAGACAAGCTGAAGACAGAAGACAATGGTTGAATCGACAAGGCATTGCCTTTAGACATTGATTGATTGATTGATTGATTGACAGATAGGCGCATGGTCTCACGTAATACGCTATATATCTGCCAAAACGCTGAATTTACTTATATTGAGAAAGGTAATGTCTTTAATTTAAACGTAAAGAAAATTGACAACCGGCGGTGTATGAGCCCCCTTCAACATTCAGCAATGATGGATTTGCAGTGCATGTTGGGGGCAGATTGCAGGAATGCAAGCTTCTCATACGCTACTGAAGGAGTTGTCATTTTTTGAATCGAAACTATGGCAGAATTGTCCATGTTTTGATTCTGAACTGGGCAAATACATGCTATTCTCCCTTAAGTTCTGTCTTTTTTTTGAAGCACAATAGTTGTAGATTCGCATTCAGCATAAAAAGTCACATAAGAGTGAACCAAAATCTCAAAGCTGACAAAAATGTAGTTGTCCAACTTTGATACCAAGCTCCTTCCCTTTTCTTTATTGCTATCCTAAAATCTTGATCCCCGAGTCATGTTTACAACATTAAGTTTCTAGCCAGAAGGAATAGAACTGTGATTTTATTTTTATTTTGGAAACATCGCTTACCTGAGCAGTCAGATCATACAGCATTTGATGTTTCATTCGCAGAAAACTCAATCGTTGTACACAATTTGTTTCTGGAGTAGGAACTTCTTTTGATCGTCTGACTACAACGTCATCCACAGTCGGCAATGTTGGTGAGGCAGTAGTTCCCACTTTTCTATTCTTCCAAGACTTTGAGGTATTACTCGTCAATGCTGAGATGGTATATTTATATTCACTTCTGGAGGTCGATTGTTCCTGCCGATCATTCCCATTGTCATTGTCACCATCTTGAGTAAATAATTCGCTTGATATGAGTGTATTTTGATAAATAAATTTCATTTCAATCACCTTGTTTAAAAAATAAAGTCGATGCTTTATGAACAACACTAAATTTGCAAATAGAACATCCATGAGAAATGTTACTAGCTGAATAAATGATCGAGCCAAATAGGTAAGATCGAACAGCCAGCAGTCAAGACTGCCTGAAACGGTGATCAGAAGCAGGACAAGCAAAGTTTCTGCAGTGATGAGAACTCTTACTCGTTGATGTGATTTTGCGCCATCTGGTATGAGACCCTTATCAACTTGTGGTAGCCTACAAAGAATCAGTTGAAAGCCCTTTCTGTTTCTAGTTGCCGTAAAAATCAATATTGTAAACCCAGTAACCAGAAGAAATGCATTATTTAGCTCAACGAGGAACAATATAGTTGATGCTATATTAGGGAAACTGTATAGAATATTGAGACGTAAATTGTATGCCTCGTAACAAACACAGCTGAATGCGAGCGTTAATGTGTATAAAACACCACAGTTTGAAACTGCTATGCCGTTTTCCTCCACTAAATGGTACGGAAATAGTCCTGTCATTTTTAATATATAATAAAATGGGCGGACTGAAGAATAAACATCTGTTGATTTACAACCATTTCGTTTCATTATATCTATAATCCTTGCGTAGATATTAGATAACATTTTATTTTACAGGCTAAATGTATAATTTAAGACTATTTTCTTCCAGAAATTTGTGCTCCAACATCGATCGAGTAACTTCCAAATTAGATTTCCAGATCACATAATCCAATTCTAATGTCTTCGCAAAGAGAATTTCTCGACGTACGAGTAATATATCATAGAATGGTGGTTATTGTCGTTTCTATGTGGCGGAACATCGTGGTCATCTACCCCTATATCTCAGAGAATGTTTTACCTATTATTTAATCCATTCGCCTAGAAAACCGGGATGGTTTTCATTTCATATTTTTTATGTTCCTGGTATTAATTTGCCAATATAAAATGTCAAATTACTACCGTACTCGATTTCACTCACACGGTTTGTGTGATCTTATTCATGATCACGTTGGGCTATTATATTTTAAATGTAATTTAAAGAAGAAAGTGAATCCTTAAAGCCCTCTTACAGTATGTTCTTGAAAATGTAATAATGTTTGCATACATAGAAACTCAGCACATCGTAAGTACAAACAAATCCTATCGCACTACTCAAGTTTGATGCTGAATGGTAAACTATAGATTCTTAATACGGTATTACGAGATTTTCAAGCACAAAATTATAGCTTAAAATGTATACATTATACGTTTGAACGTAAGACGAAAATTAATATCAAACATAGCACTGAAGACAGTTGTTTTTGTTCCAGATGCTAACTGGGGTCGATCTTTACAATATAATAATGATCATTGCTTCTTTATTTTGAGAGTAATTTGTAATAATATTGTTTATTGATTCTATGATCAATAATGTTGAAGAATTCAGAAATTATATCTTTCATAATATTCCCAATAAACCTCACCACAATCGTCAAAATGTTACAGTAACATACGGTATCTTACTACACAATGATACACATCCAGATGTCAAAGACGGTCTATTCCTTCTGAAATAGACGATACACTGTATTTTTCATCAATTCAATGTTAACAGATCGCTTCAATGTAATATATTTTCTGAATGAATTATGACTGTGGGAGTGTCAGCTGTTTAATAATTAAATTCATGTACTTGGCCTCATAGACTGTTTTCCATTTTACATCGATCGTCATTTGTCACTTTTGGTATAATTTATATCGTGGCTTTCAACTTCTACTTGACAAGGAAATTCAATAAAACATCTTTTGTTTCTTTGGAGGGACTAGGACATCGTGGTATTTAGCCCCGTGCACTTGGTTGTTTATGGAATTTCGTCTGATAACCTGTGTTTGTTAGTTGGTTGGTTAGTTATTGTTGTATTAAGAGTTGGAACAGTGAGGTCTGACCCAGATAACCTGTGATAACCCAGGTATTTGAATTTCTCTGCCTGTTTTATTTATCCTTGGTTCACCTGAAGTTCTCTGGGTGCTGACGTGATGTTCGTTATGAACTGTGTTTTCTCAAACGAAATCTGAAGCCCTGCTTCTTTCTGCTTGCTTCTGTAGTTGACTGATTTGTTTGATCGCACATATTATTATTATTATTATTATCATTATTATTATTATTATTGATGCGGTCTTGTGCATCTTCAGGAGAGACTTAAGCCACATGCATATCCTCTCGCAATGTGTCAAGCCGGTGCTTCTATGGTCGCCCTAGTGGTCTGCGGCCCTCAGGACTGATCCAACGGAAGAACCGCTCCTGCGTAGTACGTGACAAACGGTTCCTCTCTCATCTTCTCAGGGATTGGGGCCACGCCAAATGCCATTCGAACATCTTCATTTCAGATGTGGTCCAGTGTTGTGAGTCCTATTGGCCAGAGAAGCCTCTTCATTTCTATGACATGGAGTTGCTGTTCATGTCTGCTTGTGGCTGGCCAACATTCGGTTCCATACAGTGCCACTGGTCTAATGATGGCTTTATAAATTTTAGGTTTCAGGTACATTGGCACCCTCCGATCGAAAAGGACTCCTGCAACTTGACGCCACTTCATCCAGGCAGCGTTGATTCTGCTTCCAACATCTTGATGATGATGATGATGATGATGATGATGATGATGATAATGATGATGATTGTTGTTTAAAGGGGCCTAACATCTAGGTTATCGGCCCCTAATGGTCTGGGTGGTAGCGAAAAAGACAACGAAATGGAAACCAGAACGAAAATTAAGTGAGACGGAAAATTCTTACAAAAAGGAACTCATTTAAACTACTCAAAATGGAGAGCGGTATTACTCTCAAAAGGGAATTTAGAACAAAAATACTCACAAAAGGAAGAGATTGAAAAATACGCACAAAATGCAGTTTAGGTTCAAAATACGTACAAAATACAATGTAGAATCGAAATACTTACAAAATGCAAATGAAATTCAAAATACTTACATATTGCAAATTAGATTAAAAATACGAACAAAATGCAATTGAGGTTCAAAATACTCACGAAATGCAATTGAAATTGAAAATACACTATGCAATTTAGATTGAAAACCGCCCATTTCAAATTCTAAATACTCAGAAAGTGCAATTGAAATTCAAAATACTTATAAAATGCAAATGAAAATGAAAATGCCTACAAAATGTAGGGTAGATTCAAACTACTCATTTGGATTGGCATTACTTAAAAATGCAATTTAGATTGGAAATACTTACAAAATGTAATTTAGATTCAAAATACCCACAAAATGCAATTGAGAATCAAAATGCTTACAAATGCATGGTACCACCACAAGGTGTGCAAGACGAAGTGTTTTCACGACCCCGGGAATACCTGTGTTTGTGAATTGTGCGATCAGCCCTGTGACCGTTACCACGTGACCAGCTGTAAAAAGCGAGTGAAACCCCTGGTAGACTTTTTTGCATAAGATCCACAACATGGGTTGCTTGGAACATATTCATATACCGGTACTGTACCTTTATGGCCGTATGTCTGCAATAAATTCTTATAAAATGCTTACAAAATGCCCACCATACAAAATGCAATTTAGATTGAAAATATGTGCAAAATGCGATTTAGGTTGAAAATACTTACAAAATGCAATTGCAATTCAAAATACTCAATAGAATGCCCTGCTCCTACATTGAAAGACTTACCAAAAAGCAATTTAGATTGTTAATCCCCACAAAATGTAAATGAGGTTGAAAATACTCGAAAAATGCAATTTAGATCGAAAAGACCTACAAAATGTAGTGTAGATACAAAAAATTCGCTAAAGGGAATTTAGGTACACGGGGAGCCAATTAACAAAAACAGGGCGGGAATCTTAAAGAGAAAAGTAAATATAATGAAAAGAAAAACACCCTGGATCAAATTCCATCAAAAAATATAATACTTCTATTCGGATACTTTAACGCTCAAATCGGCAAAGGACGTCAACATCGGTCCATAGTAGGCAATTTCCCCGCACATAAAAGAACCAACACAATTGGAGAAAGACTCATTAGTTTATGCAGAGCATAACAAAGTCCTGAAATCTACATTCTTCAAAAAACTTCCTAGGAAAAAAACTACTTGGGTTCCCCCAAATCCAGTTTGTGGTGAGAAACAACTTGACCATGTTGCTATTAGCAGATGTCTACAACAGAGATACTCAATGTGAAAGTTGCTAAGAGTGCAGGTTTAGATTCAGACCACTATCTGTCTCTCATTAAATTCAAAATTACACCTATATATTGAACCCTTTATCCACAGGCTATATAAAGGATTCTAATAATTATTCATCATCTTTTGATACATTTCTACAGACAGCAGATATGAGAGCCAGACGGCGTTGGGAAATATTGAGAAATCAGTGGCCGAGAGGACACAATGGTTTAAGCTCCTGTGGTATTTTAGGAAGAAGCATAAATATTCTTGAGACATAGGACAGGTGCAACTTTTAGCGCGGAGACGGCTTGGGCACGTACATTATGGCCTGTTGCTATGAAGGTTGGCGCCAAGAAGAAAATCGAATGCTACGAGACAATTGGTCAATCATCATGTTAACCACTCCCTACTGCTGAAATACATGTAAAAGCGCGCGAAGACATACAAGAGTCTGGGCCAATAATATCAAGACGCCTTGTTTTAGCGGCAACTCGGCTTGATAACGCATCCTGGTAAAATTAACGTGGGAGTTATCTACAGATTAATTCCACGATCGATTCGAGCCGGCTACAGCATAGTCGTAACCTCCACACTGCTACGAACTCAATGATACCGATCGCATGCTAGTCTGATAATTATTATGGAATATTTTCTCATAAATCCCCTTCCACACCTACCCTAGTCAGTTTCATTTATAAGGATCCAGGATGCTTCGAGAGAACACTTATTTTCGTGCGTCTGAGGACGTAACGTTCACTCACTTATTTTTGTGCGTCTGAGGACGTAACTTTCACACTCTTTAATTCGTGCGTCTGAGGACGTGACGTTGATTTTTATTTGAACATGGAACAGTTTTGTCAAGTTATAAGTGTAACTTCAGTGATTTATTTGTAGTCCCAGCACTATCAGTAGGACCAGTTCATCGAAATAATTCACCAAATCGACTGTCAAGGAATTTAGTACTTGATAGGTGAATGTAGTAGGAAATATATCGTGTGTGTATCTGACAAAACTTTATTTAATTCAGCACGAGATGACGTCTAGGAACGAGACCGGATCTTGGAACCAGCAGGACATTTGCCAGAAGATGTCGATGATGAGATAAATATCTTAAAGGAGATGGATGCAGACGTTTCCTTGACGGTGTTTTTAAAGGATTGAGTACAAATGAATTTATTTATTTATTAAATCAGCTATGGTATTAAGGGACATATTGTAGATATTTGTTTGCTTGTTTGGTAATGTAGATATTAGTTCTTGTTTTACTGACTCATTAAATATGGGACAAGCCGAGCGTTGTGTAATTTGTAAATATTGTGATTTGTGTTTGTTCAACTTTACGGGGCAACGCGCAGCCCGTGCTCGCGTTCGCTTGCGTAAATCGCTGTCAAGCATTATTATTCGGAGGTATGCCATATAACAAAAACGGAACTGAATTAATTTTGAGATTAAAAATAGAATTTGGAGGGTAAAGATTATTTGTGAGTAGAATTTTATGACGGATCAGGATTATTTTTGATATTTGCTTTTTCAGCAGATCTGAACGGGATGGCACTTGCACCCGAGTTTTTGTTGTGTATTTTTTAAATGTGTAATTGGACGCAATATTGTTGATCTGTTTTGAGCCGACCCAGTGATATGTTTATGAGAGTCAGTCCAAGCTTTTGGTGCGTTGTGTGATTTTTATGATGTGCTAGCGAGAATATATCATTGTGATTATTCTGTCTTGCTCCACGTCAGCCCAGTTCATGACCTCGCGAGGCTGGACTTGTGGTATATATTTGTGTTTTCTTGCCATCCAGGGGATGAGTGAGATATGTTTGCGTTTCCAGACGGAAACTGCACCTAGCTTGAGCGACTGAGAGAGATATTGGAGACAGCGATGACTCATACAAGAGGGGCGCGCTCAAATCAGATAACGCGACTTGTCATTAGTAACAGGCTTGGTTCCTGTTCTTCAATTTAAGACGTTGTTTAAATTCACAAAACCTGATCGGTTATAATGAGTATTGATTGATTAAATGGGTGCTGTCCATAGTTGTAAGGTAGCTTCCAAAAATCCTGTTTGTCTGGCGTTTTATATAAATGTAAACATAGTTTTTCAGCCGTTAGGCTTGTATTTTGTTGTTGTTGGTTCAATTTTTGTGTGTTTATTTTACGCGTTCAATGACCCGTGTCAACCTAGGGTGCGCGAGGCTATTTCTGGCATGCTCTTTTTGTTCATTTATGTGCTCTGGCACCAGCTATAATCTCGGGGAGATTCTTCATCTTTTTATTATTAGATCTTGCATGTGTCAGTAGTAATTATAGTGTATTAATTAAGGGTGGGTCCCATAGCCATAGTGTGATTTAAAAGATGCAACTCCGTGAGTAACATGACTGTTTCAGTTGTAAACGGACTCGCATCAGTACTCAGTTTCTTAGTAACGAGCAGTACACCACACATTATATAACTTCTTGACCAGGAAAAATGGACTTGTATCCATATGTTGTGACGAGTGAGTTCTTACAGCTCAAAGTTTATGTTATTATTTATCATTTTGAGTGAAGCTGTATTCACATTGTTTTGTTGTGACGAGCGAGTTCATACCGCTCAGTAATATTATTATTTATTAGGGAGTAAAAGTCAGGGAGGATTTCTTTTATTTATTATTATTATTATGCACATAATTTTCAGTCATTAAATATCTTTTATTCTACTTGTTATTCCTTTTATTTCTAGCATAGCCTCTGCCATGAACCTTTCTATTCATTAGAGCATGTTGTTTTAAGCGAACTTTGCTGTATAACGCAGTCTGGACTGAACACGACCCCGTAGATGAATCTTGAGAAAACCATGTTTAATTGAAGGGTGCAATATATATATAAATAAAATGATGTTCGTTTGTTCGTCTTTTATGCGTTTATAAACCATTCATCCGATTGCGAACAAATTTTGGTGAGTTGTTGTGCAAACTTCCGAAATCATTATAGGCATAGTTAATCCAATTTGCAACAGACAGCGCGCGAGTAGTTTAACAAATGAGTGTTGGCGATGCGTTCATATAGTCTACAATTCATCCGATTGCGACCAAATTTTGGCGGGTTGTTTAGCACACTTCCGGGAAAGTTATGGGCATAGTAAATCGAATTTACAATAGATGGCGCGCGAGTAGCTTCAACAAAATGGTGTGCGATTCGTTTCAACAAAGACCACCTGCGTTCATATACCATTCATCCCATTGCGATTAAACTTGGGTGAGATGTTGTGTACACTCCACGGAAGGTTTATGGCTTAGTAAATCCATTTTACAATAGGTAGCGCACGAGCAGATTCAACAAATGAGCGACGATGCAGGAAACGTTTCAAAAAAGATCAGTATGCATTCATATACCATTCGTCCGATAGCGATGAAACTTGGGTGAGATGTTGTGTAAACTTCAAGGAAGGTCTCTGACTTGGTAAATCCATTTTACAATAGGTGGCGAACGAGTAGATTCAACAAATGAGTGACGACGTGCGAAGCGTTTCAACAAAGTACCGTATGCGTTCATATACCATTCTTCCGATAGCGATGAAACTTGGGTGAGATGTTGCGTATACATCAGGGAAGGTTTCTGGCTTATATCATCCACTTTTCAATAGGCAGCGCACGAGTAGATTCAACATATGAGCGACAACGTGCGAAGCGTTTCAACAAAGTTCCATATGCGTTCATATACCATTCGGGCGAAAGCGATGAAACTTGGGCGAGTCTTTGTCTACACTCCAGGGAAGGTTTCTGGCTTAGTACATGCATTTTACAATAGGTAGCGCACAATTTTATTCAACAAATGAGCGACGGCACGTGAATCGTTTCAACGAAGTACCGTATGCGTTCATATACCATTCATCCGATTACGATGAAAATTTGGTGAATTGTTATGTGCACTCCAGGAAAGCTTTCTGGCTTAGTAAATCCATTTTACAATAGGTAGCGCACGAGTAGATTCAACAAATGAGCGATGGTGCGCGAATCGTTTCACAAAGTCCCGTATGCGTTCATATACTATTAATTCGATTGCGATGAAACTTTGGTGAATTGTTGTGTACACTCCAGGGAAGGTGTCTGGCATAGTACATGCACTTCACGATAGGTAGCGCATGAGTAGATTCAAAAAATGAGCGATGGCACGCGAATCGTTTCAAAAGAGTCCCATATGCATTCATATAGCCTACCATTCATCCGATTGCGATGAGACTTTGGTGAAAGGTTGAGTACACTCCAGGAAAAGTTTCAGGCTTAGTAAATCTATTTTACAATAGGTAGCGTACGAGTAGATTCAACAAATGAGTGACGGCACGCGTATCGTTTAAACAAAATCCCGTATGCGTTCATATGCCATTCATCTGATTGCGATGAAACTTTAATGAGTTGTTGTGTACACGCCTGTGAAGGTTTTCGACTTAGTAAATCCATTTTACAATAGGTAGCGTACGAGTAGATGCAACAAATGAGTGACGACGCACGAAGCGTTTCAACAAAATCCCGTATGCGTTCATATACCATTCATCGATTGCGATGGAACTTTGTTTAATTGTAGTGTAGCCTACACTTACGGGAAGGTTTCTAACTTAGTAAGTCCATTTCGCAGTAGGTAGCGCAAGAGTAAATTTTAAAAATGAGTGACAGCGCACGAATCGTTTAAACAAAATTCCGTATGCGTTCATATCCCATTCACCCGATTGCGATGAAACTTTGATGAATTGTTGTGCACGCTCCTGCGAATGTTTCTAAATTATTTAATCCATTTTACGACAGTTTAGAGGCAGTTAACGGAAATTGAAAAAAGATTGTATCCAAAAGCACTTTAAGAAACAAAATTACAATGCCAAAACTTTCCTTGATTGGCATTGCAACGCATGCCGGGTACAGCTAGCATAAAATGAAAAACCATTATCAATCCAAAAGGTTTGATACACAAAAATTAGCTACAGAAAATAATTTCAAAACACTTTTGGAAAACAGAGCACCTAAAACATGGGAACAACTTCAAAGAAACTTAGTACAGACAGCAGAAGAAACCATTCTCCTTAAAATAAAACGGAAACATGCCTGGTGGACTGCTGAGTGTGATGAACTAATCTTTAAAAGTCAACGAGCTTGGAACATCTGGAATGCAAATAAAAATGAGAATACCAGGAACAGCTTTATAGAAGCCCGAACACATACATCTAAGGGACTCAAAAGGATAAAAGTGCAACATATGAAGGACCAATTAACATTAATAGAATCGAACTTCAGACAGCACAATACAAAAGACTTCTACAAAACTTTCAGAAGTAGTTTAAGGAAGTATACTCCACCTAGCTTACTTTCCACAGATCCAAAGACAGAGAAAACTGCATATAATAACCCTGAAAATTGCAGAATACTTGCGGAATATTTTGAAGAACTCCTCAACTGCAATCCACCAAAGAAGACATTTAATTTTAATAATATACTCCCCATTCCTCCATACTAGAAACCACCAACAACAAATGAAATTAAAGAAATTATAAACGAACTTAAAAATAACAAAGCATCTGGAGAAGATAGTCTAGTTGCTGAATTATGGAAATACTCGAGTGACGACATGATCCTATGTTTAACGGAAATTATAAATGACATATGGAAAACACACAGTTTACCATCAGAATGGACATCTGCCTTGATACATCCACTACATAACAATTACAGGGGAATCTCCATCCTGCTAGTGACCTATAAGATCTTATGCAAAGCACTTTTAAAAAGGGCAGAAAAAAAACTCGACCCACAATTGGGAGAGTATCAGGCAGGATTTAGGAAGGGGCGATCTTGTATGGAGCAAATACTAAATTTAAAGAACATATTAGACATGAGGAAAATCAGGAACATGAAATATGTAGTTACTTTTGTGGGTTTTAAAAAATCCTATGACTCCTTTGACAGAAAGGCACTTATTAACATTCTGAAGGAATTTGGACTTGATAACAAGACAACTGAAATAATTCAAGCAACACTAAGGAACACAACTTCCAAAGTTTAATTTAGAGGGGAACTTTCAAAATCTTTCAAAATAAAGTCAGGTGTGAGACAAGGAGATGGTCTGTCACCTCTGCATTGGAAAAAGTAATTCGAGAGTGGAGGAAAGCCATCAATACTAAAGGCGTTCAACTAGGAAGACATCCAAATAAAATCACTGTAGATTGTTTAGCTTTTGCGGTTGACACTGCATTACTTACTGACTTACTGGAGACTGCTGAAGAACAAATTAGAGAATTGAAAAAACAGGCGGCCAAAGTCGGACTACAAATATCATTTGAAAAAACTAAGTTCATGACAAACATCACCGATGCCCCGAAAAGTATCACAATTCATGACAGTTTAGTATGTAAAACAAATTCCTTTAAATACCTAGGAGAGTGGATAATGAACGACTCACAGGAAAAGACAGCAATAGAAACGCGTGTGCATAAATTACAAAGGTGTTTTCATATGACAAAGATATATATAATAAAAAAAACTTATCCTGGAACATTAAATTAAGGCACTATCAAACATTGGTCAGACCTGAAACTCTGTATGTGACAGAAACACTTAAATTAACAAGATTTGGTGATTTAGACAAATTAGAGAAGACGGAAAGACAAATTCTGAGAAATATACTGGGAGCTAAACGAAATAATAACACAGAATATAGGTTACGACCAAATAGAGAGTTATATTTGAAATGTGAAAATTTTGCTGATGTAATGAGAAAGAGAAGATAACAGTTTTTAGGGCACATTTATAGAATGGAAAATAGTAGACTAACTAAACAGATCTTTAACTTACTGGCTAGTTACAAATCCAAACCCACATGGTTAATTGAAATTGACAAAGACTTGACAAACGCCAGAATTCAGGCAGACACAATAGCAAACAGATCACTCTTCAGAGAAGCTATACAAAGGACAAAATTTCAAGAAAGGAAGAAACAAACAACTCGCAGAAAGTGGACTCAAGAGGAGAAAGATCGTCACTCTAGATCTAGAAGGATGGAAGAAATTTGGAAACAAAGGAAATTGAACACAATGGACAACAGCCAAAGTTGATTCATCGTACCCTCCGAATGGGTTATTCGAAAGAAGAAGAAGAAGAAAATGATGTGTACCAGCAAAACTGCAAGAAGAGAATACGAATGAGAAGCACAAGGCAAACGCACGAGCGGATATAGAGTTTGGCTCTGGGGGAGGGGTCACAGAATCGAAATTGTTAAGAACAAGAAGTTCCGTGACGAACTAAAGAGCCTACTTTTCTTAAAACTTAAGATTCATGCCAATGATTAATGACGAAATTAAGTTGGTAATATCGAAATTTCTAATTAGAACGAAATACTGTATACCTGGCATAATGTAGCCTAATAAAGCACTACAGTTGGCAGCCCTGGTGACTAAATATAAACTTAGATCCATTTCTTAGGGTACAGAATACAAAATTTGGTTGAAGTCCAATGGAGAGCATGGACGTTACTTGCAGTTAAACACTGGATCTAACAGCGCGCGTAAAATCATGTTGGCAACAATGCCATGCATGTATTGGTCAGAAATAATCTGAAATAATATGATCTATTGTTGTGCCAATTTTGAATGAAATCCATTTGTTAGTATAGAAGTTACAATTTAAAGTTGGACATCTCAGCAGGCTTAGAATCATGTTGGTAGCACTGACGTATATAAGTTACTCCAAATTAATATAGAATCTTCTTCAGGTACTATACGTGTGCATAGTTTAAAACTGTCGGCTTTCATACTTTCTGATATATGGGTATTTGGATTAAAACAAATTGAGAGCCTTTATTAACAGCTGGCAGCCCTGGTGGCTCTTAAGAATACGCTCAGTCATATCTGTTTATGTACACATAGCACATACGAAATTTGGATGAAATCCAATTGATAGTGTAGAAGTTATATCCATTTAACATTTGGACCTATCAGCAGGCTTATAATCATTTTGGCAGCACTGCCATGTATGGCCTCCTGGAAATTAAACTACAATGGAGCTCAAATTTCAAATGTGATTTTTCAGCAGTTGGTAGCACTGACATAATTTTCAAATATGGCCGTGAGATATTCAGGTATAGGTCTTTACTCCTACCAAATTTTGTTACGTTTGCTGCAGCCGGTTAGGAGTTGATAGGGGGACACACACACACAGCCAGCCAGACAGACAGACAGACAGAAGTACAGACAGACAGAGAGACAGACAGACAGACACACATTTGCCCGATCTCATGTCTACTTTTTCCTCATTTTTGCAAAATGTGAAAAGTAGGCTAAAAATGGTATCACTAACAACTCAATCACAAAATATCCAAACGTACAAAACCAAACCAATTTTTTTTCAAGCTACATGGATAGAAATTTGATGCGTTTAGCGCACCAAAAATATTCGTACAAATTGCAACGGCGTGTTTTGCGACTTTTACATCGAGCTTCGAGAAAAGTATCAAGGTACGTTACAGTTTCGGCAAGTCGAGTTGGTACCGACAAAGGGAGATAGTCACAGCTTAAATTGCCAACCAAGCTTGCAGTTTGGACGTCGGCAAAATTTTTTGGTGCGAAAAAAGCCCAAAATTCCTATCCGTGCATCGCTGCACATTCATCGTGACATCACCATAAACATCGATTCGATAATCACAAGGTTTGCTAAACAAAATAGACGAGTTGATTTTGTTATATAAATAATGGTTTTCATATAACAAGTATGAAGTTGTAAATATGTACAGTTGTAACAGAACATAATAATTGCAATAAAGATATGTTCAGTATAGAATAAAATGAAAAAAAAAGTTTTTCAGTTAAAATTCGAAGTCTGGTTATTGTGTTTTCGTTTTTTGAGTTTGCAAAAAAATTTGGTCTCCGTTTGGGGGTGGGGGGTGGGGGGTGGGGGTAATGACCCCCGTGACCCCACCCCCCTTGAATCCGCACCTGGGCAAACGACCAGTGGGCCGACTAAAATAAAAATAAGGCAGATGACCTTGCAGTTCCACCCCTTAAAACAACAATAACTAATTAACTAAAAGAAAAATGCACCAAATGAAGGACGTTGAGGAGGGAGAGCAAGGTTGGGAGAAGTACATGAAAGAAGAGAGATTCATACACTGATGAAGGGAAGTTCGTACAACACACCTGATATATGAGAATGTTTCTCCTATTTCGAACAGTGTGGCATGGAGGCTGATAAATTAATCTCCTTCTTCTCCTTCTTCATCTATCCCTTTTGCCTCTCGGCGTCGGGTCTGCCAGCCACTTTCTGTATTATCAGGTTTATCCGTCCGACTCTTCCGTTTGTTCTCTGAATATGAAATGCTTCACCCGACGTGGGTAATCACCCCTACGCAAGCCAGCACAGTGGAGGGGCTGCCTCCTCACAGCATCTGTGCCTACTGGACTTTTCTGTCAGGGTTGTTCCCCCTTATCTGAGCATATCCCGTTTTAAGGCGCCGGAAACTTGCCCTCACCCCTCCCTTACGGGCTAGGATTTGCTGGTTGCATTGCTAAGCAGAGCCTCCCAACTAGGGCATTTCTCAGTATGTACCAGAGACACCTACTCAGCATTGGTGTCCCCACCGAGGTCCAATAACCAGCCATTCACCGTCCTCCTTTCTCAACCGGGATTGGGACCGGCTATGGCGGAGTTGATAAATTAATCAACCTACATAAAAAAATGCCCATCAGTGACAATATGTAATCGCAGGTGTTTTAATTCCTAATCCATGCTTTAGTGTTACACTTGTAAGCCAATGGTATAAATGATATAACTAGCAAAAAATTACATCCCAATGTACTTGTTTTTAAATTAAACTGACTCTCCCATTGTCATTAAAAAAATTAAAAGCTGACCAATGTCTCACCTGTTTTACCAAGGTTGTAGGGTGTGGTAGCTATGTGGAGATGAAACGATTAGCTCAGGACAGGGAAGCATGGAAGTCTGCATCAAACCGGTCAAAAAACTGAAGACTCAAACAAAAACAACAACAACTTATTTAGTTAAGATTAATTTAATTAAATTAATTAATTAATTTACACAGGAATTGTTTAAAATTATACATTTTAATAGTATTTACTGTAGGGCGTAGTTTGTGTGACATTAACTGTCAAGTCAACAAGTGTTCAGTTTAGGTAACACTAAAAGTTTACACGACTTAAGGGGAGACTCCACTGAAAAATTTAACTTCTCTCCTACTGCATCGATTTTAAATTACTTTTGTGATCATATATATCACGTAAAGATGTTGCAATGTCAAATGTTTAAAGGCCATAACTTGAATGGATTTTGAATTATTAACGTTTAATGTGGTTTTTAATGGCATTTTTGAAAACCAACTTTTGGTACTCAGATATCAATTTTTAAAAAATTCTTCAGACACATTAACAGGACATAGTGTAGGACGTCTGTGCATTTATTTTATGAGAATGATTGTTTATTTACCCTCAGTTCATTTTTCAAATTTCATTTTTTTCTTCAAATAATTTGAACATACATTTCATAAAATCATTGAAACTGCATATCAATTAATATTAATGTACAGTAGTATGCAAATACATCATGACTACATCCTGCAAAAATTTCATTGAGATTGGTTAATATTTAGGATAATAAAGTTGGTATTGAAGTTAGAAAAACAAATTTCACGAAAATGGATTTTTATAAAATGTTAGCTAGTTCAAGACACATACCCGTTAAAATTCTCCAGGACCATATGTTTTGCAAAGAGCCAACTTTGGATCAAAAATATCCGATGGGTGAGAAGATGGTCGTGTTTGATGGTGATAACATGAAACACTATCTTTGACAGCTGTCAGTGGGCCACGCCCCCCTCATGCAGTCCATATATCAAATATTATTTAGACTTATTTATAATTCGAATAGCACCAAATCTTTCTGGAATCGAAGAGAAAACACTCCAAGGGTCTGAAATAGCCAATACAAATTCTTTGAAAGTAATTGAAGTTTTGCGGTTGAGTCTCCCCTTAAGAGAAATCTTGGTAAGAATTCAGAAGAGGTACTTATAGGTAAAGCCCTGCGCGGATGCGGATATCCGCAAATATTTTCGCCACGCGGATATAGTTTGCATTGCTCTGCGGATAGCGGATACGCCGCGGATAATGTATCGAGTAAATTTGCGGATAGTCTTTAGAATACAAACTTACGATAATATTACATATTTGATATTCCAATCTACAGCTTCATGCTTAAAAGAGGAATACGCCCATAGCCCATTGCGTACGAAATATTCAGGCACGTATTGCACTTATACACGAGAAGATCATTTTACTCATATACTTTCATTTACATGTTATTAAGTACCGTATGTTTGTAGTAGGTGGTCTTGACATCTCATCATCATCAATTCTCACTGCCATTATTACTATACTTATGAGATATAATGCTGTCAATAAGCTTGTTAGTTCATCGTGGTGACATCATTAACATCCCTCATGTCAGCTACTTCGCCATCTAAACTATCCTGGAAGATCGGGATCCAAGTTTATCTGTAGATTTATTTCCAACTTGTCACTGAAGCACGTTGGCTGTGTTATTGCAACATCAACTATGACATCAACTAGGCGAACATGGATGGGTCCAAAAGCAGAAGGATGATGACTGACTTGGAATTTCCGGCCAAATGTCAATCCCTTTCTCCAAGCGTAAAGAGAAGTTCACGAAGTGAATGTTACCGTGACCTTGAGTATAAACATCATTTCACCAACATGGATAAACACTCTATTAAAATAAAACAAGGTGAATATTTAATAGCGCGTGAAACAAAGCTCAAATCAACGATAAGGCAGACATTTGGTTAAGTTTTCAAAGGAAACGAAAAGGTGAACGATATGTTTTACCTGTAAAAAATTGTATTCAAACTCAGGATACAAATCGGGCACATCAAACTTACTGAGGCACAAGTGCGAAAGTAGCCAAAAAAGTATAGCCAAATTTTGTCTAAAGCGGAGGTCAAGGAACCTGAAGTGTCATCCAACTTGAAGTCCCATGGAATGCTAACTTGTAGTTCCTTGCAATTAAGCAAATTGTCAGTAAAGACTTTCTCCTCAAATGTCTAAATGTGTTGGTTTAACACTTTATGCTTGATCTAATAAATTAAACATAATATTGAAATATCAGCGGATTTGGATAAAAGTCATGCGGATGTGGATAACGTTTTGTTTATCCGAGCAGGGCTCTACAGGTACAAATTTCTCGAAGTACTGAAATTAACCAAATTACCTGAAGTAATAGCCGGGAAAATATCTGGAGGTGATTGTAGCAATAGATGTTTACTCCTCCGCTGTCTGAGACCCGCCCAGCCATCACAAATATGAACACGACTTATATAGGCAAAGGTCCAGCTCATTCAGCCATTTTAGCATCATGTACCGTCATGCACAGTATTGCCAACCCCACGCATTCGGTGCTATATCGCATCCGGCTGACCAATACTTTTCGCCTATAGACCAATAATGGTTCGGTAGCGCGGTCCTGAGGGCCGCGTTAGCTAATATAATCACCCCCCGGCTTTTGTCACGCACAGTGGGGATAGTCACGCATCAATAATCTTTATCCAGACCAATGGTTTTACTTTTTATTTCATTATTCACGTGTCTTAGTGAATTTTTGTATCGGACATGTTGGCACCGAGATGAGGTAGTGTACGCCGTCAATGTGTCATGGCGGCGTTCGTGAAATGAACAAGAGGGAAAATTATTTATTTATGTTCGACGATGTCGAAATGTAAACATTTTGTCTCAGAAAACTGTATCATAATGAGACTCATTATAGTACAAGTTTTCATTATGATACAGTTTCTCCAGCCAATTAGAGCTCATTCATTGACCAATTAGGAAAGGATACCTTCGCGCATGCGCTCAAAACCCAACATGTCTATATAAATTACCGACATGGAAAGTGCACCATCCATATGTTCGCGTAAATAAACTGGCGAATATGAGACAAGAAATAGCACTGTACCTTAATATCCCCAACTCCAATTTCTACACAGCGCATTGCTTTCAAACGACTTTGGTGACAGTTTGACTGAATGCTGGGACTCATCGGCAGGCTGTAAACATTTGGCATCAAAGAATATGTATGGCATTGCCAAGCACACAGAGCGCAAGCGTCGGTAGGTCAGAAAACTTGGAAAACAGAGATATCAAACCCAGCGCTTGAACTCCGATTACAAAATTCAAGTGACTGAATCTCAACAGATATTTATGAATGTTTATGTTAAAACATATAATAAAGTTATAGTTATCGTCGTATAGAGATTAGAAAACTAGCTTGCGCTCGTTTTATAAACATGCTCGTGTCTTAATTATTGCCATTATAGGATCGTTGCATAATGTAGCCTACTATTACGCAATAAAAGAAATATTCCCGGTGAAGCAGTGACTGAAATTAACTTCTAATGACTTCCAGAAAGGTATATGGATCATAGATAATACATTTTCAATAATCTGCCTTGTAAAAGTTTATTTTTTATTTTTAGCGTATGGCTTTTAGTGCCGGGAGTGTCCGAGGACATGTTCGGCTCACCAGAGTTTGTAGCTGCTTCTATGCGGTCACCGATTGGGTGAGCTACAAGTAGCCTACCGTAGCGTGTGGAGTGTTGTCTGGGGAGGAAAGTGTTATTGTAAGGACGAGGAATTGGAAGGTAGCCTATAGTTAGGGACCAACCCCGACATTTGCCTGGAAGGAAGATGGGAAACCATAGAAGACCATCTTCAAGGTTGTCGGTGCGGCTGGAGGATTCGAAACTCCTCGCCTCCTGGATGTGAGCGACGGCCTACAGCCACGCCATAACGACCACGTCTAACCATTGAACTATAGATACTACTGGAACAACTCCTCCCATGGTAACCCTCGCTGAAAACTGCTTCTTGGTCATCGCCTCCTTGACGTGCTCTACCAGGCGTAACTAGTCGCATCAAAAACTGTCATACCATTCAACTCCAGGTTGCAAGTCAGCTGATATGTCGTGATTCTCATGAAAGGAGTTGAGCTCGTGATTCTCATGAAAGGAGTTGAGCTTGCAAACTCTATGATGATAGCCATGCACGGCCATGGAGTTGACGAAGTACCTCTTTTACTTGTATCTCGCCGTACGTTTACGTCACACTCGCCTCCTTGATGTGCACTACCAGGCGTAACTTGTCCCACCAAAAACCGCACTTTTCTACCATAAGGTCGGCATTCCAGTAGTATCTATAGTTCAATGTGTCTAACTCACTCGGCGTAAAACTTGTGAAAACAGATATGAAATCTCATATTAATGTATAAACGTGCACAATCCAGTCATCCGACGATTGGTTTTATTCGAAATAGAAGTTTCATCGAATTATATGCTTTTATTGTTTGTCTCTGGCGGGGATTGATCCCCCGAATCAACCCCCATAGTTAGGTCACTGGTTGGGACTGTGTAATAAGAAGGTGACCTTGATGTCTACACCACTGCCATAGATACAATTCTCCCTTGCATCTGTATCATAAGCACCAGGTAAGTGCCAACAGCGGCTGTCATAAGATATAGCAGGCTGTGATTGAGCGGGAAGAATCCACAGGCAGTGAACTCTACAAGGGAATGTTTGAGCTGCAAAGAGAAGGCACGTTGTGCAGTGTCGGCACCTAGCGGCAGAATCTGGATTTTGTTGAGTAAAGGACCTGCGCGCGCAGCTTCTTCCGCCGTGTTGTGACACACGCTGGTGATGGTGAGTAATGTCACTAGATGGAGCAAGGAGCGTACGAGGTAGAGTGCTGCTACCTCGCGGGAAGAGTAGTCAGCATCACCATTGTCTATCTCCAGCACAATCAACAGCACGGCGTACAAGCACCACAACAATCCGACCTGCAATAATATTAGAACAAGGAGAACATTCTATTAACCATGAACACCAAACATTCCTAGTTTACATTTCTCAAGAGATACAGCATGTTAGAACTTGAACAGAAAAATATGGAGTATGTTAGGGGCGTATATAAGGGGGGAACTGTGAGGGCTCCGCCCCCCCCCCCCCCGGAAAATTGCCAATAAAGTGTTGCTTTGGTACAAGCATAAAATAATTGTAAATTTGGTTGTACCCTAATCTTAACTTATTGGCTAAGTTATAAACAATGTTAAGATTAAAATTAGACTACCTCGTAGTTTAGTGGCTAGCATTCTTGGCTGCCGCCCTGGAAGTCCAAATTCGATTCCCGGCTCTGCCAAGAAATTTTAATTCCGGTCTGAGGGCTGGAACGGGGTACACTCAGCTTTTGTGAGGCAAAGCGGAGAATTCCACAGTACGGTACTTTTGAGAAATAAATTATTAATTTGTATAAATAAATAACTGTCTAACTTTCTGCTTAATAAATTGACAAATATTTAGATATTTGCCATTCATACTCCATAGATCATAATAGAACATTCATTAAGTGAGTCGTCCAGTTACAAAACTCGTTTAATCCACTTGTGAATAAGAATCATTTTCATGAGAAACGTTTCTCTGGACTTTGCTTTGCGTATCTTTTGTGTTTGTTGTTTTCTACATTTTGCTTTGTGTTTTTTGTTTTTTGTTTTCTGCTTTTGCTTTTGCTTTTGAATTTTTTATTTTTGCTTCGTGTTTTTTTTGGTTTTATCTTTGTTTTCTGGAAAATCAAAATAAAACAAAAAAAAATAAACAAAACAAAATCAAAATAATACAAAACAAAACAGAATAAAAGAAAATAAACAAAACTGAATAAATATAAAATAAAACAAAACAAAAAAATAATAAAACAATTTAAAACAAAACAAAACACTGATAGTCAGTCTGAAAGAGTAGAATTAATATCATTTTAAATGCTGCGTGAACTCCGAGTCCGTTTGCAAAAAAAAAAAAAAAAAAAGAAGCAAGTGCAAACCAAGGTCAAAGGAGGTAGCTGGCTGGATGACGTCACGCTCTCCGGAACGCGCGGGGAAAGGAGGAAGCTCAAGCAGTACTATGACGTCACAAACCTCAGTGCATTCTCGCTACATTTCGTCCCGTTACCGTAACGTAACGCCAGACCCCAGCGAAGTCGACATAATCGTTTAAATTGATAATAAAACGAAATAAAATAAAACAAAACAAAATTAAAATAAACAAAACGAGATAAAACAACATAAAATAGAATAAAGTTAAATAAATAATTTACGACATGATCCTTATTCACAAGTGTATTAAACGAGTTCTGCAACTGGACGACTCGAATATAAAATTTTATTTGTGTGTTGTGTTGTATTTTACAACTTTTATTTTGTATTGCCACAAATTGTAGGTTACATAAACTTAGGATTTTATAATTAACTCTTATCTAAAATAATTACACAAAGTTATATGCTCTAAGATATTGGTTGATGTTTCTGAGTATTTTTCGGTGACAATCCCCTGAGAATATTCACAATTTTCCATGATAGTCAGCACCCCGCGAAAAATAATTGTATATACGCCCCTGGCAGTATGGTACGAAGATCAGCATTTCAAAGACGATGGTTATGTCGGTAGGGAAGAAAGGCAAGAAAATAGAATGCCAGGTAGTAGGAATTAAATTCGAGCAGGTGGAACATTTCAAGTACTTGGGCTGTATATTCCCTCAGGTTGGTAGTATGGGGAATGAAGGTGTAGAAAATCCAACGTAGTGAGTTCTCAGTGGCGATCTACAGTATTCTACAAGAAAGAAGTTAGAGTAGTGACGAAACTCTCCCTACATCGCTCAGTATTCAGACCGACCTTGCTGTATGGAAGTGAGAGCTGGGTAGATTCAGGATATCTCATACATAAGCTGGAGGTAACTGATATGAGGGTAGCTGGGACAAATAGATGGGAGTAATGGTATGAGGGTACTCGTAATGAAGATATAAAGGCTAAGTTAGAAATGAACACGCAAAATGACGCTGTTCGTATGAGCCATCTCAGATGGTGGGGTCAGGTGAAGAGAGATTACTTAACCCTTTCGCATTCAAGCTCTCAGCTGATTGATTTGTGAAAACGTTTAGCCGTATTTATCAATCTACGCAGGGTCAGACCAATACAGATATTTACATGGCATCTTTGAAACACAAAATGTATAAATCACTAGTTATCACTGAAAATAAGTGATGTATCTAAATCATATGTTTTCAATGATTAAAAAAATATACCAGTGAATTAAAAAGGTTGCAAATTTCATTTTGCAAGTTTTGAAGTAATTTTGGGAAATGGAATTCACAGTCAAAATTATTTAAATAACGAACTAAACAATAAACGAAATATATTGCCTATGATACTGATTAATATCACTAAAAATCCCCAACGAAAACAGAGAAAAATACACGCGACCGTAGTGTAAACACGGCACGAAACTCCGTGATCACATATTCCGGACTCTATGAATAAATTTAGATACAAATTATCGCAGAATATAAGCGTGAGTTAAAATGATCTTCTTCTTCTTCCCTGAAAATTGCTGCTATCTGGCATGTAAATAACGGAATAATCATAGTAAAGACCAGTAACGATGGATCGTTACACTGACAATTTTGGCACGAACAGAAGGTAACGATTGATCGTTACCTTGAAAGTCAAAGGGTTAAGAGGTTAATGAGTTCGGCTGTAGAGGGTAAGAGAAGTAGAGGTAGACCTAGGAGTTGATGGTCAGATTGAGTGTTGAACGATCTCAAAGTGAAAGGTGTAGAAGCAGAGTAGGTCGCAGTACTAACTGCTAATAGGAGATCATGGAGGCGACACGTGTAACGGCTAGCGTTCTTGGCTGTCACTCCGGAGGTTCGTGTTCTATTCCTGGCTCTGCGAAAAAGAAAATTCAGGTGTGAGGGCTGGAACGTGGTACACTCAGCCTCGTAAGGCAAAGCTGACAACAGGAGGGTTTGTTTACCACCTCAGCCATCCTGGAAGTGGTTTTCCGCGGGTTCCCCAATTCTACTCCAGGCAAATGCTGGAATGGTTCCTAACTTAAGGCCACGACCGCCTACTTCCCATTCCTATGCCCAATTTACAAATATACACACTAGTACAGCCATCACACAAATTACACACACACACACACACACAAATACACGGGGCTCTATGACCACGATGTTGCAGCTCCTAAAATAAGCAACAACAGCAATCTTGAGATTGAATAATAATCCAGCCATTTCGACGACAAGAAATAGTACCCGGTACTGTGCATTTGTCGACGCCGCGTTTAGCCGATTTCTTAATCATTTGACGACATTTTATACTTCTCTCAGCATCGTCCTTTATTCAGTATCGTGCTTGTTCTGGATTTTCACTTGTCCCCGCAAACTTAAATGCAAAAATAGCTAACTCAGCTTGTCAACAATGTTATAAAGAAACTGGTTTACAGACCAATCCTCGTGCAAATTGCGAATGGTGAAAACACGTGCTCGCCTGTAATACAGGGCACCCGAGAATGTTCTCCGCAGAGGGTACGTGCAGCTGTGAGTTGTTGAGTCATGAGTTTAGTTGGCTGCACTGTTTCCTTGAAAGCGGGACTCCCCCGTGTGAGCTGTCAGTGTGTATTGCGATAAGCGAGCTAACCTGCATATCTTCAGTGTGTATTACAGTCAGCGAGCGTTCAGATAGATTATTGGAAGAGTGCAACAGTATACAGGAGGTAATGTTTACTACTGAAGAGAGAGCTTTTTTGGTGGAATACGTTTTTCGCGAAGGCGATCGGTTTACAGAAAATGTAAAATTAAGATTTCAAAGTGTCCAAACCGTGATACCGTTCAGGATTTGATAAATAAATTTCGTGTGACTGGCTCAGTTCACGATGTACCGGGAACAGGCAGGCCTTCGCTTTTAACAGACGAAAAACTTGATGAAATCTCCGATATAATGCTGCGTAGTCCAAGTAAATCAACACGAAAATTATCTCAACAAACAGGAATCTCTCAGTCGACAGCACATAAAGCTGTAAGAGACAAGCTTCAGTTGTTCCCTTATAAAGTTACCGTGGTTCATGAATTAAAACAAACTGATTACGGAAAAAGAGTGATGGTTCCAGCATCTGCTATGAATGGCAGTGATGAGTACAAAGTTTACTGTTTATTGTTATGATGCAAGCGGCAGCCGTGCTACCAACGTAACTGCTATAGCTAGCTCTCGCAGACGCATGTAGGTGCTGCGGGGAACATTCCCGGACTCACTGTATAACCTCATCTAACATATGTTCCTCAGTGTGGCGGAGAGACTTACAATTTTGTTTTAATTGCTGATTTCTAAATTTGATGTTTTTCAGTCGGTTAACACAACTGTACCCAAATGAGATGGGTTGTTCCCTAATCCTGAAAAAAAATTACATGAGATTAATAATAGTACATTATGCAACGAACCTATAATGGCAATAATTAAGACACGAATATGTTTATTAAGCGAGCGTAGAGAGTTTTATAATTTCCATACGAGTGTCTTAATTACCATTATAGGCGAGTTGCATACGACTGTTTATGTTCGACGATAATTATAACTTTATTATATAGCTTGCCACGGTGGGTGAGTGGATAGCGTGTCGGTCTAGTAACCCCAAGATTGCAGGTTCGCTCCTGGCCGTGGTAAGTAATTTTTGAAACGCGGCAAAAATACGACACGCATGTCATACGATGTTGGCATGTCAAAGAACCCATTTGAATTCAGTAGGCCGTGTTCATAATGGCAAAATTAATCTCGCGAGTTTCCGCCAACACAATGTTCCTCATTTCTCTACTAGAAAGCGCTATAGTGTTCAAGGGGCTTAGGTATCTAACATCTAACCTCCTTGAATGCCATTGTCAAGGAACAACGAAATTCGACATGCAAGCTACCCTCTGGGTGTCAAATTACAAAGCTTGCACCCGGCATCCGATGCCATACGATATTATTATTACTTTATTATAGGCCATGTTCCAACATAAATAATCATAAATAATATCTATCCATATTTCGCCAGTTTTATGTACCGTACTGAACATGGGACGCAGAGAATACCTTGCATTTGACCATGGTCTCCTCGATTACTCCACTATGACACGAGCCACGCAGTGAAATTTAAAATAGAAGGCCGTGGAAGTCAGCGCAGGTGCGATGCTATCATTACCTAATGGGTTACACAACTGTTTCTTGAGCTCCGATTGGTGAGAGAAACTGTTTCATAATGAAAAATAGTGTTATAATGTCCCTCATTATGAAACAGTTTTCTGCCATATAATATTTACATTTCGACATCGTCGAACATAAATACACTTGGATGACCAGTTTCGATCGTCAAGCGATCATCAACAGATCCAATACACTTAGGCTTTAAAATTTATGTTTGAAAATATGGGTGAAAATATTTACAATATATACACTTATTTAGTTGCAGTATTGGTTGAGGTAATTCAACTCGTCGGTATTTGGTAGTTATAGTCTATGTGATGTTTTGTTAAAATACTGGAAGTGGTTGTTGACCTCCAAACTTGCATTTTTAGAGTGAATATGTGATGGTAGTTAAAAGGTCAGTTCATGTTGTATTGTGCAGCCTACTTATCTGATTGAGTCTTGCGCTGTCCTGGTGAGAGCAGTTAACTTTGTCACTATCTACTATCTGATTTAATTCACGCAGTTAGGCCTATGTGCGAAATAATCTCAATGGAATCAGTGCTCTCTCGGTAATCCGGCAAATATCGAACCAGCGCACTGCCGGGTTACCAAAAACGCCGGATTACTGGAAAATATCGAGAAAAACGCAGATAACATTTGAAAATCAGTTTTAATTACATTGCACTATACAAAGTAAAAAAGTACGAAAATACATCATATAACTCATGTTATTCCTTGCAAGTAGACGGCTGGAAATATGCATCAATTGTCTTTTGCTTTTTACGGTTGAGAGACACTTTGAGAACTTGTTCCTGTAACCTTCTTAAAACTAAGACAATTCTATTGACTTCCATAAATTCGAGTTCATCTCCCCTTCTGACTCTTAAATAAAGTATAGAATGTACTTTCTTTACTGTAGTCCTTATTTCTTTATCTGGAACTTGAGACGCCATTTTCCTCCGCCCAGGCAATTGACGTGGCAAATGAGGCGCTGGCCGCATCGTGAGAGATTGATTGTACAGCCGCTGTCACTTCTCCTTCGACCTGTTCCTCGTCCTCTTCCTCTCCTGCCACTTCCTCCATGTTGTCATCTTCTGTCATAAACTGGTTGTTTTCATCTTCACCGGTAAGCCACACGCCTACGTCATCAGTTGTCAGTGCGTTATCCGGTGAATCCATGAGTTGTTCGTTAAGCACGTCTCGCAGTAGATAAATCTCCCTCTCTTCAATGGCTTTCTTGTTCGGTTCATCTTTTTGGTACTGATCCAGTAGTGTCATGTCCGGCCATAGGGGTTTCCAAGAGAAAATGATGACTTTCTCGTTAAGATTTTCCCAAGCATTAGCAAGCGAGTAAACCACGTCTTTCAGGTTTATTTCTTTCAAGGATTTAATCACACTTTCGTCCTTAGACAACACATTGTACAATAAGCTCTTTTTGTATTGCATTTTAATCGCCTGGATAACGTTCTGGTCCATTGGTTGTAAGTGCGGGGTCACATTCGGCGGTAAGAACAACACACGAATAAAACTGTCGGCTAAATTCAACTCATCTTCACCGGGATGGCCAGGGCAGTTGTCTAAGATAAGCAAAGCTTTTTCTGGTAGTTTCCGCTCCTTCAAAAATCTTTTCACTGAGGGTTTAAAATGTTCATTTAACCATTCAGTGAATACAGACTTATTCATCCACCCTTTGCTTTGGCTCATGTAATCGACAGGAAGTTTGATGTTTTTAAACGCCCTAGGACTCTTCGCCTTACCTATGACTAGCATTGTCACCTTATGTGCACCGCTTGCATTTGAACAAGGCATGAAAGTGACCCTATCCTTAGCCAATTTTCGTACAGGAGCACTAGCTTCTCCACGATGCACTAATGTTTCTTTGGTAACAACCGCCAAAATAAACCGTTCTCGTCCGCATTGATAACTTGGTCAGGAGTTAAATCCATTTCTTGGATAACCTGTTTGAACCTTTCTTTATATGGCTCAACAGCGCTTTCGTCACATGAAAGTTTCTCACCCGTTGAACTTTGCAGTCAAATTCCATAACGTTGTTTGAATTTCGGCAACCATCCCTCGCTGGCTTGGAAATCATTCTTTTTTGTAATTTTCCGGTAAAATTCCCCAGCCTTTCCTTTAAGGATTTCACCAGAAATTTGTGTATGCCTACCACGTCCTTGTAAAAAAAAAACAAGCATAGAGGCTATCGTCAACTTTAGAATTTTCACCAGTTTTCAATATCTGTCGTTTACTTTAAAAAGTTTATTCGTCTTAAAAAAAAACTACTTTATTTTTTCACTGTTTTTTCTTGTCATGAGCTGTAGCTCGACCAACACCGTATTCGTTAGCAACACTAGTTAACGTTTCGCCCTTTTCAAGCCGCATTAGGATTTCATGTTTATCTAACAAAGATAGAGTTTTATGTTTACGTTTTTTCTGCACGGATGCCATCTTCAACACAACACTACTACAGTACAACTGTCCTACACTAAGCACCTGAGGGGACGTGCGTGAGTCATCGTTTTTGGCGCCAATACATTGTTTACTCAGACACCAGTCTAAACATTGTACAGTAATGGGGACGCATTATCAAATCAAGTGTTGAGCTCGTACTCGAATACAAAACGCCGGATTAATGGGAATGCCGGAGAGCTGAGATGCCGGATTACAGATGGAGAACTGTGTACTTAAATAAAGTTTGAGTTTTGAAATGACTTTTTATTCTTTTGTAGGATTTTGATTAGTACTTTGTTGTTTTTTCATTTGAGGGGTTTGAAACATCTTGGTCATCAGCCTCGTGTAGTTGAGTGTGCGTTGAACTTGTATGATAATATATACCGTATCTTTGAAGCTGTTTTTCAATCGGTCAACACAATGAAAAACAAATTACTGGACATTCTAATAACAAAGCAAATCAAAACAAAACACAAAACAAACTTGTGTTTCTTGACAATGGAAATCTCAATAATTCTGTAAATTTCTGTTCCAAAAATAATCTACTTACCATTGTTGAAAGCATCACCAGCAACATTTGAAAGCCGTAGGCCAAGTTGAGTAACCTGGCAACATCGCACAGAATGCTATGAGTTGCAGACAACTTCTTAGTCTTGATTTCCGTGCCAGATGAAGAGTCAGTGTCGCTATCAGAATCTTCTTCAGGACTCACCCAACCACTGATCAAAACTTCCAAAGATGGAATAAGTCCTTTTACACCCAGCTTATCACTAGTTGGTTGAAAATTATGCACTCTATTATGACGTCCACAAACTAGTGTCCTTCCTTTCAAGTGAGTACTTTGCCTGTAAGAACCTCTTAGTATGTTTTCATTGTGTTCAATAAAATTGTGGAATAATTTTGATTGTCCAAAACTTTGATCCATATCAGTTTCATATGTGTTAATGTCATCCTGAATGTATTTTGATTCTTCTGGTTCAATATAATTATTCTCCTTCGTGATTCTACTCGAGTAATCAATTTTTTTCACGTGAACTTTCGGCATCACGTTGAATAAATTAACCTTTCCATTCATTTTCCTGTTTCTGCGTAACGTTCGCCATGTTTCATGTGAAAATAAAGAGTTGTATGACAGGGGAGGAGCTTTAATGTTTGCCAGCCTGCTGCCAACTGAAAGGAGTTCCCAGTCTAAAGGCAAATCTGATAAAAATCCTCCTTTATCAAGCCCAAATTCCGTTAGCAGTTGGCAATTAAATGCCTCAAATCTCTGCTTTAGGACGAAGACAAAATCTATGAATTGGATTTCCATTATAAGATCATAGACGCCAATGATGTATCCAAATAAAAAGGCGAAGTTATAATAAGATTTGTCAAACAACCACGTGTCAATAAAATAGAATGCAGTCATGAAAGAGATGGAACAAGACACTTGAATTAATACTAAATATTTCAACTGTTTGCAATGCTTACGTCGATCAAAAACCAAAAACTGATCAACATAATGAATTTTGTTAAAAATTTTGCAAAGAAAAGGTCGGTTAAAAGTTGTGTTCAAAAATATTGATACAATACAGGTGACAAATAAGCAAATTGCTTCCATAGCATGAGGAATGGACACTGTGAAAAGAAAATGTGGGTAGAATTTTGTCACACACCAGTTTAATGAGTAGACTCCACATGAAAATAAAACCAACACTATTAACACACCATAGATACGATAGTATATATTAGAACGGAAGTTCCTGGTACCCCGTGTATGATGGTCAAATGCATACGGTGCCATCCCAATCACACGGGACACATAGAACAGTGGCTTCAGAGCCGAGAACAAGTCATCGTCCATTAAGACAGGCACCATTCTGACACCAGATGTACCTTGAAGTTATTAAATGTGAAATGTGGTGTGGTAATTTGAATTCCACGATTTTTATACTAGTTCCACATGTGACTTAGGAAAATATTACGATCATACAGAAGGCCTATTAAATGTATGTTCAGATTTTCTGACGTTTTTATGCAATTCCTGAATGATTTTCGCCATAAAATTCATGTAGACTAAATGCTTTACCATGCATATGTAGGCCTACATCTGACAAATGGCCACGATTTTGTCGCTGTTCCAATTTGTTTTATCGAAAAGCTTTAAATGTAGGCCATTCCGTTCATGATCGATTAAATCACAACAAATAGATTACATTACAAAATATCGAACACTCCCCGCTAAAACAGGCGCTTCCAGTGGCTAGGCCAAAGATATACCGCTTAGTGACTATGCTTTCTGTAAGAGATTATACAGTAATGTCTGGTAAGCAATGATCACGGGATGCTTTCCGCTGGCTATGAACACGTTATTGCACTGTTTTTACTACTTTTTCTACGTAGAAGTATTGCAAAAGAATTCAATCTATCTTCTTTTATAGCATTCATTTTCAATAAAGAATTAAATTTAAATAATCTAGAATGATGTCTGTAAACATAGGTTAGTTGTAAGGTCCAACCGCTATGTTGCGACCCTCCAGCTTGCCTGCTAGATTACACAATGCCTTGACGCTCATTTCGAAGCTAAATAACGTTTGTTGCAGAATTCTGCCACAAGGGGTGCTTTTAAGTGTTCGGTATGGGGGTAGTAAGCAAAGCCCTCAGAAAGTGCGAGATTGGATTTGACGTGAGCTTTGCCTACTTGATTCATATAACAGAAGGCTTTGTCCAAGCGGATCTGGGACGTGCATTCTGATGCAGCAGGCTGTGGACTGAGAGAAACATTCGATAGAAGGCGCTGTTGTTTGCACTAAATCTTAATTAATTATTATTATCATCATAAATGCCCGCAAGTAGTACCAAAGATAAAATAAAATAGCCCACAATTCAGTTCGTGTAGTAATCTAGGTTGAATTTACTACGATTTGCACATTGCAAAAGATGGTAACGTTCACAATTTCGGTTTCAGATCTCGCAGACGCAAGTCGAATTTGGTTCATGGTAGAATTTCGTCTTGCATATTTTGTGGTGGTAGCCATGCCCAGCCATAGAGTTACGGAATGTCGTAGATCTTGAATCTAGTAGTCAGTGGTGAAGTTCACTGAACGACCGCGTTTGTCAACGATCCGTCAAATGTTTAGGCTCCGCTAGACTGGCATTATTGGTGAAAATATTTGTAATGGTGACAAAACAGACACCGAACTAGTCCACAACGTTCTTCCACCGTGTCAGTTGAACTAGTGCATGATATTTTGTTGTTCTGTGCAATAAGGGACTATTAGAACACTCGATCAATCAACATGATATTTTCCCCAGATGTTTTTGATAGCCTACGTGAGAGAACACATGGTGACGCATATTGCAGGCTATGGGTTAGTGTTTTCCATTAATTATTATCTTGTTTGTCACAGCGAAAGGAGAGAATAACAGTTCATTAAACTGTCTACCTGTCGTTAATAGGTCATTTATCTTGGCTTCTGTTCGTAAACACATTAGCGATGGCTTTTCTTCCAACGTCTCAAGAATTATGGCGAAATAACCTCAATGGAATGACTTAAAGAAAGTTTGAGTTTTGAACGACTTTTCATTCTTTTGAAGGATTTTGAGTAGTATTTTGTTGTTGTTAAATCATTTGAGGGGCTTGAAACCTTTTCGATCATCAGCCTCGTGTAGTTGGGTGTGTGTTGAACTTGTATGATAATATAAGGTGCGTTCAAAAAGTAACGAGCCGGAGGCTGTAATGCGAAAACCGGTGACGACATCGGCTAATCGTGGCGTGTGTAACGAGGTGTGGTTCCGATCAGAGAGCGCAAGGTCACAGCCCGCCGCTAGAGGGCACGCGTGCACGTCACGTGATGATACAAAGCGAGCAGCAGTATGCATCAATCGTCCAACGCTGCCAGTCGCATTGCAAACAGTGACATGCAGGCGTCAAACGAAGAGCAAAGAGGTGTTGTTCGGTTTCTGATAGCGAAAGGGGTAGGGGGAACGGACATTCATCGCCGAATGTCACAAGTGTACCGTGAACACTGCATGCCCCTTGCATGGGTCAAGGCGTGGCACAAGCGCTTCAGGGAAGGACGGGTATCGTTAGCCGATGATGGCCGGTCTGGGGCACCCCGCTGCATTACCGATGACAACGTCCAGCTGGTTGATGCACTCATTACCCAGGACCGCCGAGTGACAGTGAACGCCATAGACGCCGTAGTCAGAAGTGTGCATACCATCATGAAGGATTGACTGCACTTGCGGAAAATGTGTGCCCAGTCGGTGCCCCACAGTCTTCAACCACACCAGGAAGCATGTCGAATGGCCTACTGTCTTGGTCTTGGTTGGACGATTGATGCATGCTGCTGCTCGCTTTGTATCGTCACGTGACGTGCACGCGTGCCCTCTAGCGACGGGCTGTGACCTTGCACGCTCTGGTCGGAACCACACCTCGTTACACACGCCACGATTGGCCGATGTCGTCACCGGTTTGCGCATTACAGCCTCCGGCTCGTTAATTTTTGAACGCACATATTTGAGGCCATTTTTCAGTCGGTCAACACGATATGAGTCAAATTACTGGACATGCGATAAAATAACCTGAAAAAATAGTAAAACTTGGCGAGAGCTACTTTATGGGAGAAAATTCATTAATTGTTGAGAGTAGGTACTCCTCACTTTTCATAACTTTCGAAAATATAGACTATTATTTATGATTCTGGGAGTCATTAGAAGTTGATTACAATTTGAATTGTCACTGCTGCACCGGAAATATTTCTTTTTTACGTAAATAAAGCATTTTTGTTCATGTTCATTTCACGATCAGCGCCATCTTACATTGACGTCAGACAGTACGTCAGACCCGTTGTCACATGTCCGATACAAAATTCACCACACGACACGTGAATAATGAATTAAAAGGCAAAACCATTGGCCTGGATAAAGATTATTGATGCGTGACTACCCCCACTGTGCATGACAAAAAACAGGGGTGTTTGTATTAGCTAACCTACCTAACCATCATTGGTCTGGGCGAAAACCATTGGTCTGCCGGATGCGATATAGTACCAAATGCGTGGCGTTGGCAATACGGTACATGACGCATGGAGGAAAGAAAGGAAGGAGATGCCTTCGCTGCGCTGCCTAGCGCAAGCTGTTGAAGCCAAACGGCTCGCCTACTTTGGTTGCAAGAAAATGGCTGTCCCTATGTTTAAAGCCGTAAACCACTCCAACTAGTAATGGATTTTAGTGATATAAAACTGCAATGACAAGTCAAGATTTTTTCTTGGATAGGCAGAATACACTCTGTACATCACGGTACTTGGCACAAATAAGCTGCGTTATCGTTTAAAAAGCCAATTTAAATATAAATATGAGAGCACCTTTGCAAGGCTAGTTTTGTAAGGAAGACGCGGCAAAACGTAATAATACGCTGAAACACTGATTAAATTGAATACAGGTGTCTGAAGATGCGAGTTATACCAAAGAAGGAACATCTTGGGAATTAATGATGCCGAACTAATTACGGTATTTACACCAAATTGAGTTTTATGTTCTTATTGGTATTGAGGCATTCATCAGTTTTAGGCCTAATTTCGAGAACAGCCACTTTCACTCATTGGTCGTACACATTTTGTTATTCAAGAATACGAACTTCTAAATTAATATACAGAATAATTAAACAAGATGTTCAGTAAAGAACATATAGCCTACTTTCTCCTAAATGCATGGGTATTGTTATAACTCTTTGTCCTTTTCAAGGAGTATAATTGAATGTTGGTTGTAGTAGCTTGTTGAAATACAACGTGCTATAGGGATATTAAACATGAATATGAGGTGCCCTTTGCTAGTGCTACCTCTGTAAAAAAAAATCATTCAATTCGGTTTCACCGTGTTTGAATTGATCTGGGGAATGGATTTGCACACATACATGGCCGCTATTTGCAAACTATTGGGCTGATGACCTTGTAGTCAGTCATAAGATGTTTTACACAAAAAGGCATGTTGTTGCAAAATCCGGTAGAGATCAAATTATTAGGATGGTCGAAATTTGATTTAAGCTTTTAACATTTGGGTGGCCGTCATTCCATTTCCGTCAAGATGGCGGCGATATAAAACCTCTGTACCAAATTTCGTTCAATTCGGTTTCACCGTATTTGAATTGATAGGGGGAATCGATTTGCACACATACTTGGCCACCATCTGCAAACTATTGGGCTGATGATCTAGCAGTTTGGTCAGAATATGCTTCCCACATAAAGATTTGTTGTTGCAAAATTTGGTAGAGATTAGATTATTAGGTTGGTCGTAATTACATTTTAGCCTTTAACATTTGGGTGGCCGCGATTACGTTTTCGTCAAGATGGCGGTGATATAAAACATGACACTGAGGTGGCCTTTTCTAGTGCTACCTCTGTACCAAATGTCGTTCCATTCGGTTTCACCGTGTTCGAATTAATAGGGGGAATCGATTTTCACACAAAGATGGCCGCCATCCGCAAAATATTAGGCTAATGACCTATTAGTTTGGTCAAAGGATGCTCCCTCCATAATGGTATGTTGATGCAAAATTTGGTAGAGATCGGATGATTAGGTTAATCGTAATTTGATTTAAGCTTTGAATATTTGTGTGGCCGCCATTACGTTTCCGTCAAGATGGCGGCGATATAAAACATGAAACTGAGGTGCCCTTTGCTAGTGCTACCTTTGTACCAAATTTCATTCCATTCGGTTTCACCGTGTTCGAATTAATAGGGGTAATCGATTTTGACACAAAGATGGCCGCCATCCGCAAACTGTTAGGCTAATGACCTATTAGATTTGTCAAAGGATGCCCCCTTCATAAAGGTATGTTGTTGCAAAATTTGGTAGAGATCGGATGAGTAGGTTAGTCGTAATTTGATTTAAGCTTTGAACATTTGGTTGGCCGCCATTACGTTTCCGTCAAGATGGCGGCGATATAAAACATGACACTGGGGTGCCCTTTGCTAGTGCTACCTCTGCACCAAATTTCATTCCATTCGGTTTCACCGTGTTCGAATTAATAGGGGTAATCGATTTTGACACAAAGATGGCCGCCATCCGCAAACTATTAGGCTAATGACCTATTAGATTTGTCAAAGATTGCTCCCTCCATGAAGGTATGTTGTTGCAAAATTTGGTAGAGATCGGATGATTAGGTTAGTCGTAATTTGATTTAAGCTTTGAACATTTGTGTGGCCGCCATTACGTTTCCGTTAAGATGGCGGCGATATACAACATGACACTGGGGTGCCCTTTGCTAGTACTACCTCTGTACCAAATTTCGTTCCATTCGGTTTCACCGTGTTCGATTTAATAGGGGCAATCGATTTTCACACAAAGATGGCCGCCATCCGCAAACTATTAGGCTGATGACCTATTAGTTTGGTCAAAGCATGCTCCCCCCATAAAGGTATGTTGTTGCAAAATTTGGTAGAGATCGGATGATTAGGTTAGTCGTAATTTGATTTAAGCTTTGAACATTTGTGTGGCCGCCATTACGTTTCCGTCAAGATGGCGGCGATATAAAACATGACACAGAGGTGTCCTTTGCTAGTGCTACCTTTGTACCAAATTTCGTTCAATTTGCGCTCACCGTGTTCGAATTGATAGGGGGGGACAGACATTCAGAGTCCACACACTCACAAACACACACACACACAGACTCACACACATACACTCACACAGTCAGACACACTTTTTTTTCGCCCTGTAGTGATCTCATAAGTCTACTTTTATTTTTTGCAAAAATCGAAAGTAGGCTATAAAGGACGCATATTTGCACAAAAATACGGTATAGCCTATACGTTTCGGTACCGTACGGTATTTTCTTTGTGGGGGTAGGAACTCGACGATTAGCCTCGAATTGATTAATTACGTAGGCCTACCGTAATTATTGACCGACTGCCATTTGATAATTTGGGATTTCCAGAGGAATTTTTTTTTTTTTTGGTATATAGGGTAGGCCTACACATGCTGAGATTAGAATTGAAGAGTCTTTTTTTTTAAATAACTTATCACTACAGTTATTACGTTTCCAAAGTTGCATAACCGGAGCGCGATAAAAACCAGGGCCAAAATAAGGTTTAGCCATGCACAATGCCTCAAGCAAGTCACAGAACACCGAATACGAGTTAAGGTTGCAGCGCTTGGCTTCACTCATACGAGCTCAGGGCATCTCCTCTTATTCTTTCCTCCATGGCATAACGGTACGTGATGCTAAAATGGCTGAAACAGCTGGACTTTTGGCGTAGATAAGTCGTGCTCATATTTGGAAAGGCTGGGTGGGTTACAGACAGTGGAGGGATAAACATCTATTACTATATCATCTCCAGATATTTTCCTGACTATTAATTCAGATAATTTGCTTGATTTCAGTAGTTTAAGAATTTTATAGACAGGAGTACCTTCTGTAAATTTTTAGCGAAAATTCTTCAAGTACTGAAAAATGAAAATCCACAGCCTGCTTCCAGTCTCCGACCGGGTCAGGAATGGAATGAATGAAGCCCCCAACTAGCGGCGAGGATATGAAATGTGCCGGTTGCCGAGGCCTGACGCACTCCTCTGGGGCAATGATTAAATGAATGACAGATGAAATGAAATGATAGTGGAGAGTGTTGCTGGAATGAAATTTTGACAGGGAAAACCGGAGTACCCGGAGAAAAACCTGTCTGCCTCCGTTTTGTCCAGCACAGATCTCACATGGAGTGACCGGGATTTGAACCACGGACCCAGCGGTGAGAGGCCGGCGTGCTGCCGCCTAAGCCACGGAGGCTTACTCTTCAAGTACTGAAATGAACCAAAATACCTGAATTAATAGTCGGGAAAATATCTGGAGAGTGGAGATGTTGTAGTAATAGATGATTACTCCTCTGATGTCTGTGACCCACCCAGCCATACCAAATATGGACACGACTTATATAGGCGAAATTCCAGCTGACTCTGTCATTTTAGCATCATGTACTGCACCCGAATCCCGCATAGTCACAGCCTATATCCACAAAGATAGAAAAGGATTGTAGGGAGGTCGATACCCGGCCAGGTAGATCAACGCTACCCTACTAGGATAATGACTAGGGAACCCCCGATGCATACCGGTCATGCAATAACACTACCGATTAGTTACACATTTACACAGAAATAAACTATCCTAAACACACATGGTAGGACGAGAATCTCGGCTCTCGGGTGTGAACGGTGAACGTTGAGACTAACTTGAACTCTAGTAACTAATTCGCAGTATCATCGCATGTCGATCACAAGAATGAAATGATGATCAGATTTATAAAAAACGAACAGGCAAACAAAAACTAGTTCCTGGGATTTATTTCCAAACAATTACAAATAATAAAATAAAATAATCCCTATCACCAAGAATAAATAAACATGTTGACTTTAACTAATACACACGTCAAATAAATCTACTATTAGTAGATTAAGTGTATCTAAATATTCTTGTTACAGTAATGTAACGATATTAAATTTCATAAAATGTTTACATAACTTTACAGTCACCCTGTGGCTGTGTCATTGAAAATGGTCTGATAAAAATCAGCTGTTCACTCACGAAATATGAAGTTAACAATTCAAAACCCTACATTATACACGGTGTGCGTAGAATGTAACTGTCTACTCTAATAAAATTGTTATTAATAATATATGGTTTAAATATTTACAATATTTACAAATCTCGTGCTTCACACGGTTTAAAAATTACCATTAACACTGTCAGTCGCGTTCGGACAGCTTCATAGTGTCTCTGTTACATAAATTACAGTTCTCCAATAATGCTTCTACCAACGATAAATTCTCAGGTACTTCCAGTGGTGTGTCATAATAAAAATAAGCCTGAGTATCAAACAATTAAGTTAAATACAGCTTGGAATGTCGTGTCAATAGGATAAAGATCGATGCGAAACTACTACAAGACTTTATACATTACGTGGATCATTTAAAAATACTCTCAAACATACAATTCAAACATCTAACCTCTGTGTTAGCGCTTTCACTCATCCTGTAACAATTCGTTGCACCACATAGCAATATATTCCTTCCTTCCGCAATACAGTGAACAATACTTATCAAAGGCGTCTTACTACGCTCTAAACATGTCATACATCCTTACCTTCCTCTCTATAAACAATCTTCACAACTCCGCACGGCATTACTTCCTTGAAAAACCCATCTTGCTATACACTCATGGAAGAATTAATGATTTTACTAGATAACTACACTAGAGTATGATACCGTTCAGAATGCACTCCTCACTTTCACCTCCTGTCGAAATTATTAAACCTCGTGCATCAAATTACAACAATTACATATTCGTTCACATTAATACAATTCACAAAGTACTTCTTATTCCTTTCATTAGCGCTTTTCGTTCTCTATAATCCATAATAAACTTGTTCTTTCATGTTACCAAACGTTAACAATGTTACTTAATAGTTCGCTCGTCTTTTAGTTATTAATAAAAATAAATGCATATCCTCCCGCTTCTGGTGTAAATTTAAACATATGAACAATTCATATTTAAGTTGTTTTCAACATACAAGACCGCAGGTAGACTAACATATCTCCTGGTCTATTCATCTCAGTTAAACAATATTTATACTTTAATTGTTAATAAATATAGGCATCATTTTACCTCAATTGTCAATACCATGATCCTAATTTATATTGCATATTCGTAATATAATAGTGCAAGACTATTTAGTTGTCTAATAAGTTGTATTCCGCTATAGGAATTTTATAACACTCCAATTGTTATAAATAAATATATCAGATTTATATGAACATCGTAATGTTTGTTACGTAATATCATAGCATCTCACATTTATGCTTTACTTGATAGCAATGCATTATAGACATATCAATGAATACTTTCGCTGTTACGCATAGAAATTGTTAATAACAATTATAATGTTTAAATGTTCTGAACCCTTGCAAAGAAGCTTATGAGACTCAGTTACGGGGGGTGTAACAGTCCATTTCGTAAGTTGTTGTTAAAGCGCTTCTATAACATGCAGGGTAACACATAACAAAATAACATGCAGGAAGAAGTAAATACCAGGGTTAAAACAAATGAATTTAATAACAGATCACTATTTACAACAAAAATAAAACAAACAAAATCTCCCAAATGACTCCCACTTGAATTAATTACTTGCCATAACTAGGCCTAATCTCAGGAGAGATTACAAACTGGACCAAATGTCCCAAATACTTCAATGACATTGTGTACGTGTGCGGCTGTTCTACATGCTTAACGATGAGTACAAATAAATGCAAGATTCGTCACCATCCGGTAAACCTTCAGAGGACGAATCTGCATTGTCTAGAGCTAGACAGACGCGAGGAACCAACTATACACTACTTAAATTAATCCGACACTTCCTACACTAAATAAAACAACAAATAATTTCCGCATGAAATTGGAATCAAGGAACTGCCGTAGCAAAAACATTACTGCCTAAAATTAGGACTTTTCAAAATCAACACAAGTAAATTAACACGTGACCAACAAAAGAAACACATATGACCGCTTGTCATTTTTACAAGTAAATACAACTACACCACACAGGTGTCACAACAAACACACTAACATGAAATGAGTCATAGAAAATCACTAGGATCAAAGCCAACATTTACATAATTAAAATAATATTCCATTCATACGATATGCGATAATTCGTAACAGACATGGCGAACTCCCCAATTAATTATGGTCCAATGACCATCACAAAAAAACAGGTTTGCTAATGATAGCTTATAGGGGTCAGTCGGTCAGCTGGACTGCCTAAGAGATGAGTCACCAGACATAGACGGGCGCTAAGTGGAAATTTGCATATCTGTCAACCCACGTGCCAATAACCTCGACCTGCCGTGGCATGGGTTCGAGTCTCGAAGAAGCGTGCTCCCAAAGCACAATATATACGTGTGCGTGTCAGAATAAAATATCTCAGCATTTCCCCTAGGAAATCCAAGAATCAGCACTGGACAAGGTACAGTAGCCTCCAAGAGCGCTCTGCCTTTCCATCAAAATACAACAACAACAAAAATATATGAGGGCGGTAGCACCACCTACCCCTCATCACGAAGAATCAATACACACACCTGACACAAGAACACACACAGAATCACACGTATGGGTTTGACAGAAACCTGAAATAAATGACATAAAATATTTTCCACCAGCTTGCGCTTCCGATCTAGTCCGTGACTAAAGAACCTGAAAAGGACTCAAAACAAATCTTAAAAATTAGAACTAAGGTGTTCTACAGTTACATCTTAAATTGTTGCACTCGGCAACCCTAGTATGAATAATAACCTGTTCATCAAACATCTTTACAATATTTACCTCCCTTTCCTATGAAAAAAGGAACTTTAATAAAGCGCCACTTATCGAATGTAACGAGTTTCGCATTCGCATGGATAAAATCAAATACACACGCCGTGTACACTAAATATGACTCCAAAGAAAAATATACAACAAACGAATTTGGCCACGCGCCAACGTACATTTACAGATAATAGTGTCGGCACACAAAAAAAATATAAACACAAGAAAAACAAGAATGAACTATTTACACGTTCCCGCGCCTTATCTAACTACATATTGAGTAAATCAATGTTTGTACATCACGTTTTCAGCTTGCAGAACATTAACCTTCGTGCCGGTGCATTTCCCTACGGGAAATCTAGCCCTCCATCGTCGACGTCGTTGTAGAGGCGATGCACATCATTCCAACACACGACCATACAGCAGACATCTTGGCGTAGCTTCTTGGACAGAAATGTTCAATGTTAATAATATGCCTAGCTATAATCGCTATGAGTTACTACTTTCACTCACAATAATGTCCTAATGCGATTACTGATCGAAGACTTTCCCTATCTTAGCATTTGCTTAACACACGCACAAATATCACTCAAAAATATAATACAAAATTTACATAAAATTACACTCTTCAAACTCATCGCAACTGGCTCGAAAACAAGTCTTAAACATGTCTCTCGTGCAGCACTTATCTCGCATAGAGATCTCCACTGCTAAACGTGAACTCTGCTCCCTTGAGCACAAAGTGAAATGTTTGTAAAGTATGCTCATTAGAGCTTGAAAATCGTGACGCAGACTGACGTGAACGTTGCTCACCAGAGCTCAATAAAGTTGTGTCCTAAACAGCTCATCACCGATCAATTTATTGGAAACTGACAGAATGAGGTAGGGTGGGGAGAATTTGTAAAAATAATCTGGAGTTTTCATCTCACAAACTTGGGACTAGTATCAATCTTCATCATTTTATCCCAACGTCTCATTGCACTTATGCGGAATTAATTCGGATCAGCGGTTCTTTAGATATGCATTTCCGCGCCTTTTTCCAGGGTACGCAATTTACCGCGTGGCTTTGGCGTGGTCTCTTCTGATTGGCTGATTCAATCCTGGATCGGTTGAAACTTTACTCATGACACTCCCATAATGACTCCAATTTAGGTGCGCGTTGGTACATAATTTGTCCTTGAACTCGGCTTAACCGGTCGTCTTCAGGAATAACTACCAAGCTTGCTTCTGTTGTATTAGTTGCAACACACTACCTTGGCTCCCCCTTTGTCAATTTCAACATGTACTGCCTGGGCATCAGTAATAATAATAATAAAATCATGAAGACTTATTCATCGACTGATTAATAAGGGTTCAGTTCTTACAATTTGTCAATATTTACGCTCTTCTCCAAAATACAATCTAATCGAATAATCGACTAATCTAAACATTCTCAAGTTATCTTAGCATTATCGAAGCATTCCCTTTATAAAACGAGTATCGTTCAAAAGTGAGAGTCATACAACGTTTCCTTCAGAATTAAAAAAACGAGAAACGCAAATCTAAGTTAAATGAATTAAATAACGTCTCATACGACACATGACGACGCATCAAAAATTACAATGAAACTCTAAAATTTAAGCTATTAAAAGACAAAGAACAAAGATAAGAATATCTACAAATGATGTTGGTCACTTCAAAAATGGGCCACTACTACTACAGCAAAACTACAGACATGAAAAAAAAACGGTTGTTCTACCTTGTGACGTCTTCTACAGCCAGGGAATACCTCTGTCAGCTGTCCTAGATGTTGCGTCGAAGCTGTCATCGTTCGTCTCCCAGCGAAACCAGTTACTGCCAAGCTCGTGGATCAGCGGCGGTGGACTCCTACTCACATGGTCTGCCACCTGTTCTCCAACACGGCTCGAGCTGATAACGGTAGCTGCGTCCTCTTCTCGGCCAGCGGCCTGGAAACTGCGATTCCCAGTTCGATCAGCTGCAAATGGTCTTCTTCTTCTTATCTCTGTCCTGCAGAGTGGTCTCGCCATTGTAGATCCGCAAGTCCTGGGTTGACATCTCGTCCTGGTGAAGTTGGACATCTTGCTTGTGGTGTAGGCATTCATATTTGAATACTGCAAATTGGTGTGCAGTTGTAGCTGTGTCGATCCTTGCATTTCAGAGTCACTTTGACCTCCCAATCCATGGTATAGATTAACCTCCTTTCATTTTACTTAGTTCTCCATAATCTCTTCTTCAATAGACGTATAATAAGTTTCTCCTTCCCGACTTATGATTTCTGCCATCATGTAGACTGTGATGTAGCTTATAATGAAATACTGCTGAATATTTATAAATGAAATAATTGCAGCAATATCGATGCTTTCAGTAGATAATGCTTTTAATTATAGCCTCTGCGTGAAGTGCTGCTTATAGGCGAAGTCTCGTTCTGAAATTGTAATGCTTTTATACTCGCTGTTCTCTCCAATAATGTAAATGCGTTTCGCCGGCTTTTCTTCCCAACATCCTCGGCGATGACTTGGTTGTTTGATGGTACAACGGTGCTTATCGTCCGGGCTAATGCTGTGTTCAAAAACTGCTCCTTTGTTGTGCGCGTGCGTGAAACGCGTCTGCTCGTGGCCAGTCGCTATGAGAGAGTGTTTAGCCACGCTTCTCCTTCACGGCGCGTGTCAGTCCTGGCTTCGCTTCGCTAGCCCCCAACACATGTATATTAATAGAAATATACTCATATTCACTTTATTATTCAATGATTTATATTTCTTTTCAACCAAATAAATTTCATATTGCATTCTACACCTGTAGATGTGCTTATTTCTCTTTATATCTGCCAAATTTATATAAAAGCGATTCCCACAAAAATTATGTGCTATTAATTGATTGGCTGTTGAAATATTCTGAAAAAGGCTCCTGGGTCTAGCCTCTTCTCCACGGGTCGTGTGCATTGCTTTGTTATGATAGCCTTGCTAACCAAACTGGTTTTCTCGTGCCAAACATGAAGCTTTGTATAAATTCCAGCTTCGAATGATCGAGCTCTTCCTTAGTAAAAATCTCATTCACCGGAATATTTCCAAATAATAAATTCCTCAGAATGCTTCAAATTTCTCCAAAATACTTTCATTATGCATCATTTGCATCCCATAATGCATATATATTTATTAAATTATTTTAATTTCAAATTTCCAATTTTTCCTTTCAATGGTGCACAAGTCGTTCGAACCTCGACTCAGTCAAAGGTCCTAAGCTGGGCTGAATTCGAGTTCAGTACAGTATTGCCAACCCCACGCATTCGGCACTATATCGTATTCGATAGACCAATGGTTTTCGCCTGGATCAATGATTGTTAGGTAGCGCGTTAGCTAATATAAACCCCCTGGGTTTTATCACAGACAGTGGGAGTAGTCACGCATCAATAATGCTTTGCTTTTTTTCGTTATCGTTTTATCCTCCAGGGTTGGCTTTTCTCTCGGACTAAGCGAGGGATTCTACCTCTACCGCCACTAAGGGCAGTGTCCTGGAGCTTGAGACTCTGCGTCGGGGATACAACTGGTGGGTGTGACCAGCACTACGCCTAGGCGTCCTGATGAAGGGATGGGAAGAGTGGGAGGGTTAGGCAAGGAAGTGGGAAGGAGGCGGCCATGGCCGTACGGCATTTGCCCGAAGACAAAGAGGGAAACCACGGAAAATCACTTCGAGGTTGGTTGCGGTGGGAATTGAACCCCTTCTACTCATTTGGACCACGCGAGGCTGAGTATACCCCGTACTAGTCCTCATACCACTTTTCAAATGTCGGGGCAGAGCCGGGAATCGAACCGTGGACCTCTGGGGTGGAAGTTAATCACGCTGACCACTATACAACGGAGGCGACCCTTTTATTTCTTTTTTTCACATAATTACAAAGTTACGTGTGTCGTGTGGTGTATTTCGTATCGGATATGTTCGCTACGGGTATGACGTCGTGTAGGACGTCAATATGTCATGGCGGTCATCGTCGAATGAGCAAGAAATAAAACCATTTATTTACGTAATATAACAAATATTCTCGGTGCAGCAGTGACAATTCAATTTGTAATCAACTTCTAACGACTCCCAGAAAGATCTGTGAATCATAAATCATATATTTTCAATAATCTGCATTGTAAAAGTTGAAAAGCCAAAAGTAGCAGTTGTCAAGAATTAATAAAAGAGACAGTCACTCTGAAAGTTTACAAATGCTACAAATGCTGTAAAATGCTAAATAGGCTGGAGGCTTCTCGCTTCGCTCGAAGCCAAAGACTCTGACATGTTAGATGATCAAGAAACACTCAGAACGCTAGAAAGTTACAAGTCATGAGGGAGCTGGAGCGCGCGGTGAAAGGGGGGAGCTGGCTGGATGACGTCACATTCGCCGTACAGAGTCCGCTAGAAAAAGGTATACACTCTTTACGGAACAAAAACTATTTATTTTGTGTTTCTTTTACATTTAAATTTTTATTAAACATGTAGTACTGTCTTCAGTTAATCATATTGTACAGCCCGGGGTGGCAGTACCCCCTGAGAGCCACCCCGCCATCTTTCACCAAAACCACCCCAACTGGAAACATTATAATTCCAGAACATATCTCTACACAGCAAGCGGCGACCACCTAAGCCTTGGAGGTTAGCCAACGGCTTGCAAAACTCACATAAACATTTACACTAACAACTATCTGGGGCAGCCACACTGATGCAATGCTGACCAAGCAGCGCCGAAACATATAAGAATGGAACCCGGACAGGAAGGATTATCTGTTCTGTTCTGTTCTTCGCCAGCGGCCCTGCCCGACGAGGTTCCGTTCCAGCTCTTCACCAGGTGAGATCTAGCGGTGCTCAGGATCCTTATTCTTGTAAACACCTACCCCAAACATTTGTAATTGTATTTCATATTTGTTTAAACTCCCCAAGAGGGACATCATATTACATCTACTGGCCAATAAATACATGGTCAGTAAACTACACGCTTATTACTAATCACACTCCACTTTACATCCTCATACCCAACCTGACCTTAGTCATAATTGCCCGTGACCGTAGAAGCCAATAACTGCATCGTCAGATTCCATTGTGCTCGATCACGCGACTCGAATGCAGAGCGTTGAGTCACTGACTCTGCACATTCATTGAATTGCTCATCCTACTCAGCTGGCAAGCTAGTTAAGCAGCCGGCACTTAGACATTCATCCCCTGGCAGGTAATTGCATCCTGCAGGGACGCCCCCAATAGATTAAGCACTTACACCAACACACTACACTAGTAGTCTCTCCCAATTACGGGACACTGCTCTCATTTCGGAAGCAATCCTCAAAATTAGCACAGATACACTACCGTGTTTTTCCCACCCCCCAACCAAGGGATAAAACATATTTCGCTTCGCTCGAAGCCAAAGACTCTGACATGTTAGATGATCAAGAAACACTCAGAACGCTAGAAAGTTACAAGTCATTAGGGAGCTGGAGCGCGCGGTGAAAGGAGGGAGCTGGCTGGATGACGTCACGTTCGCCGTACAGAGTCCGCTAGAAAAATGTATACACTCTTTACGGAACAAAAACTATTTGTTTTGTGTTTCTTTTACATTTAAATTTTTATTACACATGTAGTACTGTCTTCAGTTAAACATATGGTTACATGAAATGTTCAATATGTTTACCGTTGGCTGCCAGACACATAGCAGAACGACGAGCGGTCGCTGCAATGACGTCCGTCAATGTTTGAATGGGGACCGCTGCTCATGCCGCTGTAATCTCCTGGCGAAGGGCCTCCAGCGTGCGCGGATTACGTCGATAGATTTGATTTTTCACAGTTCCCCACAAGTAAAAGTCCATAGGGGTAAGATCTGGCGACCGTGGGGGGAACTCAATGGGCCCTCTTCGTCCAATCCAATGTCCCGGCAGATTGTCATCCAGAAAAGCTCTTACTGCTACATGGTAGTGTGGTGGCACCCCGTCCTGTTGGTAGAAGACTTCATCATCGGCTCCTTAAAGCGTACTTACAGCTGGTGAAATTAATGTGCGTAACATTCCCAAGTACACTGCTCCAGTGACAGTACCATCAAAGAAAAAGGGTCCTAGTAAGCCCCTCGACGACAGTCCACACCAGACATTAACCCCTGGTAGATTGACCGCCTTGTCCACATGAACATGCGGATATTCCGGAGCCCAGTAGACACAGTTATGTCGATTGACTGTTCCATTAAGTTTCAACTGGGCTTCATCAGACCACACTAACTTCGTCAGAAATTGTTCATCTTGGGTGACCATTTGCTGATACCATTCGCAAATTTGCATTCGACAATCAGGATCATCCTCAATAAGCGCATGTAGTAATCGTGGGATGTAAACTTTCCACTTAGCTGTTTTCAAAATCCGTCGTACACTGGTACTGCTAATCCCCACTTCACGCGCACATTGCGTAGCAGACTTCTGTGGAGAATTAGCAAAGCTTTCCAACATGTGAGCCGACAAAGCAGGACTAGTAGCTGTACGCGTTCTTCCCGATCTTCCTTTGTGAATATCACAAATCGTTCCATGCGTCTCAAACTTACCAGTAATGCGTTTAATTATTAGGCGTGTTGGGGGTTCTGTTTCAAACTCCCTCCTCCATTGACGTTGCACTTCAACGGCATTATCAAATCTGATAAACCACTTAAGAATGTACTTTCGCTGCTCGAACATCAAGCGTGCCCCAGCCATTTCGTTTTCCCACTATCGTGATGTAAGTACCGACATCTGTTGAGCGAAAGACCATACTACAACATTTTAAAACAATGATAACAGTAGACAATGTCCAGATCCCGATATCGTCTGACAAAGAGTGTATACATTTTTTTCTGGCGGACTCTGTATATTGTGAATGATAAGATTTTTCCCATTATTGTAGGCCCTAATTTAAATAAGAAAATTATAAAAATGTTTCGTTAGAAATCAATTAAAAAGTAAACAATTTATTGGACAGATTTTAAGTCATGCACAACCAGACTGCTGCAAGGTTCACACTGTCTGTGGAGTCACTCTTGGAATACAAGTGGATGTGAGCACTGACACACCGACTTTGAAACAAATAAAGTCAAAGTGTCGTTCCCGTTTAAGTGACACACTTTTGGAGGGAAACTTGCTCATTGCCATCTCTAACATTGAACCTGATATTGACAGACTATTGAAAAATAAACAATGGCAAGCACCACATTAGGAGCATTAGTGATAGAGCGTACAGTCACTCGTCCTGCTAGAAGGACCTTCCGGAAGTACTTTTGTACACAGCGGCGCGTCCTTCCAGCAGGACTTAGGACCCTTATGGCAAATGTTTGAACTGGCCTTCCAGCAGGACGCGTCCTTCGGGCAGTACTTTGGGTTATCAGAGCGTAATAATACTGAAAATCTGGTACTGGGCAAACAATAAAACTCTATAAATATTCTAAAACAGCGTAATATGACTCATATTGACTAATACAATAAGTGTCACGTAATCTCTTATTGACTATAAAATGCATATACGTATAAAGTATAAACGTGGTTTCTTACAGTAGTCTACAGAGACTATATAAATGAATAAGTATAAAAAAGTTGTCGAAATTTTTTGATCAAAAATAAGCTATATAAAAATGTATTAAAAATGGGATTTATTTCCCAGCAACTTTAGCCATTTCAAAGAAGTAATATCTAAAATGCGGTATCTAAAATTAACATCTATAATATATATATATATATATATATATATATATATATATATATGAAAAAATGTTCGATTTCTTGCTTTTCGACTGTAGTAATTTCAGTACACATCTATGTAAGTACCATGACATTTAGTGGTATCATAATTCCTAGCAAATAACGAGCGACTCCATGCATTTCCGCTGTGTGGAGCATCGAAATATGTAGCAAAAACATAAACACGGTCACCCTTGCGTATAATCACCGCCATTACTGAACGGTCAGAGCTACCAACTTCAGACTTGCATGCGCTGATTCGTTACATTTCCCTCTTTAGAATGGAAAAACGAACGGTCTTGCCAGCAGGACGCTTCATCCTCATATAAGCAATTGAATTACGTACTCAAATGAGGACCTAACGTCCTGCCGGCAGTGCCTTGTACGTTCTATCATTAGGCTACTACTTGATTTGATGGTCAGTTTGACGATATATTGATTTTCATTTTTTATATACTTAAGTATTAAGAATTCAGTTTTTTTTGTAAAAATACATTTTTTACAACCTTGTGATATTGTTATTTTTATTAACATTTTAAATGATCTTGCCGACTTCGTCGTTACGCTGAGGTCTGGCGTTACGTTACGGCGACGGGACGAAATGTACCGAGAATGCACTGAGATGTGTGACGTCATAGTACCGCTTGAGCTGTCTCCTTTCCCCGCGCGCTCCGGTGAGCGTGACGTCATCCAGCCAGCTACCTCCTCTGACCTTGGTTTGTACTTGCTAATAGACTTTGAATTCACACAGTTCGCTGCATGATCATGACGCTTTCACCCAGTTTTTTTTTTCAGTATTTGTAGAATTTGTAGCATTTAAAATGATATAAAATCTAGTCTTTCAGACTGACTATCACTCTTTTTTTTATATAAATTACTTCTAAACCTTTTTCGAAATAGGAGTAAGTTTTTTTGTAAATCAGTAATTTGATAACTTAATAACGCAGTTTGCCAAAAAAAATGGGTTTAAACCATTTAGAGGACACAAAAATGGAATTGAAAGACATATTTTGTCTGCTGGTAAAATAGGTTATTCAAATGATAGTAAAATTAGCTTTAGTGGTAGGGTTTGGCAAGTGCCTATGTGGAAAGCTAATTTGCGGCCCGCCACTTATTATGAAAAAATAAACTTGGCCCCCACTTATAAAAAGGTTGTACAGATGGACACCCCTGGTTTAGGGGCTGCGACAACGTGGTCATGTAGCCCCTTGATGAACGTGGAACGTACATTTGCACTTGGATAATATAAGGTACAGTATGCCATTTTCACGACTTTCATACCTTATTTGAGATTCTGGGAGTCATTACTAATTGAAATTTCTGTCCATTATCAGTACTGCACTGGAAATATGTGCTAAATTACGTAAATACGTGACTTACGTCGTTATTTAATGTCCATTCAACGATGGCTTTGTCACTGCTTGTCGTTGCTCGACTGCAACTGAAAGAGGTGCATTAGGTGTCTTCAACTTTTACTGAGACGCACACAGGCCTATACATTGACGTCATTTCTCTGTTGCCAATGCTTTCCACGGTAGGTGAGTGGTTATCGTGTCGACTACCAACTCCAAGCTTACAGGTTCGCTCCTGGCCGTGGTAAGTGATTTTTGAAAGGCGACAAAAATCACGGCTTGCATGTCAAACGTTGAGGGCATGTTAAAGAACCCATTTGAATTCAGTAGGCCGTCTTCATAATGGAAAAATTAATCTCGGGATTTTCCCCTTACACTTAAGTTCCTTCTTTCTCAACTAGAAAGCTCTATAGTTGATACTGGAAGGACAGATCGAAGGTCAAAGAAGAAGGGGCCGAAGAAGGATTTCCTGGATGGATAACATAAAACAGTGGACAGGATTACCCAGAATCGATAAATTATTCCACATCTCAGTTCATAAGCAAAAGATGCATCATGTGGTCGCTAACATCCATTATGGATAGGCATCCGAAGAAGAAGAAGATAGTGTCAAGGTACTTAGATATCTAACCTCCTTAACTTTCATAGCGCTCCAAAGAACGACAAAATTCATCAAGAAAGCTGCCCTCTGGGCGTCAAATAGCAACGCATGTACCCGGTACCGAGGCCATACGATATTACAGGGCGCCAGGAAATGTTCCACGCAGTGACTGCCGGCTTCTGCCAGAGTTATCATCAGCAGTTTAGTTGGCAGCACTATGTCCTTGACAGGGTGATTGCCACACGTGTTGTGCAGTAGGCTGTCGAAATCGTCAGTGTGTATTGCAATAAGCGAGCGTATGCGTCATCAGCACTTCCAGCAACAGTTATGATGGATGTGGTAAGTACCAGGGCCGTATATAAGGAGAGGAGCCCCCCCCCCCCCTCCCACACACACAAAAAACACTTTTTGTCATATACGGTATATTATTTATGTATGAAATAAAACATTAAAAACTAATATACTCGTACTTATTATGTACTATTGTTACTAAACGACGTATGGCAACGTTGCTAAGAAAGGCGAAGGTAGAGGGTTGTAAACAGTGTGACAATCAGTTTACTCTGATCTTATGTGTAACAACATAACCTCTTATTACTCTCCAGTGCCTTCGCTCTTATAAACAAACCAAGAACAGCAACAAGTGCCCTTGAAGCGTTTGACAAACGTTTTTTCCCTAACTTTTATACCCTTATCAAACGTTTGGCAAATTTCCCTCTCTCTGTAGCTACTGGTACTGCCGAACGGAGCTTGAGTTGGTTGAAAACATACTTAAGAGATTCTACTTCTGAAAACAGACTCAACGGTCTAGCCTATCTATTTACAGAGACATACAGTACATCTCACTGAAGATGAAGTTATACACCGATTTGGTAAGGCTTCAAGAAACCCTGACTTTATATTATAGTGTGAGTTGTAAATCAAAACAGTAACATTAATTCTTTCCATGTAAACACTATCAAGTGAGCAAGTTGATTGTATTAATAAAGAGTATCATAAAGTGGTCTTAGTAGTGTTTGACATTAACCAAACATAAATCATCACAACAAATTGGTTGATAAAGTGATGCCGAATAGCCTTAAAACTCATCATTTTGCACCAAACCATACAAAAGTTTCTCGGGGAGGAACCGCGGATGGGGCCTATACCATGCCCCCTAACCCTTGGTTGGGCACCCTCCCCCCAAATGAAACTCTATATACGTCCCTGGTGAGTACAAAGTTTACTGTTTGTTTGTTTGTTTGTTTGTTTGTTTGTTTGTTTTGAACAAGTGACAGTAGAGCGATGCTAGCTCTCGCAGACTCATGTAGGCACTGCGGAGAACATTTCCTGGCGCCCTGTATTATCACTGTTGCCAATGTATGGTACACCAAATACACGACACAGGTCATGCGTAGCGAGCTAAACGAGCGGGGCGAGATACAAATGCCTTCTGGCTGGCCGAAAATTAATGATGATGATGATAATTGTTGTTTTTAGTGGCCTAGCATCTTGGTTATATTGGTGGCTTCGGTGGCGTAGTTGGTAGCATGCTGAGCTTCTATGCCCAAGATCGTGGGTTCAAATCTGGCCGTAGTCGTCGTTTTTTTTAGGAGAGTTAAACATCCCTCACTATGCCTTCCTTCGGAGGGGAAGTAAAGCCGATGGTCCCATCTCATAGATTTATGGCATGTTAAAGAACCTTCCACTAATTACACCTGTGTGAAGCTAAATTGGATAGGTTAAGAATGTAAACAACGCTCTTAGGCTCCTACGTTCTTTGACAAGAGCCAACTGCGGTGACGTCTGGTAGCTAAGTTCTGAACTAGTAGTCGTTGACGGTGGCGTTTGGCGGCAAAAGTAGGAACTACTTGAAAATTGATCGTCTGCAGTCCTTACTTGATTTAAAACAGATACACACACTAATACAGTCACGGCGGTCTCATGTCATAGATTTATGGCATGTTAAAGAACCTTGCACTAATTACACCTGTGTGAAGCTAAATTGGTTAGGTTAAAAATGTAAACAACGCTCTTAGGTTTCTACGTTCGTTGCCATGAGCCGACTGCGGTGGCGTCTGGTAGCTAAGTTCTGAACTTGGCCTAGTAGTCGTTGACGGTGGCGCTTGGCGGCAAAAGTAGGAACTATTTGAAAAAATCTAAGTTGCAGTCTGTACTTAAATAAAAAAAAAACCAGATAACACACACTAATACACTCATCACAATTAACACCGGTTATCAGACAGATTCTACACACACTCAAAGTACACGGTGCTACATGACCGCGTTGTCGCAGCCCCTAAACTTAAGAACCAACCGACCATCTAGGTTATCGGCCCGTAATGGTTTGGGTGATAGTGAAAGATGAGATGAGAATGAAAATTACAACTAATACTAACTACAAACTTGTATACTAGAAGAAGAAATGGGAAACAAATAAAGGATAAGGCTAATATAGGACAGGAAGAAAATAAATGCCCTCAACCCCTGAAGAATGAGGATTGAGGGACTTGGAAGGAAGGAGAGCCATGAAAGGCAGATAGGTGAGCGAAAGAGGAGAGGGCCCGCTCCAAGGTCAGAGGAAAAAGGGGACAAAACGGACCCTGCTCAGGAATCCCTCGGGGTCGCCAACCCCCGAACTCACCACCTGTGAGCCCTTGAAGGTGTAGCAATATCCGGGGTGCCCCAGAAGTGATGGGGCTACACACACCCTGCCTCGTCGAGGGCCTTGTGCAAAAGGCAGGAGATACCATGAAAAGAAAAAGAAGGCTGACTCCTCGAAGAATTAGGGTATCAGGAAAGATGAGAGAAGAGCAAATTAAGGTGGGAAAGTGAAAGACTACCTAGGCTTCGGTTACCCTAATACCGTCGGGGTCGGAAGAGGACGAGAGGTGACTAGGAGAGGTTGACAGGAAAGAAAACGGAGAGGAGCCCAGCAGAAGTAAGTGGAAGCAATGCCGGACTCAGCTGGGGGTCCCGTGGTCGTCCGACTAGATGTGAGCCCCTGGGGGAACAATAATTAATATTTGTACTACAGACAAGGGGAGTATGGGACGTTAGCCCCGGCCATAACATAGAAACACAACGAAACGAACGAAGCGATCGTGGGGTTGGCAATATTTGTTTTATCCCATAAATCACGCCTACAATGGCCGACACAACTGAATATGTGCTAGTTGCGCACAGATGTGTTTTTGTTTCTTGTTCATTCAATGACAATATTGCTATCCTTGTCAGGCGCATATCTCTTGATGAATGCAATACATTTCCAGTTTTCTCTGTTGGCACAGGCTAGAATAAAATGTGGCTTTTCACCGATGACTCAGTCTCATTCATGACTGTGATTATATGGATGTTACTGAGGTATGGAACCTACACTTGCTGAGTAAAGGCCTGTTGTGAAAGGTTCTGCTCATAGGGTCTCTCTCTATCTATCGTATGGCTTTTAGTGCCGGGAGTGTCCGAGGACATGTTCTGCTCGCCTGAGGCTGTAGCTGCTTCAAGCGGACACCCATAGGGTGAGCTACAAGTTCCGTTCAATTTCAAGTAGTTCAAACTTTCGCTACCAGATGTCACAAATACCTAGTGGTGAACGTTGGAACTTTGATAGAGCGTTACGAATTTAGTCTGTGGAAGGATCTTTTACATGCCATAAATCTATGACATGGCACCGCCGGCTTTACTTCCCCTCTGAAGGAAGGCATACTGAAGGATTTTAACGCTCTTAAAAAATCCGACGACTTCGGCCGGGTTTGAGCCCGCTATCTTGAGCACAGCAGTTCAGCATGCTACCAACTACGCCATAGCTGTACTGACTCAGTGAGGAAAGTAATGGCAAACTACCACTTTCCTCACATTGCCTAGTATGCCTCATTATAGTGCAGCCTCGGTTTTGTGGGTTTCTACCACATAACCTATGGTGGTGCTTTTTGAGGACCCAACCAGCCTCCAGGCTGAGTACCTAACAGACAGACAGTCAGGCGCATGAGGTCTCATTAACTGTTACCGATGCGTACACAGTGACGTCACATTACTGTTACCAACATGTGGAAAACGAAATGAAAAATGAAAATCCACAGCCTGCTTCCAGTCTCCGACCGGTTCAGGAATGGAATGAATGAAGCCCCCATCTAGTGGTGAGGATATGAACTGTGCCGGCTGCCGAGGCCTGACGCACTCCTCTGGGGCAATGATTAAGTGAATGAAATGAAATGAAATGAAATGATAGTGGAGAGTGTTGCTGGAATGAAATTTGTGACAGGGGAAAACCGGAGTACCCGGAGAAAAACCTGTCTGCCTCCGTTTTGTCCAGCACAGATCTCACATGGAGTGACCGGGATTTGAACCATGGACCCAGCGGTGAGAGGCCGGCGTGCTGCCACCTAAGCCACGGAGGCGTATATGTGGGATACAAAATACACTTTTTAATTACGGTAAGTTATGTGAAAAATCATTAATTGGCAAAACGGTTGATCCGGATAAAGATTATTGATGCGTGAGTACTCCCACTGTGCGTGACAAAACCCGGGGTGTATATTATATGGCTACCTAGTTATTGTTGGTCTAGGCAAAAACCATTAGTCTAGATCAGGGGTTATCAACCGGTGGGTCGCGATCTCCTGGGGGGTCGCAGGATGTGACGGAGAAAAAGTTTAAAAAATGAGTTATTGCTGTAGTTTTTTATTAAAAGAAGAATACACTCAAATTGTATGAAACTTTTAAGTTATTTTATTCTATTAATGAGAAGCTTGAGTTTGGCTGGAATTAACCAGTTTTTGAATTAATGTTTATTATTATTAGTTAGTTGAGCAATGGCCATTGAAAATAAATGTGGAGAAGAGTAAAACACTGGTGATGAGTAGATGTAAAAAGAAGGAAAAGGAGTAATCAAAGTCGGAGATAAGGAATTGGAAGTGGTGAAACACTTCAAAAACTTGGGAAGTGATCTGACTGAAGATGGAAGACTAGATTTGGAAATTAGCAGAAGAATACAACTCGGGAGTGCTTTCTACCAACAGGTACGAGGACTAGTATGGAACAAGGATATACCAATTAAGGCTAAAGAAGTTATGTAGGCCTACAAAGCATATTATGTTCCTATAATGACATATGCAGTAGAAACTTGGACAATGACTAAGAGGGATGAGAGCAGAGTACAGGCAGCTAAGATGAGATTCCTGAGAAGTACGGTCCAGAAACGAGGAGGGACAGAGTGAGAAATGAAGATATACGGAAAGAACTGGGAGTACAGAAACTAAATGACAAACTGGAGCAAAACAGATTCAGATGGTTTGGACATGCCAAACGGATGAATGAAGTAAGGCTACCAAGACGAGCACTGGAACAACGGATGACAGGGAAGAGAGGACGAGGAAGACCAAGAATGCGTTGTATGGACTCAGTGAAGTATAGCATTAGAAAACGGAACCTGGATTGGAACACCGTGTCGGAAGAGGAATGGTGGAACGACAGAACAAAGTGGAGAGGAACCTGATAACCGGTGTTAATTGTGATGATTATATTAGTGTGTGTATCTGTTCTAATTCAAGTAAGGACTGCAGACGATCAATTTTCAAGTAGTTCCTACTTTTGCCACAAAACGCCACCGTCAACAACCAACTAGTTCAGAAATTAGTTACCAGACGAAACCGCAGTCGGCTCTTGACGACGAACGTAGAAACCTAAGAACGTTAGTCATATGTTTAACCTATATTAATTTAGCTTCAGACAGGTGTAATTAGTGGAAGGTTCTTTAACATGCCATAAATCTATGACATGGGACCGCTGGGAGTTAATTGTGATGGCTGTATTAGTGTGTGTATCTGTTCTTTAATTCAAGTAAGGACTGCAACTTTGAATTTTTCAAATAGTTCCTACTTTTGCCGCCAAACGCCACCGTTAATGACTACTGGGCCTAGTTCAGAACTTAGCTACTAGACGCCACCGCAGTCGGCTCTTGGCAACGAACGTAGGAACCTAAGAGCGTTGTTTACATTCTTAACCTATACAATTTAGCTTCACACAGGTGTAATTAGTGGAAGGTTCTTTAACATGCCATAAATCTATGACATGCGACCGCCAGCTTTACTTCCCCTCCGAAGGAAGGCATACTGAGGGATTTTAACACTGTTAAAATATCCGACGGCTTCGGCCGGGTTTGAACCCGCTATCTTGGCCATAGATGCTCAGCATGCTACCGACTACGCCACCGAAGCCACCTGTTAAAACAGTCTATGTTTATAATTTTAAAAAATACCGACAGCAGTGGCTACGCACGCTAAAGCGCAGCGTTAGGCCAAGAAGCCAAGCTCTCTGCTGACTCAGTAGACGCGTGGGTTCGAGCCCCACCGTCGGCCGTCCTTGAAATGGTTTTCGTGGTTTCCCCATTTTCAACACCAGGAAAATGCTTGGACGGTACCTTCTGACAGGCCACGGCCGCTTCCTTCCACATGCTTGCCCAGTTTCATTCATCTTCATCCATTCCATCTCTCATCCTGCCGCGCAGGTCGCCCACGGGCGACAACTAGAAAGACCTGCACTCGACCTCTCAGGAGGCCACACGACAAAATAAAAACTAATTTAAAAAAATAAATGGGTGTCATGTAGAATTATTTGTGCTAATAGTGTGTCGCCAAGAGAAGAAGTTTGGAAAGCTATGGTCTATATAAAAAAATTACAGTCAGTCTGAAAGACTAGACGTTATATCATTTCAAATGACGCATGCTACAAATGCTACACATGTTAGAAAGGCTAAGGACTCTTTCAACTCTTTCAACAGACTCCATTACCCATTAACTTAGGCTTCCCGCGCGGGCACCTCGTTAAGTGTCACCCTGTAATTTGCTCTGACATCCTGCACACCTCTTTAGGAGGCACCCTGTATTCTTATCTGGCATCTTGTATATGTCTTTAGAAGTCACCCTGTATTCTTGTGTCTGGCTGCGTGGCTCAGGGGTAACGTTCTCGCTTGCTGAGCCCAAGGTTGCAGGTTCGAAACCTGGCGCAGTCAGCTGGCATTTGAGGGTGCGCAAATGCGAGGGAGCCGTGTCAGTAGATTTACTGGCACGTTAAAGATCCCCTTCGGGGCAAAATTCCGGCACCCCGGCGTCTCTAAAAGCCAGTGTAGTTAAAAGGGACGTAAAAACAATAACATTATTATTATTATTATGTATTCTTGTGTGACATCTTGTACACCTCTTTAGGAGCCACCCTGTATTCTTGTCTGACATCTTGTGCAACTCTTTAGGAGTCACCCTGTATTCTTCTCAGCCATTTTGTACACCTGTTTAAGAGTCGCCTTGTATTCTTATCTGGCATCTTGCATATCTCTTTAGGAGTCATCCTGTATTCTTGTGTGACATCTTGTACACCTCTTTAGGAGTCACCCTGTAATCTTGTCTGACATCTTGTGCACCTCTTTAGGGGTCACCTTGTATTCTTCTCTGCCATCTTGTACACCTCTTTAAGAGTCACCTTGTATTCTTATCTGGCATCTTTTATATCTCCTTATGAGTCACCCTGTATTCTTATCTGGCATCTTGTACTGTATTTTGCTCTGACATGCTACACACCTCTTTAGGAGGCACCCTGTATTCTTATATGGCATCTTGTATATCTTGTATCCTTGTGTTCGCTTCGCTCAAAGCCCCAGGTCGCTCGACGCGGCAGGACTCTTTCAACAGACTCCAAAAACCATTTGCTTCTGCTTCCCACGTGGCTGCATGACGTCACGCACTCAGTTCCCGCGTGACGTCACTTCCCGCGCGGCTGCATGACGTCACTTCCCGCGCGGCTGCATGACGTCACTTACGTCTCCGTCTCCGTAACGCATAACGTTGGACCCAAGCATAACGACGAAGTCGGCAAGGTCATTTGAAATGATAAAATAGATAAAGATTATTCATGAGTAGTTCCGTATGCGTGGAGATAGCAATATTATATTTGTCCCATAATTCATGCGTATAATGGTGGAAACAACTGGAATTTTGTGATCTGAGAACCTGTGGGTAATAGACAAAGGAGAAGGAAACATCTATTACCACATTTCAACAATTATTATTTATTTATTATAATTTATCGTCTGGCTATATCACTAATTACAAATTATAATTAGCGGCTTATGTGGCGTACTTGGTAGCATGCTGGGCTTCTATGCCCAAGATCACGGGTTCAAACCCGGCTGAAGTCGTAGGATTTTTAACAGCGTTAAAAATCCGTCAGTATGCCTTCCTTCGGAAGGGAAGTAAAGCCGGTGGGCCCATGTTGTAACAAGTTTTTCGAGGGTATTTTACGCCACTGACATAAGTCAGTAGGAAGCCATTCAATGTTTATTTACGCGGCAACTTGTTTAGCCAAGACAAGTTTCATGTAACTTATTATTATTATTATTATTAAGGTATTTTTGGAGCGTTTTTTTATAAGATTATAAGTATACAGATAGGTTTTCGATGTTATAGAAAACACTATCAAGCGAATTATTAAGTACAACACTATCGCGGAAAATTATATGATTACGGAATTTTACGGATTTTTGTCAGTTAGAGTTTATTGAGAGAGAGATGATTCATTGGGAATTCAGCTACAGGTATATTCTTGTCGAGTAGCGTGACGCAAGCCGTGGGGCACTTCCAGCTGGCTGCATCAAGAAAAGGCGAAATGGCCTGGACCGGTAATCGACATCGTCGCGCCGAGTATATTGACCCTGAGGTCGGGAGTATCGCGTGGTGGCTCAGCCAATCAGTGGATACCGGGCGAATAGGAGACGGCTCCGGAGAGGGGGTTCGGCGAGTGCATATATTGTTTGCGCGCCGAGAAGGGAGGACGATTATCATTGTAAAACTTGACCGAGGTGGTTGCTCGTTTGGTTGGTTCCGGTGTGATCGGACCATAACTTTACATTTCTACAACAATCTCCACAACTGACGAAGAAGATGGCGACGTCCAGAAGGCTGTTGGAACCTCTCTTCAGCATCAAGTACGAGGGAAATGCCACGGTAATTTCCAATGGTAAGCGCGAATGACTCAGAACTACATAATCTCTCGTTTCATTGTTTCATATTCAGTATTTCAGTAACTTCTTAGCTTGGGAATAATAGTAAAATCAGTAATTCATCCGACTCGGTTTTCACGTAATTCTCTAGTGGTAAATTCAAATCGTTACGCTCCAATTTAAATTTATTATTATTATTATTAAAATTGCCACTACTTGTTTTTTATATAATAAATTCATTTCTTATACTATGCAATCTTTGCTTTCAGTAGGTAGCATTAGATATAGACCAAATTCCTTCTCCTGATACAATTGTTAGTTGGGTTAAAGATCAAATCATACCACGATCTGAGTGTGAAGATTCTTAAAGGTGTTCTGCCTGAGCTAGGTGTTGTTAAATATAAATTTAGATTTCAACATAGCGTTGAGGTCTTGGCGCCCATTAATACAACGTATCTTAGTCAGAGTAAAATTACATTTATCACCTCAAACGAGGGACGTGTTGTGGTTTTTCCACACTCTCAAAAGAAACCGTTATACTTGTCATCCCAACGTGGAGAACTGTTACACTTGTCACTACCAACGTGAGGCCGAAAACCTAATAACAGTTGTGGAAGGAGAAGGGTATATATTTCTGTGCCTGTATTTCGTTTTTTTTTTTTCATTTATCGGTGTGTATCAGCATGGGTAGTGTTGAGGAAGAGATGAAGTTGCGTAGTGGTCACCAGTTGAATAGTGAAGATACGAGCAGTATGGCTAGTCTTGAAAATGAAAGCAGTACAGGGATGTCGGAGGTAAATCCCGATACTGAGGGGGGTAATCAAAACAGTCAAGTAGGGTTAGAGAGTTTGCTTCTTCAGTTTATGCAACAAAATAAAATAAGTACAGACGCTTTAAATGCTAAACTTGAACAAAATAATGCTAAACTCGAACAAAACAGTAGGGAAAATAAAGAGAGTACAGAAACTTTAAATGCTAAACTTGAACAAAACAGTAGGGAAATTAGTGATAAATTTGAGCTGATTAGAGGTGAGATCTGAGGGATGATGGAAGAGAAGGCTAAAGAGATTATTGCAGATGTAGACAGAAAACTAGGAAAAGTACAGGAGGAGTTAGAAATTAAAATCAGTACACAGGCTGAAAATTTAAAAGAACTAGTGCAACTTGAAACACAGCAGGTCAAAAAGCAATTGGGGGGAGAAATTGACAAAATTCAGGTAGCAACTAAAGAGGTTAAAGAACAGCTGGGGGGAAGAATTGATAAAGTTCATGCAGAAATAATCACTGAAGTTAATGATTTAAGGGAGAGGAATAAGGAAAGCATTAATGAGATTAATGAGAAACAAGCTAAGTTAAGTGGTAAAGTTGAAGCATCGGAAGGGAGCATTAGGTTAACTGTAACTAATATTGAAAGAAAAGCTGAGGAGAAAATTGCTGAATTAGAACAGAAGTTGAAAGCCAGAATTAGGCAGGAAAATAGTCAGAGTAGGCCAGTTTATGTGAATAGCACACACAGGGAAATAGAACTAGGCAAATTCAGTAATCGGCAGGGTTGTCCAATGGAGTTCATGAATGCAATAGAAAATAAATTCAGGGAGAGGTTGGAAGACGGTAGTATTGAGTGGTGCCAGGTAGTTGAGATTTTAGAGCAAGCGTTTGTAGGGCAGACAAGAAACTGGTTTGCTGTCTACAGAGACAATTTCGAGAATATTTCAGATTTTAAAGTTAAATTTTGTGAGAAATTTTGGAATGAGGTAATTCAGTCTCAGCATTGTGAGGGAATTGTGTGTGGGAAATATAACCCGAGAGGAAATTACACTATGACCGAGTAATTTTTAGGACAGGTATTGACGTGTAAATATCTGGATGGTTTGAGGGAGGAAAGTGATGTAGTCAGGCTATTACTAAGACATTATCCATATAGAATCAAAGAAGCTGCCTGTATCCAAAATGTTAAACCTATTTCACAAGTGGAAATTTTATTAAGTACATTCGATGCTCTGGGAGGAGGTGGTTACGAGGAGAATTTCGGTAGGAACCAGGGTAACCATAATAACAGGCCTATTGAGAATAGGAATCAGGAAGTTCAAGGGAACAGTGGCGAAGGGGCCAACGTCCAAAATAGGGGGAACCATAATAATAATAATAATAATAATAATAATAATCAGCAAACTCAGTACAGAGGAAACGGGTATGGTACGCAGTACCAAGGTAGAAATAATGATTTCAGGGGAATTCAAGGCCGAAATAATGATTTTAAGGGTAACCAAGGGAGGAATAATAACAATAATAATTATAACCAGAACAGGGGTCAAGGAGGTAATAACGGACAGGGAAATACCGTTAACACAGCCCGGAACAACCAGATCAGTGCAGTAGTGAGTAGTACTACACCAAGCGGTAGCGGTTCTTTGTACACGAACCAGGCTGCGATGTAAGGTCAGAATCTCAGTCTGTAACATGCCCTGTCCATACACTTATACAGGAACCCTATGACCTAAATGTAAGAAATGAATTATTACGTGAACTAAATGATGAAGGTATTATTCAGGAGGTGGCTAGTAGGAGCCCCATAGTTAAATTTAGCATGTCCGAGGCGTACACAGATGTTTTGATTGATAGTGGTTGTATGAAGAGTTGCATAAGTAGTGCATTTTATGATAAAATGAAAGGAACTGGAGTAAATTTTGAGGAGATGCCAATTAAAAGCACTTTTGTTATCACAGCTGTTGGGAAGAGGTCTATAGTAATTTCTAAGCAAGTTTTAGTATACATTAAAATTAATAATCATGTAGAAAAGCAGATTTGTCTGGTAATTCCAAATTTAGTATTCAGTGTTATCTTGGGTTCAGAGTGGCTAAGTAGAGTGTCTGGTAACTTATCTTATGATATAGGGAGTTTGAAATTTAAATGGGGTGATTCTGAAGTAGAAGTAGCGTTCAATGACCATATTCAGAGAAGTAGTGTTGTAGGTGTGATTTGTACTTTAAATGAGATATCGCCAGCCGTAGAGCGGGATTCTCCATGTTTTGTGGGCAGTGTGATTACGAACGGTAGTCTAGAGGACTCGTTACGTGATATTTCAAGGAAATATAGAGGAGGAACAGTGTGTTCGGCTCTATGATGTGTTATTGTGTAATAGGAGAGTTTTTGAGGATCGCATTGGTATGGCCAATTGCTATACACATTCATTGAACGTTATTGATAGGTCAGTATTCACAGGACATAGATATCCTGTACCTTTCGCTTATCAGAGTGCAGTTGAGGCACAAATTAACCAGATGCTTGATGATGGGATTATTGAGCACTCTAACAGCCCATATGTTAATTCTTTAATCACCGTGCCCAAGGCCGACGGCACAGTTCGTATTTGTTTAGACGCTCGTTTGGTTAACAGTAGAATTAGTTCAGATCAGCTGAAATCCATGTCAATAGAGGAATTAATGCAAACATTTGAGGGGAAGAAGTATTTCACTTGTGTAGATTTGAGTTCCAGTTTTTGGCAAGTGCCACTTATGTACGAAGATAGACCATTTACAGCTTTTAGTCATAAATATAACCTTTATCAATTTTGTAGAACACCTTATGGGTTAAAGAGTAGTTCAGCAGCTTTAATTAAGGCTTTAAACATCGCATTGGGGGATGACACAGGAGAGTTTGTAACAATTTACATTGATGATATGGTAATTAGTTCACGCAGTTTTGAGGAGCATCTACGTCATTTAGATATAGTTTTTCAGAAGTTAGATCAGGCAGGGTTCACTTTGAAGCTACCTAAGTCGTCATTCTGTCAGTCAGAAGTGACATTTTTAGGTCATAGAGGGTCGAGTAGAGGTGTGACACCAGAGGAAAGTAGGGTTAGCATGTGTGGACAATAGCAACAGGGCATCGTTACAGACACTGAGAAATAGGTAAGTAGAGGAACGTGATGACGTTAAGTTGAGGGAAACAGATTATACGGGACGTATAATATACATGGTCTACGAAAGTATGTGTCATAAAGTGAGAGTGTTTAGCTGGCGAGCCAGCCTATCAAATGAGTGAGTGTGGTATTTGGTGCGGGGGAGATCTGGTCTTCGAGGCAGGCGTATCAGAAGTCACAAAGGTGGGTAGTATATAAGTAATTGAGAGTTTTTAAGGTACAGGGAAATATGACGGGATTGTCGGATGCTCTTGAGCACTAAAATGTCTCGATACACCAAGGCCAGAATTTGGTAGCGCTGGTGAATTCCCATTTGTCTCCTAGAGATGGGTGAGTGCTTGTACAGGATATTTTTGCTTAAGGCGTCCACGAGACAAAAGATGGGCCACCAGAAGGCGAGACAGTCCTTCATGAAACTCATACATAACAGCACACGTGATTTCTGTTTACGGCCTCGCCATGTAAGAGCTGTAGGGGTGTAATTTAAGGTAATTAGTACAAAGGTATTATTTGAGTGAGGAGAACTGGTCTGGGTTGTGAACTAGTATTAAGTAGAATATGGTCTACGGGAACTTAGTAAGACAGGGCGATTACGGCACAGAAATATTTGGTGTTATATGTAATGCGCACTTGCTGTTTTTTTTTCAGAAATCAATATTAATTTTATCTAATACACAGATTAAGTATTATGGTCACGATGCGCAGCCATAATAGTGTAATCGTGTGCTCAGTGAGATTAAGTGAGATTAAGTTTCACCAGAAGGAAGCGACCTCCAGTGATATTAGGAAGTTCTGTGGTGATATATATATCAGAACACCTTTGATGCGTGTGATGTGACATCATATATACACAGTGCTCACACATTATTTATGTATATCTTTCCCAACATAGAGATATTTGAGAGGCGGAAATATCCGTGGAACATTAATCAAAATGAAAAACATTGGACTGATTGCATAGGGCAATCCAATATAACAACAGACTTTGATGCAAAGTGCGTAAAGAAAATTATGAGTGTATATATATATATAATTTAGGGTGATTTAATTTGTGTAATATGTGTTTTGGATGGGGATTTTATTAACGTGTCTGGGATAATCGCAAGATGTACCGTCGTCACGGTAAATCATCCGATGATCCGAGGCGAATATGTAACGTGTTTTTCGAGGGTATTTTACGCCACTCACATAAGTCAGTAGGAAGCCATTCAATGTTTATTCACGCGGCAACTTGTTTAGCCAAGACAAGTTTCATGTAACTCATTATTATTATTAAGGTATTTTTGGAGCGTTTTTTTTATAAGATTATACGTATACAGATAGGTTATCGATGTTATAGAAAACACAATCAAGCGAATTATTACGTACTACATTATCGCGGAAAATTATATGATTACGGAATTTTACGGATTTTTGTCAGTTAGAGTTTATTGAGAGAGAGATGATTCATTGGGAATTCAGCTACAGGTATATTCTTGTCGAGTAGCGTGACGCAAGCCGTGGGGGCACTTCCAGCTGGCTGCATCAAGAAAAGGCAAAATGGCATGGACCGGTAATCGACATCGCCGTGCCGAGTATATTGACCCTGAGGTCGGGAGTATCGCGTGGTGGCTCAGCCAATCAGTGGATACCGGGCGAGTAGGAGACGGCTCCGGAGAGGGGGTTCGGCGAGTGCATATATTGTTTGCGCGCCGAGAAGGGAGGACGATTATCATTGTAAAACTTGACCGAGGTGGTTGCTCGTTTGGTTGGTTCCGGTGTGATCGGACCATAACTTTACATTTCTACAACAATCTCCACAACTGACGAAGAAGATGGCGACGTCCAGAAGGCTGTTGGAACCTCTCTTCAGCATCAAGTACGAGGGAAATGCCACGGCAATTTCCAATGGTTAGCGCGAATTACTCAGAACTACATAATCTCTCGTTTCATTGTTTCATATTCAGTATTTCAGTAACTTCTTAGCTTGGGAATAATAGTAAAATCAGTAATTCATCCGACTCGGTTTTCACGTAATTCTCTAGTGGTAAATTCAAATCGTTACGCTCCAATTTAAATTTATTATTATTATTATTAAAATTGCCACTACTTGTTTTTTATATAATAAATTCATTTCTTATACTATGCAATCTTTGCTTTCAGTAGGTAGCATTAGATATAGACCAAATTCCTTTTCCTGATACAATTGTTAGTTTGGTTAATGATCAAATCATACCACGATCTGAGTGTGAAGATTCTTAAAGGTGTTCTGCCTGAGCTAGGTGTTGTTAAATATAAATTTAGATTTCAACATAGCGTTGAGGTCTTGGCGCCCATTAATACAACGTATCTTAGTCAGAGTAAACATTACATTTATCACCTCAAACGAGGGACGTGTTGTGGTTTTTCCACACTCTCAAAAAACCCGTTACACTTGTCATCCCAACGTAGAGAACCGTTACAATGTCATAGATTTATGGCATGTAAATGAACCATCCACTAACTACACTTGTGTGAAGCTAAAATTTGTAGGGTGGATTTGATAACGCTATATTAGTTACAACGTTCGTCGCTAGGTGCTGGTTACGATGGCATCTAGTAGCCAAGTTCGCACCTAGGTGTCGTTGATGGCAGAATTTTGCAGAAAAAGTAGGAACTACGGTACTTGAAATTGATCGTCTGCAGTCCTTACCTGAATTACAGATACACACACTAATACAGCCATCGCAATTAAAACCGGTTATCGGACAGATTGTACACACACCCAAAGTACACGGGGCTACATGATCGCGTTATCGCAACCCCTGAACTGAGGAGCCAACCAACAAATTATAGTTGCAATTAGCTTACAAACTAATATCCAAACTAATAGAAATCTCTGTCATAACCTGGAACTCCATTGGATCGCCAGGAAAAGCTCTTAGAGGACAATCCTGGACTATATGGCGAACAGCTTTTTTTCAGCGCCACAATCACAACCAGGAGAATCACAACCACTTGTGTAGAGAATCGGCATATCGGCCAGTGTTGGTTCTTAGCACCGACCAGATCGTACGAGGCACGTCACACCCAGGTGGTTTGGACTATACACACGGCATCTGGAGTTGTTCCGTCGTAGTATAGGTCAGCCATTTATGTCTCCAGTATTCTCGGTTGGTAAAACCGTTGTCAACTAACATCTTGACAGTTTCTATGGATGGATGGCGAGAATGAAGCCTTCCTTAACAGATGGTTGGAATACCTACATGAACAAGGAGGTAAAGATTGCTCTGTGTTTTTTTATACTCCAATATAGCATCTTTTTGGAAACCTTCTTAGGGTGATTATGGCTGCTTGAGCTTTTAGTTGTCACAGTATAGAGGCGCAATTGCCCTTCTTTAAAAGGGAGGTAGCGCGTAGTTCGCTACTCCTGAGGGGGTCCGGGCGGCGACACAAAGAGCCCGCTGATGAGCCAGCTTGGTGTCCTAAGCGAAACCCCACACAAGACACGGCACAAACCTAGAAAAAATGCTGGGTTTTAATTCACTGGCCGTGAAAGCCAATATAGCTTCTTTTTGGAAGCCTTCATTTGAAGGTTATGGCTGCTTGAGCTTTTAGTTCTCGCAGTAAAGAGGCGCACGTGCGCTTCATAAAATAGGGAGGTAGCACACAGTTCGCTACTCCTGTGGGGGTCCGGGCGCGGACACCAAGAGCCCGATTATGAACCAGCTTGGTGTCCTAGGCGAAACCCCACACAAGACACGGCACAAACCTAGAAGAATTGAAAAATGAAAATCCACAGCCTGCTTCCAGTCTCCGACCGGGTCAGGAATGGAATGAATGAAGCCCCCATCTAGCGGCGAGGATATGAACTGCGCCAGCTGCCGAGGCCTGACGCACTCCTCTCGGGCAATGATTAAATAAATGACAGATGAAATGAAATGATAGTGGAGAGTGTTGCTGGAATGAAATGTTGACAGGGAAAACCGGAGTACCCGGAGAAAAACCTGTCTGCTTCCGGTTTGTTCAGCACAGATCTCACATGGAGTGACCGGGATTTGAACCACGGACCCAGCGGTGAGAGGCCAGCGTGCTGCCGCCTAAGCCACGGAGGCTTTCAAACCTAGAAAAATTGCTGAGTTTTAATCCACACTATATTATCGTTCATCATTAAAAGATATTTTAAGGCTAATTTTGTTTGTTAAAGGAATCAGCACTCCTAAACTGTTCCTGCACATTGATCAGCCTCGACCGAATAGCGTCATGGAACGTTCTCCTTGTCAGGCTGAACAATTACACGCGTTCTCTATCACAGATCATGTGAAGCTGGGCGTAGATAACCTTGGGCACAGTGATACAAAGCAAGGATAACTTGTGATCGTAACGAAATTCATCTTGTGAGATCCAGTCTTCCGTAAACAATGATGACGTGATCTCTTACCTTCATCGCCAGGAATTATATCGTGACGTCAGTAGTAGGCCTACATTGCAAAGGATCTCTTCCAGAAAATGTCATTCATAGACAGTTTGTTACCAGGGTCACTGAGAGACACACTACAGTAGGCACAGGAAGTAGGTCGGGTCCCTCCTTTTCATCGACCATATCATCTCTTGCATAATATTTGACGAAAAATTGCAAACGGTTTGGAACAGTTATTAAGGAAACTACACCCTCTGCCTGAAAAGTTCGGTGAATGGGTCAATATTACGAACCGATTGTTGGCTTACCTGAAACAGCAGTTACTGTCCTTCGAAGTAATCCCCGTGGATGGTTATGCACTTCTGAGAACAACTGAACAAATGTCGGCCATACGGAACTTCTCTGTATTGCAAACTCGATGGTGGAAGCCATGAACTGCTAGACTTGTCACCAGATGGCGAAGGTCATATTCTGCTCTCATCCATTCCTTGTTGATCATGGCATCTGTGGCATAAAAATCTTCCCATATGTCCTTTCGTTTGCCTTCCAGCTCATTTAGTAGATCGGAGTATGCTGCTGTACAGGGTAAAATCATGTCGAGTCGAAGTTCTTCAATTAACGTATTTATTAATTTCATGTAATTTTTTCAGGATTAGGGTATTACCCAACTCTTTTGGGTACATTCGTGTGGACCGACTGAAAAGCACCAAACTTTTGTTCAATATTTGTATATTTAGGGGAAATGTAACTTTTATAAATAAGCGTAACTCAAATTAATCGATGACCTCTCATTTAAACTGATTTCATTATATCGTGTCTACTAAGCAATTACAGTAAAACCAGCCTAAACCAGTTCCTTTATATACCGGAAACCTGGACAAATGGAAAACATAATTTGGAACAGAAGTATTTCCTATGTTAAATGACACTGTAAACCGTAAAGCTGTCTAACGCGGAAACGGAAAGAAATTCCGGAACTGTAGGCGTATATAACCTGACTAAGACGGATTATCGTATCTATAATACAAACCTATGTAATACATTTAGGATGCAGCAGGTATGCTACATTTCACATAATTTGTAAGGGAATGGAATGTACCGTTACTTCCTCCAACCCTCTTGTAATACACACAGTTTACTTCTGAGAAATGAGAGTTAAGTACGAATAGAAGCAAACAGTGAACTTGAGTGATCTTTAAAGGTGTTCTTTTTACTGTGCACTGCATTTATTTATGTACTGTAATTCAGTGACAATGAATGACTTCTAGACATAAGAGGAGAGGAGAAAATTGAAGTTATTGAACAACACGAGAGAAACAAACGTCCGGCTAAACAATTAATAATAAGAATAATATCGTATGGACTCGGGTGTCGAGTGCAAGCTTTGTTATTTGACACCCTGAGGGTAGCTTGAATGTCGAATTTCGTTGTTCCTTGAGGTTAGATATCTAAGCTCCTTGAACAATATAGCACTTTCTAGTGGAGAAATGAGGAACTTTGTGTTGGCGGAAACTCCCGAGATTAATTTTGCCATTATGAGCACGGCCTACTGAATTCAAATGGGTTCTTTGATATGCCAACATCGTATGACATGCGTGTCATAATTTTTGCCGCTTTTCAAAAATCACTTACCATGGCCAGGAGCGAACCTGCAAGCTTGGGGTTAGTAGACCGACACGATAACCACACATCCACCGTGGCAAGTGGCTAAACAATTAACTGTGTTGTTTAAAGTGGGAAAACAGGACTTCTTTGAAGTGTATTTTGTCTTATTTAAAAACTCAACCCTTTGTAAAACGGAAACCTGTGAAAACGGAAAAATGAATCCGGAACTATTGCGTTCCGCATTACGCAGATTTTACTGTAATAGATCCCTCGGTTAGTGGATTAATCGCCATTACGGCCAGTTGATAATTCTATCGATCATTTTCGATTATTTTCAAACAATTCATTTAATCTATTAACCGAACATCGTTATTACCAATCTCATTCCCTTTATAAATAACTACAGTGGTCTGCCTTATTATTATACTCAGAAGGAAAATAAAGTATTTGGTAATTTTTGGCCAGAAAAGGAATCATCATCATCTTCATTTCCCCTTTTCCAGCTGACACTGGGTGGGGGCAAATATGGTTCCTCTCCATTTTGTTCTGTCGTTCCTCCATTCCTCTTCCGACACAGTGTTCCAATCCAGGTTCCGTTTACTCTCCACCGAGTCCATCCAACGCATTCTTGGTCTTTCTCGTCCTCTCTTCCCTGTCATCCGTCGTTCCAGTGCTCGTCTTGGTAGCCTTACTTCATTCATCCGTTTGACATGTCCAAACCATCTCAATCTGTTTTGCTCCAGTTTGTCATTTAGTTTCTCTACTCCCAGTTCTTTCCGTATATCTTCATTTCTCACTCTGTCCCTCTTCGTTTTCTGGACCATACTTCTCAGGAATCTCATCTCAGCTGCTTGTACTCTGCTCTCATCCCTCTTAGAAAAGGAATATTTCCGGTAAATGTTAGTGCATTTTCTTAGCACGGTATATGTTCACACAAGTCTTAATATATTGACGACTAATTAAATGGAATTTTAAGGGAACTTAAAATGGCGGCTGTACAAAAATTTTAAAATCTCGTTTTTATTTCTCGTGTCCTAATCAAGGTAGCTAAACAAACTTCAATTGCAGACGAATGGGCACTTTTGAAGAATGAAATAACGAAATCCCCAGAAGAAAACATTGGTAGGAAAGAAAGAATAGGTAGAAAACCGTGGATCACTCAGGATATACTAGAATTGATGGATGAAAGGCGGAAACACAAGAATGTAAGAGATGATAAGGGAAAAGCAGAATACAGACGTCTGAGAAACGAGGTCAACCAGAAGTGCAAGGAAGCGAAAGAAGAATGGTTGAAAGAGAAATGTGCAGGTATAGAAAATTGTCTGAAATTAGGAAAAGTAGACACAGCTTATCCAAGGATTAAGAATACTTTTGGGGAAAAGAAGACTAAGTGCTGTAATATTAAGGACACAAATGGAAAGCCTCTGACAGATAGGGAAGAGAAGGTTGAGAGATGGAAAGCTTACATAGAGTGCTTGTATAAGGAAAAGGAGATAGAGAATCATGTAATGGAAAGGGAGGAGGAAATTGATGAGGATGCAAAAGGAGATTTAATATTGAGATCAGAATTTGACAGAGCATTAGAAGACTTAGGCAGGAACAAAGCACCAGGCATAGATGATATACCGATTGAGTTGCTACGCTGCATAGGAGATGAAGGTCTGATCAGGTTATTTCACTTGGTGTGTAGGATTTATGAGACAGGTGAGATACCCCCTGATTTCAAGAAGAATGTTATCATCCCTATACCAAAGAAAGTGGGAGCTGACAGATGTGAAGATTACCGGACAATCAGCTTGGTTACTCATGCTTCAAAGATCCTGTCTAGAATAATTTACAAGAGGATTGAAAGCCAGATAGAATCGGAGTTGGGGGAAGACCAGTTTGGTTTCAGGAGAAATGTAGGAGCAAGGGAAGCTGTACTAAGTCTTAGGCTGATTTTGGAAGGAAGAATAAGGAAGGATAAGAGAACGTTCATGGCATTTGTAGACTTAGAAAAGGCTTTTGATAACGTTGATTGGGCTAAATTGTATGACATTTTGAAATCTATTGGAATAAAGTACAGGGATAGGAGGGTGATCTACAATCTATACAGAAACCAGACGGCAGTCATTCGAGCTGAAGGACATGAGAGAGAAGCTGGTATTCAGAAAGGTGTAAGGCAAGGCTGCAACTTATCACCCATACTTTTCAATCTTTACATTGAACAAGCAATGAAGGAAATTCGAGAAAAAATTAAAGTGGGAGTGAAGATTCAAGGAGAAATAATTTCAACTCTGAGATTTGCTGATGACATCGTCATCTTGGCCGACAAGCCTGAGGATTTGAATGAGTTTTTGACTGGTATGGACTCCGTCTTACGGAAAGAATTCATGATGAAAATTAATAAATGTAAAACAAAAATACTGGAATGCAGCCGAAATAAATCAGAAACCTCTATGAACATCAAATTGACAGGTGAAAAGCTGAAGGAAGTAGGAGACTTCTGTTACTTAGGAAGCAGAAAAAACAGTGATGGACGAAGCAAAGAGGATATAAAACGTAGGTTGGCTCAGGCAAGGAAAGCATTTCTACAAAAAAAAGAATCAGTTGACATCGAATATAGATTTAGGTATTAGGAAGTCATTTTTGAAAGCCTTTGTCTGGAGCGTGGCGCTATATGGAAGTGAAACTTAGACTATTGGTGCAGCAGAAAAGAGGAGAATTGAAGCTTTTGAAATGTAGTGTTACAGGAGAATGATGAAGATCAGAAGGGTAGATTGGGTTACAAACGAAGAGGTATTAAGACGAGTGGGAGAGGAGAGATGTTTCTGGCGACTGAAGAGAAGAGATAGGTTGGTAGGACACATACTAAGACACCCAGGTATAGCAAGCTTAGTTATGGAACGAAGGGTTGAGGACAAGAACTGTAGGGGTAGACCAAGGCTAGAATATGTTAAACAGATTGCCTCGGATGTAGGGTGTGGTAGCTATGTAGAGATGAAGCAATTAGCTCAGGACAGGGAGGCGTGGAGGGCTGCATCAAACCAGTCAAAAGACTGAAGACTCAATCATTATCAATCAAGGTAGGTTGGTAGAAATATGGAATTTTATTTGAATTTAAAATGGCAGCTGTGCAAAATTTTTAAAATCTCGTTTTTATTTCTCGTGTCCTAATCAAGATAGGTTGGTAGAAATACCAAATTTAAAAAAAATTGCACAGCCACCATTTTAAGTTCTCATAAAATTCCATTGAATTAGTCGTCAATATATTAAGGTTTGTATGAAGATATACCGTGCTATGGAAATGCACTAACATTTACCGGAAATATATTTTTTCTGGCCAAAAGTTACCAAATAGGCTACTTTGTTTTCTTTCTGAGTATAATAATATTGGCAACACTCATCCCAAAGCGAGAAGACGTATATCCGGAGTTTTTTGCATCTGGCGCCATGATTGATCGATCATGGACGGAAGCAAACTTTGAAATACGTCACGTCTATACAAGAATGGCAGTACACGGCTTCCATCACATCATTTGCCACAACAAGACGTATCATGCGCCTTCAATTACATGCAAGTGTCAACTGTGTGGACATGCATGCGATCACTATGACCACCTGGAAATCTGTACAAAAAGAACAAGGACAATCAGTGATTATGCGAGTCAATAGAAATTAAGTTTTTATAAATAGTACTTTTGTAAACCTATGGCCACTTGGCTGCATTAAATGTTTAAATATTATGGCAGACCCCTGTAACCCCTAACGGAACCATCAACACTAATGTTTTGTTGTTGTTGTTGTAATGCAGAATTGTGTCCAATTACCATCCGAATGACGCAGGCTGTGCTACTGACCGATCCTACTGTAAGATCACTGGCTCACGTACCGAGCCCTGAGGCAACCCTCCATTGCGGGTCAAGTGCAGGTATAACGAACAGCCCAGACCTCGTTAGGTAGCCCAGTTCTCAATACAGTCACAGCATGGCTGTAAAACTAATATAAGAATAGTGTTGTCGGTTTAACGTCCTGTCTAACTACTGTGGCTCTTAGAGACGTCGGGACGTCGGAATTTGACCCTAAGAAGTAACGTGCCAATAAATCTACTCCCATTGCTCCCTCTCATTTTGAGCACCCATAAATTGCGACTAAAAGCGACGCAGCCAGTCAACCAACTAACTAACTAACTATCTAACGAAGTAAATAACTAAATAAATAAATAATTAACTAACTAACTAAATAACTAACTAAATAACTAACTAAATAAATAAATAACTAAATACATAACTAAATAAATAACCAACTAAATACATAACTAACTAAATAACTAAATAAAAATAAATGAATAACTAATTAACTAACTAAATAAATAACTAAATAAATAACTAACTAAATAAATAAATAACTAATTAAGTAAATAAATAAATAACTAAATAGATAAATAAATAAATAAATAAATAAATAAATCAATCAATGTCTAAAGGCAATGCCTTGTCGATTCAACCATTGTCTTCTGTCTTCAGCTTGTCTTTTCATCTCACAATAGAATCCTCATCCTACGTTTTGTATCAATGCTTGAAGGAATTGCTTCCTAGGTCGACCTCGTCCCTTCTTTCCTAAGACCTTTCCTTCTAGTAAATTGGTTAGAAAGGAATTATGACGCACGGTGTGTCCAATGAATTTAGCTGTTCTTCTATGTACTGTTACCATCAGCTGTTTCCTTCCCTGGATTTCTCGCAGTATACTTTCGTTTGTTCTTTTTTCAGTCCAACTGACCTTTAGCATTCGCCTCCAGACCCCCATCTCAAACGCTTCAAGCCGTTTCCTATCCTGTTCTCGAATTGTCCAACATTCACATCCATATAAGAGTATGCTCCACACAAATGACATCACAACATTTTTCCTAATCTCAATATCTAGATGTATATTGGTCAGAAGAGTTCTTTTGTTGCTGAATGCTTGTTTGGCAAGCGCTATTCTTCTTCTTATCTCTTTGCTGCAGCGGTTATCATTTGTGATTAAACTTCCTAGGTATGGGAAACTGGTGACTTGTTCCACTACTTTGTTAGCAAGCCTGATGTTGGTGTCATTTCGCTCAGGATGTTTACTTACAACTAATATTTTTGTCTTCTTCACGTTAATGTTTAGGTATAAATCTACTAAATATGATGAGAGTATATTCAGCATCTTGGATAATTCCTTTTCTGAGTCTGCAACCACTGCTATATCATCTGCAAAGCGAATACAATGGATTTGTTGTCCTTTTATTCTAATTCCTTTTGTGTTCGTTTTGAACTTATTTATAGCTTTTTCGATGAATACATTGGAGAGGTACGGTGAAAGGGGGCAACCCTGTCTTACTCCCTTCCTGATTTTTACTTCCTGACTGCTTTCTTTGATGTCTACTATTGTGGTATGATTTTCATAAAGTCGTAGTATCAGCCTCCTATCCTTGCAGTCTAATCCCGAAGATTTAATAATTTTGAAGAGATGGTCCCAACTTACATTATCAAAGGCCTTTCCAATATCCACAAATGCTATATATGTGTTTCTATTCATCTCCATTCTTCTTTCTAATATTGTTCGTAGAGCCAAGATTGCTTCTCTTGTTCCCATTCCTTTCCTGAAACCAAACTGATCTGGATCAATTTGGAAATCAAGTTTGTTATTTATTCTGGCAACTAATTAAATAACGAAATAAATAACTAAATACATAACTAACTAAATAACTAAATAAAATAACTAACTAACTAAATAAATAACTAACTAACTAACTAACTAACTAACTAACTAACTAAATAAATAAATAAATAAATAAATAAATAAATGACTAACTAAGTAACTAAATAAATAAATTACTAATTAACTAACTAACTAACTAAATAACAAAATAAATAACTAAGAAAATAAATAAATAAGTAAATAAATAAATAATAAGGGGGTTTAACATCAATGAGAAGGCATTTCATATTGTGGGTAGAAGGGTAGCCCATAATGATCATGCCGTACTGCAGTGGTGGCCAACTCGATGCCGGCGGACCAAGTATTGGCCCGTCAAGACATTTTGGTTGGCCTAGCGATAGCTCAAGATCCGACGCTCACCTATTTATCACTATCATTTTCCAAGCATTCGGCTCATCTTAAGTAAATTCAGTGACTTATTGTGGATATTTTAAAATACAAAGCAACAGTTGTCCCTTTGAGCAGGTTATTCCCAACTCGATTTTCCTCGTTCGAATCCTAGAAGAGTAACATCGATTTATTCATAAATCCATTTTGTATTTCAGAGTGTGATATTCATAAATACTTCCCATCCTGGCAAATTGAAATAATAGATTTCCAAAACCATTCAAGATTTCGTGCTAAATGGATCACCCACTTTTCCTAATTTGACTGAATTTTGGAAATACGACCCATAGACCGGTTTCCTGAAATTCACCATCTTGCTCTATGGCTCGTGTGCAGATTGTCGCCACATAAAATACATTTGTGATCCAACTTTTTCTGACACAATTGTTAAGAATAAATTATGTTCAACTATAACAGTTGCACATCTTGTTCTTTGCACATCAAAAATTACTCCTAACATTGAGAGATTGTTAAATGAATTGCAAGTTCTAAAATGACATTAAATTAACATTACAGGTTGTTCTGTAAATAGATCCGTCCCAGGAGGATCAAAAAATGTTCGTGCTGGACGATTTGTTTTCTGGCTCAATAATTTAGGTTTAATTACTTGATAAGTGGACTATAAGTTTTGGTCAGTTTTATGAATAGAGTGAGAGTCGTACGTATCTAGTATGCAGAATGACTCGAAAATAACACCCATTTATTATTGCTATGAATTCATACAATTAAAACTGTACCTGGTACATTCTAGTAGTGGCTTTTAGATGCCATAGATCGGGACTATTTTTTTTTTTCCAGTGGAACAGATTTTATATTATGTAGAGAGTTAATGCGTCTGTTCATAATATGTGGTGCTAGCCATAAGTTGAATGGTAGCGGATTAACTGCATACGCTAACAGTTTTCTTGTGTAGCTTTTATCATTTTGCCGTCAGAAGACAGTCACTCCAACAATCCTTTCATATTCCCACGGAATACTCAGTCCCAATTTATCTCCATGGCTATCCCTTTCACTGCCTCCTTTAGACGCGAGTCAGGCACAAGAAATGTGCTGCGCTCTAGTGGAAGAGTGGAGGAGCCAATTACAGCAAACCTGAAATGAGAATCTCATAGACTACTAAAGCAAGGGAACAGAATAAATAATGGCCTAGCGGCGCAAACATACATAACCTAAAGGAGGGGCAGTAAACTGGCATATCAAAACCGAACACAGGTCTTCAAAGTTGTAAGACTAGTTTAACGAGCATTTCTATAGTAATTCAACATGTTTCCATTTATGATAATTTCAAAAGGAAGGTTAAAAATATATTATTATTATTATTATTATTATTACATCATTTTTGCCCTTATGAACAGTGTTTGAACTTAAATACCTCATGATGTCACAATTTTCACTTCTTTACCTTCTTCTCTTCCCAAAATCTCTTCATCCTTTGACTGTGCTCCTGTTTCCTTTGTTCCGTCCACAATGTTCCTATCTTCTTCCTTCCACTTACTAAAAATTTGGCGTTCTTAATTTTGTTTCTGATTTTTTCTCTGTCTTCTATCATTTGCTTGTTGATCCCTAATTGCTTTAAGTCGTCTTCTATTTCATGATACCAATTTGTTTTCCTTTTTGAACTGTTTACCACATCAAAGATTTTCTTTGTAAGTCGTTTATTGTTCATTCTCTGTATGTGCCCGTAGAAAGTTAGTCTGCGTTTTCTAATGATATCTGTGAGTCTGTCTGTGTGTTCATATATTTCTTTGGTAGGTCTTTTCATCCATATCCCATCTCTGTGTACTGCTCCAAATATTTTTCTCAGAATTTTACGTTCAATTTTTTCTGTTTCTATGATGCCAGATGCTCCAATTGTGGTCGTTTCTGACGCATACAATGCTTCTGGTAATACAACTGTTTTGTAGTGTCTAAGTTTGGCCTGTGTTGATATGCTTTTCTTGTTATAATGTGACCATGTAAGTTTGTATGCTCTCTGGAGATTTTCCGTTCGTTCTATGTTAGACACCTTGTTTGATCCTCCTATTTGTATATATTCCCCTAATTTTTCAACTCTTTGTATGGATCCATATATTATTATATTATTATATATGATTATTACAACTAATATTGTAAAGACTGTAGTGTATATGGATTGATTTAAGTGCTCCAATGTGGGCGTAAACTATGTAAATAAATATGATTATATGAATAATGAATTGAAAAAAATCCACAGCCTGCTTCCAGTCTCCGACCGGGTCAGGAATGGAATGAATGAAGCCCTATCTAGCGGCGAGGATATGAACTGTGCCGGCTGCCGAGGACTGACGCACTCCTCTGGGGCAATGATTAAATGAATGACGGATGAAATGAAATGATAGTGGAGAGTGTTGCTGGAATGAAATGTTGACAGTGAAAACCGGAGTACCCGGAGAAAAACCTGTCTGCCTCCGTTTTGTCCAGCACAATTCTCACATGGAGTGACCGGGATTTGAACCACGGACCCAGCGGTGAGAGGCCGGCGTGCTGCCGCCTAAGCCACGGAGGCTTCATGAATAATGAATTACTTTTATTAAAACATTATACTTTATATATCGGCCTACAGTTACCTGAATACCGTACCTTACTATTATTCATATGGTACATTCAATACAAAATACAGGGTCATCGAAACAGGTCGCAGTAATTTTTAAAAATCATATCTCAGGAACTATTTAAGATATTAAAACAAGTATTCTTTTGTTAAATTCAGTTAACTCAAATAGTACATTATGCAACTCGCCTATAATGGCAATAATTAAGACACAAGTATGTTTATTAAACGAGCGTATGCTAGTTTTATAATTTCCATACGAGTGTCTTAATTACCATTATAGGCGAGTTGCATACGACTGTTTATGTTCGACGATAATTAGTATAACTAATTTATGTTCGAACATAAATATTCATAAATATCTGTCGAGATTTTGCCAGTTTTATGTACTGAACAGAGCGCATGAGACGCAGAGAATGCCTTGTATTTGACCATGGCCTCCTCGATTACCCCCACGATGACACTAGGCCACGCAGTGAAATTTAAATTAGAAGGCCTTGGAACTCAAGCGCAGGTGCGATGCTATCCTTACCCAATTGGTCAAACAACTGTTTCTTGAGCTCTGATTGGTGGGAGAAACTGTTTCATAATGAAAAGACTCTGACACAGATACAGATACCCTTGATTCCCGCTCTGAAACAGAGGATACTCCTGAAATTGATCAGGAAGAGTCCACGCCAACAGCTCCGGAAACTAGCGACCACTGGACTCAAACCTCGAAGGCCCTAATTCAACCCCCTAGCAAGCCTAGGAGGAAGAATAAGAGCATTCAAGCCTCCCTGGATCAGCCCACTCCTACAGACCCTAGCCTAACCGCCACCGACACTATAGCAGAAGCCACTCCTTCAGACAGCTCTGCTACACCTGTGCCCATAGCTTCCCCCCCTATCGCACCTTCAACTACACCGGCGTCGCGACGCCCACCTCCAAAACAACGCTCCACTCTCATTATCCAGTGTTACCGTTGCCAAAGGCTGAATCACTCTGCACAAGAGTGCAAAAACATGACGTTAGGTGTAACCGCTGCGGCGGGCCTCATCGTCATAGCGAGTGTTCAAAGCCCAGGGACTCCCCCACGTGTGTAAACTGTAGGGGACCCCATGCCGCCTCCTATTCTGGATGTAAATACATCAAGGAGGCGCTTAAACACCAACACCGGCATCGGCAACGAACATACATGGCCAGTAATATTCCCTCCTTTCTCTCCATGCACATCTCCCCGCCAAGTCCCAACACACTCAATAACACTGCCCTCTCAAGTTTCTTACACATGTAATTAGCTCCCCATCACTCACATGCACTCACACATGTCCCCTCTTGCCCCGCTCCATGCCCCACTTGCCCCGCTGTCCACTGCGCGCCTGCTCGGAGGGACGGCCTCGGCCGGCCCCTTCCGGGATGAAGCCCAGTGGGCCGCGGGCCCTCTGCACGATGCCACTAGCATGTGGATAACAGCCCTTACTCTTTCTTCTTCTTGCCTATGCCTGATTTAAGTACGCTACAAGCCAAATGGCTCACCTTGATATTTATGCCAGCTGCATTCTATTTCTCCTCAACCTTACCCTCTTCCAAAATTCCTACTCCTTCCCCTATCCAAAAATCCCCAGGCCATATTCTGATCAGTTTGATTCTCATGTACCAACCATTACATTTAAACCTATTAAGTTCCATGTCCTATTCCCCCTTGATGAAGCTCTTATGGCCCCAAAATGGGAGCCGATAGGCTAAAATAACACGCAACGAAGCCGGCTTCGTTTGCATGGGTCTTTGACTTTGACAGTTTTCTGAGATATAATGTTTACATTTCGACATCGTCGAACATATTTTTTTATACCTTATAATAATGTTTATGTTCGACCCTCACTATTATGTGTTTGAAAACTGTATCATAATGATGGTCATTATAACACCGTTTTTCATTACGATACAGTTTCTCCAGCCAATCAGAGCTCGTTCATTGACCAATTAGGAAACGATAATTTCGCGCATGCGCTCAAAATCCAACATGTCGGACATAAACACAACATCGAACTATAATAAATTACCGACATGGAATACCCACCGTCCATATGTTCGCGTAAATAAACTGGCGAATATGAGACAAGAAATAGCACAGTACCTTAAAATCACTAACACTAATTTCTACACAGAGCATTGTCTTCAAATGACTGCGGTGACAATATTACTGAGGGACGGCTGATGTAAACATATGGCTGCATATGGCATTGAGAGCCCACAGAGCGCATGCGTCGGCCGTTCAAAGCTCTTGAAAGACGAAGCTATAACACCCAACGCTCGCTCTGCGATCACAAAATTCCAGTAGCTGACTCTCAACAGAAATTTATTAATATTTATGTTAAAACATATAATAAAGTTATAATTATCGTCGAACATAAACAGTCGTATGCAACTCGCCTATAATGGTAATTAAGACACTCGTATGGAAATTATAAAACTCGCATACGCTCGTTTTATAAAAAATACTCGTGTCTTAATTATAGCCATTATAGGCTCGTTGCATAATGTACTATTCTATGTGCGCTCCCTTGGTGGCTCTGCAAACATCCAGTCGATAGTCGATTTCGGCCCAAGTGCGCTGGATCATCTCAGGCGTGATTGTAGTAACAGCAGCGGTGATGCGTTGTCATAAATGTCGCACAATTCTGACCGGTTAACTGAATACGATGTCTTTTACGTATACCCCCCCCCCCCAAATAGTCTAGGGGTGTGAAGTCGGGCCTACTAGGAGGGCATTGAATAGGACCGGTCCAACCAATCCAACGCTCAGGGAATCTTGCGTTCAGAGTGTTTCAAACATTAGCATGAGGGAGATTCCTACCATAACCACCTCGGAAAGTGCACTGAACAGTTATAACAGATTTATACTCCACTAACCAAAACGAACACTGTGCTTTCTGCTGAATTGTCACCATTGCAATCACACTCTCTACTGAAACAGTGGCATGGCAGCTTCCTGTCGCGCACTCATTCTGCGCATCGACTGAAGATCACGGACGGAGTACAGTTACATCTCAAACTAAAACTCGATGAGTTTTCAGGTCGAATTATTAATTTATCTCACTTACAACGGGAGATATGATTTTTTGAAATTGCTGCATCCTTTTTAGAAGACCCTGTAGTAATAAATATAAGCGCCGTCAATAACTTATCTCTTAATACATTTTAATGTTCGACTGTGGCGAAATATAAATATTATATATATGTCAGAAAACTGTACTATAATGAGGCTCTTTATAGTACAAGTTTTCACTATGGTACAGTTTCTCCAACCAATCAGAGCTCAAGATGTATGATGTGTGAACAATTAGGTACTTGATAGCTTCGCACTTGAACACAGAATCCAACATGTCGGACATGAATTACATTATTTGAAAGTTGACAATGTAAAAGATATCCGATCAACCGTTGCAGTTATAATAGGAAACACAAAGACAAAATCACCGACATGCAAAGTGCACCGTCCCATATCTTCGCGTAAATAAACTGGCGAATATGAGAAAAGAAATAGCAGTGTTTCTTAGTATCCCCAACTCCAATTTCTACTCAGGGCATTCTTTCATACAACTTCGGTTACAGTTTGAGTCAACGCTGGTGCAGACGGCAGGCTGCCAACATATGGCATTGCCAAGCAGACAGAGCGCATGTGTGGGTCAGCGAACTTGGAAAGCACAGAGAACAAATTCGGCGCTTGCACTCCGATCACTAAATTCAAGTGACTGAATCTCGACAGATATTTATGAATATTTCTGTTCGAACATAACATTAAATGTAATAAAATAATATTATAATTATCTTCGAACATAAACAGTCGTATGCAACTCGCCTACAATGGTAATTAAGACACTCGTGAGGAAATGATAAACATACTCGTGTCTTAATTATTGCCATTTTAGGCTCGTTGCATAAGCATTTCATCAAACAGCGCTCGTTAACTTACAACTAACAAGCAATTACGTTAAATGGCCAAACCTGACCACTCAACTCTCTAAAGCATTGTTAAAGTGGAGGGAAACAGCTGAACTCTACCTCGCGGTTCCTGTAATGGTGGTTTGTTTCTCAGTTACACACGGACTTTCATCCATATGAATGTAAAATATGTTTATGACAATGAAATTATGAAAGATCATACATGATTCTTAATACCAAGAAAGAAGAATACGGAAATAAAGAAAAATCATATCCGAAGAGGGTTTCTAACATAATAAACTCAGAGTCGACAACTTAACCGCTTACGTTACGAAGTCAACAGGGAGAGCGTGTCCTATTTAGCTAAGTAAACTATATACACACACGACTGTTCATATCATTTTATGCTTTTGTCATGAATAAGGTCTTCTGCATTGCCCTTCCTTTATAATTATGTTCCAGGAAGCCTCGCAAACAACGATCAGTGCTACAAGCTTTTTGATGTGTCCGCCATGTTTCACCAGGATGATGATGATGTTGTTTTAATGGGCCTAACATCTAGGTTATCAGCCCCTAATGGTTTGGGTGATAGTGAAAAATGAGATGAGAATGAAAACTATAACTAATACTAACTACAGAATTACATATTAGAAGAAGAAATGGTAAACAAATAAAGGATAAAGCAAATAAAGGACAGGAAGAAAAGAAATGCCCACAACCCTCGAAGAATGAGGATTGAGAGACTGAGAAGGAAGGAGAGCCATGAAAGGCAGATAGGAAAGGGAAAGAGGAGAGGGACCGCCACCAAAGTCGATGTAAAAAGGGGGTAAACTGACCCAGCTCAGGAATCCCTCGGGATCGCCAACTCCCGAACTCACCAGCCTTGAGCCCCTGAGGGTGTAGCAATATCCAGGGTGCACCTGAAGTGGTGGGGCTACATACACCCTGCCTCCTTGAGGGCCTTGAGCAGAAGGCAGGAGAAAACAGGAAATGAAAAAGAAGGCTGACCACTCGCAGAAGGAGGGTATCAGGAAAGATGTGATAAGGGCCAATTAAGGCGGGAAAGTGAAAGACTCCCTAGGCCTCGGATACCCTAATACCGTCGGGATCGGAAGAGAACAAGAGTTACCAAGAGAGGTTGACAGGAAAGAAGACGGAGAGGGGCCCGGCACAAGCAAGTGGAAGCAATCCCGGACTCAGATGGGGTCTCGAGGTCGCCAACCCACGTCCCACTAGATGTGAGCCCCTGAGGGGTCTCCAGGATGAAACCTAGTCTACGCTTGCGCGAGAGCCGTAAAGCGCATTTAAGTAATATTATGAACCCGAATTGACTCGTGAAATGCTTCAACGATTATCACTCTCGTATTTAAGTTAAACAGGAATTACAGGCCGGACGTTTGTTTTAGACGATTGCCCTTGACCTTGAAGCCTGCGGGTGAGCCTGTACACAGTCACTCTCTCACCCTATCGCTTCACATTTGTCACCACCGATTTGATGTAATGGAATTCCAGACTTGAGCACGAGGCGATACCGACTTGCAGACAGTAAAGTCAACGTCGAAGTATTGTGTGACGCGGAAGTACACGTTGCGTATTTACGAACAGAACGTCATTATATTTGCCAATGACTGTACTTCAGTACGAGAGTGAGACAGCTTTGTAAATCATCGGACCACTTGGGGCAGCTGATAACAACAAAGGTACTGCAGTAACTCGCCTCCAGGCTTCCATTAGATTTTTCACTCGTCGAAAACAAACGTCCGGGCTGTAACTAACTAATCGTTAGGAAAGACTTGGTGAGAACGGCCCTGGTTGGTTGGTTGGTTCCTCAGCTTAGGGGCTGCAACAACGCGGTCATGTAGCCCCGTGTACTTTGGGTGCGTGTAGAATCTGTCTGATAACCGGTGTTAATTGTGATGACTGTGTTATCTGTTTTCAATTCAAGTAAGGACTACAGACATTGATTTTTTTCAAGTAGTTCCTACTTTTGCCGCCAAACGCCACCGTCAACGACCACTAGTTCTGAACTTGGTTACCAGATGCCATCGCAGTCAGCTCCTGGCGACGAACGTTGGAACCTAAGAGCGTTTGTCAAATGTTAAACCTAATTTAGCTTCACACAGGTGTAAATTAGTGGAAGGTTCTTTAACGTGCCATAAATCTATGACATGGGACCGCCGGCTTTACTTCCCCTCCAAAGGAAGGCTTACTGGGGGATTTTTAACGCTCATAAAAAATCCGACGACTTCGGCCGGGTTTGAACCCGCGATCTTGGGCATAGAAGCTCAGCATGCTACCGACTACGCCACCGAAGCCGAAAAAAAAACCACCCTTCAAATCTTTAAAATTAATTTACTGACCCAAGCCTTCTTTATTGACATGCACAGAATGCCAAATTTATAAGCAAAATATTACACAGACATTTTTAAAATGTACATTAGCCTATTTACATTTATGAAAAAAATAAGCTTATTAGATCACCTTTTGTCCGTGTGTGTGTGTCCTCCAAATAAAATCTAAACGGCTGAAGCGATTCCAATGAAACTCAGTAATAATAATAATATCGTATTGTGCCCGTTTAGACCGGAGTCCGCACGACCACATATGCATTTTACCAATAATCAGTCAGCACGAGAGTCAAAATATCCCGGAGCGCCAGATGGGTTAAAGCAAATCGCAAAAACGACATCAAATTAAGAAAATGCTTTACTGATTTTTGGCTCAATGCAACAATAAGGATAGAAGGAGATTTAATTGGGTATGACACATCTGGTAAAATTATCTCAGTTTATTTTGAAGTTAAAATCTGACTGCAAGGATGCTCAAAGCAGCATCATCCACGTGTGGCGATCCACACTCTTATTTACACACAATATACAGAAATTTTCCAAACACATTTGACAATCTTTTTGGAAACACAAGTCCGATTAATAGTCCTGTAGACTGTGTTCCAAAATTATTAATATTTAATTCCAGTTCAAAGTTAATTGTCTATACTGGAAATATCGTAGATCACTGTTTGAATATTTACATGATATTAACACTCGTAGAATAAATGTTCATAGAATTTTTAACTTTCACTTATTTTTCCAGTTTCAAAAATACATCGTCGAAAAATATTATCATCATCGAAGCAACAACACAAATTATTTACACAAATTAATAACATCTGAAAAGTATTTGACCTTGAGCATAGCATCGAAGAACTGTGCGAAGCACAACAACAATTAATTGTTCTTCTAACATTAAACATTCGAGAAGTGACTCGATTATGAACTTCAAGTTCCAAACAAAATACATGATTTCTGAATCATCAACTTGATCACTAAATTGTTGAACCATTCAATTATTTAATTATCCACTTGGAATCATTATTATAAAAATATTCATATTCATGGCCATTTTTAGCAACTTTCACAACTTGCAATTCTTCGACAGAATGCGGAAATTAGAATTGTAGTTTTATAATGAATTCATTTAGTTCATGGCACTAGGATTGAAAACATCCTTCAAATGATTCGTGGTTAAAGAATTATTTTTAATTGGCAGTGGCCCATTCTATTATTTGTGTAAGAACACAATATTACAACAACAACGGCAAAGGTCTTCCTCTGAAGAAGAATAAACTACTATCATGACAAATCCGGGTTCTAGCAAAATCAAAGTCTAAATGGAATCCGTAAACAAGGTTGAAATAAGAACTGATGGTTTCTAAGAAATAACCTTCGGGTCATTCATCCGACGAAATGTGTAGTTCCAACACTCCTACTATAAACCTGAGCCATCGAACCTGCTATTTGATTGATGCTCGAAAAAACCTCTTCATTCCTGCGACTTAAACATGCGCACCTGGGAATGGCATTTCAACTACTCCACACATAAATTATCTTCCCAAAATTTATACAATAAATCAAGCCTCTGCTTGTTATCAACACTGGAAGATTAATAAACTTACAAGTTTATTTTATTTTACCATTCAGTTCAACCCGTGAATTTACCATACTTATGAAAATCTTTATTTCACTTTCGAGTGTATTTACGTCATGATTTTATATAAATACAAAAATATCCTATTTGATACAAATATAATTTGCTTCCCGTTTCATGCCTCTCCGTGTTATCTGAAAAATATACTTTGCTCAATGCAAATATCAACTGTTCAACCAGAACTGAAATGTTGGTTGAATGCGGGCTTGCGCTAACCACTCTCCTTCGGAAAATCTCCTGTTCCAAACTAGAAATGATTAAACTACTTCATAGGCTCTTTCTCAATACATATGATTATTAGAAAATATAATATCCAAGAATTATTTAGAAAAATTATAAACATTATTATTATTATTATTAGTGGATTATTATTATTATTATTGGTTATATTATTTTAAATATGTTTAATTATCATCTCATTATGTGAGAATCCACATGTTCGAACCTTCGAATATGGAAAAAATATCCATCCCTCAACAAAAATAAATTTAACTTTTACAGTTACATCGGCTGATTACCGTGATTTCCCAAAAATATGAAATATTCAAATAAATGCTCGAAATGCTCGGTCATCGATCCTAAACTGTTCTGAGTGCTGAAAATGCTCAGAATAACACTAACAAGTCTTGCGTAAATCATTGCAAGATTTAAATACGAAGAAAACAAGTAGTTCCGTAAAGAACTATACAGCCTATTTTCATATATCCTGCTCATGTTAATTTCTTCTAACAACATACAAAATTTCAGTTTAATTGCTGTAACAGATTCGTAGATATTGAGAACCGTCTAAATATTTGAGATTATCGCCAGGTTGGATTTTTATTTTTGTACTATTACATTAAGATTATTGTGTACGTGTGGTATTCAAACTTCAATCGCATGATTAGAACACAAGAAGTAAAAACGAGATGTTAAAATTACGCTCAGCAGCCATCTTGTGATTATGCAAACAATTGAAATAAATTAGATGCCAGTGGATCAACATTAGTATAAGCATTTTACGTGCAACGTTTCACAGCACTGGGATAGTTAATTCGCGAGAAATGTCCATTTAAATATTTATACTTCGCGTCGCCGCCATGTTGGATTTGTGCTCACCAGGTTAATGAAAGTCCTATAGGTGAACATATGTTCATAGTCTCTATGAATATTAAAAAAATCAGTTTGGTTGCTGTAAAAGATTCATAGATATTGAGAACCGTCTAAATATTTCGGAAGCTCGCCATTTAGGATTGTTATATGTATAGGCCATAGAATTATGTACCATTCAAGGACAATTATTGCCTAGGTTCATTATTCAAACTTTCACTTCGATCGCATGATTACGACACAAGAAATAAAAACTTAATTTTAAAATTTCGCACAGCCGCCATATTGAGGTTATTTAAACAATTGATTTAAATTAGATGGCAGTGCATTATAATCTGCAAAATCATTTACCGTACCACATTTCACTGCGCTCAGAGAGTTAAATCACGAGAAAAGTCTATTAAAATATTTCAAATTCGCTTGGTCGCCATGTTCGTTTTTTACTTTACAAGTTTATGAAATATACATAGATAAACTTGTACCAGTACCCTTTATCACCGTACAAAATTGCAGGGTAATATCTGTAATAGTTTCGGAGATATAGAATGTCAGTGAAATAATTTGCACAGCCGCCATTTTGAGGTTATGTAAACAATTGAACTAAATTAGACTCCAGTGCATTACTATGTGTATAAACACTTGCTGTACCTAGTTTCATTACGTTTGGATGGTTAAATCGTGAGAAAAGTCTATTTAAAAGTCTCAACTTCGCTTGGTCGCCATGTTCGTTTTCTACTTTACAAGTTTATGACATATACATAGATAAACTTATATCAGTACCCTTTATCACCGTACTAAATTGCAGGGCGATATCTGTAATAGTTTCGGAGATATAGAATGTCAGTGAAATATTTTGCACAGCCGCCATTTTGAAGTTATGTAAACAATTGAACTAAATTAGACTCCATTGCATTACAATGTGTATAAACATTTGCTGTACCAAGTTTCATTACGTGTGGATAGTTAAATCGCGAGAAAAGTCTATTTAAAAGTCTCAACTTCGCTTGACCGCCATGTTGGTTTTGTATTCACCAGGTTTTGAAAGTCTCATAGGTGAACTTCTATTAGTACCCTTTATCACCGTACACAATTTCAGGGCGATATCGGTAATAGTTTCGGAGATATTGAATGCTAGTGAAATATTTCGCACAGCCGCCATTTTGCATTGGTGAGACGTAACAAAATTTGAAGGGCACGGTCAAGGTCGCCGGGAATAGTGCTATGAACATACCGAGTTTCATTGAAATCGCTCCAGCCGTTTAGATTTTATTAGGGGGGGACACACACACGAATCACACACACACACGCACACACACACGGACAAAGGGTGATCTCATAAGCCTATTTTTTCAAAATTGAAAATAGGCTAAAAATGTGTTGGTCATCTGCAGAAAAAAAATAGTTTGTTCCAATTAGCTAGGCATAATATAATTCAAATGTGGCTTACATTTCTTGATGGTCTTGAAGCGTACTAAACCTGGTCTGTACCAGATTTATCCATAGACATGCCCTATCGGACAAGCATGTACAATCCTTGTATCGGCCGCCATCATATACCCACAATCCGTCTAGTCAGACATAGTGGTAGTATCTTTCGACGTTTGAATTAACTGTTGTTCCATTTTAATATGAGCTTCTATCAAAGCCATAACAGTTTGTTTAAATAGGGTCAGATCTAAGTGATCTCTTCTTAGATATGTCAGTTGTAACATAACTCACGGTAATCTTATCAGTACAAGAAAAACACTGACAGTCTAAGCAATTAACGGCTGTTCTGAAGATCGTTCCCTGGGCATGGTTTATTATATCACTATCTACCATGCGCTAAGCAACCTGTAGTTTCCCTTGCGTAGACTAATGAACGCCACCGTTATAGACTAGTCTTCAGTGTACTGACAGATCGAAGTGGTTAACTAGTTACAAATATGAAAACTGACTTGATATGGATTTAATCATCCAAGTATTATGTTATTACTGGACTGTGACAAAATACTATTTCTAGACAAAGTCTAGCATATGTCCTTGTAGAAATATAAATATTTCCACCAATGTCTGTAGAAAAATCAATCACCTCAGTGATTCTCCTCGCCGTAAACTTACTAAGTTCCAACTCGTAGCGCAGCACTTTTCGTGACTATCACGACTTTCAAAAGAACTTCTGCGTAGATCCGGCAACCATGTGCCTTGGCTCAGCGTCGTAGCAACTTGCTAGGCAACTGCTGGTGTTAAAATGAGCTGACCATGCCTCGGCCAGCTGGCTTTTATTCAAAACTGCCAAGGTCACGCGTCATCACGTTGTAATCTAGAAATCCTCATATCTCTCGTATCCCTGGTCCGATTTACTTGATACTAATTGCATTCTCTTTTATTTGGCCGTGCCAGTAATCTGATCCCAGTCTCAAGTCTCTACTCCATAGTTAACTATTTAATCAATAAATAGCCTCCACCTCTGCTATTACTCGCTACGTCACTTGACATCCAACTATCGGTAAATTCTTTCCAAATGCTTCGAGAAGCAATGTAGCGCGATATTCAAATATCTAAGTTTCAAAAGCGGCTACAGCCTTTCCCTCGATGTCTAGGTGTCTGAAACTTGGAATGCCCATTCCTAGAGTTGGGCACATCCACCCCACACCTAGCAAAAAATAAAAATTGAAAAATTTTTATTTTTCCTATCTACACATTAAATCATCTGGTTCTTGAATAATAAATCTTCAAATTCGATGCATTATAAGTTCCCACGATGTTACCAGTTCGTGTATTGGCTACTTCATAGCTTCCATTGTTGTTTACTTCCACAATATTCAAACTCTTTAATTTCACCAGGTTTAATATCAAAAATTATCGTGATACTCTTCCAAAATTTTCCCTAGCTCTGGGGACTCCTTCTCAGTGTAGACTTCTCTTCCTTTAGCTTCGTGAAAAATCAGAGACCATTGAGCATCTCCCTAGATGTCTTCCTCTTCTTTTCCCTCGAAGTTAATCTCCTCGGTATTCTTGAATCTGATCGTCTCTGTCTTCATATCTATCACTGCTTGATATTTCTGAATGAAATCCGCTCCCAATATCATGTCAAAAGCCATGTCCTTCATTACAACAAACACATGTCGGAAATCATGTCCTCTAATCGTAATACATAAGTATAATTGTGTTTTACACAGAGATATTTTATTGGGTATTATTCCTTGGATCTTAATTCCTGATACTGGAATCTCCTCTAAATTCTCTTTGAGCTTCCACAGAATATAAAGCTTCTCACTCACCAGACAAAGCATAGCCCCAGTATCGATCAAAGTATAGACAGGCATACCAAATACTTCGCATGATATGATTGGCATTCTAATTATTGTACCCATTTCTTTTCGTTCGTCATTCTGTTGAATTAAGTCATCATCCTCTGCTTGCCATTTAATAATTCTGGAAGTGAAAGTGTTCAAAATTCTATCTTCTACTGTGAATTCGAAGTTTTTTTTATCATTACCATTCCCCCGGGATTGTTGTGTTCCCGATGGACCTGGTTCATTGGGCCTCTGCTCCAAAAACTGCAAGTTATCTTGGTGTCTTGCTTCCAAATTTTTCCTCGTCTCCTTGTTGAACTCTTCATTGGACTGACAAGTATCCACATTCCCTCTGTTATTGTAGTTGTTTCGACCATACTATCTTCTTTCCTGGTACCTTTCTTGACTATCTCGTGGTCTTCTCCATCGAGTATTGTATCGATTACCACCATCCGGTCTCGCATATGGCTTGTAACTGTATCTGTTACTGTACTGGTTCCATCCTCTCTTATTTGGATCTTCCCTCGGCGTTTTCTCTTCTCGCTCCTCTCGAATCTCTCGAGGTGTCTGAGAATAACTATCAGCCATAACAGCGTACACAGCATTGTTATTCTTTCCTCCCTTCTGATGGAAGAATTGAGCGTTTGTATGATCCAGCTTCTGTAATACTTCATCAAATTGTTCCATATTATAGATATCAGCAGCGATCAAAGTCCTCTGGACGTCTGCTGGAAATTGACGTATCAATGCAGTAATCAATTCGTTATCTGGCATCGGCGGATCTAAATGTTGAAGTTTAGAAAGCTGTCCAGAAAAGTACGTAGAGTATCGAGTAGGTTGTGACGTCGAGCATCTCTTCGAATATAACTCTGCTCTGACTTGCTGTTGGGTTTCCGGGGACCAAAACTTTTTCAATAACCCACGAGAAAACTCCTCAAAAGTGGTTAGAGTGGATCTAAAAGCTCTAAACCAAAGAAGTGCAGGACCTTCCAAAAACTTCCCTATCACTCGGATCTGTCTTTCTTTAGGGATCTTGGAATCTTTCAGGTAATCACCTGCTTCTCTCAAAAATTCCACGGGTGTCACAGAATCTCGCCCTGAAAATTTAGAAGGCTTATCCTCTATATTCTTAAATACAGTTATGGGGTTGGATTGAAATACTGTCCTGACCTCATCCTGTCTATCAGTCTCTCTAGCTGCTCCTAGATTTATCTGTATCTGTTCCTTTCCCCTTACATTTGGCATTTTAAACAGATGATCAGACTGTTTCTCATCCTTGATTTGAGTTTTCATAGCCTCAAGTTCCTTCTGGTTTTCTTCTGCCATCTTCTTAATTGCTTCAGTTTCTTTACAATTCTCCTTAACATCAGTGGATATCTGGTTCATAACAGCCTCATGACTTTTCAATGACCCTGTCATATCTGATATGTCCTTCTGAGTTGCCTGGATATCTTTGGCAATTACTTCAATATGGGATGACAAAGATTCCCTAATCTCCTTGATTCCCTCTTGATTCTCCAGCTTGAGTGTGTCTTTAATTTCATTGACAACTGTGGTTTTAATTTCAGTTTGTAACTCATTAATCACACCTTCTCTTATTTCTCCCATGACAAGTTCTTTGAATTGTTCCGTTAAACGTTGAACAACTAGAATTCCCATCTCGTTACTCTCCTTCTTCACTCGGACTTCCAGGTTGACCATATCTTCACCAACTTTCCTAAGACCATGTTCTATCCTATCAGCTAAGCTTTGGGATCGAAGATCGGCATCGCGAAATTTTTCGTCCATTAAACTTGCGTTAGTAGCTAATGAAGTTTCGAGCTCATGTGTTTTTTCGCATAATTTATTCATTTTACTCTCAAGTGTCATTTTCAAATTTTCAGAATTCTCTTTAAATTTACTTTCCATTGAATTAAATTTACTATTTAAATTTTCCTTTAAGTTATCTTTTAACCTGCTCTCTAACAAATCGGAATTTTCTTTGAGTTTATCCTCTAAACTTTCTTTTAAGTTACCTTTTAAAGAATCAGAACTTTCTTTAAGTTTATTTTCCAAAGAATCAGAATTTTCTTTAAGTTTATCATTAAATTTTCTTTAAGTTTATTTTCTAAAGAATCAGAATTTTCCTTCAGTTTATTTTCTAAAGAATCAGAATTTTCTTTAAGTTTCTTTTCTAAAGCCTCCGTATTTTCTTTCATAATGGCGGCTACACGCCGTCCAGCCTCTTTTGAACTCTCCTCCAAACTCCTCATCATCCTCATCATTTCTTCCATAATTTCAATTATTATTCAAAACTTAGGGGTATACAACAGTGGCAAACACAAGCTTATAACTAGAACAAGAAATATGAATAGCTAATTGGAACACTCTAATAAAATGAGATTTGTCCTAATGTCGACGTGATGGAAAAACAAAAGTCTCTACTTTTACGAATTACATTTACCATAATATCACAAGAAAAATATGCAAGTTCTCAAATATCCTCCACCTGGATTCTAATAATGTGTATGTCCAGTCATCGAACGTTTACTACTGAATTTACTTGACGCCCTAATGGTTAAGCCATTGTCAAAATTATCAAACCCATTCGAATTATTAACCAAGTTAAATTTTTAATTTTCCCCACTAATTGGGTTTCCTACTAATTTATTCATCCAAACCAGACATCTCTCAACTCCCAAAATATTTCTATAAAATTTATCACAATTTAAATCGGCATGCGATTGACCATGTCTAAATCGAGACCCACGTTCGAAGCCATTTCTCTCTCTATCTTATTTTATGTGCCCGTTTAGACCGGAGTCCGCACGACCACATATGCATTTTACCAATAATCAGTCAGCACGAGAGTCAAAATATCCCGGAGCGCCAGATGGGTTAAAGCAAATCGCAAAAACGACATCAAATTAAGAAAATGCTTTACTGATTTTTGGCTCAATGCAACAATAAGGATAGAAGGAGATTTAATTGGGTATGACACATCTGGTAAAATTATCTCAGTTTATTTTGAAGTTAAAATCTGACTGCAAGGATGCTCAAAGCAGCATCATCCACGTGTGGCGATCCACACTCTTATTTACACACAATATACAGAAATTTTCCAAACACATTTGACAATCTTTTTGGAAACACAAGTCCGATTAATAGTCCTGTAGACTGTGTTCCAAAATTATTAATATTTAATTCCAGTTCAAAGTTAATTGTCTATACTGGAAATATCGTAGATCACTGTTTGAATATTTACATGATATTAACACTCGTAGAATAAATGTTCATAGAATTTTTAACTTTCACTTATTTTTCCAGTTTCAGAAATACATCGTCGAAAAATATTATCATCATCGAAGCAACACAAATTATTTACACAAATTAATAACATCTGAAAAGTATTTGACCTTGAGCATAGCATCGAAGAACTGTGCGAAGCACAACAACAATTAATTGTTCTTCTAACATTAAACATTCGAGAAGTGACTCGATTATGAACTTCAAGTTCCAAACAAAATACATGATTTCTGAATCATCAACTTGATCACTAAATTGTTGAACCATTCAATTATTTAATTATCCACTTGGAATCATTATTATAAAAATATTTATATTCATGGCCATTTTTAGCAACTTTCACAACTTGCAATTCTTCGATAGAATGCGGAAATTAGAATTGTAGTTTTATAATGAATTCATTTAGTTCATGGCACTAGGATTGAAAACATCCTTCAATTTATTCGTGGTTAAAGAATTATTTTTAATTGGCAGTGGCCCATTCTATTATTTGTGTAAGAACACAATATTACAACAACAACGGCAAAGGTCTTCCTCTGAAGAAGAATAAACTACTATCATGACAAATCCGGGTTCTAGCAAAATCAAAGTCTAAATGGAATCCGTAAACAAGGTTGAAATAAGAACTGATGGTTTCTAAGAAATAACCTTCGGGTCATTCATCCGACGAAATGTGTAGTTCCAACACTCCTCTTATAAACCTGAGCCATCGAACCTGCTATTTGATTGATGCTCGAAAAAACCTCTTCATTCCTGCGACTTAAACATGCGCACCTGGGAATGGCATTTCAACTACTCCACACATAAATTATCTTCCCAAAATTTATACAATAAATCAAGCCTCTGCTTGTTATAAACACTGGAAGATTAATAAACTTACAAGTTTATTTTATTTTACCATTCAGTTCAACCCGTGAATTTACCATACTTATGAAAATCTTTATTTCACTTTCGAGTGTATTTACGTCATGATTTTATATAAATACAAAAATATCCTATTTGATACAAATATAATTTGCTTCCCGTTTCATGCCTCTCCGTGTTATCTGAAAAATATACTTTGCTCAATGCAAATATCAACTGTTCAACCAGAACTGAAATGTTGGTTGAATGCGGGATTGCGCTAACCACTCTCCTTCGGAAAATCTCCTGTTCCAAACTAGAAATGATTAAACTACTTCATAGGCTCTTTCTCAATACATATGATTATTAGAAAATATAATATCCAAGAATTATTTAGAAAAATTATAAAAATTATTATTATTATTATTAGTGGATTATTATTATTATTGGTTATATTATTTTAAATATGTTTAATTATCATCTCATTATGTGAGAATCCACATGTTCGAACCTTCGAATATGGAAAAAATATCCATCCCTCAACAAAAATAAATTTAACTTTTACAGTTACATCGGCTGATTACCGTGATTTCCCAAAAATATGAAATATTCAAATAAATGCTCGAAATGCTCGGTCATCGATCCTAAACTGTTCTGAGTGCTGAAAATGCTCAGAATAACTCTAACAAGTCTTGCGTAAATCATTGCAAGCTTTAAATACGAAGAAAACAAGTAGTTCCGTAAAGAACTATACAGCCTATTTTCATATATCCTGCTCATGTTAATTTCTTCTAACAACATACAAAATTTCAGTTTAATTGCTGTAACAGATTCGTAGATATTGAGAACCGTCTAAATATTTGAGATTGTCGCCAGGTTGGATTTTTATTTTTGTACTATTACATTAAGATTATTGTGTACGTGTGGTATTCAAACTTCAATCGCATGATTAGAACACAAGAAGTAAAAACGAGATGTTAAAATTACGCTCAGCAGCCATCTTGTGATTATGCAAACAATTGAAATAAATTAGATGCCAGTGGATCAACATTTGTATAAGCATTTAACGTGCAACGTTTCACAGCACTGGGATAGTTAATTCGCGAGAAATGTCCATTTAAATATTTATACTTCGCGTCGCCGCCATGTTGGATTTGTGCTCACCAGGTTAATGAAAGTCCTATAGGTGAACATATGTTCATAGTCTCTATGAATATTAAAAAAATCAGTTTGGTTGCTGTAAAAGATTCATAGATATTGAGAACCGTCTAAATATTTCGGAAGCACGCCATTTAGGATTGTTATATGTATAGGCCATAGAATTATGTACCATTCAAGGACAATTATTGCCTAGGTTCATTATTCAAACTTTCACTTCGATCGCATGATTACGACACAAGAAATAAAAACTTAATTTTAAAATTTCGCACAGCCGCCATATTGAGGTTATTTAAACAATTGATTTAAATTAGATGGTAGTGCATTACAATCTGCAAAATCATTCACCGTACCACATTTCACTGCGCTCAGAGAGTTAAATCACGAGAAAAGTCTATTAAAATATTTCAAATTCGCTTGGTCGCCATGTTCGTTTTTTACTTTACAAGTTTATGAAATATACATAGATAAACTTGTACCAGTACCCTTTATCACCGTACAAAATTGCAGGGTAATATCTGTAATAGTTTCGGAGATATAGAATGTCAGTGAAATAATTTGCACAGCCGCCATTTTGAGGTTATGTAAACAATTGAACTAAATTAGACTCCAGTGCATTACTATGTGTATAAACACTTGCTGTACCTAGTTTCATTACGTTTGGATGGTTAAATCGTGAGAAAAGTCTATTTAAAAGTCTCAACTTCGCTTGGTCGCCATGTTCGTTTTCTACTTTACAAGTTTATGACATATACATAGATAAACTTATATCAGTACCCTTTATCACCGTACTAAATTGCAGGGCGATATCTGTAATAGTTTCGGAGATATAGAATGTCAGTGAAATATTTTGCACAGCCGCCATTTTGAAGTTATGTAAACAATTGAACTAAATTAGACTCCAGTGCATTACAATGTGTATAAACATTTGCTGTACCAAGTTTCATTACGTGTGGATAGTTAAATCGCGAGAAAAGTCTATTTAAAAGTCTCAACTTCGCTTGACCGCCATGTTGGTTTTGTATTCACCAGGTTTTGAAAGTCTCATAGGTGAACTTCTATTAGTACCCTTTATCACCGTACACAATTTCAGGGCGATATCGGTAATAGTTTCGGAGATATTGAATGCTAGTGAAATATTTCGCACAGCCGCCATTTTGCATTGGTGAGACGTAACAAAATTTGAAGGGCACGGTCGAGGTCGCCTGGAATAGTGCTATGAACATACCGAGTTTCAATGAAATCGCTCCAGCCGTTTAGATTTTATTAGGGGGACACACACACACGAATAACACATAAACACACACACACACACACGCACACACACACGGACAAAAGGTCATCTCATAAGCCTATTTTTTCAAAATTGAAAATAGGCTAAAAATGTGTTGGTCATCTGCAGAAAAAAAATAGTTTGTTCCAATTAGCTAGGCATAATATAATTCAAATGTGGCTCACATTTCTTGATGGTCTTGAAGCGTAGTAAACCTGGTCTGTACCAGATTTATCCATAGACATGCCCTATCGGACAAGCATGTACAATCCTTGTATCGGCCGCCATCATATACCCACAATCCGTCTAGTCAGACATAGTGGTAGTATCTTTCGACGTTTGAATTAACTGTTGTTCCATTTTAATATGAGCTTCTATCAAAGCCATAACAGTTTGTTTAAATAGGGTCAGATCTAAGTGATCTCTTCTTAGATATGTCAGTTGTAACATAACTCACGGTAATCTTATCAGTACAAGAAAAACACTGACAGTCTAAGCAATTAACGGCTGTTCTGAAGATCGTTCCCTGGGCATGGTTTATTATATCACCATCTACCATGCGCTAAGCAACTTGTAGTTTCCCTTGCGTAGACTAATGAACGCCACCGTTATAGACTAGTCTTCAGTGTACTGACAGATCGAAGTGGTTAACTAGTTACAAATATGAAAACTGACTTGAAATGGATTTAATCATCCAAGTATTATGTTATTACTGGACTGTGACAAAATACTATTTCTAGACAAAGTCTAGCATATGTCCTTGTAGAAATATAAATATTTCCACCAATGTCTGTAGAAAAATCAATCACCTCAGTGATTCTCCTCGCCGTAAACTTACTAAGTTCCAACTCGTAGCGCAGCACTTTTCGTGACTATCACGACTTTCAAAAGAACTTCTGCGTAGATCCGGCAACCATGTGCCTTGGCTCAGCGTCGTAGCAACTTGCTAGGCAACTGCTGGTGTTAAAATGAGCTGACCATGCCTCGGCCAGCTGGCCTTTATTCAAAACTGCCAAGGTCACGCGTCATCACGTTGTAATCTAGAAATCCTCATATCTCTCGTATCCCTGGTCCGATTTACTTGATACTAATTGCATTCTCTTTTATTTGGCCGTGCCAGTAATCTGATCCCAGTCTCAAGTCTCTACTCCATAGTTAACTATTTAATCAATAAATAGCCTCCACCTCTGCTATTACTCGCTACGTCACTTGACATCCAACTATCGGTAAATTCTTTCCAAATGCTTCGAGAAGCAATGTAGCGCGATATTCAAATATCTAAGTTTCAAAAGCGGCTACAGCCTTTCCCTCGATGTCTAGGTGTCTGAAACTTGGAATACACATTCCTAGAGTTGGGCACATCCACCCCACACCTAGCAAAAAATAAAAATTGAAAAATTTTTATTTTTCCTATCTACACATTAAATCATCTGGTTCTTGAATAATAAATCTTCAAATTCGATGCATTATAAGTTCCCACGATGTTACCAGTTCGTGTATTGGCTACTTCATAGCTTCCATTGTTGTTTACTTCCACAATATTCAAACTCTTTAATTTCACCAGGTTTAATATCAAAAATTATCGTGATACTCTTCCAAAATTTTCCCTAGCTCTGGGGACTCCTTCTCAGTGTAGACTTCTCTTCCTTTAGCTTCGTGAAAAATCAGAGACCATTGAGCATCTCCCTAGATGTCTTCCTCTTCTTTTCCCTCGAAGTTAATCTCCTCGGTATTCTTGAATCTGATCGTCTCTGTCTTCATATCTATCACTGCTTGATATTTCTGAATGAAATCCGCTCCCAATATCATGTCAAAAGCCATGTCCTTCATTACAACAAACACATGTCGGAAATCATGTCCTCTAATCGTAATACATAAGTATAATTGTGTTTTACACAGAGATATTTTATTGGGTATTATTCCTTGGATCTTAATTCCTGATACTGGAATCTCCTCTAAATTCTCTTTGAGCTTCCACAGAATATAAAGCTTCTCACTCACCAGACAAAGCATAGCCCCAGTATCGATCAAAGTATAGACAGGCATACCAAATACTTCGCATGATATGATTGGCATTCTAATTCTTGTACCCATTTCTTTTCGTTCGTCATTCTGTTGAATTAAGTCATCATCCTCTGCTTGCCATTTAATAATTCTGGAAGTGAAAGTGTTCAAAATTCTATCTTCTACTGTGAATTCGAAGTTTTTTTTATCATTACCATTCCCCCGGGATTGTTGTGTTCCCGATGGACCTGGTTCATTGGGCCTCTGCTCCAAAAACTGCAAGTTATCTTGGTGTCTTGCTTCCAAATTTTTCCTCGTCTCCTTGTTGAACTCTTCATTGGACTGACAAGTATCCACATTCCCTCTGTTATTGTAGTTGTTTCGACCATAATATCTTCTTTCCTGGTACCTTCCTTGACTATCTCGTGGTCTTCTCCATCGAGTATTGTATCGATTACCACCATCCGGTCTCGCATATGGCTTGTAACTGTATCTGTTACTGTACTGGTTCCATCCTCTCTTATTTGGATCTTCCCTCGGCGTTTTCTCTTCTCGCTCCTCTCGAATCTCTCGAGGTGTCTGAGAATAACTATCAGCCATAACAGCGTACACAGCATTGTTATTCTTTCCTCCCTTCTGATGGAAGAATTGAGCGTTTGTATGATCCAGCTTCTGTAATACTTCATCAAATTGTTCCATATTATAGATATCAGCAGCGATCAAAGTCCTCTGGACGTCTGCTGGAAATTGACGTATCAATGCAGTAATCAATTCGTTATCTGGCATCGGCGGATCGAAATGTTGAAGTTTAGAAAGCTGTCCAGAAAAGTACGTAGAGTATCGAGTAGGTTGTGACGTCGAGAATCTCTTCGAATATAACTCTGCTCTGACTTGCTGTTGGGTTTCCGGGGACCAAAACTTTTTCAATAACCCACGAGAAAACTCCTCAAAAGTGGTTAGAGTGGATCTAAAAGCTCTAAACCAAAGAAGTGCAGGACCTTCCAAAAACTTCCCTATCACTCGGATCTGTCTTTCTTTAGGGATCTTGGAATCTTTCAGGTAATCACCTGCTTCTCTCAAAAATTCCACGGGTGTCACAGAATCTCGCCCTGAAAATTTAGAAGGCTTATCCTCTATATTCTTAAATACAGTTATGGGGTTGGATTGAAATACTGTCCTGACCTCATCCTGTCTATCAGTCTCTCTAGCTGCTCCTAGATTTATCTGTATCTGTTCCTTTCCCCTTACATTTGGCATTTTCAACAGATGATCAGACTGTTTCTCATCCTTGATTTGAGTTTTCATAGCCTCAAGTTCCTTCTGGTTTTCTTCTGCCATCTTCTTAATTGCTTCAGTTTCTTTACAATTCTCCTTAACATCAGTGGATATCTGGTTCATAACAGCCTCATGACTTTTCAATGACCCTGTCATATCTGATATGTCCTTCTGAGTTGCCTGGATATCTTTGGCAATTACTTCAATATGGGATGACAAAGATTCCCTAATCTCCTTGATTCCCTCTTGATTCTCCAGCTTGAGTGTGTCTTTAATTTCATTGACAACTGTGGTTTTAATTTCAGTTTGTAACTCATTAATCACACCTTCTCTTATTTCTCCCATGACAAGTTCTTTGAATTGTTCCGTTAAACGTTGAACAACTAGAATTCCCATCTCGTTACTCTCCTTCTTCACTCGGACTTCCAGGTTGACCATATCTTCACCAACTTTCCTAAGACCATGTTCTATCCTATCAGCTAAGCTTTGGGATCGAAGATCGGCATCGCGAAATTTTTCGTCCATTAAACTTGCGTTAGTAGCTAATGAAGTTTCGAGCTCATGTGTTTTTCGCATAATTTATTCATTTTACTCTCAAGTGTCATTTTCAAATTTTCAGAATTCTCTTTAAATTTACTTTCCATTGAATTAAATTTACTATTTAAATTTTCCTTTAAGTTATCTTTTAACCTGCTCTCTAACAAATCGGAATTTTCTTTGAGTTTATCCTCTAAACTTTCTTTTAAGTTACCTTTTAAAGAATCAGAACTTTCTTTAAGTTTATTTTCCAAAGAATCAGAATTTTCTTTAAGTTTATCATTAAATTTTCTTTAAGTTTATTTTCTAAAGAATCAGAATTTTCCTTCAGTTTATTTTCTAAAGAATCAGAATTTTCTTTAAGTTTCTTTTCTAAAGCCTCCGTATTTTCTTTCATAATGGCGGCTACACGCCGTCCAGCCTCTTTTGAACTCTCCTCCAAACTCCTCATCATCCTCATCATTTCTTCCATAATTTCAATTATTATTCAAAACTTAGGGGTATACAACAGTGGCAAACACAAGCTTATAACTAGAACAAGAAATATGAATAGCTAATTGGAACACTCTAATAAAATGAGATTTGTCCTAATGTCGACGTGATGGAAAAACAAAAGTCTCTACTTTTACGAATTACATTTACCATAATATCACAAGAAAAATATGCAAGTTCTCAAATATCCTCCACCTGGATTCTAATAATGTGTATGTCCAGTCATCGAACGTTTACTACTGAATTTACTTGACGCCCTAATGGTTAAGCCATTGTCAAAATTATCAAACCCATTCGAATTATTAACCAAGTTAAATTTTTAATTTTCCCCACTAATTGGGTTTCCTACTAATTTATTCATCCAAACCAGACATCTCTCAACTCCCAAAATATTTCTATAAAAATTATCACAATTTAAATCGGCATGCGATTGACCATGTCTAAATCGAGACCCACGTTCGAAGCCATTTCTCTCTCTATCTTATTTTATGTGCCCGTTTAGACCGGAGTCCGCACGACCACATATGCATTTTACCAATAATCAGTCAGCACGAGAGTCAAAATATCCCGGAGCGCCAGATGGGTTAAAGCAAATCGCAAAAACGACATCAAATTAAGAAAATGCTTTACTGATTTTTGGCTCAATGCAACAATAAGGATAGAAGGAGATTTAATTGGGTATGACACATCTGGTAAAATTATCTCAGTTTATTTTGAAGTTAAAATCTGACTGCAAGGATGCTCAAAGCAGCATCATCCACGTGTGGCGATCCACACTCTTATTTACACACAATATACAGAAATTTTCCAAACACATTTGACAATCTTTTTGGAAACACAAGTCCGATTAATAGTCCTGTAGACTGTGTTCCAAAATTATTAATATTTAATTCCAGTTCAAAGTTAATTGTCTATACTGGAAATATCGTAGATCACTGTTTGAATATTTACATGATATTAACACTCGTAGAATAAATGTTCATAGAATTTTTAACTTTCACTTATTTTTCCAGTTTCAGAAATACATCGTCGAAAAATATTATCATCATCGAAGCAACACAAATTATTTACACAAATTAATAACATCTGAAAAGTATTTGACCTTGAGCATAGCATCGAAGAACTGTGCGAAGCACAACAACAATTAATTGTTCTTCTAACATTAAACATTCGAGAAGTGACTCGATTATGAACTTCAAGTTCCAAACAAAATACATGATTTCTGAATCATCAACTTGATCACTAAATTGTTGAACCATTCAATTATTTAATTATCCACTTGGAATCATTATTATAAAAATATTTATATTCATGGCCATTTTTAGCAACTTTCACAACTTGCAATTCATCGATAGAATGCGGAAATTAGAATTGTAGTTTTATAATGAATTCATTTAGTTCATGGCACTAGGATTGAAAACATCCTTCAATTTATTCGTGGTTAAAGAATTATTTTTAATTGGCAGTGGCCCATTCTATTATTTGTGTAAGAACACAATATTACAACAACAACGGCAAAGGTCTTCCTCTGAAGAAGAATAAACTACTATCATGACAAATCCGGGTTCTAGCAAAATCAAAGTCTAAATGGAATCCGTAAACAAGGTTGAAATAAGAACTGATGGTTTCTAAGAAATAACCTTCGGGTCATTCATCCGACGAAATGTGTAGTTCCAACACTCCTCTTATAAACCTGAGCCATCGAACCTGCTATTTGATTGATGCTCGAAAAAACCTCTTCATTCCTGCGACTTAAACATGCGCACCTGGGAATGGCATTTCAACTACTCCACACATAAATTATCTTCCCAAAATTTATACAATAAATCAAGCCTCTGCTTGTTATCAACACTGGAAGATTAATAAACTTACAAGTTTATTTTATTTTACCATTCAGTTCAACCCGTGAATTTACCGTACTTATGAAAATCTTTATTTCACTTTCGAGTGTATTTACGTCATGATTTTATATAAATACAAAAATATCCTATTTGATACAAATATCATTTGCTTCCCGTTTCATGCCTCTCCGTGTTATCTGAAAAATATACTTTGCTCAATGCAAATATCAACTGTTCAACCAGAACTGAAATGTTGGTTGAATGCGGGATTGCTCTAACCACTCTCCTTCGGAAAATCTCCTGTTCCAAACTAGAAATGATTAAACTACTTCATAGGCTCTTTCTCAATACATATGATTATTAGAAAATATAATATCCAAGAATTATTTAGAAAAATTATAAAAATTATTATTATTATTATTAGTGGATTATTATTATTATTGGTTATATTATTTTAAATATGTTTAATTATCATCTCATTATGTGAGAATCCACATGTTCGAACCTTCGAATATGGAAAAAATATCCATCCCTCAACAAAAATAAATTTAACTTTTACAGTTACATCGGCTGATTACCGTGATTTCCCAAAAATATGAAATATTCAAATAAATGCTCGAAATGCTCGGTCATCGATCCTAAACTGTTCTGAGTGCTGAAAATGCTCAGAATAACTCTAACAATCTTGCGTAAATCATTGCAAGATTTAAATACGAAGAAAACAAGTAGTTCCGTAAAGAACTATACAGCCTATTTTCATATATCCTGCTCATGTTAATTTCTTCTAACAACATACAAAATTTCAGTTTAATTGCTGTAACAGATTCGTAGATATTGAGAACCGTCTAAATATTTGAGATTGTCGCCAGGTTGGATTTTTATTTTTGTACTATTACATTAAGATTATTGTGTACGTGTGGTATTCAAACTTCAATCGCATGATTAGAACACAAGAAGTAAAAACGAGATGTTAAAATTACGCTCAGCAGCCATCTTGTGATTATGCAAACAATTGAAATAAATTAGATGCCAGTGGATCAACATTTGTATAAGCATTTAACGTGCAACGTTTCACAGCACTGGGATAGTTAATTCGCGAGAAATGTCCATTTAAATATTTATACTTCGCGTCGCCGCCATGTTGGATTTGTGCTCACCAGGTTAATGAAAGTCCTATAGGTGAACATATGTTCATAGTCTCTATGAATATTAAAAAAATCAGTTTGGTTGCTGTAAAAGATTCATAGATATTGAGAACCGTCTAAATATTTCGGAAGCACGCCATTTAGGATTGTTATATGTATAGGCCATAGAATTATGTACCATTCAAGGACAATTATTGCCTAGGTTCATTATTCAAACTTTCACTTCGATCGCATGATTACGACACAAGAAATAAAAACTTAATTTTAAAATTTCGCACAGCCGCCATATTGAGGTTATTTAAACAATTGATTTAAATTAGATGGCAGTGCATTACAATCTGCAAAATCATTTACCGTACCACATTTCACTGCGCTCAGAGAGTTAAATCACGAGAAAAGTCTATTAAAATATTTCAAATTCGCTTGGTCGCCATGTTCGTTTTTTACTTTACAAGTTTATGAAATATACATAGATAAACTTGTACCAGTACCCTTTATCACCGTACAAAATTGCAGGGTAATATCTGTAATAGTTTCGGAGATATAGAATGTCAGTGAAATAATTTGCACAGCCGCCATTTTGAGGTTATGTAAACAATTGAACTAAATTAGACTCCAGTGCATTACTATGTGTATAAACACTTGCTGTACCTAGTTTCATTACGTTTGGATGGTTAAATCGTGAGAAAAGTCTATTTAAAAGTCTCAACTTCGCTTGGTCGCCATGTTCGTTTTCTACTTTACAAGTTTATGACATATACATAGATAAACTTATATCAGTACCCTTTATCACCGTACTAAATTGCAGGGCGATATCTGTAATAGTTTCGGAGATATAGAATGTCAGTGAAATATTTTGCACAGCCGCCATTTTGAAGTTATGTAAACAATTGAACTAAATTAGACTCCAGTGCATTACAATGTGTATAAACATTTGCTGTACCAAGTTTCATTACGTGTGGATAGTTAAATCGCGAGAAAAGTCTATTTAAAAGTCTCAACTTCGCTTGACCGCCATGTTGGTTTTGTATTCACCAGGTTTTGAAAGTCTCATAGGTGAACTTCTATTAGTACCCTTTAACACCGTACACAATTTCAGGGCGATATCGGTAATAGTTTCGGAGATATTGAATGCTAGTGAAATATTTCGCACAGCCGCCATTTTGCATTGGTGAGACGTAACAAAATTTGAAGGGCACGGTCGAGGTCGCCTGGAATAGTGCTATGAACATACCGAGTTTCAATGAAATCGCTCCAGCCGTTTAGATTTTATTAGGGGGACACACACACACGAATAACACATAAACACACACACACACACACACGCACACACACACGGACAAATGGTCATCTCATAAGCCTATTTTTTCAAAATTGAAAATAGGCTAAAAATGTGTTGGTCATCTGCAGAAAAAAAATAGTTTGTTCCAATTAGCTAGGCATAATATAATTCAAATGTGGCTTACATTTCTTGATGGTCTTGAAGCGTAGTAAACCTGGTCTGTACCAGATTTATCCATAGACATGCCCTATCGGACAAGCATGTACAATCCTTGTATCGGCCGCCATCATATACCCACAATCCGTCTAGTCAGACATAGTGGTAGTATCTTTCGACGTTTGAATTAACTGTTGTTCCATTTTAATATGAGCTTCTATCAAAGCCATAACAGTTTGTTTAAATAGGGTCAGATCTAAGTGATCTCTTCTTAGATATGTCAGTTGTAACATAACTCACGGTAATCTTATCAGTACAAGAAAAACACTGACAGTCTAAGCAATTAACGGCTGTTCTGAAGATCGTTCCCTGGGCATGGTTTATTATATCACCATCTACCATGCGCTAAGCAACTTGTAGTTTCCCTTGCGTAGACTAATGAACGCCACCGTTATAGACTAGTCTTCAGTGTACTGACAGATCGAAGTGGTTAACTAGTTACAAATATGAAAACTGACTTGAAATGGATTTAATCATCCAAGTATTATGTTATTACTGGACTGTGACAAAATACTATTTCTAGACAAAGTCTAGCATATGTCCTTGTAGAAATATAAATATTTCCACCAATGTCTGTAGAAAAATCAATCACCTCAGTGATTCTCCTCGCCGTAAACTTACTAAGTTCCAACTCGTAGCGCAGCACTTTTCGTGACTATCACGACTTTCAAAAGAACTTCTGCGTAGATCCGGCAACCATGTGCCTTGGCTCAGCGTCGTAGCAACTTGCTAGGCAACTGCTGGTGTTAGAATGAGCTGACCATGCTTCGGCCAGCTGGCTTTTATTCAAAACTGCCAGGGTCACGCGTCATCACGTTGTAATCTAGAAATCCTCATATCTCTCGTATCCCTGGTCCGATTTACTTGATACTAATTGCATTCTCTTTTATTTGGCCGTGCCAGTAATCTGATCCCAGTATCAAGTCTCTACTCCATAGTTAACTATTTAATCAATAAATAGCCTCCACCTCTGCTATTACTCGCTACGTCACTTGACATCCAACTATCGGTAAATTATTTCCAAATGCTTCGAGAAGCAATGTAGCGCGATATTCAAATATCTAACTTTCAAAAGCGGCTACAGCCTTTCCCTCGATATCTAGGTGTCTGAAACTTGGAATACACATTCCTAGAGTTGGGCACATCCACCCCACACCTAGCAAAAAATAAAAATTGAAAAATTTTTATTTTTCCTATCTACACATTAAATCATCTGGTTCTTGAATAATAAATCTTCAAATTCGATGCATTATAAGTTCCCACGATGTTACCAGTTCGTGTATTGGCTACTTCATAGCTTCCATTGTTGTTTACTTCCACAATATTCAAACTCTTTAATTTCACCAGGTTTAATATCAAAAATTATCGTGATACTCTTCCAAAATTTTCCCTAGCTCTGGGGACTCCTTCTCAGTGTAGACTTCTCTTCCTTTAGCTTCGTGAAAAATCAGAGACCATTGAGCATCTCCCTAGATGTCTTCCTCTTCTTTTCCCTCGAAGTTAATCTCCTCGGTATTCTTGAATCTGATCGTCTCTGTCTTCATATCTATCACTGCTTGATATTTCTGAATGAAATCCGCTCCCAATATCATGTCAAAAGCCATGTCCTTCATTACAACAAACACATGTCGGAAATCATGTCCTCTAATCGTAATACATAAGTATAATTGTGTTTTACACAGAGATATTTTATTGGGTATTATTCCTTGGATCTTAATTCCTGATACTGGAATCTCCTCTAAATTCTCTTTGAGCTTCCACAGAATATAAAGCTTCTCACTCACCAGACAAAGCATAGCCCCAGTATCGATCAAAGTATAGACAGGCATACCAAATACTTCGCATGATATGATTGGCATTCTAATTCTTGTACCCATTTCTTTTCGTTCGTCATTCTGTTGAATTAAGTCATCATCCTCTGCTTGCCATTTAATAATTCTGGAAGTGAAAGTGTTCAAAATTCTATCTTCTACTGTGAATTCGAAGTTTTTTTTATCATTACCATTCCCCCGGGATTGTTGTGTTCCCGATGGACCTGGTTCATTGGGCCTCTGCTCCAAAAACTGCAAGTTATCTTGGTGTCTTGCTTCCAAATTTTTCCTCGTCTCCTTGTTGAACTCTTCATTGGACTGACAAGTATCCACATTCCCTCTGTTATTGTAGTTGTTTCGACCATAATATCTTCTTTCCTGGTACCTTCCTTGACTATCTCGTGGTCTTCTCCATCGAGTATTGTATCGATTACCACCATCCGGTCTCGCATATGGCTTGTAACTGTATCTGTTACTGTACTGGTTCCATCCTCTCTTATTTGGATCTTCCCTCGGCGTTTTCTCTTCTCGCTCCTCTCGAATCTCTCGAGGTGTCTGAGAATAACTATCAGCCATAACAGCGTACACAGCATTGTTATTCTTTCCTCCCTTCTGATGGAAGAATTGAGCGTTTGTATGATCCAGCTTCTGTAATACTTCATCAAATTGTTCCATATTATAGATATCAGCAGCGATCAAAGTCCTCTGGACGTCTGCTGGAAATTGACGTATCAATGCAGTAATCAATTCGTTATCTGGCATCGGCGGATCGAAATGTTGAAGTTTAGAAAGCTGTCCAGAAAAGTACGTAGAGTATCGAGTAGGTTGTGACGTCGAGAATCTCTTCGAATATAACTCTGCTCTGACTTGCTGTTGGGTTTCCGGGGACCAAAACTTTTTCAATAACCCACGAGAAAACTCCTCAAAAGTGGTTAGAGTGGATCTAAAAGCTCTAAACCAAAGAAGTGCAGGACCTTCCAAAAACTTCCCTATCACTCGGATCTGTCTTTCTTTAGGGATCTTGGAATCTTTCAGGTAATCACCTGCTTCTCTCAAAAATTCCACGGGTGTCACAGAATCTCGCCCTGAAAATTTAGAAGGCTTATCCTCTATATTCTTAAATACAGTTATGGGGTTGGATTGAAATACTGTCCTGACCTCATCCTGTCTATCAGTCTCTCTAGCTGCTCCTAGATTTATCTGTATCTGTTCCTTTCCCCTTACATTTGGCATTTTCAACAGATGATCAGACTGTTTCTCATCCTTGATTTGAGTTTTCATAGCCTCAAGTTCCTTCTGGTTTTCTTCTGCCATCTTCTTAATTGCTTCAGTTTCTTTACAATTCTCCTTAACATCAGTGGATATCTGGTTCATAACAGCCTCATGACTTTTCAATGACCCTGTCATATCTGATATGTCCTTCTGAGTTGCCTGGATATCTTTGGCAATTACTTCAATATGGGATGACAAAGATTCCCTAATCTCCTTGATTCCCTCTTGATTCTCCAGCTTGAGTGTGTCTTTAATTTCATTGACAACTGTGGTTTTAATTTCAGTTTGTAACTCATTAATCACACCTTCTCTTATTTCTCCCATGACAAGTTCTTTGAATTGTTCCGTTAAACGTTGAACAACTAGAATTCCCATCTCGTTACTCTCCTTCTTCACTCGGACTTCCAGGTTGACCATATCTTCACCAACTTTCCTAAGACCATGTTCTATCCTATCAGCTAAGCTTTGGGATCGAAGATCGGCATCGCGAAATTTTTCGTCCATTAAACTTGCGTTAGTAGCTAATGAAGTTTCGAGCTCATGTGTTTTTCGCATAATTTATTCATTTTACTCTCAAGTGTCATTTTCAAATTTTCAGAATTCTCTTTAAATTTACTTTCCATTGAATTAAATTTACTATTTAAATTTTCCTTTAAGTTATCTTTTAACCTGCTCTCTAACAAATCGGAATTTTCTTTGAGTTTATCCTCTAAACTTTCTTTTAAGTTACCTTTTAAAGAATCAGAACTTTCTTTAAGTTTATTTTCCAAAGAATCAGAATTTTCTTTAAGTTTATCATTAAATTTTCTTTAAGTTTATTTTCTAAAGAATCAGAATTTTCCTTCAGTTTATTTTCTAAAGAATCAGAATTTTCTTTAAGTTTCTTTTCTAAAGCCTCCGTATTTTCTTTCATAATGGCGGCTACACGCCGTCCAGCCTCTTTTGAACTCTCCTCCAAACTCCTCATCATCCTCATCATTTCTTCCATAATTTCAATTATTATTCAAAACTTAGGGGTATACAACAGTGGCAAACACAAGCTTATAACTAGAACAAGAAATATGAATAGCTAATTGGAACACTCTAATAAAATGAGATTTGTCCTAATGTCGACGTGATGGAAAAACAAAAGTCTCTACTTTTACGAATTACATTTACCATAATATCACAAGAAAAATATGCAAGTTCTCAAATATCCTCCACCTGGATTCTAATAATGTGTATGTCCAGTCATCGAACGTTTACTACTGAATTTACTTGACGCCCTAATGGTTAAGCCATTGTCAAAATTATCAAACCCATTCGAATTATTAACCAAGTTAAATTTTTAATTTTCCCCACTAATTGGGTTTCCTACTAATTTATTCATCCAAACCAGACATCTCTCAACTCCCAAAATATTTCTATAAAAATTATCACAATTTAAATCGGCATGCGATTGACCATGTCTAAATCGAGACCCACGTTCGAAGCCATTTCTCTCTCTATCTTATTTTATGTGCCCGTTTAGACCGGAGTCCGCACGACCACATATGCATTTTACCAATAATCAGTCAGCACGAGAGTCAAAATATCCCGGAGCGCCAGATGGGTTAAAGCAAATCGCAAAAACGACATCAAATTAAGAAAATGCTTTACTGATTTTTGGCTCAATGCAACAATAAGGATAGAAGGAGATTTAATTGGGTATGACACATCTGGTAAAATTATCTCAGTTTATTTTGAAGTTAAAATCTGACTGCAAGGATGCTCAAAGCAGCATCATCCACGTGTGGCGATCCACACTCTTATTTACACACAATATACAGAAATTTTCCAAACACATTTGACAATCTTTTTGGAAACACAAGTCCGATTAATAGTCCTGTAGACTGTGTTCCAAAATTATTAATATTTAATTCCAGTTCAAAGTTAATTGTCTATACTGGAAATATCGTAGATCACTGTTTGAATATTTACATGATATTAACACTCGTAGAATAAATGTTCATAGAATTTTTAACTTTCACTTATTTTTCCAGTTTCAGAAATACATCGTCGAAAAATATTATCATCATCGAAGCAACACAAATTATTTACACAAATTAATAACATCTGAAAAGTATTTGACCTTGAGCATAGCATCGAAGAACTGTGCGAAGCACAACAACAATTAATTGTTCTTCTAACATTAAACATTCGAGAAGTGACTCGATTATGAACTTCAAGTTCCAAACAAAATACATGATTTCTGAATCATCAACTTGATCACTAAATTGTTGAACCATTCAATTATTTAATTATCCACTTGGAATCATTATTATAAAAATATTTATATTCATGGCCATTTTTAGCAACTTTCACAACTTGCAATTCATCGATAGAATGCGGAAATTAGAATTGTAGTTTTATAATGAATTCATTTAGTTCATGGCACTAGGATTGAAAACATCCTTCAATTTATTCGTGGTTAAAGAATTATTTTTAATTGGCAGTGGCCCATTCTATTATTTGTGTAAGAACACAATATTACAACAACAACGGCAAAGGTCTTCCTCTGAAGAAGAATAAACTACTATCATGACAAATCCGGGTTCTAGCAAAATCAAAGTCTAAATGGAATCCGTAAACAAGGTTGAAATAAGAACTGATGGTTTCTAAGAAATAACCTTCGGGTCATTCATCCGACGAAATGTGTAGTTCCAACACTCCTCTTATAAACCTGAGCCATCGAACCTGCTATTTGATTGATGCTCGAAAAAACCTCTTCATTCCTGCGACTTAAACATGCGCACCTGGGAATGGCATTTCAACTACTCCACACATAAATTATCTTCCCAAAATTTATACAATAAATCAAGCCTCTGCTTGTTATCAACACTGGAAGATTAATAAACTTACAAGTTTATTTTATTTTACCATTCAGTTCAACCCGTGAATTTACCGTACTTATGAAAATCTTTATTTCACTTTCGAGTGTATTTACGTCATGATTTTATATAAATACAAAAATATCCTATTTGATACAAATATCATTTGCTTCCCGTTTCATGCCTCTCCGTGTTATCTGAAAAATATACTTTGCTCAATGCAAATATCAACTGTTCAACCAGAACTGAAATGTTGGTTGAATGCGGGATTGCTCTAACCACTCTCCTTCGGAAAATCTCCTGTTCCAAACTAGAAATGATTAAACTACTTCATAGGCTCTTTCTCAATACATATGATTATTAGAAAATATAATATCCAAGAATTATTTAGAAAAATTATAAAAATTATTATTATTATTATTAGTGGATTATTATTATTATTGGTTATATTATTTTAAATATGTTTAATTATCATCTCATTATGTGAGAATCCACATGTTCGAACCTTCGAATATGGAAAAAATATCCATCCCTCAACAAAAATAAATTTAACTTTTACAGTTACATCGGCTGATTACCGTGATTTCCCAAAAATATGAAATATTCAAATAAATGCTCGAAATGCTCGGTCATCGATCCTAAACTGTTCTGAGTGCTGAAAATGCTCAGAATAACTCTAACAAGTCTTGCGTAAATCATTGCAAGATTTAAATACGAAGAAAACAAGTAGTTCCGTAAAGAACTATACAGCCTATTTTCATATATCCTGCTCATGTTAATTTCTTCTAACAACATACAAAATTTCAGTTTAATTGCTGTAACAGATTCGTAGATATTGAGAACCGTCTAAATATTTGAGATTGTCGCCAGGTTGGATTTTTATTTTTGTACTATTACATTAAGATTATTGTGTACGTGTGGTATTCAAACTTCAATCGCATGATTAGAACACAAGAAGTAAAAACGAGATGTTAAAATTACGCTCAGCAGCCATCTTGTGATTATGCAAACAATTGAAATAAATTAGATGCCAGTGGATCAACATTTGTATAAGCATTTAACGTGCAACGTTTCACAGCACTGGGATAGTTAATTCGCGAGAAATGTCCATTTAAATATTTATACTTCGCGTCGCCGCCATGTTGGATTTGTGCTCACCAGGTTAATGAAAGTCCTATAGGTGAACATATGTTCATAGTCTCTATGAATATTAAAAAAATCAGTTTGGTTGCTGTAAAAGATTCATAGATATTGAGAACCGTCTAAATATTTCGGAAGCACGCCATTTAGGATTGTTATATGTATAGGCCATAGAATTATGTACCATTCAAGGACAATTATTGCCTAGGTTCATTATTCAAACTTTCACTTCGATCGCATGATTACGACACAAGAAATAAAAACTTAATTTTAAAATTTCGCACAGCCGCCATATTGAGGTTATTTAAACAATTGATTTAAATTAGATGGCAGTGCATTACAATCTGCAAAATCATTTACCGTACCACATTTCACTGCGCTCAGAGAGTTAAATCACGAGAAAAGTCTATTAAAATATTTCAAATTCGCTTGGTCGCCATGTTCGTTTTTTACTTTACAAGTTTATGAAATATACATAGATAAACTTGTACCAGTACCCTTTATCACCGTACAAAATTGCAGGGTAATATCTGTAATAGTTTCGGAGATATAGAATGTCAGTGAAATAATTTGCACAGCCGCCATTTTGAGGTTATGTAAACAATTGAACTAAATTAGACTCCAGTGCATTACTATGTGTATAAACACTTGCTGTACCTAGTTTCATTACGTTTGGATGGTTAAATCGTGAGAAAAGTCTATTTAAAAGTCTCAACTTCGCTTGGTCGCCATGTTCGTTTTCTACTTTACAAGTTTATGACATATACATAGATAAACTTATATCAGTACCCTTTATCACCGTACTAAATTGCAGGGCGATATCTGTAATAGTTTCGGAGATATAGAATGTCAGTGAAATATTTTGCACAGCCGCCATTTTGAAGTTATGTAAACAATTGAACTAAATTAGACTCCAGTGCATTACAATGTGTATAAACATTTGCTGTACCAAGTTTCATTACGTGTGGATAGTTAAATCGCGAGAAAAGTCTATTTAAAAGTCTCAACTTCGCTTGACCGCCATGTTGGTTTTGTATTCACCAGGTTTTGAAAGTCTCATAGGTGAACTTCTATTAGTACCCTTTATCACCGTACACAATTTCAGGGCGATATCGGTAATAGTTTCGGAGATATTGAATGCTAGTGAAATATTTCGCACAGCCGCCATTTTGCATTGGTGAGACGTAACAAAATTTGAAGGGCACGGTCGAGGTCGCCTGGAATAGTGCTATGAACATACCGAGTTTCAATGAAATCGCTCCAGCCGTTTAGATTTTATTAGGGGGACACACACACACGAATAACACATAAACACACACACACACACACACGCACACACACACGGACAAATGGTCATCTCATAAGCCTATTTTTTCAAAATTGAAAATAGGCTAAAAATGTGTTGGTCATCTGCAGAAAAAAAATAGTTTGTTCCAATTAGCTAGGCATAATATAATTCAAATGTGGCTTACATTTCTTGATGGTCTTGAAGCGTAGTAAACCTGGTCTGTACCAGATTTATCCATAGACATGCCCTATCGGACAAGCATGTACAATCCTTGTATCGGCCGCCATCATATACCCACAATCCGTCTAGTCAGACATAGTGGTAGTATCTTTCGACGTTTGAATTAACTGTTGTTCCATTTTAATATGAGCTTCTATCAAAGCCATAACAGTTTGTTTAAATAGGGTCAGATCTAAGTGATCTCTTCTTAGATATGTCAGTTGTAACATAACTCACGGTAATCTTATCAGTACAAGAAAAACACTGACAGTCTAAGCAATTAACGGCTGTTCTGAAGATCGTTCCCTGGGCATGGTTTATTATATCACCATCTACCATGCGCTAAGCAACTTGTAGTTTCCCTTGCGTAGACTAATGAACGCCACCGTTATAGACTAGTCTTCAGTGTACTGACAGATCGAAGTGGTTAACTAGTTACAAATATGAAAACTGACTTGAAATGGATTTAATCATCCAAGTATTATGTTATTACTGGACTGTGACAAAATACTATTTCTAGACAAAGTCTAGCATATGTCCTTGTAGAAATATAAATATTTCCACCAATGTCTGTAGAAAAATCAATCACCTCAGTGATTCTCCTCGCCGTAAACTTACTAAGTTCCAACTCGTAGCGCAGCACTTTTCGTGACTATCACGACTTTCAAAAGAACTTCTGCGTAGATCCGGCAACCATGTGCCTTGGCTCAGCGTCGTAGCAACTTGCTAGGCAACTGCTGGTGTTAGAATGAGCTGACCATGCTTCGGCCAGCTGGCTTTTATTCAAAACTGCCAGGGTCACGCGTCATCACGTTGTAATCTAGAAATCCTCATATCTCTCGTATCCCTGGTCCGATTTACTTGATACTAATTGCATTCTCTTTTATTTGGCCGTGCCAGTAATCTGATCCCAGTATCAAGTCTCTACTCCATAGTTAACTATTTAATCAATAAATAGCCTCCACCTCTGCTATTACTCGCTACGTCACTTGACATCCAACTATCGGTAAATTATTTCCAAATGCTTCGAGAAGCAATGTAGCGCGATATTCAAATATCTAACTTTCAAAAGCGGCTACAGCCTTTCCCTCGATATCTAGGTGTCTGAAACTTGGAATACACATTCCTAGAGTTGGGCACATCCACCCCACACCTAGCAAAAAATAAAAATTGAAAAATTTTTATTTTTCCTATCTACACATTAAATCATCTGGTTCTTGAATAATACATCTTCAAATTCGATGCATTATAAGTTCCCACGATGTTACCAGTTCGTGTATTGGCTACTTCATAGCTTCCATTGTTGTTTACTTCCACAATATTCAAACTCTTTAATTTCACCAGGTTTAATATCAAAAATATCGTGATACTCTTCCAAAATTTTCCCTAGCTCTGGGGACTCCTTCTCAGTGTAGACTTCTCTTCCTTCAGCTTCGTGAAAAATCAGAGACCATTGATCATCTCCCTCGATGTCTTCCTCTTCTTTTCCCTCGAAGTTAATCTCCTCGGTATTCTTGAATCTGATCGTCTCTGTCTTCATATCTATCACTGCTTGATATTTCTGAATGAAATCGGCTCCCAATATCATGTCAAAAGCCATGTCCTTCATTACAACAAACACATGTCGGAAATCATGTCCTCCAATCGTAATACATAAGTATAATTGTGTTTTACACAGAGATATTTTATTGGGTATTATTCCTTGGATCTTAATTCCTGATACTGGAATCTCCTCTAAATTCTCTTTGAGCTTCCACAGAATATAAAGCTTCTCACTCACCAGACAAAGCATAGCCCCAGTATCGATCAAAGTATCGACAGGCATACCAAATACTTCGCATGATATGATTGGCATTCTAATTCTTGTACCCATTTCTTTTCGTTCGTCATTCTGTTGAATTAAGTCATCATCCTCTGCTTGCCATTTAATAATTCTGGAAGTGAAAGTGTTCAAAATTCTATCTTCTACTGTGAATTCGAAGTTTTTTTTTTCATTACCATTCCCCCGGGATTGTTGTGTTCCCGATGGACCTGGTTCATTGGGCCTCTGCTCCAAAAACTGCAAGTTATCTTGGTGTCTTGCTTCCAAATTTTTCCTCGTCTCCTTGTTGAACTCTTCATTGGACTGACGAGTATCCACATTCCCTCTGTTATTGTAGTTGTTTCGACCATAATATCTTCTTTCCTGGTACCTTCCTTGACTATCTCGTGGTCTTCTCCATCGAGTATTGTATCGATTACCACCATCCGGTCTCGCATATGGCTTGTAACTGTATCTGTTACTGTACTGGTTCCATCCTCTCTTATTTGGTTCTTCCCTCGGCGTTTTCTCTTCTCGCTCCTCTCGAATCTCTCGAGGTGTCTGAGAATAACTATCAGCCATAACAGCGTACACAGCGTTGTTATTCTTTCCTCCCTTCTGATGGAAGAATTGAGCGTTTGTATGATCCAGCTTCTGTAATACTTCATCAAATTGTTCCATATTATAGATATCAGCAGCGATCAAAGTCCTCTGGACGTCTGCTGGAAATTGACGTATCAATGCAGTAATCAATTCGTTATCTGGCATCGGCGGATCTAAATGTTGAAGTTTAGAAAGCTGTCCAGAAAAGTACGTAGAGTATCGAGTAGGTTGTGACGTCGAGAATCTCTTCGAATATAACTCTGCTCTGACTTGCTGTTGGGTTTCCGGGGACCAAAACTTTTTCAATAACCCACGAGAAAACTCCTCAAAAGTGGTTAGAGTGGATCTAAAAGCTCTAAACCAAAGAAGTGCAGGACCTTCCAAAAACTTCCCTATCACTCGGATCTGTCTTTCTTTAGGGATCTTGGAATCTTTCAGGTAATCACCTGCTTCTCTCAAAAATTCCACGGGTGTCACAGAATCTCGCCCTGAAAATTTAGAAGGCTTATCCTCTATATTCTTAAATACAGTTATGGTGTTGGATTGAAATACTGTCCTGACCTCATCCTGTCTATCAGTCTCTCTAGCTGCTCCTAGATTTATCTGTATCTGTTCCTTTCCCCTTACATTTGGCATTTTCAACAGATGATCAGACTGTTTCTCATCCTTGATTTGAGTTTTCATAGCCTCAAGTTCCTTCTGGTTTTCTTCTGCCATCTTCTTAATTGCTTCAGTTTCTTTACAATTCTCCTTAACATCAGTGGATATCTGGTTCATAACAGCCTCATGACTTTTCAATGACCCTGTCATATCTGATATGTCCTTCTGAGTTGCCTGGATATCTTTGGCAATTACTTCAATATGGGATGACAAAGATTCCCTAATCTCCTTGATTCCCTCTTGATTCTCCAGCTTGAGTGTGTCTTTAATTTCATTGACAACTGTGGTTTTAATTTCAGTTTGTAACTCATTAATCACACCTTCTCTTATTTCTCCCATGACAAGTTCTTTGAATTGTTCCGTTAAACGTTGAACAACTAGAATTCCCATCTCGTTACTCTCCTTCTTCACTCGGACTTCCAGGTTGACCATGTCTTCACCAACTTTCCTAAGACCATGTTCTATCCTATCAGCTAAGCTTTGGGATCGAAGATCGGCATCGCGAAATTTTTCGTCCATTAAACTTGCGTTAGTAGCAAATGAAGTTTCGAGCTCATGTGTTTTTTCGCATAATTTATTCATTTTACTCTCAAGTGTCATTTTCAAAATTTCAGAATTCTCTTTAAATTTACTTTCCATTGAATTAAATTTACTATTTAAATTTTCCTTTAAGTTATCTTTTAACCTGTTCTCTAACAAATCGGAATTTTCTTTGAGTTTATCCTCTAAACTTTCTTTTAAGTTACCTTTTAAAGAATCAGAACTTTCTTTAAGTTTATTTTCCAAAGAATCAGAATTTTCTTTAAGTTTATCATTTAAATTTTCTTTAAGTTTATTTTCTAAAGAATCAGAATTTTCCTTCAGTTTATTTTCTAAAGAATCAGAATTTTCTTTAAGTTTCTTTTCTAAAGCCTCCGTATTTTCTTTCATAATGGCGGCTACACGCCGTCCAGCCTCTTTTGAACTCTCCTCCAAACTCCTCATCATCCTCATCATTTCTTCCATAATTTCAATTATTATTCAAAACTTAGGGGTATACAACAGTGGCAAACACAAGCTTATAACTAGAACAAGAAATATGAATAGCTAATTGGAACACTCTAATAAAATGAGATTTGTCCTAATGTCGACGTGATGGAAAAACAAAAGTCTCTACTTTTACGAATTACATTTACCATAATATCACAAGAAAAATATGCAAGTTCTCAAATATCCTCCACCTGGATTCTAATAATGTGTATGTCCAGTCATCGATCGTTTACTACTGAATTTACTTGACGCCCTAATGGTTAAGCCATTGTCAAAATTATCAAACCCATTCGAATTATTAACCAAGTTAAATTTTTAATTTTCCCCACTAATTGGGTTTCCTACTAATTTATTCATCCAAACCAGACATCTCTCAACTCCCAAAATATTTCTATAAAAATTATCACAATTTAAATCGGCATGCGATTGACCATGTCTAAATCGAGACCCACGTTCGAAGCCATTTCTCCCTCTATCTTATTTTATGTGCCCGTTTAGACCTGAGTCCGCACGACCACATATGCATTTTACCAATAATCAGTCAGCACGAGAGTCAAAATATCCCGGAGCGCCAGATGGGTTAAAGCAAATCGCAAAAACGACATCAAATTAAGAAAATGCTTTACTGATTTTTGGCTCAATGCAACAATAAGGATAGAAGGAGATTTAATTGGGTATGACACATCTGGTAAAATTATCTCAGTTTATTTTGAAGTTAAAATCTGACTGCAAGGATGCTCAAAGCAGCATCATCCACGTGTGGCGATCCACACTCTTATTTACACACAATATACAGAAATTTTCCAAACACATTTGACAATCTTTTTGGAAACACAAGTCCGATTAATAGTCCTGTAGACTGTGTTCCAAAATTATTAATATTTAATTCCAGTTCAAAGTTAATTGTCTATACTGGAAATATCGTAGATCACTGTTTGAATATTTACATGATATTAACACTTGTAGAATAAATGTTCATAGAATTTTTAACTTTCACTTACTTTTCCAGTTTCAAAAATACATCGTCGAAAAATATTATCATCATCGAAGCAACACAAATTATTTACACAAATTAATAACATCTGAAAAGTATTTGACCTTGAGCATAGCATCGAAGAACTGTGCGAAGCACAACAACAATTAATTGTTCTTCTAACATTAAACATTCGAGAAGTGACTCGATTATGAACTTCAAGTTCCAAACAAAATACATGATTTCTGAATCATCAACTTGATCACTAAATTGTTGAACCATTCAATTATTTAATTATCCACTTGGAATCATTATTATAAAAATATTTATATTCATGGCCATTTTTAGCAACTTTCACAACTTGCAATTCTTCGACAGAATGCGGAAATTAGAATTGTAGTTTTATAATGAATTCATTTAGTTCATGGCACTAGGATTGAAAACATCCTTCAAATTATTCGTGGTTAAAGAATTATTTTTAATTGGCAGTGGCCCATTCTATTATTTGTGTAAGAACACAATATTACAACAACAACGGCAAAGGTCTTCCTCTGAAGAAGAATAAACTACTATCATGACAAATCCGGGTTCTAGCAAAATCAAAGTCTAAATGGAATCCGTAAACAAGGTTGAAATAAGAACTGATGGTTTCTAAGAAATAACCTTCGGGTCATTCATCCGACGAAATGTGTAGTTCCAACACTCCTCTTATAAACCTGAGCCATCGAACCTGCTATTTGATTGATGCTCGAAAAAACCTCTTCATTCCTGCGACTTAAACATGCGCACCTGGGAATGGCATTTCAACTACTCCACACATAAATTATCTTCCCAAAATTTATACAATAAATCAAGCCTCTGCTTGTTATAAACACTGGAAGATTAATAAACTTACAAGTTTATTTTATTTTACCATTCAGTTCAACCCGTGAATTTACCATACTTATGAAAATCTTTATTTCACTTTCGAGTGTATTTACGTCATGATTTTATATAAATACAAAAATATCCTATTTGATACAAATATCATTTGCTTCCCGTTTCATGCCTCTCCGTGTTATCTGAAAAATATACTTTGCTCAATGCAAATATCAACTGTTCAACCAGAACTGAAATGTTGGTTGAATGCGGGATTGCGCTAACCACTCTCCTTCGGAAAATCTCCTGTTCCAAACTAGAAATGATTAAACTACTTCATAGGCTCTTTCTCAATACATATGATTATTAGAAAATATAATATCCAAGAATTATTTAGAAAAATTATAAAAATTATTATTATTATTATTAGTGGATTATTATTATTATTGGTTATATTATTTTAAATATGTTTAATTATCATCTCATTATGTGAGAATCCACATGTTCGAACCTTCGAATATGGAAAAAATATCCATCCCTCAACAAAAATAAATTTAACTTTTACAGTTACATCGGCTGATTACCGTGATTTCCCAAAAATATGAAATATTCAAATAAATGCTCGAAATGCTCGGTCATCGATCCTAAACTGTTCTGAGTGCTGAAAATGCTCAGAATAACTCTAACAAGTCTTGCGTAAATCATTGCAAGCTTTAAATACGAAGAAAACAAGTAGTTCCGTAAAGAACTATACAGCCTATTTTCATATATCCTGCTCATGTTAATTTCTTCTAACAACATACAAAATTTCAGTTTAATTGCTGTAACAGATTCGTAGATATTGAGAACCGTCTAAATATTTGAGATTGTCGCCAGGTTGGATTTTTATTTTTGTACTATTACATTAAGATTATTGTGTACGTGTGGTATTCAAACTTCAATCGCATGATTAGAACACAAGAAGTAAAAACGAGATGTTAAAATTACGCTCAGCAGCCATCTTGTGATTATGCAAACAATTGAAATAAATTAGATGCCAGTGGATCAACATTTGTATAAGCATTTAACGTGCAACGTTTCACAGCACTGGGATAGTTAATTCGCGAGAAATGTCCATTTAAATATTTATACTTCGCGTCGCCGCCATGTTGGATTTGTGCTCACCAGGTTAATGAAAGTCCTATAGGTGAACATATGTTCATAGTCTCTATGAATATTAAAAAAATCAGTTTGGTTGCTGTAAAAGATTCATAGATATTGAGAACCGTCTAAATATTTCGGAAGCACGCCATTTAGGATTGTTATATGTATAGGCCATAGAATTATGTACCATTCAAGGACAATTATTGCCTAGGTTCATTATTCAATCTTTCACTTCGATCGCATGATTACGACACAAGAAATAAAAACTTAATTTTAAAATTTCGCACAGCCGCCATATTGAGGTTATTTAAACAATTGATTTAAATTAGATGGCAGTGCATTACAATCTGCAAAATCATTTACCGTACCACATTTCACTGCGCTCAGAGAGTTAAATCACGAGAAAAGTCTATTAAAATATTTCAAATTCGCTTGGTCGCCATGTTCGTTTTTTACTTTACAAGTTTATGAAATATACATAGATAAACTTGTACCAGTACCCTTTATCACCGTACAAAATTGCAGGGTAATATCTGTAATAGTTTCGGAGATATAGAATGTCAGTGAAATAATTTGCACAGCCGCCATTTTGAGGTTATGTAAACAATTGAACTAAATTAGACTCCAGTGCATTACTATGTGTATAAACACTTGCTGTACCTAGTTTCATTACGTTTGGATGGTTAAATCGTGAGAAAAGTCTATTTAAAAGTCTCAACTTCGCTTGGTCGCCATGTTCGTTTTCTACTTTACAAGTTTATGACATATACATAGATAAACTTATATCAGTACCCTTTATCACCGTACTAAATTGCAGGGCGATATCTGTAATAGTTTCGGAGATATAGAATGTCAGTGAAATATTTTGCACAGCCGCCATTTTGAAGTTATGTAAACAATTGAACTAAATTAGACTCCAGTGCATTACAATGTGTATAAACATTTGCTGTACCAAGTTTCATTACGTGTGGATAGTTAAATCGCGAGAAAAGTCTATTTAAAAGTCTCAACTTCGCTTGACCGCCATGTTGGTTTTGTATTCACCAGGTTTTGAAAGTCTCATAGGTGAACTTCTATTAGTACCCTTTATCACCGTACACAATTTCAGGGCGATATCGGTAATAGTTTCGGAGATATTGAATGCTAGTGAAATATTTCGCACAGCCGCCATTTTGCATTGGTGAGACGTAACAAAATTTGAAGGGCACGGTCGAGGTCGCCTGGAATAGTGCTATGAACATACCGAGTTTCAATGAAATCGCTCCAGCCGTTTAGATTTTATTAGGGGGACACACACACACGAATAACACATAAACACACACACACACACACACGCACACACACACGGACAAAAGGTCATCTCATAAGCCTATTTTTTCAAAATTGAAAATAGGCTAAAAATGTGTTGGTCATCTGCAGAAAAAAAATAGTTTGTTCCAATTAGCTAGGCATAATATAATTCAAATGTGGCTCACATTTCTTGATGGTCTTGAAGCGTAGTAAACCTGGTCTGTACCAGATTTATCCATAGACATGCCCTATCGGACAAGCATGTACAATCCTTGTATCGGCCGCCATCATATACCCACAATCCGTCTAGTCAGACATAGTGGTAGTATCTTTCGACGTTTGAATTAACTGTTGTTCCATTTTAATATGAGCTTCTATCAAAGCCATAACAGTTTGTTTAAATAGGGTCAGATCTAAGTGATCTCTTCTTAGATATGTCAGTTGTAACATAACTCACGGTAATCTTATCAGTACAAGAAAAACACTGACAGTCTAAGCAATTAACGGCTGTTCTGAAGATCGTTCCCTGGGCATGGTTTATTATATCACCATCTACCATGCGCTAAGCAACTTGTAGTTTCCCTTGCGTAGACTAATGAACGCCACCGTTATAGACTAGTCTTCAGTGTACTGACAGATCGAAGTGGTTAACTAGTTACAAATATGAAAACTGACTTGAAATGGATTTAATCATCCAAGTATTATGTTATTACTGGACTGTGACAAAATACTATTTCTAGACAAAGTCTAGCATATGTCCTTGTAGAAATATAAATATTTCCACCAATGTCTGTAGAAAAATCAATCACCTCAGTGATTCTCCTCGCCGTAAACTTACTAAGTTCCAACTCGTAGCGCAGCACTTTTCGTGACTATCACGACTTTCAAAAGAACTTCTGCGTAGATCCGGCAACCATGTGCCTTGGCTCAGCGTCGTAGCAACTTGCTAGGCAACTGCTGGTGTTAAAATGAGCTGACCATGCCTCGGCCAGCTGGCCTTTATTCAAAACTGCCAAGGTCACGCGTCATCACGTTGTAATCTAGAAATCCTCATATCTCTCGTATCCCTGGTCCGATTTACTTGATACTAATTGCATTCTCTTTTATTTGGCCGTGCCAGTAATCTGATCCCAGTCTCAAGTCTCTACTCCATAGTTAACTATTTAATCAATAAATAGCCTCCACCTCTGCTATTACTCGCTACGTCACTTGACATCCAACTATCGGTAAATTCTTTCCAAATGCTTCGAGAAGCAATGTAGCGCGATATTCAAATATCTAAGTTTCAAAAGCGGCTACAGCCTTTCCCTCGATGTCTAGGTGTCTGAAACTTGGAATACCCATTCCTAGAGTTGGGCACATCCACCCCACACCTAGCAAAAAATAAAAATTGAAAAATTTTTATTTTTCCTATCTACACATTAAATCATCTGGTTCTTGAATAATAAATCTTCAAATTCGATGCATTATAAGTTCCCACGATGTTACCAGTTCGTGTATTGGCTACTTCATAGCTTCCATTGTTGTTTACTTCCACAATATTCAAACTCTTTAATTTCACCAGGTTTAATATCAAAAATTATCGTGATACTCTTCCAAAATTTTCCCTAGCTCTGGGGACTCCTTCTCAGTGTAGACTTCTCTTCCTTTAGCTTCGTGAAAAATCAGAGACCATTGAGCATCTCCCTAGATGTCTTCCTCTTCTTTTCCCTCGAAGTTAATCTCCTCGGTATTCTTGAATCTGATCGTCTCTGTCTTCATATCTATCACTGCTTGATATTTCTGAATGAAATCCGCTCCCAATATCATGTCAAAAGCCATGTCCTTCATTACAACAAACACATGTCGGAAATCATGTCCTCTAATCGTAATACATAAGTATAATTGTGTTTTACACAGAGATATTTTATTGGGTATTATTCCTTGGATCTTAATTCCTGATACTGGAATCTCCTCTAAATTCTCTTTGAGCTTCCACAGAATATAAAGCTTCTCACTCACCAGACAAAGCATAGCCCCAGTATCGATCAAAGTATAGACAGGCATACCAAATACTTCGCATGATATGATTGGCATTCTAATTCTTGTACCCATTTCTTTTCGTTCGTCATTCTGTTGAATTAAGTCATCATCCTCTGCTTGCCATTTAATAATTCTGGAAGTGAAAGTGTTCAAAATTCTATCTTCTACTGTGAATTCGAAGTTTTTTTTATCATTACCATTCCCCCGGGATTGTTGTGTTCCCGATGGACCTGGTTCATTGGGCCTCTGCTCCAAAAACTGCAAGTTATCTTGGTGTCTTGCTTCCAAATTTTTCCTCGTCTCCTTGTTGAACTCTTCATTGGACTGACAAGTATCCACATTCCCTCTGTTATTGTAGTTGTTTCGACCATAATATCTTCTTTCCTGGTACCTTCCTTGACTATCTCGTGGTCTTCTCCATCGAGTATTGTATCGATTACCACCATCCGGTCTCGCATATGGCTTGTAACTGTATCTGTTACTGTACTGGTTCCATCCTCTCTTATTTGGATCTTCCCTCGGCGTTTTCTCTTCTCGCTCCTCTCGAATCTCTCGAGGTGTCTGAGAATAACTATCAGCCATAACAGCGTACACAGCATTGTTATTCTTTCCTCCCTTCTGATGGAAGAATTGAGCGTTTGTATGATCCAGCTTCTGTAATACTTCATCAAATTGTTCCATATTATAGATATCAGCAGCGATCAAAGTCCTCTGGACGTCTGCTGGAAATTGACGTATCAATGCAGTAATCAATTCGTTATCTGGCATCGGCGGATCTAAATGTTGAAGTTTAGAAAGCTGTCCAGAAAAGTACGTAGAGTATCGAGTAGGTTGTGACGTCGAGAATCTCTTCGAATATAACTCTGCTCTGACTTGCTGTTGGGTTTCCGGGGACCAAAACTTTTTCAATAACCCACGAGAAAACTCCTCAAAAGTGGTTAGAGTGGATCTAAAAGCTCTAAACCAAAGAAGTGCAGGACCTTCCAAAAACTTCCCTATCACTCGGATCTGTCTTTCTTTAGGGATCTTGGAATCTTTCAGGTAATCACCTGCTTCTCTCAAAAATTCCACGGGTGTCACAGAATCTCGCCCTGAAAATTTAGAAGGCTTATCCTCTATATTCTTAAATACAGTTATGGGGTTGGATTGAAATACTGTCCTGACCTCATCCTGTCTATCAGTCTCTCTAGCTGCTCCTAGATTTATCTGTATCTGTTCCTTTCCCCTTACATTTGGCATTTTCAACAGATGATCAGACTGTTTCTCATCCTTGATTTGAGTTTTCATAGCCTCAAGTTCCTTCTGGTTTTCTTCTGCCATCTTCTTAATTGCTTCAGTTTCTTTACAATTCTCCTTAACATCAGTGGATATCTGGTTCATAACAGCCTCATGACTTTTCAATGACCCTGTCATATCTGATATGTCCTTCTGAGTTGCCTGGATATCTTTGGCAATTACTTCAATATGGGATGACAAAGATTCCCTAATCTCCTTGATTCCCTCTTGATTCTCCAGCTTGAGTGTGTCTTTAATTTCATTGACAACTGTGGTTTTAATTTCAGTTTGTAACTCATTAATCACACCTTCTCTTATTTCTCCCATGACAAGTTCTTTGAATTGTTCCGTTAAACGTTGAACAACTAGAATTCCCATCTCGTTACTCTCCTTCTTCACTCGGACTTCCAGGTTGACCATATCTTCACCAACTTTCCTAAGACCATGTTCTATCCTATCAGCTAAGCTTTGGGATCGAAGATCGGCATCGCGAAATTTTTCGTCCATTAAACTTGCGTTAGTAGCTAATGAAGTTTCGAGCTCATGTGTTTTTTCGCATAATTTATTCATTTTACTCTCAAGTGTCATTTTCAAATTTTCAGAATTCTCTTTAAATTTACTTTCCATTGAATTAAATTTACTATTTAAATTTTCCTTTAAGTTATCTTTTAACCTGCTCTCTAACAAATCGGAATTTTCTTTGAGTTTATCCTCTAAACTTTCTTTTAAGTTACCTTTTAAAGAATCAGAACTTTCTTTAAGTTTATTTTCCAAAGAATCAGAATTTTCTTTAAGTTTATCATTAAATTTTCTTTAAGTTTATTTTCTAAAGAATCAGAATTTTCCTTCAGTTTATTTTCTAAAGAATCAGAATTTTCTTTAAGTTTCTTTTCTAAAGCCTCCGTATTTTCTTTCATAATGGCGGCTACACGCCGTCCAGCCTCTTTTGAACTCTCCTCCAAACTCCTCATCATCCTCATCATTTCTTCCATAATTTCAATTATTATTCAAAACTTAGGGGTATACAACAGTGGCAAACACAAGCTTATAACTAGAACAAGAAATATGAATAGCTAATTGGAACACTCTAATAAAATGAGATTTGTCCTAATGTCGACGTGATGGAAAAACAAAAGTCTCTACTTTTACGAATTACATTTACCATAATATCACAAGAAAAATATGCAAGTTCTCAAATATCCTCCACCTGGATTCTAATAATGTGTATGTCCAGTCATCGAACGTTTACTACTGAATTTACTTGACGCCCTAATGGTTAAGCCATTGTCAAAATTATCAAACCCATTCGAATTATTAACCAAGTTAAATTTTTAATTTTCCCCACTAATTGGGTTTCCTACTAATTTATTCATCCAAACCAGACATCTCTCAACTCCCAAAATATTTCTATAAAAATTATCACAATTTAAATCGGCATGCGATTGACCATGTCTAAATCGAGACCCACGTTCGAAGCCATTTCTCTCTCTATCTTATTTTATGTGCCCGTTTAGACCGGAGTCCGCACGACCACATATGCATTTTACCAATAATCAGTCAGCACGAGAGTCAAAATATCCCGGAGCGCCAGATGGGTTAAAGCAAATCGCAAAAACGACATCAAATTAAGAAAATGCTTTACTGATTTTTGGCTCAATGCAACAATAAGGATAGAAGGAGATTTAATTGGGTATGACACATCTGGTAAAATTATCTCAGTTTATTTTGAAGTTAAAATCTGACTGCAAGGATGCTCAAAGCAGCATCATCCACGTGTGGCGATCCACACTCTTATTTACACACAATATACAGAAATTTTCCAAACACATTTGACAATCTTTTTGGAAACACAAGTCCGATTAATAGTCCTGTAGACTGTGTTCCAAACTTATTAATATTTAATTCCAGTTCAAAGTTAATTGTCTATACTGGAAATATCGTAGATCACTGTTTGAATATTTACATGATATTAACACTCGTAGAATAAATGTTCATAGAATTTTTAACTTTCACTTATTTTTCCAGTTTCAGAAATACATCGTCGAAAAATATTATCATCATCGAAGCAACACAAATTATTTACACAAATTAATAACATCTGAAAAGTATTTGACCTTGAGCATAGCATCGAAGAACTGTGCGAAGCACAACAACAATTAATTGTTCTTCTAACATTAAACATTCGAGAAGTGACTCGATTATGAACTTCAAGTTCCAAACAAAATACATGATTTCTGAATCATCAACTTGATCACTAAATTGTTGAACCATTCAATTATTTAATTATCCACTTGGAATCATTATTATAAAAATATTTATATTCATGGCCATTTTTAGCAACTTTCACAACTTGCAATTCTTCGATAGAATGCGGAAATTAGAATTGTAGTTTTATAATGAATTCATTTAGTTCATGGCACTAGGATTGAAAACATCCTTCAATTTATTCGTGGTTAAAGAATTATTTTTAATTGGCAGTGGCCCATTCTATTATTTGTGTAAGAACACAATATTACAACAACAACGGCAAAGGTCTTCCTCTGAAGAAGAATAAACTACTATCATGACAAATCCGGGTTCTAGCAAAATCAAAGTCTAAATGGAATCCGTAAACAAGGTTGAAATAAGAACTGATGGTTTCTAAGAAATAACCTTCGGGTCATTCATCCGACGAAATGTGTAGTTCCAACACTCCTCTTATAAACCTGAGCCATCGAACCTGCTATTTGATTGATGCTCGAAAAAACCTCTTCATTCCTGCGACTTAAACATGCGCACCTGGGAATGGCATTTCAACTACTCCACACATAAATTATCTTCCCAAAATTTATACAATAAATCAAGCCTCTGCTTGTTATCAACACTGGAAGATTAATAAACTTACAAGTTTATTTTATTTTACCATTCAGTTCAACCCGTGAATTTACCATACTTATGAAAATCTTTATTTCACTTTCGAGTGTATTTACGTCATGATTTTATATAAATACAAAAATATCCTATTTGATACAAATATCATTTGCTTCCCGTTTCATGCCTCTCCGTGTTATCTGAAAAATATACTTTGCTCAATGCAAATATCAACTGTTCAACCAGAACTGAAATGTTGGTTGAATGCGGGATTGCGCTAACCACTCTCCTTCGGAAAATCTCCTGTTCCAAACTAGAAATGATTAAACTACTTCATAGGCTCTTTCTCAATACATATGATTATTAGAAAATATAATATCCAAGAATTATTTAGAAAAATTATAAAAATTATTATTATTATTATTAGTGGATTATTATTATTATTGGTTATATTATTTTAAATATGTTTAATTATCATCTCATTATGTGAGAATCCACATGTTCGAACCTTCGAATATGGAAAAAATATCCATCCCTCAACAAAAATAAATTTAACTTTTACAGTTACATCGGCTGATTACCGTGATTTCCCAAAAATATGAAATATTCAAATAAATGCTCGAAATGCTCGGTCATCGATCCTAAACTGTTCTGAGTGCTGAAAATGCTCAGAATAACTCTAACAAGTCTTGCGTAAATCATTGCAAGATTTAAATACGAAGAAAACAAGTAGTTCCGTAAAGAACTATACAGCCTATTTTCATATATCCTGCTCATGTTAATTTCTTCTAACAACATACAAAATTTCAGTTTAATTGCTGTAACAGATTCGTAGATATTGAGAACCGTCTAAATATTTGAGATTGTCGCCAGGTTGGATTTTTATTTTTGTACTATTACATTAAGATTATTGTGTACGTGTGGTATTCAAACTTCAATCGCATGATTAGAACACAAGAAGTAAAAACGAGATGTTAAAATTACGCTCAGCAGCCATCTTGTGATTATGCAAACAATTGAAATAAATTAGATGCCAGTGGATCAACATTTGTATAAGCATTTAACGTGCAACGTTTCACAGCACTGGGATAGTTAATTCGCGAGAAATGTCCATTTAAATATTTATACTTCGCGTCGCCGCCATGTTGGATTTGTGCTCACCAGGTTAATGAAAGTCCTATAGGTGAACATATGTTCATAGTCTCTATGAATATTAAAAAAATCAGTTTGGTTGCTGTAAAAGATTCATAGATATTGAGAACCGTCTAAATATTTCGGAAGCACGCCATTTAGGATTGTTATATGTATAGGCCATAGAATTATGTACCATTCAAGGACAATTATTGCCTAGGTTCATTATTCAAACTTTCACTTCGATCGCATGATTACGACACAAGAAATAAAAACTTAATTTTAAAATTTCGCACAGCCGCCATATTGAGGTTATTTAAACAATTGATTTAAATTAGATGGCAGTGCATTACAATCTGCAAAATCATTTACCGTACCACATTTCACTGCGCTCAGAGAGTTAAATCACGAGAAAAGTCTATTAAAATATTTCAAATTCGCTTGGTCGCCATGTTCGTTTTTTACTTTACAAGTTTATGAAATATACATAGATAAACTTGTACCAGTACCCTTTATCACCGTACAAAATTGCAGGGTAATATCTGTAATAGTTTCGGAGATATAGAATGTCAGTGAAATAATTTGCACAGCCGCCATTTTGAGGTTATGTAAACAATTGAACTAAATTAGACTCCAGTGCATTACTATGTGTATAAACACTTGCTGTACCTAGTTTCATTACGTTTGGATGGTTAAATCGTGAGAAAAGTCTATTTAAAAGTCTCAACTTCGCTTGGTCGCCATGTTCGTTTTCTACTTTACAAGTTTATGACATATACATAGATAAACTTATATCAGTACCCTTTATCACCGTACTAAATTGCAGGGCGATATCTGTAATAGTTTCGGAGATATAGAATGTCAGTGAAATATTTTGCACAGCCGCCATTTTGAAGTTATGTAAACAATTGAACTAAATTAGACTCCAGTGCATTACAATGTGTATAAACATTTGCTGTACCAAGTTTCATTACGTGTGGATAGTTAAATCGCGAGAAAAGTCTATTTAAAAGTCTCAACTTCGCTTGACCGCCATGTTGGTTTTGTATTCACCAGGTTTTGAAAGTCTCATAGGTGAACTTCTATTAGTACCCTTTATCACCGTACACAATTTCAGGGCGATATCGGTAATAGTTTCGGAGATATTGAATGCTAGTGAAATATTTCGCACAGCCGCCATTTTGCATTGGTGAGACGTAACAAAATTTGAAGGGCACGGTCGAGGTCGCCTGGAATAGTGCTATGAACATACCGAGTTTCAATGAAATCGCGCCAGCCGTTTAGATTTTATTAGGGGGACACACACACACGAATAACACATAAACACACACACACACACACGCACACACACACGGACAAAAGGTCATCTCATAAGCCTATTTTTTCAAAATTGAAAATAGGCTAAAAATGTGTTGGTCATCTGCAGAAAAAAAATAGTTTGTTCCAATTAGCTAGGCATAATATAATTCAAATGTGGCTTACATTTCTTGATGGACTTGAAGCGTAGTAAACCTGGTCTGTACCAGATTTATCCATAGACATGCCCTATCGGACAAGCATGTACAATCCTTGTATCGGCCGCCATCATATACCCACAATCCGTCTAGTCAGACATAGTGGTAGTATCTTTCGACGTTTGAATTAACTGTTGTTCCATTTTAATATGAGCTTCTATCAAAGCCATAACAGTTTGTTTAAATAGGGTCAGATCTAAGTGATCTCTTCTTAGATATGTCAGTTGTAACATAACTCACGGTAATCTTATCAGTACAAGAAAAACACTGACAGTCTAAGCAATTAACGGCTGTTTTGAAGATCGTTCCCTGGGCATGGTTTATTATATCACCATCTACCATGCGCTAAGCAACTTGTAGTTTCCCTTGCGTAGACTAATGAACGCCACCGTTATAGACTAGTCTTCAGTGTACTGACAGATCGAAGTGGTTAACTAGTTACAAATATGAAAACTGACTTGAAATGGATTTAATCATCCAAGTATTATGTTATTACTGGACTGTGACAAAATACTATTTCTAGACAAAGTCTAGCATATGTCCTTGTAGAAATATAAATATTTTCACCAATGTCTGTAGAAAAATCAATCACCTCAGTGATTCTCCTCGCCGTAAACTTACTAAGTTCCAACTCGTAGCGCAGCACTTTTCGTGACTATCACGACTTTCAAAAGAACTTCTGCGTAGATCCGGCAACCATGTGCCTTGGCTCAGCGTCGTAGCAACTTGCTAGGCAACTGCTGGTGTTAGAATGAGCTGACCATGCTTCGGCCAGCTGGCTTTTATTCAAAACTGCCAGGGTCACGCGTCATCACGTTGTAATCTAGAAATCCTCATATCTCTCGTATCCCTGGTCCGATTTACTTGATACTAATTGCATTCTCTTTTATTTGGCCGTGCCAGTAATCTGATCCCAGTATCAAGTCTCTACTCCATAGTTAACTATTTAATCAATAAATAGCCTCCACCTCTGCTATTACTCGCTACGTCACTTGACATCCAACTATCGGTAAATTATTTCCAAATGCTTCGAGAAGCAATGTAGCGCGATATTCAAATATCTAACTTTCAAAAGCGGCTACAGCCTTTCCCTCGATATCTAGGTGTCTGAAACTTGGAATACACATTCCTAGAGTTGGGCACATCCACCCCACACCTAGCAAAAAATAAAAATTGAAAAATTTTTATTTTTCCTATCTACACATTAAATCATCTGGTTCTTGAATAATAAATCTTCAAATTCGATGCATTATAAGTTCCCACGATGTTACCAGTTCGTGTATTGGCTACTTCATAGCTTCCATTGTTGTTTACTTCCACAATATTCAAACTCTTTAATTTCACCAGGTTTAATATCAAAAATATCGTGATACTCTTCCAAAATTTTCCCTAGCTCTGGGGACTCCTTCTCAGTGTAGACTTCTCTTCCTTCAGCTTCGTGAAAAATCAGAGACCATTGAGCATCTCCCTCGATGTCTTCCTCTTCTTTTCCCTCGAAGTTAATCTCCTCGGTATTCTTGAATCTGATCGTCTCTGTCTTCATATCTATCACTGCTTGATATTTCTGAATGAAATCGGCTCCCAATATCATGTCAAAAGCCATGTCCTTCATTACAACAAACACATGTCGGAAATCATGTCCTCCAATCGTAATACATAAGTATAATTGTGTTTTACACAGAGATATTTTATTGGGTATTATTCCTTGGATCTTAATTCCTGATACTGGAATCTCCTCTAAATTCTCTTTGAGCTTCCACAGAATATAAAGCTTCTCACTCACCAGACAAAGCATAGCCCCAGTATCGATCAAAGTATCGACAGGCATACCAAATACTTCGCATGATATGATTGGCATTCTAATTCTTGTACCCATTTCTTTTCGTTCGTCATTCTGTTGAATTAAGTCATCATCCTCTGCTTGCCATTTAATAATTCTGGAAGTGAAAGTGTTCAAAATTCTATCTTCTACTGTGAATTCGAAGTTTTTTTTTTCATTACCATTCCCCCGGGATTGTTGTGTTCCCGATGGACCTGGTTCATTGGGCCTCTGCTCCAAAAACTGCAAGTTATCTTGGTGTCTTGCTTCCAAATTTTTCCTCGTCTCCTTGTTGAACTCTTCATTGGACTGACGAGTATCCACATTCCCTCTGTTATTGTAGTTGTTTCGACCATAATATCTTCTTTCCTGGTACCTTCCTTGACTATCTCGTGGTCTTCTCCATCGAGTATTGTATCGATTACCACCATCCGGTCTCGCATATGGCTTGTAACTGTATCTGTTACTGTACTGGTTCCATCCTCTCTTATTTGGATCTTCCCTCGGCGTTTTCTCTTCTCGCTCCTCTCGAATCTCTCGAGGTGTCTGAGAATAACTATCAGCCATAACAGCGTACACAGCGTTGTTATTCTTTCCTCCCTTCTGATGGAAGAATTGAGCGTTTGTATGATCCAGCTTCTGTAATACTTCATCAAATTGTTCCATATTATAGATATCAGCAGCGATCAAAGTCCTCTGGACGTCTGCTGGAAATTGACGTATCAATGCAGTAATCAATTCGTTATCTGGCATCGGCGGATCTAAATGTTGAAGTTTAGAAAGCTGTCCAGAAAAGTACGTAGAGTATCGAGTAGGTTGTGACGTCGAGAATCTCTTCGAATATAACTCTGCTCTGACTTGCTGTTGGGTTTCCGGGGACCAAAACTTTTTCAATAACCCACGAGAAAACTCCTCAAAAGTGGTTAGAGTGGATCTAAAAGCTCTAAACCAAAGAAGTGCAGGACCTTCCAAAAACTTCCCTATCACTCGGATCTGTCTTTCTTTAGGGATCTTGGAATCTTTCAGGTAATCACCTGCTTCTCTCAAAAATTCCACGGGAGTCACAGAATCTCGCCCTGAAAATTTAGAAGGCTTATCCTCTATATTCTTAAATACAGTTATGGGGTTGGATTGAAATACTGTCCTGACCTCATCCTGTCTATCAGTCTCTCTAGCTGCTCCTAGATTTATCTGTATCTGTTCCTTTCCCCTTACATTTGGCATTTTCAACAGATGATCAGACTGTTTCTCATCCTTGATTTGAGTTTTCATAGCCTCAAGTTCCTTCTGGTTTTCTTCTGCCATCTTCTTAATTGCTTCAGTTTCTTTACAATTCTCCTTAACATCAGTGGATATCTGGTTCATAACAGCCTCATGACTTTTCAATGACCCTGTCATATCTGATATGTCCTTCTGAGTTGCCTGGATATCTTTGGCAATTACTTCAATATGGGATGACAAAGATTCCCTAATCTCCTTGATTCCCTCTTGATTCTCCAGCTTGAGTGTGTCTTTAATTTCATTGACAACTGTGGTTTTAATTTCAGTTTGTAACTCATTAATCACACCTTCTCTTATTTCTCCCATGACAAGTTCTTTGAATTGTTCCGTTAAACGTTGAACAACTAGAATTCCCATCTCGTTACTCTCCTTCTTCACTCGGACTTCCAGGTTGACCATGTCTTCACCAACTTTCCTAAGACCATGTTCTATCCTATCAGCTAAGCTTTGGGATCGAAGATCGGCATCGCGAAATTTTTCGTCCATTAAACTTGCGTTAGTAGCAAATGAAGTTTCGAGCTCATGTGTTTTTTCGCATAATTTATTCATTTTACTCTCAAGTGTCATTTTCAAAATTTCAGAATTCTCTTTAAATTTACTTTCCATTGAATTAAATTTACTATTTAAATTTTCCTTTAAGTTATCTTTTAACCTGTTCTCTAACAAATCGGAATTTTCTTTGAGTTTATCCTCTAAACTTTCTTTTAAGTTACCTTTTAAAGAATCAGAACTTTCTTTAAGTTTATTTTCCAAAGAATCAGAATTTTCTTTAAGTTTATCATTTAAATTTTCTTTAAGTTTATTTTCTAAAGAATCAGATTTTTCCTTCAGTTTATTTTCTAAAGAATCAGAATTTTCTTTAAGTTTCTTTTCTAAAGCCTCCGTATTTTCTTTCATAATGGCGGCTACACGCCGTCCAGCCTCTTTTGAACTCTCCTCCAAACTCCTCATCATCCTCATCATTTCTTCCATAATTTCAATTATTATTCAAAACTTAGGGGTATACAACAGTGGCAAACACAAGCTTATAACTAGAACAAGAAATATGAATAGCTAATTGGAACACTCTAATAAAATGAGATTTGTCCTAATGTCGACGTGATGGAAAAACAAAAGTCTCTACTTTTACGAATTACATTTACCATAATATCACAAGAAAAATATGCAAGTTCTCAAATATCCTCCACCTGGATTCTAATAATGTGTATGTCCAGTCATCGAACGTTTACTACTGAATTTACTTGACGCCCTAATGGTTAAGCCATTGTCAAAATTATCAAACCCATTCGAATTATTAACCAAGTTAAATTTTTAATTTTCCCCACTAATTGGGTTTCCTACTAATTTATTCATCCAAACCAGACATCTCTCAACTCCCAAAATATTTCTATAAAAATTATCACAATTTAAATCGGCATGCGATTGACCATGTCTAAATCGAGACCCACATTCGAAGCCATTTCTCCCTCTATCTTATTTTATGTGCCCGTTTAGACCGGAGTCCGCACGACCACATATGCATTTTACCAATAATCAGTCAGCACGAGAGTCAAAATATCCCGGAGCGCCAGATGGGTTAAAGCAAATCGCAAAAACGACATCAAATTAAGAAAATGCTTTACTGATTTTTGGCTCAATGCAACAATAAGGATAGAAGGAGATTTAATTGGGTATGACACATCTGGTAAAATTATCTCAGTTTATTTTGAAGTTAAAATCTGACTGCAAGGATGCTCAAAGCAGCATCATCCACGTGTGGCGATCCACACTCTTATTTACACACAATATACAGAAATTTTCCAAACACATTTGACAATCTTTTTGGAAACACAAGTCCGATTAATAGTCCTGTAGACTGTGTTCCAAAATTATTAATATTTAATTCCAGTTCAAAGTTAATTGTCTATACTGGAAATATCGTAGATCACTGTTTGAATATTTACATGATATTAACACTTGTAGAATAAATGTTCATAGAATTTTTAACTTTCACTTACTTTTCCAGTTTCAAAAATACATCGTCGAAAAATATTATCATCATCGAAGCAACACAAATTATTTACACAAATTAATAACATCTGAAAAGTATTTGACCTTGAGCATAGCATCGAAGAACTGTGCGAAGCACAACAACAATTAATTGTTCTTCTAACATTAAACATTCGAGAAGTGACTCGATTATGAACTTCAAGTTCCAAACAAAATACATGATTTCTGAATCATCAACTTGATCACTAAATTGTTGAACCATTCAATTATTTAATTATCCACTTGGAATCATTATTATAAAAATATTTATATTCATGGCCATTTTTAGCAACTTTCACAACTTGCAATTCTTCGACAGAATGCGGAAATTAGAATTGTAGTTTTATAATGAATTCATTTAGTTCATGGCACTAGGATTGAAAACATCCTTCAAATTATTCGTGGTTAAAGAATTATTTTTAATTGGCAGTGGCCCATTCTATTATTTGTGTAAGAACACAATATTACAACAACAACGGCAAAGGTCTTCCTCTGAAGAAGAATAAACTACTATCATGACAAATCCGGGTTCTAGCAAAATCAAAGTCTAAATGGAATCCGTAAACAAGGTTGAAATAAGAACTGATGGTTTCTAAGAAATAACCTTCGGGTCATTCATCCGACGAAATGTGTAGTTCCAACACTCCTCTTATAAACCTGAGCCATCGAACCTGCTATTTGATTGATGCTCGAAAAAACCTCTTCATTCCTGCGACTTAAACATGCGCACCTGGGAATGGCATTTCAACTACTCCACACATAAATTATCTTCCCAAAATTTATACAATAAATCAAGCCTCTGCTTGTTATAAACACTGGAAGATTAATAAACTTACAAGTTTATTTTATTTTACCATTCAGTTCAACCCGTGAATTTACCATACTTATGAAAATCTTTATTTCACTTTCGAGTGTATTTACGTCATGATTTTATATAAATACAAAAATATCCTATTTGATACAAATATCATTTGCTTCCCGTTTCATGCCTCTCCGTGTTATCTGAAAAATATACTTTGCTCAATGCAAATATCAACTGTTCAACCAGAACTGAAATGTTGGTTGAATGCGGGATTGCGCTAACCACTCTCCTTCGGAAAATCTCCTGTTCCAAACTAGAAATGATTAAACTACTTCATAGGCTCTTTCTCAATACATATGATTATTAGAAAATATAATATCCAAGAATTATTTAGAAAAATTATAAAAATTATTATTATTATTATTAGTGGATTATTATTATTATTGGTTATATTATTTTAAATATGTTTAATTATCATCTCATTATGTGAGAATCCACATGTTCGAACCTTCGAATATGGAAAAAATATCCATCCCTCAACAAAAATAAATTTAACTTTTACAGTTACATCGGCTGATTACCGTGATTTCCCAAAAATATGAAATATTCAAATAAATGCTCGAAATGCTCGGTCATCGATCCTAAACTGTTCTGAGTGCTGAAAATGCTCAGAATAACTCTAACAAGTCTTGCGTAAATCATTGCAAGCTTTAAATACGAAGAAAACAAGTAGTTCCGTAAAGAACTATACAGCCTATTTTCATATATCCTGCTCATGTTAATTTCTTCTAACAACATACAAAATTTCAGTTTAATTGCTGTAACAGATTCGTAGATATTGAGAACCGTCTAAATATTTGAGATTGTCGCCAGGTTGGATTTTTATTTTTGTACTATTACATTAAGATTATTGTGTACGTGTGGTATTCAAACTTCAATCGCATGATCAGAACACAAGAAGTAAAAACGAGATGTTAAAATTACGCTCAGCAGCCATCTTGTGATTATGCAAACAATTGAAATAAATTAGATGCCAGTGGATCAACATTTGTATAAGCATTTAACGTGCAACGTTTCACAGCACTGGGATAGTTAATTCGCGAGAAATGTCCATTTAAATATTTATACTTCGCGTCGCCGCCATGTTGGATTTGTGCTCACCAGGTTAATGAAAGTCCTATAGGTGAACATATGTTCATAGTCTCTATGAATATTAAAAAAATCAGTTTGGTTGCTGTAAAAGATTCATAGATATTGAGAACCGTCTAAATATTTCGGAAGCACGCCATTTAGGATTGTTATATGTATAGGCCATAGAATTATGTACCATTCAAGGACAATTATTGCCTAGGTTCATTATTCAAACTTTCACTTCGATCGCATGATTACGACACAAGAAATAAAAACTTAATTTTAAAATTTCGCACAGCCGCCATATTGAGGTTATTTAAACAATTGATTTAAATTAGATGGCAGTGCATTACAATCTGCAAAATCATTTACCGTACCACATTTCACTGCGCTCAGAGAGTTAAATCACGAGAAAAGTCTATTAAAATATTTCAAATTCGCTTGGTCGCCATGTTCGTTTTTTACTTTACAAGTTTATGAAATATACATAGATAAACTTGTACCAGTACCCTTTATCACCGTACAAAATTGCAGGGTAATATCTGTAATAGTTTCGGAGATATAGAATGTCAGTGAAATAATTTGCACAGCCGCCATTTTGAGGTTATGTAAACAATTGAACTAAATTAGACTCCAGTGCATTACTATGTGTATAAACACTTGCTGTACCTAGTTTCATTACGTTTGGATGGTTAAATCGTGAGAAAAGTCTATTTAAAAGTCTCAACTTCGCTTGGTCGCCATGTTCGTTTTCTACTTTACAAGTTTATGACATATACATAGATAAACTTATATCAGTACCCTTTATCACCGTACTAAATTGCAGGGCGATATCTGTAATAGTTTCGGAGATATAGAATGTCAGTGAAATATTTTGCACAGCCGCCATTTTGAAGTTATGTAAACAATTGAACTAAATTAGACTCCAGTGCATTACAATGTGTATAAACATTTGCTGTACCAAGTTTCATTACGTGTGGATAGTTAAATCGCGAGAAAAGTCTATTTAAAAGTCTCAACTTCGCTTGACCGCCATGTTGGTTTTGTATTCACCAGGTTTTGAAAGTCTCATAGGTGAACTTCTATTAGTACCCTTTATCACCGTACACAATTTCAGGGCGATATCGGTAATAGTTTCGGAGATATTGAATGCTAGTGAAATATTTCGCACAGCCGCCATTTTGCATTGGTGAGACGTAACAAAATTTGAAGGGCACGGTCGAGGTCGCCTGGAATAGTGCTATGAACATACCGAGTTTCAATGAAATCGCTCCAGCCGTTTAGATTTTATTAGGGGGACACACACACACGAATAACACATAAACACACACACACACACGCACACACACACGGACAAAAGGTCATCTCATAAGCCTATTTTTTCAAAATTGAAAATAGGCTAAAAATGTGTTGGTCATCTGCAGAAAAAAAATAGTTTGTTCCAATTAGCTAGGCATAATATAATTCAAATGTGGCTCACATTTCTTGATGGTCTTGAAGCGTAGTAAACCTGGTCTGTACCAGATTTATCCATAGACATGCCCTATCGGACAAGCATGTACAATCCTTGTATCGGCCGCCATCATATACCCACAATCCGTCTAGTCAGACATAGTGGTAGTATCTTTCGACGTTTGAATTAACTGTTGTTCCATTTTAATATGAGCTTCTATCAAAGCCATAACAGTTTGTTTAAATAGGGTCAGATCTAAGTGATCTCTTCTTAGATATGTCAGTTGTAACATAACTCACGGTAATCTTATCAGTACAAGAAAAACACTGACAGTCTAAGCAATTAACCGCTGTTCTGAAGATCGTTCCCTGGGCATGGTTTATTATATCACCATCTACCATGCGCTAAGCAACTTGTAGTTTCCCTTGCGTAGACTAATGAACGCCACCGTTATAGACTAGTCTTCAGTGTACTGACAGATCGAAGTGGTTAACTAGTTACAAATATGAAAACTGACTTGAAATGGATTTAATCATCCAAGTATTATGTTATTACTGGACTGTGACAAAATACTATTTCTAGACAAAGTCTAGCATATGTCCTTGTAGAAATATAAATATTTCCACCAATGTCTGTAGAAAAATCAATCACCTCAGTGATTCTCCTCGCCGTAAACTTACTAAGTTCCAACTCGTAGCGCAGCACTTTTCGTGACTATCACGACTTTCAAAAGAACTTCTGCGTAGATCCGGCAACCATGTGCCTTGGCTCAGCGTCGTAGCAACTTGCTAGGCAACTGCTGGTGTTAAAATGAGCTGACCATGCCTCGGCCAGCTGGCCTTTATTCAAAACTGCCAAGGTCACGCGTCATCACGTTGTAATCTAGAAATCCTCATATCTCTCGTATCCCTGGTCCGATTTACTTGATACTAATTGCATTCTCTTTTATTTGGCCGTGCCAGTAATCTGATCCCAGTCTCAAGTCTCTACTCCATAGTTAACTATTTAATCAATAAATAGCCTCCACCTCTGCTATTACTCGCTACGTCACTTGACATCCAACTATCGGTAAATTCTTTCCAAATGCTTCGAGAAGCAATGTAGCGCGATATTCAAATATCTAAGTTTCAAAAGCGGCTACAGCCTTTCCCTCGATGTCTAGGTGTCTGAAACTTGGAATACCCATTCCTAGAGTTGGGCACATCCACCCCACACCTAGCAAAAAATAAAAATTGAAAAATTTTTATTTTTCCTATCTACACATTAAATCATCTGGTTCTTGAATAATAAATCTTCAAATTCGATGCATTATAAGTTCCCACGATGTTACCAGTTCGTGTATTGGCTACTTCATAGCTTCCATTGTTGTTTACTTCCACAATATTCAAACTCTTTAATTTCACCAGGTTTAATATCAAAAATTATCGTGATACTCTTCCAAAATTTTCCCTAGCTCTGGGGACTCCTTCTCAGTGTAGACTTCTCTTCCTTTAGCTTCGTGAAAAATCAGAGACCATTGAGCATCTCCCTAGATGTCTTCCTCTTCTTTTCCCTCGAAGTTAATCTCCTCGGTATTCTTGAATCTGATCGTCTCTGTCTTCATATCTATCACTGCTTGATATTTCTGAATGAAATCCGCTCCCAATATCATGTCAAAAGCCATGTCCTTCATTACAACAAACACATGTCGGAAATCATGTCCTCTAATCGTAATACATAAGTATAATTGTGTTTTACACAGAGATATTTTATTGGGTATTATTCCTTGGATCTTAATTCCTGATACTGGAATCTCCTCTAAATTCTCTTTGAGCTTCCACAGAATATAAAGCTTCTCACTCACCAGACAAAGCATAGCCCCAGTATCGATCAAAGTATAGACAGGCATACCAAATACTTCGCATGATATGATTGGCATTCTAATTCTTGTACCCATTTCTTTTCGTTCGTCATTCTGTTGAATTAAGTCATCATCCTCTGCTTGCCATTTAATAATTCTGGAAGTGAAAGTGTTCAAAATTCTATCTTCTACTGTGAATTCGAAGTTTTTTTTATCATTACCATTCCCCCGGGATTGTTGTGTTCCCGATGGACCTGGTTCATTGGGCCTCTGCTCCAAAAACTGCAAGTTATCTTGGTGTCTTGCTTCCAAATTTTTCCTCGTCTCCTTGTTGAACTCTTCATTGGACTGACAAGTATCCACATTCCCTCTATTATTGTAGTTGTTTCGACCATAATATCTTCTTTCCTGGTACCTTCCTTGACTATCTCGTGGTCTTCTCCATCGAGTATTGTATCGATTACCACCATCCGGTCTCGCATATGGCTTGTAACTGTATCTGTTACTGTACTGGTTCCATCCTCTCTTATTTGGATCTTCCCTCGGCGTTTTCTCTTCTCGCTCCTCTCGAATCTCTCGAGGTGTCTGAGAATAACTATCAGCCATAACAGCGTACACAGCATTGTTATTCTTTCCTCCCTTCTGATGGAAGAATTGAGCGTTTGTATGATCCAGCTTCTGTAATACTTCATCAAATTGTTCCATATTATAGATATCAGCAGCGATCAAAGTCCTCTGGACGTCTGCTGGAAATTGACGTATCAATGCAGTAATCAATTCGTTATCTGGCATCGGCGGATCTAAATGTTGAAGTTTAGAAAGCTGTCCAGAAAAGTACGTAGAGTATCGAGTAGGTTGTGACGTCGAGAATCTCTTCGAATATAACTCTGCTCTGACTTGCTGTTGGGTTTCCGGGGACCAAAACTTTTTCAATAACCCACGAGAAAACTCCTCAAAAGTGGTTAGAGTGGATCTAAAAGCTCTAAACCAAAGAAGTGCAGGACCTTCCAAAAACTTCCCTATCACTCGGATCTGTCTTTCTTTAGGGATCTTGGAATCTTTCAGGTAATCACCTGCTTCTCTCAAAAATTCCACGGGTGTCACAGAATCTCGCCCTGAAAATTTAGAAGGCTTATCCTCTATATTCTTAAATACAGTTATGGGGTTGGATTGAAATACTGTCCTGACCTCATCCTGTCTATCAGTCTCTCTAGCTGCTCCTAGATTTATCTGTATCTGTTCCTTTCCCCTTACATTTGGCATTTTCAACAGATGATCAGACTGTTTCTCATCCTTGATTTGAGTTTTCATAGCCTCAAGTTCCTTCTGGTTTTCTTCTGCCATCTTCTTAATTGCTTCAGTTTCTTTACAATTCTCCTTAACATCAGTGGATATCTGGTTCATAACAGCCTCATGACTTTTCAATGACCCTGTCATATCTGATATGTCCTTCTGAGTTGCCTGGATATCTTTGGCAATTACTTCAATATGGGATGACAAAGATTCCCTAATCTCCTTGATTCCCTCTTGATTCTCCAGCTTGAGTGTGTCTTTAATTTCATTGACAACTGTGGTTTTAATTTCAGTTTGTAACTCATTAATCACACCTTCTCTTATTTCTCCCATGACAAGTTCTTTGAATTGTTCCGTTAAACGTTGAACAACTAGAATTCCCATCTCGTTACTCTCCTTCTTCACTCGGACTTCCAGGTTGACCATATCTTCACCAACTTTCCTAAGACCATGTTCTATCCTATCAGCTAAGCTTTGGGATCGAAGATCGGCATCGCGAAATTTTTCGTCCATTAAACTTGCGTTAGTAGCTAATGAAGTTTCGAGCTCATGTGTTTTTTCGCATAATTTATTCATTTTACTCTCAAGTGTCATTTTCAAATTTTCAGAATTCTCTTTAAATTTACTTTCCATTGAATTAAATTTACTATTTAAATTTTCCTTTAAGTTATCTTTTAACCTGCTCTCTAACAAATCGGAATTTTCTTTGAGTTTATCCTCTAAACTTTCTTTTAAGTTACCTTTTAAAGAATCAGAACTTTCTTTAAGTTTATTTTCCAAAGAATCAGAATTTTCTTTAAGTTTATCATTAAATTTTCTTTAAGTTTATTTTCTAAAGAATCAGAATTTTCCTTCAGTTTATTTTCTAAAGAATCAGAATTTTCTTTAAGTTTCTTTTCTAAAGCCTCCGTATTTTCTTTCATAATGGCGGCTACACGCCGTCCAGCCTCTTTTGAACTCTCCTCCAAACTCCTCATCATCCTCATCATTTCTTCCATAATTTCAATTATTATTCAAAACTTAGGGGTATACAACAGTGGCAAACACAAGCTTATAACTAGAACAAGAAATATGAATAGCTAATTGGAACACTCTAATAAAATGAGATTTGTCCTAATGTCGACGTGATGGAAAAACAAAAGTCTCTACTTTTACGAATTACATTTACCATAATATCACAAGAAAAATATGCAAGTTCTCAAATATCTTCCACCTGGATTCTAATAATGTGTATGTCCAGTTATCGAACGTTTACTACTGAATTTACTTGACGCCCTAATGGTTAAGCCATTGTCAAAATTATCAAACCCATTCGAATTATTAACCAAGTTAAATTTTTAATTTTCCCCACTAATTGGGTTTCCTACTAATTTATTCATCCAAACCAGACATCTCTCAACTCCCAAAATATTTCTATAAAAATTATCACAATTTAAATCGGCATGCGATTGACCATGTCTAAATCGAGACCCACGTTCGAAGCCAATTCTCTCTCTATCTTATTTTATGTGCCCGTTTAGACCGGAGTCCGCACGACCACATATGCATATTACCAATAATCAGTCAGCACGAGAGTCAAAATATCCCGGAGCGCCAGATGGGTTAAAGCAAATCGCAAAAACGACATCAAATTAAGAAAATGCTTTACTGATTTTTGGCTCAATGCAACAATAAGGATAGAAGGAGATTTAATTGGGTATGACACATCTGGTAAAATTATCTCAGTTTATTTTGAAGTTAAAATCTGACTGCAAGGATGCTCAAAGCAGCATCATCCACGTGTGGCGATCCACACTCTTATTTACACACAATATACAGAAATTTTCCAAACACATTTGACAATCTTTTTGGAAACACAAGTCCGATTAATAGTCCTGTAGACTGTGTTCCAAAATTATTAATATTTAATTCCAGTTCAAAGTTAATTGTCTATACTGGAAATATCGTAGATCACTGTTTGAATATTTACATGATATTAACACTCGTAGAATAAATGTTCATAGAATTTTTAACTTTCACTTATTTTTCCAGTTTCAGAAATACATCGTCGAAAAATATTATCATCATCGAAGCAACACAAATTATTTACACAAATTAATAACATCTGAAAAGTATTTGACCTTGAGCATAGCATCGAAGAACTGTGCGAAGCACAACAACAATTAATTGTTCTTCTAACATTAAACATTCGAGAAGTGACTCGATTATGAACTTCAAGTTCCAAACAAAATACATGATTTCTGAATCATCAACTTGATCACTAAATTGTTGAACCATTCAATTATTTAATTATCCACTTGGAATCATTATTATAAAAATATTTATATTCATGGCCATTTTTAGCAACTTTCACAACTTGCAATTCTTCGATAGAATGCGGAAATTAGAATTGTAGTTTTATAATGAATTCATTTAGTTCATGGCACTAGGATTGAAAACATCCTTCAATTTATTCGTGGTTAAAGAATTATTTTTAATTGGCAGTGGCCCATTCTATTATTTGTGTAAGAACACAATATTACAACAACAACGGCAAAGGTCTTCCTCTGAAGAAGAATAAACTACTATCATGACAAATCCGGGTTCTAGCAAAATCAAAGTCTAAATGGAATCCGTAAACAAGGTTGAAATAAGAACTGATGGTTTCTAAGAAATAACCTTCGGGTCATTCATCCGACGAAATGTGTAGTTCCAACACTCCTCTTATAAACCTGAGCCATCGAACCTGCTATTTGATTGATGCTCGAAAAAACCTCTTCATTCCTACGACTTAAACATGCGCACCTGGGAATGGCATTTCAACTACTCCACACATAAATTATCTTCCCAAAATTTATACAATAAATCAAGCCTCTGCTTGTTATAAACACTGGAAGATTAATAAACTTACAAGTTTATTTTATTTTACCATTCAGTTCAACCCGTGAATTTACCATACTTATGAAAATCTTTATTTCACTTTCGAGTGTATTTACGTCATGATTTTATATAAATACAAAAATATCCTATTTGATACAAATATCATTTGCTTCCCGTTTCATGCCTCTCCGTGTTATCTGAAAAATATACTTTGCTCAATGCAAATATCAACTGTTCAACCAGAACTGAAATGTTGGTTGAATGCGGGATTGCGCTAACCACTCTCCTTCGGAAAATCTCCTGTTCCAAACTAGAAATGATTAAACTACTTCATAGGCTCTTTCTCAATACATATGATTATTAGAAAATATAATATCCAAGAATTATTTAGAAAAATTATAAAAATTATTATTATTATTATTAGTGGATTATTATTATTATTGGTTATATTATTTTAAATATGTTTAATTATCATCTCATTATGTGAGAATCCACATGTTCGAACCTTCGAATATGGAAAAAATATCCATCCCTCAACAAAAATAAATTTAACTTTTACAGTTACATCGGCTGATTACCGTGATTTCCCAAAAATATGAAATATTCAAATAAATGCTCGAAATGCTCGGTCATCGATCCTAAACTGTTCTGAGTGCTGAAAATGCTCAGAATAACTCTAACAAGTCTTGCGTAAATCATTGCAAGCTTTAAATACGAAGAAAACAAGTAGTTCCGTAAAGAACTATACAGCCTATTTTCATATATCCTGCTCATGTTAATTTCTTCTAACAACATACAAAATTTCAGTTTAATTGCTGTAACAGATTCGTAGATATTGAGAACCGTCTAAATATTTGAGATTGTCGCCAGGTTGGATTTTTATTTTTGTACTATTACATTAAGATTATTGTGTACGTGTGGTATTCAAACTTCAATCGCATGATTAGAACACAGGAAGTAAAAACGAGATGTTAAAATTACGCTCAGCAGCCATCTTGTGATTATGCAAACAATTGAAATAAATTAGATGCCAGTGGATCAACATTTGTATAAGCATTTAACGTGCAACGTTTCACAGCACTGGGATAGTTAATTCGCGAGAAATGTCCATTTAAATATTTATACTTCGCGTCGCCGCCATGTTGGATTTGTGCTCACCAGGTTAATGAAAGTCCTATAGGTGAACATATGTTCATAGTCTCTATGAATATTAAAAAAATCAGTTTGGTTGCTGTAAAAGATTCATAGATATTGAGAACCGTCTAAATATTTCGGAAGCACGCCATTTAGGATTGTTATATGTATAGGCCATAGAATTATGTACCATTCAAGGACAATTATTGCCTAGGTTCATTATTCAAACTTTCACTTCGATCGCATGATTACGACACAAGAAATAAAAACTTAATTTTAAAATTTCGCACAGCCGCCATATTGAGGTTATTTAAACAATTGATTTAAATTAGATGGCAGTGCATTACAATCTGCAAAATCATTTACCGTACCACATTTCACTGCGCTCAGAGAGTTAAATCACGAGAAAAGTCTATTAAAATATTTCAAATTCGCTTGGTCGCCATGTTCGTTTTTTACTTTACAAGTTTATGAAATATACATAGATAAACTTGTACCAGTACCCTTTATCACCGTACAAAATTGCAGGGTAATATCTGTAATAGTTTCGGAGATATAGAATGTCAGTGAAATAATTTGCACAGCCGCCATTTTGAGGTTATGTAAACAATTGAACTAAATTAGACTCCAGTGCATTACTATGTGTATAAACACTTGCTGTACCTAGTTTCATTACGTTTGGATGGTTAAATCGTGAGAAAAGTCTATTTAAAAGTCTCAACTTCGCTTGGTCGCCATGTTCGTTTTCTACTTTACAAGTTTATGACATATACATAGATAAACTTATATCAGTACCCTTTATCACCGTACTAAATTGCAGGGCGATATCTGTAATAGTTTCGGAGATATAGAATGTCAGTGAAATATTTTGCACAGCCGCCATTTTGAAGTTATGTAAACAATTGAACTAAATTAGACTCCAGTGCATTACAATGTGTATATACATTTGCTGTACCAAGTTTCATTACGTGTAGATAGTTAAATCGCGAGAAAAGTCTATTTAAAAGTCTCAACTTCGCTTGACCGCCATGTTGGTTTTGTATTCACCAGGTTTTGAAAGTCTCATAGGTGAACTTCTATTAGTACCCTTTATCACCGTACACAATTTCAGGGCGATATCGGTAATAGTTTCGGAGATATTGAATGCTAGTGAAATATTTCGCACAGCCGCCATTTTGCATTGGTGAGACGTAACAAAATTTGAAGGGCACGGTCGAGGTCGCCTGGAATAGTGCTATGAACATACCGAGTTTCAATGAAATCGCGCCAGCCGTTTAGATTTTATTAGGGGGACACACACACACGAATAACACATAAACACACACACACACACACGCACACACACACGGACAAAAGGTCATCTCCTAAGCCTATTTTTTCAAAATTGAAAATAGGCTAAAAATGTGTTGGTCATCTGCAGAAAAAAAATAGTTTGTTCCAATTAGCTAGGCATAATATAATTCAAATGTGGCTTACATTTCTTGATGGTCTTGAAGCGTAGTAAACCTGGTCTGTACCAGATTTATCCATAGACATGCCCTATCGGACAAGCATGTACAATCCTTGTATCGGCCGCCATCATATACCCACAATCCGTCTAGTCAGACATAGTGGTAGTATCTTTCGACGTTTGAATTAACTGTTGTTCCATTTTAATATGAGCTTCTATCAAAGCCATAACAGTTTGTTTAAATAGGGTCAGATCTAAGTGATCTCTTCTTAGATATGTCAGTTGTAACATAACTCACGGTAATCTTATCAGTACAAGAAAAACACTGACAGTCTAAGCAATTAACGCCTGTTCTGAAGATCGTTCCCTGGGCATGGTTTATTATATCACCATCTACCATGCGCTAAGCAACTTGTAGTTTCCCTTGCGTAGACTAATGAACGCCACCGTTATAGACTAGTCTTCAGTGTACTGACAGATCGAAGTGGTTAACTAGTTACAAATATGAAAACTGACTTGAAATGGATTTAATCATCCAAGTATTATGTTATTACTGGACTGTGACAAAATACTATTTCTAGACAAAGTCTAGCATATGTCCTTGTAGAAATATAAATATTTCCACCAATGTCTGTAGAAAAATCAATCACCTCAGTGATTCTCCTCGCCGTAAACTTACTAAGTTCCAACTCGTAGCGCAGCACTTTTCGTGACATTCACGACTTTCAAAAGAACTTCTGCGTAGATCCGGCAACCATGTGCCTTGGCTCAGCGTCGTAGCAACTTGCTAGGCAACTGCTGGTGTTAGAATGAGCTGACCATGCTTCGGCCAGCTGGCTTTTATTCAAAACTGCCAGGGTCACGCGTCATCACGTTGTAATCTAGAAATCCTCATATCTCTCGTATCCCTGGTCCGATTTACTTGATACTAATTGCATTCTCTTTTATTTGGCCGTGCCAGTAATCTGATCCCAGTATCAAGTCTCTACTCCATAGTTAACTATTTAATCAATAAATAGCCTCCACCTCTGCTATTACTCGCTACGTCACTTGACATCCAACTATCGGTAAATTATTTCCAAATGCTTCGAGAAGCAATGTAGCGCGATATTCAAATATCTAACTTTCAAAAGCGGCTACAGCCTTTCCCTCGATATCTAGGTGTCTGAAACTTGGAATACACATTCCTAGAGTTGGGCACATCCACCCCACACCTAGCAAAAAATAAAAATTGAAAAATTTTTATTTTTCCTATCTACACATTAAATCATCTGGTTCTTGAATAATAAATCTTCAAATTCGATGCATTATAAGTTCCCACGATGTTACCAGTTCGTGTATTGGCTACTTCATAGCTTCCATTGTTGTTTACTTCCACAATATTCAAACTCTTTAATTTCACCAGGTTTAATATCAAAAATATCGTGATACTCTTCCAAAATTTTCCCTAGCTCTGGGGACTCCTTCTCAGTGTAGACTTCTCTTCCTTCAGCTTCGTGAAAAATCAGAGACCATTGAGCATCTCCCTCGATGTCTTCCTCTTCTTTTCCCTCGAAGTTAATCTCCTCGGTATTCTTGAATCTGATCGTCTCTGTCTTCATATCTATCACTGCTTGATATTTCTGAATGAAATCGGCTCCCAATATCATGTCAAAAGCCATGTCCTTCATTACAACAAACACATGTCGGAAATCATTTCCTCCAATCGTAATACATAAGTATAATTGTGTTTTACACAGGGATATTTTATTGGGTATTATTCCTTGGATCTTAATTCCTGATACTGGAATCTCCTCTAAATTCTCTTTGAGCTTCCACAGAATATAAAGCTTCTCACTCACCAGACAAAGCATAGCCCCAGTATCGATCAAAGTATCGACAGGCATACCAAATACTTCGCATGATATGATTGGCATTCTAATTCTTGTACCCATTTCTTTTCGTTCGTCATTCTGTTGAATTAAGTCATCATCCTCTGCTTGCCATTTAATAATTCTGGAAGTGAAAGTGTTCAAAATTCTATCTTCTACTGTGAATTCGAAGTTTTTTTTTTTTCATTACCATTCCCCCGGGATTGTTGTGTTCCCGATGGACCTGGTTCATTGGGCCTCTGCTCCAAAAACTGCAAGTTATCTTGGTGTCTTGCTTCCAAATTTTTCCTCGTCTCCTTGTTGAACTCTTCATTGGACTGACGAGTATCCACATTCCCTCTGTTATTGTAGTTGTTTCGACCATAATATCTTCTTTCCTGGTACCTTCCTTGACTATCTCGTGGTCTTCTCCATCGAGTATTGTATCGATTACCACCATCCGGTCTCGCATATGGCTTGTAACTGTATCTGTTACTGTACTGGTTCCATCCTCTCTTATTTGGATCTTCCCTCGGCGTTTTCTCTTCTCGCTCCTCTCGAATCTCTCGAGGTGTCTGAGAATAACTATCAGCCATAACAGCGTACACAGCGATGTTATTCTTTCCTCCCTTCTGATGGAAGAATTGAGCGTTTGTATGATCCAGCTTCTGTAATACTTCATCAAATTGTTCCATATTATAGATATCAGCAGCGATCAAAGTCCTCTGGACGTCTGCTGGAAATTGACGTATCAATGCAGTAATCAATTCGTTATCTGGCATCGGCGGATCTAAATGTTGAAGTTTAGAAAGCTGTCCAGAAAAGTACGTAGAGTATCGAGTAGGTTGTGACGTCGAGAATCTCTTCGAATATAACTCTGCTCTGACTTGCTGTTGGGTTTCCGGGGACCAAAACTTTTTCAATAACCCACGAGAAAACTCCTCAAAAGTGGTTAGAGTGGATCTAAAAGCTCTAAACCAAAGAAGTGCAGGACCTTCCAAAAACTTCCCTATCACTCGGATCTGTCTTTCTTTAGGGATCTTGGAATCTTTCAGGTAATCACCTGCTTCTCTCAAAAATTCCACGGGTGTCACAGAATCTCGCCCTGAAAATTTAGAAGGCTTATCCTCTATATTCTTAAATACAGTTATGGGGTTGGATTGAAATACTGTCCTGACCTCATCCTGTCTATCAGTCTCTCTAGCTGCTCCTAGATTTATCTGTATCTGTTCCTTTCCCCTTACATTTGGCATTTTCAACAGATGATCAGACTGTTTCTCATCCTTGATTTGAGTTTTCATAGCCTCAAGTTCCTTCTGGTTTTCTTCTGCCATCTTCTTAATTGCTTCAGTTTCTTTACAATTCTCCTTAACATCAGTGGATATCTGGTTCATAACAGCCTCATGACTTTTCAATGACCCTGTCATATCTGATATGTCCTTCTGAGTTGCCTGGATATCTTTGGCAATTACTTCAATATGGGATGACAAAGATTCCCTAATCTCCTTGATTCCCTCTTGATTCTCCAGCTTGAGTGTGTCTTTAATTTCATTGACAACTGTGGTTTTAATTTCAGTTTGTAACTCATTAATCACACCTTCTCTTATTTCTCCCATGACAAGTTCTTTGAATTGTTCCGTTAAACGTTGAACAACTAGAATTCCCATCTCGTTACTCTCCTTCTTCACTCGGACTTCCAGGTTGACCATGTCTTCACCAACTTTCCTAAGACCATGTTCTATCCTATCAGCTAAGCTTTGGGATCGAAGATCGGCATCGCGAAATTTTTCGTCCATTAAACTTGCGTTAGTAGCAAATGAAGTTTCGAGCTCATGTGTTTTTTCGCATAATTTATTCATTTTACTCTCAAGTGTCATTTTCAAAATTTCAGAATTCTCTTTAAATTTACTTTCCATTGAATTAAATTTACTATTTAAATTTTCCTTTAAGTTATCTTTTAACCTGTTCTCTAACAAATCGGAATTTTCTTTGAGTTTATCCTCTAAACTTTCTTTTAAGTTACCTTTTAAAGAATCAGAACTTTCTTTAAGTTTATTTTCCAAAGAATCAGAATTTTCTTTAAGTTTATCATTTAAATTTTCTTTAAGTTTATTTTCTAAAGAATCAGAATTTTCCTTCAGTTTATTTTCTAAAGAATCAGAATTTTCTTTAAGTTTCTTTTCTAAAGCCTCCGTATTTTCTTTCATAATGGCGGCTACACGCCGTCCAGCCTCTTTTGAACTCTCCTCCAAACTCCTCATCATCCTCATCATTTCTTCCATAATTTCAATTATTATTCAAAACTTAGGGGTATACAACAGTGGCAAACACAAGCTTATAACTAGAACAAGAAATATGAATAGCTAATTGGAACACTCTAATAAAATGAGATTTGTCCTAATGTCGACGTGATGGAAAAACAAAAGTCTCTACTTTTACGAATTACATTTACCATAATATCACAAGAAAAATATGCAAGTTCTCAAATATCCTCCACCTGGATTCTAATAATGTGTATGTCCAGTCATCGAACGTTTACTACTGAATTTACTTGACGCCCTAATGGTTAAGCCATTGTCAAAATTATCAAACCCATTCGAATTATTAACCAAGTTAAATTTTTAATTTTCCCCACTAATTGGGTTTCCTACTAATTTATTCATCCAAACCAGACATCTCTCAACTCCCAAAATATTTCTATAAAAATTATCACAATTTAAATCGGCATGCGATTGACCATGTCTAAATCGAGACCCACGTTCGAAGCCATTTCTCCCTCTATCTTATTTTATGTGCCCGTTTAGACCGGAGTCCGCACGACCACATATGCATTTTACCAATAATCAGTCAGCACGAGAGTCAAAATATCCCGGAGCGCCAGATGGGTTAAAGCAAATCGCAAAAACGACATCAAATTAAGAAAATGCTTTACTGATTTTTGGCTCAATGCAACAATAAGGATAGAAGGAGATTTAATTGGGTATGACACATCTGGTAAAATTATCTCAGTTTATTTTGAAGTTAAAATCTGACTGCAAGGATGCTCAAAGCAGCATCATCCACGTGTGGCGATCCACACTCTTATTTACACACAATATACAGAAATTTTCCAAACACATTTGACAATCTTTTTGGAAACACAAGTCCGATTAATAGTCCTGTAGACTGTGTTCCAAAATTATTAATATTTAATTCCAGTTCAAAGTTAATTGTCTATACTGGAAATATCGTAGATCACTGTTTGAATATTTACATGATATTAACACTTGTAGAATAAATGTTCATAGAATTTTTAACTTTCACTTACTTTTCCAGTTTCAAAAATACATCGTCGAAAAATATTATCATCATCGAAGCAACACAAATTATTTACACAAATTAATAACATCTGAAAAGTATTTGACCTTGAGCATAGCATCGAAGAACTGTGCGAAGCACAACAACAATTAATTGTTCTTCTAACATTAAACATTCGAGAAGTGACTCGATTATGAACTTCAAGTTCCAAACAAAATACATGATTTCTGAATCATCAACTTGATCACTAAATTGTTGAACCATTCAATTATTTAATTATCCACTTGGAATCATTATTATAAAAATATTTATATTCATGGCCATTTTTAGCAACTTTCACAACTTGCAATTCTTCGACAGAATGCGGAAATTAGAATTGTAGTTTTATAATGAATTCATTTAGTTCATGGCACTAGGATTGAAAACATCCTTCAAATTATTCGTGGATAAAGAATTATTTTTAATTGGCAGTGGCCCATTCTATTATTTGTGTAAGAACACAATATTACAACAACAACGGCAAAGGTCTTCCTCTGAAGAAGAATAAACTACTATCATGACAAATCCGGGTTCTAGCAAAATCAAAGTCTAAATGGAATCCGTAAACAAGGTTGAAATAAGAACTGATGGTTTCTAAGAAATAACCTTCGGGTCATTCATCCGACGAAATGTGTAGTTCCAACACTCCTACTATAAACCTGAGCCATCGAACCTGCTATTTGATTGATGCTCGAAAAAACCTCTTCATTCCTGCGACTTAAACATGCGCACCTGGGAATGGCATTTCAACTACTCCACACATAAATTATCTTCCCAAAATTTATACAATAAATCAAGCCTCTGCTTGTTATCAACACTGGAAGATTAATAAACTTACAAGTTTATTTTATTTTACCATTCAGTTCAACCCGTGAATTTACCATACTTATGAAAATCTTTATTTCACTTTCGAGTGTATTTACGTCATGATTTTATATAAATACAAAAATATCCTATTTGATACAAATATCATTTGCTTCCCGTTTCATGCCTCTCCGTGTTATCTGAAAAATATACTTTGCTCAATGCAAATATCAACTGTTCAACCAGAACTGAAATGTTGGTTGAATGCGGGATTGCGCTAACCACTCTCCTTCGGAAAATCTCCTGTTCCAAACTAGAAATGATTAAACTACTTCATAGGCTCTTTCTCAATACATATGATTATTAGAAAATATAATATCCAAGAATTATTTAGAAAAATTATAAAAAATATTATTATTATTATTAGTGGATTATTATTATTATTGGTTATATTATTTTAAATATGTTTAATTATCATCTCATTATGTGAGAATCCACATGTTCGAACCTTCGAATATGGAAAAAATATCCATCCCTCAACAAAAATAAATTTAACTTTTACAGTTACATCGGCTGATTACCGTGATTTCCCAAAAATATGAAATATTCAAATAAATGCTCGAAATGCTCGGTCATCGATCCTAAACTGTTCTGAGTGCTGAAAATGCTCAGAATAACTCTAACAAGTCTTGCGTAAATCATTGCAAGCTTTAAATACGAAGAAAAAAATGTGTTGGTCATCTGCAGAAAAAAAATAGTTTGTTCCAATTAGCTAGGCATAATATAATTCAAATGTGGCTTACATTTCTTGATGGTCTTGAAGCGTAGTAAACCTGGTCTGTACCAGATTTATCCATAGACATGCCCTATCGGACAAGCATGTACAATCCTTGTATCGGCCGCCATCATATACCCACAATCCGTCTAGTCAGACATAGTGGTAGTATCTTTCGACGTTTGAATTAACTGTTGTTCCATTTTAATATGAGCTTCTATCAAAGCCATAACAGTTTGTTTAAATAGGGTCAGATCTAAGTGATCTCTTCTTAGATATGTCAGTTGTAACATAACTCACGGTAATCTTATCAGTACAAGAAAAACACTGACAGTCTAAGCAATTAACGGCTGTTCTGAAGATCGTTCCCTGGGCATGGTTTATTATATCACCATCTACCATGCGCTAAGCAACTTGTAGTTTCCCTTGCGTAGACTAATGAACGCCACCGTTATAGACTAGTCTTCAGTGTACTGACAGATCGAAGTGGTTAACTAGTTACAAATATGAAAACTGACTTGAAATGGATTTAATCATCCAAGTATTATGTTATTACTGGACTGTGACAAAATACTATTTCTAGACAAAGTCTAGCATATGTCCTTGTAGAAATATAAATATTTCCACCAATGTCTGTAGAAAAATCAATCACCTCAGTGATTCTCCTCGCCGTAAACTTACTAAGTTCCAACTCGTAGCGCAGCACTTTTCGTGACTATCACGACTTTCAAAAGAACTTCTGCGTAGATCCGGCAACCATGTGCCTTGGCTCAGCGTCGTAGCAACTTGCTAGGCAACTGCTTGTGTTAGAATGAGCTGACCATGCCTCGGCCAGCTGGCTTTTTTTTCAAAACTGCCAGGGTCACGCGTCATCACGTTGTAATCTAGAAATCCTCATATCTCTCGTATCCCTGGTCCGATTTACTTGATACTAATTGCATTCTCTTTTATTTGGCCGTGCCAGTAATCTGATCCCAGTCTCAAGTCTCTACTCCATAGTTAACTATTTAATCAATAAATAGCCTCCACCTCTGCTATTACTCGCTACGTCACTTGACATCCAACTATCGGTAAATTATTTCCAAATGCTTCGAGAAGCAATGTAGCGCGATATTCAAATATCTAACTTTCAAAAGCGGCTACAGCCTTTCCCTCGATATCTAGGTGTCTGAAACTTGGAATACCCATTCCTAGAGTTGGGCACAGTATGGCCTCGGGTGCCGTGTGCAAGGTTTGTTATTTGACACCCAGAGGGTCGCTTACATGTCGAATTTCGTTGTACCTTGACTATGATTGTCAAGGAGGTTAGATGTTAGATATCAAAGCTCCTTGAACACTATAGCGCTTTCTAGTAGAGAAATGAGGAACTTTGTGTTGGCGGGAAACTCCCGAGATTAATTTTGCCATTATGAACTCGGCCAACTGAATTCAAATGGGTTCTTTGACATGCCAATATCGTATGTCATGCGTATCGTATTTTTGCCGCCTATCAAAAAAAGCACTTACCACGGCCAGGAGCGAACCTGCAATATTGGGGTTAGTAGACCGACACGCTCTCCACTCACCCACCGTGGCAAGCTATGAAATTCAGTAAGAACATAGTCCAATGCCGGCCATGCCATTCAAATTTATTACGTCTCCCCAATCCAACATGGCGGCTGTGCGAAATATTCCACCGGCATTCATTATCTCCGAAACTGTTACTGATATCACCCTGAAATTTTGGACGGTGATAAAGGGCACTACTACATGTTTACCCGAGTAACTTTCAAAACCCTGATGATTACAAAACGAACATGGCGGCCAAGCGAAATTGAAACATTTCTCGCGATTTAACCATCCGAGCGCAGTGAAGCTTTTACACATTGTAATGCACTGACATCTAATTTAGTTCAATTGTTTACATAACCTCAACTTGGCTGCTGTGCTAAATTTCAAACTTAAGTTTTTATTTCTTGTGTGCTAATCATGCGATCGAAGTCAACGTTTGAATAATGAACTTACGGAATAATCGTCATAACTCTATGGCCTACATATATAACGTGTGTTCAAAAAGTAACGAGCCGGAGGCATAATTACAGAAACCAATACCTGTATGTTAGAAGTATTGGCCCTGGCTGTTGAGGCACTTGTCCCACTGTGACACGAGGCGGTGAATGGCTGTCTCATAAAATTCCCTGGGCTGCGATGTGAAACAGTTCCGCACGTACAGCTGGACGTCGGCGTCCGAGGTGAATCGTTGGCCCCGCAGAGCCTTTTTCAGCGGACCAAACATGGCGTAATCACAGGGAGAGAGGTCTGGACTGTATGGAGGGTAGCCGAGAACCACCCATTTGAATTTCTGCAGGAGTGCCGCGACTGTGTTGGCCGTATGAGGTCGTGCATTGTCGTGGAGCGACCACGGCTGCTGTGGCGTTCACTGTCACTCGGCGGTCCTGGGTAATGATTGCATCAACCAGCTGCACGTTGTCATCGGTAATGCAGGGGGTGCCCCAGACCTTACATCATCGGCTAACGACACCCGTCCTTCCCTGAAGCGCTTGTGCCACGCCTTGACCCTTGCAAGGAACATGCAGTGTTCGCCGTACACTTGTGACATTCGGCGATGAATACCCGTTCCCCCTACTCCTTCCGCTGTCAGAAACCGAACAACACCTCTTTGCTCTTTGGTTGACGCCTCCATGTCACTGTTTGCAATGCGACTGGCAGCGTTGGACGATTGATGCATGCTGCTGCTTGCTTTGTATCCTCACGTGATGTGCACGCGTGCCCTCTAGCGACGGGCTGTGACCTTCCACGCTCTGGTCGGAACCACACCTCTTTACACACGCCACGATTAGCCGATGTAGTCACCGGTTTGCGCACTACAGCCTCCGGCTCGTTACTTTTTGAACGCACCTTATATAAAAATCCAAGATGGTGACCATCCGAAATATTAAGACGGTTTTCAATATCTACTAATCTATGACAGCAAATGAACTGAAATTTTGTGTGTTGATAAAGGTTATTAGGATAAGTTCACCTATGGGACTTTCAATAACTTGGTGAACACAAATCCAACATGGCGGCAACTCTAAATTTAAATATTTAAATGGACATTCCTCGCGATTTAACCGTCCGAGTGCAGTGAAACTTAGTACGGTAAATATTTATACAAATTTTAATCCACCGACATATAATTTATTTCAATAGTTTTCATATCCTCAAGAAGGCGCCTGTGTGAAATTTTAAAATCTCGTTTTTATTTCTTGTGTCCTAATCATGCAATTGAATAAACCTACGCAATAATCTTCATCTAATAGTACATAACTCTAAGACATACATATATAGCCTTATAATCCAACATAGCGACCATGCGAAATAGTTAGATTGTTCTCAATATCCACGAATCTATTACAGCAATCAAACTGAAATTGTGTATGTTTATAGATGCAATTAACATAGGCTAAGTAGATATATGAAAATAGGCTATTTAGTTCTTCACGGAACTACTTGTTTTTTTATATTATTTTTGACGTGCTGCTTTCATGATGAACCAATATTTTCTTCGTATTAATCTGATATTTACCCAAGACATACTTAAGGTTGGATTTATCGAGTTTATTGTTGTTGCTTCATTTAGGAGATTTCCGACATCATAGCCCCGTGGTAGTCCAGCTGTCTGACAACCTGTGACATTGAGGTGTCCGTAGTTGTGTGTGTGTATACGTAATAGAAGCTAGGATAGAGAAAGAGGTGGCCATAGCTTAAAGTTAACAACCATCCCGGCTTCAATTAGGCCTACTACTACTTTATTCGGATTGATACGAAGTGTTCGTTAGATGACGATCTAACTTTTCATAGAAATAGCTGAGTATGATGTACGTACCTCAGATTCCTGAACTATAGCCGGTCGGTTAACGAACAAATGAACCACAGCGAATGGAATGTATTTTTTCTTCCAATGTCACATCCCATTAACCTCATCAAGGTCAGGTATTCTCACAACAGGTATTTAACCTTAATAGCAGCGCTGATTACTCCTTCGTGTCACGCTCAGACAGTTAGTGCGACATGTTACAAAATGTATATCTCTGTAATTTCCAACTCAGCCGGAAATGGTTGGCCCACTGGCAGTTCAATCGCACCCCCTTGCTGATTTAAAGAAGGCAATGGCCTCCAACTCAGTTGGAAACGGTTAGCCCATTGCCTGCTCGATCGCACCCCTCGCTGATTTAAAGCGGTACTCGAACCCAGTCGGAAACGGTTAGCCCACTGCCAGCTCGATCGCACCCCCTCGCTGATTTAAAACAGAACTCCAACTCAGTCGGAAACACTTAGTCGACAGCCAGCTCGATCGCACCCCCTCGCTTATTTAAAGCAGTACTCCAACTCAGTCGGAAACAGTAAGTCCACTGCCAGCTTGATCGCACCCCATCAGTGATTTAAAGCAGGCATTGGGTGCGTACTCCATGCAGTATGGTTACAGAGATGGCAAGAATATACTCGAACGAAAGCACGCTTTTACTATAGCATTCAACCTACGATCCCCTATCAACCATGGTTTATTTCAGGTCAATATGATCGTCGTCACGTTATCACAAAAATTATAAGACTACGCTTTAATCATGCCGTTACTCCGGTCTATATGGCCCGTTGCCAGCTCACTCCTTTATCGTTATGTTCGTGTAAACAGGATGTCGGTGCCGTTAATCATATTATTTTTCAATGTCCTCTTTATGACACTCCACGCAAAACACTTCTACAATCATTACACAACCTCGGTTTTCCCCATACATCCCCCTACATAATCCTACATTTCTGGATCTAACATCTTTAATTACTTTCTTTCATAAATGTCACCTGACATTTTGAAGCCCTTTGCCCCTTATGTGTGACTCGGTCTCTTTGTATGTTTACGTAGTAAGTCGCTAAGATGGGTCACTTAAGCGTGAAGATTAGTTCCCACATGTGTCCCTGTCTTTTTTGTTAGTGCTTTTCATTTTTTCCCAGTACATTTCCTAAGTTATCTGGATACGCCCAACATTTCTTAATGAACAGTTTTTAGTGAATTGGTAAAGAGCTATGCTATGCCCAAAGAATCTGACAAGAGATGAAGAAGAAGAGTGCGTACGAGCCGGCGCCTGACAGCGACCTGACGTACAGTATTACCAGCAAAAGAGAGATTTTGTGAGTGGCTAACAGTCCAAAGTTGCTCAGGGGGGTGCGGCAACTAAACGTTCTTTGCTTCCAAAGCCTTCTGGCCGACTCAGACAGACGGTACTTTATAGCAAGCGTCCAAAGCGTTGTAAAGCTGCGTTGTGGCTGAACTGCCAACAAATGAAGAATTAACTTTACCAATTAATTTTGCCAGTTGGTACTCACCAACGGTCGCGAGCAGACTGTCGGGAGTTATTTGCATTCGTTGAAGTGTTTCGAAGTGGTGTTTGCGGTCTCGTGTTGTTTGTCTTCTGATTTTTTTTCATTCAAAACACATTTCATGCGTTGCAAGAACTATCTGCGTTACTGTAATTCGTTATTGCTATATTATTTATAATTCGTCTAGCCTACGTAGACGCAGTTAGAACATATAATAAAATTATAATTATCGTCGAACCTAAACAGTCGTATGCAACTCACCTATAATGGTAGTTAAGACACTCGTATGGAAATTATAAAAAACTCACTTTGCTCGTTTTATAAACATACTCGTGTCTTAATTATTGCCATTGTAGGCTTGTTGCATAATGTACTATTACATAACGAGATTCACTGGGAATCATAAATACTAACAGTAACAAGAAAAATTATACTATAGACAAATCCCAATTACTGGGTCATTATATCCTGTGTGTGCCCCGATAAACACGGCAAGCTAAGCCGGCTGAAACTGGCGCAGATCGCGGGCGTGCTTACCCAGTTCAACCGGTGGTTTGCGCGCACTTTCACACTTTTACCAAACATGTTCAATAATGTGCACTTAGGGGCAAATGACCTCGTAGTTCCGCCCCTTAAAACAACAATAACTAACTAATGTGTACTTACAGTGCTCATAGGCGATGTTGAAAATGTCCTCCCTCTCTTGTAACACTCACCTGACATCTTCTGATGAAAGATTGTCTGTCAACTCTTTAATTATTTACGGAGCCTGCTTCCTTGAATCATTTAGCGAGCCTCCTAATTGTACTGACATTAGGCACAGGTCTTCCTGGAGACTTGAATCGAAATTTTCGTCTCGTTTCAGAACGAATTATGGGTATACACACGTTCGCGCAGTGCGAATTGGTGTCTAGGCATGACCAACAATCACAGTAATCACAATACTCACTAACCGTGCAACACTAACGTCTAAGCTTTTCAGATACACGTCCATATGAATGACAAAACACGTGTGAAGCGGAGCGCGCCATCACCGGCTAAACCGCGATCTGCGTCAGTCACAGCCGTGTTTATCGGGGCACACATAGATAATGACCCTGTATAAATATTTGTGTAGGCCTATACATTTAAACTTCAATCCTAGTGATCAGGGTCTGATGATGAACGCGTGACGATCGAAACGTGTAATCCTCAATTCCCCTCTTAATTATCAGTGAATACTATTAAGATGTAATTTTAATTTTAATATTGACAACGGTTATTAAATAACAGTAAGTGCTCCCAGGGCATAGTTAAGTAAAAACGTAAAGTTACGCTATTATGACAATAATTGTGCCGAACGTTGAAAAGCTAGAAGACCCAGGAAAGTGCCAATATGAGTGTTTTGATAAACTCTTATCATACTGTATTTCTAAATAATTCTTTTTAAATTTCTTCCGGCTTAAATTATATTTTGAAAAGAAAAAAAAAACAATGCTGAAACGCTTGTTCTTAAAATGGAACTTGTTCTACAGATTTCAAGGAAATTAAAGTTTGATTGTAGTCTATTAATCTATTATTTCATTCTTTTTCTTCAATATGTGGGATGAAGATTTTTGAATATCTCAAACCGAAATTTGATATTTCGAACTTGATTTGGCCATGTATGGGTCGACACTAGCGCTCGTAATGATAGATTTAGTGACCTACATACGACAAAGGATGTCGTCTAACGCTTGGTGTCCATGCCTTGTCATTTTAGTGTGTGTCACCATGCCGCCAACACGTATTATTAATAATAATAATTCAATAATGAAATTATAAATCAGAAAGTAGTAAGATTCAGCGTCGAGCCTGGAAAGAGTTGGCAACAAGATGAAGACATTGTAATCATTGAACGATCAACAACTACAAATTAAATTGCTTTAAAGAAACGTAAACATATCCTGATGAATTATGGGACAAATGATAAATATTGACAATCCCACACATAGCGCCTTGCTTGTAGTACAAGCAGTAATTTTCGGCCAGATTGTGGCTAACCTACTCGATTCGCTCGCTTCGCATGACCAGTGTGGTGTATTTTTAGCCTTTTTTCATTTTATGAAAAAAAAAAAAAATATATATAGGCTTATGAGATCACCTTTTGTCCGTGTGTGTGTGTGTGTGTGTGTGTGTGTGCCCCCCTAATAACTTCTAAACGGCTAGAGCGATTTCAATGAAAGTCGGTAAGATTATAGCACCATTCTGGCCGACCCCGACCGTGCCCTTCAAATTTTATTGTGTCTCACCAATCCAACATGGCGGCTGTGCAAAATATTTCACCAGCATTCAGTATCTCCGAAACCATTACCGATATCACCCTGAAATTGTATACGGTGATAAAGGACACTACTGGAAGTTCACCTATGAGACTTTCAAAAACCTGATAACTACAAAACCAACATGGCGGTCAAGCGAATTTGAGACTTTTAAGTAGACTTTTCTCGCGATTTAACCATCCAAACGTAATGAAACTTCGTACAGCAAATGTTTACACACATTGTAATGCACTGGTGTCTAAGTTAGTTCAATTGTTTATATAACCTCAAAATGGCGGCTGTGCGAAATATTTCACTGGCATTCTATATCTCCGAAACTTTTACAGATATCACCCTGAAATTGTGTACGGTGATAAAGGGCACTGGTACAAGTTAATCTATGTAACTTTCATATACCTGTAAAGTACAAAACGAACATGGCGGGCAAGCGAAGTTGAAACATTTTAATTGACTTTTCTCGAGATATAACTCTCTGAGCGCAGTGAAATGTGGTACAATAAATGATTATACATATTGTAATGCACTAGCATCTAATTTAGTTCAATTGTTTACATAACCTCAAGATGGCGGCTGTTCGAATTTTTTTTTTTTTTTATTTCTTGTGTCGTAATCATGCGATCGAAGTGAAAGTTTGAATAATGAAGCTACGCAATAATTTTCCTTTAATATTACATAACTCTATGGCCTATACATATATCAATCCAAAATGGCGAGCATCCGAAATATTTAGACAGTTCTCAATATCTACGAATCCTTTACAGCATTCGAACTGAATGTTTTAATGTTCATAGAAGCTATGAACATAAGTTCACCTATAGGACTTTCAGTAACCTGGTGATCACAAATCCAACATGGCGGTGACGCGAATTATAAGTATTTAAATGGACGTTTTTCGCGATTTAACCATCCGAGTGCAGTGAAACTTTGCACGTTAAATGCTTATACAAATGTTAATCCACATGTATTTAATTTATTTCAATTGTTTTCATAACCACAAGATGGCTACTGTGCGAAATTTTAAAATCTCGTTTTTACTTCTTGTGTTCTAATCATGCGATCGAAGTTTGAATACCACACGTACACAATAATCTTAATGTAATAGTAAAAGAAATCAAAATAGAACCTGGCGACCATCCGAAATATTTAGATGGTTCTCAATATCTACGAATCTATCACAACCTTCAAACTGAAATTTTGTATGTAGATAGAGGCAATTAACATGTGTAGGATATATGAAAATAGGCTGTATAGTTCTTCACGGAACTACTTGTATTATATTGCTATTGTTTTAAGGGGAGGAATAGCGAGGTCATCTGCCCCTGTGGTTTATTTTGTGTCCCACCTGCTGGCAACAGTAATGTGACAGATGCGTCTGTGTGCTGCTCATGCGCAATGACAATATTGCCATCGTTGAATGAGTAAGAAATAGAGACACATATTTACGTAATTTAGCAAATATTTCCAGTGCATTAGTGATAATGGACAGTTATAAATTTCCATTGGGTCCAAGAATAAGAAATCATATAATATTATACTAACTGGAAGTATAAAATCCATGTTTGGGTCTCTAATAATCTTAATATTTTATCCTTGAAGTTGATACGAATATATAGACCCTACACTAATCATGGTGGGCGGCTTCGGTGGCGTAGTTGGTAGCATTCTGAGCTTCTATGCCCAAGATCGAGGGTTCAAACCCGGCCGAAGTCCTCGGATTTTTAAGAGCGTTAAAAATCCCTCTGTATGCCTTCCTTCGGAGGGGAAGTAAAGCCGGCGGGCCCATCAAGTAAAAGAACCTTCCATTAACTAAAATTGTGTGAAGCTAAATTTGTAGGTTAGATTTGATTAACGCTCTAATTGTTCCAACGTTCGCCGCCAGATGCCAGTTGCGGTGGCATGAAGTAGCCAAGTTCAGAGCTAGGTGTCGTTGACGGTAGAACTTGGTAGCAAAAGTAGGAACTATTATACTTGAAATAGATCGTCTGCAGTACTTACCTGAATTACAACCGGGTGAGTTAGCCGTGGTCGTTACGGCACGACTGCTGGCAGTCTCTCACATCCGGGAGGCGAGGAGGTTCGAATCCCCCCGCCGGCAACCTTGAAGATGGTCTTCTGTGGTTTCCCATCTTCCTTCCAGGCAAATGCCGGGGTTGGTCCCTAACTATAGGCCACAGCCGCTACCTTCCAACTCCTTGTCCTTACATTCACACTTTCCTCCCCAGCGGTACTTGTAGCTCACCCCTTGGGTGTCCGTCTCGAAGCAGCTACAAAACTGGCGAGCCGAACATGTCCTCGGACACTCCCGGCACTAAAAGCCATACGCTAAAAAAAACTGAATTACAGATAACACACACTAATACAGCCATCACACTTAACACCGGATATCAGACAGATTCTAGACACACCCGAAGTACACGGGGCTACATGACCGCGTTGTCGCAGCCCTTAACTGAGGAACCAACCAATCATGGAGGATTTCCTCCATAACACTAATATCCCTAGTAGTGCTCGAAAGTGTGATATACTGTATATGGAAGTGCGTCACTTATTAGAGTGATGTGGTGCCTTACAGAAAGATCAGATGCGACATATTACAGGCTAGATTGATCAACTAGCAAAGTACGTTATCTACATTGGATACTTTACGGCGCCTAGAGGCCTGAATATCGTTCTCACACTCAGCGTCCACTATTCATTTTAAACTCCTAAATTCGAACAATAATTATTCCAAAACCTTTCCATCTTATTATGTAAGCACGTCATGTTGACATTGACTGATTGTGAGTCAGCAGCGAGAATGTCGGTGTTTCGAAACTAAATCAAAGAGTAAAAGAAGGCCACGAATAGATGGAAAGTGGCAGATATACATCTACAAATATCCGAAATAGTTCGATATATGGCCAAGAGATGCCGCAGGATTACCGAAAATGTTTAGTCTTTTGACTGGTTTGATACATCGCTCCATGCCCCCTCCCTGTCCTGAGCTAATCGTTTCATCTCTACATAGCTACTGTACAGTGGCTCTATTAAGTCAGTGACGACAATTGAGTGACCCACCATGTTCGTGCAAAGTTTCAACTAGACCAGTGGCTCAAAGCACTCATCCATCGAATACATTATAATTTCTCTTAAACATATGGCTCCCTGAACGTGAAGTAATCCAGGAGGCCGTCAGAGCAATCGATATGAGTGACATTTCTTCAACCTGTGAAGTCTTTGCCTTAATAGTTAATAGTTAATTCTCCGCTTTGAGCGGCACTTACTGTAAAGCTACAGCGGATCTATTAATGAACATGGTACTGTCCCCTTGAGAAAGCGTACACGAGACTTTATTCGGGGGTGTACAGTTCATCGTCGTGAAGTAGGATACTTTGTACTTTGCTTCCATAATTTCAAGGTGACATAAGGAGAATATAATTATCAAAAAGATGACTCAACTTCAAACAAGACAAATATGTTATTATCCCGATAAGAATGACACAACAATGACACATAATCCCAAATGACACCCATATTTATCAACTCAACATCAAACAATCAAATAATAAATTACTCTGAATCAACATTACAGCAGCAAATAAACCAAATCATGGACCTCGTCCTTACTCCTCTTATTGTTGCGTGTATTGTGTTTGACGGTTTTACTGGCAAGACTACGGTTAGAATGAGTACATATTGCCATGAGATATGCTTCCATAGAACCAGATCGCAGGACGCATATCCATGAACATTTTTAACCACGCCTTGGCATCGGGATCCATACTTAATGGCTAACACAAAATGAAATGACAATCGACCACACTACCCTTTACTAAAAATACACATTACTTCCGCGAGAAGTATTTATATCAGTGCTAAAAGCACACAAAATCAAGCTGCCTAAATGGGTCTTACAGAAACAAGGTGAAAATACAATCGTGGTCATCCGTAGCTAACTCATGGATAAACCGATCGTTTCCCGAACACAAAAAGTTACAGAAGCGCATCAAAAAAATGCGATAAAAATATTTACAATAATTACGAGACAGTAGCTAACATAACAACAACAAGTAGTTCCGTGAAGAACTATACAGCCTATTTTCATATATCCTAATTATGTTAATTGCCACTATCAACATACACAATTTCAGTTTGATTGCTGTAATAGATTCGTAGATATTGAGAACCGACTAAATATTTCGGATGGTCGCCATGTTGGATTTTATATATGTAGCACCTAGAGTTATGTACTGTTACATGCAGATTATTGTGAACGTGTAGTATTCAAACTTCAATCGCATAATTAGGACACAAGAAAAAACAAGGAGATTTAAAAAAAATTCACAGCTGCCATCTTGAGGTTATGGAAACAATTGAAATAAATTAGATGCCAGTGGATTAACATTCGGATAAATATTTACTGTACCTAGTTTCACGGCACGCGGATGGTTAAATTGCGAGAAACGTCCATGTGAATATTTATAATTCGCGTCACCGCCATGTTGGATTTGTGATCACCATGTTATTTAAAGTCCTATAGGTGAACTTAAGTTCATAGCCCCTATGAACATTAAAAAATTTAGTTTGATTGCTAAAATAGATTCGTAGATATTCAGTATCGTCTAAATATTTCGGATGGTCGCCATGTTGGATTGTTAAATGTATAGGCCATAGAGTCATGTACCATTAAAGGAAATTATTGCGTAGGTTCATTATTCAAACTTTCACTTCGATCGCATGACTACATCACAAGAAATAAAAACTTAATTTTAAAATTCGCACTGCCGCCATCTTGAGGTTATGTAAACAATTGAACTAAATTAGATACCAGTGGATTACAATGTGTATAAATATTTCCTGTACCAGGTTTCAGTGCGCTTGGAACATTAAATCGCGAGAAAGGTCTATTTAAAATGTTCAAATTCGCTTGACCGCCATGTTCGTTTTGTAGTTAACCGGTTTTTGAAAATCTTATAGATGGACTTCCAGTAGTGCCCTTTATCTCCGTACAAAATTTTAGGGAGATACCGCTAATAGTTTCAGAGATATAGAATGCCGGTGAAATATTTCGCACATCCGCCATCTTGTGATTATGTAAACAATTGAACGAAGTTAGATGTCGGTGCATTACAATGTATATAAACATATACTGTACCAAGAGTCATTGCGTTTGGTTGGTCAAATCGCGAGAAACGTCTATTTAAAAGTCGCAAATTCACTTGGCCGCCATGTTGGTTTTGTAGTTACCAGGTTTTCAAAAGTCAAATAAGTGAACTTATAGTAGTTCCCTCTATCACCATAGAAAATATCAGGGTAATATCGGTAATAGTTTCGGAGATATTGAATGCTGGTGAAATATTTCGCACAGCCGCCATGTTGGATTGGTGAGTCGTAACAAAATTTGAAGGGCACGGTCGAGGTCGCCGGGAATAGTGCTATGAACTTTCCGAGTTTCATTGAAATCGCTCCTGCCGTTTAGATTTTATTAGGGGGGGGGGGACACACACACGAATCACACACACACACACACACACACACACACACACACGCACACACACACACGGACAAAAGGTGATCTCATAAGCCTATTTTTTTCAAAATTGAAAATAGGCTAAAAATACAAATCAGCATAATCATGAACTGCATTTCTGATGTGAAGAACTTGCACCAAATATTAATCTAATTCGCTTCCAATTATACAAGCTTTAACTGATCGTTATCACGGGAGCACGCACCTCGCCCCTAATGGCCCCTCTGTCCTTATCTGAGATCTGAGCCTCCGCAGTCTGGAAGGTTGCCTCCGGTGAGCGGCGAGATTTTTTGGTCACCCTCTTTCTCTACCTTCGTAGGCTACTTAATGTAATTACATCATAATTGGCAATAGAAAAAGTGCGAAAAGGTTCATTGTTAGCGCCAGCCAGAATTGCGTGCCCACTTTAAACCAAAGTATGCAACTGTGAGCTCATTCCAGTACGCGATGTAAACATGCTGTGTGGCGAGTCAAACTCCCTCTTATTTCAATGTTTCTTGTTTTAAAATAGTTTGATGATAAAATTAATATAATGTTCGTTAAGTTATAGCCGTTGTATTAATAGAAGGACAGCGCAACGTCGAAACAGCGTAGTTGCAATCACGTCACTTCCCGGCGGTCAGTCAGAACGCAGGCGCGTCGAAGTGAGTTGATCGCACGAGCTTAGTACTTCGTATTCTTCCAATGCGTTTCTTGTACACAAAATGATTTCACTGCAGTTGTTGTGGCATTTTCTGTTGAACAAAGGTATCCCGTTTTTGAACTAGTAACTTAAAAATATCTAACACATATTTGTAAGAAATTTGAAAACATCCAGTAAAGCCGTAGCCATTCTTACTTAGCGAACATACTTAGACTTACTGCCGGACAACGAATTTTATTTGTATCTTTTAATATATTACCTTCATTAATTAGTTCGCGCATAAATTACGCCTATTTCAGCCACATTGTGTTGAAATTACATTAAGTAGCCTACGAAGGTAGAGAAAGAGGGTGACCAAAGAATCCGCCGCTCAACTGAAGGGTTGTAAACTGGCTAATCACTTCTGACCCTCGTCTACCTGAGAATCACCGCTCAACCCACCCGCCGCTCAGCCCACCCGCCACTCACTGGAAGTCACCGTCTGGAATATCCAGCTCTCGTCATTGTGTCAACACCAGGCAGGTCTCATATTGTCTCTCAGCCACACGCTAGAGATCCGAAGAAAATTTAACAATCACACTCTGAAATAAAACACATATCGACTCGTAGATCTGTCCTCAAAACTGCACCATGCAATTCGGGATCTGTAGAATACTTAACAGTGACATCATCCTTATGGGTCTTGTCTTCGACGCCATGCAGCTGACAGGTAACTGACCTCGGCCAGACCCCGCCCAGGATAATAATAATAATAGACCCATGCCTTGGTACAACACACCATCACCCTCAATTTGCTCCAGATCACAGATAAACCTAAAAAAAAGTGCTCCAACACACAACAAGTTACTACGTGCTCAAATACAAAAGAATGATTACCACAGAAGCTGAATGCTTCTCGCTAATAAAATATGCAATATCGCATAAAATTTACAGCCTGTGTAATCCGAAGTTTCTCACACAAATATCACATTTTCCCCCCTACACTGTAATTACGTTACCTAACCAAAGCTTCACTTGTCATCAGCGATACAGTCCGCTCATTTGCTGTATCTGTCACAAAAACACACTCAGTGCACACGAGTACAATTTAATCTACTGTCCCGCACAAATTTTTATGCAATGCAAAAGAATAACCACGATGCTCTTCACAAACTAAAATAGTGGTCGGTCACAACAAAAACAGACACTCTAATCACACAAAAGAAAACATAACAACTACACAATATATACAACGATTTCCCGATTACCAAAACTAGGCTACATAATGAAATAAATCATTCTGTACTCATCCTTTCCAGTCTCCTCCATCGTTGACGTTCCCTGAGCATGACCCCAACCATGTGCGCTTAGCACCCAATCATTCCCGTGTTCGATTTCAGTAGCACCATTCTTCCTTCAGCTGCTGATACCACGGTCTCCATTTCTGGTCGGCTACTTCAAAATAGAATGTCAGTTCGTTTTAAAATAGTGCCTCACACAATATCCCTAATAGATTGCTAGCGTGAATTGCTATATCCACTCACAAGTCCTGATAGCAATATTTAGCGATGACTGTCCCTCACTTATAGCAAGGAGCTACCTAGAACGTTTCACACGCAAAACACATTAATTTATACACTTGAGGTGCGGTAGAATTTCATCTCCTAAGAGCAATGATTTTATCAAAGTTTAAGTTCCTATCTTTTACTGGCTCGAAACTTGCTAAGTCCAGTGACTTGCATATTAACAGACATTGTCATTTCCCAAAATAGTAATGTAGAACGAGCGTAGTCAGCCTTCACAATCTGTCAACGAATGAAATAATAATGTTTTTCAGTGGACACTCCACTCAGTATTTATACATTTTAGTCCGAAAAGTGGCCCCGGAACTGAATAAAATATCTAATTATTCAACCAGTAGTCCAACAGACACACAACACATATCAGGGATCTTGTCTTGATGAGAATCGAACATCTATGGCATGCGGGTTTTATATTGATCGTGCAATTAATCGTAATCAATTTCCCTCCTTAATTTCTTCTGATGGCGTACCTTCGAAATAGCGCGAAAGGCCATGCGTCCTCATTTCTCATTGGTTGGGGTGCTGTTTCTGAACTCGCGGTAAAATGCGGATCCCGCCCACGTAGGCGTTGACGCACAATCATTTCCCTCGCAATTTCTTCTGCTTCTCCGTCTTTAACCTTGTCTCACAAAGAACAGACGCTTAGGGGTGACTCATTTTGTCCAACGCGCCAACTAGGTTCTTGAACTCCAGCTAACGGGTTGTGTCTCTTTCTTCAGTCCGGGTTGCATTCCAAACTCACCCTAGCCTCATTGTTTGAACAGGATGTCAGGCTCCCTTCTTCTTGCCAGGTAGCTTCTAAATTTCAACATACTAGCAAGCCTCCTTCAAATGTCATCTTTCGTCCTCACACAGACCAGAAATATGAAACATTAATATGTGGCAATCATATTTAGGGTTCAGTACATAGTAGGAGGCACTTACCTTTTATTGTAGGCTAGATGTAATTGGGAAATCCGCCTTGTAAAAGAAACTGTAAAGCAATATTGAAGTACCACATAACACATAGTACATAGTAATTACATAGTAAATTTGCAAGCAATTTGCCCCAACATGGCCGCTAGTACTGAAACGTTATATACTTTGCTCCACGTTGAGCGTACAAATGAAACGTTTTGACTGGTCCTTACTTGCACTTTGAAATATTTACTCTGCCTAAGATATGTTGTTTTAATGGGCGCCAAGACCTCAACGCAAAGTTGAAATCTAAATTTGTATTTAACAACACCTAGCTCTGGTAAAACACCTTCAAGAATCTATTCACTCAGATCGTGGTATGATTTGAACATTAACCCAACAAACAATTGTATCAGGAGAAGGAATTGGTCTATATCTAATGCTACCTACTGAAAGCAAAGATTGCATGGTTAAAAGAAATGAATTTATTATATAAAACAAGTATTGCAAAATTAATAATAAGAATAAGTTTAAAATTTAAATTGACGCTTTGCGATTTGAATATTACCGCTAGAAAATTACGTGAAAACGGATTCGGATAAATTACTGATTTTACTCTTATTCCCAAGCTATGAAGTTACTGAATACTGAATATAAAACAAAGATAAACGAGAGATTGCGTAGTTCTGTGTCATTCGCGCTTACCACTGGAAATTGCCGAAGCATTTCCCTCGTACTGGATGATGAAGAGAGCTTCCCACTGTCTCCTGGACGTCGTCATCTTCTTCGTTAGTTGATGATATCCTGGTAGATTTGATAACTTTATGGTCCAAACATCGGAGCCAAACACTCCTACAACCACAGCGGTTAAGTTTTACAAAGATAGTCCTCCACTCCACGGAACCTCGGATCCACTCACACGCGCAACCATACTGGTTAAGTTCTACACAGATTGTCCCCGCTCCACGGCGCGCAAACGATATATGCACTCGTCGGCTCCCCACTCCGGTGCCGACTTCCACCTTACGTGGTCTCCACTGATTGGCTGTCCATCCCGCTATACTCCCCTCCTTAGGCTCAATACACACGGCGCGCGGATGATGTCGTTTGCCGTTCCAGACTATTTCGCCCTTTCTTGACGCTGCAACCCAGGCTTACGACATGCTTCTTGACAAGAATAAGCCTGTATCTGAATTCCCAGTGAGTCATCTCTCTCATAATACCCTAACTGACAAAACTCCGTAAAATTCCGTAATCATATAATTTTCTATGATAATGTAGTTCGTAATAATTTGCTTGATAGTGTTTTCTATGTCATAGAAAACCTATCTGTATGCTTATAATTTTATAAAATTGCTCCAAAAGATACCTTTATAATAATAATAATAATAATAATAATAATAATAAGTTAATAATAATAATAAATTAACATGAAAGCTTCTCTTGGCTGAACAATTTGCCGCGTAAATAAATATAGAATGGTTTTCTACTGACTTATGCCAGTGGCGTAAAATCCCCTCGAAAAACACGTTACATATTCGCCTCGGATCATCGGATGATTTACCGTGACGACGGTCCATTATCCGATTATCCCAGACACGTTAATAAACCCCTTCCAAAATACATATTACATAAATGAAATCACCCTCAATTACATATATATACACTCATAATTTTTCTTTACGCACTTTGCGTCAAAGTTTGGTGTCACTATAGATTGCACTTTGCAACCAGTCCAATGTTTTTCATATAGAATAATGTTCCACGGATATTTCCGCCTCTCAAATTTCTCTATGTTGGAAAAATTGACATAAATAATGTGTGAGCACTATGTATATAAGATGTCACATCACACGCATCAAGGTTGTTCTGATATGTGTATATCAGCAAAGAACTTCCTAATTTCACTGGAGGTTCCTTCCTTATGGTGAAATTTAATATCAATTATCACTGAGCACACGATCACACTATTGTGGCAGCGCATCGTGACCATAATACTTAATCTCTCTTTATAAAAGACGAAATTAATATTGACTTCTGAAAAAAAAACAGTAAATGCGCATTACATATAACACCAAATATTTCTGTGCCGTAATCGCCCAGTCTTCTTAAGTTCCCGTAGACCATATTCTACTTAATACTAGTTCTCAACACAGACCAGTTCTCCTCACACAAATAATACCATTGTACAAATTACCCTAAATTACTCACTTACAAATCTTACATGGCGAGGCCGTAAACAGAAATCACGTTTGCTGTTACGTATGAATTTCATGAAGGACTGTCTCGCCTTTTGATGGCCCATCTTTTGTCTCGTGGACGCCATAAGGAAAATACCCTGTCCAAGCACTCTCCCATCTCTTGGAGACAAATGGGAATTCACCAGTGCTACCAAATTCTGGCCTTGGTGTATCGAGACATTTTAGTGCTCAAGAGCATCCGACAATCCCGTCATATTTCCCTGTACCTTAAAAACTCTCAATTACTTACATACTACCCCCCTGTGTGACTTCTGATACGCCTGCCTAGAAGACCATATCTCCCACGCACCAAATACCACACTTACTTATTTGATAGGCTGGCTCGCCAGCTAAACACACTCACTTTATGACACATCCTTAATGTCATCACTTTGCTCCACTAACATTTTTCTCAGTGTCTGTAACGATGACCTGTTGCTACTGTCCACACATGCTAACCCTACTTTCCTATGGTGTCACACCACTACTCGACACTCTATGACCTAAAAATGTGACTTCTGACTGACAGAATGACGACTTAGACAGCTTCAAAGTGAACCCTGCCTGTTCTAACTTCTGAAAAACTATATCTAAATGACGTAGATGCTCCTCAAAACTGCCTGAACTAATTACCATGTAAATGGTTACAAACTCTCCTGTGTCATCCCCTAATGCGATGTTTAAAGCCCTAATTAAAGCTGCTGAACTACTCTTTAACCCATAAGGTGTTCTACAAAATTGATAAAGGTTATATTTATGACTAAAAGCTGTAAATGGTCTATCCTCGTACATAAGTGGCACTTGCCAAAAACTGGAACTCAAATCTACACAAGTGAAATACTTCTTCCCCTCAAATGTTTGCATTAATTCCTCTATTGACATAGATTTCAGCTGATCTGAACTAATTCTACTGTTAACCAAACGAGCGTCTAAACAAATACGAACTGTGCCGTCGGCCTTGGGTACCGTGATCAAAGAATTAACATACGGACTGTTAGAGTGCTCAATAATCCCATCTTCAAGCATCTGGTTAATTTGTGTCTCAACTGCACTCTGATAAGCGAAAGGTACAGGATATCTATGTCCTGTGAATACTGTTCTATCAATAACGTTCAATGAATGTGTTTAGCAATTGGCCATACCAATGCGATCCTCAAAAACTCTCCTATTACACAATAACACATCATAGAGCCGAACACATTGTTCCACCTCTATATTTCCCTGAAATGCAGCATCACGTAACGAGTCCTCTAGACTACCGTTCGTAATCACACTGCCCACAAAACATGGAGAACCCCGCTCTACGGCTGGCGATATCTCATTTAAAGTACAAATCACACCTACAACCCTACTTCTCTGAATATGGTCACTGAACGCTACTTCTACTTCAGAATCTCCCCATTTAAATTTCAAACTCCCTACATCATAACATAAGTTACCAGACACTCTACTTAGCCACTCTGAACCCAAGATAACACTGAATACTAAATTTGGAATTACAAGGCAAATCTGCTTCTCTACATGATTATTAACTTTAATGTCTACTAAAACTTGCTTAGAAATTACTTTAGACCTCTTCCCAACAGCTGTGATAACAAAAGTGCTTTTAATTGGCATCTCCTCAAAATTTACTCCAGTTCCTTTCATTTTATCATAAAATGCACTACTTATGCAACTCTTCATACAACCACTATCAATTAAAACATCTGTGTACGCCTCGGACACGTTAAATTTAACTATGGGGCTCTTACTAACCACTTCCTGAACAATACCTTCATCATTTAATTCATGTAATAATTCATTTCTTACATTTAGGTCATCGTGTTCCTGTATAATTGTATGGACAGGGCATGTTACAGACTGAGATTCTGACCTTACTTCGCAGCCTGGTTCGCGTTTAAAGAACCGCTACAGCTGGCTGTAGTACTACTAACTACTGCACTGGTCTGGTTGTTCTGGGCTGTGTTGTCATTGTTTGGCTGTATATTACTACCACTAGGCTGTCCTCTTCCTTGACCCCTATTCTGGTTGTAATTATTGTCATTATAATTTCTCCCTTGATTTCCCCTGAAATCATTATTTCTCCCTTGATTTCCCCTGAAATCATTGTTCCTCCCTTGATTTCCCCTGAAATCATTGTTCCTCCCTTGATACTGATTACCATAGCCATTTCCTCAGTTCTGATTTACCTGATTATTATTATTATTATTATTATTATTATTATTATTATTATTTCTATTTTGAGCGTTGGCCCCTTCATCACCGTTCCCTTGAACTTCCTGATGCCCGGCTTCATTAGGCCTATTATTATTATTACCCTGGTTCCTATTGAAATTGTCCTCATAACCCCCTCTCCCTAGTGCATCAAATGTGCTTAACAAATTTCTACTTGTGATATTGTCTTTACATTCTGGAAACAAGCAGCCTCCTTGATCCTATAGGGAAAGTGCCTAAGTAGCAACCTCACCACATCACTTTCCTCCTTCAAGCCATCAAGATATTTACACACTAATACCTGCCCTAAAAGTATTCGGTCATGGTGGAGCTTCCTTTAGGGTTATATTTACCACACACTACTCCCTCACGATGCTGCGACTGAATAACCTCATTCCAGAACTTTTCACAGAATTTCATTTTAAAATCATTAATATCAGTAAACTTGTCTCTGTAGACAGCAAACCAATTCCTCGTTTCCCCCACAAACACTTGTTCTAAAATTTCAACTACCTGGCACCACTCAATACTACCATTTTCCAACCTCTCCCCGAATTTATTTTGTATAGTATTCATGAAATCCATTGGGCACCCCTGTCGATTGCTGAACTTACCCAGTTCTACCTCCCTGTGTGTGCTATTCACAAAAACTGGCCTATTCTGACTATTTTCTTGCCTGATCCTAGCTTTTAATTTTAATTATAATTCTGCGATTTTCTCCTCAGCCTTCCTCTCAATACTGTTTACTGTCAATTTAATGTTTCCTTCTGATTCTTCTACTTTATCATATAGCTTTGCTTGGTTCTCCTCAATCTTGCTAATGCTCTCTCTATTACTCTCTCTTAAATTATTAACTTCAGTGATTATTTCTGCATGTACTTTATCAATTCTTCCCCCCAGCTGTTCTTTAACCTCTTTAGTTGCTACTTGAATTTTGTCAATTTCTCCCCCCAATTGCTTTTTGATCTGCTGTGTTTCCAGTTGCAATAGTTCTTTTAAATTTTCAGCCTGTGTACTGATTCTAATTTCTAACTCCTCCTGTACTTTTCCTGTAATTTTCTGTCTACATCTGCAATAATCTCTTTAGCCTTCTCTTCCATCACCACTCTGATTTCTCCTCGAATCTGCTCTAATTTCTTATCTAGTTTTAGATTGTTCTCTTCAAATTTCTCATTTAATTTATTGCTCATTTGTTTACTGTTTTGTTCTAATTTAGCATTTAAAGTTCCAGTACTCTCTCGATTTTCCCTACTGTTTTGTTCTAATCTGGCGTTTAAGGCATCTGTACTTTCTTTATTTTCCCTACTGTTTTGTTCTAGTTTAGCGTTGTTTTGTTCCAGTTTAGCATTTAAAGCGTCTGTACTTTCTTTATTTCCCTACTGTTTTGTTCTAATTTTGCATTTAAGGCATCACTACTAACTTTGTTCTGAAACATGAACTCGAGAAGTAAAGTTTTTAATTCTGGTTGGCCGCCTACACTCCCTGTTTCAGTATCGGGATTTACCTCCGCTACCCCGGTACTACCATCACTCGACATACTGCTCGTATCATCACTCTCCAGTTGATGACCACTAAGTAACCTCATCTGTTTTTCTTTCTCATCCCCCATAATGATATACACCGATAAATGAAAAAAACCCAAAATACAGGCACAGAAATATATACCATTCTCCTTCCACAAATGTTATTAGGTTTTCAACCCCAAGTTGTCGGCGACAAATGAAACGTTTTTGCTTTGCACCACGTTGAGCGTACAAATGAAACGTTTTCACTGGTCCTTACTTGCACTTTGAAATATTTACTCTGCCTAAGATATGTTGTTTTAATGGGCGCCAAGACCTCAACGGAATGTTGAAATCTAAATTTGTATTTAACAACACCTAGCTCTGGTAAAACACCTTCAAGAATCTATTCACTCAGATCGTGGTATGATTTGATCATTAACCCAACAAACAATTGTATCAGGAGAAGGAATTGGTCTATATCTAATGCTACCTACTGAAAGCAAAGATTGCATGGTTAAAAGAAATGAATTTATTATATAAAACAAGTATTGCAAAATTAATAATAGGAATAAGTTTTAAATTTAAATTGGAGCTTTGCGATTTGAATATTACCGCTAGAAAATTACGTGAAAACGGATTCGGATAAATTACTGATTTTACTCTTATTCCCAAGCTATGAAGTTACTGAATACTGAATATAACAAAGAGAAACGAGAGATTGCGTAATTCTGCGTCATTCGCGCTTACCACTGGAAATTGCCGAAGCATTTCCCTCGTACTGGATGATGAAGAGAGCTTCCCACTGTCTCCTGGACGTCTTCATCTTCTTCGTTAGTTGATGATATCCTGGTAGATTTGATAACTTTATGGTCCAAACATCGGAGCCAAACACTCCTACAACCACACCGGTTAAGTTTTACAAAGATAGTCCTCCACTCCACGGAACCTCGGAGCCACTGCGCACGCGCAACCATACTGGTTAAGTTCTACACAGATTGTCCCCGCTCCACGGCGCGCAAACGATATATGCACTCGTCGGCTCCCCACTCCGGTGCCGACTTCCACCTTACGTGGTCTCCACTGATTGACTGTCCATCCCGCTATACTCCCCTCCTTAAGCTCAATACACACGGCGCGCGGATGATGTCGTTTGCCGTTCCTGACTATTTCGCCTTTTCTTGACGCTGCAACCCAGGCTTGCGACATGCTTCTTGACAAGAATAAGCCTGTATCTGAATTCCCAGTGAGTCATCTCGCTCATAATACCCTAACTGTCAAAACTCCGTAAAATTCCGTAATCATATAATTTTCTATGATAATGTAGTTCGTAATAATTTGCTTGATAGTGTTTTCTATGACATAGAAAACCTATCTATATGCTTATAATTTTATAAAATGCTCCAAAAGATACCTTAATAATAATAATAATAATAATAATAATAATAAGTTAATAATAATAATAATAAATTAACATGAAAGCTTCTCTTGGCTGAACAATTTGCCGCGTAAATAAATATAGAATGGCTTTCTACTGACTTATGCCAGTGGCGTAAAATCCCCTCGAAAAACGCGTTACAGTACCACGTGACCAGCTTACCCAGTAAAAATCGAGTCCTCCAATTGTCGTCACTGTCTTAATAGACAGAGCCACTGTAAGCTACTGTAGGCGAAGGTGCCCCTAGTGGACACAGAAGAGAACTACGTTTGAGACTAAAAAATGCTGTATTCTCTAAGTTGCTCTTTGGTTGTTGTTGATGCGTGTGCCAAGGCTACTAAATTACAGTTTACGCAGAATAAAGGCATAATTTGACTATCTAAATCACAATAGACAAGCCCACTACAGCTAGTCCCCCCCAAGAAATACGGAACTGTACGACCATGTGGCGACAATAGAAGACTGAATGCCCAAAGCATTCCAGATCGTTATCCAATCCCCCGGATTGATGATTTCCAACACACACTGAAATGCAATAAAATCTTTAGAAAAATCGATCCCTGGTGGCTTCGGTGGCGTAGTTGGTAGCATGCTGAGCTTCTGTTCCCAAGGTGGCGGGTTCAAACCCAGCCGAAGTCATCGGATTTTTAAGAGCGTCAAAAATCCTAAGTATGCCTTCCTTCGGAGGGGTAGTAAAGCCGGCGGTCCCTTCCACTAATTTCACTTGTGTGAAGCTAAACTAGAGGTTATATTTGACTAACGCTCTTAGGTTCCAACGTTCGTCACCAGGAGCCGACTATGGTGGCATCTAGTAACCAAGTTCAGAACTAGTTGGTCGTTGACGGTGGCGTTTGGTTGCAAAAGTTGGAACTGCTTGAAAATCGAATGTTTGCAGTCCTTACTTGAATTACAGAAAACAGATCTGTCTGTTAGGTAGTCAGCCCGAAGGCTAGCCATCATAATTAACACCGGTTATCAGACAAATTCTACACACACCCAAAGTACACGGGGCTACATGACCGCGTTGTCACAGCCCCCAAACTGAGAAACAAACCAACCAAGCAACCGACCAACTGATCTCTTCAAGGCATATTTTCAGATTCCGGTCAGAAGAGGACAAGCCCAAAACCACTATAATCACACCGTTTGGCTTATATGAATTCAATTTTGTGTTATTTGGACTTAGAAATGCATTAAGCACATTCCAGCGATTCTTAAATGAAGGTTTTCAACTTGTAGACATCATTTTTCCATAACTAGATGACTGCCTAGTTGCTTCGGAAACGATCGAGGAACACCGTACTCACCTCAAGATTGCGTCTGAACGTTTGAGGAGTTTGTTTCAAAACTGAATATTTCCACATTCATAAATTTTACAGGAGAGAGAAAAAAAAACATATATCTTCAGAGAATATTATCAAAATGGAGTAATATATTCGTAGTTTGAATGATAGCTAGAAAGAGCAACATACTATTACCAAAAGTGCGCCAAATTATATATATATTACACTAGCAGAAGTTCCCGCTCTTCGAACGGTCTTCGGTATTAATAACCAGACGTTATCAATTAAGCTACTGTTGCAATGGTTAGGGGCTTGTCATTCCTTCATAAGTTTATCAGAACGAAGTTAGTTTTCTGGGAACATCGCAGACACTGTTAATTTAAGCGCCATAAAATGTGGTTTTCGGAGACCCCTTATAGACTCCCTAGTTTTGTGTCACACATTGAGAAGCACAACATATGCTTTGATTGTCCTTCTAGGATAATTTTTGTTTTTCGCCTATTTTAGCAAGTATTTTGAAAAGTTGTTCCTTATACCCACCCTTCTATGAGAAGTACGTTGAAGAGTTTTCTAAGTGATTGGTGTATTGACTCATGGTTACAATACCTAATTTTACGATGCTCCAAGCACCCGTACATGAATTATAGGCGTCCATAAACATAAAGATATATCAACCACACAGTATCAAACAAAATCATCTTTACGATGAACCCGTTTGTCGACAAAATAGTTAAAATGTGCTCTCAAACTTCCTGACGTGAAAATAATATTGAAAACCTCGTAGACGAAACGCAATATATGTCAAATTAAAACTGACCCTCACTGTTGTGGAAAGTCCCCATCCCAAGGAAGACCCCTTTAATAAATTATAAAGGCTTGTGTTGCATGAACATTATGGATTTTTAGCCTCTAATGGCCCAAATTCCCAAAAGCTACAAAAAACACTATTCCGATCCAGGAATTTTTGAAAATAATATTGCTGTTTGGAGATATAATAAACCTTCTTTACAACATGTCGCATATCGCACGTGTAAGTCACGTGTAAAAAATCTTAGGGTACCCCTTGACCCCCTTAATCGCATTGTTGAATTTTACAGTCTATGTTTGATTCCACGATAACCTTATAGCCATTTGCAAACTTTCACAGAAATTTAATAAATTGAGTGGCATTGCTTCTTACAGAAAACGATGGAAAGTTGGATGTCACCTCTTGTGATACTGTTGTCATGGTTACCGGCTTGCATTACTTCTTTAGTTTCTTCTTCTTCTTCTTCTTTCGGATGGGCCAGCTAAGGACCACGACGTTCAACTTCTCAGCTTGGAGAGGGACTTGATATGTGCCTTCTGTGGCTATGTTTCTCCTTTCTCTCTTTTGTCCAGATGATGCCGGTTTCCTTACTGGGTGGTCTGTTCTGAAAACTCTTCTGTTTAATTATCTTTCTGAGGTGTCATCGGCTTCTAATATCACTTTCCATTATCTTCAGTTCTTGGATATCCTTGTTAACTACTGTTAGCGACGGTGTCACGCTCTTTCTATTCCCCCAGTAGTTGAGAAGCCGGTTGGTTAGTCTTGTTGGATTCATCCATGAGACATGTCCGTAGAAAGCCAGACGTCTCTTCCTGGCCATATCTGTGATTTCCTCATTATATCTATATAGCTCCTGATTTTGTGTTCTTCTGTGCTCGTCATCTATTTATTAGTTTATTAAATGAAATTAGTTTTCTGAGAATATGTCAGAAACGTGGTTTTAGAGCTTTAATACGTAGTAGCCTCCGAGCCACCGAGGGGCTGAAAATGAGCTTTGTCTTGTCCTTGTACACCATAATATAATAATAACTTAATAATATAGGGATAGGGATATAATAGACCTTCAGTACCACACCCGCACGTGTAAAACGCTTGAAAAAATTCTAGAGTATCCCTTGACCCCCTTAAGCGCATCATATACGTATTGATGAATTTTACAGCTTAAGTTGGATCCTTGATAACCTGATAGCCGTTTGTAAACTTTCAAAGTATTGTAATAAATGGAATTGCATTGAGTCTTACAGAAATAGACGGACTTCTGAGATTGTGTTGCCATGGTTACCGGCTTGCATTCTTTCAATAGTTTCTTCTTTCTTCAATGTTTAGTCCTTTGTTGTTCTTTCTTCTTCGTCCAGTGCTCCTTCATCTTTTCGCCGTGTGCCTTCTTTCTCTCTTCCGACCATTTTGAGCCTGTTTTCTTATATTGCCTTCCGTGGAGTCCTTCCATTCCCAATACCTTTTTTTTTTGAAAATTTCTCTCTCTAGTGCATTTTCTTCTCTTACATTGTTTTTTTAAATCTTTCTTTACTTCTTGAAACCAGGCTGTTGTCGATTTCTTTTTCCAAAGATATTTAAAAATCTGTTTGGTTAACCTGCTATCATTCATTCTATATAAATGTCCGAATAATAACAATCGCCTCTTCCTTATTGTCTCCGTTATGTTTTCAATGTTCCGATATATTTCTTCGTTACTTCTTAATTTTCAAAACTCTGTAGTTTTAATGGACCGAGAATTCTGCGTATAAATTTTCTTTCTGATACTTATAATTTATCCAATTAATAATTTAGTAATGGACATTCACTGGCATATAAGCATTCTGGTTTAATTACTGTTCTATAGTGCTGTATTTTCAATTTCTTAGATAAACATCTTTTGTTATAGATATTCCTGGTTATACCATATGCTCTTTGAATCTTGTGCACGCTTTCTTTTACAGCATATTTTTCTAAGCCATTCTTCTGAATTATTTCACCCAAATATTTGAACTTATCTACCCTCTTAATTTGACCAATTTTTGTTATTAGGGTTTCTGGGGCATTTTTAGTATTTGTCATAAATTTTGTTTTTTCTACAGAAAACTTTAAACCTGTTTTATTGGCTATCTCTTCTAATAGATTGCATGAGCTACATTTTCAGAAAGTATGGCAAAATCATCAGCAAATGCCAGACAATTTACTTTAACACCACTGTTTGTTCTCCCTAGTGTTATAGGTGATATATTCTGCTAATTCAATTTCGTATTCCAAATTTGAACTATTTTTTTCCAGGATACAATTGAATAAGAGTGGAGATAAACCATCGCCTTGCCTTACACCTGTATTTATTTTGAATGGTTTTGAAATTTCTCCCCGAAATGTTACCTTTGAAATAGAGTCTGCGAGGGTTTCACGGATTAGGTTTGCCAGTTTAGATTTAACTCCAAATTTTCTGATTACTTTATCTAGAGTTTCCCTGTCGACAGAATCAAAAGCCTTTTTGAAATCTACAAATGTCACTATTATGGTTTTAGAAGATAATTGTGACGAATTATGGACTTTTGGTTGAATATCTGTTCTGAGCAAGATCTGCCTTTTCTAAATCCACTTTGATATTCAACTAAATGACTGTCAAGTGTTGCTTCTACCCTGTTTAGTAGTATTGTTGAGAATATCTTGTAGGCCACTGGCAAAAGGGATATACCTCTACAGTTATTGACATCTTGCTTAGTACCTTTCTTGCGCAAAGGATGTATAAGGGTCACTTTCCATTCTTCCGGAATCGTCTCCGTTTTCCATATTTCATGAAAAATGATTTCAAGGTCACCTATGATTTTTGGTTGAGACCACTTTATGAGTTCGGCCGTAAAGGAGTCTTCTCCAATAGCTTCGTTGTTCTTAGGGTTTTAATTGCGTTTTCAATTTCCTCAATAGTAGGCGGTTGATCTGTTTCCAAATTTTCATGTAATTCTGGAAATTCTAGCTTGTTTTCTGGTTCTCCACAGTTCAGAAGTCGATCAAAGTACTTTGCTAGTTTTTCACAATTCTCGATATCAGTTAGACCGAGCCTGCCATTTTCATCTTTGAATCAAATACTTGGGGCTTGATAACCCTTTAAATTATTTTTGAAAGTTTGATAGAAATTTCTGGAGTTGGTTTGACAAAATTATCTTGCATATCAACAAGTTGTGACTTTTGAAATGAGCGTTTTCTACTCTTTATGATTATTCTGTTTGTTTCCTTTGCTATTTAATTTGATCAAAATGTTCGTTATTTCCAGAGCATTTCCATTTTTTCCATAATTTTGTTCTTTCTGCTAGAGCTTCTTCACAACTTTCATTCCAACAAACTTTCTTTTTCGTTTTAGCTATGCCAAATACATTCTTGGCTGCATTATTGATTTCTTTGGATAATTCTTGCCAGTTACCTGGTTTAGTTACTTGAATTTCTTCCTGAAAGAGTTTTATTTCTTCTTGTGTTATGTTGAGTCTATCTGTGTTATATTTAATAAATTTATGTTTTCTTCTTTGGTTTTTATGTGGGAGAAGTTGACGTTTGATTTTGGAGAGATCGGTGGTCAGAGTCAAATTCTCTCTTTATTTTAACTTTTACATTCATAATTTCTTTCATATTATTACGTGAGATAGCCACATGATCCAATTGGAGTTCTCCTAACATTGGGTTGGAGAAATCCAAGTTTTAGCTTTTCTGGGCAGTTTCCTGAAGAATATTGACATTAATTTCAACTGAAAGGTTTTGCAGAGGTTAATCAGTCTCATGCCATTTGTATTTGTTCTTTTATGGGCCGGATATTCCCCTACGAGTTTTCGATAAGCTTTTTCTCTCCCAATTTGTGCATTAAAATACCCCAGTAGTATCACCACATTTAATTTTGGAATTTTTGATATTTCATCATCTAAAAGTTCCCAAAATTCTTCTACTTTACTTTGATTTTTCTTGTTGTCTTCATTTATTGGTGCATGGCAGTTAACAAAGGTATATTTTTTATTTTTGCATTTAATTGTAAGGAGAGAGATTCTTTCTGATCTAGATTTGAATTCTGTTACATTATCTACAATGTTTTTATGAACATAAAAAGCAGTGCCCAGTAGTGGCATTCCTATCATGATTCTAATTGCTGGTTTACCCTTAAATATTCTATGGTTTCCGTATTCAGTAACATTTTCATCCAAATATCTTGTTTCTTGCACTGCAAGGATTTGTATTTCATGTTTGTCCAAAAGAATTTAAAGTTCTTTCTGTTTACCAGTTTTTAATAAAGAATTTATATTTAAAGTGTCTGCCCAAAATTTCATCTTAAACTTTAGTCTGGAAGGAAACCAAGGATGTTCCGACTCATCCTTATTGCAGTTGTTGGGACTCCCCAGAACCCTAGGTCCCGAAGCATTGCACGATGCAATGGTGTATTTCTCTTTTGAGTTGCCATCTGGGGTAGTGCTTTTCTTGAGTGGACTTTCCTTTATACAATTGAAATTGTGCACTGTACACGTTAGGAAATAAATTCCAAGATAATATCGGATTGTTAATACGAAATGATCGTTTTGTCGTGGTTTACTCCACTAGGTTCCTCCGCTCTTTCCGCCGTTGGGAATAAATTCCTCGTCCGCCTTCAAGACCGTTAACCAGATTGATATATGGCGACCATATATCTTTTACTCTTATAGTCCATCTATTCCACTGTGTATGACGTTGAGTAACCCTGGCAAGGGAACCATACATGGGACTACCAGCCGGGTCAGCTGGACCAAGGTTTTATAAAGAGGTGTTACTCCTCTATCACTCAGCCTTAGTCCTGACTTGTGACAGGCAGAGCCTGGCTTCCCAAACATTGAGCCCAGGTTGGTGGGTTTCTTTCAATAGTTTATTAAATGACATTAGTTTTCTGGGAATATCTCAAAAACTTTTGGTTTTAGGACCTTAAAATGTGGTTTTCGGGGCCAGTAGGGCCTCCGAATTTTGTTTCTTACATTGAGACGCTGAAAATGAGCTTTATCTCATCTTTCTACGCCCTTTTCAGCATGTATTTTAAGGGGGTAGGCCCCCTTTTATGAGAGGTACGGAGAAAAGTTACATCAAAGATTACTTTCGTGTCTCTGATGGACAACTGTACCAAATTTTACGTTGATCCACTCAGCCGTTCTCGAATGATGCGCGTGCAAAGTTGTACACAGACAAACAGGTTGACAGTCAATTTTTTTTTGTTGCGCGCAACTGTCATAAACCAGTCTGAAACGCGTTAATAACTCAAATTTCCGTGGAAATTCAGAAAAAACAGACAAACTGTCATTTTTATATAGCCTATAGAGATAGTTATCGATAAAAGATCCATAAAAATGAATGGATATATTTAGACTAAAAAAAAATGGTTGTTGTATTTAGCTATGGAAAGCACGATATTTCACATAATCTCAAATTTTTATCCTGATTCATGATATTTATGTTGAACATAATGTTAATATGTACAATTAGAAATTAAATGCCTAAATAAATAAAAAATCATTTAGTTCAATATATTGTAAGTGATGGAGACACCGACAGTGTTAAGCTGGCTAAAGCGCAGCATTAGGTCATGGGGCCAAGCTCTCTGCTGACTCGGTAGACGCGTGGGTTCGATCCCCACCGCCAGCCGTCCTCGAAATGGTTTTCCGTGGTTTCCCATTTTCAACACCAGGCAAATGCTGGGACGGTACCTTCTGACAGGCCACGGCCGCTTCCTTCCACATCCTTGCCCAGTTTCATTCAACATCATTCATTTCATCTCTCATTAACTCCTCTCATGAGGTTGGCGTCAGGAAGGGCATCCGGCCGTAAAAACCATCGCCACAAAGACTTCCATCGCATCTCATCCCCGACCCCGTTGGAAAACGGGATTAATAAGGGGTAGACATACATACATTGTAAGTGATGGATACATTCAGTTTTGAACGAAAAGCATGTTTTCTCACAGCCTTATCAATGAGAAACATTAACATTTGATCAAAATAGATTTTATCATACAAAGCAGCTGAGGAAAATGCTACCGAATCAGCTTAACACTTTTTTGTTGTTGTTGGAGATATTCAGTTTTGAAAGCAAGCTCCTCTTTTGAACAAATACGGCCTACGTGTAAATGTGTCGAAATCGGTCATTGGTGTAGAAGAACTTGAATTCTTGGGGCACTGGATTACACCAGAAGGACCCTCCCCGATAAAGTGAAAGTGATTGTCGACCACAAGTTGCCGGAAACAATCCATGAATTTCGTGATTTCCTGGGAACTGTTAATTTTAACCGCAGGTGTCTTAAGGATGCAACGCTCACACACAGTATGTAATATGGCCACCTGGCTGCAATAAAGGCTATTGTTAATAATCTTACATTGAAAAGAGCGGGTCACGATTTAAGGGATTGTTGACTTGCGCTGTTATTGTGATAAATACAATACCTTCTGGCGTGCACGCGGAGGCTTTGATCATGCGTCAGACGAGTATATCGTCAACGATTTCATGGAGAAAGAGGAATGGTTGTCACATCGCGTCTGTTTCATTAATTCTGAGAACTCTTGAATATAATGAGGTAATTATGTGACCACACAAAGTTTCATAATCTGTTTTCATGGAGACTAAAACGGACGGCGGTATGACACATTCAATTGACTCAACACGATCAAAATTTCCATGAGGTCAATAAAATTTAAAGTCTCTTCCAAAGTAAGAGGATTCTAGTCTTATCAGTTTCTTTTCCCATGCCTCAGGCGTCCATACAGTGACCGCAAAGACTACCGAGATATCAGCGGGGCTTCGGGAGCCTTCACTAGCTATCGGCAAACCTCGCATTAGCTCGGTTTCTCCCTCCCAGGTAAACACTGATAGTGGAATCTTGCAAAAACACGTCAGAACTTTTCACGAGCCCTATTACGTGACTTCTATTGCCCCTTTGAGGAAAGAATCATTTTAGTTTCAATGTGAGATCTGTGACAGGGCGTTTGGTAAGCAAACGTACCTTCGTTTTCACTTGAGACATGATCATGGGATATACGGTATTCAGTTGAAGAAGAGGGGGGGAGGAGATTTCAAGCTGTGTTAAATTGATAATCATTGTTTCTCTAGGAAATCAATGTTGGAACATTTTAAGATATCTCATAACATTGCAGTTGCAGATAAATACGTAACTTCAATTCTCATATGTAGACGAATTTAACGTGTGGAAAAAGGAAACTGAACAAGTAGTTCCGTGAAGAACTATACAGCCTATTTTCTTATATCCTACTTATGTTAATTGCCTCTATCAACATACACAATTTCAGTTTGATTGCTATAATAGATTCGTAGATATTGAGAACCGACTAAATATTTCGGATGGACGCCATGTTGGATTTTATATATGTAGGTCCTAGAGTTATGTACTGTTACATGCAGATTATTGTGTACGTGTAGCATTCAGACTTCAATCGCATAATTAGGACACAAGAAAAAACAAGGAGATTTAAAAATTTTCACAGCTACCATCTTGAGGTTATGGAAAAATTTGAAATAAATTAGATGCCAGTGGATTAACATTCGGATAAGGATTTACTGTACCAAGTTTCACTGCACTCGGATGGTTAAATTGCGAGAAACGTCCATGTGAATATTTATAATTCGCGACACCGCCATGTTGGATTTGTGATCACCAGGTTATTTAAAGTCCTATAGGTGAACTTAAGTTCATAGCCCCTATGAACATTAAAAAATGCAGTTTGATTGTTAAATAGATTCGTAGATATTCAGTATCGTCTAAATATTTCGGATGGTCGCCATGTTGGATTGTTAAATGTATAGGCCATAGAGGCATGTAGCATTAAAGGAAAATTATTGCGTAGGTTCATTATTCAAACTATCACTTCGATCGTATGACTACATCACAATAAATAAAAACTTAATTTTAAAATTCGCACTGCCGCCATCTTGAGGTTATGTAAACAATTGAACTAAATTAGATACCAGTGGATTACAATGTGTATAAATATTTCCTGTACCAGGTTTCAGTGCGCTTGGAACATTAAATCGCGAGAAAGGTCTATTTAAAATGTTCAAATTCGCTTAGCCGCCATGTTCGTTTTGTAGTTAACCGGTTTTTGAAAATCTTATAGATGGACTTCCAGTAGTGCCCTTTATCTCCGTACAAAATTTTAGGGATATACCGCTAATAGTTTCAGAGATATAGAATGCCAGTGAAATATTTCGCACATCCGCCATCTTGTGATTATGTAAACAATTGAACGAAGTTAGATGTCGGTGCATTACAATGTATATAAACATATACTGTACCATGTTTCATTGCGTTTGGTTGGTCAAATCGCGAGAAACGTCTATTTAAAAGTCGCAAATTCGCTTGGCCGCCATGTTGGTTTTGTAGTTACCATGTTTTCAAAAGTCACATAAGTGAACTTATAGTAGTCCCCTCTATCACCATAGAAAATGTCAGGGTAATATCGCTAATAGTTTCGGAGATATTGAATGCTGGTGAAATATTTCGCACCGCCGCCATGTTGGATTGGTGAGTCGTAACAAAATTTGAAGGGCACGGTCGAGGTCGCCGGGAATAGTGCTAAGAACTTTCCGAGTTTCATTGAAATCGCTCCTGCCGTTTAGATTTTATTAGGGGGGGACACACACACGAATCACACACACACACACACACACACACACACACACACACACACGCACACGCACACACACACGGACAAAAGGTGATCTCATAAGCCTATTTTTTCAAAATTGAAAATAGGCTAAAAATTGACTCGAGCTGCTTTTATTAAAAGTTATACAAAATATGGTAGGTTGTATTATAAGTGTCATCAACCTGGTAATATAATATCGTATGGCCTCGGTGCCGGGTGCAAGCTTTGTTATTTGACACCCAGAGGGTAGCTTGCATGTCGAATTTCGTTGTTCCTTGACTATGAAAGTCAAGGAGGTTAGATGTTAGATATCTAAGCTCCTTGAAAACTATAGTGCTTTCTAGTAGAGAAATGAGAAATGAGGAACTTTGTTTTGGCGGAAACTCCCGAGATTAATTTTGCCATTATGAACTCGACCTACTGAATTCAAATGGGTTCTTTGGCATGCCAACATCGTATGACATGCGTATCGTTATTTTGCCGCCTTTCAAAAATCACTTACCACAGCCAGGAGCGAACCTGCAATCTACTAGACCGACACGATATCCACTCACCCACCGTTCTTTTTATTTTGCCGGCCCCGTGGTGTAGGGGTAGCACGCCTATCTCGCACATAGGGGCCCCAGGTTCGATTCCCGGCTCCGTCAGGGATTTTAGAAACTAATAATGTTATTGGTTTTACGTCCCTTATTCTACTTTGGCTTTTAGAGACACCATGCTTCGATGCCGGAATTTTGCCCCAAAGGGGATCTTTAACGTGCCAATAAATTTACTGACATGGCTCCCTAGAATTTGTGCACCCACAAATGCCAGCTGACTGCACCAGGATTCGATCCTGCAACCTTGGGAACAGGCGAGAACGTTACTGCTGAGCCACACAACCAGTCAATTTTAGAAACTGACGTGAGGTCTGGCACTGGGTTCACTCAGCCTCGTGAGGACAATTGAGTAGCTGTCTGACAATGAGGAGCGCCCCGGTCACGGAGATCAAGATAAACGGCCGAGGGGACCCAATGTTTCACCCCGTAATCTGCAGGCCAAATGGCTAAGCAGCGGTCGCTTGGTAGGCCTAGGCCCTTCATGGGCTACAGCGTCACGGGGTTTGGTTTGGTTTTATTTTTATTTTGGATTCCGTATATTTTCGATTATGAATATATTTACTAGTTTTACTGAATGTTTTGTTTTATTTATTTATTTATTTATTTTAAGCGAGTTCTCCCAATAAATGGAAGACGTTAAGCAGATAACTCCGTCAACCTTTTTTGGTTCTTCTTGTTGTTCCCATAGACTTTCATTCTTTCCGAGAAGGCTTGTTTACGTTCTTCCGACCACTTTGGTTTGTACTGTTTTCGTTTCGGTTGCTCTGATGTAACTTCCCATTCGTTAACTTTGTGTATGAAGCTGTCCCTTTCTGAAATGTCTGGTGAACTTATGTTTGCGTTTTTTGAGGTCCTTTCGAAGTTCTTCTAGCCAAGATGTTGAGTTCTTGAGTGAGGTTACATAAAATCTATTATCCTTTTCGTCAATCGATTTTCTGATAATCTAGTAAGATGACCAAATAATTTTATTGGTCTTTTCTTAATATCAATTTCGATGTTTGAATACTGTTCTGTTGTTTTGATTGATTGTAGCCTGTAACCATGTTTGGTATATATTGTTCCTAAGATTTTCCTAATTTCTTCAAGTTCATATTTATTGTTAAGTGTCAGAGTTTCGCTTGCGTTTAGGACTGCTGGTTGTATGCCTGTGTTGTAGTGTCTGTTTTGGCAAAAACTTTTGTTGTAGATGTTTTGGATTAACCCTAATGTCTCTTTGACTTTTTAGAGACTATTTTGTTGTGAGATTTTTTTCAAATGAATTTTCGATCAACTTCGATGAATTCTCCGAGGTATTTCAAGCGCGGGATACTGCCGATTATACCGTATTTTGTTTTCAGGCTCGTGGTATTTGTCTTTGAACAGAATAATCTAGTTTCCTCGAACGAAATCTTTAGTCCCTGTTTTCTTCTTATTATTATTTTCTTGACGTTTCGGCCAGCTAAGGACCACTGCCCTCTTCCTCGTGCTTTAACATTCGCCCAGTAACGCTTCATGTGTTCTCGATGCTGCTGTTTTCTGGATTCATTCCACGTCTTGCCCGTTGTTAGTTTGGGCTTTTCCTGGAACCCCTGGCGTTATTTTAGTTTCATCATAAGAGGCGTCTGCATCTGAATGTCGCTGTATGTAATTCTAACTTCTTTTAAATCCTTTCTATCTCTGTGAGCCACGCACCCTTTTTTTTTCTTACCCAGAATGTAGGTCAAGATTTTGTTTGACAATCGCATTGGGCTCAGTCTTGTTAAATGACCATAGAACACAATCCTCCTCTTTCTCATCACATCAGTGAATTTGGTAACGTGTGTGTAGGGTTCATGGCTGTGTCTCCGTCTGTAATCACCGTTTTCTTTGACTGGGCCCAAGATTTTCCGTAAGATTTTCCTTTCTTTGATTTCAAATATCTCCCTGTTTTATTAATATTATATCCTTTTTTTTTTATAGACCACCTCGTTGCCTTGACTGTCACCGCGGAGGCCCGGTTTCGAATCCCGGCTCTGTCGGGAAATTCAATTCTGGTCTGAGGGCTGCAATGGGGTACACTAAGCCTCGCCGGGCTATAAGACCACGATGTCACAGCTCCTAAACTAAGCAACAACAACAACAAATCTCAGTGGAGAAGCTTGAGTGTAAAATGTTGCATAATTTCAATCTGCTCAATATATGTAATTAGTGTTTTGATTTTAGTAAAAATTGAGCATTTTATAATTTAAATTGGATATTTTCTTTTCTTCAAGTTCAAATTATATCAGTTAAATGTGATGCCAAATTCAAGTCGCCCACAGTTTCTAGGCGATGTGTAGTAAATAAACATACACAGGGTCATTCTAAATTAGTTACGTGAAAGTATTAATGAATAATTTCGAAACTATTGCCCGCAATTCATTCAGATGTTTGTCAAACCTCATGTCAAAAGAGGAAGGTGGAGAAGTGCCATAAATACCCCGACCCGGCAGGAGCTGGATAAGGGGAAATGATGATGATGATATGAGGTAACTAAGGTAACACTCCGGGAGTGATGAACCAAGTGTCAAACTACTTATATTAGCCGAAATACCTTGTGTAATGATGAATAATAATTGTGGAAATGATATCCTAATAGATGTATTCTCCTTCGCTGTCTATAACCGTCCCCTTCTTATAACACAAGTGAAATTTCACTTGTGTCGGCCATTGTGGGCGTGATTTATAGCATACATAAAATGTTGCCGACCCCGCGCATACAGTACCATGTGGTGTTTGTGTTATGCTGCGCACGATTCGTTCTGCTTCGTTGTGTTTCCATGTTAGAAAGGCTTTGCATACAAAAATGAACCTAAACTGAGGGTAACTTTCGCCCAGGCAGAAGCCTATATTTATTCCCTGAGCTCGCTACGCATGACCTGTGTCGTGTATTTTAGGTACCATACATTGCGAACAGTGAAATGACGTCTCGGTAACAGATGAACACACCTAATGCGCCTCCTTCAGTAGCCGTTGAGAGTAGTGGTTTTTGGGGGTTCTAAATCCTCCTCCTCAAACTCCTCACAAGATGGCGGCAACGCGATATCTCCCGAACCCGTGGTCGGATTTTGACGAATGAGGTGTCATTGAACTCGGGCTGACACCCCCTTTCCTATGGGTGACATATTTCCACCCCAAAAATAAAACCTACCCCTACTAGGGGTGAAAATTGTAATTTTTTAGAGAATCTCGCATTTCCAAGTGCAACATGTGAGAGTTTGAATGCCAATATGGAATTAAACGTTGTTCTACACAAGAGACATGTATACGGTGGATAGCCACTATGAATTAACATGCTTGTTTTTTGTTTTTTATGCATGCCCACTCATAGCTTTTGTAAGAGGGCGGGCTTTTTAAAAGATGACGGCTGTAGTGCAACCTAACCTATCCCAACCTAACGGGTCCTTGTGGACAGGTCATTGTTGACGAGTCCTTGTTGACAGGTCCTTGTGGACGAGTCCTTGTCGACAAGTAATTGTTGACGAGTCCTTGAGGACGAGTCCTTGAGGGCAGGTCCTTGTGGATGAGTCCCTTTGGACTGGTCCCTATGGACTAGCCCATGGATTTATTTAAATTATGTCAAAGGGCATACTATATTTTGCGTGTAAAGCAGTGTGTTGAACTGACGTTGTTCGCCAGTCCCCCCACTACTATAATGTGATAACGATATGAAAGGAAAGTGAAGAAATACATCCAAGAGATCTAACTTGGTGGATGGATGTGTCATTTGTAGTTGAAAGAGAATAATACATGTTCTTAAGATGTTAAAACTGTGGAGATGGTACATGCAGTAAGACGTCTTGTTATTTCCTGTGTCATATTACAGACATGGCAGAGAGCGCGCAGATCTGTTGCTATGACTAACGCTGCAGTAATTTGAAACCGCAAGTGTTCATGAAGACAAAGGGTGATGATCATGCAAAGTAAGCAGTTATTGGATATTACACAGGTGTTCCTTCCGGCGTCATGTTGCTGACATGGCAGAGAACGCACCCTGTTGTTGCTATGACTGACGCTGCAGTAATTTGAAACACCAGGTGTTGATCAAGACAATGGGTGATGATCATACAAAGTCAGCAGTCATTGGATACCACACAGGTGTTCCTAATGTACTTTGGACACTCAGCTGTATTGGGAAAGGAATTGCAATGATCTGCAAAAAACTGCTGACACGAGCGATGAGATTTAATATAAGAGAGGTGTCATATATTTCCCTACTGTCAGTCTTTATTACTCGCTTTGAGTGAACAGTGCTCTATTACTGCTCAAGAGTTGTAAAAAAGCCTTTTTGGTAGAAAATCATTACATTATTTTGCAAGGTAAGTACGTATTATTAATGGATTGTAGTCTTTTATTACTAATTGATGTTGAAGTTATTGATTGGAATGTTTTTATTGATTGATTGATTGATTGATTGATTTGTTTACAGATAATTGGGTACCTGTAGGTTACCAGATTCCTACAATCTGTTCATTCAGTGGCAGCAGTTGATAAATTATAAAAAGGTAAGTGCCCCTCTAATAACTTTTAAACAGTTAGAGTGATATTTTCCAATGTTCACCACTACATGTCAGTGAAAATGGTATATTTGGCAGTCAAAAGTTGGAACTACTTGACCATGGTGTGTAAAGCTAATTTTGTAGGTTAGATTTTGATTACCGCTCTATTATGTCTGAATGTTCATTGCTAGGTGTCAGTGACAGAGGGAATATTTAAAGACTTATCCTCAGTTCACCTAACATAACCTAACTTTACCTAACTTAACCTTGTCACGTGACATGTTTTACAAGTTTAGACTTGCTTTATGACTGACTATAACGTCACACTTTGCTCACTTAACTGGTGGCTGCTGGATTCTATCACGTGACATGTTCTACAAGTTTAGACTTGTTTTAAGACTGGCTATGACGTCACACTTAGCTCACTTAACTGGCGATCGCTGTTTTCTATCACGTGACATATTCTACAAGTTTAGACTTGTTTTAAGACTGGCTATGACATTACACTTAGCTCACTTAACTGGTGATCGCTGGTTTCTTCCACTCTATCAAGTTCCAATGTTGACCGCTAGGTGTCAGTGACAGTGGTATATAGTAACCCCCAGTTAGAACTACATGAAGTTAGACTTGCTAGGAGTTCACAGATGATCGATTTAAATACCCTGCTATAACCATTGACTGGAATGTAATTAAACTATTTATATTGTACTTTGTTTTATCATTTATTAACATTTATGATTTCTTTCTTTTATAGGTAATTTCGAAAGTGAACATCATGTTCAAGTGCGGTGACTGTAAGAAACAGTTCTCAAGACCTGACAACCTTCAACGACACGCAAATGTTAAACATGGCATTAAAATGTTTGTGTGCAGTCATTGTGATACCACATTTAACAGACAAGATAATCTTGCACGTCATGTAAATTTAATGCATGTTAGTTCAGCACCTTTTTCATGTTCAGTTTGTGATCTTGGTTTTTCTGCTGTAAAGCGATATCAATCCCACATGGTTGAAGTGCATGGGGAACAACAGGAATTAAAAACTGTAAAACCATCAACTAGCACGGAACCTTTAAACAAATGTGATGCTCAAAAGCGTAAACGTTCTCAAGATTGTGAAAATAGTTGTGCAACAAAAAGAAAGAAGTATGGTGAACATTCGATAACACATTGTGATGTATGTAATATTGATATACCTTCTTCAATCATTCTTGGACATTTACGCAGTATTCAACATAAAAATAACGCTTGCCATGAAAGAAATTCTGAAAATATTCAACAAATTGGTAGTGCATTTAAAAGTCGAATTGCTAGTTATAGACTTTATAGTAAAGAAAAAACTCAAAGTATTGAATCATTTTTAAAAAATGTTCAACCTGCTGTGTTTGGCTTGGTAGGTAATGTTTTATTAGAGCATGAAACAATTAAAATGAATTTTGAACTTTTTGGACTCTATGTAAAAACTGGGAGCGAAGGTGAAATTACAGATATCAAATCTTTTAATACAAAAACATAATTGTTAGCGAATCAACTAATATTAGTGATATATACCAAAATATTTCAAGTGCTATCATTGTGAAGAGTTCCAGGAAAGGGAGTCAGGCTGGGCGTTGGTTGAAGTACTTTATTTAGAAACCAACCTGAATAAATATAACCCCCTTCAAGCATCATCATATATTGATTTGCCAGCATGGATCACACGTAAGCATGCTTGTGTAAACGTTATGAATAGTGACCATGCATGTTTTGCGTGGGCTGTAACCTCAGCTCTGCATCCAGCAGTGGAGAATTTGGATAGAACATCATCTTATCCTCACTATTCTTCAGTGTTAGATTTAAAAGAAATGGAATTTCCTATTGCGATAAAAGACATTCAACGTTTTGAAGAGTTGAACAATGTAAGTATTAATGTTTATGGAATTGAAAATAAGAGTATAGTAGGTCCTCTATATTATACTCAGGAAAAAAAGGATGCTCATGTAAATTTACTTTACATAACCGAAGGTGAAAATGCCCACTATTGTTGGATAAAACATTTAAGTAGACTTGTTGGTAGTCAAGTATCAAAACATAAATCTAAGAAGTGGTTGTGTGATGGTTGTTTGCTATATTTTAGAAAAGATGATCAACTATCTCAACATCAAAAATGGGGATGTAATCATGTGTGTACGGTATTACCGACTTCTAAAAATAACCTTCTAAAATTTAAGGATTATGAAAAACTGCTTCGAGTACCATTTGTTATATATGCTGACTTTGGGGCTTTGCTAAAACCGTTTAATACATGTTCATCGAATCCAGCCCAGCCTTTCACCAACACTACTCACATTCATGAACCTTTTAGCTTTGCATATTATATTAAATGTAGTTACGATGATTCTTTAAATAAGTTTGAGCTGTATAGAGGACCTGATGCACCTAAAGTTTTTATGGAAAAGCTTGAGAAAGATGCCGTCCGTATATCCTCTATTTTAAATACGATCATTCCAATGGAGCCACTAACTTCATTACAGCAAATGAATTTTGAAACTGAATCTAATTGTTTTATATGTGGTGAATGTTTATATACAGACAGGGTTTGCGATCATGATCACTTAACAGGAAAATATCGTGGTGCTGCTCACCAAGAATGTAATTTAAATTATAGAGTAAGTAAATTAATTCCGGTCATTCTATATAACGGTAGCAAATACGATAACCACTTTATCGTTAAAGAGCTTCAGATGTGAAAATTGATGTGATTGCAAATAATAAGGAACAATATATATCGTTCACAAAATACATCAAAACTATCAATAAAAAAACGATAAAACTACGATTTTTAGTTTCATTCCGCTTTATGCCTAGTAGTCTTGATAAGCTGGCTAGTAATTTAAAATCAGATCAGTTTTGTGAAATTCAACGTGTCTTTCCTAAAGAAGATGATTTTAATTTGATTCGTCAAAAGGGTATATCCCCTTACGAATATATTAACTGTGTGGAACGTCTTGAGGAGTGTTCTTTACCACCGAAAGACGCATTTTACAGTTCCTTAAACACAAGTCATATCAGTGATCAGGAATATTTACATGCACATCGTGGGTGCAATAGTGGGTGCAAAAGTGGGTGCAAGAGTGATTGCAGGAAGTGCGGGGGAACATACGATTACGTCAGTTCGGCGTGTGCGCGACCGCACTTTTGCACTCACTTTTGCACCCTCTTTTGCACCCACTCTTGCACCCACTTTTCCTCTCTTGTATGGAACAACGTTTAAGCAATCCACATAAGCCATTAACATCATCCTGAATTATCCACGCCCACGCGCGCCGTAAGAGTGTGCCGTGTGAACATAGGTGTTTATCGATAGTCTCCGACAATGTTCAAGAGAGTGACCTTGAAACGTAGTTGAAACTAGGGTAGTTGAGAGTATAGTATGACCCGTTTATTACCTATATTAAAGTATAGTATGCCCCTTTTCTTATCTATTTCATATAGAACTCTAATGATGAATGATAATCAATGGTGTTTTGCTATCACATTTTATGAAAAAAAAAAAATACTGTGACTCAAGATTGAGCATTGTTTATTGAGCAACTTGTTGTAAAAGTTATGTTTAATCCATCTTCCACGTCTCAGGAGCCATCAATATCACATACTATGCAAGAGGTAGTGTTGTTGTTTTAAGGGTGGTACTACAAGGTTATCTGCCCTCGATATGCAGATAGTTTTACCAAAGAAGGATTATTAGTATTCTCCAAGTTGTTCATTTATTATGTGACAGTCAATACCATGAAAGAAATCTGGCAACATGTACCAAAATCATGGTCGCAAGACCCTATGCTAAGTGAATATCTATTAATTATTTGGATCAAGCATGTAAAGAACACGACCTTTCTTATCGGCATAGTCATTCTGCTTTAAGACGTGTGGCGGATAAAGTATTGTTGAAAAAAGCTAAACAACGTTTGACATCCTATAATGCCTCAGTGGGAAAGAGGTTGGCTATAAAAGGAAAGTTAATGATGAGTGGACATGAACAATGAAAAGGATTGAGGAATTGGTAATTCTTTGTATTCTATTTTGTAAAGACCTATATGTTGTGAAATAAAAACAAAGTTTACCACATCACAATGTCTTTAATTTTTAAAAATGGTGATAGCCATTTCTTCATTTTCATTTTATCACACATGAATATTTACAATTTCCACTTTACATTTTTTACATTCCCCTTGTTTAGTTCACACATTCTGTAATTTTTTTAAAATCTTTTTCGTAACATACAAAAGCAAACATTTTACACTAAAATGTATTCCTTATCTTATTTTTACTATACTACAGAAGCCTAACATTATACATTCTACTTACAGTTTTTACAAAAAATATTACAATATAAAACACACTACAAATATTACAATATAGTGATAATTAGACTTAAGTAAAGTAATAGTCGTCAATACGACTGTTTCCCCAAGCAAGAGTATCAAATGTGTTGGGTATAATGAATCGTTTGTTGTCTTCATTACTTAAAGCAACTTTGTTCAGCAAATTGGTATGTAGCTGATGATTTTTACTTCTAAATACACACATTTTCTTATATAATACAGGTGGGTTGCTAACTATACAGTTTTTATAATCACTTATATCTAACTCTTTACCAACAACATTCTTTTTCACTCCTTTTAATTTTTTTACTACTACATCATCAATTGTCATATAGCTGTATGATTTAGATTTTGTGCCTACAAAGGTGTCTATAACAACACCAGCACATTCATCCTTAAATTTTCCAAGAACCTTTTTGTTTACTAGAGGCAAATGGTAAATATTATCCTCGGGATAGTCACTTGTATCAAACCTATTTAGCTCAGTTTTGATATCCTCATAAAAATCATCAGTTTTAAACTCATAAATAAAAGAATCTGTGTCTGTGTAGAGTAATTTAGCATTATCAAGATAGTTTTTCTTTACATAATCATAGTGAAATTCATACATAAGTGTTTTTGACAATTCCAGAATGGTGTAACCCACACATATGAGTTCGTTGTAAGTTACTTTAAGACGATTCATTTGTATTACAACTAAATCCTCATGAATAATTGAACAGCTATGCAAGTTAGGCTTGCTTATTAAGTTGCTCGCACCATACCTTTTACCATCGTTCTCCCACTTTGTTATCAACTTTACATCAACTCGCTTATCAATATTCTCCATAGTCTTTCCAAAAACACTATTATTCATGAGTTTATAAAAATCTTTTTCAAACGCGTTTGTTGACTGTGATCTTAAATTATTGTTTAGATCATGGTTTGAGCCATGCTGACTGATGAAATTGCAATACGCGATGAATTTTAGTTAATTTCAATCCATGCTGTAGACACTGTTTCAAGTTTTGAAAATGTATTACATATTTACATTTATCATTCACATTAGCAGTTAACATTTTCGTTCGTGATGTGATGTATGGAGATTTCATAGTCTCGGGACAGAATGGTTAATCATTATGATTTTTTTTTTTTTTTTTTTTTCGTGTAGCTTCCTGAGAGGCCGAGTGCAGGTCTTTCTAGTCGACGCCCGTGGGCGACCTGCGCGTCGGGATGAGAGATGAAATGGATGAAGATGAATGAAACTGGGCACCAGGATGTGGAAGGAAGCGGCCGTGGCCTGTCAGAAGGTACTGTCCCAGCATTTGCCTGGTGTTGAAAATGGGAAACCACGGAAAACCATTTCAAGGACAGCCGACGGTGGGGCTCGAACCCACGCGTCTACCGAGTCAGCAGAGAGCTTGGCCCCTTGACCTAACGCAGCGCTTTAGCCCGCGTAGCCACTACTGTCGGTATCATTATGATCATCATGTATCTCTTTAGGGTACTCAAGATTTACCTCTAAAATATATCCTTTATCATCGTTATCACTAAGAGTGTTAACATGTAAGACATCAATTTCAGGTTGTATCAGCCAGCGAAAATCTTTCAGTGGTAGATATTGACTCATAGCCCAACCATATTGGTAATTTGCATCGAGGTAGACAATATACTTTGACTCTTCACAAGGGTTGTAGCTAGACATGTGTTTATTATTCGCTTTAGAGTACCGTCCACTACATTGGCTTAATCCACCTCGAATTAATGATTTTATAAAATTGATCATGTCTATATAAGTCATTATTTCTAAATTTACTTTCGCTTTTTCAACATTGAACTGAAACATAACCCAGGAGCAGTGAAATACTGACAAGGATCAAGGTCATAAGTTTTCATACAAACATTCCGAAAATTTTCAAAAACATCTGCTAATAATAACACATCTGTCTTCAAATATATGTCTGAAAATTCTCCTAAAGTTTGAATGTCGAACTGTGTCCATACCCGATGTGCATGTAAATATTCCTGGTCACTGATATGACTTGTGTTTAAGGAACAGTAAAATGCATCTTTCAGTGGTAAAGAACACTCCTCAAGACGTTCCACACAGTTAATATATTCGTAAGGGAATATACCCTTTTGACGAATCAAATTAAAATCATCTTCTTTAGGAAAGACACGTTGAATTTCACAAAACTGATCTGATTTTAAATTACTAGCCAGCTTATCAAGACTACTCGGCATAAAGCGGAATGAATCTAAAAATCGTAGTTTTATCGTTTTTTTTATTGATAGTTTTGATGTATTTTGTGAACGATATGTATTGTTCCTTATTATTTGCAATCACATCAATTTTCACATCTGAAGCTCTTTAACGATAAAGTGGTTATCGTACTTGCTACCGTTATATAGAATGACCGGAATGTATTTACTTACTCTATAATTTAAATTTCATTCTTGGTGAGCAGCACCACGATATTTTCCTGTTAAGTGATCATGATCGCGAACCCTATCTGTATATAAACATTCACCACATATAAAACAATTAGTTTCAGTTTCAAAATTCATTTGCTCTGATGAAGTTAGTGGCTCCATTGGAATGATCGTATTTAAAATAGATATACGGATGGCATCTTTCTCAAGCCTTTCCATAAAAACTTTAGGTGCAATAGGTCCTCTATACAGCTCAAACTTATTTAAAGAGTCATCGTAACTACATTTAATATAATATGAAAAGCTAAAAGGTTCATGAATGTGAGTAGTGTTGGTGAAAGGCTGGGCTGGATTCGATGAACATGTATTAAATGGTTTTAGCAAAGCCTCAAAGTCAGCATATATAACAAATGGTACCCGAAGCTGTTTCTCATAATCCTTCAATTTTAAAATGTTATTTTTAGGAGTCGGTAATACCCTACACACATGATTACATCCCCATTTTTGATGTTGAGATAGTTGATCCTCTTTTCTAAAATATAGCAAACAACCATCACACAACCACTTGTTAGATATATGTTTTGATACTTGACTACCAACAAGTCTACTTAAATGTTTTATCCAACAATAGTGGGCATTTTCACCTTCGGTTATGTAAAGTAAATTTACATGAGCATCCTTTTTTTCCTGAGTGTAATATAGAGGACCGACTATACTCTTATTTTCAATTCTATAAACATTAATACTTACATTGTTCAACTCTTCAAAACGTTGAATGTCTTTTATCGCCATTGGAAATTCCATTTCTTTTAAATCTAACACTGAAGAATAGTGAGGATAAGATGATGTTCTATCCATATTCTCCACTGCTGGATGCAGAGCTGAGGTTACAGCCCACGCAAAACATGCATGGCCACTATTCATAACGTTTACACAAGCTTGCTTACGTTTGATCCATGCTGGCAAATCAATATATGATGATACTCGAAGGGGGTTATATTTATTCAGGTTGGTTTCTAAATAAAGTACTTCAACCAACGCCCAACCTGACTCCCTTTCCTGAAACTCTTCACAATGATAGCACTTGAAATATTTTGGTATATATCACTTATATTAGTTGATTCGCTAACAATTATGTTTTTTGTATTAAAAGATTTGATATCTGTAATTTCACCTTCGCTCCCAGTTTTTACATAGAGTCCAAAAAGTTCAAATTTCATTTTAATTGTTTTATGCTCTAATAAAACATTACCTACCAAGCCAAACACAGCAGGTTGAACATTTTTTAAAAATGATTCAATACTTTGAGTTTTTTCTTTACTATAAAGACTATAACTAGCAATTGGACTTTTAAATGCACTACCAATTTGTTGAATATTTTCAGAATCTCTATCATGGCAATCGTTATTTTTATGTTGAATACTGCGTAAATGTCCATGAATGATTGAAGAAGGTATATCAATATTACATACAACACAATGTGTTATCGAAGGTTCACCATTCTTCTTTCTTTTTGTTGCACAACTATTTTCACAATCTTGAGAACGTTTACGCTTTTGAGCATCACATTTGTTTAAAGGTTCCGTGCTAGTTGATGGTTTTACAGTTTTTAATTCCTGTTGTTCCCCATGCACTTCAACCATGTGGGATTGATATCGCTGTACAGCAGACAAACCAAGATCACTAACTGAACATGAAAAAGGTGCTGAACTAACATGCATTAAATTTACATGACGTGCAAGATTATCTTGTCTGTTAAATGTGGTATCACAATGACTGCACACAAACATTTTAATGTCATGTTTAACATTTGCGTGTCGTTGAAGGTTGTCAGGTCTTGAGAACTGTTTCTTACAGTCACCGCACTTGAACATGATGATCACTTTGGAAATTACCTATAAAAGAAAGAAATCATAAAAGTTAATAAATGATAAAACAAAGTACAATATAAATAGTTTAATTACATTCCAGTCAATGGTTATAGCAGGGTATTTAAATCGATCATCGGTGAACTCCTAGTAAGTCTAACTTCATGTAGTTCGAACTGGGGGTTACTATATACCACTGTCACTGACACCTAGCGGTCAACATTGGAACTTGATAGAGTGGAAGAAACCAGCGATCGCCAGTTAAGTGAGCTAAGTGTGACGTCATAGCCAGTCTTAAAACACGTTTAAACTTGTAGATCATGTCACGTGATAGAAACCAGCGATCGCCAGTTAAGTGAGCTAAGTGTGACGTCATAGCCAGTCTTAAGTCAAGTCTAAGCTTGTAGAACATGTCACGTGATAGAAACCAGCAGCCACCAGTTAGGTGAGCTAAGTGTGACGTCATAGTCAGACATAAAGCAAGTCTAAACTTGTAAAACTTGTCACGTGACAAGGTTAAGTTAGGTAAAGTTAGGTTATGTTAGGTGAACTGAGGATAAGTCTTTAAATATTCCCTCTGTCACTGACACCTAGCAATGAACATTCAGACATAATAGAGCGGTAATCAAAATCTAACCTACAAAATTAGCTTTACACACCATGGTCAAGTAGTTCCAACTTTTGACTGCCAAATATACCATTTTCACTGACATGTAGTGGTGAACATTGGAAAATATCACTCTAACTGTTTAAAAGTTATTAAAGGGGCACTTACCTTTTTATAATTTATCAACTGCTGCCACTGAATGAACAGATTGTAGGAATCTGGTAACCTACAGGTACCCAATTATCTGTAAACAAATCAATCAATCAATCAATCAATAAAAACATTCCAATCAATAACTTCAACATCAATTAGTAATAAAAGACTACAATCCATTAATAATAAGTACTTACCTTGCAAAATAATTTAATGATTTTCTGCCAAAAAGGCTGCTTTACATCTCTTGAGGAGTAATAGAGCACTGTTCACTCAAAGCGAGTAATAAAGACTGGCAGTAGGGAAATATATGACACCTCTCTTATATAAACTCTCATCGCTCGTGCCAGCAGTTTTTTGCAGATCATTGCAATTCCTTTCCCAATACAGCTGAGAGTCCAAAGTACATTAGGAACACCTGTGTGGAATCCGATGACTGCTGACTTTACATGATCATCACCCATTGTCTTGATCAACACCTGGGGTTTCAAATTACTGCAGCGTCAGTCATAGCAACAGCAGTGTGCGCTCTCTGCCATGTCAGCAACATGACGCCGGAAGGAACACCTGTGTAATATCCAATAACTGCTTACTTTGCATGATCATCACCCATTGTCTTCATGAACACTTGCGGTTTCAAATTACTGCAGCGTTAGTCATAGCAACAGATCTGCGCGCTCTCTGCCATGTCTGTAATATGACACAGGAAATAACATGACGTCTTACTGCATGTACCATCTCCACAGTTTTAACATCTTAAGAACATGTATTATTCTCTTTCAACTACAAATGACACATCGATCCACCAAGTTAGATCCCTTGGATGTATTTCGTCACTTTCCTTTCATATCGTTATCACTTTATAGTAAAGGGGGGACTGGCGAACAACGTCAGTTCAACACACTGCTTTTCACGCAAAATGTAGTTAGGCTCTTTGACATAATTTAAATAAATTCATGGGCTAGTCCATAGGGACCAGTCCACAAGGACTCGTCCACAAGGACCTGCCCACAAGGACTCGTCAACAAGGACTTGTCCACAAGGACTCGTCCACAAGGACCTGTCAACAAGGACTCGTCAACAATGACCTGTCCACAAGGACCCGTTAGGTTGGGATAGGTTAGGTTGCACTACAGTCGCCATCGTTTAAAAAGCCCGCCCTCTTACAAAAGCTATGAGTGGGCATGCATAATAAACAAAAATCAAGCATGTTAATTCATAGTGGCTATCCACCGTATACATGTCTCTTGTGTAGAACAACGTTTAATTCCATATTGGCATTCAAACTCTCACATGTTGCACTTGGAAAGCGAGATTCTCTAAAAAATGCAATTTTCACCCCTAGTAGGGGTAGGTTTAATTTTTGGGGTGGAAATATGTTGTCCGTTGGAAAGGGGGTGTCAGCCCGAGTTCAATGACACCTCATTCGTCAAAATCCGACCACGGGTTAGGGAGATATCGCGTTGCCGCCATCTTGTGAGGAGGGTGAGGAGGAGGAGGATTTAGAACCCCCCAAAAACCACTACTGTTGAGCAACGACCAGCAAATACATGATGATGATGATGATGATAATTGTTGTTTTAAGGGGACTAGGTTATCGGCCCCTAATGGTTTGGGTGAGAGTGAAAGATGAGGTGAGAATGGTAACTATAACTATTACTAACTACAGACTTACATTCAAGAAGAAGAAATGGTAAACAAATAAAGGATAAGGTAAATAAAGGACAGGAAGAAAAGAAATGCCCTCAACCCTCGAAGAATGAGGATTGAGGGACTTGGAAGGAAGGAGAGCCATGAAAGGCTGATAGGAAAGGGAATGAGGAGAGGGCCCACCCCATAGTCAGTGGAAAAAGGGAAAAACGGGCCCACCTCAAAAATCCCACGGGATCGCCTGCCAACTCCCGAACTCACCAGCCGTGAGCCCCTGACGGTGTAGCAATATCCAGGGTGCACCAGAAGTGGTGGGAGCTACATACACCCTGCCTCCTTGAGGGCCTTGAGCAGAAGGCAGGAGATAACATGAAAAGAAAGCTGACCACTCACAGAAGGAGGGTATCAGTAGAGATGAGACAGGGGCCAATTAAGGCGGGAAGGAAGAGACTCCCTAGGCCTCGGATACCCTAATACCGTCGGAGTGGGAAGAGAACAAGAGTTGACCAAGATAGGTCGACAGGAAAGAAGACGGAGAGGGGCCCGGCACAAGTTAGTGGAAGCAATACCGGACGCAGCTGGGGTCCCGTGGTCGCCAACCCACGTCCCACTAGATGTGAGCCCTTGAGGGGCAAGCAAAGACAATTGCCGTAGTTGAATGAAGAACAACTGACAACTAAAGTCACTAATTTACGTAATTTAGATCATATTTCCTGTGCAGTACCGTAGTGATAATGGACAGGTATGAAAAGGTAATTTCAATTGGTCAACACGACTCTACCCATTTGTGGGTTATTCCCTAATCCCTGGCTGGAATTAACGGCAGTATTAAAGATTCCGGGACATTCTCACATGACCGTTTGCGCTTAAATATGGCTCTTTAGCTTATGCATGGCGAGGATGAAAACTGGGCTTTAATAGTTGAAGATTGTCTAGTATTCAGTAACATGCAACTCATTAGGGAGACTAGACTTGGCAATTCACCGTTACATTTGTACGAGGAACAGATGACACTAGGAATGCGAGAGGGGGGAAACCCAACACTGTGGAATCTCCCTTCGGTCGAGAGCAGGCAGTGACCAAGTTAACTGCTCTCACCAGGACCGTGCAAGACTCAACCAGATAAGTTGCCTGTACAATACAATCTCAATTGACCATTTAACAACAATCATATAGTCACTCTAAACGAAATTTTGGAAGTCAACCACCAATTCCAGTATCTTAACAAAACATCACATATACTCTAACTAACAAATATTGACGAGTTGCATTATCTTATCTAATTCTGCAACTAAATAAGTGTACACATTGTAAATACTTTCCCCCATACTCTCAGACACTGATTTTATAACCTAAGTGTAATGGATCTGATGATGATCGCTTGACGATCCACACTGGTCATACAAGGGCATTTATTAATCTCATGTAACTTATTTTTCTTCTTTTTTCAGGATTAGGGAATAACCACAATGGCGTACAATCGTGTTGACCGAATGAAAAACATCAAACTACGTTTACTAAGGCAACACTCAAGGATGGCTTTAAACACCATAAAATGACATTTATTAGCTAAGTACAGGGTCATTATCTATGTGTGCCCCGATAAACACGGCAAGCTAAGCCGGCTGTGACTGGCGCAGATTGTGAGTGTGCGTACATGGTTCAGCCGGTGGTGGCGCGCTCCGCTGACTCATATCGTTAGTTCACACGTGTTTTGTCATTCACATGGACGTGTATCTGCAAAGCTTAGACGTTAGGTTTGCACGTTTAGTGAGTATTGTGGTTACTGTGATTGTTGGTCATGCCTAGACACAAATTCACATGTGTATATCCATAATTCGTATATGAGAAGCAGAAAATCTTGTTCTGAAACGAGACGAAAATTTGGGATCGAGTTTCCAGGAAGACCTGTGCCTAATGCCAGTATAATTAGGAGGCTCGCTAAAGGATTCAAGGAAACAGGCTCCGTAAATTATAAAAGAGTTGACAGACATGCTTTCATCAGAAGATGTCAGGTGTGTGTTACAAGAGAGGGAGGACATTTTCAGCATCGCCTATGAGCACTGTAAGTACACATTATTGAACATGTTTTGTAAAAGTGTGAATGTGCGCGTCAACCACCTGCTGAACCTGGTACGCGCGCCCTAGATATGCGCCAGTAACAGACGGCTTAGCTTACCGTGTTTATCAGGGCGCACAGAGATAATGACCCTGTACAAGTGTAGGATCCTTGTTCATCACTCCCGAAGAATTACCTATTTCAATGGTTGATCTGACAGATTAGTTGCGTCCAGACGGAGGATTCAAAAGAGATGACAACAACAATAACGGTGCTTGAGAAACTCCTGTAAGACTTCCTCAATACTCTACACACGTTCCACTTCAAATGAACGTGCGGTTGTTACTGTATGCCTGCGAGACTAGTCGTAAGATTATTATAGTAATCTCTATTCGGACTCCATTTAAGCTGTATAATGATACAGTAGCAAACAGTTGCCGTACAATTGCGCCGCTCGAGGCTCGAAGCGCTGACCTTAAGAATGAATGGTTGGTTGGTTCCCCAGTTTACGGGCTGCGATAACGTGGTCATGTAGCCGCATGTACTTAGGGTGTGTGTAGAATCTTTCTGATGTTGTTGTTGTTGTTTGAGTCTTTAGTCTTTTGACTGGTATGATGCAGCTCACCATGCCTCCCTGTCCTGTGCTAATCGTTTCATCTCTACATAGCTACCACACCCTACATCCGTGACAATCTGTTTAACATATTCTAACCTTCGTCCACCCCTACAATTCTTGTCCTCAACCCTTCCTTCCATCACTAAGCTTGCTATTGCTGGGTGTCTTAGTATGTGCCCTACTAACCTATCTCTTCTCTTCATTAGCAGTCGCCAGAAACATCTCTCCTCTCCCACTCGTCTTAATACCTCTTCGTTTGTCACCCTATCTATCCATCTGATCTTCATCATTCTCCTGTAACACCACATTTCAAATGCTTCAATTCTCCTCTTTTCTGCTGCACCAACAGTCCAAGTTTCACTTCCATAGGGCGCCACGCTCCAGACAAAGGCTTTCAAAAATGACTTCCTAATACCTAAATCTATATTCGATGACAACAGATTCCTTTTTTCTAGAAAGTCTTTCCTTGCCTGAGCCAACCTACTTTTTATATCCTCTTTGCATCGTCCATCACTGGTTATTTTGCTTCCTAAGTAACAGAAGTCTTCTACTTCCTTCAGCTTTTCACCTGCCAATTTGATGTCCATAGAGGTTTCTGATTTATTTCGGCTGCATTCATATATTTTTGTTTTACAGTAGCAAACAGTTGCCGTACAATTACCCCGCTCGTGGCTCGAAGCGGTGACCTCAAGAATGATTGGTTGGTTGGTGCCTCAGTTTAGGGGCTGCGACAACGCGGTCATGTAGCCCCGTGTACTTTGGGTGTGTGTAGAATCTGTCTGAAAACCTGTGTTAATTGTCATGACTGTATTAGTGTGTGTTAGCTGCTTTTAATTCAAGTAAGGACTGCAGACATTCGATTTTTCAAGTAGTTCCAACTCAGGAAGCCCTCGGGGTCCCGATGTGAGCTCTTGAGGGTGTTGTAGCACAATCCGGGGTGTACCAGAAGTGGTGGGTCCACACACACCCTGCCTCCTCGATGGCCTTCAGCAGAGGCAGGAGATACAGTGAAAAGAAACAAGAGGTCTGACCCCTCGAAGAATGAGGGATCAGGAAAGATTAGACAAGGGCCAATATAGGCGGGAAAGTAAAAGACTCCCTAGACCTCGGATAACCTACTACCGTCGGGGTCGGAAAAGAACAAGAGTTGACCAAGGGAGGTCGGTAGGAAAGATGACAGGGAGGAGTCCGGCACAAGTAAGTGGAAGTAATGCCGGACTCAGCTGGGGTTCCGTGGTCGCCAACCCACCTCCCACTAGTCGTGAGACCCTGGGGAGAGTTACAATGGAGACAAGTACCGTACTGCTGTTCGGGAGGTGGCTGGTGCAAATGCAAATAGCCATTTCTTAAAACTGACGGCAAAGGCAAAATGTGAAATAAGCTTCCTGCTATTAGTGAAACGAGTTCTCAAATCATTATGTTCTTCCCATCATCTCTCGCAGCAGAATACTCAGAGGATTAGTTGGTGAATAATGTGTAACATATTCCAAGAGGTCATAGCGGGACTTACCAGTCTAGTGTTTCGCACCACCGTTCGCTGATATTCCTCCTGAGCACCTGTCGGTGGTGCCAACCACGGAATGATTAGCCTACTTTTCACATGTTGCAAAATTGAGGAAAAAGTAGACTTATGTGATCGATCAGAGAAAATGTGTGTCTGTCTGTCTGTCCTTCTGTCTGTCTGTCTGTCTGGTTGTGCCCCCCCCCCCCCCCCCTATCAACTCCTAAACGCTTCAGTAATCGAAACCAAATTTAATATGAGTAAAGATGTATACCGGAATATCTCAAGCCCATATTTGAAAATAATGTCGGTGCTACCAACTGCTGAAAAAACTCACGGGAAATTTGAGCTCCATGTTGGATACCCTGGAAGGTATGCATGGGAGCTATTCCAAAATTAGCACACATGTAGATAATACTATTTCAGTTTAATTTCCAGGAGGCCATACATGACAGTGTTGCCAAAATAATTTTAAGCCTTCTGATAGATCCAATTTTTAAATGCATGTAACTTTTACACTATCATTTGGATTTCAACCAAATTTCGTATGTGCTATGTGTAACATAACAGATATGACTATAAGTTTTCTTAAGAGCAATCAGGGCTGCCAACTGTTAATAAATGCTGTCTATATTTTTTACCCTAATATCAATATTTTCAGATAGTATGCAAGCCAACAGCTCTTTACTTTGCATACGTACAGCACCTGACATTCTAGATTAATTTGGAGTAATTAATATAAGTCAGTGCTGCCAACATGATTCTGTGCCTGCTGATAGGTCCAATTTTAAAATACATGTTACTTCTATACTAACAAATGGATTTCATCCAAAATTTACGCAACGAGATATAATATTTCAGATTATTTCTGACCAGCACAAGCATGACATTGTTGCCAACAGGCTTTTACGCGTGCTGATAGATCCAATGTCTAACTGCATGTAACGTCCATTGGACTTCAACCAATTTTTTTATTCTGTACCTTAAGAGATGGAACTAAGAATATATTCAGTCACCAGGGCTGCCAACTATAGTGCTCTATTAGGCTACATTATACCAGGTATATTTCGAACTAATTAGACATTTCGATATTACCAACTTAATTTCGTCATTATTCTAGATTGGTTCATATACTGTAGATTAAACATTGGCATGAATCTTAATTTTTAGAAAAGTAGGCTCTTAGTTCGTCGCGGAACTTCTTGTTTTAATATGCGCTCGCTTGGTTGTGACGTCATGAATGTGATTAAAGAACCTACCGATATTAACGAATTCTTTAATACTCTCTGGAGTTGTTCCACGTTTAGTCCCGCGTCTTCTGTTTGGCATATTCCTCGTTATGTCTGGCATATCTCCAATCTACAGTACTTTGTATAAAACATAGTCCCCGATTCTTGGATGTCACGGGTAATCTCGAGAACCACTGGATGGATTTTGATGCGGTTTTCACCATTCTGTAAAGGATATCTCGATGAAGGTTTTTGTAGAAAATGATGTATTTATGATCAAAGGAAGCCAAGCAGTAACGATTTCAGTGAAATAGTCGGAAAAAAACAACCTGGCGTCCGTGCGCTTTTTTATTTAAGCTTGCGCTGGGCATACTGTTAAAAATATCTATATACTATGAGTGTAAGAATTGTTCAGCATGAAAAAAATTACAAAAAAGTCGGCGAGAGCATATCTATCTTCAATACATCGCCCACTGTAAGTGTTCTTACGTTTTGATTTCTTTCAACAATCTCCATTCAATTACTGAGGCTTGATTAGGGGCTAGGCCTATCACCCCAGTTACAGCCTAGCTAGCGGGCGAGCCTATTACCCCAGATACATCCAGCAGCAAACTGTCGATTCGTGTTGAGTTAAAACTTCAGAGAAGAGTGGTAGTGTTTGGAGTTTCCCCGGAAGTGCAACTCGGCTTTTCTTCATTTCGCGTGTGAACTTTTCGTTCCGCAAAATACACAGTCAAGTTAAGATTGGACGGAAGGGGGATTTGTGTTTCATGCACCTCTCCATTCTTAAATTACGTCTGACAGGAATTCGTTGCACATGCATCTCCATGATAATATCATCAGGGTGTACCAGAAGTGGTGGGTCCACACACACCCTGCCTCCTTGATGGCCTTCAGCAGACGGCAGGAGATACATGCCGAGACGTAAAACGGCACAAACCTAGAAAAATGTCTGAGTTTTAATTCACTGGCCGTGAAAGCCAATATACCATCTTTTAGGAACCCTTCATAGGGAGGTTATGACTGCTTGAGCTTTTAGTTCTCACAGTAAAGAGGCGCAGGTGCGGTTCATAAAAAGGGAGGTAGTGCGCAGTTCGCTACTCCTGTGGGGGTCCGGGCGGGGACACCAAGAGCCCGTTGATGAGCCAGTTTGGTGTCCTAGGCGAAACGCCACGCAAGACACGGCACAAACCTAGAAAAATTAATTACAACATTGAAAATAATTATGAGCCCCTTAGAAAAGATGGCAATGAAAGTGTTCATAATAACAATGTATGTATTCTTATGACGTAGTTCCTGGACATTGTTATTTATTAGAATTCCTGCGGCTACTGGATGCATCACTACCAATAACCTTCACTGTCAATGTTTCCTAGAAACATATCCTTGGCAATGTAAACATCTCAATTGTATTCCGTGCATGTTCTCATTGCTTCTTTACCTAGCTTCCGCACTTGTACAGTCAGAGAGATGGAGGCTGCAGCCCTAATCACCCCTCTCTCTGAATACGCCACTGGTCACCATCTACAGTATTTGCTTCTGTCTAATTACTGCAACTACCAGTTACAACTATGATATTATTAACGTTTAAAACTCTCTATGGCGACTTAGATGGCATTGAGACAAGTAATTTGATGTAGGACACTTAGGGTCGCAAGTGTCTGGAAACACCTTAAAAGTGAACCACAACAGCTAAACATACAGTATGACGTAATCAGATGACGGCTCAGCTCCAGCGATCAGGCCAGTGCACTCATACGCACACCAAAGCAAACGTTGAATATCATATCACTCTGGTTCCGTGTCTTAATGTCAACAAACAATCTGCTTCCACTTGAAAGGAGAAGAGAGAGAACAAAGAAAGCTGATGGATAGTCCTCGGATTTGAACCTCGAACCCCACGCGCCCGAGTCGCACACTTAGACTCGTAGCCAGAGTGATATGACATTCAACGTTTGTTTTGGTTGCTTTGGCGTGCGTAAATTTAAGAGTGCACGGGCCTGATCACTCGAGCAGATGTGATCTGTCACCTGATGACGTCATATGTTGAACAGTTGTGGTTCACTTTTAAGGTATTTCCTGGCACTTTGGACCCTAATAGGGCCGTTTTCACCAACTCTTCACTAACGATTAGTTAGTTAATTCCCATTTAACTTAAATACGAGATTTAATGCGTGATTATCTTCGATGCATTTCACGAGGCCATTTGGGTTTGCAATTACTTAAATAAGATTTACGGCTCTCGCGCATGCGTGGACTCGGTTCCATCTTTGAGAGCATGGCAGACAGAACAAGAAGCGTCTAGAACTGATTGTTGTTTGCGATGCTTCCTTGAGACCTTCTGGAACATAATTATAAAGGAAGGGAAATACAGAGGACTTTATTCGTGGCAAAAGCTTAAAATGAAATGAACAAAGTATTTAGGAGAACTGGCAGTTGTGCGAATAGATACCTTATTAGGACACGCAACCCAGTTGTCTACGTAGCGTAAGCGGTAGAGGTGCAGACTCTCAATTTACTATGCAGCGCTGGAAGCAGTTCGAAACCCCCTTCGGATGTTTTCTTCATTTTAATTTCCGTATTCGACTTTCTTGGTATTAAAACTTAGTAGTGTGTTTGATCTTTTATAATTTTATTGTCATAAACATATTTTATAATCATATGGATGAAAATACGTGTGAAACTCGGAAACAAAAACCGCCATTGTGGAATGCGCAAGGAACAGTTCAACTGTTTCCCGCCACTTTAAAGATGCTTTAGAGAGTTGAGTGGCCGGATTTGGCCATTTAACGTAATTGCTTGTTAGTGGTAAGTTAACGAGCGTTTCTGTTTGGTGAAATGCTCGTGCAAAGTTAAATAACATTTAATGATGAATTAAGACATAATTGACGTTGGTGAAAACGGCCCATTAGTGTCTTATATCAAATTACTTGTCTCAATGCCATCTACGTCGATATAGAAAGTTTTAAACGTTAATAAGAGACACTCTGTGTATATAACTCAGCAATTCTTCTAGGTTTGTGCCGTGTCTTGTGTAGGGTTTCGCCTGGGACAGCAAGCTGGCTCATCAGCGGGCTCTTGGTGTCCGCGCCCGCACCTCCACAGGAGTAGCAAACTGCGCGCTACCCCCGTTTTTATGAAGCGCACCTGCGCCTCTTTACCTAGAAGAATTGCTGAGTTTTAATTCACTGGCCGTGAGGCCTTCATAGAGAGGTTATGGCTATTTGAGCTTTTAGTTCTCGCAGTAAAGAGGCACAGGTACGCTTCATAAAAAGGGAGGCAGCGAGCAGTTAGCTACTCATATGGGGGTCCGGGCGGGGACACCAAGAGCCCGCGTATGAACCAGCTTGGTGTCCTAGGTGAAACCCCACACAAGACACGGCACAAACCTAGAAGAATTGCTGAATTTTAATTCACTGGCCGTGAAAGTCAATATACCATCAATAAATATTTACGGAGGAGGAGAAATGCATTTACGCACATAGTGTCGGACTTCTGATTGGCATACCACCGACTAACCCCCCCCCCCCCCCCCCCCCCCGTGATTTCTGGAACCTTGAGTGGAACCGATTAACACAGGCATGTTCAGGGAAAATGTCACGGTGGCAGTCGTCTGCTGCGATAGTGCCACGGTACTTCCTTCCCTTAGTGAATCCTGGGTTGTGTGGGAAGGTGGGGTCGAGGAATGGCTGCAAGCGAGGAAGATGTTGCGGCAGCGGAAGAACGGGCAACGTTAAGCGTGGCGTTGAATGGGACAATAGAAACCAATAATTGAAGACCTGATTGCAAGAACCAAAAGTATAGTCTTGAGAAAAATGAGAAAAACTTTTTACGTGATCTTAATCATGAAAACAATGAAATATTTTTACATATAAGGTGCGTTCAAAAAGTTATGAGCCGGAGGCTGGAATGCGCAAACCGGTGACGACATCGGCTAATCGTGGCGTGTGTAACGAGGTGTGTTTCTGACCCGAGCGTGGAAGGTCACATCCCGTCACTAGAGGGCACGCGTGCACGTCACGTGATGATACAAAGCGAGCAGTAGCATGCCTCATTCGTCCAACGCTGCCAGTCGCATTGCAAACAGTGACATGGAGGCGTCAAACGAAGAGCAAAGAGATGTTGTTCGGTTTCTGACAGCGGAAGGAGTAGGGGGAACGGACATTCAACGCCAAATGTCTCGAGTGTACGGCGAACACTGCATGACCCTTGCAAAGGTCAAGGCGTGGCACAGGCGCTTCAGGGAAGGACGGGTGTCGTTAGCCGATGATGCCCGGTCTGGGGCACCCCCCTGCATTACCGATGACAACGTCCAGCTGGTTGATGCACTCATTACCCAGGACCGCCGAGTGACAGTGAACGCCATAGCCGCCGTGGTCGGTTTGAGCGTCGGAAGTGTGCACACCATAATGAAGGAACGACTGCACTTGCGCCAAGTGTGTGCCCAATGGGTGCCCCACTGTCTTCAACCACATCAGGAAGCATGTCGAATGGCCCACTGTCTTGATCATCTGCAGCGCTATGCGAGGGAAAGGAATGGGTTCATGGCACGAGTGGTGGCTGGAGATGAGTCATGATGTCATCACTTCGAACCAGAATCCAAACGACAAAGCCTACAGTGGAAGCATCCAGGGACATCTCCACCCAAAAAAGACAAGGCCATCCACGCGAGTGCAGGAAAGGTATTGCTAACGTTCTTCTTTGACCAAGATCGCCCCCTTCTGATACACTTCATGCCGCACGGGACAACAGTGAAGCCCTGTGTTACTCGCAAACCTTGACATCCCTTCGCCAAGCGATCAAAACAAAACAACCAGGCAATCTCACCCGTGGGGTCATTCTGCTCCACGACAATGCACGACCTCATACGGCCTACACAGTCGCGGCACTCCTGCCGAAATTCAAATGGGAGGTTCTCGGCCACCCTGCATACAGTCCGGACCTGTCTCCCTGTGTTTACGCCATGTTTGGTCCCCTGAAAAGGGGTCTGCGGGGCCAACGATTCACCTCGGACGTCGACGTCCAGCTGTACGTGCGGAACTGGTTCACATCGCAGTCCAGGGTATTTTATGAGACAGCCATTCACCGCCTCGTGTCACAGTGGGACAAGTGCCTCAACAGCCAGGGCCAATACTTCTAACTTACAGGTACTGGTTTCTATAATTATGCCTCCGACTCGTTACTTTTTGAACGCACCTTATAGTACGAAAGTCGTGTTTAATTTGTACCATTTTAGAGATTTTCAGACTAATAGCTTATGTAGAAATATTTAAAAGGGATGCAAAACCATGTTGGATATATCTGTTTCTTGCATTCAACATGTTTTTGAAATAAAATCCAAATTTGTAATATGAAAATCGTTAGTATATATTGCAAATTTCTGTTTTACAATCATACTTACGGAATGTTATGATTAAAATTTGAAAAAGAAAGACTGTATCTCATTTAAGAATGGCATTTCCTCTTGTTTTAGTCAACATATGACACTAAGTCGGATTCCTCTTCATCAGTCTGTTGGATATAAGATGCACGGGTGGTTCATATTTCTGTGCTATTTTCATTACATCCTTACATGTTTTTTCGTCCAAAGGCGATGCATTGAGATATGCTTTGGTTACATTTAACTGTGGCTTAAGATGCTTTGATTTGAAAAGGCAGACCTTACTCAAATAAGATTATTTTATTCAGATGAAACAAAGACCCATCTTCCTTCATAAATAAAGTTCCGATATCCACTCACTGTGATTTTTAGTCTACTTTTCGCATTTTGTCAAAACGAGGAAAAAGTAGACTTATGAGATCGATCCGGGAAAATGTGTTTCTGTCTGTCAGTCCATCTGTCTGTCTGTCTGTCTGGCTGTGTGTGAGTCCCCCCCATCAACTCCTAAACGGCTGAAGCAATCAAACCCAAATTTGGTATGAGTAAATATCTCTACCTGAATATCTCACCGCCATATTTGAAAATGCTGTCAGAGCTACCGACTGCTGAAAAATCACAATTAAAATTTCAGCTCCATGTTGTATATCATGGAAGGTATACATGGGAGCTGTACCAAAATTGGCACACACATAGATAATAATATTTCAGGTTAATTTACAGGAGGCCATACATGAGAGTGTTGCCAAAATGATTATAAGCCTGCTGATAAGTCCAATTTTTAAATGCAATTAACTTCTACACTATTAACTGGATTTCAACCAAATTTCGCATGTACTCTGTGTACATAAACAGATATGACTGACGTAATCTTAAGAGCCACCAGGGCTGCCAACTGTTAATAAATGCACTCTCTATTGTTTTTATCCAAATACCAATATATCAGAAAGTATGCAAGCCGACAGCTTTAAACTATGCACACGTATAGTACCTGACATTCTAGATTAATTTTGAGTAACTAATGGACCTCAGTACTACCAACATGGTTCTAAGCCTGCTGATAGGACCGATTGTAAATACATGTAACTTCTATACTATCAATTGGATTTCAACCAAATTTCGTATGTGCTATGTGTACTATAACAGATATGACTATGCGTATTCTTAAGAGCAACCAGGGTTGCCAACTGTTAATAAATGCTGTCTCTAATTTTTTACCCTAATATCCCTAATATCAATATATCAGAAAGTAGTCAAGCCAACATTATGCCAGTTATATTTCGAACTAATTAAAAATGTCGATATTACCAACTGAATTTCGTCATTATTCCAATTAGGTCCACATAGATTACTAATTGGAATGAATCTTACATTTCGAGAAAAGTAGGCTCTTTAGTTCGTCATGGAACTTCTTGTTTCAGACCTTTTTGAACAATGGTTGTGGCGACTGTCAGAAATTTAGTAACATTTCCTGCTGAATTTTTACAACTGAAAAGAACTGAAAAATTCTTTGAGGCAGATGATACTATGGAATACCATTCTTCTGGCAAAACATATATTTCTTACGTTTCATCTTTTCAAACTGGAGCAGCAACATATTGCCTCCATGCCATATTGCTCAAGACTGAGTGCATGAAGTAGATATTTCACTGGCACACATTCTTTGGCCACATTGTTTTAATTCTATTGAAAATGTAAGGAAGGTCCCTCTAGAAACGTAGGCTATAGTTTTTATTGATGTGTAACATCTTTCCGCTCGGTTGTTGGATAGTTTTGTGGAAGTGATTTTGAGAATTGGGGACGGAAGTGGATCTGAACGATCGAGCTGACAGTGGTGGATCAAACGGATCAAGCTGGCAGTGATGGACAACGGAGGTGTGCACTGCCCGCTCGATCGATCAAACGGAAGTGTACTTGCTGGCAGTGATGGACAACGGAAGTATGCACTGCCCGCTCGATCGATCGAATGGAAGTGTGCCCTAGCTGGCAGTGGTGGATCGAACGGAAGTATAAGACGCACTGCCAACTCGATCGATCTATCCAGCTGGCACTGGTAAGAGAAACAATCAGCGCGCGGTGTCGAAAATTGATATCATGACGCACTCTCGGCCATGTGGAATGTATATGACATACTGAACGGTAAACGCTCATGCGAACTCTGGTGTCAAGTGATTTAAACAAATGACATGGTACATGTTCGAAGTCTTCGTATCAGTATTTAAATGGTAAAATGCCTTAATATCAAACATTGTAAGTAGTCGGCATTGCATTGGCATAAGGCATTTTAAACTCAATGTCACTCAGGAACATTATCGAAACAAGCAAAATATAAATGAAACTTAATTCCATAATGCAGTATTATTGGAACGTGGCAATAAGTCACCATCTTGTGCACAATATTTGCTTAGTCGAAATAGCCGTGGGGTTATTGCGTATGACTGTAAATCTAGAGATCTTGGGTTCGAATCTTGGGCGGGGTAGATATTTTTGCTACCAGATTATCATTTTAAACGATATTTATCATATCAATATGACTCATTTTAACAGAATCCATATGAAATTACGTGTTGGTCTGTGAATCAAGAGGACCTGTTTATAAGGAATTTAAGGTTATGAGTGGTGTCGCGTCTATTAATCTAGTTGATCCATATCGTATTCTTTATTTAGGCTAGTGCTGGTGGAAGCTACAAATCATCTAATAAAATGAGTTCCGTATTATAAACTACAATATCTGTATAACACTCCCTTTTACAATCGATTAATATTTGTGCGAGTAATACTATAAAATACCGGTGTATCAACAATTTCACATGAGGTTTCTTCAATGTCAGATGTTACACATCATATGCGACTACTGTAAGGCTCGTAATTTTTAGTCTACTTTTCACATTTTGCAAAAAAAAATGAGGAAAAAGTAGACTTATGAGATCGATCCGGGAAAATGTGTGTCTGTCTGTCTGGCTGTGTGTGTGTCCCCCCCCCCTATCAACTCCTAAACGGCTGCAGCAATCGAAACCAAATTTAGTATGAGTAAAGAAGTAGACCGGAATATCTCAAGCCCATATTTGAAAATGATCTCAGTGCTACCAACTGCTGAAAAAACGCACTAGAAATTTGAGCTCATGTTGGATATCATGGAAGGTAAGCATGGGAGCTATTCCAAAATTGGCACACATGTAGATAATACTATTTCAGTTTAATTTCCAGGAGGCCATCAGTGTTGCCAAAATTATTTTAAGCTTTCTGATAAGTCCAATATTGAAATGCATATAACTTCTATACTATTAATTGGATTTCAACCAAATTTTGTATGCAATATGTGTACATAAATAGATATGACTGAGTGTATTCTTAAGAGCCACCAGGGCTGCCAACTGATAATAATTGCTCTCTCTATTTTCTTCATCCAAATACCAATACATCAGAAAGTATGCAAGCCGACAGCTTTAAACTATGCACACCTGACATTTTAGATTAATTTGGGGTAACTTATATACTTCAGTTCTACCAACATGATTCTAAGCCTGCTGATAGGACCAATTTTTAAATACATGCAACTTCTTTACTATCAGTTGGATTTCAACCAAATTTCGTATGTTCTATGTGTAACATAACAGATATGACTATAAGTATTCTTAAGAGAAATCAGGGCTGCCAACTGTTAATAAATACTGTCTATATTTTTTACCCTAATATCAATATATCAGAAAGTATGCAAGCCAACAGCTCTATACTCTATAATCATTGGCATGAAAAGTAGGCTCTTAAGTTCGTCACGGAACTTCTTGTTATTTTTATTTTCGCATGGCATAATACCAAAAAATGAATAATATAAATAATCATGCACATATGCGTAAAATATTGGAGGAAGCTGTTCAGTCGGTGAACCCAATAGATTAGGCAGGGAGTTACAATTAATTTCCTTATGTCTGAAATAACTACATGAATTAATTATTCACTTCATAACCCACGGACATCCACTTCACTTCACACCCCACAGGAACTTCCGGAATTATGAACTCAGCTACATTTGAGCAATTAACCTCGCTAACGAATTGCAAAAGCTCATTACGCAAATAGGAGAGTGAGGTTTGGGAAGGAGGCGGTCCTTTTTAGGAACCATCCCGGCATTTTCCCTGGAGTAGATGTGGGAAACCACGAACGACTACTTTCAAGATGGCTGAGATGGGAATCGAGCCCTCTACTTTTCAGTTTTTCCTCACGAGGCTGAGTGTACCCCGTTAAAATGTTGGTTCAATCTAGAATATCAAACCCGGACCTCACCACGAGGGTGTCTCCAGCTGCGTGACGCGCATGCTGTGTATGAGGCGTAATAAATAGATAAATAAATAGATAAATAAATAAATAAATAAATAAATAAACAACCAAATAAACAAATAAACAACCAAATAAACAAATAAATAAACAAACAAATAAATAAACAAATCAATAAACATATAAATAAACACACAAATAAAAAATTAAATAAACAAATAAATAAACAAATAAAAACAAATAAATAAACAATCAAATAAAAAACAAAATACATAAACAAATAAATAAACAAACAAACAAATAAACAAACAAATAAACAAACAAATAAACAAATAAATAAATAAACAAATTAACAAATTAACAAATAAACAAATAAACAAATAAATAAATAAATAAATAAAAAATCAAATAAATAAAAAATAAATAAACAAATAAATAAATAAACAAATAAACAAACAAATGAATAAAAAAATGATTAAATAAACAAATAAACATATAAATAAACGAACAAAATAAGTAAACAAATAAATAAACATATAAATAAATAAACAATTAAATAAACATATAAATAAACAAATAAATAAATAAACAAAAAAATAAAAATTAAATGAACAAATAAATAAACAAATAAATAAATAAAGAAATAAACAAACAAATAAACAAACAAATAAACAAATAAACAAACAAATAAACAAACAAATAAACAAATAAATAAACATATAAATAAACAAATAAATAAACAAATAAACAAATAAATAAACAAACAAATAAACAAATAAACAAACAAATAAACAAATAAATAAACATATAAATAAACAAATAAACAAACAAATAAACAAACAAATAAACAAATAAATAAACATATAAATAAACAAATAAATAAATAAACTAATAAACAAATAAATAAACAAATAAGCAAACAAATAAACAAACAAATAAACAAATATACAAATAAATAAACAAATAAATACATAATTAATTAAATAAATAACTGAATGAATGAATGAATTTTTGTATTGTAAGGTGGATATTTGTGTAACATATCATAATGAATACGGGAAAACTTGGATTAATGACTGAAGTCATAGATGAGTGAATGCATGAATAAGTAAATAAAAGTCGACTAACGAAGAAAATCTTTAACATCGCCAAGATAGAAGCAACTACAAGGTGGGAGGATGAAACAAAGAAAGGACATGGATGAAGTTATGTTCAGTCTAAAAGAGATCTGGAATAGAGAGGTGTTTGGAGCTACAATTGATAAATTGAAGGGATTCCAGGAAAAGCAAAGTAGAAAAGCCAAGAACAACTGGGCGGAAGAGAGGAAGAGGAACCACAGCGAAAATATGAAGAAGTTCTGGGAAAAGAAAAGGACTAACCAGCAAGACAATTGTTTCCCGTGGTCCTAAGTACGTCAAATTCAAAAAATAAATAAATAAATTAATAAATAAAAAATCCTTCCCATGAAAGGAAAACTACAGACTTGTACACAGTAATCAATAAATTCACTGATACCGTGCGTAAGAGACGATTGAAATTTGATGGTCACATCTGCAGAATGGGCAATACCAGATTACAAAACAACTGCTTGATATAATTAATTCAAATAAGGTCAAAATCAGTTGGTTAGAATAAATCAAACAGGACTTAGAAGAAATAAATATCACAGAAGATATCATCATGAATCGCAAGGCTTTTGGAACTCTAGTTACAAATAACTCTTTCACCGAAAACTAAAAAGACCACTGGAAAAAATGGAGGGAGGAACGTAAGAAAGGGCATAGCGAGTTCGTGAGGAGATTCGTGGCTCATGATCACGCGATTAACGGTCACGTTAAACTACAAGCTTCCTTCTAATGATACTGCTGTTAAGATGTTCATCAGAATATTATGTAGTACGACTGATAAATTATGAACAAATAAGGACTCATGAGCCACCCTGTAGTAGGCAGTGAATGTGTAACAAAGAGTAATAAGGAGAAGCCCTGTCAGCGCTATAGCATGCGGAGAGTTGAAGCCCTGACCACGCCCCCATACTAGCCCGGCTCAAGCGATAAATGGAGCCTACCGTAGACGTATTTATTAATGGGATTTAACTATGATTGCCAGTAAAAGAATCGAGAGCGCGTATAGTACGAAGTTGTACGATATGTCGATGGAAATCAAGGAATATTTGTTCTTTGGTTGGTTGGTTCTTAAGTTTAGGGGCTGCGACAACGCGGTCATGTAGCCCCGTGTACTTTGGGTGTGTGTAAAATCTGTCTGATAACCGGTGTTAATTGTGATGACTGTATTAGTGTGTGTTATCTGTTTCGTTAATTCAAGTAAGGACTGCAGACTTTTGAATTTTTCAAATAGTTCCCACTTTTGCCGCCAAACGCCACTAGTTCAGAACTTAGCTACCAGACGCCACCGCAGTCGGCTCTTGGCAACGAACGTAGGAACTTAAGAGCGTTGTTTACATTCTAAACCTATACAATTTAGCTTCACACAGGTGTAATTAGTGGAAGGTTCTTTAACATGCCATCAATCTATGACACGGGACCGCCGGATTTACTTCCCCTCCGAAGGAAGGCAAACTGAGGGATTTTTAACGCTCTTAAAAATCCAACGACTTGGGGCGGATTTGAACCCACGATCTTGGGCATAGAAGCTCAGCATGCTATTTGTTCTTTGCTGGCTAGCGTGAAATGTACGACAGTCACAATACTTTTCGTCACACCCGAAATCATGTAAACTGACGTAAAACGTTTAATTTTTTAACATAAACTAGAGCAATACACCGATCTAAAACTAGTATATTACTTGGAAAATGTATGTATTGTATTATACTGGAGATTTTATAACTTGTAATTATTGTGGGATTTCAGGCAACAAGACACCCACCACCGTATTCTTAACTTCCACCAAATAATAAGCTGTTACGTACCACCCCCTAGTGGCACTTCCGTTAACTGGATTACGGTGGGTAGAAGCACAACACAAATTGTTCCTTTAAAGAAACGTATTAGCTTTATAGCGGGCCAGAAAGATGCATCACACAATAGCAAATACAAGCAATTAGTATCTCACTCTAGTTTCCTCTTGTAGGGAACACTTCCCTTTCACTAGTCAATAAGCCACAGAAGTTAATCCCTCCTAATGAGGACCGGTGGCCTCGGTAGAAATACCTGCAACACTTCCTTGAATACACAAGCTACAGTTATTTACGATAGCCAGTCACTCACCACTACACACTGCTTCACTGTCCGCTGGCTAGGGAAACAGCCCCCTGTGTTTTCGCAATTCACCACAATGTCTCTGTCGCACTAGGTAAACACACACTCTTCAAATACAGTCCCTCCGTAGGCTTCACACTCCTTCGCTGTCAAGAGAATCAGCTTCACTAGGGTTTCGCAAGTCACGTCACCAACAACTGTCGCTCAGGTAAAAGCACGCACTAGCTCAAAAACACACAGTCCACCTCGCTGGCCAGGTCGCTCTTATATAGCAGGCTGGTGACTCAATGAATGCTTCTAGAATTGTCCAGGATTCACGGCTTCTCGAGATTTCCATCACTGGCTGGGTCACGAATATTCTGGACCATCCCTTTGTCCTCACAGCCCGTCGCGTAAGGCGCAGGTAATACACAGAGGCAGAGCATAGCCCGGAGCAGCTGTGACTCAAGCGGCGAGGCGACGAAACAAACTCACAGCCGTAACACCACCCCCTTCCTAAAAGGCTGATCGTCCCGATCAATCATTGGTCCGTCTGTGTCCCTCCGTAGGTTGCCAGGCGATCTCGATGCAAGATCGTCATCTTCGCCCTCGGGCTCCGCTGGATCCTGTAGACGATATCGTTGATCCGTTTCACGACTCGGTACGGGCCCTCCCAGGACTTCTGCAGTTTGGGTGACAGGCCTTTCTTCCGTAATGGGTTGAAGAGCCAGACCAGGTCGTCCTCGCGGAATCTGCCGGCATCCGTCTGCTGGTCGTATCGGGTCTTCATTCGGTCGGTCTCGATCCGCAGTCTCCTCCTTGCGAACGCGTGCACGTCCTCCAGTTGGTCGACCAATTCTTGACAATACTGGCTTACCGGGACCGGATCATTCCCAGGTCGGCCGAAGGCAAGATCGACAGGTAGACGGAGTTCCCTCCCAAACATGGCCTGGGCTGGTGTGCACCCGGTGGCTTCATGCTCGGTAGCGCGGTAGGCCAGGAGAAATAGTGGAAGATGTTTGTCCCAATCCCTCTGGTGCTCGCTGACGACTATTCGGAGATGGTTCTCGATGGTGCGATTGAATCGCTCTACCATCCCGTCAGACTGAGGATGTAGTGGCGTCGTCCTTGTCTTCCGGATTCCCAGCAGCTGGCATAGGTTCTAGAACACCTGCGACTCGAAGTTCCTCCCTTGGTCGGAATGCAGCTCCAGGGGTACTCGGTACCGGATGACGAATTCCTTCACCAGGGTCTCTGCGATCGTCGCGGCTTCTTGGTTAGGGAGCGCATAAACCTCTGGTCATTTGGTGGAGTAGTCGCTGACGACCAATATGTTGCGGTTCCCCGCCTCGCTCAACGGGAATGGCCCAGCAACATCGATGGCCACTCTTTCCATGGGGCCGCCCACGTTGTAGGTCTTCAGTGGGCCCCGTCGCCTTCGTCCTGGTCCCCTGCTGGCTGTGCAATCGCGGCACTTCACGCAGTGGTTCTCCACGTCTGTTCGCCATCCGATCCAGTAAAACCGCCCTCTTAGCTTCTCCAGGGTCTTCTTTATCCCTAGGTGTCCACCAGATGATCCTCCATGGACTTCCTTCAGGACTTCCTCCGTCATAGCCTTTGGAACGACGACTTTTTCCCGTGATGTTTTCCCGTCGGTGCCCTCCCAAGTACGGCAGATGAGGCCATCCCTTACAACCACCAAGTCCCACTGCGACCAGTAGGACTTAAACTTTGGGCTGCAGTCACTCACAATGTTCCACCCGGGTCTGGGGACACAGGCCCTCTTCCATTCGGCTATCAGTCCCAGGTCATCATCTCCCGCGTGCAAGATTCGCGGCTCCAGCTCCCTTGAAGTTCCACGGTAACCCTTCGGCACTGTATCCCGGTGTTCTCCTCCATTCGGGCACAGAATGTGCGGTCTTCGGGGCACGGTCTTCGTGACAGGGTGTCGGCGTTAGAACGCAGTTGGCCTTTCCTGTGCTGGATCTCAAAGTTGTACTGTTGAAGCCTCTCTAACCACCGCGCGAGTTGACCCTCGGGCTGCTTGAAGTTTAGGAGTCACCGCAGGGATGCATGGTCAGTCCTGATGAGAAATTCTTGCCCGTACAGTTACTTGTGGAAGTATTCAATGGTCTTCACGATGGCGAGCAGTTCCTTCCTGGTGACGCAGTAGTTCCTATCTGGCTTTGACAAGGCTTTGCTGAAGTAGGCCACTACTCTCTCCTCGCCGTCCACTACTTGCAACAGGAGACCCTCTATACCAAAGTCGCTGGCATCGGTATCGACGATGAACCTTGCTCCAGGTCTGGGGTAGGCCAGAATAGGTACGGTGTACAGAACCTGCTACACACTGCTTCGCTGTCCGCTGGCTTGGGAAACAGCCCCCTGTGTTTTCGCAATTCACCACAATATCTCTGTCGCACTAGGTAAACACACACTCTTCAAATACAGTCCCTCAGTAGGCTTCACACTCCTTCGCTGTCAAGAGAATCAGCTTCACTTGGGTTTCGCAAGTCACGTCACCAACAACTGTCGCTCAGGTAAAAGCACGCACTAGCTCAAAAACACACAGTCCCCCTCGCTGGCCAGGTCGCTCTTATATAGCAGGCTGATGACTCAATGAATGATTCTAGAATTGTCCAGGATTCACGGCTTTTCGATATTTCCATCACTAGCTGGGTCAAGAATATTCTGGACCATCCCTTTGTCCTCGCAGCCCGTCGCGTAAGGCGCAGGTAATACACAGAGGCAGAGCATAGCCCGGGGGCGGCTGTGACTCACGCGGCGAGGCGACGAAACAAACTCACAGCCGTAACAAAGTAAATGATTACTGAGATACCTGTAAGCCTGCCACTATATTCACAAATGTGTATTAAATAAAATTAATAGCCTACATTTAAAATATTGAACCATATGAACTGAGTGGATGGTGGGGTTATTGTTTTTATTGCAGGATAATTAGTTTAATACGGTTCATTAATTGACAAGCAGAAACTATTTCCAGTAACGAACGAAGGAAAATATCCGTAATTAATAATTCCTAACAATAAAATACTTATGTTCGTGGACACATAAGCCACTATTTGAGCATTTAACGAATGATGCTAGAACAGCAAGGATGAAAACCTAACAAAATAAATGGCAAATTAAGTGCATTTACTTGTGAAATGACCTTCCTTTTGGCAGGTGGGAGTTCTTTTTGTGCAATAATATGCCCCACACGTTGACATTTCGAACCACATGAGAAATATCGTGTCGCCTCCGTAGCGTAGCGGTCAGCATGGTTAGCTGCCGCCCCGGAGGTCCTTGGTTCGATTCCCGGCTCTCCCATGAAATTTGAAAAGTGGTATGAGGACTGGAACGGGGTCTACTCTGCCTCGGGTGGTCCAAATGATTAGAGGGGGTTCGAATCCCACATCAGCCATCCTCGAAGTAGTTTTCCGTGGTGGGGAACCACGGAAAACCACTTCGTTATCGGGAAAATGCCGGGATAGTACTTCCTGTAAGGCCACGGCCGCCTCCTTTCCTCTTCCTTGCCTTTCCATCCCAATCTTCCCTTCCCTTTCCATCCCTCATGAGGTCCCTGTTCGCTTTGCAGGTGAGGCCGCCTGGGCGAAGTGCTGATCACACCTCCCCAGTTGTATCCACCCCGACCATATGTTCCAAGCTACAGGACACTGCCTGTAACGGCGGTAGTGGTGAGGTCCTTTGCTGAGTCCGTGGGAGCCACTAACTTAGAGGATAAATCGACTAAATGAAAATCCAAAGCCTGCTTCCAGTCTCCGACCGGGTCAGGAATGGAATGAATGAAGCCCGCATCTAGCGGCGATGGTGTGCCGGCTGCCGAAGCCTGTCTCACTCCTCTGGGGCAATGATGAAATGAAATGATAGTGGAGAGTATTGCTGGAATGAAATTGTGACAGGGAAAACCGGAGTAACCGGAGAAAAACCTGTCTGCCTCCGTCTTGTCCAGCACAGATCTCACATGGAGTGACCGGGATTTGAACCACGGACACAGCGGTGAGAGGCCGGCGTGCTACCGCCTAAGCCACGGAGGCTTGATAAATCGACTAAATAAATAAAATAAAATAAAATAAAATAAAAATATGAGAAATATCACCACGTTTTAGAACATATGTCACACCATCTTATGAGCCTAACGCAACGTTTTGAGCACAAGAGAAGAGTTACCTTGTGGCTTCACTTCCTGGCGGTCAGGGCCTCTCCTTATTACTCCTTAGTGTGACGTGCAAGCGCTTCTTGCAGCAAATTTATGTAGCGGCTTCGGTGGCGTAGTCGGTAGAATGCTGAACTGCTGTGCCCAAGATAGCGGGTTCAAACCGGACCGAAGTCGTCGGATTTTTTAAGAGCGTTAAAAATCCTTCAGTATGCCTTCCTTCGGAGGGGAAGTAAAGCCGGCTGTCCCATGTCACAGATTTATGGCATGTAAAAGATCCTTCCGCAGACTAAACTTGTGTGAAGCTAAATTTCTAGGTTAGATTTCGTCGGAACGCTCCATCAAAGTTCACCACTAGGTATCATTGATATCTGGTGACGAAAATTGGAACTACTTGAAATTGAGCGGAACTTGTAGCTCACCCTTAAGGGTGTCCGCTGGAAGCAGCTACAGACGCAGGCGAGCCGAACATGTCTTCGGACACTCCCGGCACTAAAAGCCATACGATAAATAAATAAATAAATAAATAAATAAATATGTAGGCCTAACAAGGAATGTTTTTTTTTTTAGCATCGAAATACATGGGCGTCCACAAGGGGGTGGGGTTCACAAGAAGGGGCCGTGGTCTCTCCCTCCTTCTGTTCATTTTCACACCAGTTTGTTGGTTGGTTCCTCAGTTTAGGGGCTGCGAGAACGCGGTCTTGTAGCCCCGTGTACGTTGGGTGTGTGTAGAATCTGTCTGATTTATTTAGCGTATGGCAACTGAAGAACAACTAATATACAAAGTTTACAAATACTGAAAATCTGCAAGTTAATGTCTTTAATCCATTGAAGGGCTGAAGCCGTCACTTCAAAGAAGTCTTCTGGGCTTTCAGAATAAGCTCGTCTGCTGCAGGATGTTACAATTTGTTTGATGGTCTGGTGTTCACTGCCACAGTCACATTGGAAAGATGCTGCCAATCCCCATTGGTGGAGGATCTCTGCACAAATGCCATGGCCTGTACGGAGCCTGTTAAGTGTCTTCCAAACACGCCGCGGTAGTTCCATGCCAACTGGCTGTGTACCTGGTCTAACGAGAGCCTGGTAGTCCTCATGTGCAGCACTAGTCCACATTCCTAACCATTTCCTGTTCATGTTGAGATTCATTGCTTGCAACGATTCAACCAGTATGATGGGTGGCCATCTGGATATTAATCGGCTTTTTTTAAGAACAGGTACATCAGAGTGGATTGGAAGCTGAGGACTGATAATTAACTTTTTATATTCATTTAGGAGGGTGTTCTGTCTTCCCAGATTTGGTGGCGCTATGTGACTTAGAGGCGGTAGCCAGTGAAGAGGAGTAGACTTCATGCACCCTGTTATTGTTCTCATTGCCACATTTAGCTGGTCATCGATTTTACCCACATGTGGGCTGTTTAGCCATACTGGAGCACAGTATTCTGCAGCAGAGTAGACGAGTCCTAAGGAAGAACATCGTAGTGTTGTAGCTGTTGCACCCCATGAGTTTCCGCACAACTTCTGTATGATATTATTTCGCGATCTCAGCTTTGCTGCGGTGTTTTCTATATGATTTCGGTATGATAGAGTTCTATCCAGAGTCACGCCCAAATATTTCGGAAAAACTTGGTGATGTAGAGCCTGGCCATTATAGTTGACATTTAACTTTGCATCAACCATTCTATTGTTAAGATGAAAGCAGCTAATTTCAGTCTTCGTTGGGTTTGGTGTTAATCTCCACTTTTTAAAGTATTCGCGCATTATCGTTAATTCAGCAGAATGTACCGCTTCTCCAGCTTCAAGACTTTTATGTTGAGTAACCAAAGCTAGATCATCTGCATAAATGAACTTCCTTGATGCCGTTACAGGGCGGTCAAAAGTATGTAAGTTAAACAGCGCCGGAGTCAAGACAGAACCTTGAGGAAGACCATTATTAAGTTTCTTCTGTGTGCTTAAATGATTACCGAGGACCATTCGAAAGTATCTCTCAGACAGCATGCTATTTATAAGTCTAATCATGGTTTGGCAGGGTACAATATTTGCTAATTTGTATAGGAATCCCTCTTTCCACACCGTATCATAGGCAGCTGTAAGATCAACAAAGGCCGCGGAAGTTTTAAGGCGTTGTTGGAACCCAGCTTCTACATGCGTAGTTAGACTAAGAACTTGATCTGTGCAGCTTCTATTAGGCCTAAATCCTGACCAGTCTGATAACCGGTGTTAATTGTGATGGCTGTATTAGTGTGTGTATCTGTTTTTTTAATTCAAATAAAGGCTCGTTCTCACGATGGCTCTGATGTCACGACATTGGTGTCAAGAAATGTCACGGCATTCGCTGCCATGGCAATACCTGTTCACACGATCAGGTACAGAAGTTTGGGCTTTCGTGGCATTTTCGCGCAACATGGTGGATGTTGTTTGTGCAGCTGGCAGTGTTGTCGGCGAATTGATAGCTCTGGAGGAAAGAACATGTAAGAAGAAGGAGAAAGAAGTGTGGGTGAGAAAATGGATACAGCGCAGAGGAAAACTAAGTGTATCTGAAAAGCTACTGAGAGAATTGGCATTGGAAGATTCTCGGTCATTGAGCAATTTTCTACGAATCGACGAGAATATGTTTGAGGCACTCTTAAGAATGGTAAAAACATTGTGAGTGAAGTAAAAAAAAACAATAAATTAATATTTCTGAACAGTCATTATAATTGAAAAGTCCTTGCTTATAGCTAGAGCCCTACGCGGATAAACAAAACGTTATCCGCATCCGCCCAGCATCAGCACGGGTGTTATCCACATCCGCCCCGCATCCGCACGACTGTTATCCGCATCGGCCCCGCATCCGCACGACTGTTATCCGCATCCGCCCCGCATCAGCACGACTGTTATCCGCATCCGCCCCGCATCCGCACGACTGTTATCCGCATCCGCCCCGCATCCGCACGACTGTTATCCGCATCCGCCCCGCATCCGCACGACTGTTATCCGCATCCGCCCTGCATCCGCACGACTGTTATCCGCATCCGCCCCGCATCAGCACGACTGTTATCCACATCCGCCCCGCATCAGCATGACTGTTGTCCACATCCGCCCCGCATCCGCAAGACTGTTATCCACATCCGCCCCGCATCCGCACGACTGTTATCCGCATCCGCCCCGCATCCGCACGACTGTTATCCGCATCCGCCCCGCATCAGCACGGCTGTTATCCACATCCGCCCCGCATCAGCACGACTGTTATCCACATCCGCCCCGCATCCGCACGACTGTTATCCGCATCCGCCCTGCATCCGCACGACTGTTATCCACATCCGCCCTGCATCCGCACGACTGTTATCCACATCCGCCCCGCATCCGCACGACTGTTATCCGCATCCGCCCCGCATCCGCACGACTGTTATCCGCATCCGCCCCGCATCAGCACGGCTGTTATCCACATCCGCCCCGCATCAGCACGACTGTTATCCACATCCGCCCCGCATCCGCACGACTGTTATCCACATCCGCCCCGCATCCGCACGACTGTTATCCACATCCGCCCTGCATCCGCACGACTGTTATCCGCATCCGCCCCGCATCAGCAAGACTGTTATCCGCATCCGCCCTGCATCAGCAAGACTGTTATCCGCATCCGCCCCGCATCCGCAAGACTGTTATCCACATCCGCCCTGCATCCGCACGACTGTTATCCGCATCCGCCCCGCATCAGCAAGACTGTTATTCGCATCCGCCCCGCATCCGCAAGACTGTTATCCGCATCCGCCCTGCATCAGCAAGACTGTTATCCACATCCGCCCCGCATCAGCAAGACTGTTATCCACATCCGCCCTGCATCCGCAAGACTGTTATCCGCATCCGCCCCGCATCCGCAAGACTGTTATCCGCATCCGCCCCGCATCCGCAAGACTGTTATCCGCATCCGCCCTGCATCAGCACGACTGTTATCCGCATCCGCCCCGCATCAGCAAGACTGTTATCCACATCCGCCCCGCATCCGCAAGACTGTTATCCGCATCCGCCCCGCATCCGCAAGACTGTTATCCGCATCCGCCCTGCATCAGCACGACTGTTATCCACATCCGCCCCGCATCCGCACGACTGTTATCCACATCCGCCCCGCATCCGCAAGACTGTTATCCGCATCCGCCCTGCATCAGCAAGACTGTTATCCGCATCCGCCCCGCATCCGCAAGACTGTTATCCGCATCCGCCCTGCATCCGCACGACTGTTATCCACATCCGCCCCGCATCAGCAAGACTGTTATCCACATCCGCCCCGCATCAGCAAGACTGTTATCCGCATCCGCCCTGCATCAGCAAGACTGTTATCCACATCCGCCCCGCATCAGCAAGACTGTTATCCTCATCCGCCCCGCATCAGCAAGACTGTTATCCACATCCGCCCCGCATCAGCAAGACTGTTATCCGCATCCGCCCTGCATCAGCAAGACTGTTATCCGCATCCGCCCCGCATCAGCAAGACTGTTATTCGCATCCGCCCCGCATCCGCAAGACTGTTATCCGCATCCGCCCTGCATCAGCAAGACTGTTATCCACATCCGCCCCGCATCAGCAAGACTGTTATCCACATCCGCCCCGCATCCGCACGACTGTTATCCACATCCGCCCCGCATCAGCAAGACTGTTATCCGCATCCGCCCTGCATCAGCAAGACTGTTATCCGCATCCGCCCTGCATCCGCAAGACTGTTATCCACATCCGCCCCGCATCAGCAAGACTGTTATCCTCATCCGCCCCGCATCAGCTCGGCTGTTATCCGCATCCGCCCCGCATCAGCAAGACTGTTATCCGCATCCGCCCTGCATCAGCAAGACTGTTATCCGCATCCGCCCTGCATCCGCAAGACTAGTTATCCACATCCGCCCCGCATCAGCAAGACTGTTATCCGCGTCCGCCCTGCATCAGCAAGACTGTTATCCACATCCGCCCCGCATCAGCAAGACTGTTATCCTCATCCGCCCCGCATCAGCAAGACTGTTATCCACATCCGCCCCGCATCAGCAAGACTGTTATCCGCATCCGCCCTGCATCCGCACGACTGTTATCCGCATCCGCCCCGGAACCGCAAGACTGTTATTCGCATCCGCCCTGCATCCGCATGACTGTTATCCACATCCGCCCCGCATCCGCAAGACTGTTATCCACATCCGCCCCGCATCAGCAAGACTGTTATCCACATCCGCCCCGCATCAGCAAGACTGTTATCCACATCCGCCCCGCATCAGCAAGACTGTTATCCGCATCCGCCCTGCATCAGCAAGACTGTTATCCACATCCGCCCCGCATCAGCAAGACTGTTATCCACATCCGCCCCGCATCAGCAAGACTGTTATCCACATCCGCCCTGCATCCGCACGACTGTTATCCACATCCGCCCCGCATCCGCAAGACTGTTATCCGCATCCGCCCTGCATCAGCACGACTGTTATCCACATCCGCCCCGCATCCGCACGACTGTTATCCACATCCGCCCCGCATCCGCAAGACTGTTATCCGCATCCGCCCTGCATCAGCAAGACTGTTATCCGCATCCGCCCCGCATCCGCAAGACTGTTATCCGCATCCGCCCTGCATCCGCACGACTGTTATCCGCATCCGCCCCGCATCAGCAAGACTGTTATCCGCATCCGCCCTGCATCAGCAAGACTGTTATCCGCATCCGCCCCGCATCCGCAAGACTGTTATCCACATCCGCCCTGCATCCGCACGACTGTTATCCGCATCCGCCCCGCATCAGCAAGACTGTTATTCGCATCCGCCCCGCATCCGCAAGACTGTTATCCGCATCCGCCCTGCATCAGCAAGACTGTTATCCACATCCGCCCCGCATCAGCAAGACTGTTATCCACATCCGCCCTGCATCCGCAAGACTGTTATCCGCATCCGCCCCGCATCCGCAAGACTGTTATCCGCATCCGCCCCGCATCCGCAAGACTGTTATCCGCATCCGCCCTGCATCAGCACGACTGTTATCCGCATCCGCCCCGCATCAGCAAGACTGTTATCCACATCCGCCCCGCATCCGCAAGACTGTTATCCGCATCCGCCCCGCATCCGCAAGACTGTTATCCGCATCCGCCCTGCATCAGCACGACTGTTATCCACATCCGCCCCGCATCCGCACGACTGTTATCCACATCCGCCCCGCATCCGCAAGACTGTTATCCGCATCCGCCCTGCATCAGCAAGACTGTTATCCGCATCCGCCCCGCATCCGCAAGACTGTTATCCGCATCCGCCCTGCATCCGCACGACTGTTATCCACATCCGCCCCGCATCAGCAAGACTGTTATCCACATCCGCCCCGCATCAGCAAGACTGTTATCCGCATCCGCCCTGCATCCGCACGACTGTTATCCGCATCCGCCCTGCATCAGCAAGACTGTTATCCACATCCGCCCCGCATCAGCAAGACTGTTATCCGCATCCGCCCTGCATCAGCAAGACTGTTATCCGCATCCGCCCTGCATCAGCAAGACTGTTATCCGCATCCGCCCCGCATCCGCAAGACTGTTATCCGCATCCGCCCTGCATCCGCACGACTGTTATCCACATCCGCCCCGCATCAGCAAGACTGTTATCCACATCCGCCCCGCATCAGCAAGACTGTTATCCGCATCCGCCCCGCATCAGCAAGACTGTTATCCGCATCCGCCCTGCATCAGCAAGACTGTTATCCGCATCCGCCCTGCATCCGCAAGACTGTTATCCACATCCGCCCCGCATCAGCAAGACTGTTATCCGCATCCGCCCTGCATCAGCAAGACTGTTATCCACATCCGCCCCGCATCAGCAAGACTGTTATCCTCATCCGCCCCGCATCAGCAAGACTGTTATCCACATCCGCCCCGCATCAGCAAGACTGTTATCCGCATCCGCCCTGCATCCGCACGACTGTTATCCGCATCCGCCCCGGAACCGCAAGACTGTTATTCGCATCCGCCCTGCATCCGCATGACTGTTATCCACATCCGCCCTGCATCAGCACGACTGTTATCCGCATCCGCCCCGCATCCGCAAGACTGTTATCCGCATCCGCCCTGCATCAGCAAGACTGTTATCCACATCCGCCCCGCATCAGCAAGACTGTTATCCACATCCGCCCCGCATCAGCAAGACTGTTATCCACATCCGCCCTGCATCCGCACGACTGTTATCCACATCCGCCCCGCATCCGCAAGACTGTTATCCGCATCCGCCCTGCATCAGCACGACTGTTATCCACATCCGCCCCGCATCCGCACGACTGTTATCCACATCCGCCCCGCATCCGCACGACTGTTATCCGCATCCGCCCCGCATCCGCACGACTGTTATCCACATCCGCCCTGCATCCGCACGACTGTTATCCACATCCGCCCTGCATCCGCACGACTGTTATCCACATCCGCCCCGCATCCGCACGACTGTTATCCGCATCCGCCCTGCATCCGCACGACTGTTATCCACATCCGCCCTGCATCAGCAAGACTGTTATCCACATCCGCCCCGCATCCGCACGACTGTTATCCGCATCCGCCCTGCATCCGCAAGACTGTTATCCGCATCCGCCCTGCATCCGCACGACTGTTATCCGCATCCGCCCTGCATCCGCAAGACTGTTATCCGCATCCGCCCTGCATCCGCACGACTGTTATCCACATCCGCCCCGGAACCGCAAGACTGTTATTCGCATCCGCCCTGCATCCGCACGACTGTTATCCGCATCCGCCCCGGAACCGCACGACTGTTATCCGCATCCGCCCCGCACCAGCACGACTGTTATCCACATCCGCCCTGCATCAGCAAGACTGTTATCCACATCCGCCCTGCATCAGCAAGACTGTTATCCGCATCCGCCCTGCATCAGCAAGACTGTTATCCGCATCCGCCCTGCATCCGCACGACTGTTATCCACATCCGCCCCGCATCAGCAAGACTGTTATCCGCATCCGCCCTGCATCCGCACGACTGTTATCCGCATCCGCCCCGGAACCGCAAGACTGTTATTCGCATCCGCCCTGCATCCGCACGACTGTTATCCGCATCCGCCCCGGAACCGCACGACTGTTATCCGCATCCGCCCCGCACCAGCACGACTGTTATCCACATCCGCCCTGCATCAGCAAGACTGTTATCCACATCCGCCCCGCATCCGCAAGACTGTTATCCGCATCCGCCCCGCATCAGCACGGCTGTTATCCGCATCCGCCCTGCATCAGCACGGCTGTTATCCGCATCTGCCCCGCATCAGCACGGCTGTTATCCGCATCCGCCCCGCATCAGCACGACTGTCATCCACATCCGCCCTGCATCAGCACGGCTGTTATCCGCATCCGCCCTGCATCAGCAAGACTGTTATCCACATCCGCCCCGCATCCGCAAGACTGTTATCCGCATCTGCCCCGCATCAGCAAGACTGTTATTCACATCCGCCCTGCATCCGCACGACTGTTATCCGCATCCGCCCCTCATCAGCAAGACTGTTATCCGCATCCGCCCTGCATCAGCAAGACTGTTATCCGCATTCGCCCTGCATCCGCAAGACTGTTATCCGCATCCGCCCTGCATCCGCACGACTGTTATCCGCATCTGCCCCGCATCAGCAAGACTGTTATCCACATCCGCCCTGCATCCGCACGACTGTTATCCGCATCCGCCCCGCATCAGCAAGACTGTTATCCGCATCCGCCCCGCATCCGCAAGACTGTTATCCGCATCCGCCCTGCATCAGCAAGACTGTTATCCACATCCACCCTGCATCCGCATGACTGTTATCCACATCCGCCCCGCATCAGCAAGACTGTTATCCACATCCGCCCTGCATCCGCACGACTGTTATCCACATCCGCCCCGCATCCGCACGACTGTTATCCGCATCCGCCCTGCATCAGCAAGACTGTTATCCACATCCGCCCTGCATCAGCAAGACTGTTATCCACATCCGCCCCGCATCAGCAAGACTGTTATCCACATCCGCCCTGCATCAGCACGACTGTTATCCGCATCCGCCCCGCATCAGCAAGACTGTTATCCACATCCGCCCCGCATCCGCACGACTGTTATCCGCATCCGCCCCGCATCCGCAAGACTGTTATCCGCATCCGCCCTGAATTAGCAAGACTGTTATCCACATCCGCCCCGCATCAGCAAGACTGTTATCCACATCCGCCCTGCATCCGCACGACTGTTACCCACATTCGCCCCGCATCCGCACGACTGTTATTCGCATCCGCCCTGTATCAGCAAGACTGTTATCCACATCCGCCCTGCATCAGCAAGACTGTTATCCTCATCCGCCCCGCATCAGCAAGGCTGTTATCCACATCCGCCCTGCATCAGCACGACTGTTATCCGCATCCGCCCTGCATCCGCACGACTGTTATCCGCATCCGCCCTGCATCCGCACGACTGTTATCCACATCCGCCCCGCATCAGCAAGACTGTAATCCACATCCGCCCCGCATCAGCAAGACTGTAATCCACATCCGCCCCGCATCCGCACGACTGTTATCCGCATCCGCCCTGCATCCGCAAGACTGTTATCCGCATCCGCCCTGCATCCGCACGACTGTTATCCACATCCGCCCCGCATCAGCACGACTGTTATCCGCATCCGCCCCGCATCAGCACGACTGTTATCCGCATCCGCCCCGCATCAGCACGACTGTTATCCACATCCGCCCCGCATCAGCAAGACTGTTATCCACATCCGCACGGCTGTTATCCGCATCCGCCCTGCAACCGCAAGACTGTTATCCGCATCCGCCCCGCATCAGCAAGACTGTTATCCGCATCCGCCCTGCATCCGCACGACTGTTATCCGCATCCGCCCTGCATCAGCACGACTGTTATCCGCATCCGCCCCGCATCAGCAAGACTGTTATCCGCATCTGCCCTGCATCAGCACGACTGTTATCCGCATCCGCCCCGGAACCGCAAGACTGTTATCCGCATCCGCCCTGCATCAGCACGACTGTTATCCGCATCCGCCCCGCACCAGCACGACTGTTATCCACATCCGCCCTGCATCAGCAAGACTGTTATCCACATCCGCCCCGCATCCGCAAGACTGTTATCCGCATCCGCCCCGCATCAGCACGGCTGTTATCCGCATCCGCCCTGCATCAGCACGGCTGTTATCCGCATCCGCCCCGCATCAGCACGACTGTTATCCGCATCCACCCCGCATCAGCACGGCTGTTATCCGCATCCGCCCCGCATCAGCACGGCTGTTATCCACATCCCCCCTGCATCAGCACGGGTGTTATCCACATCCGCCCCGCATCCGCACGACTGTTATCCGCATCGGCCCCGCATCCGCACGACTGTTATCCGCATCCGCCCCGCATCAGCACGACTGTTATCCGCATCCGCCCCGCATCCGCACGACTGTTATCCGCATCCGCCCCGCATCCGCACGACTGTTATCCGCATCCGCCCCGCATCCGCACGACTGTTATCCGCATCCGCCCTGCATCCGCACGACTGTTATCCGCATCCGCCCCGCATCAGCACGACTGTTATCCACATCCGCCCCGCATCAGCATGACTGTTGTCCACATCCGCCCCGCATCCGCAAGACTGTTATCCACATCCGCCCCGCATCCGCACGACTGTTATCCGCATCCGCCCCGCATCCGCACGACTGTTATCCGCATCCGCCCCGCATCAGCACGGCTGTTATCCACATCCGCCCCGCATCAGCACGACTGTTATCCACATCCGCCCCGCATCCGCACGACTGTTATCCGCATCCGCCCCGCATGACTGTTATCCGCATCCGCCCTGCATCCGCACGACAGTTATCCACATCCGCCCTGCATCCGCACGACTGTTATCCGCATCCGCCCCGCATCAGCAAGACTGTTATCCGCATCCGCCCTGCATCAGCAAGACTGTTATCCGCATCCGCCCCGCATCCGCAAGACTGTTATCCACATCCGCCCTGCATCCGCACGACTGTTATCCGCATCCGCCCCGCATCAGCAAGACTGTTATTCGCATCCGCCCCGCATCCGCAAGACTGTTATCCGCATCCGCCCTGCATCAGCAAGACTGTTATCCACATCCGCCCCGCATCAGCAAGACTGTTATCCACATCCGCCCTGCATCCGCAAGACTGTTATCCGCATCCGCCCCGCATCCGCAAGACTGTTATCCGCATCCGCCCCGCATCCGCAAGACTGTTATCCGCATCCGCCCTGCATCAGCACGACTGTTATCCGCATCCGCCCCGCATCAGCAAGACTGTTATCCACATCCGCCCCGCATCCGCAAGACTGTTATCCGCATCCGCCCCGCATCCGCAAGACTGTTATCCGCATCCGCCCTGCATCAGCACGACTGTTATCCACATCCGCCCCGCATCCGCACGACTGTTATCCACATCCGCCCCGCATCCGCAAGACTGTTATCCGCATCCGCCCTGCATCAGCAAGACTGTTATCCGCATCCGCCCCGCATCCGCAAGACTGTTATCCGCATCCGCCCTGCATCCGCACGACTGTTATCCACATCCGCCCCGCATCAGCAAGACTGTTATCCGCATCCGCCCTGCATCAGCAAGACTGTTATCCACATCCGCCCCGCATCAGCAAGACTGTTATCCTCATCCGCCCCGCATCAGCAAGACTGTTATCCACATCCGCCCCGTATCAGCAAGACTGTTATCCGCATCCGCCCCGCATCAGCAAGACTGTTATCCGCATCCGCCCCGCATCAGCAAGACTGTTATCCACATCCGCCCCGCATCAGCAAGACTGTTATCCGCATCCGCCCTGCATCCGCACGACTGTTATCCGCATCCGCCCCGGAACCGCAAGACTGTTATTCGCATCCGCCCTGCATCCGCATGACTGTTATCCACATCCGCCCTGCATCAGCACGACTGTTATCCGCATCCGCCCCGCATCCGCAAGACTGTTATCCGCATCCGCCCTGCATCAGCAAGACTGTTATCCACATCCGCCCCGCATCAGCAAGACTGTTATCCACATCCGCCCCGCATCAGCAAGACTGTTATCCACATCCGCCCCGCATCCGCAAGACTGTTATCCGCATCCGCCCTGCATCAGCACGACTGTTATCCACATCCGCCCCGCATCCGCACGACTGTTATCCACATCCGCCCCGCATCCGCACGACTGTTATCCGCATCCGCCCCGCATCCGCACGACTGTTATCCACATCCGCCCTGCATCCGCACGACTGTTATCCACATCCGCCCTGCATCCGCACGACTGTTATCCACATCCGCCCCGCATCCGCACGACTGTTATCCGCATCCGCCCTGCATCCGCACGACTGTTATCCACATCCGCCCTGCATCAGCAAGACTGTTATCCACATCCGCCCCGCATCCGCACGACTGTTATCCGCATCCGCCCTGCATCCGCAAGACTGTTATCCGCATCCGCCCTGCATCAGCAAGACTGTTATCCACATCCGCCCCGCATCAGCAAGACTATTATCCGCATCCGCCCTGCATCCGCACGACTGTTATCCGCATCCGCCCCGGAACCGCAAGACTGTTTTTCGCATCCGCCCTGCATCCGCACGACTGTTATCCGCATCCGCCCCGGAACCGCACGACTGTTATCCGCATCCGCCCCGCACCAGCACGACTGTTATCCACATCCGCCCTGCATCAGCAAGACTGTTATCCACATCCGCCCCGCATCCGCAAGACTGTTATCCGCATCCGCCCCGCATCAGCACGGCTGTTATCCGCATCCGCCCTGCATCAGCACGGCTGTTATCCGCATCTGCCCCGCATCAGCACGGCTGTTATCCGCATCCGCCCCGCATCAGCACGACTGTCATCCACATCCGCCCTGCATCAGCACGGCTGTTATCCGCATCCGCCCTGCATCAGCAAGACTGTTATCCACATCCGCCCCGCATCCGCAAGACTGTTATCCGCATCTGCCCCGCATCAGCAAGACTGTTATTCACATCCGCCCTGCATCCGCACGACTGTTATCCGCATCCGCCCCTCATCAGCAAGACTGTTATCCGCATCCGCCCTGCATCAGCAAGACTGTTATCCGCATTCGCCCTGCATCCGCAAGACTGTTATCCGCATCCGCCCTGCATCCGCACGACTGTTATCCGCATCTGCCCCGCATCAGCAAGACTGTTATCCACATCCGCCCTGCATCCGCACGACTGTTATCCGCATCCGCCCCGCATCAGCAAGACTGTTATCCGCATCCGCCCCGCATCCGCAAGACTGTTATCCGCATCCGCCCTGCATCAGCAAGACTGTTATCCACATCCACCCTGCATCCGCATGACTGTTATCCACATCCGCCCCGCATCAGCAAGACTGTTATCCACATCCGCCCTGCATCCGCACGACTGTTATCCACATCCGCCCCGCATCCGCACGACTGTTATCCGCATCCGCCCTGCATCAGCAAGACTGTTATCCACATCCGCCCTGCATCAGCAAGACTGTTATCCACATCCGCCCCGCATCAGCAAGACTGTTATCCACATCCGCCCTGCATCAGCACGACTGTTATCCGCATCCGCCCCGCATCAGCAAGACTGTTATCCACATCCGCCCCGCATCCGCACGACTGTTATCCGCATCCGCCCCGCATCCGCAAGACTGTTATCCGCATCCGCCCTGAATTAGCAAGACTGTTATCCACATCCGCCCCGCATCAGCAAGACTGTTATCCACATCCGCCCTGCATCCGCACGACTGTTACCCACATTCGCCCCGCATCCGCACGACTGTTATTCGCATCCGCCCTGTATCAGCAAGACTGTTATCCACATCCGCCCTGCATCAGCAAGACTGTTATCCTCATCCGCCCCGCATCAGCAAGGCTGTTATCCACATCCGCCCTGCATCAGCACGACTGTTATCCGCATCCGCCCTGCATCCGCACGACTGTTATCCGCATCCGCCCTGCATCCGCACGACTGTTATCCACATCCGCCCCGCATCAGCAAGACTGTAATCCACATCCGCCCCGCATCAGCAAGACTGTAATCCACATCCGCCCCGCATCCGCACGACTGTTATCGGCATCCGCCCTGCATCCGCAAGACTGTTATCCGCATCCGCCCTGCATCCGCACGACTGTTATCCACATCCGCCCCGCATCAGCACGACTGTTATCCGCATCCGCCCCGCATCAGCACGACTGTTATCCGCATCCGCCCTGCATCAGCAAGACTGTTATCCGCATTTGCCCTGCATCCGCACGACTGTTATCCACATCCGCCCCGCATCAGCAAGACTGTTATCCACATCCGCACGGCTGTTATCCGCATCCGCCCTGCAACCGCAAGACTGTTATCCGCATCCGCCCCGCATCTGCAAGACTGTTATCCGCATCCGCCCTGCATCCGCACGACTGTTATCCGCATCCGCCCTGCATCAGCACGACTGTTATCCGCATCCGCCCCGCATCAGCAAGACTGTTATCCGCATCTGCCCTGCATCAGCACGACTGTTATCCGCATCCGCCCCGGAACCGCAAGACTGTTATCCGCATCCGCCCTGCATCAGCACGACTGTTATCCGCATCCGCCCCGCACCAGCACGACTGTTATCCACATCCGCCCTGCATCAGCAAGACTGTTATCCACATCCGCCCCGCATCCGCAAGACTGTTATCCGCATCCGCCCCGCATCAGCACGGCTGTTATCCGCATCCGCCCTGCATCAGCACGGCTGTTATCCGCATCCGCCCCGCATCAGCACGACTGTTATCCGCATCCACCCCGCATCAGCACGGCTGTTATCCGCATCCGCCCCGCATCAGCACGGCTGTTATCCACATCCCCCCTGCATCAGCACGGCTGTTATCCGCATCCGCCCCGCATCAGCAAGACTGTTATCCGCATCCGCCCTGCATCCGCACGACTGTTATCCACATCCGCCCTGCATCCGCACGACTGTTATCCACATCCGCCCCGCATCAGCAAGACTGTTATCCACATCCGCCCCGCATCAGCAAGACTGTTATCCACATCCGCCCTGCATCAGCAAGACTGTTATCCACATCCGCCCCGCATCCGCAAGACTGTTATCCGCATCCGCCCTGCATCAGCAAGACTGTTATCCGCATCCGTCCCGCATCCGCAAGACTGTTATCCGCATCCGCCCTGCATCAGCAAGACTGTTTTCCACATCCGCCCTGCATCCGCACGACTGTTATCCGCATCCGCCCCGCATCAGCAAGACTGTTATCCGTATCCGCCCTGCATCAGCAAGACTGTTATCCGCATCCGCCCCGCATCCGCAAGACTGTTATCCGCATCCGCCCTGCATCCGCACGACTGTTATCCGCATCCGCCCCGCATCAGCAAGACTGTTATCCACATCCGCCCTGCATCCGCACGACTGTTATCCGCAACCGCCCCGCATCAGCAAGACTGTTATCCACATCCGCCCCGCATCAGCAAGACTGTTATCCGCATCCGCCCCGCATCCGCAAGACTGTTATCCGCATCCGCCCCGCATCAGCAAGACTGTTATCCACATCCGCCCTGCATCAGCAAGACTGTTATCCACATCCGCCCTGCATCCGCAAGACTGTTATCCGCATCCGCCCCGCATCCGCAAGACTGTTATCCGCATCCGCCCCGCATCCGCAAGACTGTTATCCGCATCCGCCCTGCATCAGCACGACTGTTATCCGCATCCGCCCCGCATCAGCAAGACTGTTATCCACATCCGCCCCGCATCCGCAAGACTGTTATCCGCATCCGCCCCGCATCCGCAAGACTGTTATCCGCATCCGCCCTGCATCAGCACGACTGTTATCCACATCCGCCCCGCATCCGCACGACTGTTATCCACATCCGCCCCGCATCCGCAAGACTGTTATCCGCATCCGCCCTGCATCAGCAAGACTGTTATCCGCATCCGCCCCGCATCCGCAAGACTGTTATCCGCATCCGCCCTGCATCAGCAAGACTGTTATCCACATCCGCCCTGCATCCACATGACTGTTATCCACATCCGCCCCGCATCAGCAAGACTGTTATCCACATCCGCCCTGCATCCGCACGACTGTTATCCACATCCGCCCCGCATCAGCAAGACTGTTATCCACATCCGCCCTGCATCCGCACGACTGTTATCCACATCCGCCCCGCATCAGCAAGACTGTTATCCACATCCGCCCTGCATCCGCACGACTGTTATCCACATCCGCCCCGCATCCGCACGACTGTTATCCGCATCCGCCCTGCATCAGCAAGACTGTTATCCACATCCGCCCTGCATCAGCACGACTGTTATCCGCATCCGCCCCGCATCCGCAAGACTGTTATCCGCATCCGCCCTGCATCAGCAAGACTGTTATCCACATCCGCCCCGCATCAGCAAGACTGTTATCCACATCCGCCCCGCATCAGCAAGACTGTTATCCACATCCGCCCTGCATCCGCACGACTGTTATCCACATCCGCCCCGCATCCGCACGACTGTTATCCGCATCCGCCCTGCATCAGCAAGACTGTTATCCACATCCGCCCTGCATCAGCAAGACTGTTATCCACATCCGCCCCGCATCCGCACGACTGTTATCCGCATCCGCCCTGCATCCGCAAGACTGTTATCCGCATCCGCCCTGCATCAGCAAGACTGTTATCCACATCCGCCCCGCATCAGCAAGACTGTTATCCGCATCCGCCCTGCATCCGCACGACTGTTATCCGCATCCGCCCCGGAACCGCAAGACTGTTATTCGCATCCGCCCTGCATCAGCACGACTGTTATCCGCATCCGCCCCGCACCAGCACGACTGTTATCCACATCCGCCCTGCATCAGCAAGACTGTTATCCACATCCGCCCCGCATCCGCAAGACTGTTATCCGCATCCGCCCCGCATCAGCACGGCTGTTATCCGCATCCGCCCTGCATCAGCACGGCTGTTATCCGCATCTGCCACGCATCAGCACGGCTGTTATCCGCATCCGCCCCGCATCAGCACGACTGTCATCCACATCCGCCCTGCATCAGCACGGCTGTTATCCGCATCCGCCCTGCATCAGCAAGACTGTTATCCACATCCGCCCTGCATCCGCAAGACTGTTATCCGCATCCGCCCTGCATCCGCACGACTGTTATCCACATCCGCCCCGCATCCGCAAGACTGTTATCCGCATCTGCCCCGCATCAGCAAGACTGTTATTCACATCCGCCCTGCATCCGCACGACTGTTATCCGCATCCGCCCCTCATCAGCAAGACTGTTATCCGCATCCGCCCTGCATCAGCAAGACTGTTATCCGCATTCGCCCTGCATCCGCAAGACTGTTATCCGCATCCGCCCTGCATCCGCACGACTGTTATCCGCATCTGCCCCGCATCAGCAAGACTGTTATCCACATCCGCCCTGCATCCGCACGACTGTTATCCGCATCCGCCCCGCATCAGCAAGACTGTTATCCGCATCCGCCCCGCATCCGCAAGACTGTTATCCGCATCCGCCCTGCATCAGCAAGACTGTTATCCACATCCACCCTGCATCCGCATGACTGTTATCCACATCCGCCCCGCATCAGCAAGACTGTTATCCACATCCGCCCTGCATCCGCACGACTGTTATCCACATCCGCCCCGCATCCGCACGACTGTTATCCGCATCCGCCCTGCATCAGCAAGACTGTTATCCACATCCGCCCTGCATCAGCAAGACTGTTATCCACATCCGCCCCGCATCAGCAAGACTGTTATCCACATCCGCCCTGCATCAGCACGACTGTTATCCGCATCCGCCCCGCATCAGCAAGACTGTTATCCACATCCGCCCCGCATCCGCACGACTGTTATCCGCATCCGCCCCGCATCCGCAAGACTGTTATCCGCATCCGCCCTGAATTAGCAAGACTGTTATCCACATCCGCCCCGCATCAGCAAGACTGTTATCCACATCCGCCCTGCATCCGCACGACTGTTACCCACATTCGCCCCGCATCCGCACGACTGTTATTCGCATCCGCCCTGTATCAGCAAGACTGTTATCCACATCCGCCCTGCATCAGCAAGACTGTTATCCTCATCCGCCCCGCATCAGCAAGGCTGTTATCCACATCCGCCCTGCATCAGCACGACTGTTATCCGCATCCGCCCTGCATCCGCACGACTGTTATCCGCATCCGCCCTGCATCCGCACGACTGTTATCCACATCCGCCCCGCATCAGCAAGACTGTAATCCACATCCGCCCCGCATCAGCAAGACTGTAATCCACATCCGCCCCGCATCCGCACGACTGTTATCCGCATCCGCCCTGCATCCGCAAGACTGTTATCCGCATCCGCCCTGCATCCGCACGACTGTTATCCACATCCGCCCCGCATCAGCACGACTGTTATCCGCATCCGCCCCGCATCAGCACGACTGTTATCCGCATCCGCCCTGCATCAGCAAGACTGTTATCCGCATTTGCCCTGCATCCGCACGACTGTTATCCACATCCGCCCCGCATCAGCAAGACTGTTATCCACATCCGCACGGCTGTTATCCGCATCCGCCCTGCAACCGCAAGACTGTTATCCGCATCCGCCCCGCATCAGCAAGACTGTTATCCGCATCCGCCCTGCATCCGCACGACTGTTATCCGCATCCGCCCTGCATCAGCACGACTGTTATCCGCATCCGCCCCGCATCAGCAAGACTGTTATCCGCATCTGCCCTGCATCAGCACGACTGTTATCCGCATCCGCCCCGGAACCGCAAGACTGTTATCCGCATCCGCCCTGCATCAGCACGACTGTTATCCGCATCCGCCCCGCACCAGCACGACTGTTATCCACATCCGCCCTGCATCAGCAAGACTGTTATCCACATCCGCCCCGCATCCGCAAGACTGTTATCCGCATCCGCCCCGCATCAGCACGGCTGTTATCCGCATCCGCCCTGCATCAGCACGGCTGTTATCCGCATCCGCCCCGCATCAGCACGACTGTTATCCGCATCCACCCCGCATCAGCACGGCTGTTATCCGCATCCGCCCCGCATCAGCACGGCTGTTATCCACATCCCCCCTGCATCAGCACGGCTGTTATCCGCATCCGCCCCGCATCAGCAAGACTGTTATCCGCATCCGCCCTGCATCCGCACGACTGTTATCCACATCCGCCCTGCATCCGCACGACTGTTATCCACTTCCGCCCCGCATCAGCAAGACTGTTATCCACATCCGCCCCGCATCAGCAAGACTGTTATCCACATCCGCCCTGCATCAGCAAGACTGTTATCCACATCCGCCCCGCATCCGCAAGACTGTTATCCGCATCCGCCCTGCATCAGCAAGACTGTTATCCGCATCCGTCCCGCATCCGCAAGACTGTTATCCGCATCCGCCCTGCATCAGCAAGACTGTTTTCCACATCCGCCCTGCATCCGCACGACTGTTATCCGCATCCGCCCCGCATCAGCAAGACTGTTATCCGTATCCGCCCTGCATCAGCAAGACTGTTATCCGCATCCGCCCCGCATCCGCAAGACTGTTATCCGCATCCGCCCTGCATCCGCACGACTGTTATCCGCATCCGCCCCGCATCAGCAAGACTGTTATCCACATCCGCCCTGCATCCGCACGACTGTTATCCGCAACCGCCCCGCATCAGCACGACTGTTATCCACATCCGCCCTGCATCCGCACGACTGTTATTCGCATCCGCCCCGCATCAGCAAGACTGTTATCCACATCCGCCCTGCATCCGCACGACTGTTATCCGCAACCGCCCTGCATCCGCACGACTGTTATCCGCAACCGCCCCGCATCAGCACGACTGTTATTCGCATCCGCCCCGCATCAGCAAGACTGTTATCCACATCCGCCCTGCATCCGCACGACTGTTATCCGCAACCGCCCTGCATCAGCACGACTGTTATTCGCATCCGCCCCGCATCCGCAAGACTGTTATCCGCATCCGCCCTGCATCAGCAAGACTGTTATCCACATCCGCCCTGCATCCACATGACTGTTATCCACATCCGCCCCGCATCAGCAAGACTGTTATCCACATCCGCCCTGCATCCGCACGACTGTTATCCACATCCGCCCCGCATCCGCACGACTGTTATCCGCATCCGCCCTGCATCAGCAAGACTGTTATCCACATCCGCCCTGCATCAGCAAGACTGTTATCCACATCCGCCCCGCATCAGCAAGACTGTTATCCACATCCGCCCTGCATCCGCACGACTGTTATCCACATCCGCCCCGCATCCGCACGACTGTTATCCGCATCCGCCCTGCATCAGCAAGACTGTTATCCACATCCGCCCTGCATCAGCAAGACTGTTATCCACATCCGCCCCGCATCAGCAAGACTGTTATCCACATCCGCCCTGCATCAGCACGACTGTTATCCGCATCCGCCCCGCATCAGCAAGACTGTAATCCACATCCGCCCCGCATCCGCACGACTGTTATCCGCATCCGCCCTGCATCCGCAAGACTGTTATCCGCATCCGCCCTGCATCCGCACGATTGTTATCCACATCCACCCTGCATCCGCATGACTGTTATCCACATCCGCCCTGCATCCGCAAGACTGTTATCCGCATCCGCCCTGCATCCGCACGACTGTTATCCACATCCGCCCCGCATCCGCAAGACTGTTATCCGCATCTGCCCCGCATCAGCAAGACTGTTATCCACATCCGCCCTGCATCAGCACGACTGTTATCCGCATCCGCCCCGCATCAGCAAGACTGTTATCCACATCCGCCCCGCATCCGCACGACTGTTATCCGCATCCGCCCCGCATCCGCAAGACTGTTATCCGCATCCGCCCTGCATTAGCAAGACTGTTATCCACATCCGCCCCGCATCAGCAAGACTGTTATCCACATCCGCCCTGCATCCGCACGACTGTTATCCACATCCGCCCCGCATCCGCACGACTGTTATTCGCATCCGCCCTGTATCAGCAAGACTGTTATCCACATCCGCCCTGCATCAGCAAGACTGTTATCCACATCCGCCCCGCATCAGCAAGGCTGTTATCCACATCCGCCCTGCATCAGCACGACTGTTATCCGCATCCGCCCTGCATCCGCACGACTGTTATCCGCATCCGCCCTGCATCCGCACGACTGTTATCCACATCCGCCCCGCATCAGCAAGACTGTAATCCACATCCGCCCCGCATCAGCAAGACTGTAATCCACATCCGCCCCGCATCCGCACGACTGTTATCCGCATCCGCCCTGCATCCGCAAGACTGTTATCCGCATCCGCCCTGCATCCGCACGACTGTTATCCACATCCGCCCCACATCAGCACGACTGTTATCCGCATCCGCCCCGCATCAGCACGACTGTTATCCGCATCCGCCCTGCAACCGCAAGACTGTTATCCACATCCGCCCTGCATCCGCACGGCTGTTATCCACATCCGCCCCACATCAGCACGACTGTTATCCGCATCCGCCCCGCATCCGCACGACTGTTATCCACATCCGCCCCGCATCAGCAAGACTGTTATCCACATCCGCCCTGCATCCGCACGGCTGTTATCCGCATCCGCCCTGCAACCGCAAGACTGTTATCCGCATCCGCCCCGCATCAGCAAGACTGTTATCCGCATCCGCCCTGCATCCGCACGACTGTTATCCGCATCCGCCCTGCATCAGCACGACTGTTATCCGCATCCGCCCCGCATCAGCAAGACTGTTATCCGCATCTGCCCTGCATCAGCACGACTGTTATCCGCATCCGCCCCGGAACCGCAAGACTGTTATCCGCATCCGCCCTGCATCAGCACGACTGTTATCCGCATCCGCCCCGCACCAGCACGACTGTTATCCACATCCGCCCTGCATCAGCAAGACTGTTATCCACATCCGCCCCGCATCCGCAAGACTGTTATCCGCATCCGCCCCGCATCAGCACGGCTGTTATCCGCATCCGCCCTGCATCAGCACGGATGTTATCCGCATCCGCCCCGCATCAGCACGACTGTTATCCGCATCCACCCCGCATCAGCACGGCTGTTATCCGCATCCGCCCCGCATCAGCACGACTGTTATCCACATCCGCCCTGCATCAGCACGGCTGTTATCCGCATCCGCCCCGCATCAGCAAGACTGTTATCCGCATCCGCCCTGCATCCGCACGACTGTTATCCTCATCCGCCCTGCATCCGCACGACTGTTATCCACATCCGCCCCGCATCAGCAAGACTGTTATCCACATCCGCCCCGCATCAGCAAGATTGTTATCCACATCCGCCCTGCATCAGCAAGACTGTTATCCACATCCGCCCCGCATCCGCAAGACTGTTATCCGCATCCGCCATGCATCAGCAAGACTGTTATCCGCATCCGTCCCGCATCCGCAAGAATGTTATCCGCATCCGCCCTGCATCAGCAAGACTGTTTTCCACATCCGGCCTGCATCCGCACGACTGTTATCCGCATCCGCCCCGCATCAGCAAGACTGTTATCCGCATCCGCCCTGCATCAGCAAGACTGTTATCCGCATCCGCCCCGCATCCGCAAGACTGTTATCCGCATCCGCCCTGCATCCGCACGACTGTTATCCGCATCCGCCCCGCATCAGCAAGACTGTTATCCACATCCGCCCTGCATCCGCACGACTGTTATCCGCAACCGCCCCGCATCAGCAAGACTGTTATTCGCATCCGTCCCGCATCCGCAAGACTGTTATCCGCATCCGCCCTGCATCAGCAAGACTGTTATCCACATCCGCCCTGCATCCACATGACTGTTATCCACATCCGCCCCGCATCAGCAAGACTGTTATCCACATCCGCCCTGCATCCGCACGACTGTTACCCACATCCGCCCCGCATCCGCACGACTGTTATCCGCATCCGCCCTGCATCAGCAAGACTGTTATCCACATCCGCCCTGCATCAGCAAGACTGTTATCCACATCCGCCCCGCATCAGCAAGACTGTTATCCACATCCGCCCTGCATCCGCACGACTGTTATCCACATCCGCCCCGCATCCGCACGACTGTTATCCGCATCCGCCCTGCATCAGCAAGACTGTTATCCACATCCGCCCTGCATCAGCAAGACTGTTATCCACATCCGCCCCGCATCAGCAAGACTGTTATCCACATCCGCCCTGCATCAGCACGACTGTTATCCGCATCCGCCCCGCATCAGCAAGACTGTAATCCACATCCGCCCCGCATCCGCACGACTGTTATCCGCATCCGCCCTGCATCCGCAAGACTGTTATCCGCATCCGCCCTGCATCCGCACGATTGTTATCCACATCCGCCCCGCATCAGCACGACTGTTATCCGCATCCGCCCCGCATCAGCACGACTGTTATCCGCATCCGCCCTGCATCCGCAAGACTGTTATCCGCATCCGCCCTGCATCCGCACGACTGTTATCCACATCCGCCCCGCATCAGCAAGACTGTTATCCACATCCGCCCTGCATCCGCACGGCTGTTATCCGAATCCGTCCTGCATCCGCAAGACTGTTATCCGCATCCGCCCCGCATCAGCAAGACTGTTATCCGCATCCGCCCTGCATCCGCACGACTGTTATCCGCATCCGCCCCGGAACCGCAAGACTGTTATTCGCATCCGCCCTGCATCAGCACGACTGTTATCCGCATCCGCCCCGCACCAGCACGACTGTTATCCACATCCGCCCTGCATCAGCAAGACTGTTATCCACATCCGCCCCGCATCCGCAAGACTGTTATCCGCATCCGCCCCGCATCAGCACGGCTGTTATCCGCATCCGCCCTGCATCAGCACGGCTGTTATCCGCATCTGCCCCGCATCAGCACGGCTGTTATCCGCATCCGCCCCGCATCAGCACGACTGTCATCCACATCCGCCCTGCATCAGCACGGCTGTTATCCGCATCCGCCCTGCATCAGCAAGACTGTTATCCACATCCGCCTTGCATCCGCAAGACTGTTATCCGCATCCGCCCTGCATCCGCACGACTGTTATCCACATCCGCCCCGCATCCGCAAGACTGTTATCCGCATCTGCCCCGCATCAGCAAGACTGTTATCCACATCCGCCCTGCATCCGCACGACTGTTATCCGCATCCGCCCCTCATCAGCAAGACTGTTATCCGCATCCGCCCTGCATCAGCAAGACTGTTATCCGCATCCGCCCTGCATCCGCAAGACTGTTATCCGCATCCGCCCTGCATCCGCACGACTGTTATCCGCATCTGCCCCGCATCAGCAAGACTGTTATCCACATCCGCCCTGCATCCGCACGACTGTTATCCGCATCCGCCCCGCATCAGCAAGACTGTTATCCGCATCCGCCCCGCATCCGCAAGACTGTTATCCGCATCCGCCCTGCATCAGCAAGACTGTTATCCGCATCCACCCTGCATCCGCATGACTGTTATCCACATCCGCCCCGCATCAGCAAGACTGTTATCCACATCCGCCCTGCATCCGCACGACTGTTATCCACATCCGCCCCGCATCCGCACGACTGTTATCCGCATCCGCCCTGCATCAGCAAGACTGTTATCCACATCCGCCCTGCATCAGCAAGACTGTTATCCACATCCGCCCCGCATCAGCAAGACTGTTATCCACATCCGCCCTGCATCAGCACGACTGTTATCCGCATCCGCCCCGCATCAGCAAGACTGTTATCCACATCCGCCCCGCATCCGCACGACTGTTATCCGCATCCGCCCCGCATACGCAAGACTGTTATCCGCATCCGCCCTGCATTAGCAAGACTGTTATCCACATCCGCCCCGCATCAGCAAGACTGTTATCCACATCCGCCCTGCATCCGCACGACTGTTATCCACATCCGCCCCGACATCCGCACGACTGTTATTCGCATCCGCCCTGTATCAGCAAGACTGTTATCCACATCCGCCCTGCATCAGCAAGACTGTTATCCACATCCGCCCCGCATCAGCAAGGCTGTTATCCACATCCGCCCTGCATCGGCACGACTGTTATCCGCATCCGCCCTGCATCCGCACGACTGTTATCCGCATCCGCCCTGCATCCGCACGACTGTTATCCACATCCGCCCCGCATCAGCAAGACTGTAATCCACATCCGCCCCGCATCAGCAAGACTGTAATCCACATCCGCCCCGCATCCGCACGACTGTTATCCGCATCCGCCCTGCATCCGCAAGACTGTTATCCGCATCCGCCCTGCATCCGCACGACTGTTATCCACATCCGCCCCGCATCAGCACGACTGTTATCCGCATCCGCCCCGCATCAGCACGACTGTTATCCGCATCCGCCCTGCATCAGCAAGACTGTTATCCGCATTTGCCCTGCATCCGCACGACTGTTATCCACATCCGCCCCGCATCAGCAAGACTGTTATCCACATCCGCCCTGCATCCGCACGGCTGTTATCCGCATCCGCCCTGCAACCGCAAGACTGTTATCCGCATCCGCCCGGCATCAGCAAGACTGTTATCCGCATCCGCCCTGCATCCGCACGACTGTTATCCGCATCCGCCCTGCATCAGCACGACTGTTATCCGCATCCGCCCCGCACCAGCACGACTGTTATCCACATCCGCCCTGCACCAGCACGACTGTTATCCGCATCCGCCCTGCAACCGCAAGACTGTTATCCGCATCCGCCCTGCATCAGCAAGACTGTTATCCACATCCGCCCTGCATCCGCACGGCTGTTATCCGCATCCGCCCTGCAACCGCAAGACTGTTATCCACATCCGCCCTGCATCAGCAAGACTGTTATCCGCATCCGCCCTGCATCAGCACGACTGTTATCCGCATCCGCCCTGCATCAGCAAGACTGTTATCCGCATCTGCCCTGCATCAGCACGACTTTTATCCGCATCCGCCCCGGAACCGCAAGACTGTTATCCGCATCCGCCCTGCATCAGCACGACTGTTATCCGCATCCGCCCCGCACCAGCACGACTGTTATCCACATCCGCCCTGCATCAGCAAGACTGTTATCCACATCCGCCACGCATCCGCAAGACTGTTATCCGCATCCGCCCCGCATCAGCACGGCTGTTATCCGCATCCGCCCTGCATCAGCACGGCTGTTATCCGCATCCGCCCCGCATCAGCACGACTGTTATCCGCATCCACCCCGCATCAGCACGGCTGTTATCCGCATCCGCCCCGCATCAGCACGACTGTTATCCACATCCGCCCTGCATCAGCTCGGCTGTTATCCGCATCCGCCCCGCATCAGCAAGACTGTTATCCGCATCCGCCCTGCATCCGCACGACTGTTATCCACATCCGCCCTGCATTCGCACGACTGTTATCCACATCCGCCCCGCATCAGCAAGACTGTTATCCACATCCGCCCCGCATCAGCAAAACTGTTATCCACATCCGCCCTGCATCAGCAAGACTGTTATCCACATCCGCCCCGCATCCGCAATACTGTTATCCGCATCCGCCCCGCATCAGCAAGACTGTTATCCACATCCGCCCTGCATCAGCACGACTGTTATCCGCATCCGCCCTGCATCAGCAAGACTGTTATCGGCATCCGCCCTGCATCAGCACGGCTGTTATCCGCATCCGCCCTGCATCAGCAAGACTGTTATCCGCATCCGCCCTGCATCAGCAAGACTGTTATCGGCATCCGCCCTGCATCAGCACGGCTGTTATCCGCATCCGCCCTGCATCAGCAAGACTGTTATCCGCATTAGCCCTGCATCCGCACGACTGTTATCCACATCCGCCCCGCATCCGCAAGACTGTTATCCGCATCTGCCCCGCATCAGCACGACTGTTATCCGCATCCGCCCCGCATCAGCACGACTGTTATCCACATCCGCCCCGCATCCGCAAGACTGTTATCCGCATCCGCCCCGCATCAGCACGACTGTTATCCACATCCGCCCCGCATCCGCAAGACTGTTATCCACATCCGCACGACTGTTATCCGCATCCGCCCCGCATCAGCACGGCTGTTATCCGCATCCGCCCTGCATCAGCATGGCTGTTATCCGCATCCGCCCCGCATCAGCACGACTGTTATCCGCATCCACCCCGCATCAGCACGGCTGTCATCCGCATCCGCCCCGCATCAGCACGACTGTTATCCACATCCGCCCTGCATCAGCACGACTGTTATCCGCATCCGCCCCGCATCAGCAAGACTGTTATCTGCAACCGCCCTGCATCCGCACGACTGTTATCCATATCCGCCCTGCATCCGCACGACTGTTATCCACATCCGCCCTGCATCCGCAAGACTGTTATCCGCATCCGCCCTGTATCAGCAAGACTGTTATCCGCATCCGCACGACTGTTATCCGCATCCGCCCCGCATCAGCTCGACTGTTATCCACATCCGCCCCGCATCAGCACGGCTGTTATCCGCATCCGCCCTGCATCCGCACGAGTGTTATCCGCATCCGCCCCGCATCCGCACGACTGTTATCCACATCCGCCCTGCATCAGCACGACTGTTATCCGCATCCGCCCTGCATCCGCACGACTGTTATCCGCATCCGCCCCGCATCAGCTCGACTGTTATCCGCATCCGCCCTGCATCAGCAAGACTGTTATCCGCATCCGCCCCGCATCAGCACGACTGTTATCCGCATCCGCCCTGCATCCGCACGACTGTTATCCGCATCCGCCCCGCATCAGCAAGACTGTTATCCGCATCCGCCCTGCATCCGCACGACTGTTATCCGCATCCGCCCCGCATCAGCTCGACTGTTATCCACATCCGCCCCGCATCAGCAAGACTGTTATCCGCATCCGCCCTGCATCCGCACGACTGTTATCCGCATCCGCCCCGCATCAGCAAGACTGTTATCCGCATCCGCCCTGCATCCGCACGACTGTTATCCGCATCCGCCCCGCATCAGCTCGACTGTTATCCGCATCCGCCCCGCATCAGCAAGACTGTTATCCGCATCCGCCCTGCATCCGCACGACTGTTATCCGCATCCGCCCCGCATCAGCACGACTGTTATCCGCATCCGCCCTGCATCCGCACGACTGTTATCCACATCCGCCCTGCATCCGCACGACTGTTATCCGCATCCGCCCCGCATCAGCAAGACTGTTATCCGCATCCGCCCTGCATCCGCACGACTGTTATCCGCATCCGCCCCGCATCAGCACGACTGTTATCCGCATCCGCCCTGCATCCCTACGACTGTTATCCACATCCGCCCTGCATCAGCAAGACTGTTATCCACATCCGCCCTGCATCCGCACGACTGTTATCCACATCCGCCCTGCATCAGCACGACTGTTATCCGCATCCGCCCTGCATCCGCACGACTGTTATCCACATCCGCCCTGCATCAGCAAGACTGTTATCCACATCCGCCCCGCATCAGCACGACTGTTATCCACATCCGCCCTGCATCAGCACGACTGTTATCCGCATCCGCCCTGCATCCGCACGACTGTTATCCACATCCGCCCTGCATCAGCACGACTGTTATCCACATCCGCCCTGCATCAGCAAGACTGTTATCCACATCCGCCCCGCATCAGCTCGACTGTTATCCGCATCCGCCCCGCATCAGCACGACTGTTATCCGCATCCACCCCGCATCAGCACGACTGTTATCCGCATCCGCCCCGCATCAGCTCGACTGTTATCCGCATCCACCCCGCATCAGCACGACTGTTATCCGCATCCACCCCGCATCAGCTCGACTGTTATCCGCATCCGCCCCGCATCAGCACGACTGTTATCCGCATCCGCCCTGCATCCGCACGACTGTTATCCACATCCGCCCCGCATCCGCAAGACTGTTATCCACATCCGCACGACTGTTATCCGCATCCGCCCCGCATCAGCACGGCTGTTATCCGCATCCGCCCTGCATCAGCACGGCTGTTATCCGCATCCGCCCCGCATCAGCACGACTGTTATCCGCATCCACCCCGCATCAGCACGACTGTTATCCGCATCCGCCCCGCATCAGCTCGACTGTTATCCACATCCGCCCCGCATCAGCTCGACTGTTATCCGCATCCGCCCCGCATCAGCACGACTGTTATCCGCATCCGCCCTGCATCCGCACGACTGTTATCCACATCCGCCCTGCATCCGCACGACTGTTATCCACATCCGCCCCGCATCAGCAAGACTGTTATCCACATCCGCCCCGCATCCGCAAGACTGTTATCCACATCCGCCCTGCATCCGCACGACTGTTATCCACATCCGCCCTGCATCCGCACGACTGTTATCCACATCCGCCCTGCATCAGCAAGACTGTTATCCACATCCGCCCCGCATCAGCAAGACTGTTATCCACATCCGCCCTGCATCAGCAAGACTGTTATCCACATCCGCCCTGCATCAGCAAGACTGTTATCCACATCCGCCCCGCATCAGCAAGACTGTTATCCACATCCGCCCCGCATCAGCAAGACTGTTATCCACATCCGCCCTGCATCAGCAAGACTGTTATCCACATCCGCCCTGCATCAGCAAGACTGTTATCCACATCCGCCCCGCATCAGCAAGACTGTTATCCACATCCGCCCCGCATCCGCAAGACTGTTATCCACATCCGCCCTGCATCCGCACGACTGTTATCCACATCCGCCCTGCATCCGCACGACTGTTATCCACATCCGCCCTGCATCAGCACGACTGTTATCCACATCCGCCCTGCATCAGCAAGACTGTTATCCACATCCGCCCCGCATCAGCTCGACTGTTATCCGCATCCGCCCTGCATCAGCACGACTGTTATCCACATCCGCCCCGCATCCGCACGACTGTTATCCACATCCGCCCTGCATCCGCACGACTGTTATCCACATCCGCCCTGCATCCGCACGACTGTTATCCACATCCGCCCCGCATCCGCAAGACTGTTATCCACATCCGCACGACTGTTATCCGCATCCGCCCCGCATCAGCACGGCTGTTATCCGCATCCGCCCTGCATCCGCACGACTGTTATCCGCATCCGGCCTGCATCCGCACGACTGTTATCCGCATCCGCCCCGCATCAGCACGACTGTTATCCGCATCCACCCCGCATCAGCACGACTGTTATCCGCATCCGCCCCGCATCAGCAAGACTGTTATCCGCATCCGCCCTGCATCCGCACGACTGTTATCCACACGTTTGTTATCCGTATCTACTGGCATTACAATAATATTTTCAATGTGTTGCTTCACTGTATACTTTATCTTTTAGACATTTGAGCAGAAAGTGGTTTCCCTAGGCTATGTATGTCAGGTGCTATGTTTAAAATGAATGTTACACAGCCAGAATTGCAACCCTTTTCAGTTCGGAGTGTTGATTATCCTTAATGACATAATTTGAATGGAATTAGCATAAATCATCTTACATTTGTCATGAAAAAACATAAAAAAAAAAAGTCATCAACATCCGGGCCCCAGTAAGGGATAGTGGGGGAATTGTGTGCACTTAAGCAAGAATCGGTCTTGTGATGGTTTCATAGTTATGAATAAGGGAGCCTTAGTAATCCTATATTCGATGTGCAGAAACTAATTTAATTCAAAAATACATTTGGTGGACTATAATTCAAAATCTCTCAAATATGCACTTGCGCACCATTACCCACCCTGCAGGACAGTGGTGGATCCAGGCTTAGCGGGGCCCTGGGCGATATGATAAGGTGGAGCCCACAACAATAGAAAATGTAAAAAAATCAAATCAAATGGAAAATAATAATAAAATAAAGAATAGTTACAATATTTTGAATACACTACAGTACTTTTTTTAATAATATGAAATAAACCTTTAAGTCCCCTTGAAGAAGATTATGTAGTAAACTATGAAATATTAAAATATTACTTTGTGACTTTTTTCCCCCGGCTGAAGTCTTCTATCATTTCACTGAAATCTAAACTTGCTAAACGGCAAGGGAGGTCATAGCTGCACTGAATAAGGAATATGAATTATAAATTAGTTTGAAAAGTTTAAAATAATACTTAATTAATCAATTAAATTTAAAAGAATCCATGGCGCGGGGCCCCCCGGACTGCGGGGCCCTGGGCGGTCGCCCTCCCCTAGATCCGCCCCTGCTGCAGGGTAATCATGCACATGGGTTGGGGAATTGTGCGCATGGGATTAATGCTGGAAAGCCATAATAATACAATGTGAATTGGCTGAAACTTGCATTGTGCATTAACATTAGAATATTCCAATGCTTTGTACAATAGCATAACAATGCAATGATACTAAAATTCTGCAGTTTGGGATATTAGAATAAAATATCTTCATTTCATCAGCATTAAAGGAGGCAATCCAATTTAAGCTTGTTTTTTCAGGTTGTCTGAACGTTAATGTACGATTTCTCTTCAAGAACCCATACAACCAATCTTTGCCTGCTAGATCTTTAACATTATTGAAATTATGGGGAATCTTAATCTCCTCTGCAAACTTGAGTGCAAACCGTCTGACAAGCTTGGTGGGCGTTAAGCCGTAAAATAATTTTGCCAATGTTAAAACGTATTCGGAAAATTGTGACTCCATTTCGTCAGTAAAAACAAGTTTACGGCCTAGACGAGGTAGAACAAGCCTATTTTGCAGCAACTGCTTTCGTACGGTTGACTCGGAAATGTTGAAACGTCTCTCTACTTCCCTTATTTTCCTTCCATCATCCCCAATTGCACGTAGAGTTTTCTGCATATTTTCTGCTGGGTAAGAGTTTTTCTCCGTTTTCCGCGTATAATTTCTTGACATCTGGAGAACGAACACAAAATATTTCGCCATTAATTTCGCGTTGTATTTACTTGTATCATTATGTTCTGCGCACCATTACCCCACTCTGCTTGTAAAACGTAACTCAATGAATCCCGGTAAACTAATCTATTATATTGAAAAATAAATACATGCATAAACACTGTAAAAACTGGCATTTAAAGCAGCATTTAATTTTAAATAATTGAATCACAACTGTATGCTTACCTATTTATTTGCTGGCTACAGAAAATAACATGCAACGTGTAAAGTTTCTACATCCAAGCCTCACGACTATCACATAGCAACTGGCATCATGCTGACTGTCCCTATCTGATAGGTACGATGACAGCTTAAGGGTAGCAGGGAACTGAGTTGCTAGTTGTACTACCAACTCGAAAAACATAGGTGCGCACAATTACCCAACTTTCCCCATGATATTCAACAAGTTCGGATTGTATTCTAAAAACTATCCGCAAATTTACTCCAAATATTATCCACAGCTTATCCGCTATCCGCAAAGCCATGCAAACTATATCCGCATGGCGAAAAATGTTGCGGATATCCGCGCAGGGCTTTACTTATAGCAGAACACAATGTTTTTATTTTTACATGATCTTTTTATTTACTTTGCTCCAGGTTGAGCCCAAGATACAAAAACAAAACACTGTTATGAGGAATGCAATTCCTGCAGGATTAAAATTACAAGTGGTACTTCGTTATGTTGCATCAGGAGACTCACTGACCTCGCTTCAGTACATATATCGAGTCCCAAAAAATACCATCAGCTCATTCCTGCCAGACGTTTTGGACGCTATATATTGTGCACTGCAGGAGTTTATAGAGGTAACAATAATCTATATAGTATTCTGAAAATGGGGGCGTGGTGGCTCAGCGGTCTAGCTGTATGCCTCTCACCAAGGCTCGATTCCCGGTCAATGTATGTGAGATTTTCGAAGTGAAATGCCATGTCCTGTGGTTCGGATTCCACGTAAAAAGGAGGTCCCGTGGCTCATACTCACAAGATTCACGGTCACGTAAAACTACAATCTTCCTTTGGTATTCTGAAAGAACTAGGACATACAGTAGAAAATAAAAAGGAAAGTAAAAATATAACATTAGTCAAGTCCGGTTTAACCTGAGTGCCAATTAACAAATAAAGTGCCAAGGGATCCTAGCTCTTGACCTTCAGTTACACATTGCAATGTATGTGCTTCATCTTCTGTTCCTCTACACATGACCTCATTATTCTCTAGGCCTATGCAAGTCTGTGACGAGCTTTCATGGTTGGAAGTTGGCGAAGGGGGTGTGACGGTATATAAGGATGCAGTTGGGGAAGGGGTTTTGTAAGTAGACAAGGCACTTGGGGAACGATGTGTGATGGTGGCAGAGGAAGGTACCAGTTCTCTGAGCCTAGCTCGAGTTAACAATGTTTGGATTTCATGTCGAACTTGTAGAGCTTTATAAATCGGCAGTTTTGCTATTTGAATTGCAACACTTTGTCCAAAAACAGTGAATTCGTCATTAAACTTAAAATTGTCACTCACAGCTTTAAGAGTATCAACAGCTTCCTTCAATGTGTCATTTTTCATTTTTTTTAAATAATTTGCTCACTGGCCGACCCTTGCTAATTTCGGTGCTAGCCGTAACGATTGTAGAGTCACTATCCCCATTCTCTTTCCTGCTTCTTCGTGAAGAGGTAGGAGTAGATGGCACTATCATGACGTCCTCTGCAGTTCTCTTCCTACTGCTTACCTCTTCATTAACGTCATTTTCTTGTGTGTCTTTCTGTGACGCACCCTCATCAACATCAAAGTTCTGGAAAACAAATTTCTTTCATTACTATATGCACTTTGACATCCAATACAGAACTGATTACAGTACTGTAATATTCATTGTAAATATTTCTTCTATCTAGGTACCAAGAGGAGATCAGAATGGGAAAAGATTGTGCGTGGATTCAACAGCAGATGGAACTTCCCACAATGTGTCGGAGCTATTGACGGGAAGCACATTACTATAAAGTGTCCAAAAAGCACTGGTTCACTGTACTTCAACTACAAGGCACAGTTTAGTATAGTGCTCCTTGCTTTATTGGATGATAATTACAATTTCACTTGCATAGATGTGGGGAGCTACGGCAGTCGTTCTGATGGTGGAATTTTTGGTAAATCTGTATTACAGGTTGCCATTGAATGAAATAAATTAGATCTGCCTGAAAACAGTGTCATTGACGCCTTTCCTTTGAAGGAGTACTTGATGAAGTCATACCCTTGACGTGTGAATCAATGTCTCAAGGAAAGGGTGTATAACTACAGACATTCCCGAGCTCGATGTATAGTAGAAAATGCTTTCGGAATATTGGCCAATAGGTTTCGCATATTGCATAGAGAGATAGATGTACATCCACAGAAAGTTGTTAAGATTATTAAAGCCACTTGTGCCATGCACAACTGGATTAGGAAAACAGCTCATTTCAACCATGATATTACAGTAGATTATGAAGATCTCCATAATGGTAGAGTTATTTCCGGAGCATGGAGATCTGATTCTCCCTCAGGGGGAATGCTCGATTTACCATCGACGAGGGAGAACAATTTCACAGCGGATGCACGCCGGAAACGGCATGCATTTGCTGACTACTTCATGGCCGAAGGTGCTATGGAATGGCAGTTGAGGATGGTGTACTTACAGAATAGTGCTGTAGAAGGTGATGTTGCTGAAGTTGATGAGGAGGATGAGGAGTAAATAACTGTGAATGTATCATTTGTCTTTGTCGAATAAATATGTGGTTTCGCATTAACATGATGATATTTTACCGTAACTATACTGACTTCACACGTCGTAGTTTCTACATAACCTAAAGATCCGGACATTTCTCCACAATATAATTGAACAAAGCCCGAACATATGGCAACCCGAAAGGTACAAAAGAAGGAAGGTAATGAAATTTCAGTAGGTTAGGTTTTGTAGGCTCTATCTTCAATAGACAACATACAGTATTCCATGTACTCACCAGATTTGTATCTGAAACAGGCTCGTCCTCGTAGTTCTTACGTAGAAAAGTATCGGCATAGCGAAACCAGTGCAGCTTTGGTTGATATATTTCATCTGCGCCGGTCTCTGTTCTTGTTGAAGTTTTAATTTTTCCATATTCGTTGTTATATGTTCCGTGAATCGACCTAATTTTCGCTCTCGGGGTTTTTACGTTTATGAGGCCACTCGCTTGTAATAACGCTGATTCAGCATCATCTCTCTTTTGCCTATTTTTGAACTCTGGGCACATTTGTCCAACAAGCAGGGATATTGCTGATAGTGTTCAAGAAACTGAAGAATATCAAACGCAGCCATTATAGATATTAACACAAAACGCACGTGCTCGAGTGATGTAATGTCACGACACAACTGTCACAAACCTGTTCTGATGACGACATTGCGTGTGGAAGTTCACGTTAGTGTCACGACAGCACTGATGCCGCGGTGTCGCATATCAAAGTTTTTCAATACGCGACACCAATGCCATGGCACTGTGACGGTGGTATCAAAAACTGTTCCGACAATGACACTGCTGCGACAATTCATGTCATGACAGCAATGTCTTGACATCAGTGCCATCATGAGAACGAGCCTTAAGGACTGCAACTTTGGGTTTTTCAAATAGTTCCTAATTTTGCCGCCAAATGCCACCGTCAACGACTGCTAGGCCTAGTTAAGAACTTAGCTACTAGACGCCACCGAAGTCGGCTCTTGGCAATGGACGTAGACACCTAAGAGCGTTGTTTACATTCCTAACCTATACAATTTAGCTTCACACAGGTGTAATTAGTGGGAGGTTCTTTAAAATGCTATAAATCTATGACATGGGACCGCCGGCTTTACTTCCCCTCCGAAGGAAGGCATACCGTGGGATTTTTAACGCTCATAAAAAATCCGACGGCTTCGGCCGGGTTCGAACCCGCTATCTTGGGCATAGAACCTCAGCATGTTACCAACTACGCCACCGAAGTCGCTGCACACCAGTTTATGTCATAAATTGAAGTTGCTGAAGTTAACTGATTTAGATAAAAGGATAATTCCAGTTTTTAGTACTTACTAATTTGGGATTATTTGAAAACATCTCCAGTTATTTAGAAAATCGGCAAACTTTACCATTTTAATGAACTGCTTGATTTTTATTTTTGTCGGTACGTGGTAGTACCACTACTTATTACCTGTAGTTAAGAAATGAACATTATGACGATGATTCACAAAGAAAAGCGAACTTCTATGGACAATAACTCTGAACTAAAATGAACTACTCTTCCCATTCATGCCATAAATATAATGTACCCAACGCTTTCAGAGCAGCTAAATAATGAATATCACTGGAAGTAAGAAATGAAACCAAAATTGCATGTAGAGGAGGGGTGAATGGGGGGGGGGGGGGAGTAGTCATCACCTAGTGACAGGTACATGCCCCCCCCCCTCTCCCTGAAAAAAAAATCCTGCGGGCGTCCATGTCGAAATAGCGAGTTTGTCAAGGACATGTGTAATTTAGTAGGCAGTGCCTTGAGGCGCAGAAACCGGATCACGTCTTACGCATTTCCACATTTAACCATGTTTCCGTGTGCTTAGCAATCTTACTGTTTTTTTTTTTTTTTTTTTTGCGTATGGCGTTTAGTGCCGGGAGTGTCCGAGAACATGTTCGGCTCGCCAGTTTTGTAGCTGCTTCGAGACGGACACCCAATGGGTGAGCTACAAGTACCGTTGGGGAGGAAAGTTGGGATGTAAGGACAGGAGTTGGAAGGTAGCGGCTGTGGCCTATAGTTAGGGACCAACCCGGGCATTTGCCTGGAAGGAAAATGGAAAACCACAGAAAACCATCTTCAAGGTTGCCAGCGGGAGGATTCGAACCTCCTCGCCTCCCGGATGTGAGCGACTGCCAGCAGTCATGCCGTAACGACCACGGCTAGCTCACCCGGTCAATCTTACTGTGAATAGATTGGATATGCAATATAGATTACATTGAGGCTCTGTATTGACTTAACTCTGTCATAAGGACAGTGTATGCTTTCAAATATGCTGATAGTTGCATCTTTAAGCCACATTTCTAAAAACCAAATATTATATTCGTAGCGTATCTACTTGACGTAATGTGTTGGGTATTAATTTTTTAAATTTAAAACTAAGAACATTAACAATTAAAGTGTAAAAATAAAATATAAATATGGAAATAAAAATAATTTTACGAAATCTCGAGAAGGTCTGAGAGTAGCTGTGAACTCTGGTCTACTCTAGAAACATCTGTGAGTCGTCAGCCCCTTTATATAAAGAGCGACCCTGGCCAGAGTCAGTGAGTGTGTTTAAACCTGTTCGAAAGATGTAATGCGGTGACGTGTGAATTATGAAACAGTGCGTAGTATTTAAGAACAGTGAGTGTCAGACTGTGGCTTGTGAACTTGAGGAAGAGTTGTTGTTATTTCTAGCGAAGACACCGGTCTCATTAGTGAGGGATTAACTGCGTGAGCAAGTGAAAGGGTGAGTGGTCTCCATAAGGGAGAAAAATTGTGCAAGACAGCTAATTGTTTCTATTTGCTTATTGTGTGGTGTAACTTTTTGACCTGCAGTAAATCTAATATTTCTTTAAAGGACGATTTGTGTTGTGCTTTACCAACTTTGATCCAATAAACGAACTTGCTACTAGGGGTAGAACGTAGCAATAATAAAAATAAAATTAAAACATTAAACATACCGTAACAATAAAAAATAATATGAAAATAATTGTAAAATCAATTGGAAATTGGTTAGTTAATTAATTAATTCAAGAGAAAAATATCAGAATTAAATCTATAAGAATATAAATTGAAAATTAAAATTAATATATAAACATTAAAATTGCAGAAAAAATAACAATATTTTATTATAAAAATTGAAATAAATTAAAATGTAAAAACACATCAAAGTAAAATAGTTTTGCTCTATAAAGGGTTAAGCTTGAAGTACTGGGTGTTTATTAAAAGCTCCGCCTATAATCGCTGTTCATTCCCAATGTTCATATTCTCCTTTCAAGATAATCTTCTTTTAATTTAACCGCTCTTACATCATTGCCTTGTTTTCATGGCAACACCCTATTGTCATCAGTCACATAACATGCAAGTTTCAGAAACGCTGAACGAGATAATGTTATTGATTTTACGTCCCTTTTAACTACTGCGGCTTTTAGAGACGCCAGAGTGCCGGAATTTTATTCCAAAGGGGATCTTTAACGTGCCCGTAAATCTATTGACACGGCTCCCTCGCATTTGAACACCCTCAAATGCCAGCTGACTGCGCCAAGATACGATTCTGAAACCTTGGGAACAGCTGGCGAGATCGTTACAGCTGAGCCACGCAGCCTCTGAACGAGAGCCGAACGTACGATAAAATAAGCTAACTGCAGAAATTAGCCAACATACCTTTTCTAATGATGAAAAATAAATCAGGAATGATGTATTAGTCCAGGGTCTTTATATTAGCTTGGCAAGGACATTCTCGCTCACGCGCTCCGCCAGTGACGACTCAGTTGCCGGTGACCACGCGCGCAAATGTACGGCAGAATACGGTGCTTAAAATCAGTATCATGCATTTTTACTCACCAAGTTTACAGTAGATAGTGAAAATGTTCCCCATCCGCTGCCAAACATAATCGGCATCTCCTTATGAAGTTTCCGGCTACTCCGGTTAATTTAGCTTCAGGAAGGAAATAACGACCTTTACGTCTATTTTTATTGTTTACTGAACCTGTACGTTTGAATCTCTTAGCCAGTTATTTTATTGTCCTATTTATAGGAATGGGTCTCCCTGGAAATTTCACTCGAACCTTTTGTATTGTTCCAGCGCACGATTTCCTGCACTTTATGTACGTATTGTGCAGATATACACGTGCACGTAACGAATATTTCACATAAGGCATTACAGCACTATACACAATCACAGTAAAACACTATACAATACGATGTGCAGTACACAGTAGCTTTATAAAACACCCAATTAGCTCGGAGCTCACGTGTCTACCGCAGGAAGATCGTGGCAATGCGGCTGGGACCGCGCGCGCCAACCTGCAACAGCCGGCTATTGGCCGCTGATCGCCGGCCAAGGTCGAGCGGAATCACCTTGCCAAACAAAAATTAAGACCCTGTAAATGTTAACTCCTCCGCTGTCCATAACACCCCCGCTTTGTGGAGTGGAGCATAGGTTGGACTATGAATTTATGTTCTTGCTCCAATGAAAATTTTGAAATGATGCGAAATTAAACAAGTAGCCCAGTAATTTTAGGTCAAAAAGAGGCCAAAGTGGGAATAATTAATGTAAAGCTAAGTTTATGCACAGTAGTCCTATTTGATGTGCTTAACAACATATTAAAAGTCCCCAACTTTTCTATGTCGGCTTCCTTGAATTCCAAGCCCTGGGACTCATGGAGTCCTGGAATGGTACATGTTCTAACTAGAATTGGCATTTAATGCGAATGGTTGATCCAACATCGACCAAAGATGTTCCAAATTAAAGAAGAAGGATAGAGCTACATTCGGAAATAGTTAAAAATATATCCTATAACATCCGGCGCCGCCAGAAGTGCCAAACGGCGGGAAAGTTTTTAAAAATGTTAGCATTTCCTCTCTATGTTTAAGTCAGTGTTGTGGTGGGTGGTTTAATATGGCAGATATAACAAGAATGGTTCGAGTAAACCTTTTAGGGAATACGAGGATCTTCAAATGGTGTATTTATTGTTTTTGTACGGCTGATAGGGACTGAACCACGAGCGTTTAAGGGGTAGCGTGCGCATTGTTCCTGCAAGCCCGCAAGCCCACATTTCAATATCGCCCGTGGGTTCTTTCTTTTGTATACGGCAGGCTTTGCCGTATTATTTTATTGTTTGTAATTTTATACACATTTAATATGAATATCCAATAGTCATAACTAGGCACTCATTTACCCAGAGGAAAATCCTGAGAAAGATACTGGAACCAGTCAAAATAGATGACGAGTACGGAAGAAGACCAAATCAGGAGCTATATAGATATACTGAGAAAAACCACAGATGTTGCCAGGAAGAGACGTCTGGTTTTCTACGGACATGTCTCAAGGATGAACCCAACAAGACAAACCAACCGGCTTCTCAACAACTGGGAGAATATAAAGAGCGTGACACCGTGGCTAACAGGAGTTAACAAGGACATCCAAGAACTGAAGATAATGGAAAGTAATATTAGACGCCTATCACATCTCAGAAATATACTTAAACAGAAGAGTTTTCAGGACAGACCACCCTGCAAGAAAACCGGCACAATCTCGACAAAAGAGAGAAAGGGGCAACACAGCCAGAGAATGCACGAATCTTGGGCAAACAAGTCCCTCGCCAAGCTGAAAAGTTGAACGTCGAGGTTCTTAGCTCGCCCATCCGAAAGAAGAAGAAGAAGAAGAAGAAGAAGAAGAAGAAGTAGAAGTCGAAGAAGAAGAAGAATATAGAGTAGTATAGATTTTCAGTACCAACAGGGTTTGTTTATAATGCTTTTTTCTGACAACTTTCCAATAATCCGGCAAGCCCTAGCCTTGGTTGGTTCCTCAGGTTAGGGGGCTGCGACAACGCGGTCACGTAGCCCCGTGTACTTTGGGTGTGTGTAGAATCTGTCTGATAATCGGTGTTAATTGTGAGTGTTATCTCTAATTTAGGTAATGACTGCAGACGATCGATTTCAAGTAGTTTCTACTTTTGCTGCCAAATTCTACCGTCAACGACACCTAGCTCTTAACATGGCTACTAGATGCCACCGCAACTGGCACCTGGCGACGAACTTTGGAACTAATAAATCGTTAATCAAATCTAACCTACAAATTTAGCTTCACACAATTGTAGTTAGTGGAAGGTTCTTTTTTTTCATGGGACCGCCGGCTTTACTTTCCCTCCGTAAGACGGCTTACTGAGGGATTTTTAATGCTCTTAAAGATCCTGCGACTTCGGGTGTGCTTGAACCCGCGATCTTGGGCATAGACGCTCAGCATGCTACCAACTACAACACCGAAGCCGTGGCGCCCTAGTCTAGCGTGTGCCGTGTTAGTGAGAGTCTATTGCATTCCCATTTTGTATGCCCTGAAAAGTAGGGATCACCATTTTGAAACAACCTGTACAAACAATGAATAGAGGAAGTAACTAGCAAACACGAATACAATGATGAATGTGATCATTAATTTGTAATCATCTGGATGGATGCTAATGGTCTGAGGGAAATTGTATGTGGAAATTTTAACCAGGCGATAGAATATTAATGAGGATTTAATCCAGGTTTAAGTATGCACCTTAAGGGAGACTATTAATATTGTTGTTCATTCACATTAGGGAAATTTGAAATCTTGCTAAGCCCCGTGTATTGGGGTGTGTGTAACTGTAGTTGAGGTAGGTGCCCGGGGTTTGGAATTAAGATACTATCCCGCCCTCATTTACCAAAAGGTAGTTTAGAGAAATCCGGAAGAAAATCTGTACCCATCATGGGAGTTATCAAGAGTCGGGAATGGAACATTGAACCTCCGGATTGTCTTAAATGGGATTTCTGAGAACTTTGCTTAACAATAGTCGGAATGACTAAAATAAAATCATTTTCTGACAGAGGAAGAATTGGGCTACTTTTTTATGAATATAACAAAACAAAAAGAAACACGAGTTTTTCTTCAAAATTCAAAAAAATTCAGTCAAAAGTTAATACGTCTATTAAACACATTATCCACCATGGTTTATGTTTTTGCTTCAGAAGAATTAGGTGCCGTCTTCTTGAAACGAAGTTTTTTTTAGCCTATTTTCATTTATGAAAATATAGGCTTATGAGATCACCTTTTGTCCTTGTGTCTGTCTGTGTGTGTGCGTGTTTTGTTGTTGCCCCCCCCCCCCCAACCTAATAACTTATAAACGGCTGGAGCGATTTCAATGAAACTCAGTAAGTTCATAGTACTATTCCGGACGACACCGACCGTGCCCTTCAAATTTTCTTACGTCTCACCAATACAACATGGCGGCTGTGCGAAATATTTCACCAGCATTAAATATCTCCGAAACTATTACCTATATCACCCTGAAATTTTGTACGGTGATCAAGGGAACTACTAGACATTCATCTATGTAACTTTTGAAAACCTGATAACTACAAAACCAACATGGTGGCCAAGCGAATTTGCAACTTTTAAATAGACGTTTCTCGCGATTTAACCAACCAAACGCAATAAAATTTGGTACAGTATGTGTTTATACACATTGTAATGCACCGACATATAACTTCATTCAATTGTTTACATAACCTCAAGGTGGCGGCTGTGCGAAAAATGTCACCGACATTCTATATCTCTGAAACTAATAGCGGTATCACCCTGAAATTTTGTACGGAGATAAAGGGTACTGCTGGAAGTTAATCTATGAGACTTTCAAAAACCGGTTAACTACATAACGAACATGGCGGCCAAGCGAATTTGAAAGTTTTAGATAGACTTTTCTCGCGATTTAATAATCCAAAGGCGATGAAACTTGGTAATGCACTGGTATTTAATTTAGTTCAATTGTTTTTCATAACCTCAAGATGGCGTCGTAATCATGCGATCGAATGAAAGTTTGAATAAAGAACCTACGCAATAATTTTCCTTTAATAGTACAGACTCTATGGCCTGTAGCCTATATATAACAATCCAACATGCCGACCATCTGAAATATGTAGTCGGTTCTCAATATCTACGAATCTATTACAGCAATCAAACTGAAATTTTGTATGTTGATAGCGGCAATTAACATAAGTAGGTTATATGAAAATAGGCTTTAGTTCTTCACGGAACTACTTGTTTTCAATTCAATCACTTTAAACATGCTTTATTTGCTTGTCCGTGGTCAGCATAAACTATTTGCTTAGGTCACGCACTCGTTTGCATTCGTTCAAACGTGTATTTTGCAGTATCGTAGCCAGGCGATGGGTCTCCGAAAGCATTGGCGGTGAGGCATGGCAAAGACGCTGACTGCAAAAATTAAATCCACCCTTAAAACAAGACTAGCAAAAAATTAGATTCACCAAAACCTGTTTCAGATTCAAAATACACTTCACATTGTTTTAAAATATTCAATGTCCTACTTCGTTCCTTACGCTCGTAAGAACTTGCCACCAAGAACGGTTGGGTAAAGCCAGACATTGGCACTCGTAATTAAACAATAATGCGTTCGAAAGGATTTGACTTATCCTAGATCTATCATGAAAGAGCTGTCTTATAGGCCTTGAGCTGAATATATATTGTTCTTTTTTTTTCCTGTGACATCAGAAGAGTTGGAACTTGTATCCTTATTTATTAAGTTACGAGGTATGCAGGGAAGGAATGGTTGCTATGGCAACCAGGTCTGGAAGGGAATCTTTGAGCCTTAGAATACCTAAATTATTTAATTCTCAAGGAATATGCACATTTAAAATTTCCTACTTTTTATTGGCATAGGCAATTTAAATCTGTAGTCATCATCATCATCATCATTTCCCCTTATCCAGCTCCTGCCGGGTCGGGGTATTTATGGCACTTCTCCACTTTCCTCTTTCCTTCCACCATTCTTCTTCCACGATCTTGTCCCAGTCCAGATTTCTTTTTCTCACGCTGTTCTTCACTGAATCAATCCACCTTGTTCTAGGTCTTCCCCTTGCTCTCTTACCCTTGCACTTCGCCTCCAGCATCTGTCTTGGTATTCTATTTTCCTCCATCCTCTTTACATGTCCAAACCACCTTAGTTTATTCTTCTCAATTCTCTCATTTAGTTTTCCCACCCCAACTTCCTTCCTAACATCTTCATTCCTCACTCTGTCTTTCCTTGTCTTACCTATCATACTTCTTAGGAATTTCATTTCACTGGCTTGGATTCTACTCTCTTGCCTGCTCGTCAGGGTCCAAGTCTCAGCTGCATACGTTAATATGGGTACATAGTACATTTTATACATTACCTCCTTGCTTTTCCTTGGTACTTCCTTATCCCAAACAAGTTTTTAAAATCTGTAGTATTCGGTATTAATCACTGTAGCCATGGTGGGATTGACGACAGCGTCTCAGCGTGGGACTGAGCAGCCGGTGAGTCTCGTTTGAAACAGGCTCAAGTCCCTGTGGGTGGAGAAGGCAATTGCGCATGCGCTAAGCGGAAGGTCGATATCTGAATGCGTCAGCAGAGAGCCTAGGCTCCAAGCAGTGCAGTGCATTGCGGGCGGTATTTCAGCGCGTGCATGTTCGTTGAGTGTATTGATGAAAAGGTATCCGTACTTTGACTGTGAACAGCTTCAAAATGAACTCACAAATGTATATTCTGACCAAACAAAGCACTTGTCTACAGGTTTCTTACTGAAATATTTTTTGAACAACGGCCTAGAAAAATATATATCAAGAAACAGTGCGCCTCATGAGACTGAGTCTTACCGTTCCTGTTTCTACTGCTTCGAATGAACGAAGTATGAGTGCATTGAAGAGAGTTAAATAGTACATTATGCAACGAGCCTATAATTGCTATAATTAAGATACGAGTATGTTTATAAAACGAGCGTATGCGAGTTTTATAATTTCCATACGAGTGTCTTAATTACCATTATAGGCGAGTTGCATACGACTGTTTATGTTCGACGATAATTATTATAACTATTTTATGTTCGAACATAAATATTCATAAATAAATGTCGAGATTTCGCCAGTTTTATGTACTGAACAGAGCGCATGAGACGCAGAGAATGCCTTGTATTTGACCATGGCCTTCTCGATTACCCCATTATGACACTAGGCAACGCAGTTTAGAAGGCCTTGGAACTCCACGCAGGTGCGATGCTAACCTTATCTAATTGGTCAAACAACTGTTTATTGAGCTGTGATTGGTGGAAGAAACTGTTTCATAATGAAAAATAGTGTTATAATGACCATCATTACGATACAGTTTACTGACACATAATTGTCAGGGTCGAACATAAACACTTATAAGGAACTCCATGTCAGATTCTAGACTGAGCAATTTGAGTACTCTGGCTATTGAGAAGAGTTTGGTTGTGAACTATCTTTCCAGAGATGACATCTTCAAAGAATGCATCATTGATATCTTTGCTGAGCATAAAACACGATGACTGGTGTTTATCTACAAAAAACTATAAGGTTTGAACTTGATACTAAACAGTTGAATGAATGTGGCTTAGCGACTGATGGCAACCGTAATGAACATAAAGCGTAGCGGATAAGCTAATACTAACCTAACTATGTAATAAGTATCGTCGTAGCTTTCTCAATACTAATTAACGTGGATACATTTTTGAGCGGGGAATGGGGGTGAGGGCGAGGGGGAGAGGGGGGTGGGAGCTCTATCTGTTGGTTGGTTGGTTCCTCAGTTTGGGGGCTGCGACAACGTGGTCATGTTGCCCCGTGTACTTTGGGTGTGTGTAGAATCTGTCAGATAACCGGTGTTAATTGCGATGGCTGTATTAGTGTGTGTATCAGTTTTTTAATTCAAGGAAGGACTGCAGACATTGACTTTTTTCAAGTAGTTCCTACTTTTGCCGCCAAACGCCACCGTCAACGACTACTAGTTCAGAACTTGGTTACCAGATGCCATCGCAGTCAGCTCCTGGAGACGAACGTCGGAACCTAAGAGCGTTGTTTACATTATTAACCTATACAATTTAGCTTCACACAGGTGTAATTAGTGGAAGGTTCTTTGACATGCCATAAATCTATGACATGGGACCGCCGGTTTTACTTCCCCTCCGAAGGAAGGCATACTGAGGGATTTTTAACGCTCTTTAAAATTCCGACGGCTTCGGCCGGGTTTGAACCCGCGACCTTGTGCATAGAAGCTCAGCATGCTACCGACTACGCCACCGAAGCCGCCGAGGTCTATCTGTGATTAGTGTCGAAAATTTCCGAGCCCTAGTTTCCATGGCAACAAGGGCAAGCGCATGATTGTTGTTTTACGGGGCAAACACCTTGGAGTTACAGTACTTGACAACCAACACTATCTTCCTTCAACATTCATGTTACAGAGAGAGCAACTGCAGCAATAAAAGCCAACCGGTATATAACATAATAATGTTATTGGTTTTACGTCCCTTTTAACTACACTGGCTTTTTAGAGACGCCGGGGTGCCGGAATTTTGCCCCGAAGGGGATCTTTAACGTGCCAGTAAATCTACGGACACGGCTCCCTCGCATTTGCGGTATATAACATTCAACAGCCGCAACAAATTTCACTAATTACCGCATTAACACTGTTTAAAACGGCCATAGCACAAATTGTAACCTACGGGATCAATATCCTCTGAGATAAACTTACGAACACCAACCTGTCAACAATTGAAGAAGTAAAATCCCGCTACGGTATTTAAACGGATTCTTGGAGATGGGAAGACAGCACTATCAAGGTTAACATAATTATGTACTAACAAAAGAAACATTCTTCATTGAGAACATTAAAGCACAATTCTGGCCACCAAGGCTTATGAGAAAACTCTCCACCTACTAAATGAGAAGAAACAAGTAGTTCTGTGAAGAACTATACAGCCTATTTTCATATATACTACACATGTTCATTGCCTCTAGCAACATACAAAATTTCAGTTTGATTGTTGTGATAGATTCGTAGATATTGAGAACTGTCTAAATATTTCAGATGGTCGCCAGGTTGGATTTTTATTTATGTACTATTACATGAAGGTTATACTGTACGTGTGGTATTCAGACTTCAATCGCATGATTAGGATACAAGAAGTAAAAACGAGATTTTAAAATTTCGCACAGCTGCCATCTTGTGGTTATGAAAACAATTGAAATAAATTAGATGCCAGTGGATTAACATTTGTATAAGCATTTAACGTGCAATGTTTCACTGCACTCAGATGGTTAAATCACGAGAAACATCCATTTAAATATTTATATTTCGCGTCGCCGCCATGTTGGATTTGTACTCACCAGGTTACTGACCGTCACATAGGTGAACTTATGATCATAGCCTCTATGAACATAAAAAAATTCAGTTTCATTGATGTAAAAGATTCATAGATAATGAGAACCGTCAAAATATTTCGGATGCTCGCCATTTTGGATTGTTATATGTATAGGCGATAGAGTTATGCACCATTGAAGGAAAATTATTGCGTAGCTTCATTATTCAAACTTTCACTTCGATCGCATGATTACGACACAAGAAATAAAAAGTTAATTTTAAAATTTCGCACAGCCGCCATCTTGAGGTTATGTAAACAATTGAACTAAATTAGGTGCCAGGGGATTACAATATGTATAGTCATTTACTGTGCCACATTTCACTGCACTCAGATGGTTAAATCACGAGAAAAGTCTATTAAAATGTTTCAAATTCGCTTGGCCGCCATGTTCGTTTTGTACTTGACAGGTTTTTGAATGTTATATAAATAAACTTCTAGCAGCGCCCTTTATTACCGTACAAGATTTCAGGGTGATGTCTGTAATAGTTTCGGAGATATAGAATGCCAGTGAAATATTTCGCACAGCCGCCATTTTGAGGTTATGTAAACAATTGAACTAAATTAGACGCCAGTGCATTACAATGTGTATAAACATTTGCTGTACCATGTTTCATTATGTTTGGATGGTTAAATCGCGAGAAAAGACTATTTAAAAGTCTCAACTTCGATTGGCCGCCATGTTGGTTTTGTACTTACCAAGTTTTCGAAAGACTCATGGTGAACTTTTAGTAGTTCCCTTTATCAACGAACACAATTTCAGGGTGATATCGGTAATAGTTTCGGGGATACTGAATGCTGGTGAAATATTTCGCACAGCCGCCATGCTGGATTGGTGAGACACAATAAAATTTGAAGGGCACGGTCGGGGTTGGCCAGAATGGTGCTATGATCTTACAGAGTTTCATTGAAATCGCTCAAGCCGTTTAGAATTTATTAGGGACACACACACACACACCTCACAAACATACACACACACTCACACTGACACACGGACAAAAGGTGATCTCATAAGCCAATTTTTTCAAAAGTGAAAATAGGATTAAAAGCCATAGCCTATGGCCCGAATTCTACACAACAGACGCTATTCCAACATCAGAATGGAAGCAGCCAAATTACGAACACCGACATATAATTACAAGATATGCAACACACGTTTCTCACCATAAATTATGCCGTAACCAAGGATTCCATCAACCGGAAGAAGACTGCGTGTGCAAACTGTGCGACAAACACTTTGAGAGATATCATTCTCAAAATTGTAAAAAGATGACATTCTCAGTAATTAGACTAGGACAAATATAATTTATATGTCAATATGCACATTGTGCGTTTTCATAAGACATCTATGTTACTGGCCCCTAACGGTTTGGGTGATCATGAAATATGATGAAATCAAAAACAAAACTGTAGCTAACCACACTAACAACCAACTTATGTAATAGAAGAAAGGCACAGAAAGAAAAGGAATAAGGTAAAAAAGCATGGGAAAAGAAATGCTTCCAAATCTCGATGAGGGCTGAAGGATTACGAGGCATAAAGAACCGTGAAGGGTAGATGGGAGAGACGAGAGGTTCCGCATCAAAGGCTATGGTAAACTGACCCAGCTCAGGGATCCCTCGGGGTCACCAACTCCGGAGCTCAACAGCCGTGAGACTTCGAGGAAGTAGCACTATCCAGGTTGGGGCTACACACACACTGCCTCCTTTAGGGCCTTGAGCAGAAGGCAGGATATACTGTGAGCACTTGAGGGTGTAGCACTATCCAGGGTGCGGCTACACACACACTGCCTCCTTTAGGGCCTTGAGCAGAAGGCAGGAGATACTGTGAGCCCTTGAGGGTGTAGCACTATCCAGGGTGCGGCTACACACACACTGCCTCCTTTACGGCCTTGAGCAGAAGGCAGGAGATACTGTGAGCACTTGAGGGTGTAGCACTATCCAGGTTGGGGCTACACACACACTGCCTCCTTTAGGGCCTTGAGCAGAAGGCAGGAGATACTGTGAGCCCTTGAGGGTGTAGCACTATCCAGGGTGCGGCTACACACACACTGCCTCCTTTACGGCCTTGAGCAGAAGGCAGGAGATACTGTGAGCACTTGAGGGTGTAGCACTATCCAGGGTGCGGCTACACACACCCTGCCTCCTTTAGGGCCTTGAGCAGAAGGCAGGAGATACTGTGAGCCCTTGAGGGTGTAGCACTATCCAGGGTGCGGCTACACACACACTGCCTCCTTTACGGCCTTGAGCAGAAGGCAGGAGATACTGTGAGCACTTGAGGGTGTAGCACTATCCAGGTTGGGGCTACACACACACTGCCTCCTTTAGGGCCTTGAGCAGAAGGCAGGAGATACTGTGAGCCCTTGAGGGTGTAGCACTATCCAGGGTGCGGCTACACACACACTGCCTCCTTTACGGCCTTGAGCAGAAGGCAGGAGATACTTTGAGCACTTGAGGGTGTAGCACTATCCAGGGTGCGGCTACACACACCCTGCCTCCTTTAGGGCCTTGAGCAGAAGGCAGGAGATACTGTGAGCCCTTGAGGGTGTAGCACTATCCAGGGTGCGGCTACACACACACTGCCTCCTTTACGGCCTTGAGCAGAAGGCAGGAGATACTGTGAGCACTTGAGGGTGTAGCACTATCCAGGGTGCGGCTACACACACACTGCCTCCTTTAGGGCCTTGAGCAGAAGGCAGGAGATACTGTGAGCCCTTGAGGGTGTAGCACTATCCAGGGTGCGGCTACACACACACCCCTCCTTTACGGCCTTGAGCAGAAGGCAGGAGATACTGTGAGCCCTTCAGGGTTTAGCACTATCCAGGGTGAGTCTAAGAAGGAGGCTATGCTTCAAGCATACATGTGCCGAAGATTTGTAATGCGTACTACCTAGCAAGTGAGAATTTGCTAGCAGCTAGTTAATACTTATGAACATGAAACTTGGGTCGCGGTGGTATAAGAAATATCCATGAGTCTATGTTCTGTTTCTACAACACCATATATTTTTAGCCTATTTTCAATTTTGAAAAAATAGGCTTATGAGATCACCTTTTGTCCGTGTGTGTGTGCGTATGTGTGTGTGTGAATCGTGTGTGTGCCCCCTCCTAATAAAATCTAAACAGCTGGAGCGATTTCAATGAAATTCGGTAAGTTCATAGCACTAATACGGGCGACCCCGACCGTGCCCTTCAAATTTTGTTATGAATCACCAATCCAACATGGCGGCTGTGCGAAATATTTCACCAGCATTCAATATCTCCGAAACTATTACCGATATTACCCTGACATTTTTTATGGTGATGAAGGGAACTACTATGACTTCACTTATGTGACCTTTGAAAACCTGCTAACTACAAAACCAACATGGCGGCCAAGCGAAGTTGCGACTTTTATATAGACGTTTCTCGCGATTTAACCAACCAAACGCAATGAAACTTGGTACAGTATATGTTTATATACATTGTAATGCACCGATATCTAACTTTGTTCAATTTTTTACATAACCACAAGATGGCGGATGTGCGAAATATTTCACCGGCATTCTATATTTCTGAAACTATTAGCGGTATCTCCCTGATATCTTGTACGGAGATAAAGGGCACTACTGGAAGTCCATCTATAAGACTTTCAAAAACCGGTTAACTACAAAACGAACATGGCGGCCAAGCTAATGTGAAAATTTTAAATAGACCTTTCTCGCGATTTAATATTCCAAACGCACTGAAATCTGGTACAGGAAATATTTATACATATTGTAATGCACTGGTATCTAATTTAGTTTAATTGTTGTATAATTGTTATTGAATTGTTATGTATAATTATTTATTTGTTATGTATATACAATTTGCCACCGGGGGACACACCCCCCATTGCAAATAAATGAATGAATAATAGTTGCCATATTAACGGTCTTGGTACACGATCGAAGGCTTTCTGAAGATCTATAAAAACCATACATAAACTCTGCTTGGCACGGCATATGCTTACACAAATTTTAATCCACTGGCATCTAATATATTTCAATTCTTTTCATAACCACAAGATGTCGGCTGTGCGAAATTTTAAAATCTCAAGCTTTTCGTAGTCGATGTGATTCTATGAGGGGCTTGGGACATCTTGGTCAACACCTGCGCTGTTATATGGTCTGAATGTTTTACGTCCATAGGTTTTCTAATTTCTTACGGCTGCATTCCATTGTCAGATGGTTGGCATCCATGACTCAGTCTATCCTGGAGCCACCCTGACGCCCCTTAATGGAATTTATATTAGAAGCTCCATTAAGTGGGGACCCTTGGGGTATTCATATGCAGACAAAGTGAAAGTTATTCTCTTCTAAACAAACATTAGCGCATGTGCAATACATACCTTCCGTCAAGGAAAAGACTTTGTATGTCAGTGTAAAAATTTCAGTCAACAAAAAACAGCACACACGACCAAGTGTAATGACACTGTTTCGAATCCGACTAGTAGTTCCAGAGATTAGCGCGTTTAAACACACAAACAAACAAACTCTTCAGCTTTATTATATTAGCATGACGAATAGAAGGACCTAGTGTGAGGACTCCGCCATTACAGCACGGTAGTTTGTGGTCCCGCCGCTACAAGCACTGCAAGCGAGAATGTCCAACAACGTGTACCAGGGTTGCAGGCACTACAAGCACGCCATCAAAAAACAGCAGTTGAAAAAGAAGCAACAGCAACCACTCCATAAACCCATCCCCTCACTCCTCTCCCTCTCACCATCACTTCCCCCAAGCAATCCTAACACTCTACATCAAATCCTACAGCTTTTAATCACGCCAGCAGCACAAGAAACTTAATAAATCCAGTCTACAGAACATACCAAAAACCTACACTTTAAGCTAAACGAAATTCACTTCTCAGCTCGACATAAGCCATAATACAAGTTAAAACCTACACAAAACATACTCTTCTTACTGTTTTACAACTATTAAACGAACTATTCGCACTAAAAACCTAAAAACCCTGAAACGGGAGCTAATAAAAACGCAATAGCCTAGCCCGATTACGTCTCCGGCAGTGCTACCTTCTATGCATTCATAACTTCACAATAACTTCAAATTACGGCTAAGTGACCTATCTGCCTGAGTAGTTACAGGTGTTACTGGCTTGCCTGGGACGATGGGTCACCAAACCGGTATTTAAACTCAATTATTAAGCTTTAATTAACCAAATTCAGAGGAAACAGATCAGACCAAAAAACTACACTTGAAGCTATACCACATTCACTTCTCAGCTCGACATGAACTTTAATTCAACTTAAAACCTACACAAAACATACTCTCCTTACTGTTTTACAACTATTAAACGAACTATTCGCACTCAAAACTGAAAAACCCGGAAATAGGAACCGTGGGCGTATATAGAGTTTTATTTGGCAGGGGGGGGGGGGGGGGGGCTGGGGTTAGTGGACATGGTATAGGCCCAAAGAATAGGGGGTCCGGGGTACTCCCCGGCAAACTTTTGTATAATTTGGTGCAAAATGATGAGTTTTAAAGCTATCTGGATTCAGTTTTTCAACCAATTTATTGTGATGTTTTATGTACGGTATGGTTAATGTCAAACGCAACTAAGTTAATATCATTTTATCCATAAAGGAGAATTTTGGGCTTATGCCGTGTTTTATTTATTCAATCTCGACGCGTTTCGAAAGAAACCATATCTTTCTTCGTCAGGAATAAACGGAAATACGACTAAATTTTTGTTAAGGGAAAGCAACAAAGAAACTAAAAAAGGTTGCCTAAGATGAACAATGAAGTGTATCTTACATGTCCTTCGAGAAGTGTATGCGGCATTCTTTTCCAGGCCGAGAAAGTAATTACCGGAAAATTAAACTCAAAATCGATGTTGAGCGAAATAATTATGATTGTATCGATTCCAAAGAAACAATTTCAGTTGATCCTTCAAGAACTGGCTGCTGTCTTCAGCGTGTCATGGATAATATCCCCCGACTTGTTTATTTTGGGTGCCGATTCTTCTTCAGAACGAAGGAAATCCGCCGAGATTTGCAATTTCGAACATCCGCCAAGTGTTCACGCAAGCTTTCGAAAGTCCAGTACTGTAGCCGACAAAATGAATTGGTAAGTAGAGTATTACTTTAAATAGTTTATGTGTGCTTGTTTTAATATGCTGGGGATTAGCCTATGTTCTTTTTAATCTGTGTCTGTATACTCCTGGAATCTGTGCGTTCCGTAACATGTAATGAAGACCGTAGTTCTTATTTCCATGAATTATATTTTCCATTGTGCCCTGCCGTGCTATTTTAATTGTAAACGTTAATTACTTTTTAAAAGAGTATTAGTTACAAAGTAATTCGTTTCCCTTAGCACCATCCCTAAGACCAGCTGACGCCGGCAGTGTGGAACTTACCCACTCTAGCGCTGCCTGGCGGGGCGCGCTTGAACTTCAGGAGTCTTCTCACTTTCTCCTTCTATTCGTCATGATATTAGTATAGATAACACACACTAATAGTGCAATCACAATTAACACCGGTTATCGGACTGATTCTACACACACTCAAAGTACACAGGGCTACATGACCGCGTTGTCGCAGCCCCTAAACTAAGGAACCAACCAACCGACTGGAAGTAGTCGCTTCTTTCGAGTGGGTGAAAGCCTTATGGAGCTTTTGATTCCATCACTACCTTCGCTTGTAGTAGTAAGGATCCAGGCTCTGTATGAGCGCTTGAAGTAATTGCTTGCTATTAATAGTTCACCCCAGATCTATTAGATGGCAGGAAACGTATTGATTTGTATGGAAGCTTTACTTTATGCGCAAGCCTCCGTGGCTTAGGCGGCGCCGGCCTCTCACCGCTGGGTCCGTGGTTCAAATCCCGGTCACTCCATGTGAGATCTGTGCTGGACAAATCGGAGGCAGACAGGTTTTTCTCCGGGTACTCCAGTTTTCCCTGTCAAAATTTCATTCCAGCAACACTCTCCACTATCATTTCATTTCATCTGTCATTCATCTAATCATTGCCCCAGTGGAGTGCGTCAGGCCTCGGCAGCCGGCACGGTTCATATCCTCGCCGCTAGATGGGGCTTCATTCAATCCATTCCTGACCCGGTCGGAGACTGGAAGCAGGCTGTGGATTTTCATTTTCTTTACTTTATACATCGAATTCAATATATATTACGAGCATGGAACAAGAATACTTGAAAGTGAAGCTTCAATCGTTTTACGTTCCTCTATAGACGGCAGCACATGTGTTCGACTAGGGCGATATCTATATGAGTAGGGAGCGGTTTGTGTTTTGAAAGGAGTTGATCACACCACTGTTGCCAACAGATGTAGATTGACACTAATGGTCCACTATTGTAAAATCAGCAAATTGAGATTGTCAAAATCTAATGAAAATGAAAATCCACAGCCTGCTTCCAGTCTCCGACCGGGTCAGGAATGGAATGAATGAAGCCCCCATCTAGCGGCGAGGATATGAAGTGTGCCGGCTGCCAAAGCCTGTCGCACTCCTCTGGGGCAATGATTAAATGAATGACAGATGAAATTAAATAATAGTGGAGAGTGTTGCTGGAATGAAATTGTGACAGGGAAAACCGGAGTACCCGGAGAAAAACCTGTCTGCCTCCGTTTTGTCCAGCACAGATCTCACATGGAGTGACCGGGATTTGAACCACGGACCCAGTGATGAGAGGCCGGCGTGCTGCCGCCTAAGCCACGGCGGCTGTTGTCTAAATCTAATAATTCGCAATATTTAACTAAGAACATAGCGTTTTCTAATGTGTAGTACTGATAAAAAACAGATTTGTTTTTGTGTCTAGAACTGAGAGTGTGGTGGAGAAGCCCTATATAAATAAACGGACAGACATTTGGTTGGTTGGTTGGTTCCTTAGTTTAGAGGCTGCGAAAACGTGGTCATGTAGTCCCGTGTACTTTGGGTGTGTGTAGAGTCTGTCTGATACCCGGTGTTAATTGTGATGGCTGTAAAGGTACCATTTGGCTGCACACGACAGAGACAAGCGACCGAGACAGACGACAGAGTTGCGAGACTGAGACAGGTCGCTTTCGATCTGCTCCCCATTCAACCATATGAAGTACATTTGAGAGCGCGAGGCGGAGACAGGCGACACGGATCGGCGACCGAGACAAACCGTTGGAGAACGCTCTCAGAGCTTTAGTGTCTCGCGACAAGCGGACTCGGCACGTGTTTTATGAAGTGATAAAATGTCGGAAATAAAATTTACTGGTGAAGAAGACGAGATATTAGTAGAATTAGTCGGAGATAACCCACCGCTGTTCGATCCTGAAGTTCAGTCATACAAAGATAGAAATATCTTTATTCTTTATTAACAAACAGAAAGATCCTTCTTCGCGTCTGGTTTTGAATATTGAACTCATAGGTTTTCTTGGTTTCTTTCGCAACAAATAACACAGCAACACACCATCGCCTTCGTCCTCTTCGAGCAACCTTTTCATTAGAATATTTTTCGTAACCATTTTTCAAAGAATATGTGCACGCGTTTCCCAATAAACACCTACTATACAGTATGTCTAGGTGTGTCGTCAGTCTCGGTCGTCATCAAATTACGTGAGCGGCGACACGTTGACTTGTCTCCGTCTCTCGTCGCTGTCGTCTGTCTCGGTCGCTTGTCTCTGTCGTGTGCAGCCAAATGGTACCTTAAGAGTGTGTGTTACCTGTTTAAATTCAAGCAAGGACTGCAGAAAATAATTTTAAGTAGTTCCTACTTTTTCTACCAAATACAACCATCCACGACACCTAGCTTGCGGACTTGGCTACTAGATGGCATCGCAGTCAGCACCTGGCGGCGAACATTGGAACTAATAGAGCGTTATCAATTCCAACCTACACATTTTGGCTTCACGAAAGTGTAGTTAGTGGAAGGTTCTGTTTCATGCCATAAATCTATGAAATGGGACCGGCTTTACTTTCCCTCCGAAGGAAGGCATACTGATGGATTTTAACGCTCTTAAAAAATCCGACGACTTCAGTCGGGTTTGAACATAAAAGCTCACTTGTCAGCATGCTACCAACTACGCCACCGAAGCCGCCGGACAGACATTTATGAACAGAATTGATAGTAAGTAACATCAATAGGCTTCGCTTATATCGATAGACCCAAATCGAATAAATATAGAACATTACACTTCCAGCGTTTTTCATATAATACAATGAGGCAATCGAGGAACGTCTTATGAAGAAAGAAGAAATATGGGACGAATTCTATTCCACCGACGCAATGGTCACGACAGAATGGAAACAGGCCGACTACGACCTTCAACACATGATGACAAGATTCGCCGTACATGGATTTCACTTCAAATGCTGCAGCAACAAGAAGCAACATGACCCAGGAGAACAGTGTGTTTGTGAACTATGCAACATGCATTGTGATCGTTACCACATAAAGGTGTGCGAGAAAATGCAACTATCCCTTACAGAGTAATGTACTGGAGAGTAATTTGCTCGGTGCAGCAAGGAAATTGAATAATTTATGTGCATCTTTTATTAAATATATAATAGAAAGAAAACAAGACGTTTTCCTTGCGATCCCATGATAATATTTTTTTTACAGAATAGTAATACATGTTCATTTATTTATTTATTTTATTTATTTAGTCAATTTACCCTCTAGGTTGGTGGTTCCCACGGACTCAGCGAGGGAACTCATCACTACCGCCTCTATGGGCAGTGTCCTGGAGCTTGGAACATCTGGTCGGGATGGATACAACTGGGGAGGTGTGATCAGCACTTCGCCCAGGCGGCCTCACCTGCAAAGCGAACAGGGGCCTCATGAGGGAAGGTAAGGGATGGAGAGACAAGGAAGAGGGAAGGAGGCGGCCTTGAAGAAGGTACCATCCCGGCATTTGCCCGAAGGCGAAGTGGGACACCACGGAAAACTATTTCGAGGATGGCTGAGGGGGAATCGAACCCCCTCTACTCATTTGGACCACCCGAGGCTGAGTAGACCCCGTTCCAGTCCTCGTACCACTTTTCAAATTTCGTGGCAGAGCCGGGAATCGAACCCAGGACCTCCGGGGCGGCAGCTAACCATTCTGACCGCTACGCTACGAAGGCGACTCAGTTTCATTTACACCGAATATTATCCCGCCATCAATCGGCCACAAGCGAAACTAATTTCTGGCCTGCGATAACTGCAGCGCTTTCATCGCTGTCTATTTGAACTACTAAAAAGAGTTGGCTTTACACCCATCATAAGAGTTTCACCAACGCGAAGCGGATAACAAACTATCGAAATACCTCCAAACTTTTCTAGTTTGGCCAAAAACTACTGTTACGGCTGTGAGTTTGTGTCATCGCTCGCCGCTTGAGTCACAACTGCCCCAGGGGCTGGGCTGTGGCATGCCTCCTGTATTGCGTGTGCCTTATGCAACAGGGCTACTAAGACAAAGGGATAGTCCAGAAGATTCGTGACTGGACCAGCGATGGAAACCTCGAGAAGCCGTGGACCCTGGATGGATCTAGAACCATTTATTGAGTCACCGGCCTGCTATATAAGAGTGACCCGTGAAGCAGTTGGGGTTGTTGTGTTTTACGAGCTAGTGTGAGCGTTTATTCTGAGCGACAGAAGTGTGGTGACTTGCGAAACCCCTAGTGTAGCGGCGAAGTGAGGAACACACAGGGGACTGCCGTGTTCTGAGTAAGTGTGCTTTCACTGAGTGTCAGATATTGTGGTGTCGAAATCCAGTGACATTGTTTCTCCAGCGTGTGGACAGCGAAATAGCCTGCAGCAAGTGAACGTAAGTAATTGTGGTCGGTGAAGATAAAAGAGAGGAGCAGGTAGTTTCTGTCAAGGCCACCGTACTCATTAGGACGGATTAACTTCTGTGATCTGTTGACAAGTGGAAGGGCCAAGAGCGCTCAAGGAAGAGACTTGAGGAAACTGGAATAAGGCTCCTAATTGCTTGTATTTGCTGACTAGTGTAATTTTCTGGCCACAATAAAGTTAATTATTTCTTTAAGCTGTAATTGGTGTTGTGCTTTGTACCCCCACCGTAATCCAGTTAACATAAGTGCCACTAGGGGGTGGCACGTAACAACTGGTGTCAGAAGCCGGATTACGAACTCAAGCACAACACCTGACGGTCCTGGTTTCAAAACCCGAGCAGGTCATTTTCTCTAATTTTTCTGTGAGTGCATGCCCTTTACAAGGCAAACAACTAAAATGGAGGCGCAATTGGCAGCATTGCTAGAAAAGTTAAATGGCATAGAAGACGGCCAGAAGAATTTAACCAAGGACCTAACTGCCAAAATGGAAGACGGCCAGAAGAAGGCGGAGGATGGCCAGAAGAAGTTAGCAGAGGACCTGAAGGACAGCCAAAACAAGTTAGCGGAGGACCTGAAGAAGATGGAGGACGGCCAGAAGAAGATGGAGGACGGCCAGAAGAAGTTAGCCGAGGACCTAACTGCCAAACTAGAAGACGGCCAGAAGAAGCTAGCGGAGGACCTGAAGAGGATAGAGGACGGCCAGAAGAAGATGGAAGACGGTCAGAATAAGTTGACACAGGACCTGAAGAAATTAGAACTGGGTTTGCGTGAGGAAGTCGCAGCAGTGGAAAAGAAGTTCGACGCCTTACAAGTGGAAGTCGCCGAGCTGCGCCAACGCCCGCTGATGGGGGTGGAGGAGAAATTCAACGCCTTACAAGTGGAAGTTGCCGAGCTGTGCCAACGCCCGCTGATGGGGGTGGAGGAGAAATTCAACGCCTTACAAAAGGAAGTTGCCGAGCTGCGCCAACGACCACTGATGGGGGTGAAAGAGGAATTCAACGCTCTACGAGAGGAAGTTGCCGAGCTGCGCCAACGCCCGCCCACCGTTACACCGGGAATATCAGGAACGGGACATAGCAGAGTGACGCCCCCAACCTTCGACGGAAAGGTCCCGTGGAGCACCTACTTACGTCAGTTCGAGGCAGCCTGTTCCATAAATAACTGGAACAACACAGAAAAGGCTACAGCTCTCATTGTAGCGCTGAGAGGCGACGCCCTTAACGTCCTTCAGGCCATCCCGACTGGATCCCAGGACTACACTGCACTGATCGCCCATATGGAGTCCCGATATGGAGATAGCCATCTTCAGCAGGCCTATCAGATGCAGCTCCGGACCCGGGTACAGAAGAACGCGGAAACCCTGCAGGAGTTCGAGATGGACATCGCACGCCTCGTAAGGCTCGCCTACCCAACAGCGCCGGCCGACTTTCTGGAGCAGATAGCGACGCAGACTTTCACCGACGGGCTACGGGACTCGGACACTCAACAGGCGCTGCGTCTCGCGCGCAATAAGACCCTGGCAGATGCGCTGAGCCACGCACTTGAGTTCGAGACGGCCAAACAAGCATCCAGAATGCACGCGCGGGTGCGTCAAGTGGACGTCGACGAACCAGTAAAAACCAACGAGACCAAGCCCCTGGCCGACGAGTTGATGGAGGCGCTAAGCCGTTTCTTCAAGAATCGCAGTACCACCAACAAAAACGTAGCCGAAGGACATCCGGAGAGGCGGCCCGGAAGAGGACTACCGACCTGCTGGACCTGCCGTAAGAGAGGCCACCTGAGCAAGGACTGCGGTGATCGCCGCCACCAAGGGTTTCCGTCGGGACAGTCAGTCGAAGGGAAACCGCGCGGCCCAGGAAAGCAAGTATCAGCCAGCCTAGGGGGGCAAAGGTTGGCTTGTGACAGTCGCCAAGCCCCGGCAGTCCAAGTTCGTGTGACGCAGTTACGGAGGGATAAAAGCAGCCTGATGGTCAACGGAGTCGTCAACGGAGATAGCTGGCCCATGCTAATCGACACGGGAGCATCGAGGACCATCGTCAGTCCCACCGTGATCCCGAAGTGGAGAGTGCAACCCACACAAAGGAACCTCCAGCTAATAACCGCGACCGGAGAGACCGCACCGGTACGTGGCGAAGCATCACTGGAGTTCGTCATTGGTCGACGGGCGATAAAGCATCCAGTGCTTGTGGCTGACGTGTCAAGTGAAGTGATCATCGGACTGGACTTCCTGGACCAGAACAACATCATCTTGGATCTGAGTACCAACACTCTGCACTTCGGAGGTGAGGAACTTGCTTTACAACCAGCACACGAGGCCGTAGCCGCACGACGAGTAAGGCTGAGAGAGGACGTCATCGTTCCCGCCAGGACGGAGGTCAGCGCTGCCGTAATTGTCGACGGAGCTGCTGAGGGAGTGGCGGCTGTCATCGCGCCAAAATATGAGGACATCCAGACAAAAGGATTGCTAGTTGCCAAGACCCTCATCAACACGACGCCTCGGCCGTACGTCCACCTGTCCAACCTGAACGACTACGATATTACGGTTCACCGGGACACCAACCTAGGAGTCTGCGAGCCCGTTACCTGGATTGCCCGCATCACAGAAACGACGGACGGACACCTGCAGACGGACAACCGAAGAAGACGCGCCCTGCCAGAAGAACTACAGAAGTTGTACCAAGGATCCCAGGACCATTTAGACGAAGAGCAATCACTCCAACTTCAGGACCTGCTACGCGAATTCCAGGATGTCTTCTCCGTGGGGAGCAAAGACTTCGGCAGGACAAGCTTGGTCCAGCACAGAATCGACGTTGGGGACAGCGCACCGATTAGGGCCCCATTCCGACGTGTCCCGCTCGCCAAGCAAGCCGAAGTCGACCGGATGGTAGAAGAGATGAAGGAGCAAGGGGTGATCGAGCCATCACATAGTCCTTGGAGTTCTCCGGTCGTGCTTGTGAAGAAGAAGGACGGTTCCACCAGGTTCTGCGTGGACTACAGGCGGGTGAACGACGTCACGAAGAAGGACAGCTACCCTCTACCCCGGATCAACGACACGCTGGACACCATATCAGGGTCAAGATGGTTCTCCACCTTGGATTTGAAGAGTGGCTACTGGCAGGTGGAGGTCCACCCTAAGGACCGCGAGAAAACGGCGTTCTCTGTGGGCAGCGGGCTCTGGCAGTTCACCGTCATGCCATTCGGTCTGTGCAACGCCCCTGCGACCTTTGAAAGGCTAATGGAGTCCATTCTGAGGGGACTACACTGGAAGACCTGCCTGGTATACCTAGACGACGTCATCGTTCTGGGGAGGAGCTTCGAGGAGCACTACAGCAACCTGAAGGAGATCTTGTTGAAGCTACGGGCTGCCCAGCTGAAGTTGAGCCCCAAGAAGTGTCAGCTCTTCCAGAAGCGGGTCCAGTACCTTGGGCATATCGTCTCCGAGGAAGGGGTGCACACCGACCCAGAGAAGACCGCAGCTGTGAGGGAGTGGCCAGTTCCAAAGGACAAGTCCCAACTACGAAGCTTCCTGGGACTCTGCACTTATTACCGTCGCTTCGTGAGAGGATTCGCCGACATCGCCAAACCTTTACATCGACTGACTGAGAAGGACCAACTCTTCACGTGGACAGCAGAATGCCACAGTGCCTTCGAACAACTCAAGCAGGCTCTGTGCACCGCGCCTATTCTGGCCTACCCCAGACCGGGAACAAGGTTCATCGTCGATACCGATGCCAGTGACTTTGGCATAGGGGGAATCCTGTCGCAAGTAGTGGACGGCGAGGAGAGAGTAGTGGCCTACTTCAGCAAGGCCTTATCAAAGCCAGAAAGGAACTACTGCGTCACCAGGAAGGAGCTGCTCGCCATCGTGAAGACCATTGAACACTTCCACAAGTACCTGTACGGGCAAGAATTTCTCATCAGGACCGACCATGCATCCCTGCGGTGGCTCCTGAACTTCAAGCAGCCCGAGGGTCAACTCGCGCGGTGGTTAGAGAGGCTTCAACAGTACAACTTTGAGATTCAGCACAGGAAAGGCCAACTGCATTCTAACGCCGACGCCCTGTCACGAAGACCGTGCCCCGAAGACTGCACCTTCTGTGCCCGAAGGGAGGAGAACACCGGGATACAGTGCCGAAGGACTACCGTGGAACTTCAAGGGAACTGGAGCCGCGAATCTTTCACGCGGGCACAAGCAGAGGATGATGACCTGGGACTGATAGCCGAATGGAAGAGGGCCTGTGTCCCCAGACCCGGCTGGAACATTGTGAGTGACTGCAGCCCAAAGTTTAAGTCCTACTGGGCACAGTGGGACTCGCTGATTGTAAGGGATGGCCTCATCTGCCGTACCTGGGAGAGCACCGACGGGAAGACATCTCGGGAACAAGTCGTCGTTCCAAAGGCTATGACGGAGGAAGTCCTGAAGGAAGTTCATGGAGGATCATCTGGTGGACACCTAGGGATAAAGAAGACCCTGGAGAAGTTGAGAGAGCGGTTCTACTGGATCGGATGCCGAACAGACGTGGAGAACCACTGCGCGAGGTGCCACGATTGCGCAGCCAGCAAGGGCCCAGGACGAAGACGACGGGGTCCACTGAAGACCTACAACGTGGGCGGCCCCATGGAGAGAGTGGCCATCGATGTTGCTGGGCCATTCCCGTTAAGCGAGGCAGGGAACCGCTACATATTAGTCGTCAGCGACTACTTTACCAAATGGCCGGAGGCGTATGCGCTCCCTAACCAAGAAGCCGCGACGATTGCAGAGACCCTGGTGAAAGAATTCGTCAGCCGGTACGGAGTACCCCTGGAGCTGCACTCCGACCAAGGGAGGAACTTCGAGTCGCAGGTGTTCCAGAACCTATGCCAGCTGCTGGGAATCCGGAAGACAAGGACGACGCCGCTACACCCTCAGTCCGACGGGATGGTAGAGCGATTCAATCGCACCATCGAGAACCATCTCCGAATAGTCATCAGCGAGCACCAGAGGGATTGGGACAAACATCTTCCACTATTTCTCCTGGCCTACCGCGCCGCCGTGCATGAAGTCACCGGGTGCACACCAGCCCGGGCCATGTTTGGGAGGGAGCTCCGTCTACCTGTCGATCTTGCCTTCGGCCGACCTGGAAATGATCCGATCCCGGTAAGCCAGTATTGTCAAGAACTGGTCGACCAACTGGAGGACGTGCACGCGTTCGCGAGGAGGAAACTGCGGATCGAGACCGACCGAATGAAGACCCGATACGACCAGCAGACGGATGCCGGCGGATTCCACGAGGACGACCTGGTCTGGCTCTTCAACCCATTACGGAAGAAAGGCCTGTCTCCCAAACTTCCGAAGTCCTGGGAGGGCCCGTACCGAGTCGTGAAACGGATCAACGATGTCGTCTACAGGATCCAGCGGAACCCGAGGACGAAGATGAAGATCGTGCATCGAGATCGCCTGGCAGCCTACGGAGGGACACAGACGGACCAATGATTGATCGGGACGATCAGCCTTTTTAGGAAGGGGGTGGTGTTACGGCTGTGAGTTTGTGTCATCGCTCGCCGATTGAGTCACAACTGCCCCAGGGGCTGGGCTGTGGCATGCCTCCTGTATAGCATGTGCCTTATGCAACAGGGCTACTAAGACAAAGGGATAGTCCAGAAGATTCGTGACTGGACCAGCGATGGAAACCTCGAGAAGCCGTGGACCCTGGATGGATCTAGAACCATTTATTGAGTCACCGGCCTGCTATATAAGAGTGACCCGTGAAGCAGTTGGGGTTGTTGTGTTTTACGAGCTAGTGTGAGCGTTTATTCTGAGCGACAGAAGTGTGGTGACTTGCGAAACCCCTAGTGTAGCGGCGAAGTGAGGAACACACAGGGGACTGCCGTGTTCTGAATAAGTGTGCTTTCACTGAGTGTCAGATATTGTGGTGTCGAAATCCAGTGACATTGTTTCTCCAGCGTGTGGACAGCGAAATAGCCTGCAGCAAGTGAACGTAAGTAATTGTGGTCGGTGAAGATAAAAGAGAGGAGCAGGTAGTTTCTGTCAAGGCCACCGTACTCATTAGGACGGATTAACTTCTGTGATCTGTTGACAAGTGGAAGGGCCAAGAGCGCTCAAGGAAGAGACTTGAGGAAACTGGAATAAGGCTCCTAATTGCTTGTATTTGCTGACTAGTGTAATTTTCTGGCCACAATAAAGTTAATTATTTCTTTAAGCTGTAATTGGTGTTGTGCTTTGTACCCCCACCGTAATCCAGTTAACATAAGTGCCACTAGGGGGTGGCACGTAACACTACTATAACTTATCGTTTGGCGAAAAATAATTATGTCATTCTAACAGTTTCATAAAAATAGAGTATATAAGTCAACGCTAAGAGCATTAGGACTTTAAATTGTAAACACCCGTATGTTTCGGATCAGTATTGAGTTATAAGTAAGCCTATATAAATAATTAAAACGTTCGTAAACATGCATCTCACACAAGATATAAATAAAACAATTGTTGTAGACCAGGTTTCATCTCTTATGTGGTGAACTGCCTGGTTAAGAAATATATTAACAAGAAGTTCCGTGACGAACTAATGAGCCTACTTTTCATAAAATTTAAGATTCATGCCAATGATTAATCTATATGGATCTATCTAGAATAATGACGAAATTAAGTTGGTAATATCGAAATTTCTAAATAGTTCCAAATACTGTATACCTGGCATAATGTAGCCTAATAGAGAACTACAGTTGGTAGCCCTGGTAACTGAATATAGTATTAGTTCCATCTCTTAAGGTACAGAATACAAAATTTGGTTGAAGCCCAGTGGATACCATGGACGTTACATGCAGTTAAACATTGGATCTAACAGCGCGCGTAAAATCATGTTTGCAACAATGACATACATGTATTGGTCAGAAATAATCTGAAATAATATGATCTATTGTTTTGTCAATTTTGAATGAAATCCAATAGTTAGTATAGAAGTTGCATGCATTTTAAAATTGGACCTATCAGCAGGCTTAGAATCATGTTGGCAGCACTGGCGTAAGCCTATATTAGTTACTCCAAATTAATCTAGAATGCCAGGTACGGTACTATACGTGTGCAAAGTTTAGAGCTATTGGCTTGCATACTTTCTGATATATTGATATTAGGGTAACAAAAATAGAGACAGTATTTATTAACAGTTGGCAGCCCTGGTTACTCTTAAGAATTGGCATAGTCATATCTGTTATGGTACACATAGTACACACGAAATTTGGTTGAAATCCAATGGATACCATGGACGTTACATGCAGTTAAACATTGGATCTAACAGCGCGCGTAAAATCATGTTTGCAACAATGACATACATGTATTGGTCAGAATTAATCTGAAATAATAGGATCTATTGTTGTGTCAATTTTGAATGAAATCCAATAGTTAGTATAGAAGTTGCATGCATTTTAAAATTGGACCTATCAGCAGGCTTAGAATCATGTTGGCAGCACTGGCGTAAGCCTATATTAGTTACTCCAAATTAATCTAGAATGCCAGGTACGGTACTATACGTGTGCAAAGTTTAGAGCTATTGGCTTGCATACTTTCTGATATATTGATATTAGGGTAACAAAAATAGAGACAGTATTTATTAACAGTTGGCAGCCCTGGTTACTCTTAAGAATTGGCATAGTCATATCTGTTATGGTACACATAGTACACACGAAATTTGGTTGAAATCCAATGGATACCATGGACGTTACATGCAGTTAAACATTGGATCTAACAGCGCGCGTAAAATCATGTTAGCAACAATGACATACATGTATTGGTCAGAATTAATCTGAAATAATAGGGTCTATTGTTGTGTCAATTTTGAATGAAATCCATTAGTTAGTATAGAAGTTGCATGCATTTTAAAATTGGACCTATCAGCAGGCTTAGAATCATGTTGGCAGCACTGGCGTAAACCTATATTAGTTACTCCAAATTAATCTAGAATGCCAGGTACTATACGTGTGCAAAGTTTAGAGCTATTGGCTTGCATACTTTCTGATTTATTGATATTAGGGTAACAAAAATAGAGACAGTATTTATTAACAGTTGGCAGCCCTGGTTACTCTTAAGAATCGGCATAGTCATATCTGTTATGGTACACATAGTACACACGAAATTTAGTTGAAATCCAAATGATAGTATAGAAGTTACATGTATTTAAAGTTGGACCTCTCAGCAGGCTTAGAATCATGTTGGTAGCACTGACGTATATAAGTTACTCCAAATTAACATAGAATGCCAGGTAGTATACGAGTGCATAGTTTAAAGCTGTCGGCTTGCATACTTACTGATATATGGGTATTTGGATTTTAAAAAATGAGAGCATTTATTAACAGTTGGCAGCCCTGGTGGCTCTTAAGAATACGTTCAGTCATATCTGTTTATATACACATAGCACATACGAAATTTGGTTGAAATCCAATTGATAGTGTAGAAGTTATACGCATTTAAAACTTCGACCTATCAGCAGGCTTATAATCATTTTGGCAATACTGCCATGTAAGGCCTCCTGTAAATTAAACTGCAATATTATTATCTATACGTGTGCCAATTTTGAAATAGCTCCCATTCATACCTTCCAAGATATCCAACATGGAGCTCAAATTTCAATTGCGATTTTTCAGCAGTTGGTAGCACTGAAATTATTTTGAAATATGGCCGTGAGATATTCAGGTATAGATCTTTATTCCTAACAAATTTTGTTTCGATTGCTGCAGCCGTTTAGGAATTGATAGGGGACACACACACACACACACAGCCAGACAGACAGACAGACATTTGCCCGATCTCATAAGTCTACTTTTTCCTCATTTTTGCAAAATGTGAAAAGTAGGCTAAAAATCCTTCGCTGATTGTAGAGATGGAACTGTCGGCTACTTTTAACCATCGACTTCTTATCATTCATTAGAGGAAACTTACTAGCGCTTAGAGACAGCACAGCGGGGCTAACGAAGCGACTCGAATACCCACGACCGCAACCGATCATCCATCCCCCTTCACGATCGTTTGGCACGCACCGAGACAGACCAGCGCAGCGGGGCAAACCGAACGTACCCGAAACTTCACAAACTAGATCGATCATTGGGGCTAGGATTTTAATATAAATACATATTCCTTCCCTTTGCTTATACATAACTAAAACTGATAAATGTCCATGAATTAGAGCATTAGTTATCATCTAATTTCGTTTTATTGTTACATATTTTACATATTTGATCATAATGACATTTGTTTTAGATATGTTTACATTAAAATTAATATTCCGTGTTTTTATTTTACATATTTGATCAAAATGACTTTTTTTTAACATAACTTTAACTGATTTATTTAAAATTACATATTCTGTCTCTTACTGTAAAATAAATAAATGTTTTCGCAATTGAAACATATCTGTTCACTAGAAAATCAGGTAGGCTGCATGAGACGGATTTTCCAAGCAATTAATAAGTTGAGAAAGGGCCAGGGAAGATATTAGTGGAGATAAGGGGTTGGACACCCTGCCGGAGACTCAGCGGCTGGACTTGAGTTTATTTCAGTTGTCCAGTGAGTGCCTGAGACTCTAAGAATTAACTCAACAACAAATCAAGCGATTATTCGCAGAACAAATAACCCGTCGATAAACGAAAGAAAAATGACTGCCCAAGGATCATGTCCCGCTTGGTCTGTCCTATATAGTACATGGAAAAGGTTGGCTGATCGGTTATATTCGTGAGCATTCGGGTCACTTCGTTAGCCCCGCAGGGCTGTCTCTAAGCGCTAGTGTAAACTAGGGATCAGTGATGCCAACCCGTAGGATTTGTCCCAAATTGTGGGACATTTAGACAAATATTTTTAGGAAAGGTATAACGGGATTTTTTGTGTGCAAAAAGTGAGGTGAATTTGGAATATTTAGCCGATGTCATAAAAGCTTTGTTTGCACAGTAAACGTGCACAATGGGTACGATTCATACGTGCCGATAGGATAAAAATAAACCTTTCGCGGAAGTAAAGTATTACAGTACATTACAATCGCTAACTGCCCCTTGTGCGATTGAAACTTATATTTTGTGTTTTTGTGAAATCTTCATTTTTTTTTAAGTTGAAAGACTTATACACGGAAAGATTAACATCTCAATCTTTAAATGAAAAAGATACGAGTCTTACAGTAGTCACATATCATGTGTAACATCTGACATGTTATCCTACTCGTATACTACACAGCTTGGACATTCTTAAAATGTTAATTTACACTCCATTTTCATACTGGTACTATGATGAATGTATAGATTGAATTGGAGATATGCTACTGTCACATTTGTGGCGCAGCGGTCAAGCTGTTAGTTTCTCACCAAGGTAGACCGGGTTTGATTCCCGGTCAATACATGTGAGATTTTCGAATTGAAATGCCATGTCCTGTGGTTCGCATTCCACGTAAAAGGGAGGTACCGTGGACCATGATCGTGAGATTAACGGACACGCAAAACTACAAGCTTCCTTCCTTCCTTTTACATTAATAATTCATAATAACAAAGTGACACACAACGTCGACAGTACTCTCAAATACTGTGAGCACATTCCTCAGTAACTACAACATTCATTATTCTCAAGGCTCTCATACAGTTCGTCGTAAACAATCAAAACATGGCTTCCTACAATCACGAAATGACCTAGTAGCCCAGGAATTTTAGGTTTTAAACTTGATTTTTTTTTTAGTAAAGTTGAAAATTGGTATAGTTGTCCTATTTGCTGTTCTTAACAACATATTAAAAGTCCCCGGTCTTCCCGGGTCGGCTTCCTGGATTTCCAGCCGTTTGAACTCCTGGAATGCTGGAGAAGTAGGTGGTGTCGCTGGAATGCGCATTGTAAGCGAACGATTTGGCTTACAGTGCTCTAACATGGCTTAAATTAAAGGAGAAGAAATAAGCGATAAGTTAATTCATGGGTTGGCATGTTAGCGATACTTCCGGTCTAACAGGAAGCGAAAAAATGCTGGGATTTTTTTTTAAAGTACCACGTTTTTCCTTTTTTGACGTTTGTTGGCAAACTATCACGAATATCGCAGACAAGTCTTCTATAAAAGTTGTTGGCGACACAATAAGCTTTCATTTGTTGTATTTATAATCGATGTCCGAATAATAGTTGCCGAGCTATAGCGGTGTAAACAAAAGATTGTTACGTCATTCTCTTCTCCGCCTGCGCTACACACACACACTGCGACCGGGACGCGCTCTGATTTTGCATTGTTATATCCGACAGCTCTATGATAAATGAAGTGCTTCCCCTCTATTCAAAATATTTCACGCTTTAACCCACCCCTCTCAACCCCCCCCCCCCCAAAAAAAAATGATTTTTTTTTCAATTATTTTTAGTGTTTTTAATGAAAATCTCCCTTTTTGTACATCTGCTCCTAATAGTGAAAATCGACATCTCTTCATTCTATAAGGTGTTCTCGGTGCGTTTTTTACGTGCTTTATTGAGCTAGGAAAACAAAATTAATGTTTTAATATGTAAAATATGTAACCATTTGTGACTTGGCGAACATAGATTATTATTTTAATGCCATTTTTAGGAGATCAAATATCTTGAGTAAAAAGTAGTGCGAATATCGGAGTAGATATTTCTGCTTAAAATTAATACAGTTTATAATGTATTATTTATCAAATAATTCAAATAATTTTTGTTAGAAACCAATTTGTAAACAAAAGAGATTGTTAATTTTATCACAGGAAAGTAAAATGCTGTAACAACATACTGAAAATAATATGTACCTGCAAATATGTACGCAGTGAATGCCGCTGGCATGCGTCGGACGTTGGCGGCAAAGTGGCCAAATCGAACGAAGCAGTAACTGTCTGTCTTGCGATAGTCCTTCCATACAGATGCACATGAAGCTCGTTTAGAGAATTGAAGCCCTTTCCGTTGAACAACTCCAGAACAAATTTTTCTCCAGCTATCTTGATATCTTCCTTGAATGCGCCAGGCTGATTGAAAACTTCGACAGTTTTCCGAAGATCTTCGTTGTTTTTGAGAATGCCCCATGGACGCTTCTTCCCTTTGCTAAAATAGCCGAAGTTGTGTCACATCCGCTCACGGCATGTGCAAATAGCACACAACTTTTCATCTCGCCGATATCTTCCTGAATGTTTGTGATAGAGAAAATCATTCCAAGGGATTTTGAGTTTCCAGGACTGTAAAAATGGATGTTGTTCTCTCTGCTTTTGCCAATAACATGCATAGGACATCAATGCCTGACGCTATGACAGTAACAGCATGATCTTCGGCATCTCGAGACAACGCTACGTCGACAATTGAGTGTATCTGCGTCCCCTGCCGCCTGACGAACAGCAACTCCAGCATTTCTAAGCTCCTTTTGTCAACGTAGAGATGAACCGTCCCTTGTTTTTGGTGTTACTCAGAAAGTCTGCCTGAGAAGTGGAAACCATTGTGTTGGAATCGAAGACGATGTCTATGGACGTCCGCTTCCCCGCACGGCGTGCCTGCTCCTGGTTCTTCGTGCTTGGAGTGTGATCGTAGTTGCCAAACACAATGGTAACGTTTGAAGGATAGTGCTTGCTTATGTACAACTTGTAGGACTGGATTGTGTCACCAAAAGTTGCAGGTATTGGCCATACAACGGTATGCAAAAGCAGACCTCCATCAACGACTACTTTGCGTTGTTCTTCAAAACCTTTGGGGGCTTCCGAAGATTTGAAAAGGTGTTGAAGTGCTGACTTGGCTGTTTTTCTCAATAAGGATGGATCGAAGAGAGCTGGAGGCATCGGTGCAAGCTCGTACTTCAAGAACTCCACGATATCCGCTTCCGATTTCTTCACACATATGAATCGCATGAAAAGTTGTTGCAGGTTGACCAGGATGATGTCATCACGAATTTTTAGTTGGCACCCAGCAGCTGAAAAAGGGACTACGCGGCTTTTTCTTGCGAGCTTCAGACCCTCAACTTTTCCACACCATTTGTTTTATTGCTTCTTCACCAACTTCTCGAGCCTTGTCGCAGTTGATGCTGTTGTCTGCAACTACGCCAGTGGAAAGCGATTGAAGACTTTCTTTTTTTAAATCCCACGGAGAGCGATCTTCTACCCACGAACGAAACACTTCTGCGTGGCGGTTTTCCAGCTTCCGTCGCGAGTCTCTCAACTCAACGTGCTGTTCCGAGGATTTTGTCTTTATACCAGACAAATTTTTCTACAGCATCACAGATCGGGATGCACAGTGGAAACGCCGAGACAAAGTGAGCCAGCGCGCTATCGTCCACTCCTCGTCCTCTTGTTAAACCTCCTCGTGATTTCATAGGCCGCATAAGATCCTGTTCTATGGCAATATCTGACCATATTCCAGCCCAAAAATCATGCGAGCGTCGGATAGAAAAGTACCCGTTCTTCGTGAAGTTGATGTACTCGTCCACGGGGATCTTCCGATCTAACTTAAGCATTTGATGCAGGTACAAGTAGGCTGACTTAGCGTAGTGAATATGCCCTGCAGCGTGTAGGTATGGCAACATCTTCGATACGCAGTACAAATGGAGGTTCCAATTTGATGTTCTTTCTGCCCGAATAAACAGCCGAACGATTTCCACTTGCCTGTAGCACTCCGCCCACAGCTTCGCTGTTCGGTTAGCTTCTGACAGAGTCTTCGTCTTGTCTTCCATGTACTCCATGACCCGAGTTACAACTTGATCTTCGCATACTTTTTTCGGTGTTAGTTTTCCTTCTAAAATCTTTTAAAACACAAACAACGCCCATCGGAGCGTCAAGTGGCTTCTTACACAAAATGCAGTCTTCAAAACACATTTTTATGACAACAACAGAATAAATAACACTTATACGGCATAACACACATCGGCCAACGACCAACTGTTTAAAATTTAGAAACAAAAGAGAACAAGAAGCTCCGCCAATTCGACGCATCAATGCTGCGGGCGAAAGCGTCAGTTGGCCGCTGAGAAACCACGCAAACACGGGCTGATTCAGGTCACGCGCCATTGTTTAAATCTCTGTAGCTCGGCAACTAGTACTTGCATATCAATTATGAATACATCAAATGAAAGATTATTTTGTCGCCAACAACTTTTATAGAATACTTGCCTGCGATATTCGTGATAGTTTGCCAACAAACGTCAAAAAAGGAAAACGTGGCACTTTTTTTTTAATTTCGCGGTAATTTTTCGATTCCTGTTAGACCGGAAGTATCGCTAACATGCCAACCCATGAATTAACTTATCGCTTATTTTTCTCCTTGAATTTAAGCCATGTTAGAGCACTGTAAGCCAAATCGTTCGCTTACAATGCGCATTCCAGCGACACCACCTACTTCTCCAGCATTCCAGGAGTTCAAACGGCTGGAAATCCAGGAAGCCGACACGGGAAGACCGGGGACTTGTAATATGTTGTTAAGAACATCAAATAGGACAACTGTACCAATTTTCAGCTTTACTAATTTTTTTTTCAAGGTTTTGACCGTTTTTAGACTAAAATTCCTGGGCTATAGTCTCACATATGATGAAAATACAGCTTTTATTCCACTCATATAACAACATTCTGTTATGCATTTAATATTTGAGTTTAAATTTCAAAAGGGAAGATGGTACGCTAGCATTAAACAACAAGGAAAATTGTGATATCTTGGCTGCGTATTTTGAGAAGTTGTTAAATTGTCCAAAACCGACAGACAAGTTGAGTTTCAAATTTACAACACAAAATTTTGACTCTACGCCCCCAGATGTAAATGAAGTTAAATGTATTATCAACTCACTTAAAAACAATAAAGCCTCAGGCAAGGATGGAATAATTGCAGAAATGTGGAAGCTTGTAGATGATGAATTTTTAATAGCGACGACAAATCTATTCCAGAAAATTTGGATTGAGGAAGCAATTCCAGAAGACTGGTTAATCGCCTTAATTCATCCACTACATAAAAAAGGCTCAAAAATTGATGTCAATAGTTATAGGGGGATCTCATTGTTGTCTGTCACATATAAAATATTTGCCAAATTACTTTTAAACAGACTTGAACCACAGATCGAACCACAGCTTGGCGAGTTCCAAGGAGGTTTCAGAAGGAATAGATCGTGTGCAGAACAAATTCTTAGTTTAAAATTGATATTAAAATATTACAACAACAGGCCAAAGAATATCTTTATCTCATTCGTTGATTTTCAGAAAGCGTATGATTCAGTGGATAGGGATACTGTTTTTGACACATTGAAGGAATACCAAATTGATCAAAAAACCATAAATTTAATAAAACTTACATTAACTAATACGATTTCCAGAGTCAAATTTTTAAATGAAGTTAGCGAGCCATTCGAGGTAAAAACTGGGCTAAGACAAGGGGACAGTCTATCACCACTGCTTTTCAATTTGGTCTTGGATAAAGTCATGAGGACGTTTTGGGAGAAGAACGATTCAAGTGCTAAAATTGGTACAAAGAATAAGAACCTCAGAGTCAAAGGTTTAGCATTTGCTGACGACGTAGCGTTGTTTGCTGAATCAGAACAAGAAGCTATTAACCAAATTGATCAGTTAAAAGAAACGGCGGAAAAAGCGGGCTTACAGATTTCGTTGGTAAAAACAGAGATGATGACAAGTGATCAGAAATACACTAAGAAAATGATAAAAACAAATTATGGGAGCACCAGGGTCACTGACCGATTTAAATATCTTGGAGAAATAATTAGTAGCAATGGGACGGATAAATTGGCAATCGAGAACAAAAAAGGGAAATTGGAAAGATTAAATTTTTGTACAAAAAATATATACAATAAAAAGAACCTGTCTATCAATGCAAAATTACGACATTTTAATACTGTTGTTAGACCAGTCATCTTGTACGGCATGGAAACTACAAATATAACCGGAATGGAGAATTTGCTCAAGATAGAAAGAAGAATTTTAAGAAGGATTTATGGTCCTAGGAAAACACAGGAAGGTTATAGACTGAGATCGAATGCAGAAATTTATAGTAAAATTGACAACCTTGAAGTGATGATCAGAAAACGGCGACTTCAGTTCTACGGACATATGGTCCGCATGGATTGCTCAAGGTTAAACAAACAAATTTTTGATAAAATCTGGAACTATAAAGGACAAGGAGGCTATGTAAAACAAATGAAAGAAGAACTTCAAAAATTCAAAATTACTGAAGAAGATTGTCTAAATCGAATAGAGTACAGAAAAAAAATTTTTGGTCTCAAAATTCTTGTCGGGGAGAAGAAAAATCTCAACAGAGGAGAATGGACTGCTGAAAGAAGAGCTGCACAGTCGACCAGGATGAAAGACTTCTGGAAGAGAAAGAAGGAAACTAGACCTATAAAGAAGTGATATTTGCGTGGTCCTTGTTGGCCTGTCCGCGGTGTATATATATTTGACTACTCACCCACAGCTTGACAATAATGCCGCTTACTTAAATGTCATTTGTCGTCTTTGCCCTACCCCATGTGATATTCACGGTAACTAGAAGAGACGGTAGGTGTCACGAGCGAGATGTGCAGTAGTTTGCCGCGTAGATGACGTCATTGGGCTCCAACGCCGGGTCTCGTACGTACTGTTTCCCACGGTAACCAGTCAAGGGTAGTGAAGTTCGGTGTATTACTATAGGTCTGTAGGTCAGGTGAATGTTTATTTTCATGTTATCAGAATGTTTTACAACCTGTGAACTCGTGCGTGAGTGAAGTGTATTCTTGTGTTTAGGCCTAGCTTCTGTGAGTGGTGTTTAAAGGTGCTAGAATGCCGGGCTGTGCAGTAGCAGGCTGTACAAATCATCCCCGGGACGCAAACAAATGTAAGTTGTCACTTAACAGATTCCCAAAAGATCCGTCTCTGCACAAACAATGGGTACATTTTTGTAAAAGGAAAGATGTGTTTAACTCGAATACAGCTCGCATTTGTTCGGAACATTTTCTGCCTACCGTAGTGATTTTGAAAGAGATTTACAATCTGAACTATTAGGTCTTCTCCCTAAGAGATTGCTAAAAACAGGGTCAATTCCTTCCCAAAAAATTCCCACCATTCCTGCTTCAACAGAAAATTGCGAGAGAAATACGCGAGCCGAGAGGCGTGATTGTAGGAAAGATTTACAGTCCCTAATAAAGAACTCGGTAGAAGAATCAAGTCAACATCTTGAGCTTACTCAGGGAGGTCAGATTAATGATGAGTTTCGCCAAATTGAAGACAACTTGCACTTGATTTGTGAACTACGTAGTGTTTTGGCCGAAAATGAAAAATTAAAAGAAAGGATTAAATTACTTTCTGAGGATCTGAAGATATCCCAAGAAAAAATAAGAAAATTGGAGCAAAATTTTAAAAACTATGATGAAATATTTTCTACTTGTCAGAAGCAATATTTATTGAAAAGAAAGTGTACAAACTGGTCTGCAGAAGATGTGGCGAAAGCTGTTACAATACGGTGTATCTCCAAGAAAGCTTTATCATATGTTAGGGAAACTCTAAAATACCCCCTCCCAAGTGAAACAACAATAGCACGACGGCTGTCACAATTTTTTACTCCTCCTGGGTTTCTGGATGTCACTTTTAACCTACTTAATGGCCAAGCAATTATTATGAGTGATAACTTTCAAAAGGATGTAGTGATGAGCTTTGACGAAATGAAAGTTAAATCTGATATTTGCTATGACAGTGTCGAAGAAGTGTTTAGAGGGCCACGTGTAAATGTACAAGTTATTATGTTAAGAAGCTTAACTGGTAAATGGAAACAGCCGATTTATTATCAATTTGACCAAGCGGTCAGTACTGATTTATTTTATGAGACAGTTAGACTTGTTGAGGAAACGACTTTTCGCTTAAGAGCTTTCGTTAGTGATATGGGTGGTTCCAACCGAAAATTATATATAGACCTTGGAATAAGTCCAGAGAAATCCTTTATAACTCACCCATGTGCTGATGACTGTGGAATTTGGGCATTTTGTGACGTTCCTCATATCCTTAAGTTAATAATAAACCATCTGTTAGACCATGGATACAGGCTTACGTCCGGTGAGACAGTTACCAAAGACATCTTCTTTGAGTTAGTGCAATACCAAAATAGTGGGGACTTAAAATTTACTCACAAAATAACTAAAAACCATTTGCTAGTTACTGCTAGTGAACGAAAACATGTAAGGAAAGCTGCTGAACTTCTCTCTGGCACTGTGGCTAAGGCTATATCATATATTTTCCCTGGGAATGAACATGTCGTTGAATTTGTTGAAACTGTTAATGATGGATGTGATATTTTGGATAACAGAATCCCACATCATCTACAAACATGCTCAACAGTGCTTATGGGACAAATTTAGAGGAACAGGATGTCAAACTGAATAAGATGTTCGAGCTGTTCTTATCAGTAAGAGTTATTGGGAAGTGTGGCTTGCTGCCTTTCCAAAGAGGTTGCATGATTTCAATCGCAGTTTGCAGGGGTTATTCCGTAACCTGAAATCTGAAGGATATAAATATTTGCTAGCATCAAAATGTAATCAAGATGTTTTAGAATAATATTTCTCTGCTCTCAGAGGATTAGGGCGGTTTTACGATCATCCTCTTCCCACAACAGTAACACAGATAATTTAATCCCTGTTATTTAGCAAAAGTGCACACGATATATTAAAACCTGGAAACTGTCCCAGGGAAGAGAGTGAAACATTGACTATAGAAGTTCTCGGCCAAGTAGACTGTGCTATTCCTAATGACTCTGCAGAGCCACTTGAAACTAACTTGGAAATTTATGACCCCGAGTATGAAAATTTTAACTCTATAGTAGATTCATTAATAGAGCAGTTTACTGACCAGGAAAATCTCGAACAGAGTTTCCATAATGATGACAAGGACTTGTTGAAAATCTTGGCCGGGTATATGCATATCGAGTTGCAAAATGGGGAATCGTCTCTGCCTTTAACTACCGTGGAAAAACTGGAATGTGCATTAGTGTTAGGAATTCAGACTGAATCTCGGCTTTGTCTAGGGGAGGCCTAATGAACCCATCTCCCGAGTGGTTCAATATCGTTGGTGAATTAGAAAAAGAATTTCAAAGGTTTCACGGAAATGATCTAAAGAAGTGTCCAACAGTGATGAAGGTACTAGTGGATAAATATAGTGAGGTCGATGAGTTTGCAGTTGCATGTTTTGTGAGAACGCGTTCATTTATTAGAATGAAAGAACTGAATAAGAAGAGAGTTCCTAAGAGGTTGAGTCGGACCACGGGTGCGGTTGCTGACGCTACACGAAAGAACTTAAAGAAGATGAGCAAAATTACTTCCTGGAAGGTAGGTTTCATTCGGCAATTTTTAACACAATTTGACCGGGTGTATCTTACTTGAATTATGTGTTCTTATTTAGACCAAGTCGGTTAAAACTATTTCGTAATTGTTAGGGCCTGATTTATCTTAAATGTAATATCATCATTATCCCGTCCTCTTTCTTGCTTCAATAAAAATTAATTCTGCAAGGACCGCTCCACGAATTGCTTTTAACACACAGCAACTTTGCTTCTTGAGCCCAATGACGTCACGCGTTCTCGGCAAGCTACGCGTGACACCTACCGTCTCTTCTAGTTACCGTGTGTGATATTCAACCTTGAACATGAAGCTTCATAAACTGCTCAATGACAAATGGAAGTCGGTGAAACATTTGCCACTGTGCTCGTCAAACCAGTGCCTGCTAAATGCACTGCCTACTGTATTGCCATAACATTCTCGCGCTACAGAGCACACACTGCCTTGTTTCCAATACACACATTTTCAATTGTACATCCAGCTGGCAGTGCGTCTTCACTTCCGTCCGATCCACTTCAGTACGATCCACTTCCGCCCGATTCACTTCCGTCCCATTTTTCTGGCAGTGCGTCTTCACTTCCGTCCGATCCACTTCCGTTCGATCCACTTCCGCCCGATTCACTTCCGTCCCCAATTTTCAAAATCACTCCCACAAAACTATCCAGCAACCGAGCGGAAAGATGTTACACATCAATAAAATGGTCTATAAAGTGAATGTTTAAGTGTATGATAATGCTAGTTTACAAGACGGTCCTGTGTTTCGTTAATATCAATTTTAGCGCCAATGGTACTGCGATTAGAAACACATTATCGAGACTCGAGAGCACATTTTATTCATTATACATTTATTTTGAACAAAATAAATTTTTACGTGGGATATTTTCTGGTGAAAAGGGACATTCTGAGTGGGAAGTTGGGTTTTGAGGTTTGAGAGGTTGGCAACTCTGCTAGGGATGGGTTGCGAACGGATTCGCGAAGAGTGGAGATGGCATCAAGTAGGCGGAAGGGGGCAGGGGGCAGTGCTTACTATCTCTCTGTCTTTGTCACACTGGAGTTATCTTGTCGAAATAAAAGCGCCTCCTGCGACGAAATTCTGCATCAAGAATAGAAGGATACATTCGCGCATGCGCTCAAAATCCAACCTGTAGGACATGAATTACATGATTTGAAAGTTCAAATTGGATATCGTATCACCTGCAGTAACTTACATTCCAGAAGAAGAAATAGGGAAAAGATGGATTACGGGGAATTAAAAGAAATGCCCTAAACACTCGAAGCATGAGGATTGAGGCACTTGGAAGAAAGTAGAGCCATAAAAGGTACGAAAGGGAATGAGGAGAGGGTTATCCCTAATGTGACTGGAAAAAGAAGAAAAAAGACCCAACTCAAAAATCCTTTGGAATCTCTGAAATACAGTACATTGCTTAGAAAACAAACTTCAGTTACAAATAAATAAATAAATAAATAAATTAATTAATTAAATTTCAGGGGGAAATCTCAGAGCCCTTTAAAAATCGGACAGGAGTCAGACAAGGAGATGGGCTTTAACCGATTCTGTTTAACGTTGTCCTGGAAAAAATAATGAGAACATGGAGGAATGCCATGAGAGAAGAAGGGATAGAAGGAATATGTTTAGGTACAAAGAAGCAGGGTGTGAAGGTTGATTGCTTAGCGTTTGCGGATGACATTGCATTGCTAGCTGAAAATAAAGAAGAAATTAAAATAATGCTTGAAAAATTACACGAAATTGCAGGTAAAACGGGACTCAGGATTTCGTATGAAAAAACAGAATACATGGAATACAAACATGATAACGAAAAGCACTTAGAAACAAAATATGGGAAGATCAAGAGGTCGGATAAGTTTAAATATCTTGGTGAATGGATCCTGCCTAATGGACAGGATAATGCAGCAAACAAAGGGAGGATCAGAAAAATGGAATTAGCTTATAAATTACTACAGAATAGGTACAACAAAAGAACAATATCTTACGGAGCGAAGATAAGACACTATACCACGGTTGTCAAGCCTGAGGGATTTGTATAGTCCAGGATGTTTGATACTGAACAAGAAAGGTGAATTAGAGGAACTGGAGAAGAAAGAAAGAAAAATCTTGAGGAAGATCTTAGGACCCGAAAATAGAAATGATGGTACATGGCGGAAGAGGCGAAACAAAGATCTTTACGGACAAGCAGAAAAAATCACAGATACCATACGGAAGAGATGATTGAAGTTCTATGGACACCTTACGAGAATGAGCGATAGTCGACTAACGAAGAAGATCTTTAATTACATCACCTAGATAAAAGTGACTACAAAATGGGTAGATGAAATTAGAAAGGATATGGAGGAAGTTGAGGTCAGTCCAAATGAGATTTGGAATAGAGAGGTGTTTCGAGGTACGATTGATGCATTCAAAGGGTTCCAGGAAAGGCAAAGGAGAAGAGCCAAGAACATCTGGTCGGAAGAAAGGAAGAGAATCCACAGTGAAAGGATGAAGAGCTTCTGGGAGCAGAAAAAAGGACTAATCAGTAAGTCAATTGTTTCCCGTGGTCCAAAGTAGGCCAAAATCGAACAACTAAATAACTAAATAATACGTTATACCTCAGATTGGACAAAATATCAGTGACCATCCGGAAAAGAAGGGCCATGTTCTTTGGACATATTATTATTATTATTATTTATTTACCATAAATCGTACAAGAAGTATGGAAGGCCTAGTGGAAAAGGGCAGGCCCACATACATATTACATGCTTCACAGGCACAGTTTACATCTATATTTGTTTTAACAATATTTACATGTTTTACAAAGATATTTGCAGTATTTAACTATTTAGAATATTGACATAGTACATTTTACCTGATCACTTACTCTCTCACGCATTTATTTTCATAACTTCAATCACTCCATACATTCATTCATTCCATTCAGACACTCATTCATTCAGCGAGACAAGCAATCACTCATAAATACGTTTATTTATACAATGTACCTTTTTATGTACGGCCTGAATTTCCGAAGAGGCAAGATCTTGGCATCCCCGGGCAGCGCGTTCCATAATCGCGCAGGATGGACCCAGGTAGATTAAAAAAACGGATAATAAAATTCTTTGCGACCAGGAAAACCACAGCTGGCTGGTATCAGGAGGTGAAGAAGGACCTAGAAGAAATAGCAACATCTGAAGCTGAAGTCAGCAACAGGGAAGCACACTAAGCCAAAATTAAGAATTTCATGGGTTTTAAGAGTCATCCTACATCACGGATCCCGGCACCATGGACTGAAGAAAGGAGGGGAATGTAGAGCGATAGAATGGAGGAGTATTGGGCAAAAATAAAGATCCAGAAGCTGAAATAAAATGAACGTGGTCCACAGTCGGCCTAAACGACAGAATAATAATAATAAGAAGAAGAAATAAATACATAAATAAATAAATAAATAAATAAATAAAATAGGAGCCTTGCAGTAGTCGCATATGATGTGTAACGTCATGTGACATGTTTTCCCTTGTTAACAGTGAACTCTGTTGGTCATTGAAATAACTACTTGTAAAACTGCAGTGCCAAATCCAGACCTGTTTTCAGTAAATATGATATAATGAATATTTTGACACCAAACAACAACTTGAAGATGATATATTGTTGGAAGAATATCTTTAATGAGGCCTCCAAACCTTGAAGTAATTTTGTATGCGATACAGATTCCACATAGCCACATGGTCGACAGTACCTCGAGTGCTTACATTAAATAAGAATACAGCAAAAGTATGAAGATTTAATAAATCATAATTGTTTTCAGCAAATATGATGTAATGAATATTTTCACAACAAAGAACGACAATTTGAAGATGATTTATTGTAGGAATATCTTTACTGGGGCCTCCAAACCTTGAAGTAAACCTATGTGATATACATTCCACATAGCCACATGGCCGTCAGTACGTCGTGGTATCAATCTCCGCCACCGCGCGCGCTCATTGTTTCCGGTCCCATCATTTCCGTTTCATTGTTTCCGTCCCATCCATTTCCGTTTCATTTTTCAGAATCGCCCCCTCAAGAAATACACAGATACCGAGCGGAAAGATGTTACACATCAATAAATAAATAAATAAATAAATATATTTCCGTTGACTTTTCAAGAAATGCAAGATTTTTCCTGCACGATGGACACGATTTGGAAGAGTTTGGTACAAAACGCAACTTCTAACTCCCTCTGGTTTAAGAGTTTGAGTTTTGTGAAATATACACTTTAGCGTAAGATGATTAGGCTAGAGGAAACACGCACGTATACGCACGTCATCGTGGGTTATCCAAGGCCGTAGCGACCGGTCCAATAGCTTATTATGAATCTATGCTTCATTTTGTGTTTAAAAGAAGAATTTCCTGATCTCTTTGTTTTGTTCCGTTTTTTTTTTCTCTCTCTCTCTCGTCCAACCAATGTCACGCGCTACAAAAGCGCGCCCTCGCGGTCTCCTCGACTGCAGTTGAAGGTAGCGAGTCTCACGGAACAGATCAGCGTTACCAGGTCGCCATGATTTCCTTGTATTCAACGCTAGTGATCTTGCTGTCCACGCTGTCCCTGTATGAAGCTTCACTTCCTCTACGTAAGTAGTGATAAATCAGTGCTTTCTCTGGGGGAGGGTTGCGCCATACCAACATTTTTTTCCCAGTCTAAAAGAATATAGTGAAAAAAATTACCAATCTCTACTTAGTATAAAACAAAGTCCCCGATTCTTGGATATCACGGGTAATCTCGAAAACCACTGGATGGATTTTGATGCGGTTTTCACCAGTCTGTAAAGGATATCTCGAGGAAGATTTCTGTAGAAAATAATTTATTTATGATGAAAGGAAGCCAAGCAGTAACGATTTCAGTGAAAACGTCGAAAAAAAATACCTGACGTCCGTGCACTTTGTAAGCTTACGCTGGGCAAACCATTAAAAATATCAATACACTATGAGTGTATGAATTGTTCAGCCCACCATACGTGATTTTACGTTTTCATTTCTTCCAACAATCTCCATTCAATTATTGAGGCGACGGTTTACGAGCTAGCTAGGAAAAAAAGCGCTCATCACGTAAATCATTCATAATTGTTCCGGGGCGAATCCGACGCGGGTTGCTAATAAAAAAATAAAGCAATAAATAATAATAATAATAATGTATTATTATTATTTATGTTCGACCCTCACTATTAATGTCAGATAACTGTATCATAATGTTGGTCATTATAACACTGTTTTCCATTATGATACAGTTTCTCCAGCCAATCAGAGCTCGTTCATTGACCAATTAGGTAACGATAACTTCGCGCATGCGCTCAAAATCCAACATGTCGGACATAAACACAACATCGAACTATAATAAATTACCGACATGGAATACCCACCGTCCATATGTTCGCGTAAATAAACTGGCGAATATGAGACAAGAAATAGCACTGTACCTTAAAATCACCAACACTAATTTCTACACAGCGCATTGTCTTCAACTGACACCGGTGACAATATTACTGAGGGACGGCAGATGCAAACATATGGTTTGCATATGGCATTGCAAACACACAGAGCGCATGCGTCGGTCGTTCAAAGCTCTTGAAAGGCAGAGATATAACACCCAACGCTCGCTCTGCGATCACAAAATTCCAGTAGCTGACTCTCAACAGATATTTATGAATATTTATGTTAAAACATATAATAAAGTTATAATTATCGTCGAACATAAACAGTCGTATGCAACTCGCCTATAATGGTAATTAAGACACTCGTATGGAAATTATAAAACTCGCATACGCTCGTTTCATAAAAAATACTCGTGTCTTAATTATAGACATTATAGGCGAGTTGCATAATGTACTATATTATTATTATTAAAATATTTGAAGAGCTCCCTGGAATAATGTTGTAAGCGCCACATAATAAAATGTTGAGAAATGAAGAAATACTCTGGAAACATCAAAGTTGTATATTGTAAAGCAATTATTGCTTTCCTCTTCATAGAGACAATGGCTGTTTGAGATGGCGCTTACTTTACGGTGACCATATTTTTGACAGTCAAAATCGGTACAGCCTTGTTGGGGATGGATTTTTGGAGGATAGAGAGATTATAGTTTGACTCCAACATGTAGAGTTTTTTTAAGTTATGGCCTTTTATAAAATTTAATTTAAAAGTTCCACAAAAACCGATCTACCAAAAATCCAATATAGAGGGATTAATGAATCCAAAGTTTATTTTAGTGTTTTTTTTAATTTATGCAAATATTAATGTTTTCAAACTTAAAAATGGGACACTTTTATTAATATTGAAAATGCCAGGACATGCTCCAGATTGTCCCGTAGCTAACTTAGGTTGTTGTTTGAGTCTTCAGTCTTTTAACTGGTTTGATGCAGCCTCCCTGTCCTGAGCTAATTGTTTCATCTCTACATAGCTATCACACCCTACATCCGAGGTAATCTGTTTAACATATTCTAACCTTGGTCTACCCCTACATTTCTTGTCCTAGACACTTCCTTCAATAACTACGCTTGCTATTCCTGGGTGTCTTAATTGTCCTACCAACCTATCTCTTCTCTTCATTGGCAGTCGCCAGAAACATCTCTCCTTTCCCACTCGTCTTAATACCTCTTCATTTGTAACCCTATCTACCTATCTGATCATCATCAATCTCCTGTAACACCACATTTCAGGCGCTTCAATTCTCCTCTTTTCTGCTGCTCCAACAGTCCAAGATTCACTTCCATAGCGCGCCACGCTCCAGACAAAACCTTTTTAAAAATGACTTCCTAATACCTAAATCTATATTCGATGTCAACAGATTCTTTTTCTGTAGAAATGCTTTCCTTGCCTGAGCCAACCTACTTTTTATGTCCTATTTGCTTCGTCCATCACTGGTTATTTTGTTTTTTCACCTGCCAATTTGATGTCCATAGAGGTTTCTGATTTGTTTCGGCTGCATTCCAATATTTTTGCTTTACATCTATTGATTTTCATCATGAATTCTTTCCTTAAGACGGAGTCCATACCATTCAGAAACTCATTCAAAACCTCAGGCGTGTCGGCTAAGATGACGAGGTCATCAGCAAATCTCAGAGTTGAAATTATTTCTCCTTGAATCTTCACTCCAACTTCTTATCTTTCACCAATTTCCAAACTTAGGTTTTGGTGGAAAAATCAATTTCCTCTTTCTATGTTTTGGGTTGTCACCATATTGAAATTTTATTGGAAGTTTTTTTTTGGAACAAAAAAGTTAATTTATTTCCGAAATAAGAGGTTTTGAAGTTTGTCAACTTTGGTAAACATCCATCAAATCTATTTGCAGACATTTCTTTGACAGCCATTTTTTACGACTTTTATTTTCATGCAAATAGCCTAAGGTACATGCAGAAATTTCTGTATAGATCTACTTGAAATTTTCACAGATTATTTTATGCATATGTGCAATAATCTGACGTAGAATAATGGCTGCAGTATTTATACATTGCATCAAAAACAAATCTCTTTTTAACCCACGAGGACTGGAGCATGGGTATTTTTGAACCAAGGAGTAAATGGAAATGAAAATCCACAGCCTGCTTCCAGTCTCCGACCGGGTCAGGAATGGAATGAATGAAGCCCCCATCTAGCGGCGAGGATATGAACTGTGCCGGCTGCCGAGGCCTGGCGCACTCCTCTGGGGGCAATGATTAAATGAATGACAGATGAAATGTAATGATAGGGGAGAGTGTTGCTGGAATGAAATATTTGACAGGGAAAACCGGAGTACTCGGAGAAAAACCTGTCTGCCTCCGTTTTTGTCCAGCACAGATCTCACATGGAGTGACTGGGATTTGAACCACGGACCCAGCGGTGAGAGGCCGGCGTGCTGCCGCGTAAGCCACGGAGGTTCATCCGAGGCCTAAATGAAAAAATTCACAGCCTGCTTCCAGTCTCCGACCGGGTCAGGAATGGAATGAATGAAGCCCCCATCTAGCGGCGAGGATATGAACTGTGCCGGTTGCCGAGGCCTGACACACTCCTCTGGGGCAATGATTAAATGAATGACAGATGAAATGAAATGATAGGGGAGAGTGTTGCTGGAATGAAATTTTGACACGGGAAACCGGAGTACTCGAAGAAAAACCTGTCTGCCTCCGTTTTGTCCAGCACAGATCTCACATGGAGTGACCGGGATTTGAACCACGGACCCAGCGGTGAGAGGCCGGCATGCAGCCGCGTAAGCCACGGAGGTTCATCCGAGGCCTAAATACTGCTCTATATTTTCTTATTTCCTGTCGCTTATAGTACCTTCCTTGCTAGCCTTGAACTTCATCCTGCAAAAGAAACATGTCAATAGCTTTTTTTTTAATCACTGAAGTTATTTCTATATTGTTTACGGTCGGGTCAGATTTACCCATGGCGCCAGTCCTCGCGTGACAAATTTCGGCTTACGTTAGTCGGGGCAATCTTTAAAAAAAATCTTTTTCTTCTTTTTTTCTTAGTCTTTTACCCTCCAGGTTGGTGGAACCCACGGACTCAGCGAGGGAACTCACCACTACCGCCTCTACGGGCAGTGTCCTAGAGCTGGGAACATCTAATCGGAGTGGATACAACTGGTGAGGTGTGATTGGCACCTCGCCCAGACGGCCTCACCTGCAAAGCGAACAGGGGCGTCATGAGGGAAGGTAATGGATGGTCAGGATGGATATGCATGGAAGAGGGAAGGAGGCGGCCGTGGCCTTGAAGAAGGTACCATCCCGGTATTTGCCCGAAGACGAAGTGGGAAACCACGGAAAACCACTTCGAGGATGGCTGAGGTGGGAATCGAACCCCCTCTACTCATTTGGAACACCCGAGGCTGAGTAGACCCCATTCCAGTCCTCATACCACTTTTCAAATTTCGTGGCAGAGCCGGGAATCGAACCCAGGACCTCCGGGGCGGCAGCTAACCATGCTGACCGCTACGCTACGGAGGCGACACTGTAAAAAAAAAAAAATGTGGGGGGAAATCCACCTATTTTGGTGCAGCACAATAATATAGCTCACATTCTTGTTTATCTATGTTTAGGGTTCAGGGACACCTTGGTCATCAGCTCCTTTGTTCAAAGAAATTGAGATTTCTGCTTTGCCGCCATTATCAAGGTCAATGATACTCTTACGAAAATTGTTGTCAGTTTTCTGCATTTTAAATTTGAAAAATATAAATAAACCTCTTTTTATATTGGCAATAGTTCACATGATGTCACCAGGTGTAAAATTACTACACTAAAATACGTACGACTACGGCAAAAAGGGAGTAACACACTATGGGTCAAAATGACCCGGCGCCAGTCCTCGTGTTATATTTTTTCACGTCCGTTCTCAAGAGTTAAACTTATCGAAGAAAAATTTACAAACGACCTTTCGAAGAACGAGAACCATGATTCTAAGTTGGATTGCTAGCCATGATATCTTCAAGTGTACTTACTTTCAAATCTTTAATAGTAAGGTCATGAATGTACCTTCTGTTTAATATTTTGTTTTAACAATTATTGATTTGTAATGTTGGTAACATTGACTCTACTTAGTATTCAATTCTTGGATGTCACGGGTAAACTCGAGAACCACTGGATGGATGTTGATGGGGTTTTCACCATTCTGTAAAGGATATATCGAGGAAGGTTTTTGTAGAAAATTATTTATTTATGATCAACGGAAGCCAAACAGTAACGATTTCTTTGAATAAGTCGAAAAAAACTGGCGTCCGTGCGCTTTTTAAGCTTACGCTGGGCAAACTGTTAATAATATCAATATAATATGAGTGTAAGAATTGTTCAGCATAAAAAGTTAATTAATTCGTTTCTTTTCTTTTTAACAAATTGGCCGAAGAAAGCCGTAGACTACATAATATGGCCGGAAGTAGTACATTTCGTTAATTAATGTATTAATGTATTTCCTCATGAGAGATGAAATGAATGAAGATGAACTGGGCAAGGATGTGGAAGGATACGGCCGTGGCCAGTCAGAAGGTACCGTCCAAGCATTTACCTGGAGTTGAAAATTGAAACCACTGAAAACCATTTCAAGGACGGCCGACGGTGAGGCTCAAACCCACGTCTACTGAGTCCACAGAGAGTTTGGTCCCATGGCCTACTGCTGCGTTTAAGAGAGCGTAGCTACTGCTGTCGGTCACTACGTAATAATAATAATAATTTATTATTTATTTATCGTTTGGCAATATAATCAATACAAGATTTCAGAGTACAAAGAAAATCACTTTACAATCTACTGTACATTATTTTTACTATTTACACTATTTACAGTCTCAGGTTTAATGAGTCTATCTATTGGACCTCGTCAGGTGTCGCCAACAGGAAGCCGATCCAGCCCCTCCATATGCCCAAAGAGGACAGTCAGTTGTAATGTGTTTGATTAGGAGCACCACAATCACACTGAGGAGACGAAATTTTTCCCCATTTGAACAAAGTTCCATTGCATACTCCGTGATTTGTCCGAATCCAATTTGAGAGTTGCCCGAGCTGAACTCAGGACAAGCTTTTAGTGTCCATTCACTAATCCACTGCATGCTGGAATCAAAATGGTTTCTTACAAGCCTCTGGGCATGAAAAATGCGTGGCTTCCTGGATTTGAGCCTGTTCATTTGAAGAGAGGGGATGTCTTCATGAATAGGTAGTGTAGGGTGATCCATAATCTTGTAGTACTCCCGTATAAAGGCAACTTCTCTACGAAGGTGGGGTGGAAGAATATTGCTGAGGGCTGGAATCCAATATGCTGGTGTAGTTCTTATACAACCAGTGATTAGTCTCATGGTGTTGTTCAACTGGTTGTCAACGAGTTTGACATGTGGGCTATTGAGCCAAACTGGGGCGCAGTATTCAGCCACAGAGAAGGCTAGACCTAAGGCAGAGCGTCTTGTAGTAGTGGCAGAAGCTCCCCAAGATGTTCCACATAATATTATTAATAAATTAGAAGTAGTAAAATGAAGAATTATACGCAAAATACTCGGTCCTTTAAAAACTTCAGAATTCTGGAAATTAAGAAGTAATGATGAAATATATCGAAAAATAGAAAACATATCGGAAACATAAGGAAAGGGAGATTGCTCTTTTTTAGACATTTGTACAGGATGGACGACAGTAGGTTAACCAAGCAGATCTTCACATTCCTGTAGAACAAGATGTCAACAACAACCTAGGTACAAGAAATCAAAAATGATTTGGAAAGCAACAATATAAGAGAAGATGTTACACCACAGACAGATATTTTTAGGCAAAAAGTGCTAAAACAGGAAGGATTCCAAGGGTGGAAGGGAAAGAAATCTGGATCGAAATGGTCCGAGGAAAGGAAGAGGAAACGATGGTTGGTTTCTCAGTTTAGGGGCTGCGCCATGTAGCCCCGTGTACTTTGGGTGTGTATATAATCTGTCTGATAACCGGTGTTAATTGTGATGGCTGTATTAGTGTGTGTTATCTATTTTTTAATTTATTCAAGTAGTTCGAATTTTTGCTAGCAAACGCCACCGTCAACGACCAACTAGTACTGCACTTCGTTACTAGACGCCACTGCAGTCAGCTCCTGGCAACGAACGTTGGAACCTAAGAGCATTACTCAAAGATAACCTATAATTTAGCTTCACACAGGTGTAATTAGTGGAAGGTTCTTTATCATGCCATAAATCTATGACATGGGACCGCCAGCTTTACTTCCCCTCCGATGGAAGACATACTGAGGGATTTTTAACGCTCTTAAAAATCGACGACTTTGGCGGGGTTTGAACCCGCGACCTTGGGCATAGAAGCTCAGCATGCTACCGACCACGCCACCGAAGCCACCAGAGAGGAAACATAGTGAGATGATGAAGGAACACTGGAGGAAGAAGAAGGAACAGCAAAGCACAAAGCATTGAAATTGGCTCGTGGTCCCTAGACGACCAAAACGAAAATAATAATAATAATAATAAAGTATGTATTGCAGCCAGTCGCCTCCGTAGCGTAGCAGTCAGCATGGTTAGCTGCCGCCCCGGAGGTCCTGGGTTCGATTCCCGGCTCTGCCACGAAATTTGAAAAGTGGTACGAGGACTGGAACGGGGTCTACTCAGCCTCGGGTGGCCCAAATGAGTAGAGAGGGTTCGATTCCCCCTCAGCATCCTCGTCTTCGGGCAAATGCCGGGATGATACCTTCTTCAAGGCCACAGCCGCCTCCTTCCCTCTTCCTTGCCTATCCATCCTCACCATCCCTTACCTTCCCTCATGAGGCCCCTGTTCGCTTTGCAGGTGAGGCCGCCTGGGCGAGGTGCCAATCCCACCTCACCAGTTGTATCCCTTCCGATTCGATGTTCCCAGCTCTAGGACACTGCCCGTAGAGGCGGTAGTGGTGAGTTCCCTCGCTGAATCCGTGGGTTCCACCAACCTGGAGGGTAAACGACTAAAAATAATAATAATAATAATTGTATTGCAGCCAATGGCCATAGAATAAAATCACATACAATGGGTAAGTCTGAGAAGGTGAGTCCATAGAAAGTGTTCTCCTAGTCACAGACTGAAGCAGTACAGTGCCGCACTCTTCACTGCACTTTGTTCAATAACTAATTTATACAGTTCACACGCCTGCCACGGTGCGTGAGTGGTTATCGTGTCGGTCTACTAACCCCAAACTTGCAGGTTCGCTCCTGGCCGTAGTAAGTGATTTTTTTTTGAAAGGTGGCAAAAATTACGACACGCATGTCATACTATGTTGGCATGTCAAAGAATCCATTTGAATTCAGTAGGCCGTATTCATAATGGCAAAATTAATCTCGGGAGTTTCCGCCAACACAAAGTTCCTCATTTCTCTACTAGAAAGCACTATAGTGTTCAAGGAGCTTAGATATCTAACCCCTTTGACATTCATAGTGCTTCAAGGAATAGCGAAATTTGACCTGCAAGCTACCCTCTGGGTGCCAGATAACAAAGCTTGCACCCGGCACCCGAGGCCATACTTTATTATTATTATTATTATTATTACAGTTCACATCTATCCAGCCAGAGATACTGGTCTCTTTTCGCACTTCATTGCGTGGTGATCATATTTTTGACAGTCAAAATTGGGACAGCCCGCACCCTCCGCGTGGCAGCCGTTCTTTACTACTGCTACCTCCGACATGCTGTTAGTAATTAGTGAGTGAAACAGAATGATTTAATACGTGTTCGGGTAAATAGCAGATGCCGCTGTAGTCGAATGTAGGAACCGCCATTTTGTATTGTTTCCGATCTTTCCTTTATATAGTCGTTGATCCAAAACACCGTAGTGCGTAATTGCTAACAGCTAGTTAATAAAATAATATCAACTTGACCTTTGGGACACAGCCTCACTAGATGAGTTATATAAATATAACAAGAATACCCTTTTAAAACTATTAAACAAAATTAAACTCCAACCCTAGCGATCGTAGACTGTAGATCACAGTGGGAGGATCGAAACGCGCAATCCTAAATTCCCCCTTTATAAGTGAATAATTTTAATACATTTTGTGTGTTACCTCTACGTAGAAAAATCTATGTTACGTGATAGTTTCTGTGTGTGTCATTTTTGCGTTCATATACCATTCATCCGATTGCGATGAAACTTGGCTGAGTTGCTGTGTACACTCCAGGGAAGGTTTCTCACCCAGTAAATTTATTTTACAACAAGTAACACACGTGTAGTTACAACAAATGAGTGACGGCGCGCGAATCGTTTCAACAAAGTCCCGTATACGTTCATATACCATTCCTCCGATTGCGATGAAACTTGGCTGAGTTGTTGTGTACATACCAGGGAAGGTTTCTGACTTAGTAAATTTATTTTACAACTGGTCGAGCACGAGTAGCTTCAACAATGTGTGACGCGCGCGAATCGTTTCAGCAAAATCCCGTATGCGTTCATATACCATTCAACCGATTGCCATGAAACTTTGGTGAGTTGTTGTGCACGCTCCCAGGAATGTTTATGAATTAGTAAATCCATTTTACAATAGTTTAGAGGCAGTTCACGGAAGAAGAAAAAACCATTGTGTATCCAAAAGCACTTCAACATACAAAATTACAACGCCAACAGTTTCTTTGATTGGCATTGCAACGTATGTCGGGTACAGCTTGTAGGCTATATAATTGTTACCTCGCCTAATCTAATTGGGCAAAAGCGTGTTTATTGACTTTTTTTTTGTCGTGTGGCCTCCTAAGAGTCCGAGTGCAGGTCTTTCTAGTCGACGCCCGTGGGCGACCTGCGCGTCGGGACGAGAGATGGAATGGATTAAGATGGATGCAACTGGGCAAGGATGTGGAAGGAAGTGGCCGTGGCCTTTCAGAAGGTACTGTCCCAGCATTTGCCTGGTGTTGAAAATGGCAAACCACGGAAAACCGTTTCAAGGACAGCCGACGGTGGGGTTCGAACCCACGCGTCTACCGAGTCAGCAGAGAGCTTGGCCCCATGACCTAACACTGCGCTTTAGGCAGCGTAGCCACTACTGTCGGTGTTTATTGACTGAAAAAGTATGTATACGTTGATAGTTCGTACAGGGGCAACACTTAAAAACATCACTAGCACGACTAGGACGCGATGTAGCTCAGTTACAAGGCCAGCGACTCAGGCCAGCCGGTATAACAAGTTGGATGATCATTCATGCCTGTCTCAAGTCGAGTTAGCTCACCGAAGGGCAGTTTCTTGATGGCACGGAACAGGTTCTTGTAATTGGGATGACCGCCAACACATTTTAGTCTCTATCGTCTTCTCGTCAGTGCAGTGACCGGCCCGTTATTAGACACGCCCAAGCTAAGTGCTCTGGTTTTTGCGAGTCAGTGATTACTGTGAAGCACGAATTGCGTTGATAATTACTGCCCTCTCTCAAGGTCATCTCAACCACACGCAAACCTTTTACTGTAGCTATTATTATTATTGATATTCAGTCCGAAGGCAGGTCTGTGCCTCCGAAGAGGCTATCATCAGCCAGAGTTTACGTGCGGTAGGGTGGCCAGGGTCTTCCTGCTCCTCCTTTCGTTACCAACAGCGCGTGGTCCAACTGAACCGGGATTCCATCCAAGGTCCAACCACGCCCAATGCTGCTTAACTGCAGAGTTCTCATGGAATCCGGTATTTCAACATGGCCATGCTGTTGGCATTCTGTAGTTACGAGGTTATTTTTCAACTTCCGATGGTGCATGCAAATGACACGACTAAATAAGCAAGTCGTTCCGTGAAGAACTATACAGCCTATTTTCATATATCCTACTTATGTTAATTGCCGCTATCAACATACAAAATTTCAGTTTGATTGCTGAATAATTCGATTGGTCGCCATGTTGGATTTTTATATATAGGCCTTAGAGTTATGTACTATTACAGGAAGATTATTGTGTACGTGTAGTATTCAAAATTCAATTGCATGATTAGGACACAAGAAGTAACAGCAAGTAGTTCCGTGAAGAACTAAAGCCTATTTTCATGTATATCCTACTCATGTTAATTGCCTCCATCAACTTACAAAATTTAAGTTTGATTGTTGTGATAGATTCGTAGATATTGAGAACCTTCTAAATATTTCAGAAGGTCGCCAGGTTGGATTTTTATTTATGTACTATTACATGAAGATTATTGTGTACGTGTGGCATTCAAACTTCAATTGCATGATTAGGACACAAGAAGTAATAAAAACGAGATTTTAAAATTTTGCACAGCTGCCATATTGTGGCTATGAAAACAAATGAAATAAATTATATGCCAATGGATTAACATGTGTATAAGCATTTAACGTGCACAGTTTCACTGCACTCGGATGGTTAAATCGCGAGGAACGTCCATTTAAATATTTATACTTCGCGTCGCTGCCATGTTGGATTTGTGCTCATCAGGTTATTGAATGTCCTATAGGTGAACTTATAGTCATAGCCTCTATGAACATAAAAAAAATCAGTTTGATTGCTGTGAAAGGTTCGTAGATATTGAGAACCCACAAAATATTTCGGATGCTCGCCATTTTGGATTGTTATATGTATAGGCCATAGAGTTATGTACCATTAATGGAAAATGATTGCGTAGCTTCAATATTCAAACTTTCACTTTGATCGCATCATTGCGACAGAAGAAATAAAAAACTTAATTTTAAAATTTCGCACAACCACCATCTTGAGGTCATACAAACAATTGAACTAAATTAGATTCCAGTGAATTACAATATGTATAAGCATTTACTGTACCACATTTCCCTGCGCTCAGATGATTAAATCACGAGAAAAGTCTATTAAAATGCTTCAACTTCGCTTGGCCGCCATGTTCATTTTGTACTTTACAGGTTTTTGAAAGTTACATAGATAAACTTGTAGCAGCACCTTTTATCACCGTACAAAATTTCAGGGTAGTATCTGTAATAGTTTCGGCGATATAGAATGCCAGTGAAGTATTTCGCACAGCCACCATTTTGAGGTTATGTTAACAATTGAACTAAATTAGGCACCAGTGCATTACAATGTGTATACCCATTTGCTGTACCAAGGTTAATTACGTTTGTATGGTTAAATCGCGAGAAAAGTCTATTTAAAAGTCTCAAATTTGCTTGGCCGCCATGTTGGTTTTGTAGTTAACAGATTTTTAAAAGTGTCATAGATGAACTTCTAGTAGTGCCCTTTATAACCGTACAAAATTTCAGAGCGATATCGGTAATAGTTTCGGAGATCCTGGATGCTGGTGAAATATTTCTCACAGCCGCCATGTTGGATTGGTGCGACACAATAACATTTGAAGGGCACGGCCTGGGTCGGCCATAATGGTGCTATGATCTTACCGAGTTTAATTGAAATCGCTCCAGCCGTTTAGAAGTTATTAAGGGGACACACACACACACACACGGACAAAAGGTGATTTCATAATGCCATTTTTTTTCATAAAATGAAAATAGGCTAAAAACGAGATTTTAAAATATCGCACAGCTGCCATCCTGTGGTTATGAAAACAATGGAAGTAAATTAGATGCCAGTGGAATACAATTTGTATAAGCATTTACCGTACCACGTTTCACTGCGCTCAGATGGTTAAATCGCGAGAAAGGTCAATTTAAAAGTTTCAACTTCGCTTGGCCGCCATGTTCGTTTTGTAGTTAACAGATTTTTCAAAGTCACATAGGTGAACATCTAGTAGCGCCCTTTATCACCGTACAAAATGTCAGGGTGATATCAGTAATAATTTCGGAGTTATAGAATTCCCGTGAAATATTTCGCACAGCCGCCATGTTGGATTGGTGTGACGTAATACATTTTGAAGGACACGTCGGGGTCAGACAATATAGTGCTATGACCATTCCTAGTTTCATTGAAATCGCTCCAGCCGTTTAGATTTTATTAGGGGTGGCAGAGACACACACGGACAAAAGGTGATCACATAAGCCTATTTTTAGCCTACTTTCCATTTTTGCAAAAAATGAAAGTAGATTTATGAGATCAACACAGGGTGAAAAATTGTGTGTGTGTGTGTGAGTCGGTGTGTGAGTGTGTGTACCCTGAATGTCTGTCCCCTCGTATCAATTCGAACACGGTAAAACCGAATTGAACGAAATTTGGTACAGAGGTAGCTCTAGCTAAGGGCACCTCAGTGTCATGTTTTATATCGCCGCCATCTTGACGGAAATGTAATGGCGGCCACCCAAATGTTCTAAGCTTAATTCTAATTACGACTTACCTAATCATCCGATCTCTACCAAAATTTGCAACAACATATATTTATATGGCGAGCGTCTTATGACTAAACTACAAGAACATCAGCTCAATAGTTTACAAATTGCGGCCGTATATGTGTGCAAATTGATTCCCCGTATCAATTCAAACACGGTGAAACCGAATTGTACGAAATTTGGTTCAGAGGTAGCACTAGAAAGGGCACCTCAGTATCTAGTTTTAAATCACCGCCATCTTGACGAAAACGTAATGGCCTCCACCCAAATGTTAAAAGCTTAAATCAAATTTCGACCAACCTAATCATCTGATCTCTACCAATATTTGCAACATTATTCCTGTATGTATGAAGAATCTTTTGACCAAACTACAAGGTCATCTGACCAATAGTTTGCAGATGGCGGCCATGTATGTGTACAAATCGATTCCCCCTATCAATTCAAACACGGTAAAGCCGAATTGAACGAAATTTTGTACAGAGGTAGCACTAGCAAAGGGCACCTCAGTGTAATGTTTTATATCGCAGCCATTTTGACGCAAACGTAATGGTGGCCACCCAAATCTTAAAAGCTTAAATCAAATTACGACCAACCTAATCATTTGATCTCTACTAAATTTTGCAACAACATACCTTTTTGTGGGAAGCATGTTTTGACTGAACTACAAGGTCTTCAGCCCAATAGTTTGCAGATAGCGGCCATGTATGTGTGCAAAGCGATTCCCCATATCAATTCAAATACGGTGAAACCGAATTGAATGTTTATTTTTACAGAGGTAGCACTTGCAAAGGGCACCTCATATTCATGTTTAATATCCGTATAGCACGTTGTATTTCAACAGGCTACTACAACCAACATTCAATTATACTCCTTGAAAAGGAGAAAGAGTTATAACAATACCCATGCTTTTAGGAGGAAGTAGGCTATATGTTATTTACTGAACATCTTGTTTATAAATGAAAATAGTCAGTGTGTGTATTTGTAAATTGGGGATATGATTGGGACGGAGTTGGCCATGCCTTTAAATTTGGAACCTTCCCGGCAAAGAATGCCATTGAAGTCAGCTATGGAACATTTTGGGGTTAAAATAGTACCCTCAATCAGATATGGGCTAGAGGTCATTTGGGAATACCTATCATGCAAGCAATGACAAGAACTCCAAAACCTGAAACCAAGGTATCTGAAGTGGGTGCTGGGAGGTTTCAAAATTCTCCCTCTCACGATACGTGTACAGTATGTACATGGTGATTATCTATGTGTGGCCCCATAAACACGGCAAGCTAAGCCGGCTGTCACTGGCGCAGATCGCGGGCACACGTATCCGCTACAACCGGTGGTGGCGCGCTCCGCTGACTCATATCGTTAGTTCACACGTGTTTTGTCATTCATATGGACGTGTATCTGCAAAGCTTAGACGTTAGTGTTGCACGTTCAGTGAGTATTGTGATTACTGTGATTGTTGGTCATGCCTAGACACAAATTCACATTGTGTATATCCGTAATTCGTATATGAAAAGCAAAAAATCTTGTTTTGAAACGAGACGAAAAATTCGAATGAAGTTTCCAGGAAGACCTGTGCCTAATGGCAGTACAATTAGGAGGCTCGCTAAACGATTCAAGGAAACAGGCTCCGTAAATAATAAAACGAGTTGACAGACATTGTTTCATCGGAAGATGTCAGGTGTGTGTTACAAGAGAGGGAGTATCTGCGCCAGTCACAGCCGGCTTAGCTTCCCGTGTTTATGGGGGCACACATAGATAATGACCCTGTACTAGCAAGAGAAACGTTTTTGGTAGAATACCACCGATTGCAAATACACTTACCATCCACACCGTCATGTGAAGAACTGCTACGAGAACTCGAAGGAAGAGAGATTCCGTTACAAAAGCCTTCTACATCACAGATGCTATGTTAAACAAGGAATTGATGCGAGCAGAGTACGAGCTAAGACACCTAGTGACGAGTTTTGTGGTTCATGGGTTACTTCATCGCATCTACACCTGGAAGTCTTTCCATCAGGCCTGCAACCAATTTATTAATCGAGTTGACATGGGCTATATTTATTTTGCTGACATAATGTCCACACACAAACATAAACTTTCACTTCACACATCCTATTCTGGTTAGTTCGTTCCTCAGTTAAGGGGCTGCGACAACGCGGTCATGTAGTCCCGTATTTTTTGGGTGTGTGTAGAATCCGTCTGATAACCGGTGTTAATTGTGATGACTGTATTAGTGTGTGTTATCTGATTTTCATTCATGTAAGGACTCCAGGCGATACTTTCAAGTACCGTAGTTCCTACTTTCGCTACCAAATGCTAACGTCCACGACACCTAGTTGTGAACTTGGCTACTACTAGATGCCATCGCAACCAGCGCCTGGTGACGAACGTTGGAACTTGAGAGCATTAATCAAACCTAACCTACAAATTTAGCTTCACACAAGTTTAGTTAGTGGAAGGTTCTTTTACATGCCATAAATCAATGACCGGGTCAGAACCCGCGCGACCTTGGGCATAGATGCTCAGCATGCTACCAAATACGCCACCGAAGCCGCCCACAGCCTAATTCTGCAGAAATGAATTTCACCATCACTTGAAAAATATCCTCTCTGAATCCCGAAATTGGATTGGGAAGGAGGCGGCCATTAGGAACCATCCCAGCATTTGCCAGGAGTAGAAGTGCGGAAACCACGGAAAACTACTTCCAGAATGGCTGAGGTGGGAATCGAACCTTCCTCTTCTCAGTTTACCTCACAAGGCTGAGTGAACCCTGTTTTAGCCCTCAGACCAGAATTGAAATTTGACTAGTTGCATGGCTCAGCGGTAACGTTCTCGCTTGCTGGCGCAGTCAGCTGGCATTTGAGGGTGCCATATCAGTAGATTTACTGGTACGTTAAACATCCCCTTAGGGGCAAAACTCCGGCACCCCGGCCGGCGTCTCTAAAGGCCGGAGTAGTTAAGAGGGACGTACAACCAATAACATTATAATTACTGTAGAATTGAAATTTCTTGGCAGAGTCCCGTGGCTCATAATCACGGTCACGCGTCGGTCTACTAACCCCAAGATTGCATGTTCGCTCCTGGCCGTGGTAAGTGATTTTTGAAAGGCGGCAAAAAATACGACACGCATGTCATACGATGTTGGCATGTCTAAGAACCCATTTGAATTCAGTAGGTCGTGTTCATAATGGCAAAATTAATCTTGTGAGTTTCCACCAACACAAAGTTCCTAATTTCTCTACTAGAAAGCGCTATAGTGTTCAAGGAGCTTAGATATCTAACCTACTTGACTTTCATAGTGATTCAAGGGACAACGAAATTCGATATGCAAGCTACCCTCTGGCACCCGAGGCCATACAATATTATTATTATTATTACAATCTTCCTTCCTTTCTTCTTGGCAGAGCCGGGAATCGAACCGGGACTTCCGGGGCTACAGTCAAGAACGCTAGCCGCCACACCAAGAGGTGGACCTTTCAAACAAGACAAGAGAGCGTTGATTTAGGCTAATATAACAATTCACTCACGAGATCTAACTACAGTTAAGAGCTTCAAGTAGCCTCAGGGACAGATGATCTCACTGTTCCGCCTCTTAGAGCAACAATAACTAACTAACAAGTAGATTCACAATCAAACAGCAACATTATTCTTGAGCACGGACTCCTTGAGTGGCTGTGTTCTGTGTTTAGGGCATGTAAAAGATCCTTCCACAGACTAAACTTGTGTGAAGCTAAATTATTAGGTTAGATTTCGTCGGAACGCTCTATCAAAGTTCTATCGTTCACCACTAGGTATCATTGATATCTGATAGCTAAAGTTGGAACTACTTGAAATTGAACGGAACTTGTAACTCACCCTAAGGGTGTCCGCTGGAAGCAGCCACAGATTCAGGCGAACCGAACATGTCCTCGGACACTCCCGGCACTATACACCATACGATAAATAAATAAATGTGTTCTGGTGGTTGGTTTTTCAGTTTAGGGGCTGCGACAACGCGGTCATGTAGCCCCGTGTACTTTGGATGTGTGTAGAATCCGGTATTAATTGTGATGCCTGTATTAGTGTGTGGTATCTGTTTTTACAGTAATTCAACTAAGGACTGCAGACATTCAATTTTCCTACTTTTGCTGCCAAACGTCACCGTCAATGACAACTATCTCTAAACTTGTTTACTAGATGCCACCGCAGTTGGCTCCTGGCGACGAACGTTGGAACCTAAGAGCGTTAGTCAAATCTAACCTATAATTTAGCTTCATACAAGTGTAATTAGTGGAAGGTTGTTTTATATGCCATAAATCTACGACATTGGACCGCCGGGTTTACTTCCCCTCCGAAGGAAGGCATACTGAGGGATATTTAACGCTCTTAAAAAACCCGACGACTTTGGCCGGGATTGAACCCACGACCTTGGACATAGAAGCTCAGTATGCTACCAACTACGCAACTGTCTGTGTTCTCTGTATGTCTTTATGGACAGGTTCACCTTCACAGTAACCTCAAGTATAAATAGCCCGGTTCATAGAGGAAAAGTATGTAATATAATTCACGACGCAATTATCGATACGTGCGAGTGTATGCGAACTAAGGTATATTACCCTTGATAGATCACGTGGGCGTTCCTCTGACATCTCTACATAATATAAAACAAAGATCCCGATTCCAGAATGTAATGGGTAATCTGGAGAACCAGAAGATATATTTTGATGCGGTTTTCACCATTCTGTAAAGGATTTCTCGAGGCCAGTTTCTGTAGGAAAACGTTCATTTATGGCCAAAGGAAGCCGAGCAGTAACGATTTCAGTGAATCGAGTCGAAGCAAATCCTGCCGTCCGTGAGCCTTTTAAGCTTACGCTGGGTGAACCGTTAAAAATATCAATATACTATGAGTGTAAGAATTGTTCAGCATAAAAAGTTCTACAAAAGAGTCCCCGACAGCAAATCTCCATTCCGTGGACATTTATACTACTAGCTTCGGAGCAAGTTTACGACCTAGCGAGCGAGCCTATCTCCCCAGCTTCTGCCAGAATCAAACTGTCGAGTCGTGTCGAGTTAAGACTTCAGAGAAGAGTAGGCCTAGACCAATATGTGTTCGGAGTTTTGCTGTTCACCTCGTCTTTTCTGAATTGTGTATGGGACCTGCCCTCTGGGCACCTTTAGCTTACGCTGGGTAAACCGTTTAAGATACCAGGCGAAGCTGGGGCGGGTTGCTAGTTGAAATATAAACGATTCTTACTAACTAGGAGACTGTGTATAAACCACCCGCCCGGCTTTATTGTTATGCAGGCTCTTCGGGATACAGTTCTGGCAGGGGCTAGTACCTTTATTTTTATTTTTATTTAAACGCAATTTTTGAACAAATTGTCGATATAAATATTAATTTGAGCTGATTGTTTTACCACTATCCTATAGAGTGACATTCCAAGAGTATCCTCTACCAATTACAATCTGCTCGTGGTGTAGACGCTATCATAGTTCCTTTGTAAGTGCCGGACCGGAAAGTGTAAAGATCGGTTTTACGTAAGTTTTGCATGGTTTCCCGGGTTAAAGGAGGGCTTTGACTTGACGCAGTGTAAGAATAAGGAATGGTTCACATTCCGGGTTAAAGGGGGGCTATGACTTGATACAGTATATGAATGAGGAATGGTTCACATTCCTCGTTAACAGAGAGCTTATTCTTGACACAGCGTAAGAATGAGGAGGAATGGTTCACATTCCGGGGTAGTAGAGAGCTTTGATTGGCACAGCGTAAGAATGAGGAATGGTTCACAATCCGGGGTAACAGAGGGCTTTGACTTGACACAGCGTAAGAATGGGGAATGGTTCACATTTTGGGTAACAGAGAGCTTTGATTGGCACAGCGTAAGAATGAGGAATGGTTCATAATCCGGGGTAACAGAGAGCTTTGATTGGCACAGCGTAAGAATGAGGAATGGTTCTCATTCCGGGGTAACAGAGGGCTTTGACTTGACACAGCGTAAGAATGAGGAATGGTTCACATCCTGGGTAACAGAGAGCTTTGATTGACACAGCGTAAGAATGAGGAATAGTTCATAATACGGGGTAACAGAGAGCTTTGATTGGCACAGCGTAAGAATGAGGAATGGTTCACAATCCGGGGTAGAAGAGGGGTTTGACTTGGCACAGCGTAAGAATGAGGAATGGTTCACAATCCGGGGTAGCAGAGGGCTTTGACCTAACACAGCGTAAGAATGAGGAATGGTTCACATTTTGAGTAACAGAGAGCTTTGATTGGCACAGCGTAAGAATGAGGAATGATTCACATTCCGGGGCAACAGAGAACTTTGACTTGACACAGCGTAAGAATGAGGAATGGTTCACATTCCGGGGCAACAGAGAGCTTTGACTTGACACAGCGGAAGGATGAGGAATGGTTCACAATCCGGGGAAACAGAGAGCTTTGACTTGACACAGCGTAAGCATGAGGAATGGTTCACATTCCGGGGCAACAGAGAGCTTTGACTTGACACAGCGGAAGGATGAGGAATGGTTCACAATCCGGGGAAACAGAGAGCTTTGACTTGACACAGCGGAAGAATGAGGAGCGCATTGGAGGGCATTGACTTGACATGTGCAGTGGCTTGAGTGAGCCTGGGGGTTTCCTTTTAAATTGACAGTGCCGAGAATATGGAATTCTGGTATTATCCAGACATTAGATTCTCACTCAGCGGAGGGTCTTAACTCTGAGTGCCTTTGTGGGAGATGATACGGCCATATAGCAACTTGAAATACAAAGTGGAACTAGAGCTAACTTGCCCAGTTTGCATGTGTCAGCTCGAACTGTACCTCACCAAGTACGTACGATATCTTATTCCCCCTATTGATATTTTGTTATAATTTAAACATTTATTTTTGATTTTTTGTGACCTGATTCTTCAGATATCATTAATATACACTGTGTTGTTTATTTTAATTGACTGAGTCATGTTTTTTTTTTGCGTATGGCTTTTAGTGCCGGGAGTGTCCGAGGACATGTTCGGCTCGCCAGTTTTTGTAGCTGCTTCGTGACGGACACCCAATGGGTGAGCTACAAGTACCGTTGGGGAGGAAAGTTGCAATGTAAGGACGAGGAGTTGGAAGGTAGCGGCTGAGGCCTATAGTTAGGGACCAACCCCGGCATTTGTCTGGAAGGAAGACGGGAAACCACAGAAGACCATCTTCAGGGTTGCAGGCGGGGGGATTCGAACCCCCTCGCCTCCCGGATGTGAGTGACTGCCAGCAGTCATGCCGTAACGACCACGGCTAACTCACCCGGTATGATTTCTTATGAAATGCAAACAGTCAATATGTTGACACTGTATTTTGAGATTGTGTATAAATTCCCATTTTTCTTGAGTGCTGCTGTATGCCGACAATTTCGGCCGGGTTTGAACCCGCGATCTTGGGCATAGAAGCTCAGAATGCTACCAACTACGCCACCGAAGCCGCTAAAAGGTGAGAGAAAATAACTGTTTAAATAATGCAAATTAGGTGTAGTGGAAATAATAAAAAAGAGAATAAGAACCCCCCCCCTCTCTCTCTCTCTCTCCCCCTCTCCAACCATGTCAAATAAAACCAATAAAAATTCCCGTCTACCTCAATTAGAAGCTTCGAACCGGTATATTTAACCTTTGATGTTTTGGCCCTTCTAACCTCTACCAATGTCAACTTGTTGAGGATAAGCCATCAATCAAACCAACCATAGTGGTTATCTATTCTAGACTCACAAAACAGACAAGCAAAACAATGATTTTGTTGTCTCAATTGAAGGCCTTGGACATCACGCTCATTCAGCCCCGTGTACTTGGGCGAGTGTAAATTTTTGTCTGATAACACTGTTCAAAAATATCATTTTTACATAAACAAAAATACCTAATCTTTATAGATTTTGGTATGCTGAATTCGAAAATGACGATAATGTTCCCGTGTTCTTACTATATGAAGTGGCTTCGGTGGCGTAATCGGTAGCATGATGAACTGCTGTGCCCAAGATAGCGTGTTCAAACCTGGGCGAAGCTGTCGGATTTTTTAAGAGCGTTAAAATCCTTCAGTATAGCGGCTTCGGTGGCATAGTCGGTAGCATGCTGAGCTTCTATGCCCAAGATAGCGGGTTCAAATCCGGCCGAAGCGTCGGATTTTTTAAGAGCGTTAAAATCCCTCAGTATGCCTTCCTTCGGAGGGGAAGTAAAGCCGGCGGTCCCTTGTCATAGATTTATGGCATGTTAAAGAACCTTCCACTAATTACACCTGTGTGAAGCTAAATTGGATAGCTTAAGAATGTAAACAACGCTCTTAGGTTTCTACGTTCGCTGCCAAGAGCCGACTGCGGTGGCGTCTAGTAGCTAAGTTCTGAACTTGGCCTAGTAGTCGTTGACGGTGGCACTTGGCGGCAAAAGTAGGAACTATTTGAAAAATTCTAAGTTGCAGTCTGTACTTAAATTAAAAAACAGATACACACACTAATACAGTCATCACAATTAACACCGGTTATCAGACAGATTCTACACACACCCAAAGTACACGGGGCTGCATGACTGCGTTGTCGCAGCCCCTAAACTTAGGAACCAACCAACCAATCCTTCAGTATGCCTTCCTTCGGAGGGGAAGTAAAGCCGGCGGTCCCATGTCGTAGATTTATGGCATGTAAAAGATCCTTCCACTAATTAAACTTGTGTGAAGCTAAATTTCTAGGTTATATTTCGTTGAAACGCTCTATCATAGTTTCAACGTTCAGCAACAGGTGTCAGTGATATCTGGTGGCGAAAGTTGGAACTACTTGATATTGAACGGAAGTTGTACCTCACCCCGTGGGTGTCCGCTTGAAGCAGCTACAGCCTCTGGTGAGCCGAACATGTTTTCGGACACTCCCGGCACAAAAGCCATACGCTGAATAAATAAATAAATAAATAAATAAATAAAGAATGAAGGAAGTGTGGAGGAAGAGAAATGAAGAAAGAATTATGAGAAGGAAATTAAATGATATTTGCGTGGTCCTTAGTTTTGGCCAGTTCGCATAATGTAATGTAAAGTAAATCTTTCTATATGAAATTTTTTACGTCCTTTTTTCTTTATTTTTTATCATTTTAAATGAGCTTGTCGACTTCGTCGTTACGCTGGGGTCTGGCGTTACGTTACGGTGACGGGACGAAATGTACCTAGATGCACTGAGGTGTGTGACGTCATAGTATCGCTTGGTGCATGTGTTCTCCCGACAATCTCTACTTCGTTAGTATAAGACAAAAATCTTCGGTTCTTGGATGTCACGGGTAATCTCGAGAACCACTGGATGGATTTTGATGCGGTTTTCACCATTCTGTAAAGGATACCTGGAGGAAAGATTCTGTAGAAAATAATTTATGTATGATTAGAGGAAGCCAAGCAGTAACGATTTCAGTGAAAAAGTCGAAAACAAACTTGGTGTCCGTGCGCTTCTTAAGCTTACGCTGGGCAAACCGTTAAACATATCATTATACTATGAGCGTAAGAATTGGTCAGCATGAAAAGTTCTACAAAAAAGTCCCCGAGAGCATATCTCTATCTTCAATACATCGCCCACTATAAGTGTTATTACGTTTTCATTTCTTCCAACAATCTCCAGTGGAAATTTAAATTACTAGTTTCGGTCAGCATCAAACTGTTGAGTCGTGTCTAGTTAAGACTTCAGAGAAGAGTATATGTGTTTGGAGTTTCGCTGTTCACCTCGGCTTTTTCTGAATTGTGTCTGGGACCTGCGCCTTTTAAGCTTACACTGGGTAAACCGTTAAAATAGAAGTTAATAACACATGCAATAACATCGATAACACTATAAGTGTTTTTAGACTGGATGGAAAGGGGCAGATAACCTCGTAGTTCCGCCTTTTAAAACAACAATAACTAACTAACTAGACTGGATGGAAGGGGCACGTCCCCACGCGCTCTGGTGAGCGTGACGGCATCCTGCGCGCTTGACCTTTGCCCTAGGTTTGCACTTGCCGCTCGTGAGTAATTTGAAACAAGGTAAAGTATTATAAAGCAAGATAAGTAATATGCAGATAATTTTCTAACATGTCAAGAGTCTTTCTAGCGTTTTTCAGCATTTGTAGCATTTCAAATGATACAAAGTCTAGTCTTTCAGACAGACTGTCACTTTTTCTCTTGTTTTTTCTTATTATAGGAATGCCAATGAATGCTTTTTGTTTCTACTGTACCTAACACAGTTCCGTAGTGCTCTATTGTGTATTGTGACACGAGTTTATGAGTTCTGTGTGGAATCAAAACTTGTGTTATAATGCCCCGCAGATGTGCTAATAACTCCAACAATTTTTGGCCTCTTATAATATGTGAAGAACATAAAAGTTTCAATAACTTCCAAACCTGAGCTAATCTAGATTTTTGGTCTGTTTTCATTTATGAAAGAAAAAAAAAAGGTTTATGAGATCACCTTTTGTCCGCGTGTGTGTGTCCCCCTAATAAAATCTAAATGGATGGAGCGATTTCAATGAAACTCGGTAACGTCATATTACTATTTTGGCCGCCCCGATCGTGCCCTTCAAATTTTACTACATTGCACCAATCCAACATGGTGGATGTGCGAAATATTTCACCGGCTTTCAATATCTCCAAAAGTATGACTAATATCTTCATGAAATTTTCTACGCTGATACAGGGCACTACTAGACTTTCAAAAACTTGTTAACTACAAAACGAACATGGCGGCCAAGTGAAATTGAAATATTTAAATAGACTTTTCTCGCGAGGAACTCGTAATGGAAGGTGATAGGAGTTAAACTGTTTATGCACATTGTAATGCACTGACATCTAATTTAGTTCAATTGTTTACATAACCTCAAGATGGCGTGTGTGCAAAATTTTAAAATCTCGTTTTTATTTCTTGTGTCTTAATCATGCGATTGAAGTTTGAATAATACACCTACACAATAATCTTCATGTAATAGTGCAATACTCTAAGGCCTACATACATAAAAATCCAAAAGGGCGACCATCCGAAATATTTAGACGGTTCTCAATATCTACGAATCTATTACAGCAATCAAACAGAAATTTTGTATGTTTATGAAGGTAATTAATATAAGTAGGATATATGAAAAAAGGCTGTATAGTTCTTCACAGTACTACTTGTTAACTGTCATTTTCAACTTCAGCACACTCAAATCCATATAAATCACATAATTTGGCCTTTGTAAAAAACAAAGATGAGGATTTGGCAGGAAGCGGCCGTGGACCTACTTTAAGAACCACCTCTTCACAATTTTGCCTCACAAGGCAGAGTGGACCCAGCTCTGCCAAGAAATTTAATTCTGGTCTAAGGACCGGAACTGGGTACACTCAGCCTCGTGAAGAAAAACTGAGAAGAGTTAGGTTCGATCCCTACCTCAGTCATCTTTTAAGTGGTTTTCAGTAGTTTCCCCACTTCTACGCCAGGCAAATGCCGGGATGATACCTAACTTAAAGCCTTCCCAATCCTCACCTGAATTGCAAATACACACACTAGTACAGACATCACAGTGTCACAGGTTATCAGACAAATTCTATACATACCAAAGTACACGGGGCTACATGACCACAATATCACAAATCCCCTAAAGAATCCACGGCTGAAAGCAACGGGGAAACTACAGCCGTATGCTATTCCCGAGGATATGCACCTCTCTATGCATAATTACATGTGATGATGGCCTCCTCCCTTGTAAAATTTCAATCCGGAGGTAAACTAGTCCCCCGTTCGGATTTCCGGGTGGGGACTACTCGAGAGGGGGTTAACATCACAGAAGTGACAAAGAGGAAATCTGACATTCTACGGATCGGAGCGTGGAATGTTAGAAGTCTGCTAGGAAGTGGAAGGTTAGAAAACTTAGAAAGGGAAATGGATAGGTTGAGGTTGGATTTGGTTGGGATTAGTGAAATGCGCTGGCAGGAAGAACAGGACTTTTGGTCAGGAGACTATAGGGTCATTAGCACAAAATCAAACAATGGCTAAGCAGGGGTTGGCCTCATATTGAGTAGGAAACTTGGACAGCGGGTGGAATATTATGAGCAATATAGTGAACGGATTATTGTAGCAAAAATCAATACTAAACCTACCTGCACCACAGTGGTACAAGTCTATATGCCTACCAGTCAAGCTGATGATGAGGATGTTGAAAAGGTCTACGAAGAAATAGACGAAATTCTGAGGTATATCAAGGGTGATGAAAATGTTATAGTAATGGGAGATTGGAATGCTGTGGTAGGAAAAGGGAGAGAAGGGAAGATAGTAGGAGATTTCGGATTAGGTGAAAGGAATGATCGAGGAAGCAGGCTGGTAGAATTCTGCACCGAGCATGAATTGGTCATAGCTAACACCTTATTCAATAACCACAATAGAAGAATATACACATGGATGAGACCAGGAGATACAGGGCGTTACCAAATCGACTTCATTATGGTCAAGCAGAGGTTTCGAAACCAGATTTTGGACTGTAAAACATATCCTGGTGCTGACATAAACTCTGACCACAATCTGGTTGTAATGAATTGCAGATTAAAGTTGAAGAAACTGAAGAAAAGTCAAAAGCCAAAAAGGTGGGCAATAGACAGACTGAAAGAGAAGGATGTAAACGAAAGATTCAAGAAGAGTATAAAGGAAGGACTAATGAAAAATCCTAAACAAACTTCAATTGCAGACGAATGGGCACTTTTGAAGAATGAAATAACAAAATCCGCAGAAGAAAACATTGGTAGGAAAGAAAGAATAGGGAGAAAACCGTGGATCACTCAGGATATACTAGAATTGATGGATGAAAGGCGGAAACACAAGAATGTAAGAGATGAAAAGGGGAAAGCAGAATACAGACGTTTGAGAAATGAGGTTAACAAGAAGTGCAAGGAAGCGAAAGAAGAATGGTTGAAAGAGAAATGTGCAGGTATAGAAAATTGTCTGCAATTAGGAAAAGTAGACACAGCTTGTCGAAGGATTAAGAATACTTTTGGGGAAAAGAAGACTAAGTGCTGTAATATTAAGGACACAAATGGAAAGCCTCTAACAGATAGGGAAGAAAAGGTTGAGAGATGGAAAGATTACACCGAGAGTTTGTATAAGGGAATGGAGATTGAGAATCATGTAATGGAAAGGGAGGAGGAAATTGATGAGGATGCGAAAGGAGATTTAATATTGAGATCAGAATTTGATAGAGCTTAGGAAGACTTAAGCAGGAACAAAGCACCAGGCATAGATGATATACCGATTGAGTTGCTACGCTGCATAGGAGATGAAGGTCTGATCAGGTTATTTCACTTGGTGTGTAGGATTTGAGACAGGTGAGGTACCCCCTGATATCAAGAAGAATGTAATCATCCCTATACCAAAGAAAGTGGGAGCTGACAGATGTGAAGATTACCGTACAATCAGCTTGATTACTCATGCTTCAAAGATCCTGTCTAGAATAATTTACAAGAGGATTGAAAGCCAGATAGAAACGGAGTTGGGTGAAGACCAGTTTGGTTTCAGGAGAAATGTAGGAACAAGGGAAGCTGTACTAAGTCTTAGGCTGATTATGGAAGGTAGAATAAGGAAAGATAAGAGGACGTTCATGGCTTTTGTAGACTTAGAAAAGGCTTTTGATAATGTTGATTGGACTAAATTGTTTGACATTTTGAAATCGATTGGAATAAAGTACAGGGATAGGAGGGTGATATACAATCTGTACAGAAACCAGACAGCAGTCATTCGAGTTGAAGGACATGAGAGAGAAGCTGGTATTCAGAAAGGTGTAAGGCAAGGCTGCAACTTATCACCCATAATTTTCAATCTTTACATTGAACAAGCAATGAAGGAAATTAGAGAAAAATTTAAAGTGGGAGTGAAGATTCAAGGAGAAATAATTTCAACTCTGAGATTTGCTGATGACATCGTCATCTTGGCCGACAAGCCTGAGGATTTGAATGAGTTTTTGAATGGTATTGACTCCGTCTTACGGAAAGAATTCATGATGAAAATTAATAAATGTAAAACAAAAATACTGGAATGCAGCCGAAATAAATCAGAAACCTCTATGGAGATCAAATTGGCAGGTGAAAAGCTGAAGGAAGTAGGAGACTTCAGTTACTTAGGAAGCAGAATAACCAGTGATGGACGAAGCAAAGAGGATATAAAAAGTAGGTTGGCTCAGGCAAAGAAAGCATTTCTACAAAAAGGGAATCTGCTGACATTGAATATAGATTTAGGTATTAGGAAGTCATTTTTGAAAGCCTTTGTCTGGTGCGTGGCGCTCTATGGAAGTGAAACTTGGACTATTGGTGCAGCAGAAAAGAGGAGAATTGAAGCATTTGAAATGTGGTGTTACAGGAGAATGATGAAGATCAGATGGGTAGATAGGGTTACAAACAAAGAGGTATTAAGACGAGTGGGAGAGGAGAGATGTTTCTGGCGACTGTTAATGAAGAGAAGAGATAGGTTGGTAGGACACATACTAAGACACCCAGGAATAGCAGGCTTAGTTATGGAAGGAAGGGTCGAGGACAAAAACTGTAGGGGTAGACCAAGGTTAGAATATGTTAAACAGATTGCCTCGGATGTAGGGTGTCGGAGCTATGTAGAGATGAAACGATTAGCTCAGGACAGGGAGGCATGGAGAGCTGCATCAAACCAGTCAAAAGACTGAAGACTCAAACAACAAACAACCTAAAGAATCAGCAACAACAACAATGTTAATAAGTTCGTCATGCTATTAAAGGTTTTCTTTTGTTTCAATTTTATTAAGGATGGTTTGTGAAACAATGGCTGTTATTGCTTATTTTCAGGTTTTCAACATCGTGGTCATGAGTCCCGTGTAGTGTGTGTGTGGGGGGGGGGGGAGGATTTGTAGAACAGCCTGTGTTATTGAGTTGGCTGTACTATTGTGTGTATTTGTAAATGGGGGATAGGAGAGGGAAGGAGGCGGCCGTGGCCTTTAGTAAGGAACCTATCCAGCATTTGCCTGAAGAATAAGTGGGGGAAACCACTTCAGAATGGCTGAGGTGGGAATCGAACCCTCCGCTTTTCTGTTTTATTTGCCTCTCGAGGCTGAGTATAGCCCGTTCAAGCCCTCATACCAGAAATTAAATTTGGCTGGCTGCGTGGCTCAGCGGTAACGTTCTCACTTGCTGTGCCAAAGGTTGCAGGATCGAATCCTGGCGCAGTCAGGTGGCATTTGAGAGTGCGCAAATGCGAGGGAGCCGTGCCAGTAAATTTACTGGCACGTTAAAGATCCCCTTTAGGAAAATATTCCAGCACCCCGGCGTCTGTAAAAGCCGTAGATGTTCAAAGGGACGTAAAACCAATATAATTAATCATTAGAATTCAAAGCCTCCGTGGCTTAGGCGGCAGCACGCCGGCCTATCACCGCTGGGTCCGTGGTTCAAATCCCGGTCACTCCATGTTGGACAAAACGGAGGCAGACATGTTTTTCTCCGGGTACTCCGGTTTTCCCTGTCAAAATTTCATTCCAGCAACACTCTCCACTATCATTTCATTTCATCTGTCATTCATTTAATCATTGCCCCAGAGGAGTGCGTCAGGCCTCGGCAGCCGGCACAGTTCATATCCTCGCCGCTAGATCGGGGCTTCATTCATTCCATTCCTGACCCGGTCGGAGACTGGAAGCAGGCTGTGGATTTTAATTTTCATTAGAATTCAAATATCTTGGCAGTGCCGAGGATCGAACCCAGACTTCCGGCGTGATAACTACCACGAGGTGGTTTTGTAAAGAGAAAGAATGTATTTGTGTCCAGTTGGTTGGTTGGTTCCTTAGTTTAGGGGCTGCAACAACGCGGTCATGTAGCCCCATGTACTTTGGGTGTGTGTAGAATCTGTCTGTTAACCGGTTTTAATTGTCATGACTGTATTAGTGAGTGTTATCTGTTTTTAATTCAAGTAAGGACTGCAGACAATAATTTCAAGTAGTTCCTACTTTTGCTACCAACTGATACCGTCCACAACTCGCAGCTTGTGGACTTGGCTACTAGATGACATCACAGTCAGCACCTGGCGGTGAACGTTGGAACCAATAGAGCATTATCAATTCTGCAGATTTTGGCTTCACACAAGTATAGTTAGTGGAAGGTTCTTTTTCATGCCATGAATCTATGACATGGGACCACCGCCTTTACTTACCCTCCGAAGGAAGGCATACTGAGGGATTTTATCATTTCAAGTGATCTTGTCGACTTCATCATTATGTTTTGGTCTACCGTTACGCGTTACGGTTACGGCGTGTATGACGTCATCATGTTTTTCAGTGCATATGCACCAAATCTGAGTTTACTCCTGGGGTCTGGCGTTATGCGATACGTAGACGGCGAGTGCGTGACGTCATGCAGCAGAGTGCACCACCCGCTCTCAGTTCCCCGCGCGGGAAGTCTAAGTTAAAGGGTAATGGAGTCTGTTGAGTCTGAGTTTACTCCTGGGGTCTGGCGTTATGCGACACGGAGACGGTGAGTGCGTGACGTCATGCAGCAGAGTGCACCTCCCGCTCTCCGTTCCCCACGCGGGAAGCCTAAGTTAATGGGTAATGGAGTCTGTTGAAAGAGAAGCCCTCCTGAGCCTTTCTAATATGTGTAATATTTGTAGCATGCGTCATTTGAAATGATATAAAGTCTAGTCTCTCAGACTGACTGTATCTTTTTTTAACGCTGTTAAAAAATCTGACGCCTTCGGCCGGGGTTGAACCCGCGATCTTGGGCATAGAAGCTCTGCATGCTATGAACTACGCCACCGAAGGTACCAGAAAGAATGTATTTGTGTCCAGTTGATGATAGCGTTACCGTACACTAGTCATGGCCCTCTGTGAAGTCCTCCGGCACGCGCTGTCCATGGCCTACTGCGAGATACACTAGCTGGTCGCAGCCGGGCACCATAACATTTTAGTTACTGTTGCCAAATCTTGTTAGCACATAGGTTGGCAACCAAGGAACTCCAGCTGAGTCCGACATTGAATCCACTTACTCGTGACGGGATCAATTTTTGTCCAATTTCCGTGGTCAACTCTTGTTCTCATCGCAGTACCCTCTGCCTACTGTAAGATGCCCTAACGAATGTTCTTGTTGAGAGGCTTGGACATCGTGGTCATTAATCCCCATGTACTAGGGTGTGTGTGTATAATTGATTGGAAAACAGTATTATTGTGAAGTCTTTTCTAGTATGTGTATATGTCATTCAGGAGTGGATTGGGAAAGAGGTGGCAGTGGCCTTCAGTTAAGTGGGAATCGAACCCACTTCTTCTACCTAGGTATGTTTTGCCCCACGGAGCTCAGTATACAAGAATTAAATTTCTTGGTAGAGCCGGGTATTGAACGAGAAGTCCCATTATACACAATACACCCTCAAGGGCTCACAGTATCTCCTGCCTTCTGCTCAAGGCCCTAAAGGAGGCAGAGAGTATGTAGCCCCACCCTGGATACTGCTACACCCTCACGGGCTCACAGTATCTCCTGCTTTCTACTGAGGGCCCTAAAGGAGGCAGGGTGTGTGTAGCCGCACCCTGGATAGTCCTACACCCTCAAGAGCTCACAGTATCTCCTGCCTTCTACTGAGGGCCCTAAAGGAGGCAGGGTGTGTGTAGCCCCACCCTGGATAGTGCTACACCCTCACGGGCTCACAGTATCTCCTGCCCTCTACTGAGGGCCCTAAAGGAGGCAGGGTGTGTGTAGCTCCACCCTGGATAGTGCTACACCCACAAGGGCTCACAGTATCTCCTGCCTTGTGCTCGAGGCCCTAAAGGAGGGAGGGTGTGTGTAGCCCCACTCTGGATAGTGCTACACTCTCAAGAGCTCACAATATCTCCAGCCTTCTGATCAAGGCCCTAAAAGAGGGAGGGTGTGTGTAGCTCCATCCTGGATAGTGCTTTACCTTCAAGGGCTCACAGTATCTCCTGCCTTCTGCTCGAGGCCCTAAAGGAGGGAGGGTGTGTGTAGCCCCACCCTGGATAGTGCTACACCCTCAAGGTCCCACAGTATCTCCAGCCTTTTGCTCAAGGCCCTAAAGGAGGGAGGGTGTGTGTAGCCCCACCCTGGATAGTGCTACACCCTCAAGAGCTCACAGTATCTCCAGCCTTCTGCACATGGCCCTAATGGAGGAAGGGTGCGTGTAGCCCCACCCTGGATAGTGCTACCCTCAAGGGCTCACAGTATCTCCAGCCCTCTGCTCAAGGCCGTAAAGGAGGCAGGGTGTGTGTGGCCCCACTCTGGAATGTGCTACACCCTCCAGGACTCACGGGAGTTGGCAACACCTGAGCTGGGTCCTTTTTTCCCCTTTTTCAAGTGACTTTTGGGTGGACCCTCTCATCTTTCCCTTTCCTATCTGACTTTCATGGCTGTACTTCATCCACGTCTTTCAATTATTATTCTTTGATAATTGTTGACATTTATTTTCCCTATCTTAGTGTTTTATTCATATGATAATAATAATAATAATAATAATAATAATAATAATAATAATAATAATCATTATTTTTATCACCATCCATTTCAACGATCGCCACAACCATTAACACCGTGACTCAAATAATCGCCCGAATGTCAGTGTTTGTTTGAACCATTACCAGACTCAATGGTTGCCAAATCACGTCTCACATTAAGATATGAGCATCGGAGGGAGATGAGATACCTTGCCTTAGGACATACCAAGATAAGAATTCCCTCCGAGGACATTATGGTTTCCCCACTCCTGGCTATGTCCCCACTTACGAAAATAGTTCGTTCTTATAAACTCATTTGAGTCTTGTTTACCATGACACTCTTTTGAGAGCCAGCAGCAACGGTATCGCAGGACAGTGGCAGCTCAGACAGTAACCATGACAACCAAGTGTGTTGTAGCTGCTCTTTTGTTTGTGGTCAGCGTCGCTGGAACCAGAGGCCAAAAGTTACGTAAGTGTCAAATCATCTGTATTACTTACTAGCAGTCCGCCCCGGCTTCGCCCGTGAACAGTTATGAATGCATTACGCGATAAGCACTTTTTAATGTGTAACATCTTTCCACTCGGTTGCTGGAATTTTTTGTGGGAGTGATTTTGAAAAATGGGACGGAAGTGTGTAAGACGCACTGCCAGCTGGATCGTATCCCTCCTGGACATTCATCAACACACAAAAATCTTTTCTATTTACACATTAATAATATATAACAATTCCAAGAGACTCTTTTTTTCCTCACTACCTACTTGATATTTCTACTCTCGCACTGCCTTCTTGATTGTTCTCGCACTGCCTTCTTAATACTCTGCTGCTAATTATATCAATATGACTCATTTTAATAGAATTCATATGAAATTACGTGTTGGTCTGTGAATCAAGAGGACCGGGAACTGGGCAAGCCTTTCATGATCTACTGCTGTGCACATTGCATTTACTCGCAAGTTGGCCTATTTATAAGGAATTTAAGGTTATGAGCGGTGTCGCGTCTATTAATCTAGTTGATCAATATCGTATTCTTTATTTAGGCTAGTGCTGGTGGAAGCTACAAATCATCTAATAAAATGAGTTCAGTATTATAAACTACAATATCTGTAAAACACTCCCTTTTACAATAGATTAATATTTGTGCCAATAATATTATAAAATACCGGTGTATCAACAATTTCACGTGAGGTTTCTTCTATGTCAGATGTTACACATCATATGCGACTACTGTGAGGCTCGTAAGGTTTTTTTTTCGATGTCTATGAACTACGACCTATATCCGTTTTACGTCTCGACATGATAGGTTAAAATCACTGACTGGACTATTAATTATATTATCATGGATATGCATGTGCAACGAATTCTTGTCAGACGTAATTGAAGAATGGCGAGGTGCATGAAACACAAATCCCCCTTCCGTCCAATCTTTACACTCATAGTGGGCGTTGTATTGAAGACAGAGATATGCTTTCGCGGACTTTTTTGTAGAACTTTTCAAGCTGAACAATTCTTACACTCATAGTATATTGATATTTTTAACGGTTTGCCCAGCATAAGCTTAAAGAGCATAGGGAGCCAGGTTCTTTTCTACGTTTTCACTGAAATCGTTACTGCCTGGCTTCCATTGATCATAAATAAATTATTTTCTACAGAAACCTTCCTCGAGATATCCTTCACAGAATGGCGAAAACCGCATCAAAATCCATCCAGTGGTTCTCGAGATTACCCGTGACATCCAAGAATCGGGGACTTTGTTTTATTGTAGAGATTTACTCTTTGCTGGCAAGCACGCTTCAGGCTTTGATCAAGAAGGCCATGACCAATTCACACCTACTGAAGTGTTTGGCTTTGTTCCAAAACGTGGAGGCATCTAACTTATTTACATTCATGTCTCTTGGAGTGATAGAATCCCTTTATCGGTGTCGCCTAGTTCTATTAAGAAAGCTTTTTCAGTCGGTCTACACAGATTGAGCCCAATTACATGTCTCTTAGTATTTTAGGTAGATTTCATTAGAATAACAATGTCCCATTTAAGTAACTAAAGGCCCGTCTCACACGTCACTCGTTAACATGGAAGCTTCTACCACGGTACAGATATCACAACAGTATGGACACCATGGCAAAACCGGAAGAACGGATTTTCAAAAAAACAATTGATTACGGGCAGCACCTATTCACCTGTAAGCCTCTTGGTAGCACCACTTATGGACCAACACATGATAAACAGCTGGGTGCTGAATGTATATTTTATGTAATTTATTTAACTCGATTTCAACACACAAGCTCTCTTTATAATCAGATATTTTAAGAAAATAAATAACTAGAAAATAGAAAGTGTTAATATTACTGAGTTTTAATTCTAAGAAGTGTGTAATTTAATGTTTAACACCAAATTCCTTCAGTCCTGTGGTGTCGCATTGTGATTGCATCGTGATATATTGAAAAGTGTGGGGGAAATGTGGTTTTTGTTTTGTGAATTAATGGATAGGTGTTTGAGGGACTGATATTTCACGGGTATTAAAATCAGAATCATTCGGTGTAACGTTTGATATTTGTATTTACCGCTCCAATGTCCGAGGTAACCGGAATGCTGGCATATCCGGTGTGATAAGAACTGCGCAAAAAATTACAGCCCAGATGTTGGTTTCCCACATTTCTGCTATTGGTTAAATTGCAAAATTAAATTTCTGAGTTGTTTTTAATAATTACAAGCAATGTTTTCTTCAGACAAAATCGACAGGCCGCACTCAATAATGAATATGGGTAGGCTGCTCTCTCGCGGATACATGGTGAACCGTCGTTGTCATGGGTGCGTGCGTGCGGTGCATCCGGTGACCGCCGTTTCAAAACCATTACGAAAAAATTACATGGTAAAGGCCTGATGTGTCCATACTGTATATGATTACTATACTGTGCTTCTATAAGGTGCGTTCAAAAAGTAACGAGCCGGAGGCTGTAATACGCAAACCGGTGACGACATCGGCTAATCGTGGCGTGTGTAACGAGGTGTGGTTCCGACCAGAACGTGGAAGGTCACAGCCCGTCGCTAGAGGGCACGCGTGCACGTCACGTGACGATACAAAGTGAGCAGCAGCATGCATCAATCGTCCAACACTGACAGTCACATTGCAAACAGTGACATGGAGGCGTCAGACGAAGAGCAGAGAGGTGTTGTTCGGTTTCTGACAGCGAAAGGAGTAGGTGGAACGGACATTCATCGCCGAATGTCACAAGTATACTGCCAACACTGCATGTCCCTTGCAAGGGTCAAGGCGTGGCACAAGCGCTTCAGGGAAGGACGGGTGTCGTTAAGCCCCTGCATTACCGATGACAACGTCCGGCTGGTTGATGCACTCATTACCCAGGACCACCGAGTGACAGTGAACGCCATAGCCGCCGTGGTCGGATTGAGCGTCGGAAGTGTGCACACCATCATGAAGGAACGACTGCACTTGCGCAAAGTGTGTGCCAAATGGGTGCCCCACAGTCTTCAACCACAGCAGGAAGCATGTCGAATGGCCTACTGTCTTGGTCTTGGTTGGACGAATGATGTATGCTGCTGCTCACTTTGTATCGTCACGTGACGTGCACGCGTGCCCTCTGGCGACGGGCTGTGACCTTCCATGCTCTGGCCAGAACCAAACCTCGTTACACACGCCACGATTAGCCGATGTCGTCACCGGTTTGCGCATTACAGCCTCCGGCTCGTTACATTTTGATCGCACCTTATACCAGTACGGGTATACACCCTGGTATAGACGCGTCTAACAGCGTGTGATTTGTACCTACCATGCTAGGTTCTGCCTTCCATAATAGCTTCCATACAACTCACGAAATTGAACAGGTGCCATTTTTCCTGGCAGTTTTCGTGGTGGAAGTTTGAGTAGAACAACCAATCGGATTACTTTTCTCGTTCTGTTAGAGATCCTAGCGGCAACATAAACGAATAGATTTGTTATGTGGGTAGGCCCACGAATAAATACATCAGAATGAAACTATATTGTCTTTAAACGGCGTCTGTGTCAAATCCAGTAAATACAGAACGTGTCATATTATTATTATTCTGGGATAAATATTGAACTATTAAAATTCTAATAGTTATCACGAATGGTATCTGTCCATGGTTTTGAACAGTATTTAGGGAAAATGGAATTTTTAATGACAGAAAACAACTATACTATCGTCCCCGTAGTTCATATACACAAAACTAAGTTGAAATCTTGCTGTATGATGTAGGGAGGATATAATAAAATAATCAAAAAGAAGTAAAAGTTTTCGCCGTTGGATAGCCTTGAACCCGGGATCTTTAAAATAACGAGTGGGCGCATACCACTCGCACACTTTTCCAATAGACTCTGTTGTTTTTTCATTGCGCTTCATATTGACGCGTATGGTTAAATGTCCAATTATTACAGTTAGATCTTAAATATTGATTGGAATGCATTCATTCAGTACCACGCACATCTGAGGTTTTTAGAGATGCTGGGGTGCTGGAATTTTGCCTCGTAGGGGATCTTAAACGTGCCAGTAAATTACTGACACGGCTCCCTCGCATTTGCCCACCCTCAAATGTCTGCTGACTGCGCCGGGATTCGTTCCTGCAAGATTTCATTAGAAAGCTACCATTGCAATTGGCATTGCATGTTGCAACTTTCAGAACATATCGACATATCTTTGGGCTTTACATCCCACAGCCCCCCAAACCACCGTCAGTTCAAATGTTTATATTACAAGATGTACCCGGCATGCATTACAATGCCAATCAAAGAAAGTGTTCGCGTTGTAACTTCGTTTGTTGAAATGGTTTTGGATACACAATATTTTTTCTTTTTCCGTTACCAGCCTCGAAACTATTATAAAATGGATTTACTATCTCAGAAACATTCGTGGGAGAGTGCTCAACAACTCACCAACGCTTCATCACAATCGGATGAATGGTATATGAACGGATACGGGACTTGGCTTAAAAGATTCACGCACCGTCACCAATTAGTTGAATCTACTCGTGCGCTACCTATTGTAACATGGATTTAATAAGTCAGAAATCTTTGCAGGAGTGTAAATAACAACTCACCAAAGTTTAATCGCAGTCGTATGAATGGATCATGAATGCATACGGGACTTTGTTGAAAATATTCGCGCGCTGTCACTCATTTGTTGAATCTACTCGTGCATTACCTATTGTAATATGGATTTACTAAGCCAGATTCAAATGCTCTTAAAGAAATCCGCGATCTTGGGCATAGAAACTCAGCATGCTACCAATTGCGCCGAATTTGTTTTTAGTGAGACATCCGGTTAATTGACACGAAGTGACTCTAATAAGCGGCTTCCACTGCTTACTTCTTTTCACAAGATCCGTGAAAATCATCATTTTTTGCTTGTTACACGGCCAATTGTTTTTAAGTGCATGTTAAAGGCGTATTTGACCTTGTGTATAATACGTGATCGCCATTGAGTTGGTTGAATTTTAATGGTCTTCCAAGTTGATGAGACTGGTTCCCCAAGTACGTTTTCAAGGTATTTTAGGTCTGGAAGTGAGAGAATTATGATCATTTAGCTCCGGTAGATGCTGTTTTGTTGGACCACCCAAGGGCGTAATCAGCAATCGCTCCACAAAGCAACAGCTGGTAATGACATGTTAGAACTATGGATGTCAAGGTTGGACACTTCTATTAGCAAAGGGGGGCGTGGTGGTTGGTTCCTCAGTTTCGGAGCTGCGACAACGCGGTCATGTAGCCCCGTGTACTTTGGGTGTGTGTGGAATCTGTCTGATAACCGGTGTTAATTGTGATGACTGTATTAGTGTGTGTGTTATCATCATCATCCCTCCCTATGTTATTCTGCTAAGGTCCCATTCCAGTTTTGTACCGAAAATAAGGTTCCATTGACACCAACCTACACATATGGGGTACCTACAGGTTCAGCATAACCTAATGCGTAAGCAAAACACACTCACTTACTCTTTAAATGCCTAACAATTAAATAAATACCTTAAAACATGTATATTTACAATGAAATAATGAAATAACGCAACACGGTAACCATGGTAACAGAATCTCACAGGTCCATCAATTTCTGTAAGACGCAATGCAATTCCAATTATTACATTACTGTGAAAGTTTCCAGACGGTTATAAGGTTATCACTGAACCAAATTAAGCTGTAAAATTCATCAATACATACAGTATAACGCGCTTAAGGGGGTCAAGGGGCACTCTAGATTTCTTTTCACGTAATTTTCACGGGTGAGTGTGGTACGAAAGGTCTTTTTCACCCGACTATAAAGGGTCTCCGAAAACCACATTTAATAGCCCTTAAATTAACAGTGTCTGTGATATTCCCAGAAAACTAACTTCGCTCTGATATACCTATGAAGGAATGACAAACCCCTAACCACAGCACCAGTAGCTGAATTGATAAATTCTGATTATTCATACCAAGGATAAATCAGTCATAGCATTCATGATTGAGATTTTGCTAAGTGTACTCTTTACAACTAGAATATTCGCGGGCGAAGCCGCGACGGGTAATGCTAGTATATATTATTTCAGTAGTAAAGATCCCTCCTGTGGCATTCACGAGCGACTGATCGTGAAAAATGAGCATTCAAATGGAAGAGAATATACATAACCAGTGACGCATTGCACTCTAATATCTTAAATCTCTATAATTTCTTAAAAAAATGACTTTTAAAATACTGTACGAAGTGTGCGATTTGCAAATACTGTTGCTGTCTGAAAATACGCGACACCATTGCTGGTCAGTTCGTATTTTGTCCGTAGGGGTACCCGAAACGTAAATAGTGTTCTATAATTATTCGATTCAAATAAAAAGATAACAACCTTTCTCCTTAAGTGTCTCATTATAAACCTATTGGGGAAGGTATGGTTTATGAACATGTGAGATTTCTCGCACGGGTACGCTAGTAAGGACTGCAGACATTCAAGTTTCAAATAGTTCCTACTTTTGCTACCAAACGTCACCGTCAACGACAACTAGTTCTGAACTTGGTTCCACCGCAGTCAGTTCCTGGCGACGAACGTTGGAACCTAAGAGCGTTAGTAAAATCTAACCTATAATTTAGCTTCACACAAGTGAAATCAGCGGAAGGTTTTTTTTACAAGCCATAAATCTAAGACATGGGACCGTCGGATTTACTTCCCCTCCGAAGGAAGGCATACTGAGATGGCGTGGTGGCGCAGTGGTCAAGCTGACTGCCTCTCACCAAGGCGGACCGGGTTTCATTCCCGGTCATTACATGTGACATTTTTGAAGTGAAATGCCATGTTCTGTGGTTCAGATTCCACGTAAAAAGGAGGTCTTGTGGCTCATGGCCGTGCTATTTTTTATTTATCGTGTGGCATTCAGTGCCGGGAGTGTCCGAGGACATGTTCGTCGTGTCAGAGTCTGTAGCGGCTTCAAGCTGACACCCATTGGGTGAGCTACAAGTTCCGTTCAATTTTAGGTAGTTCCAACTTTCGCTACCAGATGTCACTGACCCCTAGTGCAGAACGTTGGAACTTTGATAGAGCGATCCAACGAAATCTAACGTAGGAATTTAGTTTCACTCAAGTTTAGTCTGTGTAAGGATCTTTTACACGACATAAATCTATGACAAGGGACCGCCGGCTTTACTTCCCCTCCCAAGGAAGGCATACTGAAGGATTTTAACGCTCTTAAAAAATACGACGACTTCAGCCAGGTTTGAACCGTCTATCTTGGGCACAGCAGTTCAGCATGCTACCAACTACGCCACCGATTAAAGGTCACGTTAAATTACATCAGCATACATCATAACAGGTTGGTACCAATTCGCCTCTTTCCTACTACACCTGTTAAGTCCTATTGAAAACGTATTTTTATCTAGACAGGAATTTGTAGCAGTATGCAATCACTACCATTCACTAATAGAAGGAAGGAAGCTTGTAGTTGACAAGTAATGGACACTAAGCCTTAGACCACATCCTTTGACATTTCATATTATTTGAAATATGATAGAACTTTTCATAACACGTATTTTGACACTTTGCCAAGTTCTCTAGCTTTTCAACTTTTGGTACAAAAGTCATGGCTGGATTTTGATGTGGTTCTTATCGTTCTGTAAAGGATTTCTCGAGGAAGGTTTCGGCAGGAAAAAAACATTCATTTATGACCTAAGGAAGTCGTGCAGTAACGATTTCAGTGAATCGAGTCGAAGAAAAACTTGCCGTCCGTTCGCCTTTTAAGCTTGTGCTGGTTAAACCGTTAAACATATCAATATACTATGAGTGTAAGAATTGTTCAGCATGAAAAGTTCTAAAAATAGTCCATGATCTATCTTTAATACATCGCCCACTATAAGTGTTTTTATGTGTTTATTCTTCCAACAAACTCCATTCAGTAGAAATTTAAATTACTAGCTTTGGAGTGAATTTACGATCTAGCGAGTGAGCCTATCGCCGCAGCTTCGGCCAGCATCAAACTGTCGAGTCGAGTTGAGCTAGGAATTCCGAGCAGCGTATGTATGTTTGGAGTTTCGCTGTTCACCTCCGCTTTTCTGAATTGCATCTGAAACCTACCGTCCGTGTGCCTTTTAAGCTTACGCTGGGTAAACCGTTAAAAGATACCAAGCGAAGCCTGGCCGGATTGATAGTAGAAAATATTTCCATCAATCGTCGGGAGAAAAAGACAGGGATCATTGACCCAACTATTCGATTTGTGACCTCTATGTAACAACCAGAAGAAATAGACAAAGTGAATATAATATAAACCAAGGATTCACTATTTTTTAGAAATATTTCAGGTGGATAAAATAGCAGTTAGTGGCTTATTTTCTGGCTCTAGGGATACTATTTCAAGTTATTTGTTAACTGGAGAGGGATTTACAAAATAGAAAAAAATGTTGAAAAAGACATTTTTATAACGATTTGCTTTCACGGCCAGTGATTAAAACTCATTTTTCTAGGGTTGTGCCGTGTCTTGTGTGAGGTTTCGCCTAGGACAACAAGCTGACTCATCAGCGGGTTCTCTGGTGTCCCCGCCAGGACCCCACAGGAGTAGCGAACTGCTATATCATAGGGAGGGTACCGACAGTAGTGGCTCCGCGGGGTATAGCGCTGCGTTAGGTCAAGGGGCCAAGCTCTCTGCTGACTCGGTAGACGCGTGGGTTCGAGCCCCACCGTCGGCTGTCCTTGAAATGGTTTTCCGTGGTTTTCCATTTTCAACACCAGGCAAATGCTGGGACAGTACTTTCTGACAGGCCACGGCCGCTTCCTTCCACATCCTTGCCCACTTTCATTCATCTTCATCCATCCCATCTCTCATCCCGACGCGCAGGTCACCCACGGGCGTCGACTAGAAAGACCTGCACTCGGCCTCTCAGGAGGCTACACGACAAAAAAAAATAGGGTGGGTATGGCTACTTGAACTTTTAGTTCTCGCAGTGAAGGGACGCAGGCACGCTTCATAAAAAGGGAGGTAGCGTGCAGTTCGCTACTCCTGTGTGGGTCCGGGCGGGGACACCAAGAGCCCGCTGACGAGCCAGTTTGGTGCTCCAAGGCGAAACCCCGCACAAGACACGGCACAAACCTAGAAAAATTGCTGAGTTTTAATTTTTATAACATTCATCAAATCATCAGTTGTCAATCTAAGAAACCATTTGTATTGACCATTAACTTCGTCAAGCCACGAAACTCTCCCTGCATTGCTCAGTATTTAGACCGACCTTGCTGTATGGAAGTGAGAGCTGGGTAGATTCAGGATATCTGATACATAAGCTAGAGGTAACTGATATGAGGGTAGCTGGGAGTAATGGCAGGAGGGTACTCGTAATGAAGAGATAAAAGCTGAGTTAGAAATGAACACGTTAGATGAAGCTTTTCGTATGAGCCGACTCAGATGTGAAGAGAAAGGTGGAGGAGAGATTACCTAAGAGGTTTATGAGTTCGTCTGTAGAGGGTAAGAGATGTAGGGGTAGACTTAGGAGGTGATCGTTAGATTCAGTGTTTAACGATCTCAAAGTGAGAGGTGTAGAAGCAGAGTAGGTTGCAGTACTAACTGCTAATAAGGGATCATGGAGGCAACTTGTTTACAAACAGAGGCTTGCAGACTGGACTATATGCTGAAATGCAAATCAGTCTCAAATATTAATGAATACATTATTTATTCATTTACTTATTTATTTATTCACTTATTTGTTTAATTTATTTATTTATTCATTTGTTTATTTAATTCATTTTATTTATTTAATTATTTTTTTAATTTATTTTATTTATTAATTCTTTTCTTATTTATTTAATTCATTTTATTTATTCATTTAATTCATTTTATTTATTTAATCATTCATTTTTATTTATTTAAATGCTATGTTTATTTGTTTAATTAGTTAATTAATTGACTTATTAATTCATTTATTTATTTATTTATTAATTATTTCATATTAATTTTTAAAAATATTATTTATTTATTTGTTTCGTTTTGCAATAATGTCGAAGTTAACAACCCAGAATATCAATGAGCAACCGCACGACCTTGTATACAGTACAGCACATGTAGGCTATAACATGACTTTTTCCGGAGTGTAATGCCAATGTTTCTATTTTTGAACGGTTATGTACTTTCACTGAACCACTCTTTGCTTCTATTTGCAGCCTCGTTCATCAAGGCGTGCCATGCCAGTGATCCCAACTTCAAGGCCTGTGCCCTCAAGAGTGCCCGGGAGACGCTGCCGCATGTTTTCGATGGTAAGTACTAGAGGGTCGCAAGGGGATGTGCATAGGAGGGGCTCTGATAAGTGAGGTCTAATCTATACTAATATATAACAAGTAGTTCCGTGAAGAACTATACAGCCTATTTTCATATATCCTACTTATGTTAATTGCCTCTATCAACATACAAAATTTCTGTTTGATTGCTGTAATAGATTCGTAGATATTAAGAACCGACTAAATATTTCGGATGGTCGCCATGTTGGATTTTATATATGTAGGTCCAAGAGTTATGTACTGTTACATGCAGATTATTGTGAACGTGTAGTATTCAAACTTCAATCGCATAATTAGGACACAAGAAAAAAACAAGGAGATTTTAAAATTTTTCACAGCTGCCATCTTGAGGTTATGGAAACAATTGAAATAAATTAGATGCCAGTGGATTAACATTCGTATAAGGATTTACTGTACCAAGTTTCACTGCACTCGGATGGTTAAATTGCGAGAAATGTCCATGTGAATATTTATAATTCGCGTCACCGCCATGTTGGATTTGTGATCACCAGGTTATTTAAAGTCCTATAGGTGAACTTAAGTTCATAGCCCCTATGAACATTAAAAAATGCAGTTTGATTGCTAAAATAGATTCGTAGATATTCAGTATCGTCTAAATATTTCGGATGGTCGCCATGTTGGATTGTTAAATGTATAGGCCATAGAGTCATGTACCATTAAAGGAAAATTATTGCGTAGGTTCATTATTCAAACTTTCACTTCGATCGCATGACTACATCACAAGAAATAAAAACTTAATTTTAAAATTCGCACTGCCGCCATCTTGAGGTTATGTAAACAATTGAACTAAATTAGATACCAGTGGATTACAATGTGTATAAAATATTTCCTGTACCAGGTTTCAGTGCGCTTGGAACATTAAATCGCGAGAAAGGTCTATTTAAAATTTTCAAATTCGCTTGGCCGCCATGTTCGTTTTGTAGCTAACCGGTTTTTGAAAGTCTTATAGATGGACTTCCAGTAGTGCCCTTTATCTCCGTACAAAATTTTAGGGAGATACCGCTAATAGTTTCAGATATAGAATGCCGGTGAAATATTTCGCACATCCGCCATCTTGTGATTATGTAAACAATTGAACGAAGTTAGATGTCGGTGCATTACAATGTATATAAACATATACTGTACCAAGTTTCATTGCGTTTGGTTGGTCAAATCACGAGAAACGTCTATTTAAAAGTCGCAAATTCGCTTGGCCTCCATGTTGGTTTTGTAGTTACCAGGTTTTCAAAAGTCACATAAGTGAACTTATACTAGTTCCCTCTATCACCATAGAAAATGTCAGGGTAATATCGGTAATAGTTTCGGAGATATTGAATGCTGGTGAAATATTTCGCACAGCCGCCATGTTGGATTGGAGAGTCGTAACAAAATTTGAAGGGCACGGTCGAGGTCGCCGGGAATAGTGCTATGAACTTTCCGAGTTTCATTGAAATCGCTCCAGCCGTTTAGATTTTATTAGGGGGGGGGGACACACACACGAATCACACACACACACACACACGCACACACACACGGACAAAAGGTGATCTCATAAGCCTATTTTTTTCAAAATTGAAAATAGGCTAACAAGTAGTTCCGTGAAGAACTATACAGCCTATTTTCATATATCCTACTTATGTTAATTGCCTCTATCAACATAAAAATTTCTGTTTGATTGCTGTAATAGATTCGTAGATATTAAGAACCGACTAAATATTTCGGATGGTCGCCATGTTGGATTTTATATATGTAGGTCCAAGAGTTATGTACTGTTACATGCAGATTATTGTGAACGTGTAGTATTCAAACTTCAATCGCATAATTAGGACACAAGAAAAAAACAAGGAGATTTTAAAATTTTTCACAGCTGCCATCTTGAGGTTATGGAAACAATTGAAATAAATTAGATGCCAGTGGATTAACATTCGTATAAGGATTTACTGTACCAAGTTTCACTGCACTCGGATGGTTAAATTGCGAGAAATGTCCATGTGAATATTTATAATTCGCGTCACCGCCATGTTGGATTTGTGATCACCAGGTTATTTAAAGTCCTATAGGTGAACTTAAGTTCATAGCCCCTATGAACATTAAAAAATGCAGTTTGATTGCTAAAATAGATTCGTAGATATTCAGTATCGTCTAAATATTTCGGATGGTCGCCATGTTGGATTGTTAAATGTATAGGCCATAGAGTCATGTACCATTAAAGGAAAATTATTGCGTAGGTTCATTATTCAAACTTTCACTTCGATCGCATGACTACATCACAAGAAATAAAAACTTAATTTTAAAATTCGCACTGCCGCCATCTTGAAGTTATGTAAACAATTGAACTAAATTAGATACCAGTGGATTACAATGTGTATAAAATATTTCCTGTACCAGGTTTCAGTGCGCTTGGAACATTAAATCGCGAGAAAGGTCTATTTAAAATTTTCAAATTCGCTTGGCCGCCATGTTCGTTTTGTAGTTAACCGGTTTTTGAAAGTCTTATAGATGGACTTCCAGTAGTGCCCTTTATCTCCGTACAAAATTTTAGGGAGATACCGCTAATAGTTTCAGATATAGAATGCCGGTGAAATATTTCGCACATCCGCCATCTTGTGATTATGTAAACAATTGAACGAAGTTAGATGTCGGTGCATTACAATGTATATAAACATATACTGTACCAAGTTTCATTGCGTTTGGTTGGTCAAATCACGAGAAACGTCTATTTAAAAGTCGCAAATTCGCTTGGCCTCCATGTTGGTTTTGTAGTTACCAGGTTTTCAAAAGTCACATAAGTGAACTTATACTAGTTCCCTCTATCACCATAGAAAATGTCAGGGTAATATCGGTAATAGTTTCGGAGATATTGAATGCTGGTGAAATATTTCGCACAGCCGCCATGTTGGATTGGAGAGTCGTAACAAAATTTGAAGGGCACGGTCGAGGTCGCCGGGAATAGTGCTATGAACTTTCCGAGTTTCATTGAAATCGCTCCAGCCGTTTAGATTTTAATAGGGGGACACACACACACGAATCACACACACACACACACACGCACACACACACGGACAAAAGGTGATCTCATAAGCCTATTTTTTCAAAATTGAAAATAGGCTAACAAGTAGTTCCGTGAAGAACTATACAGCCTATTTTCATATATCCTACTTATGTTAATTGCCTCTATCAACATACAAAATTTCTGTTTGATTGCTGTAATAGATTCGTAGATATTAAGAACCGACTAAATATTTCGGATGGTCGCCATGTTGGATTTTATATATGTAGGTCCAAGAGTTATGTACTGTTACATGCAGATTATTGTGAACGTGTAGTATTCAAACTTCAATCGCATAATTAGGACACAAGAAAAAAACAAGGAGATTTTAAAATTTTTCACAGCTGCCATCTTGAGGTTATGGAAACAATTGAAATAAATTAGATGCCAGTGGATTAACATTCGTATAAGGATTTACTGTACCAAGTTTCACTGCACTCGGATGGTTAAATTGCGAGAAATGTCCATGTGAATATTTATAATTCGCGTCACCGCCATGTTGGATTTGTGATCACCAGGTTATTTAAAGTCCTATAGGTGAACTTAAGTTCATAGCCCCTATGAACATTAAAAAATGCAGTTTGATTGCTAAAATAGATTCGTAGATATTCAGTATCGTCTAAATATTTCGGATGGTCGCCATGTTGGATTGTTAAATGTATAGGCCATAGAGTCATGTACCATTAAAGGAAAATTATTGCGTAGGTTCATTATTCAAACTTTCACTTCGATCGCATGACTACATCACAAGAAATAAAAACTTAATTTTAAAATTCGCACTGCCGCCATCTTGAGGTTATATAAACAATTGAACTAAATTAGATACCAGTGGATTACAATGTGTATAAAATATTTCCTGTACCAGGTTTCAGTGCGCTTGGAACATTAAATCGCGAGAAAGGTCTATTTAAAATTTTCAAATTCGCTTGGCCGCCATGTTCGTTTTGTAGTTAACCGGTTTTTGAAAGTCTTATAGATGGACTTCCAGTAGTGCCCTTTATCTCCGTACAAAATTTTAGGGAGATACCGCTAATAGTTTCAGATATAGAATGCCGGTGAAATATTTCGCACATCCGCCATCTTGTGATTATGTAAACAATTGAACGAAGTTAGATGTCGGTGCATTACAATGTATATAAACATATACTGTACCAAGTTTCATTGCGTTTGGTTGGTCAAATCACGAGAAACGTCTATTTAAAAGTCGCAAATTCGCTTGGCCTCCATGTTGGTTTTGTAGTTACCAGGTTTTCAAAAGTCACATAAGTGAACTTATACTAGTTCCCTCTATCACCATAGAAAATGTCAGGGTAATATCGGTAATAGTTTCGGAGATATTGAATGCTGGTGAAATATTTCGCACAGCCGCCATGTTGGATTGGAGAGTCGTAACAAAATTTGAAGGGCACGGTCGAGGTCGCCGGGAATAGTGCTATGAACTTTCCGAGTTTCATTGAAATCGCTCCAGCCGTTTAGATTTTATTAGGGGGGGACACACACACGAATCACACACACACACACACACACACGCACACACACACGGACAAAAGGTGATCTCATAAGCCTATTTTTTCAAAATTGAAAATAGGCTAAAAATGAGATGGTGTGTGTCTGTGTGTCCGTGCATTACGCAAGAACCACTGGTCCGATTTACATTCAATTTTACATGGAAGTAGCTGATTTACCTGGTTAACATAAAGGCTACTTTTGATTTCGATACTTTGCACTATTTAAAGATGGCGACCATTTTAGTGATGCCACTACACCCTTTGGTTTCAAACTTTCATATTTCCATTTCAAATAAAAGAGAACGCTAAGAAATAGCAATCTTTGATGGCATATACGAGGTTTAAAATTTAATTTTCGATCTGAAAGGACCTTATCACTTTTCGTGTATCTCCAACGGTTAGCGAGTAAAACCTAAATATGTGCTATAGAACACGGTCAACGCCGAGCGGTGTAGTTGGACAAAATGTTCCATCCTTCCTCTCCCTCCGCGCAGCCCCGCGCCTATCCTCTGTTTTAACTGTCACCTTAACATTTTAATTTACTGTATTTATGACCCGTAGCGAAGCACGGGTACTTCAGCTAGTAGACAAATAAATAAAATAACAAGTAGTTCCGTGAAGAACTATTCAGCCTATTTTCATATATCCTACTTATGTTAATTGCCTCTATCAACATACAAAATTTCAGTTTGATTGCTGTAATAGATTCGTAGGTATTGAGAACCGACTAAATTCTTAGGATGGTCGCCATGTTGAATTTTATATATGTAGGACTTACAGTTATCTCATGAAGATTATTGTGTACGTGTAGCATTCAAGTTTCTATCGCATGATTAGGACACATGAATTAACAAGGAGATTTTAAAATTTCGTACAGCTGCCATCTTGTGGTTAAGGAAACAATTGAAATAAATTAGATGCCAGTGGATTAACATTTGTATAAGCATTTAATGTGCAACGTTTCACGGCACTCGGATAGTTAATTCGCGAGAAACGTCCATTTAAATATTTATACTTCGGGTCGCCGCCATGTTGGATTTGTGCTCACCAGGTTACTGAAAGTCCTATAGGTGAACATATGTTCACAGTCTCTATGAACATTAAAAAAATTCAGTTTGGTTGCTGTAAAAGATTCATAGATATTGAGAACCTTCTAAATATTTCGGAAGCTCGCCATTTAGGATTGTTATATGTATAGGCCATAGAGTTAGGTACCATTCAAGGACAATTATTGCCTAGCTTCATTATTCAAACTTTCACTTCGATCGCATGATTACGACACAAGAAATAAAAACTTAATTTTAAAATTTCGCACAGCCGCCATCTTGAGGTTATGTAAACAATTGAATTAAATTAGATGGCAGTGCATTACAATCTGCAAAATCATTTACTGTACCACATTTCACTGCGCTCAGAGAGTTAAATCACGAGAAGAGTATATTAAAATATTTCAAATTCGCTTGGTCGCCATGATCGTTTTGTACTTTACAAGTTTATGAAATATACATAGGTAAACTTGTATCAGTACCCTTTATTAGCGTACAAAATTGCAGGGTGATATCTGTAATAGTTTCGGAGATATAGAATGTCAGTGAAATATTTCGCACAGCCGCCATTTTGAGGTCAAGTAAACAATTGAACTAAATTAGACTCCAGTGCATTACAATGCGTATAAACATTTGCTGTACCAAGTTTCATTACGTTTGGATTGTTAAATCGCGAGAAAAGTCTATTTAAAAGTCTCAACTTCGCTTGTCCGCCATGTTGGTTTTGTAGTTACCAGGTTTTTGAAAGTCTCATAGGTGAACTTCTAGTAGTGCCCTTTATCACCGTACACAATTTCAGGGCGATATCGGTAATAGTTTCGGAGATATTGAATGCTAGTGACATATTTCGCACAGCCGCCATGTTGGATTGGTGAGAAGTAACAAAATTTGAAGGGCACGGTCGAGGTCGCCGGGAATAGTGCTATGAACTTACCGAGTTTTATTGAAATCGCTCCAGCCGTTTAGATTTTATTAGGGAGGGACACACACACACCTCACACTCACACACACACACACACACACACACACGGACAAAAGGTGATCTCATAAGCCTATTTTTTCAAAATTGAAAATAGGCTAAAGATAACTACTTATTACGTCAACACGTTATTCTACCCAATGAAATTGATACAATAACTTCACCTTGAGGAAATAATTCATGATGAAAATCAATAAAATGAGAAACAAAAATAACACGTAATCACATGACATTTATCATGTTTGAAGGGTTTCATTATTATATAGCCTAATTGAAATACTGTTAGTATTTGTTAAGTTTGTACACCTTAGTCAATAATGTTTAAATGGTAATAAGTTATACAAGTTTCAGCCACATTGTGGTCATCTTCAGTAACTATTCTCTAAAAGTAAAATTAAGACTTAAATAATTATGAGCTAAGTTGATTTGATATTAATTTTCATTAAAAACGTATTTAAAGAAACAGATCTGTTAACAAACGTGTGCTTTAAAAAATGATTACCATTCAGTATTATTGACTAAGGTCTACAAACGTAATCAATACAGAGTCATTACATATGTGCGCCCCGATAAACACGGCAAGCTCTCCGCTCTCATAGGTCCACCACTGATCATCTGGTGCTACTTTAGAGCACTATACGAGAGGCTTTTCCTCCGAAAGAATCATCTTGAAAAAGTCAATGACACCACATGGCACTACGGAGTCTTTTCCACCCTTTATGAATGGGTACTCCGTGGTAATCTCTCGATTGTAATTCTATGTGAGAGTAGGGAGGATGTTGTAAGTAACTTTTTGCTCAAGAAAATGGAGTTCCACAGGGTTCGGAGTTAGGTGTCACATTGTTCGAGATTGCCATATTAAACGGCATAATAGTCACCGCTGGGCCCAAGGTAGTTACACTGGTGTAAATACGAGTATGTTTCAGATAGAATCTTGTATATTTCTTGCCTAATGTAATTGGGCATACTCCCGTGTTGACCGGCTGAAAGTCTTCAATCCACATGAACTATAATTATCGTAATCAAATGTTGAGTGTCATAGCGCGGTGGGACCCCTGACTGCATATCTGAATGCTAAATTAGACAGTGATTTGTTGCCACAGACTGTTGGTTATATTCCACTGTCGCGAACTTGCCTTTGACGTCAGACCGGTCCGTTCACTTACATAGCCTCAGCCAAGGAGAGTAGGTTTACATTGCATGCCCTAATTTGTCGATCTCGGTGTTCTAAATGCGAAGGTTGATTGGAGGAAGAGGAGGAGGAGGAGGAGCAGAATTTCCGTGTAACTCTGTTATTAATTGGGGGCGGGGGGGGGTTAAGATTGAGGTGACCGGTGATAGAAGTTTTGTGAACTTTGATGAAATATATCTGTTTTTGAATTTTTTCAAGATATAATAAACTATATTTCCCTGTATTTAAAATATCTATTATTATTATTATTATTATTATTATTATTATTATTATTCAGCCTCCGTGGCTTAGGCGGCAGCACGCCGGCCTCTCACCGCTGGGCCCGTGGTTCAAATCCCAGTCACTCCATGTGAGATCTGTGCTGGACAGAACGGAGGCAGACAGGTTTTTCTCCGGTTACTCCGGTTTTCCCTGTCAAAATTTCATTCCAGCAACACTCTCCAGTATCATTTCATTTCATCTGTCATTCATTTATTCATTGCCCCAGAGGAGTGCGTCAGGCCTCGGCAGCCGGCACAGGTCATATCCTCGCCGCTAGACGGGGGCTTCATTCATTCCATTCCTGACCCGGTCGGAGACATGAAGCAGGCTGTGGATTTTCATTTCATTATTATTATTATTATTATTATTATTATTATTATTATTGACGATGATATACCCACTATATTCACTGTGATGATGGTCAACTGTGGTCCTGAAGAGGACCTAGATGTGTTTCCGGTGTGAAAGGATTAGGCGGCATTTTCGCCGTTGCCCAGGGAACGCCCGATTGCTTCATAACTCTATTGTAGGTCACAATCTTCGGGGAGACACCGTAGGTTTTTTGTGGACTTCCAGGGGCAACGCAGTCGTTGGAGAGTACAGAAAAATGGCCTACCTCAGGGAAGCGTCCTGGCTCCAATTCTTTTCAACATCTATACCAACGATCAGCCACTGTCCCCAGACACAAGAACCTTCTTGTATGCAGACGACCTAGAACTTGCTGCGCAGAGCGCAAGTTTTGAATCAGTGGAAAGAGATCTGATATCTTCCCTGAGAAATCTATCAAGTTACTACCGTTGGAACCAACTCAGACCAAATCCATCTAAGACACAAGCAGCCTATGTGCCTTCCACTTAAGGAACAGGGAGCCTCATCGTGAGTTACGCATAGAATGGTTATGTATCCGATTGCAGCATTGTCACACCCCTAAATATTTGTGTGTAACCCTTGATAGAGCTCTTACATTCAAAACCCACTGTAAGAATAACAAAATAAAAATCTCCACACGAAACAACCTGATTCGCAAACTAGTAGGGACACAATGGGGCTCACATCCAGAGACTATTCGCACTTCTGTAATGGCATTGTGCTTTTCTACTGCTGAATTTGCTTCCCCAGTTTGGTACAGGTCATTCCATGCCAGACAGGTAGATACAGCTCTGAACGAAACCTGTAGGTTGATAACAGGTTGCTTAAAACCTACCCCAACAGATAAGCTCTACTACCTGGCTGGAATAGCACCACCTTGTGTACGCAGAGAGTTGGCTGCCAACAGAGAGAGGCTGAGAGTGGAAGGAAACAGCGCCCACCCACTGCATGGAATATGATCGTCCTCAGCAACGGCTGAGGTCCCGAAAGAGCTTCCTGAGGACATCTGAGATGCTTACGGTCTCACCGGAGAAGGCAAGGCTGGATATATGGAAGAAGTCGACCCCTCACCCCTGCGGTTGGATCCCAGTAGCTGAAGAACTACCACCCGGGCACAACGAAAGCTGGTTGGTGTGGAAGTCCCTGAACAGATTGCGATCAGGAGTTGGATGATCCCGAGACAATCTGAGGAGAAGGGGCCTCAGTACATGTGACACGTCTTGCGAATGTGGACAAGAACAAACCACAAGGCACATGCTTCATTGCCCTCTATGCCCTTCATCTCGTGCAGAGGAAGATCTCCTGTTAGCAACTCCGAGTGCCTTGGATGTTGCTCAGTATTGGGTACGTGATATATAATTAGACAGTTTTACCCTTATACCATTATTCGTAAGTATAGCAACTGTACATTTGTACATTTGCATGTTTCCGACACGAGATTTTTTATTTTTATTCATTCATTCATTCAATTTCGCTAATCGGCTAACTAGGGACCACGATAAGCCTCATTTTACATTCTGTCATTTGCTCATTTTTCGCTTGATCCACATTGTCTTCATGAGCTCACTGTGTTTAGCACGACGTTCCTCTGTCCATTTCGCACCAGCTGTCCGTTTTTCGTCCCGGAAAGTCTCAAACGTCTTGATGGCTGCTCTATAAAGATTTCGGTCATGTGCATCTTCAGCTCGTATCCCCATTTCTTTCAGATCTTTCTGGACGTTAACATACCATGGCATTGTCGTTTTTGGCTTTGATTCGAATAGGCTATACTGAAGATACGTTTTCGTCCATCGGGAGTCGATCATCCGTCGAATATGACCGTAAAAGCAAACTCTGCGTTTTCGCATTGTGTCTGTGATCTTCTCTATCCTCGAGTAAATTTCTTGCCTGGATTTTCTGATGTAGATGCCATTTTTGTAGTCCGGGCCAAGTATGTTGTGTAGGATCTTTCTTTCTTTCTTTCCTCTCTAACTTCGCGAGCAAGCATTTCTCGGATAGGATAAGGCATTCAGATGCATATTTTTATTATTATTATTATTATTATTATTATTATTATTATTATTATTATTATTATTATTATATGCGTACATTACCCTTTAAGGAGAGCGCTAAAAAAACAAAAATTATACTTTTGGCGGTGGCTATTTCCTTTTTTTTTATCTTCCCAAAAACCTCTCATCCATTCACTCTGCGCCTTCTTCTCATCATTTGTCCATTTACGCCTATTTATTTTGGGTTGTGACCTAAATTCAAATTTCTGTTTTTTTCTGATTGTTTTCTCTACAAATGCCGCGGTCGTGAATGCCTTCTATGGTGGTATGTAATTGTTGTAAGTCTTCCATAGTTTCTTTGTACCAAGAAGTACCCAATTTCGACGTACACATTATGTTGACTACTCTTTTAGTCAGTCTGGTGTCGATAATAATAATAATAATAATAATAATAATAATAATAATATCGTATGGCCTCGGGTGCCTGTTGCAAGTTTTGCTATTTGACACCCAGAGGGTAGCTTGCAAGTCGAATTTCGTTGTTCCTTGACTATGAAAGTCAAGGAGGTTAGATGTTAGGTAACTAAGCTCCTTGAACACTATAGCGCTTTCTAGTAGAGGAATGAGGAACTTTGTGTTGGCGAAAACTCCCGAGATTAATTTTGCCATTATGAACTCGTCCTACTGAATTCAAATGGGTTCTTTGACATGCCACATCGTATGACATGCGTGTCGTATTTTTGCCGCCTTTCAAAAATCACTTACCACGGCCAGGAGCGAACCTGCAAGCTTGGGGTTAGTAGACCGACATGATATCCACTCACCCACCGTGGCAAGCTTGGTGTCGATCATTCCGGTGATATGTGCAAAGAACTTCACTCTGCGTTTTCTGATGAGTGTCGTGATAGATTTAGTATTTCTGTATAATTCATTATTATTATTATTATTATTATTATTATTATTATAAAATATATATAAAACTAGCTGACCCGGCAGACGTTGTCCTGCCAATCAAAGAAAGTGTTGGGGTTTTGACTTTGTTAGTTGCAGTGCTTTTGGATTCCCAATATTTTCTTCTTTTTCCGTTAACCACCTCTAAACTATTATAAAAATAATAATTTACTATCTCAGAAACATTCACGGGAGCGTGATCAACAACTCACGAAAGTTACTTCGCAATGAAATGAATGGTATACGAACGCATACGGGACTGCTGAAACGATTAGAGCGCCGTCACCCATTTGTGGAATATAGTCGTACGCTACCTATTGTAAAATGGATTTACTAACTCGAAAACCTTTCCTGGCGTGTACACAACAACTCATCAATGTTTCATCGCAATCGGATGAATGGCATATGAACGCATACTGGATTTTGTTTAAACAATTCGCGCCGTCACTAATTTGTTGAATCTTCTTGTGCGCCACCCATTGAAAAACGCACTTACTAATTCATGAACCTTCGCAGGACTGTACTCAGCTCTCCAAAGTTTTATCACACTCGGATGAATGGTATATGATCACATACGGGACTTTATTGAAACGATTCACGCGCTGTCGCTTATTAGTTAAATCTACCCGTTTGCTACCAATTGTAAAATGGATTTACTAAATCAGAAACCTCCCCTGGAGTGTACACAACAACTCACCAAAGTTTCATCTCTATCGGACGATTGTATATGAACGCATACGGGTTTTTGTCGAAACATTTCGCGCGTCGTCGCTCATTTGTTGAATCCATTCGTGCACTATCTATTGTAACATGGATTTACTAAGCTAGAAATCTTCCCTGAAGTGTACACAACATCTCACCCACGTTTCACCGCTATCGGACAAATGGTATATGAACGCATACGGGACTTTGTTGAAACACTTCACGCGTCATCACTCATTTGTTGAATCTACTCGTGTGCTACCTATTGTTGAGTGGATTTACTAAGCCAGAAACCTTCCCTGAGTGTATACAACATCTCACCCAAGTTTCATCCCATTGGGGCGAATGGTATATGAACGCATGTGGGACTTTGTTGAAAAAAACGCACGCCATGTTGTTGAAGTTACTCGCGCGCCATCTATTGGTAATTGGATCTACTATGCCTATAACTTTTCCTGGCGCATGCACAACAACTCACCGACATTTGATTGCAATCGGATGAATTGTATATGAACGCATCACCAACACTCATTTGTTTAAACTACTGGTGCGCTATCTATTGTTAATTGGATTAACTATGCCTATAACCATCCCGGAAGTGAGCCAAACAACCCACCAAAATTTGGTCACAATCGGATTAATTGAAGGCTATATGAACGCATCGCCAACACTCATTTGTTTAAAATACTCGCGCGCTGCCCATTGTAAATTGGATTGACTATGCCTGTAAGGATTTCGGAAGTGTTCCCAACAACTCACCAAAGTTTCATAGCAATCGGATGAATGGTATATGAACGCATACGGGACTTGTTTGAAACGATTCGCGTGCCGTCGCTCATTTGTTGAATCTACTTGTGCGATACCTATTGTAAAGGTGATGTACTAAGCCAGAAACCTTCCCTGATGAGTACACAACATCTTACCCAAGTTTCATCGCTATCGGACGAATGGTATTTGAACGCATATGGGACTATGTTGAAACACTTCGCGCGTCGTCGCTCATTTTTTTAATCTACTTGTGCAATACCTATTGTTAAGTGGATTTACTAACCCAGAAACCTTCCCTGAAGTGTACACAACATCTCACCCAAGTTTAGTCGCTATCGGACGAATGGTATATGAACGCATACGGGACTTTGTTGAAACGCTTCGCGCGTCGTCGCTCATTTGTTGAATCTACTCGTGCGCTACCTATTATAACATGGATTTACTAAGTCAGAAACCTTGCCTGTAGTGTGCACAACCTATCACCCAAGTTTCATCGCTATCGGACGAATGTTATGTGAACGCATACTGGTATTTGTTGAAACGCTTCGCCCGTCGTCGCTCATTTGTTGAATCTACTCTTGCGCAACCTCCTGTGAAATGGATTTACTAAGTTAGAAACCTTCAGGTAAGCGTACACAACAACTCAACAAAGTTTGATCTCAATCGATGAATGGTATATAAACTTATACGGGATTTTGTTGAAACGCTTCGCGCGTCGTCGCTCATTTGTTGAATCTACTCGTGCGCTACCTATTGTAAAATGAATTTACTAAGCTAGAAGCCTTCCCTGGAGTGTACACAACATCTCACCAAAGTTTCATCGCTATCGGACGAATGGTATTTGAACGCATGCGGGACCTTCTTGAAACGCTTCGTGCGTCGTCGCACATTTGTTAAATCTAGTCATGCGCTATCTATTGTAAAATAATTTACTAAGCCAAACGCCTTCCCTGTAGCTCACTCAACATCTCACCCAAGTTTCATCGCAATGGGATGAAAGGTATATGAACGCATACGGGACTTTGAAACGCTCCAACGTGCAGAGGCAAACAGTAGAATTCGACATCACTGCCACCTTTGGTATAAAACACAACTTTCCGCCACGGGCGGAGTGTATGGCGGTAGTTGTACAGTTTGCGATCAGGTGGCTCTAACGTGCAGAGACAAACCGTCCAAAGACATCAGCTTTCACCAAGGCCAAGGCTAGTGGTTTCCATGACAACTGTTTTGACTGTATATTGTGGTTCTAAAAGTTTGTGTAAATTGTGGTTCTAAAATTGTGTTCATTCCACCTACCGGGTCAGATTGTGAATCTAAACCATACATGGGCCCACCCTAATGTACATACCAAATTTCATGAAAATCGGTCCAGTCGTTTAGGAGGAGTTCAGTCACAAACACACGTGTCGAAGAATTATATATATAAAGATATGAAAATAAATAAATTTATTTTATTTACATTATTTCTTTAAAATTTTAATGTTTCCTTATTTTTAATTGCTGGGCTATTTATTTAATTTTTATGGTGTCTATTTTCTATTCTTTAAATTTATTTAGATTACCGGTATTTAAATTTAGTATGTATCACTGGTTTATGTACCGTGTATCATGTAATACAATATATCCAATTGGCTGGATCCTCCTGCGATTCATGGGATATGTTGCCATTGAATTCAATGCACTTATTTAGAGAATACATTAAATTAAATTTTAAAATATCATCATATTCATCGTAATTATTATAATAATTATGAATTCCCAATATATGTTGAGCACGGCTAATAATTTTACCTTTCTCTTCTCTGAGATTAGGGAGATTTAATAATTGTTACTTCCCACTTAATCTAATTGGGTACCTACCCTTGTGTTGGCCGACTGAATGTAATCAGTTATTTGCTCTAAGCCAGTGTTTCCCAAAATTTGTGTGTGTGTACCACTTTAAGAGATGAGAATCTCTCGCGTACCAACTAATGGTTGGGAGATATAGTAACTAGAACCCCCACCACCATTACGTAACAGACCAAAATATGGATTGTAAATTGTGTTAGACTGTTAGAGTTAAAGTTCAAATAATAAAAAGTGTGTCCAGTTGTTTTATTATTTATAATAATACTTTTATTGCAGCTAAACAGTCATTAAATACATTTAAATATAATATGTTTGCGCACCTGCGCCTTGGGTAGCATAGTCTTTTATGGACTTTATTCTTTTGCTGCATTTTTCAATATGGTAGCGTTCACATGTGTGTCCGCATAGTTGACATACACATGTGTCATCCGGATCATGGTATGCTTTGTTTGTACAAATCAAATGGTGAAAACCATGAACTGCCAGGCGTGTGAACATGTGCCTCATCTCAAAGCTAGCAGATGTCCACGTCCGGTCAACCATGGCCCCCGTTCCATAAAATTCCAGTGGGATTTCTTCTCTCTTCCTTCTGAGAGTCGTTAATAGGTTTTCCGCACCTATTGTGCTAGGTAATACTAGAATACAATAAGTATTCAATTCAAACATTCAGAAATGACACAGTACAAATAATATTAATAAAATAACTCTTAATAATATAATTAAACATAAAAAACAAAGTTCAACTAATAACTACAAACTGAAGAGTGAGTTTGAAGATTAGAAGTCAACTTAGGAATGTCTAGTTTAAGATTGCTGAGTCCCAAACGAAGATCGTTTTCCACTGTAAGGAGCCTATTCCGGTATTTATTATTGAGATAAACAAGTAAAGAAAATGCAGTTTCACGCAAGTACGAACTAGTGAAAGGCAATACAAATCTAACTGCTTTGTCAGCTATGTCTGCATAGTCTGCACGCATCTCAACCCAAAAGTTCACATGAGCCATTTTTGAAAAAGTTTGCCTTAGCTCTGAATCACAATTCAATTCATAAAACTGCTCCCTATCTTAAAGTGCAACGTATCAAAGCTTTTATAATTTTTAAATTTTATATTTTAATATTTTTTATATTTTTTCATAACATCACCGCGTACCACTCCAGCAGTACGAGCGTACTACCAGTGGTACGCGTACCACAGTTTGGGAAACGCTGCTCTAAACAATCCTAACATTCTAGAGAAAGTGTTTGAAAAATAAAACTAATCAATTATTGTGTGCTGGACACTGAGTATGGACTGTCCTTAGTCAAGAATTTGGACGAGGCTAACCGAGTTACATAGTACTACCTACAGTAAATGCCACGGTGGGTGAGTGGTTATAGTGTCGGACTACCAACCCCCCAAGCTTGCAGGTTCGCTCCTGGCCATGGTAAGTGATTTTTGAAAGGCGACAAAAATCACGATACTCATGTCATACGTCGTTGGCATGTTAAAGATCCCATTTGAATTCAGTAGACGTGTTCATAATGGCAAAATTAATCTCGGGATTTTCCGCCAACACAAAGTTCCTCATTTCTCTACTAGAAAGCGGTATAGCGTCAATGAGCTTAGATATCTAACCTCCTTGACATTCATAGCGCTCCAAGGAGCATTAAATTCGACACGCAAGCTGCCCTCTAGGTGTCAATTAACAAAGCTTGCACCCGGCCACCGAGGCCATACGATATTATTATTATCTACAGCAAAAGGAAGAGATACATTAATGTATGAACTGTGTTGCAGGTGTTCCCAAGTACAAGGTGCCCAAGCTAGACCCGCTGTTGATCGAGAGATTGCAAGTGGATGAAGGTCACGGTCCCGTGGGACTCGCATTCACTGCTACCAACTGTACGGTATTCGGCATCAGAAAAGTTCGCCTGGATGAGGTCGAGTAAGTCACTTACCTTTAGTCCTCTGTATAGGCTACTATTATTCAAAGAAAATAACTCTTTATAGATCTTTCTGCGGGACTGGAATTGGCTCGGATATATTTCCCTTGAGTACTCTCTGGTCGACTTCAAGATTTGTGTCTACTATAAATGGGCTAACACTTCTGGTAGACTCGTTAGCTCGGCTATATTCGTGACTCCCACTTCCCCTTGAGAACTCCAAGACTTGTGTCTACTGACAATTGGATAAACTACGGGTACAATCATCTGTTCGGATATATTCGTGTCTATCATTTCCCCTTGAAGACTTCAAGACTTGTGTCTACTGACAATTGAATAAACTACAGGTTTAATCATCTGTTCGGATATATGAAAAACAGTTCCCTAATCAGTTGGTATAAAAGGCTTGAAGTCGTGTATTTGGACACAAAGTGGAATCTTTTAAGGAATGTCGCTTTTACCCGTTCTATCTCCTTCAGGTTTCTCTGTTTCAGGAAGGACCATATTATTTTAGTGGACTTATATTTTTCTGTACAATTGAAAAAATGTATTACAACTTATGTTAATAGATTATATAACATGTAGGCCTATTTGTGTTTTAGTTTTTTTAAGGATTATCTGAATTTTCAATAATCCGGATCACTTCTGGTCCAACTTAATCCGGATAAACGAGGTTCTTGTGTATTGATTTTTAGTTTGAAGTTTTCTAAGGATTTGTTGAAAATACCAGCTTTAATTTTAGCTTCTAAAAATTTCGGAAATAAAGTCTTTAAATACTGAAAAGCTTCAGAATCTTGACAAAGAACCTTTACAAACTGCTTCATGAGGCCTAATGCGTTTTATTGCATCAAGTACTAAAGCAAATGTTACTATCATGAATGGCATTTCCAGTTACTGTTCAATGTAGACAGTCAGAATATATGCATTAAACCTTTACAGGACAAGACTATTTATATTTTTATGTTCGACCCTCACTATTATGTGTCAGAAAACTGTATCATAATGAGGCTCATTATAACACTGTTTTCCATTATGATACAGTTTCTTCAGCCAATCAGAGCTCGTTCATTGACCAATTAGGTAACGATAACTTCGCGCATGCGCTCAAAATCCAACATGTCGGACATAAACACAACATCGAACTATAATAAATTACCGACATGGAATACCCACCGTCCATATGTTCGCGTAAATAAACTGGCGAATATGAGACAAGAAATAGCACTGTACCTTAAAATCACCAACACTAATTTCTACACAGCGCATTGTCTTCAAATGACTGCGATGACAATATTACTGAGGGACGGCTGATGTAAACATATGGGCTGCATGTGGCATTGCAAGCCCACAGAGCGCATGCGTCGGTCGTTCAAAGCTCTTGAAAGACAAAGATATAACACCCAACGCTCGCTCTGCGATCACAAAATTCCAGTAGCTGACTCTCAACAGATATTTATGAATATTTATGTTAAAACATATAATAAAGTTATAATTATCGTCGAACATAAACAGTCGTATGCAACTCACCTATAATGGTAATTAAGACACTCGTATGGAAATTATAAAACTCGCATACGCTCGTTTTATAAAAAATACTCGTGTCTTAATTATAGCCATTATAGGCTCGTTGCATAATGTGCTATTATGTGTCTTTACATTTTAATTCATTTTATTTATTATTATTTATTTATTATTTACATAGTTTACGCCCACATTGGAGCACTTAAATCAATCCATATACACTCGAGTCTTTACAATATTAGTTGTAATTGCTTCTCAACTTCCTCTTCTCCTTCCAAAGCTTCTTTAATCTCTCCGACCTGGCCGCCCTCTCTTCATTTGTAATGGTGTACTGTTTTCATTTGACTGTTTTTAATTATCCCTACTTCTCAGAATCCTCTTCTCTTTTCTCTCTGCAATTTGTTTCATTGTATTATTTAGCTCGTCTAAATCATTCTGGACCTCAACGAACCAGTTGTTCTTGGTTTTACTTTTCCAAAAGAAACTGAATAATTGTTGCAGTAGTCTGGTGTCTGGTAGTCTTACTATGTGGCTGAAAAAAGCAAGTCTCCTTTTTCGCATTGTATCCACAATTGATTCATTTTCCCGATAGACTATTTCATTAAGCAGCAGTCTCCATTGTCCATTTACTTGATGTTTTTTATAATTCATTTTATTTATTATTATTATTAATGTTGTTTTTGTTTCTCTAATTTTAATGTTTAAATATTTATTTTTCATTTTTAATTTGTGTTCTTATATTGTAGATTTAATTTTGATATTTTTAAATGTAATTAATTAATTGTGAATTGATTTTCACAAATATTTTAATATTTTTATAGTTATATTTATTATATTCATTTTATATTTATTTTATTGTTGTAATTTTATTTTATGATTTTTATTTTTACATTTATATTTTTTACACTTTAATTGTAAATTTTCTTAGTTCTTAAAAAAAAATATCCAGCGCATTACGGTATGTCAAGTATATACGTATATACTATTTTTTTTTAGAAATACTAGTAGTACAGGGCGCCAGGAAATGTCCTCCGCAGTTCCTACAAGCGTCCGCGAGTGCTAGCATCAGTGCAGTAGTTACGTTGGCAACACGACTGTCGCATGTATTAAAACAAACAGTAAACTTTGTACTCACCACAGCCATTCATAACTGTTGCTGGAAGTGCTGATGACACACACGCTCGCTAATTGCAATACACACTGACGATTTCGACAGGCTACACCCCACACGTGTGGGATTCACCCTGCCAAGGACACCGTGCTGCCAACTAAACTGCTGATGCAAGCTCAGGCAGTCACTGCGGATAATATTTCCTGGCACCATGCACTTCGGCATGAAAACTCTCCGAAATTTGGCTGAAACATTCAACTATCAGCATCTTTGAAAGCATAAACTGTCCTTATGACAGGTGGTTAATATAGAGACCACTATCTCATAAAGGGTTAAATAATAAACTCAACACAAAACGTTTTGTTTTTTGACTTCTGTACTCAATAACGCAACACTACTAAATGAATTCAAAGTTATCGATATAAAAGAGCTGAATTTCTCTCTTGTGTCGTAGCATCGACCTGAAGAAACAACACGTGTTTTACGAGTTCTTCATGCCTCGAGTTGAGATCCTCTGTAAATACAACGCCAGTGGGAAGATCCTCTTGCTGCCTATCCGAGGAGAAGGGCCTACCAACCTAACACTCAGTGAGTATATCTGTTGTTTTAACCCTTTATAGGGAAAAAATATTATTTTATTTTCATGAGTTTTTAAATGTTAATTTTTTTAATCCCTCCCTATATTATTTTGCTAAGGTCCCATTCCAGTTCTGTACCGAAAATATGGTCCCATTAACACCAACCTACACATATGGGGTACCTACAGGTTCAGCATAACCCAATGCGCAAGCGAAACGCACTCACTTACTCTTTAAATGCCTTACAATTAAATAAATACCTTAAAACATGTATATTTACAATGAAATAATGAAAGATTGCAACACGGTAACCATGGTAACAGAATCTCACAGGTCCATCTATTTCTGTAAGACACAATGCAGTTCCAATTATTACATTACTGTGAAAGTTTCCAGACGGTGATAAGGTTATCACTGAACCAAAATAAGCTGTAAATTTCATCAATACATACAGTATAATGCGCTTAAGGGGGTCAAGGGGCACTCTAGATTTCTTTTCACGCAATTTTCACATGTGAGTGTGGTACGAAAGATCTTTTTCCCCGACTATAAACGGTCTCCGAAAACCACATTTAAAGGGCCTTAAATTTACAGTGTCAGTGATATTCCCAGAAAACTAACTTCGCTCTGATATACCTATGAAGGAATGACAAACCCCTAACCACTGCACCAGTAGCTGAGTTGATAAAGTCTGATTATTCATACCAAGGATAAATCAGTCATAGCATTCATGATTGAGATTTTGCTAAGTGTACTCTTTACAACTAGAATATTCGCGGGCGAAGCCGCGACGGATAATGCTAGTTATTATTATAATTATTAATAATGTTATTTTTTGTTTCTCTAATTTTATTGTTCATATATTAATTTTTAATTTTCAATTTCTGTTTTTATAGATTTAATTTTGATATTTTTATCTTGAATGAATTAATTGACCAATTTCCAATTGATTTTGCAATTAATTTCGTAATCATTTTATAGTTATGTTTATTATATTAATGTTTATATTCCTTTTATAAATGTAATTTTATTTTTATTATTTTTATTTGTATATTTATATTTTATTTTTACACTTTATGTGATAATGTTTTTTTATTTTTATTTATTTTAAATTTACCCAACGCATTACGTCAAGTAGATACGTATATAATATTTGATCTTTATGAATACTACGACTACGGCATGAAAATTCTACGAAATTTTTCTTAAAGATTCAACTATCAGCATCTTTGAAAGCATAAATTGTCCTTATGACAGGTGGTTAGTATCCCATAAAGGGTTAAGGGATCATCTGCCCCTAATGATAGTGAGAATGATTTCTACTATTAACTATATGGTGTAGTGGTTAGCGTTCTTGGCTGTCACCCTTGAGGTTCGGGATTGATTCCCACCTCAGGCATCTTGGTGTGGTTTTCTGTGGTTTCCCCGCCACTTCTACTCCAGGAAAATGCTGGGATGGAGTTTGAAAGCATCAATATTGAAGGGAGATTGTTAATACGGCGGCTTCGGTGGCGTAGTTGGTGACATGCTGAGTTTTTGCCCAAGATAGCAGGTTCAAACCCGGCCGAAGTGGTCAGATTTTTTTAAGAGCATTAAAAATCCCTCAGTATGCCTTCGTTCGGAGGGGAAGTAAAGTCGGCGGGCCCTTGTCATAGATTTATGACATGTTAAACATCCTTCCACTAATTACACTTGTGTGAATCTAAATTATAGGTTATATTTGACTAACACTCTTAGGTTCCAACGTTCGTCACCAGGAGCTGACTGCGGTGGCATCTAGTAACCAAGTTCAGAACTATTAGTCGTTGACGGTGGCGTTTGGTAACAAAAGTAGGAACTAGTTGAAAATTAAATGTCTGCAGTCCTTACTTGAATGAATTACAGATAACACACACTTATACAGTCATCACAATTAACACTGGTTATCAGACAGATTCTACATACACCCAAAGTACACGGGGCTACATGACCGCGTTGTCGCAGCCCTTAAACTGAAGAACCAACCAACCAACCAACTCTGCCGTCCTTCAATGAACTTCTAACATCAGCAACCGACCATTTGACGAGACATGATCCCTTCACCATACACACTGGTCCCACGTGCCCATTCGTACCGGATTACAACACGCACTTCTATGGGTGGCCACATTGTCAGTACACGTCTGTCTGCCATCCTGAGTTGTACTCGAATGATATCGATCACACCAGTCCGCTGCTCCTCTCTCTTCGTTGGCGCTCTGCTTCGCCACCAATAAAGGCATTATCTATCTATCTATCTGCTCATGCGTAATGGGCTCATACTACAAATTCTAGTAATCCAATAGCGAGTATAGCATAAATTATTCCTAATGTTCCAAATGCTTCATTTTTTCCACTTTTTTTTTTACTAATAGGCTATGCGAAATTATACAAAATCCTGGTAAAATTAAAATATAAACTTCTGGATGACTAAAAATCAAAATAAGTGTTGATAAACAATGGGATCTTCCCCTCCAGCAGGATCAAATTTCGATCAGTTAATAATATAGTCTAGTAATAGTACCAGTTAAAACAGGTCAAGAAAGAAGTCAGAGTAATGTTTTAATTTCTACAGCTCAAACAAATAAGGGTGTTTGATCTAGGGATATACCAGGGGCCCGCATATTAATAGTTTGTTGTTGTTGTTGTTTGAGTCGTGAGTCTTTTAACTGGTTTGATGCAGATTCCATGCCTCCCTGTCCTGAGCTAATCGTTTCATCTCTACATAGCTACCACACCCTACATCCGAGGCAATCTGTTTAACACATTCTAACCTTGGTCTACCCGTACAGTTCTTGTCCTCGACACTTCCTTCCATAATTAAGCTTGCTATTCCTGGGTGTCTTAGTAAGTGTCCTACCAACCTATCTCTTCTCTTCATTAGCAGCCGCCGGAACTTCTCTCCTCTCCCACTCGTCTTAATACCTTTTCGTTTGTAACCCTATCTACACATCTGATCTTCATGATTCTCCTGTAACACCACATTTCAAACGCTTCAATTCTCCTCTTTTCTGTTGTTGAAATAAAATTCACTGCCCCTAAAATTGAAGAAATTCCAGCTAAGTGAAGAGTCGCTCCTTTCATAGTTGAGCCAGCCACGGGTGTGGATTCTTATGAGGATTGTTTGTTTTCCTCATCTCCTCGTGCAATAAAACGACAAAATTAATTTCTGAACATCCCTCGTACTAATTTCCATGCAATATGACTCCCAAATCTGCTTCATGCTTTTTCCTTGATAAAGAACAAAAATACTACACGCATGTCATGCGTTGTTGGCATATTAAAGAACCCATTTGAATTCAGTAAGCCGTGTTCATAATGGCAAAATTAATCTCGGGATTTTACGCCAACGCAAAAGTTCTTCCTTTCTCAACTAGAAAGCGCTATAGTGTCAAGGAGTTTAGATATCTAACCTCCTTGACTTTCATAGCGCTCCAAGGAACGACTAAATTCGACAAGCAAGCTGCCCTCTGGCTGTCAAATAACAAAGCTTGCACCCAGCACCCGCCCGAGGTTATACGATATTATTATTGATGAAGAGTCGAAGTAGCAGTCTGTGTACGGAGTATATACGACATCATTGGCCTTGACTCATGGGGCCATGGAATAACAAATTACAGACGCGAATTACAAGGCCTCCTGTATGAAGTTATTTATTGTACTTTATTGCTTCATTTACCTTGAAAAGGAGCCAAGTGGTATTTTATAACATGACATGACCCAATAACCCACAATCAGTGGTATGTGAGAGTCCATTGCATGTTTAATAATGATAATCTATATACAGTGTCTGCTTCGTTGCGTAGTGGCTAGAGCTCTTGGCTGTTACCGTGGAAACCCGGGTTCAATTCCCACCTCAGTCACCCTGTAAGTGTTTTTCAGTGGATTCCCCACTTCTACTCCAGGCGAATGCTGAGATGGTTCCTAAATTAAAGACACGGCCGCTTCACTCTCAATCATCATTATTATTATTATTATTATTCTTTCTTCGATTCGGCCAACTAGGGACCACGTCAGTTCAACTGTCTCTTCTTCCGAGCTTTAACTACCGCCCAGTGTTCCCGCATTCGGCTCCGGTGTTGTTCTTTTCTCTCTTGGGACCACACCTTCCCTGTCTTCAGCTTCGGCTTTTCCTGGAAACCTTTGTGCGTACGTAGTTTTTCCTGAGGTAGAACACGCTCCTGGATATCGTTAGGGGGAAATTTCCATTTCACGTAGATCTTTCTCAACTTCCGTGAACCATGCCCCTTTGGTTTTCTTATCCTGAAAGTACGTCAATATCCGTTTTGATATCCTGCCTGGGCTCATTCGTGTCACGTGGCTATAAAAGGCAATCCTTCTTTTTCGAATCGTGTCACTGATCTTCACGTGCTTGTATAATTCGTGGTTGTGACGCCTTCTATACTCACTGTTTTCTTTGATAGGACCCAGGATTTTCCTCAAAATCTTCCTTTCTTTCGCCTCTAGTTTTTCCATTAGATCTTTCTTGTTCATTGTTAGAGTCTCTGCCGCATACAGAGCCTCTGGTCGAATAACAGTGCAGTAATGTCTAAATTTGGCGTTTAAGGATATCGATCTCTTATTGTAGATGTCTTTAGTCAGGTTGTATGCCATATCCATTTTATTAATGCGTGACACGAAGGCTTCTTTCTCTGATAGGTTAGGCTCTATCCATTCACCGAGGTATTTAAACTTTTCTGCCTTCTGAACTTAGCTCCTCAACCTTCCCCTCCCAAAATCCTACTCCTTCCCAAACTTCCAAAACCCTCAGGCCATATCCTGGCCGGTTTGATTCCATGTATTACCCATTACATTAAATTATTAAGTTCCAAGTCCTATCCCCCCCCCCCCCCTGATAAAGCTCTTATGGCCCCATAAATAGGGAGCCGACAGGCTAAAATGCACGCAGCGAAGGCCGGCTACGCCGGCCTCGCTTGCTTGGGTCCGACGACGAACTTTTCCTAGTCCGACCTCCAGTTCCCTGGGCGCTGATTATTATTATTATTATTATTATTATTATTATTATTATTATTATTATTATATTTAATATTTGCAAATGGGGATAATTCCCCGGTAGCAAATTGTACAAATACAGAACATCACCAACAATAACATCAAACTCAATATAATATACACAATTCGCAATTTAGGAACTATAGTAATTACATCGTAGTATTTACACAAAATTTCAATCTTCTCTTACACACATCAATATGTTTGGGGAAAGACTCTAAGACTGAGGCAGGTGATGAGTTCAATTTATCAATATCACTGTTAATGAAAGAATATTTCCCATAATTTGTGCGCTGTGGTCGGACCTTGACTTTATGTGAATGATCTGCCCTGCTCAGGTAGGTGGGATTTCCCAGACGTTTGCTTACTTCTCCCCTTGCTGGCCGATTAGTGTAAGTGTTAAACATAGCATATAGTCTGGATTTCGTCCTTCTATCTTCCAGAGATTCCCACCCTAGTGTTTCTATCATTCGAGATACACTATTTCTAGGATTAAAATCGTTAAGCACATCATCATCTTCGACAGTTTCCAGCCCCAGCCTGGGTCTGCTTGGAACATAAGCCTCTCCATCGTTTTCTAACCTCCCACCACCTTCCACTCCTCACTCTGTCCCACTCCTTTCTTCACACCCACAATCCACCTATCGCTTGGCCTTCCTCTTGGTCTCTCAACCTCCATTTCCATCTCGTGCATCCTCCTTGGTATCCTGCCCTCCTGCATTCTCCTAACATGTCCGTACCAACTCATTCTCGACTTCTCTGTGATCTCTTGTACTGTAAGGAATTCTCTTCCACAATCTCTCTCACTCTCTCATGTCCTACTCTATCCCTTCTTGTTATTCCTATCTGCTTCTTTGAAATTTCATTTTGCAAGCCTGGAACCTACTCACCTGTCTCTTCTTCATAAACCTCGCTTCTGATGCGTAGGTGAGTTGGGACATAATACGTTCGATACAATACCCGTTTGCTCTTCTGGGGTACGTCCCTGCTCCATACCAGACCTCTCACGCTCTGCAGGAATCCATAGGCTCGCCTTCCTCTCTCGCTGATCTCCTTGTCATTTCTACCACTTACTTCTATTACATTCCCTAAATACTTGAAACCACTGCTTTTTTTTTCTTTTCAGGAGGTACATTTGAAAAATGTTTAAGAAAAATATTGGTACATTTGTATCTTGTCCGGCAAATATAACTTTCGACTTGAAAGTTCATCGATCAGCTGGCGTCAACGCGCTGTTCACAAGAGCTGGAGTAGATCTCGATCAATCCTCGATTTAAATCGATCTATCAAATCAGTTTCTCTTGGTGGGCATCTCGGCGGGGAAGGTTGTTATTTTTTGCGTGTGGTTAGTATTGAAGGATGAAGAAAATAGCGAATTATTTAACATCCAACCAGGCATCGAAAAAGCTGAAAGTTAATGATTCGAACGCAAACAATAACCGGACTTTGCAAATTGCCGAAAATTGCAAGATCGTGATGTTTTGGCGACTACAGCTGAGAGTACCCCCTAAATTGTTTTTTTAAACCACTGCTTGAAACTATCCACCTTCTTTATTACCTCTCCTCCTATAATTATATCTGTTGTTATTCTTCCCCTATTTCTCGTTGTTACCATCATTTCCCACTTCTTTGCATTAAATTTCAAACCATACTGTTTTACTGTCTCAACCCATACATTCAACCTTTCTTCCCTCCCAACACTCATCTGAATTACAGATTCACACACTAATATAGCCATTGCAGTAACACAGGTTATCAGACAAATTTCGCACACATCCAAGTACACGGGGCTACATTACCATGATGTCGTAAAGGCCCTAAATTAATCAACAACAACAACAACAACAACTGAGCTCTACGCACAGTGAGGGCCTTCTCTATAGAACATAGGCGCCGTGTAGCAGCCGAGGCACTCTGGCTAGCCACCTGTCGAGCAAGGAACTGGCGCTAGTAGCAGCGTAGCACCCAACTATAGTTGTATTTTCCAGAGTTGGAATCTGACAGTTCGGCGGAGAACCGTTGAACTAATGGCAGCGTTGTCACGTATGCTACTAGCCACCACGTGCGTACCGGTACTTCCACCCTCCCGTTCTTTTCATCATGCACATAATATCATTAGCAGAGTTATTACATTTATTACAAGTTTACTCAGATGGTTTTCAAAAATCTTAAACAAAGCAATGCTTAAAACTGTACGGTGCACACTGTAAAATAAAATAATAGCCCTTCAAATTGAGGAGAGGCCTAAAATATTGTAATGAATAGCATTATTACGAATAGCCTACTATCAAAAAGCAAAAATGTTCAAAGTGAAACGACAACTCGTGATTGTTTCTACGAGAAGTCATCCTTAAAAACGTCACCACTCGCAAACAAAGAGAAAGCTAACCTTAATCCAATTCACACGAACCCAACACTATTTATAAATAACGGACACTAATGAATTATAAATATTAGTTTTAAGTATAAATAAGTATAAATCCTACACGAATATGTAATTAACTAATTAATTCAAAACAATTATAACGCAGCAGGGTAGGTGTGCACTCTGGAGGCAACCAAACAAGCGACAAGCACGTGGCCAAATAGAGTCATTCAAATTGGCAGCGCTGTATGGTTTCCATGGCAACAAGCCTTGCGTGCGATCTAGTCGTCAACTGTTTTTGCCCAGTGGCGCCGAATTGCCAGATTCTAACTCTGGATAATACAAATGTAGTTCAACACATTTATTGTAAGATTTCTTCTTGAGAAGATAAGTATTCACGAGGAAAATTCGATGTTTTGTTCTACACCTAACCATGTGCACGGGATACGAGACAGTGTACAGTACTATTCCACAAGTCTTAATTATCTCAACTAAGGTATATTGCCAGCACAGTAGGTAATAAATGGCATGGCAGCATCCGGCACTTCCCGAGAAACACTTGTCATCAAGCGCTGACTCAACACTCTTCATCTGTCACACGGCCTCACTGAAGCTCCGTTCTATAGAGAAGGCTCTCACTGTATAAGCTTATATATTGTTTAGTTTTCTCTAGGTCGAGCGTGGTCAGCAGTATTTGTATTTGTAGTTTCTGTTTATTTGCGCTAGTGTTGCAAACTTGCAGAGTCGGTGTTATTATTTTGAGGCAATAGTTGCTTCACCTGTGTGTTATTTAATAATAGTTGCGCTGTCTGTAATCTCTTCCTCATGTTCATTTGATATGGGATTTGTTAGGGGTTTTCAGGGCGTTACAGCCTTTAAGGGCTCGGGGCTCTAACAATATACATATTAAGCTGAAGGTCAATTACTTATATAAATATACACCGTTTCACCGAACTGAACCAAATTTTAGGTACTTACCTTTTGAAACCCTGTGGGCAACACCGTCTACTTGAAATTTGAGCAGCCCTCTCCATTCTGTAAATTTAGGTCCTTTGGGACATAGGTGAAAAATCGAATATGCCATAGAAGTACCAAACTAGTCCCGTTGTCAGCCTCGCAAGTTAAGAAACAAAACTCGGTGGGTTCCTAAAGGATCGAGACACTACGTTTTAAGCCCCTAGAACCAATCGTTTTCGAGATATTTGCTAAATAACATTACCGTTTGGAGAAACATTAAGAAATGGCCAGCTGTAAGCCATGTTGGCTTATTGCATGTGAGATATGAGTCTGATAAAGTGGAAAGGGTGCGAAGGCCATACTAATAGGCTGTTTGGTGGTGAAAGAGATATTGGAGAGGTCAAAACACTCTTTCATGATACATACTTGTACTGGGCCATTTTTTTTACTTTGAACAGACTTTACTTTGATCCCTTATCACATTGTAGCAGTTGTGTCGATTAATTTCCCAAACGAATCTCTGTGTTGATAATTATTTTTAAATTTCACCTTGAGTCTTTTTAGTATGAACATTTTACCACTAGGTTTGACAAAGACATGGATAAATAAGTAAATAAATAAATAAATAAATAAATAAATAAATAAATAAATAAATAAATAAATAAATAAATAAATAAATAAATAAATAAATAAATAAATCAATCAATAAATAAATAAATAAATAAACAAATGAATAAATAAATAAATACATAAACAAACAAATGAATAAATAAATAAACAAACAAATAAACTAATAAATAAATAAATAAATAAACAAATGAATAAATAATTAAATAAGCAAACAAATGAATAAATAAATAAACAAACAAATAAACGAATAAATAAATAAATATAAATAAATAAATAATCAAACAAACAGATAAATAAACAAACGAATAAATAAATAAACAAACAAACGAATGAATAAATAAATAAATAAACTAATAAAAATAGCCGGCCCCGTGGTGTAGGGGTAGCGCGCCTGCCTCTCACCCGGAGGCCCCGGGTTCGATCCCCGGCTCCGTCAGGGATTTTAAAACTGACGTGAGGGTTGGAACGGGGTGCACTCAGCGTCGTGAGGACAATTGAGTAGCTGTCTGACAGTGAGACAGCGCCCCGATCATGAAAACCAAGATTAACGGCCGAGGGGACCCGACGCGTCACCCCAATATCTGCAGGCCGAATGGCTGGGCAGCGGTCGCTTGGTCGGCCTTAGCCCGTCATGGGCTGGATAGTGCCAGGGGTTGACTTTTTTTTTTTGACTAATAAAAATAATTAAACAAACAATCTAATAAATAAATAAATAAATAAATAAACGAATAAATAAATAAATAAACAAAAAACAAACAAACGAATAAATAAACAAAAAACAAACAGAGGAATAAATAGATAAACAAATGAATAATTAAATAAATGAATGAATAAATAAATATTATTTATCACACAGAGTGTTATTGGACCAGGGAGCTTAGGAGAATTTGAGACTTCATGATTATTCGACCGGGCGAAGCTGGTACTGGTAGTGTTTATGTGTAGTTTACACACGTCAATCCTTGTCAACTAGGTGTCTGCATTTTGCCATGGAAGCCATGCATTCGGAAGGCTTTACAGTTGACGCTTCAGTTCACCAACATGGAGCTAGGAACGACAGGAGTTGCTCTCTCTGCTCGGGTTACTGCACGCTGTTGAATCCAAATGGCTTATTGTTTAGCCAGCTGATTGCTAACACGATCGTCTAATATTTTAATTGCCTGATATGAATGCGAAAGTGTGGATATTCTAATTAAGAAATGGTTGGTAGTTGCGTTCCTTTTGTTCCCCTGACTCTAGAAATGATAACGGCACATATGTTCATCGATTTATCAAGAACCAAGGTTACGGGAAAGTAGGAAGATTTCAATCTCTACGATTATACGGTAGTCAGGGCCTTATGTAATCAAGCAGGCAGTGAACGAATGAGCTGTGTAATCTAGAAGGCAGTGGGCGTGCACATGACAGTGTGCCCAGCGGCAAAATTCTGCAACAAGAAGCAATGTTTAGCCTCACAAATAGCGAGCTTTCACGGCCTTGTGTGGGCGTAAATCTAGTGTAGTAGGCAATTAGTTTACACACTACCATTATCGAGTGAGGAAGTAAGCGTGAACGGAGTATAACAGTGTTTAGAAGGACCAAACGATCTAGGCCTATTTATTTGATGGAAATAAATTAAATCACGGCAACACTGCTATGTAACGCTTATAATCTCTTCATAGTACCACTGGATTGATTTTGATGTGGTTTTCACCATTCTGTAAAGGGTTTTTCGAGGAAGATTTCTGTTGAAAAACATTTATATATGAAAAAAGGAAGCCGAGCAGTAACGATTTCAATCAGTCGAGTTGAAGAAAGACCTCGCGTCCGTGCACCTTTTAAGTTTACGCTGGATAGACCGTTAACATATCTATATACTATGAGTGTGAGAATTGTTCAGCCTGAGAAGTTCTACAAAAAAGTCCGTGACAGCATTTCTCTATTTTTAATACATCGCCCACTATAAGTGTTTTTTACGTTTTCATTTCTTCCAACAATCTCCAGTGGAAATTTAAATTATTAGTTTCGGTCAGCATCAAACTGTTGAGTCGTGTCGAGTTAAGACTTCAGAGAAGAGTATATGTGTTTGTAGTTTCGCTGTTCACCTCGGCTTTTCTGAATTGCGTCTGCGACCTGCCGTCCCTGCGCCTTTTAAGCTTACACTGGGTAAACCGTTAAGGATACTTGGCGAAGCCGGGACGGATTGCAAGTTTAAAATAGAAGTTAATAACACATGCAATAACATCGATGTGTTCATGACCAGCTGACATGATCCCTTGAATATTGCTTACCTGATAATGATCATATATATTATTTCAGTAGTATGCATCCATCCTGCGGCGCTCACAAGCGACCGATCGTGACAAATGAGCATTCAAATGAAAGAGAATAGACATTAGCAGTGACTTATTGCACTATCATTTCATAAATATCTATAATTTCTTTAAAAAATGACTTTAAAAAATTGTACGATGTGTGCGATTTGCAAACACCGTTGATGTAGGAAAATACGCTCCGTAATCGCTGTCCACGGGCCGCTGTGACGCCTGTTTCATGTCATATTAACATTCTGAGGTCTTTCCTTTATCCTGAAATGTAAATAGTGTTCTATAATCATTTCGTTGAAATAAAACATAACAACCTTTCTCCTTAAGTGTCTCATTATAAACATATTGGGGAAAGTGTGGTTTATGAACATGCGAGATTTCTCGCACGGGCCCGCTAGTAGCCTATAATATCATAGCGAATAGATTGTTTACAGAATGGTGCAGATACTGTACTTTCTGGCCGCTAGGAACGCCACTACATGAATGTTACCTGCTTTAGTGGAGTGTCCGATATTTTTATTTTATAGTATTTGGTATCAAACCCGGCCGAAGCCGTCGGATTTTTTAAGAGTGTTAAAAATCCCTCAGTATGCCTTCCTTCGGAGGGGAAGTAAAGCCGGTGGCGGTCCCATGTCATAGATTTATGGCATGTTAAAGAACTGTCCACTAATTACACCTGTGTGAAGCTGAATTGTATAGATTAAGAATGTAAACAACGCTCTTAGGTTCCTACGTTCGTTGTCAAGAGCCGACTGCGGTGGCGTCTAGTAGCTAAGTTCTGAACTAGGCCTATTAGTCGTTGACGGAGGCGTTTGGCGGCAAAAGTAGGAACTATTTGAAAAATTCGATGTTGCAGCCCTTACTTGAATTAAAAAAAAAACAGATACACACATTAATACAGCCATCACAATTAACACCGGTTAACAGACAGATTCTACACACACCCAAAGTACACGGGGCTACATGACCGCGTTGTCGCAGCCCCTAAACTGAGAAACCAACCAACCATAGTATTTGGTTCCGAAGTATTCGATATTTTTCGAAAGTCATTTGGTAGACGACTGCGTTTGTATTGTCTAAACAGATGACCTTCACGGAACATCTGTTTCTTAGCTTTACGAGAATTCCGTTTCTTTTCTCTTAGGTACAGTACAACCCCTGTCATTCGTCACCTTTGGGACAGAGGGTTTGGTCGGAACGCAAGAGAGGTCGGATTATCTGGAAGTGCAGAAAAAAAAACCAGATTTATATTAAAATAAAGAATCTTTGAACTCAAGATACCGGGGTTCCTTTCCTTCTTTCTTGGTAGAGCCACATCCACAATGCGTTGTCAAGCAGTTCATGTTTAGGCTTTAGCAATGTATTGTGATTCTTAAGAGTGTTTTCACCACCTATCGTCACTGTACATGATTCAATGTCTTTCCGATTTCTTCTCCAATCTTTTACTGTCGTAACGCATACATTGAGTTTATTGGCAATATTTTGAAGTGATTCCCCTTTGTTCAGTCTTCGTTTCACTGCTATTATTTTTAACGTGCTTACGTTTCACTCTCCACATGTTGGAAAAGCAACTGTACAGTCCACACAATGAACAGTAAACAAATTACTGTTCTGTACTAATATTTTGGACCACCCTGACCTTCCCATTCATGACTTCATCACAAGTGCAATATCTGACAGGTTAAAATCCAGACAACCAGCAATAAAATCTGCTATGGGTCTTTTTAACAAGGGATTTGATATAAGCGACAGATGGGAACAAAAATGGATCCAGCATGCACCAGCAGAAGTAATAATCAGTATAAATACACACAAGTCGCCACCGTAGCGTAGCGGCCAGCTAGGTTAGCTGCCGCCCCGGAGGTCCTGGGTTCGATTCCCGGCTCTGCCACGAAATTTGAAAAGTGGTACGAGGACTGGAACGGGGTCTACTCAGCCTCGGGTGGCCCAAATGAGTAGAGGGGGTTCGATTTCCCCTCAGCCATCCTCAAAGTGTTTTTTCCGTGGTTTCCCACTTCGTCTTCGGGCAAATGCCGGGATGGTACCTACTTCAAGGCCACGGCCGCCTCCTTCCCTCTTCCTTGCCTATCCATCCTAACCATCCCTTACCTTCCCTCATGAGGCCCCTGTTCGCTTTGCAGGTGAGGCCGCCTGGGCGAGGTGCCAATCCCATCTCACCAGTTGTATTTCTTCCGATTCGATGTTCCCAGCTCTAGGACACTGCCCGTAGAGGCGGTAGTGGTGAGTTCCCTCGCTGAGTCCGTGGGTTCCACCAACCTGGAGGGTAAACGACTAAAATAAATAAATTAAAAAAAACTCACAACAAACCAGAGGGATTCGATCTGCCTCGACGTACGTGGAAGACTGCCAGCAGGATTCGCACAAACCATGGAGTGTGTAAGGACTTACTCTACAAATGGAACAAAATTCCCGATCCGGCATGTGTTTGTGGAGCGACACCCCAGACCATACAACACATTGTGCAGCAGTGTAGTATTACGTCATACTCTGGGGATTTAAAGGATTTTCTCGTGTTGACTCCAGATGCTGTTAAGTGGATAGACAATTTAAATTTTACATTATAAGTGCCAATTGTGGCTGTAGGTTACACTAATATTCTCTTTCTAGGTTCACGGGCAGATAGAACAAGTTGTTCAATGCACGAATTCTAAAAGTCTCGCGTTGTCGTTGCAACGAATCTAGGCCCCAATAACTCCTGACCAACTGATTTCTGTAGTCTTCTAACAACTTCTATGAACGTCGTTTAGTGTCAGTATGTCATACCATCAAAAACTGTAAGCGTCATATTTCAGTTGTTCCATGTCTATGTCCTTTATATTTCTGCATGTTATATAAAATAAGGTGCGTTCAAATTTATCTCCACAAGCAGCGCGCATCTTACGAGCCTCAACGATTTTGTCAGCAAAGAAGTAATTGATACCACATTATCATTTACTGATAAATCCATCGAACGAGTTCATTCGTATAAATATCTAGAATGCTACCTGAATGACAAATGGGACTGCAGCCATGAAAACAAAGCTCTCATTGAGCAAGCCAGGGGTGTCTTTATCAAAATGAAGAAAATGCTGTGTCACCGAGATCTTAGTCTGAGAACGTGACTACTTGCCCTCAAGTGTTACATAATTCCCATTCTAATGTATGGACACGACGGGTGGACGTTAACCAAAACCTTGGAGAAGAAGTTGGAAGCATTTGAAATGTGGCTGTATCGTCGCATGCTTCGTATATCGTGGACCGACAAGGTGAGAAACACTGAGGTGCTGGATCGGATGGGCAAGGAGATGGAGGTGCTCTACAACATCAAGCGACAGAAGCTAAATATTTTGGCCTCGTGATTAGAAATAACAAATACCGACTCCAGCAGCTAATCATGGAAGGCAAGATTGAAGGTCGGCGCAGACCAGGAAGGAGAAGGATCTCAAGAGTTGGCGGGAATGGTTTGAACTTGACTCAGCATCTCTGTTTCGAACGGCAACCTCGAGGCAAGAGATTGCAATGATGATCGCCAATCTTCGACGCGGAGACGGCATACAAAGAAGAAGAAGAAGAAGAAGAAGAAGAGATTCAAACGTACAGGTTCAGTAAACAATGAAAATGAACGGAATGGTTGTTATTTTCTTACTGGAGCTAAATTAACCGGAGTAACCGGAATCTTCATAAGGAGATGCCGATTATGTTTGGCAGCGGATGGGGAACATTTTCAGCATCTACTGTAAACATGTCACTGTTTGCAATGCGACTGGCAGCGTTGGACGATTGATACATGCTGCTGCTTGCTTTGTATCGTCACGTGACGTGCACGCGTGCCCTCTAGCGACGGGCTGTGACCTTCCACGCTCTGGTCGGAACCACACCTTGTTATACACGCCACGATAATCCGATGTCGTCACTGGTTTGCGCATTCGAGTCTCCGGCTCGTTACTTTTTGAACGCACCTTATAGTTGTTTGAAGATAAACTCCAGTTGTCGTGGTTTTTGCTCAGCAAAGATATCTACGATGTGTTCTTTGAAGATATCATCCCTGGAAAGATAGTTCACCAAACTCTTCTCAATAGCCAGAGTCCTCAAATTGCTCAGAATCTGACATGGAGTTCCTTAAAAATGCCCTAACTTTCTTCAATGCAATCATACTTCCTTCACTCGAAGCAGTAAAAATAGGAAAGTCTTGTGGTGCACTGTTTCTTGAGGGGGCTTCGGTGGCGTAGTCGGTAGCATGCTGAGCTTCTATGCCCAAGATCGTGGGTTCAAACCTGGCCGAAGTCGTCGGATTTTAAGAGCGTTAAAACGCCTCAGTATGCCTTCCTTCGGAGGGGAAGTAAAGCCGGCGGTCCCATGTCATAGATTTATGGCATGTTAAAGAACTTTCCACTAATTACACCTGTGTGAAACTAAATTGTATAGGTTAAGAATGTAAACAACGCTTTTAGGTTCCTACGTTCGTTGCCAAGAACCGACTGCGGTGGTGTCTAGTAGCTAAGTTCTGAACTAGTAGTCGTTGACGGTGGCGTTTGGCGGCAAAAGTAGGAACTATTTGAAAAATTCAAAGTCTGCTGTCCTTACTTGAATTAAAAAACAGATAACACACACTAATACAGTCATCACAATTAACACCGGTTATCAGACAGATCCTACACACACCCAAAGTACACGGGGCTATATGACCGCGTTGTCGCAGACCCTAAACTGAGGAACCAACCAACTGTTTCTTGATATATTTTTTCTAGACTGTTATTCAAACAATATTTCAGTTACAAACATAGGGCATAGGACAATGAAGAAAATGTTCTTGATGTTAAATGCACTATTATATAACTACAGTGATCCATGTTTTAATAGTACATTATGCAACGAGCCTATAATGGCTATAATTAAGACACGAATATTTTTATAAAACGAGCATATGCGAGTTTTATAATTTCCATACGAGTGTCTTAATTACCATTATAGGCGAGTTGCATACGACTGTTTATGTTCGACGATATTTATAACTTTATTATATGTTTTAACAGAAATATTCATAAATATCTGTTCAGTCACTAGAATGTTGTGATCGGGTGCTGCGCTGGGTAGTATATCTCTGTTTTCCAAGCTCTCTGGACAACCGACGCATGCGCTCTGTGTGCTTCAATGCCATATGTTCAGATTGTGCACCAGTATTCAGTAAAACTGACACCGAAGTCGTTTCAATACAACGCGCTGTGTAGAAATTGGGTTTGGGGATATTAAGGTACCGGTACAGTGCTATTTCTTGTCTCATATTCACCAGTTTATTTACGCGAACATATGGACGGTGCACTTTCGGTAATTTATATAGACATGTTGGATTTTGAGCGCATGTGCGAAGGTATCCTTACCTAATTGGTCACACAACTGTTTCTTGAGCTCTGATTGGTGGGAGAAACTGTTTCATAATGAAAAATAGTGATATAATGGGCCTCATTATGATACAGTTTTCTGACACATAATAGTTAGGGTCGAACATAAAACTCCACAAACGAACATGCACGCGCTGAAATACCGCCCGCAATGCACTGTATTGCTTGGAGCCTAGGCTCTCTGCTGACGCATTCAGTGTTGGTCAGCTATCGACCTTCCGCTTGGGGCGTGCGCAATTGCCTTCTCTACCCACAGGGACTTGAGCCTGTTTTAAAGGAGACTCACCGGCTGCTCAGTCCCGCGCTGAGAAGCTGGTGTCAATCCCACCGTGGCTACGGAGAATAATACCGAAAACTAGATATTGATTTGCAAATGCCAAAGAAAAATAGGAAAATTTAAATGTGCATATTCCTTGAAATTGGTTGGTTTGAGTCTTCAGTCTTTTGACTGGTTAGATGCAGCTTTCCATGCCACCCTGTCCTGAGCTAATCGTTTCATCTCTACATAGCTACCACACCCTAAATCCGAGGCAATCTTGGTCTATCCCTACAGTTCTTATCCTCGACCTTTCCTTCCATAACTAAGCTAGCTATTCCTGGGTATCTTAGTATGTGCCTTCTCTTCATTAGCAGTCGCCAGAAACATCTCTCCTCTCCCACTCGTCTTAATACCTCTTCGTTTGTAACCCTATCTACCCATCTGATCTTCATCATTCTCCTGTAACACCACATTTCAAACGCTTCAATTTTCCTCATTCCCCCAGTGGCTCACATCTTGTGGGACGTGGTTTGGCGACCACGGGCCCCCAGCTGAGTCCTGCTTTGCTTCCACTTACTTGTGCCGGGCTCCTCTCCGTCTTCTTTCCTGTCGACCTCACTTGGTCAACTCTAGTTGTCTTCCAACCCCGACGGTATTAGGATATCTGAGGACTAGGGAGTCTCTTCCTTTCCCGCCTTAATTGGCCCTTGTCTCATCTCTTCTGATACCCTCCTTCTGCGAGGGGTCAGCCTTCTTTTTCTTTTCCTGATATCTCCTGCCTTCTGCTCAAGGCCCTCAAAGAGGCAGAGTGTATGTAGCCCCACCACTTCCGGTGCACCCTAGATATTGCTACACCCTCAGGGGCTCATGGTTGGTGAGTTCGGGACTTGGGGACCCCGAGGGATTCCTGAGCTGGATCTGGTTTTCGAACTTTTAGCCATTACCTGTGGGGAGGACCCTCTCCTCCTTCACTTTCCTATCTGTCTTTCTGGCTCTCTTTCCTTCCAAGTCCCTCAATCCGCATTCTTCGAGGGTTGAGAGAAGTTATTTTCCTCCTGTCCTTTATTTGCCTTATTCTCCCTTTGTTTTCCATTTATTCTTCTAGTATATAAGTTAGTAGTTAGTTTTAGTTATAGTTTACATTTCATTTTCATCTTCCCGATCACCCAAACCATTAGGGGCCGATAACCTAGATGTTAGGACCCTTGAAACAACAATTATCATCGTATTATTATTATCTTCTCCTCATTCCTTGAGAATGAAATGGATGTTCTACGGCTCAAAGTTTCCCTTCCAGCTTCACCAATGATTAATTCATGTCTTCTTTTTCACCGCCTTACACATATCTGATGCTTTATTCTTTTCTTGTTCGCAGCTGATTTGCACATGAGGTACGACTATGATTTCTACACCAAGAAGAAGGCAGACAACAAGGAATACTTCTACCTGAATGAAGACACCACCAAGCTCGACTACAACACGACCAGACTGTACATTCGTCTGGAGAACCTCTTCAACGGCGACAAACTTCTAGGTACGTACTTATATTATTATAATAATACTTTCATTGCAGCCAAATGGCCATACAAAAAAAGGAAAATTTCATTAGAATCCTCCCTTTGTTACTCTGCTAAGGGCCCATTCCGGTTTTGTACCGAAAATAAGGTCCTGTTAACACCAACCTACACATATGGGGTACCTACAGTTTCCGCATAACCCCATGTGTGTCCGAAACGCACTCACTTCCTCTTTAAATGCCTCACAATTAAATAAATACCTTAAAAATTACATTTACAAAGGAAGCACCGCAACCTGGCGAGCGCAAGGCAGTGCGGCAGCGGTAGCCATCTGGCGGGAGCGCGGCGTACTGCTAGCTGAGGAGTCTCTCAGCAGATGGCTCCGGTGTGGTCTCACCAAGACTTGCTCTACGGTTCAATCCTTTGCAATTATAACAAGAAGTTCCGTGAAGAACTATACAGCCTACTTTTCATGCCAATGATTATTCTACAGAATATGAACCTATCTAGAATAATGACGAAATTAAGTTGCTAATATCGAAATTTCCAATTAGTTTGAAATACTGAATACCTGGCATAATGTATCCTAATAGAGCACTACAGTTGGCAGCCCTGATGACTGAATATATTCTTATTTCCGTCTCTTAAGGTACAAAATACAAAATTTGGTTGAAGTCCAATGAATAGCATGGACGTTACATGCAGTTAAACATTGGATCTAACAGCGCGCGTAAATTCATGTTGGCAACAATGTCATGCATGTATTGGTCAGAAATAATCTGAAATAATATGATCTATTGTTGTGCCAATTTTGAATGAAATCCATTAGTTAGTATAGAAGTTACATGCATTTTAAAATTGGACCTATCAGCAGGCTTAGAATCATGTTGGCAGCACTGACGTATATTAGTTACTCCAAATTCGTCTAGAATGCCAGGTACTATACGTGTGCAAAGTTTAGAGCTATTGGCTTGCATACTTTCTGATATATTGATATTAGGGTAACAAAAATAGGGACAGCACATATTAACAGTTGGCAGCACTGGTTGCTCCTTAGAATACGCATAGTCATATCTGTTATGGTACACATAGCACATACGAAATTTGGTTGAAATCCAAATGATAGTATGGAAGTTACATGTATTTAAAGTTGGACCTGTCAGCAGGCTTAGAATCATGTTGGTAGCACTGACGTATATAAGTTACTCCAAATTAATATAGAATGTCAGGGACTATACGTGTGCATAGTTTAAAGCTGTCGGCTTGCATACTTTCTGATATATTGGTATTTGGATAAAATAAATTAGGAGCATTTATTAACAGTTGGCAGCCCTGCTAGGTCTGAAGAATACGCTCAGTCATATCTGGTTATGTACACATACAACATACGAAATTTGGTTGAATTCCAATTAATAGTATAGAAGTTATATGCATTTAAAAATTGGACCTATCAGGAGGCTTATAATCATTTTGGCAACACTGCCATGTTTAGCCTCCTGGAAATTAAACTGAAATATTATGATCTGTACGTGTGCCAATTTTGAAATAGCTCCCATTCATACTTTCCAAGATATCCAACATGGAGCTCAAATTTCAATTGCGATTTTTTAGCAGTTGGTAGCACTGACATCATTTTCAGATATGGCCGTGAGATATTCAGGTATAGATCTTTACTCCTACCAAATTTTGTTTGGATTGCTGCAGCCGTTTAGGAGTTGATAGGGGGACACACACACACAGCCAGACAGACAGAGAGACAGACAGACAGACATTTGCCCGATCTCATAAGTCTACTTTTTCCTCAATTTTGAAAAATGTGAAAAGTAGGCTAAACATTGCTGTAGAAGATACTCCCGAGCAAACAATAACCGATGAATTCGTTGTAACATCGAATATTTTCTACAATGAGGTGCTGTGACAAGTACAAAACACTGTTCTACATAATTCCTTGTGTTCTTCTCATATACGTATGCCGTTTAACAACAATACGTAAATTTCTTCAATATTTAAAACTTCGTTCTCCCACATTCTTCTCTACTACCCCATAAACCTACATTCACGTTGCGAAAGCTCGCACGGGCCCACTTGTTCAAACTATTCAAGTAATTTGAAGTTTGCGTTCTGGTACCTTGGTTTGCATATTCTGTGTTTTTTTTTTTCACAATTCTAAGTGGTAGCGTTCACATGTTTGTCCGCATAAGTTGCACTCACACGTCTTAGCTGGCTCATGCTATGATGCGAATTACCCAAAGAGAGGACATAGTAGCATACTCGTACGCCGAAGTTATAGTGGCTGGATCATCAGACATCATTGAACTTCAGGACACTATAAATTACATAGAGAAATGGTGCACCAAGCTTGAGTTCGAGATCAACATATCTAAGACAGAAATTATGGTCTTTAGACCAGGAGGAAAGGCTCCAGCATTGGCAGAAATCAGCATCAAGACGACGACAATAAACATCGTAAAGAATTAAATATCTATAAGAGCATCCAGCGTTTAGAAAAGACTGTGGGTCTTATGGGCTTTTACTTTTAACGGAACCCCCCGCCCCCCTACACCGGCTTTGTTACCTCACCTTTTATCATGAAGGAACTCTGAACATATATATTTTTCGTCATAATAGCTTCCTACAATTATCTGCCAATTGATTACCTTTGTTATTGCATACAAGTATCGTTCATATTACGTCTTAGTGATTTAAACATTTTCGAGGTTAGCACGCTGGAAAGAAGAGCCTCGTCCAGTGCTGCATGTTTGCCCGGAGTGTAGCACGTGCTCAGTTCCACCGGCAACACAAGTTCTGAAGCACTATCCGCCATTGGTGTTATTGTTGTGTGTCTGTTTTATTTTCTGTTCGATCGAATCAGGGCTGCCGACAGTTGGGTTCGAACCCACTATCTCCCGAATGCAAGCTCACAGCTGCGCGCCCCTAACCGCATGGCTAACTCACTACAATATTACAAATATTAATCTAAAACAAAACAACAAGAATAAAATTGAAAGAAACTAAATTATAGCCTAACTAATAACAAAAAAGTGATGATCAAGGGTATTGCTGACGTGAAAATTGTTAACATCGTCAGCATACATCCGAGAAGGAAACAAGATTTTCAGTAAAGAACATATAGCCTACTTTCTCCTAAATGCATGGGTATTGTTATAACTCTTTGTCCTTTTCAAGGAGTATAATTGAATGTTGGTTGTAGTAGCTTGTTGAAATACAACGTGCTATAGGGATATTAAACATGAATATGAGGTGCTCTTTGCTAGTGCTACCTCTGTAAAAAAAAATCATTCAATTCGGTTTCACCGTGTTTGAATTGATCTGGGGAATGGATTTGCACACATACATGGCCGCTATTTGCAAACTATTGGGCTGATGACCTTGTAGTCAGTCATAAGATGCTTTCCACAAAAAGGCATGTTGTTGCAAAATCCGGTAGAGATCAAATTATTAGGATGGTCGAAATTTGATTTAAGCTTTTAACATTTGGGTGGCCGTCATTCCGTTTCCGTCAAGATGGCGGCGATATAAAACATGACACTGAGGTGCCTTTTGCTAGTGCTACCTCTGTACCAAATTTCGTTCAATTCGGTTTCACAGTGTTTGAATTGATAGGGGGAATCGATTTGCACACATACTTGGCCACCATGTGCTACCTATTGGGCTGATGATCTAGCAGTTTGGTCAGAATATGCTTCCCATATAAAGATTTGTTGTTGCAAAATTTGGTAGAGACTAGATTATTAGGTTGGTCGTAATTACATTTTAGCCTTTAACATTTGGGTGGCCGCGATTACGTTTCCGTCAAGATGGCGGTGATATAAAACATGACACTGAGGTGGCCTTTTCTAGTGCTACCTCTGTACCAAATTTCGTTCCATTCGGTTTCACCGTGTTCGAATTAATAGGGGGAATCGATTTTCACACAAAGATGGCCACCATCCGCAAAATATTAGGCTAATGACCTATTAGTTTGGTCAAAGGATGCTCCCTCCATAATGGTATGTTGATGCAAAATTTGGTAGAGATCGGATGATTAGGTTAATCGTAATTTGATTTAAGCTTTGCATATTTGTGTGGCCGCCATTACGTTTCCGTCAAGATGGAGGCGATATAAAACATGACACTGAGGTGCCCTTTGCTAGTGTTACCTCTGTACCAAATTTCATTCCATTCGGTTTCACCGTGTTCGAATTATTAGGGGTAATCGATTTTGACACAAAGATGGCCGCCATCCGCAAACTATTAGGCTAATGACCTATTATATTTGTCAAAGGATGCTTCCTCCATAAAGGTATGTTGTTGCAAAATTTGGTAGAGATCGGATGATTAGGTTAGGCGTAATTTGATTCAAGCTTTGAACATTTGGGTGGCCGCCATTACGTTTCCGTCAAGATGGCGGCGATATAAAACATGACACTGGGGTGCCCTTTGCTAGTACTACCTCTGTACCAAATTTCGTTCCATTCGGTTTCACCGTGTTCGAATTAATAGGGGCAATCGATTTTCACACAAAGATGGCCGCCATCCGCAAACTATTAGGCTGATGACCTATTTGTTCGGTCAAAGGATGCTCCCCTCATAAAGGTATGTTGTTGCAAAATTTGGTAGAGATCGGATGATTAGGTTAGTCGTAATTTGATTTAAGCTTTGAACATTTGTGTGGCCGCCATTACGTTTCCGTCAAGATGGCGGCGATATAAAACATGACACTGAGGTGTCCTTTGCTAGTGCTACCTTAGTACCAAATTTCGTTCAATTTACGCTCACCGTGTTCGAATTGATAGGGGGGGGGACAGACATTCAGAGTACACACACTCACACACACACACACACACACAGAGAGACTCACACACACACATACACACACACAGACAGACACACTTTTTTCACCCTGTAGTGATCTCATAAGTCTACTTTCATTTTTTGCAAAAATCGAAAGTAGGCTAAAAAGGGTTGTGCTCTCGACATCTGTCAATCAGTAATGCCTCATATCACAACGAAATGAATGTCTTTACGTACAGTATCCTCAATGCTGGTCCAATCTGTTAACAACTGCAAAACTGCTCCTTCCTGTGCGTGTTCTACTTCAGGTAGCGGTAGGGTTGTGTTGTCTCGCTAACTTATGAATGTACAGTACTCGAAGCGGGTGAACATAACGTATGACGTCAGCGTCAGCTCTGCCTAGAGCTAGCAACACTGTCGCCATAAGGCTCCACAGTCTTTTCTAAACGCTGGATGCTCTAGGCATCACGTTGCAAACAAGCGCTAAATGTTTCACGAAGCATATAACTGAGAAAGCATCGCAAGCAGCAAGGGCGATGCATGAGATCGGCTGCATTTAAACCCTCAACTAAGAAACAGCAATGATGCTCTTCAGAGCTAAAATAATGCCCATATTAAAGTAAGGGACAGAAGTCATATGGTTGCATCTCACTTCCATTATTAGATACTCGCCCTGGCGTCTCACGAGAACAGTTTGCGGGAAAAAGCTTGTTTTAGAGTCCGATGTACTCAGGGCTGGATTTACCAATAGGCCCCCGGCCTAGGGGCGCACCATGCTGAGGGGCGCAACATTAATCCACCTTTCTTTTGTCAGAAAATTTACATAAATTGTTATAGACTACGCTTCGCTTTTTCGCATAATTTTATGATTTGAATTAACCTTTCCTAAATTTTGACAGTTTTCCAAATTATATTGTAGCCATCATTTTCCAACAAATGTTTTGCAACAGCAGCTTTTTCGACTTCAGGTTTAGAACAGGATTGTTTTCTGAATTATTAGGAGAAAATGTAAGTCTTGAATATTAATATCAGTTAAATTTGAATAATAATGCATAGTTGTATGTTGTATGATGTAGTATATCTGAATATCTGTGAGTGCATAATGAGTCTTAAATGGTTTAAACTTATTTCAATATCTCGTTAGCCTATTTATTTATAGTTTATATACAAAATTTAGAAACAGTTGATTCTCTCATTATTTCAATTGATTTTACTTTACGATACTTCAGAATAAAATAAAAAAAAGTCCTCTCGGCACGCCGGAAGGCGGAGGTAATTTTCACCGGACAAACTTGGGGATAGGCGAAAATAGGCAAAATATGCAGGTTTTCGTAGAAGGATCAGACTTCATTTATTGCGAGAAAGTATTTTATAATTGGAGCTTAATTAACTTAGTTTTTCGTCATTTTATGCATATTTTAAACATTTTATTGTCTTATGGGGATGGTAACCTTCTTGTCATTTGGGGTCCATTTTTATACTTGTGGTCACACTGTCCTTATGCAAGGTTTCGACACTGATGTGTAACTATGTAACGGTCTGTTACTTCTTCACGCAAAATTATATCTCCCGCAGAGATTTTGGTTGGTTCCTCAGTTTAGGGGCTGCGACAACGCGGTCATGTAACCCCGTGTACTTTGGGTGAGTGTAGAATCTGTCTGATAAACGGTGTGAATTGTGATGGCTGTATTAGTCTGTAATTCAGGTAAGGACTGCAGACGGTCAATTTCAAGCAGTAGTTCCTAATGTTGCTACCAGATACTACCGTCAACGACACCTAGCTGTGAACTTGGCTACTAGATGCCACCGCAACCAGCAACTCGCAACGAACGTTGGAACTTCCCCTCCAAAGGAAAGCATACTGAGGGATTTTTAGCGCTCTTAGAAAATCCGATGACTTTGGCTGGCTTTGAACCCGCGACCTTGGGCATAGAAGTTCAGCATGCTACCAGTTACGTCACCGAAGCCGCTTCACACTTAGTCAGATTGAAATCTGAATCTGATCTCGTGCAAGTGCGTTGTCATGGCAACGTCTGATGGCTCATCCCTCATCAATTTAGTAGTGTTGCCATGGCAACCTCTGATAGCTCTTGGCATTTTCTTATAATTCCGAAATCATTTTTCTCATCCCTTGGCGTAATGGTGGGTCATATCAAAAATTCTTTCAGACAAAAGTTTTAGGTAATTATTAGGGGAATATTGTCCGTTTTGTACGGTTTTGATATTGTGCCTATTAAGAGAGATATAATTAATGTTTCCCGAAAAACCCACTTTTTCCCACCCCTTTGGTCAATGGTTGGTGCTATAAAAAACTATTTAATTATAAATTTTTGGGCTTTATCCCACACATAGTATGAACTTTGAACGGATTCGATATTTCACATATTAAAAGAGTTATAGCAATATTTCACTTTTTCGAAAAAAAAAGCCCCCCATTTTCACCCCCTTCGACCGATTTAGCCCAGTAACGAACTCGACCGAGATTTTATAGGTATACATATTCGGTAAAAAATTCAAAGTAATTGGTGCAAAATTACGGCAGTTATCGTGTTCACAAGAAACTGATATACATGTATATATATATATATATATATATATATATATATATATATATACATAAATCTTATATATAAAAGTGAAAGTCTGTATGTATGTATGTATGTGGGTGGGTGGGTTGGTTCCGTATACAAATCTACACCGTTTCACCAATCTCAACCAAATTTTGCATACACATAGTTTAGGACCCAGAAGGAACCGCTGGCTACATGAATTTTCGATAGACTTTCTCATTATTCTGATTTCGGCCCTTTTGCACTCAAGCACAGGCTAATCAAATCATAAAATATACTCATGAAGGAATGGCAAGGCAAATAGTTTCCATGGCAACATAGCTCAAGTCGAGACACGGCCGACTGGATGCCATTAGCGCTCTGCACTACTGGTATAGAAAATGAGAATCTTTACTTGAAATCCCGTTAGTTACTCAACTGCTCACAAAGCACTGTCAACCGAGTATAGCATTACAAAGACTTGACACTATCTACTAGATATTTGTCAAATACCACTCACACACTCACTCACACATTCATCACGAAATCTCAGAAACAACCCAACGGATTGGGATGAAATTTGGTATGCAGCTTCCTCAAGGACCGCAAACGCCCACTAAGAAAGGATTTTTGGGTATTCAGGTTCTAAAGGGGTGTTAAGGGGGTAGACCTGCATTTCATTGAATAGCAATATCTACCGATTGGTTTCATTGGCGGATGTGATACTCGGCATATAAACTCATCATTAAAAATAAGAAGACACGGGTCTGAGTGTTTTTCGATGTGGTGTATATTATGATGTGTAAGGGGAGAAAAGTGGGGGTTGAAAGGTTCCTAACGGAACCTGTATCTCTTAAACGACATAAGCGAGGAGTTTGAAACTCAGCGGAAAAAAATCAGCAACAAATCAGTAAATAGGTGTTTGACCGTTTTTTCATAAATCAAATTTAAGGGGCCCATGGGGAGGGGTGAAATTCTGGGTAAAAAAAAACCAGGAAAGAAAGTGTCCAAACCGATTGACTCACTCGCTCTTCAAACTCAGGGGGAAAAACTGCTTAAAAATAAGTATATGTGAGTTCGACAGTTTTTTGATAAATAAAATTTAAGGGGTTCATCGGGAGGGGTGCAATTCTGAAGAAAAAAAATGAAAGAAAATGTCCTGACTCACTCACCCATCATCGCCCAGACAAAAATATTGAAGTTGGAAACATGTCATTTTCGGGATATGTTCGTTGTATGTCAAAACCATACACTAAGGGAGGATTTTTGAATATTCAGGTTCTAAAGGGGTCTTAAGGGGTTTAAACCTGCATTTCATTGAATAACAATATCTCACGAGTGGTTTCATTTGTGGATGTGATACTCGGCATATAAACTAATCATTAAAAATAAGCAGACATGTGTCTAAGGGTTTTTCGATGTGGTGTATATTATGAGGTGAAAGGGGTGACAATTGGGGGTTGAAGGATTCCTAACGAAGCGTGTAGGCCTATCTCCTAAACGACATAGGCGAGAAATTTGAAACTCAGCGGAAAAAAATCAGCTTAAAAAATAAGTAAATCGGTGTTCCACCGTTTTTTTTCATAAATTAATTTAAGGAGTCAATGGGGCGGGGTGAAATTCTGGGGGAGGGAAAGGAGAGAAAGTGTCCTAACTGACTGACTAACTCACTCACTCAACAAACTCAGAGGAAAAAGACAGCTTAAAAATAAGTTAATAGGTGTTCAAGCGTTTTTTCATCAATCCAATTTAAGGGGCCCATGGGGATGGGTGAGATTCTGGTAAAAATAATTGAAAGAAAATGTCCTGTCTGACTCACTCACTCATCACGCCCAGCGAAAACTATTCAAGTTAGAAACATGAAATTTTGGGAATATGTTCGTTGTAGGCCTATGTCGAAAACGTCCACTAAGGAAGGAATTTTGGATATTCAGGTTCTAAAGGGGTGTTAAGGGGGTAGACTTGCATTTAATTGAATAACAATATCTACCGATTGGTTTCCTTTGGGATGGGATACAAGGCATATAAACTCATCATTAAGAATAAGAACACACATGTCTGAGGGTTTTTCGGTGTGGTGTATATTATGAGGTGTATGTGTGAAAAGTGAGTGTTGAAGGATTCTTAACGGAGCAAGTATCTCTTAAAAGACAGAGGCAAAAAGTAAGAATCTCAGGGAGAAAAATCAGATTGAAAAAGTAGTAAATAGGTGTTCGATCGTTTTTTCATAAATCCAATTTAAGGGCCTCATGGGGAGAGATGAAATTCTGGGGAAAGAAGTCCACTAAGGAAGGATTTTTGGATATTCACTCATCATCCCCCAGCAAACCTATTGCAGTTAGAAACTTGAAATTTTGGGGATATGTTCGTTGTATGTCGAAAAAGTCCTCTAAGGATGGATTTTTGGATATTCATGTTCTGAAGGGGTGTTAAGGGGGTTAAACTTGCATTTCATTGAATAACAATATCTCACGAGTTGTTTCATTTGGGGATGTGATATTCGGCATATAAACTAAGCATTCAAAATAAGCAGACATATGTCAAAGGGTTTATTGATATGGTGTATATTATGAGGTGAAAGGGGAGAAAATTGGGGGTTGAAGGATTCTTAACGGAGCGTGTACTGTATCTCTTATTCAACATAGGCGATAAGTTTGAAATTCAGCGGAAAACGCAGCTTAAAAATAAGTAAATAGGTGTTCGACCATTTCTTCATAAATCCAATTTAAGGGGCCCATGGGGAGGAGTGAAATTCGGGGGGAAAAACAGGAAAGAAAGTGTCCTAACTGATTGAATCACTTACTCACTCATCAAACTCAGGGGGGAAACAACTTTAAATAAGTAAATAGGTGTTCGACCGTTTTTTTTTCATAAATCCAATTTAAGGGGTTCATGGGGAGGGGTGAAATTCTCAAAAATAAATGAAAGAAAATATCCTGACTGACTCACTCACTCATCATCGCCCAGCCAAAATTATTGAAGTTAGAAACATGACATTTTGGGGATAAGTTCTTTGTATGAGGAAAACGTCCACTAAGGAAAGAGTTTTGGATATTCAGGTTCTAAAGAGGTGTTAAGGGGATAAACGTGCATTTCATTGAATAACAATATCTCACGAGTGGTTACATTTGGGAATGTGATACTTGGCATATATACTAATCATTAAAAATAAGCTGACATATGTCTAATGGTTTTTCGATGTGGTGTATATTATGAGGTGAAAGGGATAAAAAGTGGGGGTTGAAAGAGTCCTAACGGAGCGTGTATCTCTTAAACGACATAGGCGAGGAGTTTGATTTTCTCCGAGTTTCAATCAGCTTAAAAATAAATAAATAAATGAATAAATAATTAAAATAAGTAGGTGTTCGACCGTTTTTTTTTCATAAATCCAATGGGAAGGGGTGAAATTCTGGAAGGAAAACGTCCACTAAGGAAGGATTTTTGGATGTTCACTCTCTTCGACCAATCAAAACTATTAAAGTTAGAAGAAGGGGATATGTTTGTTGTGTGTCGAAAAAGTCTACTAAGGAGGGATTTTTGGATATTCTGGTTCTAAAGGGGCGTTAAGGGGGTTAAACCTGCATGTCATTGAATAACAATATGACACGACTATGACGCGAGCGAAGCGAGGCTAAAAATGAGATGGTGTGTGTCTGTGTATTACTCAATCCCGCAAGAACCACTGGTCCGACTTACATGAATTTTACATGGAAGTAGTTGATTTACCTGGTTAACATATAGACTACTTTTGATTTCAATACTTTGCACTATTTTAAGATGGCGACCATTTTAGTGACGTCACTATACCCTTTGATTTCAATTTCTCATATTTCCATTTCAAATAAAAAGTGCACGCTAAGAAATACCAAACTTTTGATGGCATATACGTGGTTTAAAATTACATTTTCTATCCGAAAGGTATCTCCAACGGTTAGCGAGTAAAACCTAAATTTGTGCTATAAAACACGGTCAACGCCGAACGGTGTAGTTGGACAAAATTTTCCATCCTTAATCTCCCTCTGTGCAGCACCTCGCCTATCCCCTGTTTTTACTGTCACTTTCACATTTTAATTTATTTATGACGCGTAGCGAAGCACGGGTACTTCAGCTAGTTATATATAAACTTTTGAACTGACGGTGGTTTTGGGGTCTGGGGGATGTGAAACGCGAAGATATGTCGAAATTTTCCGGAAGTCGAAACATGGTACCCATTGTAATAGTTAGCTTTCTAATGAAATCTACCTAAAAATACCGTCCCAAATCCTTTCTGAGGTCTAAACTCCCTCCTTCACGATGGTATGAAGAGGGGGCGGCAAAAATCCACGGGCCTGGGAGCGCATAAAATTGAAATCCATCCCTGGATGTACTATGACCTGTACTTGGTTTCTATGTTAGGTTGTGATTTTTTTTTATATTAGGCTACAGTTAGCAACCATTTTTAGGGAAGCTGGTAGTGTAGATTAGACAACAATGCAACTGCTTAATGAAAGTTCCATTGTTAGATAACAATGACAGCTAGAAACTTCAAATGTTCACAGTCAAACATTACTATTCATGTCTACGTGTTGTTACAGTATTATAGGGATGTATGACATATTTCAAAATCAAGGTCATTTGAAGGAAGTAAAGATATTCAGAATATTTTCAGAAGTTAACAAACATAACCTCACGTCTTGTTGAACATAACCTCACTATTTTAACAAACATAACCTCACATCTTGTTGAACATAATGCCACTATTTAAACAAACATAACCTCACGTCTTGTTGAACAAAACCTCGCTATTTTAACAAAGTTATCCTCACATCTTGTTGAACATAACCTCTCTATTTTAATGAACATAACCTCACGTCTTATTAAACATAATCCCACTATTTTAACAAACATAACCACACATCTTGTTCAACATTACCTCACTATTTTAATGAACATAACCTCACGTATTGTTAAACATAATCCCACTATTTTAACAAACATAACCTCACATCTTGTTGAACATAATGCCACCATTTAAACAAACATAACCTCACGTCTTGTTGAACAAAACCTCGCTATATTAACAAATTTATCCTCACATCTTGTTGAACATAATGCCACCATTTAAACAAACATAACCTCACGTCTTATTAAACATAATCCCACTATTTTAACAAACATAACCCCACATCTTGTTGAACATATTGCCACTATTTTAACAAACATAACCTCACGTCTTGTTGAACAAAACCTCACTATTTTAACAAATTTATCCTCACATCTTGTTGAACATAACCCCACTATTTTAACAAACATAATCTCACATCTTGTTCAACATAACCTCTATATTTTAATGAACATAACCTCACGTCTTATTAAACATAATCCCACTATTTTAACAAACATAACCCCACATCTTGTTGAACATATTGCCACTATTTTAACAAACATAACCTCACGTCTTGTTGAACAAAACCTCACTATTTTAACAAAGTTATCCTCACATCTTGTTGAACATAACCCCACTATTTTAACGAACATAACCTCACATCTTGTTGAACATAACCTCACTAGTTTAATGAACATAACCTCACGTCTTGTTGAAAATAACCCCACTATTTATTGTTTATGTTTCAGGAGAGAGCACCAACAAGGCTTTGGATGACAACTGGGATGAAGTGATTAAGTCTGTTGGTCCTATTGTGGCAGACACTGTAGCACAAGTCATCAGAACCATTCTTGCCAACATATTCGCACTGGTGCCGTACGATGTAGCATTCCCCCCTTAACACGTTCATCATTCACATAATTGTTCATTTCATCCATCTCCTTTTGTATTCGTCTATTAATAAATAAACCAATTTATTTATAACTGTGTTCAATTCTTATTGGAACAACTATTTTAAAGGAAGTGTATTACAACGTTTACACGTTAAACTTAAGTAGATTGATGAATGTGCCCAGCAGATTTAACAGTCATGTAAATGGGACTCAGATTAATTGAGTTTTGGCTTGATATGTTTTTTTAAATTTATTTTTTGCCGTGTGACCTCCTGAGAGGTCGAGTGCAGGTCTTTCTAGCCGGCACCCGTGGGCGACCTGCACGTCGGGATGAGAGATGGAATGATGAAGATGAATGAAACTGGGCAAGGATGTGGAAGGAAGCGGCCGTGGTACCATCCCAGCATTTTCCCGGTGTTTAAAATGGGAAACCTTGGAAAACCATTTCAAGGACGGCTTACGGTGGGGCTTGAACCCACGCGTCTACCGAGTCAGCAGAAAGCTTGGACCCATGACCTAACGCTGCGCTTTAGCGAGCGTAGCCACTGCTGTTTTTAAAGCTGTGATAAGTGCCGAGAGTGATTGTGCGTTAAACCAACTGTTGGATAATATTCCAGGCTTGTGAGCTAACAAAATTGTGCTTCAGAAAGGAAAGGTATGTTGACATTGACATTGTTATTTTTCTGTGAACACTGCGGACAATATTTCAGGCACTACTAACTAATTGAAAGTCTACGCTTGATATGTTATAATTGGGGGATCAAATTGATTTCAGTTAGTTAGTTATTGTTGTTTTAAGGGGCATAACTACGAGGTCATCTGCCCCTTGATTTCAGTCGAGCATGAGAAAAGGCTTCTGGCCCGGAAACGAGACCTAGATCTGGAAGCTCCAGTTCAGAATTGACTTGGGAATGGAAATATGAACGTTCCTTATTTCTTCTTAGTCGTTTACCTTCCAGGTTGGTGGAACCCACGGACTCAGCGAGGAAACACAACACTACCGCCTCTACGGGCAGTGTCCTAGAGCTGGGAACATCTAATCGGAGTGAATACAACTGGTGAGGTGTGATTGGCACCTCGCCCAGGCGGCCGCACCTGCAAAGCGAACAGGGGCCTCATGAGGGAAGGTAATGGATGGTCAGGATGGAGAGGCAAGGAAGAGGGAAGGAGGAGGCCGTGGCCTTGAAGAAGGTACCATCCCGGCATTTGCCCGAAGACGAAGTGGGAAACCAGGGAAAACCACTTCGAGGATGGCTGAGGTGGGAATCGAACCCCCTCTACTCATTTGGAACACCCGAGGCTGAGTAGATCCCGTTCCAGTCCCCGTACCACTTTTCAAATTTCGTGGCAGAGCCGGGAATCGAACCCAGGACCTCCGAGGTGGCAGCTAACCATGCTGACCGCTACGCTACGGAGGCGACCACGTTCCTTACATGTTATGAATTTACTCGTAGGAGAATCAATATTATGTATTTTTGATGTACATTGAAACTTATATTGTAGGATTTATTTATTTAGCGTATGGCAACTGAAGAGCAACTAATATACATCCTCTGTCTGAAAAGTTCGGTGAATGGGACTATATTACGAATGAATTGTTGGCTTACCTGAAACAGCCGTTACTGTCCTTCGAAGTAATCACCGTGGATGGTTATGCACTTCTTAGAACGGCTGTACATGTCCTGGCATTGTCTTCCTGAGGGATAGCCTTCAGTTGGGTCGTCACATTACGTTGGATGTCCGAAAACCTATGACCTTTCAGGGCTTTTCGGCGACCCTGGACCCCGATACTCCATACTTTGCGCTTGAATTCGAGGTCGTACCTCAGGCACCAGGTCTCGTCACCCGTGACGATGGTTTCCAGGACCATTCCATTCCACTGAACATTCACCCTTCTCACTGCCACCCGTCGAACTGGTTTGCACGTTAAGTTGCATAAATTCACCCTTCTCACTGCCACCCGTCTATAAGGTGTGCAAGGCAGGTAGCATAAATTCACGCTTCTCTCTTGCTTTCAATGTAGAGTTTTGACGACCCAAACTCAATGCTATTCCTAAAGAAGACTGTGCCAGGAGTTTCCAGGACTTGTTCAGTCGTTCTCAGAAGTGCATAACCATCCACGGGGATTACATCGAAGGACAGTAACGGCTGTTTCAAGTAAGCCAACAATCCGTTCGTAATATAGACCCATTCACCGAACTTTTCAGACAGAGGTTGTACAGCGTTTTCCGATTCAACATGGAACCATAACGAATAGAATATAAAGTGTGATCTCTTCTCCCTCAATAGCATGTAATGAATACGGATCGGGTTGGCACTCGCCGCTACGCAGCGATCAAGTCGACTTGAGATTGTTGATTTCCACATATGTTTATGTGTTTATGTGCGATATATTAAGTATTTAATAAGTCGGAGTGCTTTGGTGGTGTTCTGTGCAAACGTTTATTGATATACAAGTGCTTACACTATTACTTCATAGTATTAATACCTGAAATGCTATTGTAGGAAGCATTAACTGAAATGGAATTTAATTTCTTGTCGTGTGTTGACGTTATCTTCGTGTGTTAATTTTATTGTTATTTAATGTAAGTAAACAGCAGTTTAGCCCTTACATTTTCATGAGTGCTTAATGTGAGTAGTGAAGATACCTTGCTCTTTTGTACCAGGATGCAGATCTAGCTATGGGGACTGTAAAGAGGTCTGACGGTTCTTCAAACCTCCTAAAGATTAGGAACGTTTTATCAAGTGCAAAGGGGCCATACCAGGGAAGAATAGGGAACTTACTGAAAAGTCCTACATCTGTGATGCTCACTTTTCAGAAGATTTAATTGTTAAATTTGACAAATTTGTGAAAGAAGGGAAGGAAGTATTACTTTTCCCAAGAACCAACTGTTGATTGAAAGACTATTCTGTTTCATATATATTTCCTAATTTGCCTAAGTATTTGTCCAGTATGATGTAAATAAAAATGCTCTTGATGCCAATAAAGACTACTTCTGTGAAGAAAGGAATGAGAATAAAAAGACAATGAGTTAAAAACATATACCGTATTTACCGTAATGCTGCAGGAGGTGTGATCAGTTTTAGACAATAGCCTACTCTATGAAGGGGTTTTGACTATGCCTTCTATGTCTGTTTAATGTTAAGTTCTTTGGAAATGATGGTAGTTTACTGATTTTGGTGTTTGTGAAGTTGAATTTATGGTTATTATTGAATTTTATAGTAATCTACGGTAAAGTTGAAAGTTGCGTTCGTACGGCCTTTTTTTTTCTTTGTTGCAAGTCTGTTAAGGGAATGTAAAATGTGTAACAATGTGAAGAAATCCTTTCTGATAGCGAGGTTAATTTTTCCGTTCTTTTTTAAATTTTACCGATAGCTGGCAAAACTAATTGCATTTTGAAGTTGCTCTCTGTCTTCGCTTATTGTCGAAACTGGACTATTACAGGAGACGACTTATTAAATTATAATTGGGCACAGTAAAGTAAGTGGAGTTGTCGAACTTATTAGCGCCTATGAGGATAATTTTCGGTGTTTGAACATGTAAAACAGGTCGCAAGGTTTTAAAAGTCTCGTAAGCGCCAATGCTAACTTACATCACAAATCGGAGCCAGCGCTGCGCTGCGGCGGACCAGGCGCACTAGGCCAGTGATATCACTTCTTATTCTATTCGTTATGATGGAACTGTAAAATGGGTTGCCTACTCACCCGCAATCGGCTTGAAATCTGCTCGCAGCGAGCTAGCGACGGGACTGAGTTTGATTTCACTGATTCTTATGCAGCATTGCAAAGTATTTTGCTCTTTCAAAATATATTTACACAGGCTTCACAATAAGTTTGGTCGATTTCTGTTTCAGAACTTGTTATTTTACGCTCCTGCTAATAGCTTTTGCAGAGCATTTCTATGAAATAAAATTTTATTTTACAACATAGTTTATTACAACACAATGTATTTTTGTGTTGTATTTTATTAAAAGACAATTTATTGCTTTTTAACCCAATACCACAAAACGAGATACAATTTGGAAATGATTTGTTACAAAAGTGTAATCAGTCTTCCAGGTGACTAAAAAAAGTTAATTTATCGCAGGCGTTGCATCTACTGCAAATGGACATTTACATAAGGTGTTCGAAGTGGCGTCCATCATTTTCCAAGCAGAGAGCCACTCGTTGCGTGAAGTTCTTCAGTAATGACGAGCTCCATTTCTTCGGCTGTTTGTGGTGATCGTAAAAATACTCTCGACCTGACGCAGCCACAAATGAGGAAATCCAGGACGGTCAGATTAGGTGAACGTGGTGGTAATTCTATAAAGCCGACAATTCCGATCCACCGGCCAGGAAACAAATGGATTAAAACTTCTCTCGCCAATCTGGAGGTGTGCGCTGATGACCAACTTGTTGAAAGAGCATGTTGTTCAACTCCGCCAATGTAAAATCATCCAAGATGTCCTGGAGTATGAAGTAAGATAAAACTGCCTGTGTTCGTAGTTCTATCATTTCACATTGTTACAGGTAAATAGTTCTGAAATAGAAATCGTTGAAACTTATTCTAAATTAAAATCAATTTTGTAACATATCATTTCGAAATTGTATCTCGTTTTGTGGTATTGGGCTAAGAAGCAATAAATTGTCTTTTAATAAAATACAGCACAAAAATACATTGTGTTGTAATAAACTATGTTGTAAAATAAAATTTTATTTCATAGAATTGCTGTGCAAAAGCCGTTAACAGAAGCGTAAAATAACAAGTTCTGAAACATAAATCATTCAAACGTATTGTGAAGCATGTGTAAATATATTTTGAAACAGCAAAATACTTTACAATGCTGCATGAAAAGGCGGCAATCAGTGAAGTCGAACTCAGCCCCGTCGCTAGCGCGCTGCCAACAGATTTCAAGCCTATTGCGGGTGGGTAGGCAACCCACTCTACAGCTCCGTGTTGAATAGGAACACGCTGTACATAAAGATGGTATATTGGCTTTCACGGCCGGAGAATTAAAACTGAGCAATTCTTCTAGGTTTGTGCCGTGTCTTGTGTGGGGTTTTGCCTAGGACACCAAGCTGGCTCATCGGCGGGCTCTTGGTGTCCCCGCCCGGACCCCCACAGGAGTGACGAACTGCGCGCCACCTCCCGTTATATTAGGTGCAACTGCACCACTTGACTGTGAGAACTAAAAGCTCAAGCAGCCTTAACCTCCCTATGAAGGCTTCCAAAAAGATGGTATATTGGCTTTCACGACCGGTGAATTAAAACTCTGCAATTCTTCTAGAAGAATTGCTGAGTTTTACGCTGTACATAGTTTAAAAATTGTATAAAATTAGAAATACTAAATCTATTAGTTAATGTATAAGTTTTCAATTCATTGAAGGGCTGAAGCCGTCACTTCAAAGAAATCTTCTGGGCTCCCAGAATAAGCTCGTCCGCTACAGCATGTTTCAATGTATGTTCTGATGTTCACTGCCACAGTCACATTGGGAAGATGTCGCCAATCCCCATCGGTGGAGGTTCTCTGCACAAATGCCATGGCCTGTACGGAGCCTGTTAAGTGTCTTCCAAACACGCCGTGGTAGTTCCATGCCAACTGGCTGTTGTACCTGGTCTAACGAGAGCCTGGTAGTCCTCATGTGCAGCACTAGTCCCCATTCCTGACCATTTCCTGTTCATGTTGGAATTCATTGCTTGCAACGATTCTGCCAGTATGATGGTTAGCCATCTGGATTTTAATCGGCTTTTTCTAAGTACAGGTAGGTACATCAGAGTGGATTGGAAGCTGACAAGGGGAGGATACGATGAATGGGTCACCGATTCGAACCATCTTTAGTACACGTGTAGGGCATGACCAGGCGTATATCAGGTGCAAGTAGTAAGGTGCGCTTCTCAGCCGATTCCGAAAAATTAAATATTAATTATTCGTAATTGCTGTACGGCGTTCATGTGCTCTGTACATTAGCATGAAGCCAAGGAGCGCGTGCTACAGCGCAAGAGCGGGATCACTGGTTCGAATCCCGCCGGTGAGCCTTTGGATTACTTTTTTTTTGTAAACATAGGCAATTCGTACAACTGTAGGTGTCGTGAATAATGTTCATTTTGCAGTCAATTGTAATAACGTGTTATGTTAGCGGGAAAAAGGAGTCGGAACAAATTGTATCGGAGATTGTTGAAAGAATACCTTTATTCACAGTATTTGCTGTTAGTACAATTGCCCACCGTTATCGTTAGTTTGTGTGCAGGTGACCTCGCCAGGTCAGAACACTTTCCAACCAATATCCATAGCATGATACACTACTTGCGGGGTACGGGGTGGTCTGATGGTTGACAGACGTGCAATGAACGGAACAGACTGGGCCTTCAGTGTATAAACGTATACATATAATAGAATACACCTTATCATGTATAATACCAATGTATTTGCAATGCCCCGACTGTACATTATGTAATGTCACAATCGTTCATCTCCATACGATGAATTCAGAATCCCTTTTCCCGCTAACATAACACGTTATTACAATTTACTGAAAAATGAACATTATTCACGACACCTACAGTTGTAAAAATTGCCTATGTTTACAAAAAAAAAAAAGAAGAAAAGCTCACCGGTGAGATTTGATCCAGTGATCCCACGCTTACGATGCAGGGCTCTTACCGCTGCACCACACGGTCCTTGGGTTCATGTTAACGTAAAACGCACATGAATGCCGTACAGCAATTACGAATAATTAATAATTTATTTCTCGGAATCAGCTGAGAAGCGCACCTTACTACTTGCACCTGGTATAGGCCTGGTCATACCCTACAAGTGACTAAAGATGGTTCGAATCGGTGCCAAATGCATCGTATCCTCCCCTTGTTAGTATTGATAGGCTAATTATTATTTTTATTCATTTAGGAGGGCGTTCTGTCTCCGCAGATTTGGTGGCACTATGTGACTTAGAAGGGGAAACTCATCATAACTCTGCTTAACATCCTCAAATTTCAAAGAAGACAACGCATGAACTTGTATACAACTTTTTAATACCAGAACTGATGTTTGTCTATCTGCTAAAATATAATACTAATTCAGTTTGCGAAGATCACTTTAAGTGAATATTACATCCCTTCAATTAGCGACTTCCATCATTTTCAACGCTGGGACTGGCTGGCACATAAATTTGAAAATTTGTTCTACATCCATCCCAAATAGAGACTACTGTTTTTATAAACCAATTGGGGAATTTTATAGTTATGCAAGGAACTATTTCTAAAACATTTTAGGAATAACATTTATCATTTCGAGTAAGAAATAACCCACAACATTTGATGTAGTGCTAAAGCTCAATTTATAACAATATTAAATTAAATTTTTAGGCTATCTTAATTTATGAAAAAAGAAGAGGCTTATGAAATCACCTTTTGACCGTGTGTAAGTGTGTGCGTTCGTGTGTGTCCCCCCCCCCCTAATACAATTCAAACAGCTGGAGTGATATAAATAAAACTCGGTAAGGTCATAGTACCAACCCCGACCGTGCCCTTTAAATTTTAATACGTCTAACCAATCCAACATGGTGGCTGTGCGAAATAATTCACTAGCATTCTACGAGTATATCCCCGAAACCATTACTGATATCACCCTGGCATTTTGTACGGTAATAAAAGGCACTACTAAAAGTTCATCTATGTGACTTTCAAAACTCTGGTAAGTACAATACGAACATCGCGGCCAAGCGAAGTTGAAACATTGAAATAGACTCTTCTCGCGATGTAACCATCCGAGCACAGTGAAACCTGGTCCAGCAAACGTTAATACACATTGTAATACACAGACATCTAATTTCGTTCAATTGTTTACATAACCTCAAGATGGTGGCTGTGCAAAATTTTAAAATTAAGTTATTATTTCTTGCGTCCTAATCATGCGATCGAAGTCAACATTTAAATAATGAACCTACGTAATAATCCTCACCTAATAGTCTAGTGTGAGGAAAGCAATGGCAAACTACCTCATTCATCACCTTGTTTAGTACGCCTCATTATAGTGCTGCCTCGTTTTTGTGGGTTTCTACCACATAACCAATGGTGGTGCTTTTTGAGGATCCAACCAGCCTCCAAGCTGACTACCTAATTTTGTATGTTGATAGAGGATATAAAGGTATGAGACTTACAATAACCTGGTGAGTACAAGTCCAACATGGCGGTGACACGAAATTTAAATATTGATATGGACGTCACTCGCAATTTAACCATCCGAGCTCAGTGAAACTTGGTACGGTATATGCGTATACAAATTTTGATCCACTGTCATGTAATTTATTTCAATCGTTTTCATAACCACAGGATGGTGGTTGTGCAAATTTTTAATTCTAGTTTTTATTTCTTGTGTCCTAATCATTCGATTGAAGTCTGAATAATACACCTACGCAATAATCTTCATGTAATTGTACATAATTCTAAGGCCTACATATATAAGAACATGGCGTTCTCAATATCTACGAATCTATTACAGCAATCAAACTGAAATTTTGTATGTTGATAGAGGCAATTATCATGAGTAGGATACATGAAAATAGGGTTTAGTTCTTCACGGAACTACTTGTTCATGTATATTTCAAACAATTTACAATGAATTATGCAAAGTTTTTAGTACATTTTAAACTTACCTGGAAAATAAATTGGATTAGTAAATTTATTGTAATTTTTAGACTAAAAAATCATTTGATTGAATATCCGCTGACGAAGACACCAATGAGTGTTCGAAACCTGTGTAGTCTTTAAATGGCTACATGTTCTTTACTGTTCTACAGTATTGATTAAGGCGTTTTTATCGCAATACAATCGACACTATTGTATCCTAACCTATTAAAATTGCTGCGTAGAAGTTGTTAGCATTCGTGGCTGGCACCGCGGAGGCCCGGGTTTGAATTACGGTGTGAGGGCTGGATCGATGTACACTCAACCTCGTGATGGAAAACTGAGAAGAGGTGGGTTGGATTCCTACCTCAGCCATCCTGGAAGTAGATTTCCGTGGATTCCCACTTCTATTCCAGACAAATGCCGGGACGGTTCCTAACTTAAGGCCACGGCCGCTTCCTAACCAAATATCACCTCGATTTCACACTAGTATAGATATCACAGTAACACAAATTATCAGACAGCTTCCACACACACACCAAAGTACATGGGGCTACATGGCAACTTATATCGCAAAGCATCTTAATAATGAACAGCAACAAACGATTAAAATAACACTCGTAAATACTTTTTCCATTTAAATGTTTTTTATCGCTTGTTTACATTTTATATATATTGCAGCTGAAAAGCCATCAGTTACAAAATTGTAAGATAAACATAATACTGCATACCATAACATGACATGATTATTCTCTACTATTGTCTTTGCAGTGTTTTTGTTCTTTTTTTGCACCACATAAAGTGATAATATTCACGTTCTTAGCCAATATTGATTTTTGAAAAAAAAAAAAATAGGCTTATGAGATCACCTTTTGTCCGTGTGTCTGTCTGTGTGTGCGTGTCTGATGGTGTGTGTCCCCCACCCCTAATAACTTTTAAACGGATGGAGCGATTTTAATGAAACTCGGTAAGTTCATAGCACTATTCCGGACGACCCCGAACGTGTCCTTCAAATGTCGTAACGTCTCACCAATTCAACATGGCTGCTCTGCGAAATATTACAGCAGCATTCAATATGTCCGAAACTATTACCGATAACACCCTGGAATTCTTTACGGCGATAAAGGGAACTACTAGAAATTCACCTGTGTGACCTTTGAAAACCTGGTAACTACAAAACCAACATGGCGGCCAGGCGAAGTTGCGACTTTTAAATAGATGTTTCCCGCTATTTAGCCAACCAAACGCAATAAAACTTCGTACAGTATATGTATATATACATCGTAATGCATCGACATCTAACTTCGTTCAATTGTTTACATAACCTCAAGATGGCGGCTGTGCGAAATATTTCACCGGCATTCTATATCTCTGAAACTATTCGCGGTATCAACCTGAAATTTTGTAGGGAGATAAAGGGCACTACTGGAAGTACATCTATAAGACTTTCAAAGAAAGGTTAACTATAAAACGAATATGGCGGCCAAGCGACTTTGAAAATTTTAAATATACCTTTCTCGCGATTTAATGATCCAAACGTAATGAAACTTGGTAAAGGAAATGTTTATACACATTGTAATGCACTGGTATCTAATGTAGTTAAATTGTTTACGTAACCTCAAGATGGCGGCTGTGTGAAATTTCAAAATCTCATTTTTACTTCTTGTGTCCTAATCATGCGATTGAAGTTTGAATACTACACGTACACAATAATCTTCATGTAACAGTACATAACTCTAAGACCTAAATATATTGTTATGTGCCACCCCCTAGTGGCACTTTTCTTAACTGGATTACGGTGGATTGAAGCACAACACAGATTGTTCCTTTAAAGAAACGTATTAGCTTTATTTCGGCCAGAAAGATACACCACTCAACAGCAAATACAAGCAATTATAACCTTACTCCAGTTTCCTCACGGAGAGAACACTTCCCTTTCACTTGTCAATAAGCCGCAGAAATTAATCCGTCGTAATGAGGTGGCCCCGTGCGCTGGCTGGAAATATCTGTACTCAGCCTGTCACCGTACTACACATTGTTTCACAATACACCACAATCACCTCTGTCGCACTGGAAAACACACTCGTTCAAGACACAATTCCTCTGTAGGCTTCTCACTCCCTCGCTGTCAAGAGATTCAGCTTCACTAGGGGTTTCGCAAGTCACGTCGCCAACAACTGTCACTCAAGGTAAACGATTGCACTAGCTCGAAAATAGCACACCCGACCCTGCTTGCCAGGTCGCTCTTATATAGCAGGCCGGTGACTCAATAAATGCTTCTAGACCCATCCAGGGTTCACGGCTTCTCGAGGTTTCCATCACTGGCTGGGTCACGAATATTCTGGACCATCCCTTTGTCCTAGTAGCCCTGTTGCGTAAGGCGCACGTAATGCACTGAGGCAGAGCACAGCCCAGCCCGGGGGCAGTTGTGACTCATGCGGCCAGCAACGAAACAAACTCACAGCCGTAACAATATAAAAATCCAACATGGCGACCATCCACAATATTTATTCGGTTCTCAATATCTACGAATCTATTACATCAATCAAACTGAAATTTTGTATGCTGGTATAGGCAATTAACATAAGTTGGATATATGAAAATAGGCTTTTGTTCTTCACGGAACAACTTGTTTGTCACACAATACACGTATTACATTGTTCATTTGCGTGGTGGAATTTTTTGGTTGTGCATAACTTATGGTGAAAACCATGTATGGCAAGCCTAATAGTGGCATGTCTCTGCGTTTGGTTTGTTTTTGTCCAATTTCTGTTTATCATAGCATCAGTTCGAAATAATGATTTCTTCTTGCTTTCCTTTTCGTCTGGCTATCACTGTATTGTAGATGGTAGCTGTAGCTGAACCCTTAAGTCCTCCAGGAAGAAACGTTCGCTGATGCTCCCAGCTCGGCCTCACCCACTGACTCCTCGAGGGATCATTCCTCTACCGTCACAAGGAAGGTGTCTGAGAGCTGAACATACTCTGTCAGGAGACACAACTGGGGATGGTGACAGGCAACCACCAACGTGAGTCTAATTAAGGAAGTGTCAGGAAGGGATTTTGGAAAGAAGTCGGTTGATGTCTTGCTGAAAGGAACACTTCTGGCAATTTCCTGGTGGTGAAAATGGGAAACCATGAAAACCAGCTTTAGGTCGACCGAGGTGGGTTTCGAAATCACGCTCTCCCGATACCAGTGAGGCACGAGCTACCGTGTTACTACTCTCGCCCACTGTGGTCAGTTACATTTATTTTCAAGTTACTAAATTGTGACATGAAATTGGCCATGTTAGCCCTGTTCCTTCTTGACGAAGTACAGTGAGATTCTTTTGATGGAGTGGGACCAGCGGCCGGCGGCCGGCTGCCGGGCGTGCGAGCCATCCGCCAGCCAACCGAGCTCGGGCCGTGGGATTGCGCGAGGCGAGGGCGAGCTAACCAGGGTCATTAAAGTCCATTAAGTCACTAAACTTTCATCAACGAGGGTGTGGATTGTCAGCGCACAGATATGAAGGTAGTATAAACAACAGCTGCAAGATTTAATTAAAGAAGCACAGATGTTCTTTTTTTTCTTGGGAATCTGGATGACCTCACGTCACCAGTTAAAGGTTAGAACTTATCTTTTCACAGAAGATATTAAAAATGTTCTCCTTCAGCTGACTGACAGACAGACATCGTTACATTATGTCACTACTCCTGCATCCCCCCCCCCTTTCATGTTTACTGTAATTAATCGAAGCACGGACCTAAGCCCGGTTGTTGTTCAATTGTGGGTTACTTTAACATTCAAAGTGTACAGATCAATTACCCGCACTCTAGTGGAGCTTGGGTAGATTATTGGATAAAGGATAACCCACCCACCAAGGGAAGATGATTAAGAGAAGGAAGTAGATTTTGGATTGGAGAAAAAGGATAGAAAAATAGGAGGAGAGTTCCACAAAAGTTATAAATTTAACTTTAAATACCCTTAGAGGCAGTTGCCACTGAAAATTAACTCTCTGATAATTAAAGTAGGTACGAGCTTGGTCGAAGCTAACGGGAACCGCAACTAAGACTTGGGCGGTTTGCCAAAGAAAGGCTTTAGTGTATTTCCACCCAAGCATGCATAAAAGTACTATGGGGAAGGGTGATGGTCTGGCCAGACAGATAGTGAAAGCTTTATTGAGTATGAATGAGAGCATGGACCTAGGAAGAGCTAGGAAAGCCAGGATCTTGCCTAACTGTAGTATCAGAGAAATGATGAATCCAAAAACAAATATTTAATTTATTTAACAATGCAAAGAAGTTGATATCTTTAACAATTAAATATGTTTCAATCTTATTAACGATTTTGGGGTCGCAGACCTCCGACAACATTTAGAAATTGCTCCAGGCAAATAATAATTCTTAAGGTTTTAAACCTGGTACTAAAATCTTTGTAAGATTATAAAAAGGCAAATGAAATGATTAAAGTTTAAACATTCACAAGAGTACAAGGAGTGTACTTTAAAAAATTACCAGGTAACTGATTTAGAAAAGGTTACAACTTCGAAAACAACAATAAGAAAAACATAAAGAATGAAATAGAATTTCCTACAACTTCTTATATTTAAACAGAATTACTTTATGAGAATTATACAAAAAAGGGCAGGTCACTTACTGTGAAACCTGAAGAGATAATCAAAAGGAAGGTTCTCGACCTCCTATGTTTTAAATAGAAATCACGAGCCAAATGGGGCAGTTTCCATTTAGTGAGACCTAAAAATAACTCACTCAAGAGTTGAAAGAATTGTATTCTCTCATTATAAGGGAGAAACAATGTAAGGTTGAAACGTGTGCTGGACGCGTAATTATACAGAGATTACTTAATTACACATGAGAAAAAATGGGAGGGCACATCTATGGATTGACACCTCGTTGAAACAGACCTAAATTTAAAAGATTATTACAGATTGTTAGTAAAAGGTTTAGGAAAGAGAAATAGGGATTGAGGAAAATTGTTCATGGCCTTATTTATATGTAAACGGACGATCGCGACGCGGTAGAAAGTTGAACAAGCACTGGTTTTCACTATAGTTCGTTGAAACATATGAAAAGTTCACTATTGAAACACGAAAGTTTATGAGAAAGAAAGTTATTGCAATGAGGAAAATAACTGATTGGTTGCACTAGATGAACGAAAGTCTATTTCTTGAGAAAGTTGTAAATTACAATTAAATGCGCCATAGAAAATTCCAGCGGTGGACGAAAATTCACTATTGTAGTAATTTAGAAGTAAGATTCTTCAATTTTAAATAGCATTTTCACAAATAAGTGAGAAATACATGACGGCAGGACTTGCAGATAAAGTACGAGATCTGGAAGGTTCCAGAATGATCTTAGTAGAAAAATGATGTTGAGAAAATCCAACGGAGGAACTAGCTTGGTGAATTATAGACAGCGGGTATTAGATAATATCCCACGTAGTGAGAGGATTTCTCCTTTGAATAGCTTAAGAAAAGCTCTTTTTTAGTAAGGTTGGCTTGTACGAACAAAAGCTCAACATGGCAAATCCCACGAAGAATGATTTTTGCCCCAAAATAAGTAATCTCACACTGTCTATAAAAGTATCGTTAAAAGCACGTGAAAGTTAAAACCATGAAGATGAGGTTAAAACTTTAAGATGGTACTTATCTTGATTTCATGTTGAAAGTGAAGTTCCCTTTGACGATAACTACTTTGTCAACATGGCGTAGAAGAGAGTATGCCTCTTGGTTAGAGGAGGCTGGCTCGAGAGGAGCCTTAACTGATCGAGTCAACTGCCGACTGAGAAGTGAGACCAGCTCAACGGAGCACGGAGGGTCCAAAGAAGGGAAGAGAGTGGGGGATAGGAGACAAAAGGTATACATATCAGCATAACCAACTTATCAAAAATAAATGTTCTTCTTGATGAATGGTCTTCAAAGAGTTGATAGTAGGCGATATTAGCGCAGCATGGTGAGTGAAACAGTAGACGTAGTCCTCTTGCTCAAGGAGAAAATAGCTGGCGATGGTAACAAGATCTGGTGGCCAGATGGATATGTAATTCCTCTTGCACCAGGAGGAATTGAGTAGCTTCAGAGATTCGCTGCTAGATGACGCTAGGCGGGTCACAGAAGTTATATATCTAGAACAGACTTATGAAGACATAAGAGATTTGCCCATCAAGGAGAAAACAGAAGATCACTGTTGGTGTTTGACAAAGAGGAAGGAAGAAACATGCAAAAGCATTGAAAATTATAATCTCTCGTACCGTGTATTCCAAGAATACACCATACTGGGAGGGGAAAACACCGAAAGAGAACAAATAAGCAGTTAGACATTTAAAAGTAATAAAGTAATTGAAGAGAAGTGGTCTTATGATCTGACCATGAGTGGCAAAACTCTGACCACCCTGACTCTCCCATCTCTTCCAGGATAACACTCGGTCACTCTACCCGAGGTCCAGACTAAGGGGGGAGAAACATCCCTAACTAAGACCAAGTCTCCCACTTTAATGTCGGGACTGGAAAGAAACCACTTCTGTCTCCGTTGCAAGGAAGTTAAATATTCCAAGTTCCACCTCTTCCAAAAAGAATTACGGAGGGCTTCAAGTTTACGCCAAACAATAGGTAAATTAGAATCCCTGTAAGAATTAGGAAGGGGAGGAGGGGCAGAGAGTGAACTGCGTGTAAGGAAGCGACCAGGTGTAAGTGGAAGGAGGTCATCAGGGTCATTAGAAAGCGGAGTTAAAAAACGAGAATTAACAACACCTTCAATCACAAAATAACTAGAAGCTGAGGGAAATAAAGCTCTAGTAAAGATTGCGATACGATGCAAAAGAAGAATTGACAAGTTTAAACAAAGCGTATAGAAACAAGTACATCTATTCAGGATAAGAATATACCAAATAAACAAAGAAACTATGCGAGTAGAAAGCAAGAACGCCATAGGTAACAAACGAGTAGCCATAAACAATGACCTCAAGTTATGAGTATCAAAGGGGTTACTCGGAAAAATACTTAAGTCAGCGAGAAACGTGACATAACAAGTATAAATGCAAAAACACATCGAATGTGACGACGAGAAAAAGTAAGTTTGTTCATCAATGAACAATAAGATTTCAAAATATGCAAGCAGAGTGCAATACATAAGCGCGTAAAGGATATGCGACGATGTTACGAGACAAGAATCGAAGCAATTGTAGAATACGAGCGTAAGTAAGTGGGATACACAGGCAAGCACGGCCTTGACACACATAGTACGGCGAGATAAGGAATATAAATAGCTGAAAGAGTCCTTAAGCGGAACAAGTTTATTTTGGTGATGAGTTGAACGGCTTCTGTACTTGCAGGAGCGACTCACTAGACAATGGTTGGCAATCAGCCAAAGTTGAGATAAGAGAAACTTGCTTTGACCTTTGTCAAGCGTACAGGAAATAAACAGTGACTTGACCTTACTCGGGCTTGTATACAAACAAGTTTGAAAAACAAGCAGTTCAATGTACACAAACAACACTAGTTGAATCAGCTGTAACTTAAAGCAGATATTCAGGTTGGACGGCATGCAGTCAATCGTAACTTGGACGTGAAAAAACAATTTAAAGATATATGAAATAGAGTAGGAAATCAATTTCGCATAATTGAGAGGATCACGGAATCCGACAATTTTCGACAGGAAAAAGCTTGATTCTTCCGAAATAGGAAGTGAAACCGGGACATTGAGAAGGAGGTTATGCATAAGAATAGTTATTCTTGATGTTAGAGAATTCAGATTTTCAAGCGGTTTCAAAAGCGGCTTCCAATTGTGAGGAAGGAGGAGGGAGCCGTCCGTGGCCGTCCTTCCAAATAGCGAAAGAAGGGAAACATAGCTTACAGCGAAGTGATGGTGACTGATAGCCATGGTTTTACACAAGGGGAAGATAGTTTCGGAGAAAGAGTTTAAGCAATTACCTGCTATAAAAAATGACATGAGAAGGTAAACGAAATAACACAAAGCAAGGCGAACTTGAATTGCCATCTTGTGCGGGAAGAAAGAAAAACCATTTAAACAACTTACAGAGGTAGCGTAGTTGTTCACGATGAGACATCGTTTCGGCAAGTGTTTTTCAAAAATATTGAGATCTGAAACATGAGCGTTCTCTTTTTCAGAAATAGGATTTATGTCAGCTGTAACAAAATGACATTGCGCTTTGGTTTGAACACTGGTATGTTTGATTTCACCAGTAATAACCCAACCAAAATCGGTGTCTCTGGCGACCACGGTTGAAGATAACTTGCGTGTTTGTTTGCGAATGCACTTCCAAAAAACATTGGCACTGAAAAGTACATCAATGGGACCTTGAGCATTAAACTGAGGATCAGCTAACCTTAAGTGCGAAGGAATCTTTAAACTGGAAGTATTAATAGCGCTGCTAGGAGTGTCTTTGCCAATACTGGTAAGAATGAGACAGTTTAAATTAAGGTTGGTGTTTCTTTGGCAAACGTCTCTGATTTTCAATTTTGAAGACTGCAAGACTTGAGTTTTCAAATTGTCAATGCCGGTCACATTGATAGAAGTATGCGATGACGTAAGACCTAGTTTTTTAATCAACGATTGCGAAACAAAATTATGAGTTGAAGCGGAATCAAGAAGACCACGGGTTCGAACCCAATTTCCAAATTTATCTTGGATTTCAAATTGAACAATAGACAAAAGAGCTTGCGCACGGTGAGAAGTTTCGGCGTTAGAAATGCAGGAAGAAGCATTAGTTTGTTCGGAGCTGCTCTGCATGGAGCTTGAAGAGGCAGTTAGTGATGACCTCGATTTATCATGAACGTGCAATAAAGAATGATGCGTTTTTTTGCAATGAAAACAAAGATTGGAAGTCGTGCAGTTTGAAGAAGAATGCTTAGGTGACAAGCAATTGAAACAATGTTTGCTATTGAAGACAAACTTCCTTCGATCTTCGACAGACAATTCTTTAAAGGATTTGCACGAATACAATGTGTGAAGCTTTTTACAGAGCGTGCATTTTAACGATTTGTTGAGCGGCCTGATATGTTCTCTTGCATGATTGAAACAAGAACGGGTTTGCTTGTTCTCGACAGATGGGGGCTGATGTCCCTTTGAAGAAGCAAGTTTTTTTTTCAAAAATTTGACACTGATGATTCGTTTCGACCTTTTCGCACTGAAATGCGAGTGCTGTAAGAACTTGACATCGGCTGTTAAGAAACGAGATTAAGTGTTCAAACGAAAATTCTTCCTTGCGAGCGAGTTCAATTTCCCAAGCCTTTAAAGTTGAAAAATCGAATCTTGATGTAGCCAGATGAATGAGTATGGTGTCCCATGTTTGGACAGGCTGCTTAAGTTGGTATAATGCTCTGACATTTAACTGCATAGAGTCCAACAGGTTTCTTAAAGAGGTGACGTCATTAGTTTTGACGGCTGGCAAGTTGAAGAGACAGCGTATGTGGCGAGCTACACTCAAACGTAAATTGCCATATCTCTCTTTAAGGAGATTAAAGGCGATGTGGTAGTTGTCTGCGATTAAAGGCAGTGACTCCACCAAAGCTAAGGCCTCACATTCCAAAGACGTACGGAGGAAGTAGAATTTATGAATGTCAGGAATCTCAGTATTTTCATGAATTAGGGAGCAGTAAAGTTCATAAAAAGAATACCATTCACCATCCTGGCCTGAGAAGTGCGGTAGGCTTATCTTAGGAAGTAACGGTTTCGGTTTGTTCTTGTGAACTGAAGCGGGTGCGAACTGGGCCGGATTGATGACCCTAGTGTCCGGTTCTGAGATACTGCGGATCAGTTGGTGGGCCTTGGCAATCCCTTCAAAGTACAAGGGTTCGACCTCGTCCCGATCCGATTGAAGTTCTGGGCAAGCGGATTCAATCTCGGTTTGAATTTGAACATAATAATCATAAGACCGTTCGTACAACTTAAGGCGTTGTGTTAGGATGTCTAAATCACACTCGGCGGGATTTAACTTGTTGATAAAATTTCTGGATCTAGTGAGTTGCCCTTTATAGGAAGAACGTCTGGCAATGAGAGTTTCATCTTTTTCAGTAGGAGCCATGATAAAGAGAATAAATTGAAATACAACTCACGAAACTGTTGAACCTTGGAGATGCTGTCAAGCCGGCAGCAGCAAATGGGTAGAAAGAACAGGACACACCAAAGGAGACAGGAGCAGCCTCTTCCCCGTTCACAGGCTTTGTATGATGTAGTTATAGCTGAAAAATTCAAAGCAGATATTAAAAATTTGCAGAGTATTGTCAAATGACACTTTTTTTTAAGAAAAAATGGAAAATGGACTCTCCCGGGTTTCTGGGACCAATTATTGGGTAGATTATTGGATAAAGGATAACCCACCCACCAAGGGAAGATGATTAAGAGAAGGAAGTAGATTTTGGATTGGAGAAAAAGGATAGAAAAATAGGAGGAGAGTTCCACAAAAGTTATAAATTTAACTTTAAATACCCTTAGAGGCAGTTGCCACTGAAAATTAACTCTCTGATACCTAAAGTAGGTACGAGCTTGGTCGAAGCTAACGGGAACCGCAACTAAGACTTGGGCGGTTTGCCAAAGAAAGGCTTTAGTGTATTTCCACCCAAGCATCCATAAAAGTATTATGGGGAAGGGTGAAGGTCTGGCCAGACAGATAGTAAAAGCTTTATTGAGTATGAATGAGAGCATGAACCTAGGAAGAGCTAGGAAAGCCAGGATCTTGCCTAACTGTAGTATCAGAGAAATGATGAATCCAAAAACAAATATTTAATTTATTTAACAATGCAAAGAAGTTGATATCTTTAACAATTAAATATGTTTCAATCTTATTAACGATTTTTGGGTCGCAGACCTCCGACAACATTTAGAAATTGCTCCAGGCAAATAATAATTCTTAAGGTTTTAAACCTGGTACTAAAATCTTTGTAAGATTTTAAAAAGACAAATGAAATGATTAAAGTTTAAACATTCACAAGAGTACAAGGAGTGTACTTTAAAAAATTACCAGGTAACTGATTTAGAAAAGGTTACAACTTCGAAAACAACAATAAGAAAAACATAAAGAATGAAATAGAAGTTCCTACAACTTCTTATATTTAAACAGAATTACTTTATGAGAATTATACAAAAAAGGGCAGGTCACTTACTGTGAAACCTGAAGAGATAATCAAAAGGAAGGTTCTCGACCTCCTATGTTTTAAATAGAAATCACGAGCCAAATGGGGCAGTTTCCATTTAGTGAGACCTAAAAATAACTCACTCAAGAGTTGAAAGAATTGTATTCTCTCATTATAAGGGAGAAACAATGTAAGGTTGAAACGTGTGCTGGACGCGTAATTATACAGAGATTATTTAATTACACATGAGAAAAAATGGGAGGGCACATCTATGGATTGACACCTCGTTGAAACAGACCTAAATTTAAAAGTTTATTACAGATTGTTAGTAAAAGGTTTAGGAAAGAGAAATAGGGATTGAGGAAAATTGTTCATGGCCTTATTTATATGTAAACGGACGATCGCGACGCGGTAGAAAGTTGAACAAGCACTGGTTTTCACTATAGTTCGTTGAAACATATGAAAAGTTCACTATTGAAACACGAAAGTTAATGAGAAAGAAAGTTATTGCAATGAGGAACATAACTGATTGGTTGCACTAGATGAACGAAAGTCTATTTCTTGAGAAAGTTGTAAATTACAATTAAATGCGCCATAGAAAATTCCAGCGGTGGACGAAAATTCACTATTGTAGTAATTTAGAAGTAAGATTCTTCAATTTTAAATAGCATTTTCACAAATAAGTGAGAAATACATGACGGCAGGACTTGCAGATAAAGTACAAGATCTGGAAGGTTCCAGAATGATCTTAGTAGAAAAATGGGGTTGAGAAAATCCAACGGAGGAACTAGCTTGGTGAATTATAGACAGCGGGTATTAGATAATATCCCACGTAGTGAGAGGATTTCTCCTTTGAATAGCTTAAGAAAAGCTCTTTTTTAGTAAGGTTGGCTTGTACGAACAAAAGCTCAACATGGCAAATCCCACGAAGAATGATTTTTGCCCCAAAATAAATAATCTCACACTGTCTATAAAAGTATCGTTAAAAGCACGTGAAAGTTAAAACCATGAAGATGAGGTTAAAACTTTAAGATGGTACTTATCTTGATTTCATGTTGAAAGTGAAGTTCCCTTTGACGATAACTACTTTGTCAACATGGCGTAGAAGAGAGTATGCCTCTTGGTTAGAGGAGGCTGGCTCGAGAGGAGCCTTAACTGATCGAGTCAACTGCCGACTGAGAAGTGAGACCAGCTCAACGGAGCACGGAGGGTCCAAGGAAGGGAAGAGAGTGGGGGATAGGAGACAAAAGGTATACATATCAGCATAACCAACTTATCAAAAATAAATGTTCTTCTTGATGAATGGTCTTCAAAGAGTTGATAGTAGGCGATATTAGCGCAGCATGGTGAGTGAAACAGTAGACGTAGTCCTCTTGCTCAAGGAGAAAATAGCTGGCGATGGTAACAAGATCTGGTGGCCAGATGGATATGTAATTCCTCTTGCACCAGGAGGAATTGAGTAGCTTCAGAGATTCGCTGCTAGATGACGCTAGGCGGGTCACAGAAGTTATATATCTAGAACAGACTTATGAAGACATAAGAGATTTGCCCATCAAGGAGAAAACAGAAGATCACTGTTGGTGTTTGACAAAGAGGAAGGAAGAAACATGCAAAAGCATTGAAAATTATAATCTCTCGTACCGTGTATTCCAAGAATACACCATACTGGGAGGGGAAAACACCAACAGAGAACAAATAAGCAGTTAGACATTTAAAAGTAATAAAGTAATTGAAGAGAAGTGGTCTTATGATCTGACCATGAGTGGCAAAACTCTGACCACCCTGACTCTCCCATCTCTTCCAGGATAACACTCGGTCACTCTACCCGATGTCCAGACTAAGGGGGGAGAAACATCCCTAACTAAGACCAAGTCTCCCACTTTAATGTCGGGACTGGAAAGAAACCACTTCTGTCTCCGTTGCAAGGAAGTTAAATATTCCAAGTTCCACCTCTTCCAAAAAGAATTACGGAGGGCTTCAAGTTTACGCCAAACAATAGGTAAATTAGAATCCCTGTAAGAATTAGGAAGGGGAGGAGGGGCAGAGAGTGAACTGCGTGTAAGGAAGCGACCAGGTGTAAGTGGAAGGAGGTCATCAGGGTCATTAGAAAGCGGAGTTAAAAAACGAGAATTAACAACACCTTCAATCACAAAATAACTAGAAGCTGAGGGAAATAAAGCTCTAGTAAAGATTGCGATACGATGCAAAAGAAGAATTGACAAGTTTAAACAAAGCGTATAGAAACAAGTACATCTATTCAGGATAAGAATATACCAAATAAACAAAGAAACTATGCGAGTAGAAAGCAAGAACGCCATAGGTAACAAACGAGTAGCCATAAACAATGACCTCAAGTTATGAGTATCAAAGGGGTTACTCGGAAAAATACTTAAGTCAGCGAGAAACGTGACATAACAAGTATAAATGCAAAAACACATCGAATGTGACGACGAGAAAAAGTAAGTTTGTTCATCAATGAACATTAAGATTTCAAAATATGCAAGCAGAGTGCAATACATAAGCGCGTAAAGGATATGCGACGATGTTACGAGACAGGAATCGAAGCAATTGTAGAATACGAGCGTAAGTAAGTGGGATACACAGGCAAGCACGGCCTTGACACACATAGTACGGCGAGATAAGGAATATAAATAGCTGAAAGAGTCCTTAAGCGGAACAAGTTTATTTTGGTGATGAGTTGAACGGCTTCTGTACTTGCAGGAGCGACTCACTAGACAATGGTTGGCAATCAGCCAAAGTTGAGATAAGAGAAACTTGCTTTGACCTTTGTCAAGCGTACAGGAAATAAACAGTGACTTGACCTTACTCGGGCTTGTATACAAACAAGTTTGAAAAACAAGCAGTTCAATGTACACAAACAACACTAGTTGAATCAGCTGTAACTTGAAGCAGATATTCAGGTTGGACGGCATGCAGTCAATCGTAACTTGGACGTGAAAAAACAATTTAAAGATATATGAAATAGAGTAGGAAATCAATTTCGCATAATTGAGAGGATCACGGAATCCGACAATTTTCGACAGGAAAAAGCTTGATTCTTCCGAAATAGGAAGTGAAACCGGGACATTGAGAAGGAGGTTATGCATAAGAATAGTCATTCTTGATGTTAGAGAATTCAGATTTTCAAGCGGTTTCAAAAGCGGCTTCCAATTGTGAGGAAGGAGGAGGGAGCCGGCCGTGGCCGTCCTTCCAAATAGCGAAAGAAGGGAAACATAGCTTACAGCGAAGTGATGGTGACTGATAGCCATGGTTTTACACAAGGGGAAGATAGTTTCGGAGAAAGAGTTTAAGCAATTACCTGCTATAAAAAATGACATGAGAAGGTAAACGAAATAACACAAAGCAAGGCGAACTTGAATTGCCATCTTGTGCGGGAAGAAAGAAAAACCATTTAAACAACTTACAGAGGTAGCGTAGTTGTTCACGATGAGACATCGTTTCGGCAAGTGTTTTTCAAAAATATTGAGATCTGAAACATGAGCGTTCTCTTTTTCAGAAATAGGATTTATGTCAGCTGTAACAAAATGACATTGCGCTTTGGTTTGAACACTGGTATGTTTGATTTCACCAGTAATAACCCATCCAAAATCAGTGTCTCTGGCGACCACGGTTAAAGATAACTTGCGTGTTTGTTTGCGAATGCACTTCCAAAAAACATTGGCACTGAAAAGTACATCAATGGGACCTTGAGCATTAAACTGAGGGTCAGCTAACCTTAAGTGCGAAGGAATCTTTAAACTGGAAGTATTAATAGCGCTGCTAGGAGTGTCTTTGCCAATACTGGTAAGAATGAGACAGTTTAAATTAAGGTTGGTGTTTCTTTGGCAAACGTCTCTGATTTTCAATTTTGAAGACTGCAAGACTTGAGTTTTCAAATTGTCAATGCCGGTCACATTGATAGAAGTATGCGATGACGTAAGACCTAGTTTTTTAATCAACGATTGCGAAACAAAATTATGAGTTGAAGCGGAATCAAGAAGACCACGGGTTCGAACCCAATTTCCAAATTTATCTTGGATTTCAAATTGAACAATAGACAAAAGAGCTTGCGCACGGTGAGAAGTTTCGGCGTTAGAAATGCAGGAAGAAGCATTAGTTTGTTCGGAGCTGCTCTGCATGGAGCTTGAAGAGGCAGTTAGTGATGACCTCGATTTATCATGAACGTGCAATAAAGAATGATGCGTTTTTTTGCAATGAAAACAAAGATTGGAAGTCGTGCAGTTTGAAGAAGAATGCTTAGGTGACAAGCAATTGAAACAATGTTTGCTATTGAAGACAAACTTCCTTCGATCTTCGACAGACAATTCTTTAAAGGATTTGCACGAATACAATGTGTGAAGCTTTTTACAGAGCGTGCATTTTAACGATTTGTTGAGCGGCCTGATATGTTCTCTTGCATGATTGAAACAAGAACGGGTTTGCTTGTTCTCGACAGATGGGGGCTGATGTCCCTTTGAAGAAGCAAGTTTTTTTTTCAAAAATTTGACACTGATGATTCGTTTCGACCTTTTCGCACTGAAATGCGAGTGCTGTAAGAACTTGACATCGGCTGTTAAGAAACGAGATTAAGTGTTCAAACGAAAATTCTTCCTTTCGAGCGAGTTCAATTTCCCAAGCCTTTAAAGTTGAAAAATCGAATCTTGATGTAGCCAGATGAATGAGTATGGTGTCCCATGTTTGGACAGGCTGCTTAAGTTGGTATAATGCTCTGACATTTAACTGCATAGAGTCCAACAGGTTTCTTAAAGAGGTGACGTCATTAGTTTTGACGGCTGGCAAGTTGAAGAGACAGCGTATGTGGCGAGCTACACTCAAACGTAAATTGCCATATCTCTCTTTAAGGAGATTAAAGGCGATGTGGTAGTTGTCTGCGATTAAAGGCAGTGACTCCACCAAAGCTAAGGCCTCACATTCCAAAGACATACGGAGGAAGTAGAATTTATGAATGTCAGGAATCTCAGTATTTTCATGAATTAGGGAGCAGTAAAGTTCATAAAAAGAATACCATTCACCATCCTGGCCTGAGAAGTGCGGTAGGCTTATCTTAGGAAGTAACGGTTTCGGTTTGTTCTTGTGAACTGAAGCGGGTGCGAACTGGGCCGGATTGATGACCCTAGTGTCCGGTTCTGAGATACTGCGGATCAGTTGGTGGGCCTTGGCAATCCCTTCAAAGTACAAGGGTTCGACCTCGTCCCGATCCGATTGAAGTTCTGGGCAAGCGGATTCAATCTCGGTTTGAATTTGAACATAATAATCATAAGACCGTTCGTACAACTTAAGGCGTTGTGTTAGGATGTCTAAATCACACTCGGCGGGATTTAACTTGTTGATAAAATTTCTGGATCTAGTGAGTTGCCCTTTATAGGAAGAACGTCTGGCAATGAGAGTTTCATCTTTTTCAGTAGGAGCCATGATAAAGAGAATAAATTGAAATACAACTCACGAAACTGTTGAACCTTGGAGATGCTGTCAAGCCGGCAGCAGCAAATGGGTAGAAAGAACAGGACACACCAAAGGAGACAGGAGCGGCCTCTTCCCCGTTCACAGGCTTTGTATGATGTAGTTATAGCTGAAAAATTCAAAGCAGATATTAAAAATTTGCAGAGTATTGTCAAATGACACTTTTTTTTTAGAAAAAAATGGAAAATGGACTCTCCCGGGTTTCTGGGACCAATTATTGGGTAGATTATTGGATAAAGGATAACCCACCCACCAAGGGAAGATGATTAAGAGAAGGAAGTAGATTTTGGATTGGAGAAAAAGGATAGAAAAATAGGAGGAGAGTTCCACAAAAGTTATAAATTTAACTTTAAATACCCTTAGAGGCAGTTGCCACTGAAAATTAACTCTCTGATACCTAAAGTAGGTACGAGCTTGGTCGAAGCTAACGGGAACCGCAACTAAGACTTGGGCGGTTTGCCAAAGAAAGGCTTTAGTGTATTTCCACCCAAGCATGCATAAAAGTACTATGGGGAAGGGTGATGGTCTGGCCAGACAGATAGTAAAAGCTTTATTGAGTATGAATGAGAGCATGAACCTAGGAAGAGCTAGGAAAGCCAGGATCTTGCCTAACTGTAGTATCAGAGAAATGATGAATCCAAAAACAAATATTTAATTTATTTAACAGTGCAAAGAAGTTGATATCTTTAACAATTAAATATGTTTCGATCTTATTAACGATTTTGGGGTCGCAGACCTCCGACAACATTTAGAAATTGCTCCAGGCAAATAATAATTCTTAAGGTTTTAAACCTGGTACTAAAATCTTTGTAAGATTTTAAAAAGGCAAATGAAATGATTAAAGTTTAAACATTCACAAGAGTACAAGGAGTGTACTTTAAAAAAATACCAGGTAACTGATTTAGAAAAGGTTACAACTTCGAAAACAACAATAAGAAAAACATAAAGAATGAAATAGAAGTTCCTACAACTTCTTATATTTAAACAGAATTACTTTATGAGAATTATACAAAAAAGGGCAGGTCACTTACTGTGAAACCTGAAGAGATAATCAAAAGGAAGGTTCTCGACCTCCTATGTTTTAAATAGAAATCACGAGCCAAATGGGGCAGTTTCCATTTAGTGAGACCTAAAAATAACTCACTCAAGAGTTGAAAGAATTGTATTCTCTCATTATAAGGGAGAAACAATGTAAGGTTGAAACGTGTGCTGGACGCGTAATTATACAGAGATTACTTAATTACACATGAGAAAAAATGGGAGGGCACATCTATGGATTGACACCTCGTTGAAACAGACCTAAATTTAAAAGTTTATTACAGATTGTTAGTAAAAGGTTTAGGAAAGAGAAATAGGGATTGAGGAAAATTGTTCATGGCCTTATTTATATGTAAACGGACGATCGCGACGCGGTAGAAAGTTGAACAAGCACTGGTTTTCACTATAGTTCGTTGAAACATATGAAAAGTTCACTATTGAAACACGAAAGTTTATGAGAAAGAAAGTTATTGCAATGAGGAAAATAACTGATTGGTTGCACTAGATGAACGAAAGTCTATTTCTTGAGAAAGTTGTAAATTACAATTAAATGCGCCATAGAAAATTCCAGCGGTGGACGAAAATTCACTATTGTAGTAATTTAGAAGTAAGATTCTTCAATTTTAAATAGCATTTTCACAAATAAGTGAGAAATACATGACGGCAGGACTTGCAGATAAAGTACAAGATCTGGAAGGTTCCAGAATGATCTTAGTAGAAAAATGGGGTTGAGAAAATCCAACGGAGGAACTAGCTTGGTGAATTATAGACAGCGGGTATTAGATAATATCCCACGTAGTGAGAGGATTTCTCCTTTGAATAGCTTAAGAAAAGCTCTTTTTAGTAAGGTTGGCTTGTACGAACAAAAGCTCAACATGGCAAATCCCACGAAGAATGATTTTTGCCCCAAAATAAATAATCTCACACTGTCTATAAATGTATCGTTAAAAGCACGTGAAAGTTAAAACCATGAAGATGAGGTTAAAACTTTAAGATGGTACTTATCTTGATTTCATGTTGAAAGTGAAGTTCCCTTTGACGATAACTACTTTGTCAACATGGCGTAGAAGAGAGTATGCCTCTTGGTTAGAGGAGGCTGGCTCGAGAGGAGCCTTAACTGATCGAGTCAACTGCCGACTGAGAAGTGAGACCAGCTCAACGGAGCACGGAGGGTCCAAGGAAGGGAAGAGAGTGGGGGATAGGAGACAAAAGGTATACATATCAGCATAACCAACTTATCAAAAATAAATGTTCTTCTTGATGAATGGTCTTCAAAGAGTTGATAGTAGGCGATATTAGCGCAGCATGGTGAGTGAAACAGTAGACGTAGTCCTCTTGCTCAAGGAGAAAATAGCTGGCGATGGTAACAAGATCTGGTGGCCAGATGGATATGTAATTCCTCTTGCACCAGGAGGAATTGAGTAGCTTCAGAGATTCGCTGCTAGATGACGCTAGGCGGGTCACAGAAGTTATATATCTAGAACAGACTTATGAAGACATAAGAGATTTGCCCATCAAGGAGAAAACAGAAGATCACTGTTGGTGTTTGACAAAGAGGAAGGAAGAAACATGCAAAAGCATTGAAAATTATAATCTCTCGTACCGTGTATTCCAAGAATACACCATACTGGGAGGGGAAAAACACCAACAGAGAACAAATAAGCAGTTAGACATTTAAAAGTAATAAAGTAATTGAAGAGAAGTGGTCTTATGATCTGACCATGAGTGGCAAAACTCTGACCACCCTGACTCTCCCATCTCTTCCAGGATAACACTCGGTCACTCTACCCGAGGTCCAGACTAAGGGGGGAGAAAAATCCCTAACTAAGACCAAGTCTCCCACTTTAATGTCGGGACTGGAAAGAAACCACTTCTGTCTCCGTTGCAAGGAAGTTAAATATTCCAAGTTCCACCTCTTCCAAAAAGAATTACGGAGGGCTTCAAGTTTACGCCAAACAATAGGTAAATTAGAATCCCTGTAAGAATTAGGAAGGGGAGGAGGGGCAGAGAGTGAACTGCGTGTAAGGAAGCGACCAGGTGTAAGTGGAAGGAGGTCATCAGGGTCATTAGAAAGCGGAGTTAAAAAACGAGAATTAACAACACCTTCAATCACAAAATAACTAGAAGCTGAGGGAAATAAAGCTCTAGTAAAGATTGCGATACGATGCAAAAGAAGAATTGGCAAGTTTAAACAAAGCGTATAGAAACAAGTACATCTATTCAGGATAAGAATATACCAAATAAACAAAGAAACTATGCGAGTAGAAAGCAAGAACGCCATAGGTAACAAACGAGTAGCCATAAACAATGACCTCAAGTTATGAGTATCAAAGGGGTTACTCGGAAAAATACTTAAGTCAGCGAGAAACGTGACATAACAAGTATAAATGCAAAAACACATCGAATGTGACGACGAGAAAAAGTAAGTTTGTTCATCAATGAACAATAAGATTTCAAAATATGCAAGCAGAGTGCAATACATAAGCGCGTAAAGGATATGCGACGATGTTACGAGACAAGAATCGAAGCAATTGTAGAATACGAGCGTAAGTAAGTGGGATACACAGGCAAGCACGGCCTTGACACACATAGTACGGCGAGATAAGGAATATAAATAGCTGAAAGAGTCCTTAAGCGGAACAAGTTTATTTTGGTGATGAGTTGAACGGCTTCTGTACTTGCAGGAGCGACTCACTATACAATGGTTGGCAATCAGCCAAAGTTGAGATAAGAGAAACTTGCTTTGACCTTTGTCAAGCGTACAGGAAATAAACAGTGACTTGACCTTACTCGGGCTTGTATACAAACAAGTTTGAAAAACAAGCAGTTCAATGTACACAAACAACACTAGTTGAATCAGCTGTAACTTAAAGCAGATATTCAGGTTGGACGGCATGCAGTCAATCGTAACTTGGACGTGAAAAAACAATTTAAAGATATATGAAATAGAGTAGGAAATCAATTTCGCATAATTGAGAGGATCACGGAATCCGACAATTTTCGACAGGAAAAAGCTTGATTCTTCCGAAATAGGAAGTGAAACCGGGACATTGAGAAGGAGGTTATGAATAAGAATAGTTATTCCTGATGTTAGAGAATTCAGATTTTCAAGCGGTTTCAAAAGCGGCTTCCAATTGTGAGGAAGGAGGAGGTAGCCGGCCGTGGCCGTCCTTCCAAATAGCGAAAGAAGGGAAACATAGCTTACAGCGAAGTGATGGTGACTGATAGCCATGGTTTTACACAAGGGGAAGATAGTTTCGGAGAAAGAGTTTAAGCAATTACCTGCTATAAAAAATGACATGAGAAGGTAAACGAAATAACACAAAGCAAGGCGAACTTGAATTGCCATCTTGTGCGGGAAGAAAGAAAAACCATTTAAACAACTTACAGAGGTAGCGTAGTTGTTCACGATGAGACATCGTTTCGGCAAGTGTTTTTCAAAAATATTGAGATCTGAAACATGAGCGTTCTCTTTTTCAGAAATAGGATTTATGTCAGCTGTAACAAAATGACATTGCGCTTTGGATTGAACACTGGTATGTTTGATTTCACCAGTAATAACCCAACCAAAATCGGTGTCTCTGGCGACCACGGTTGAAGATAACTTGCGTGTTTGTTTGCGAATGCACTTCCAAAAAACATTGGCACTGAAAAGTACATCAATGGGACCTTGAGCATTAAACTGAGGATCAGCTAACCTTAAGTGCGAAGGAATCTTTAAACTGGAAGTATTAATAGCGCTGCTAGGAGTGTCTTTGCCAATACTGGTAAGAATGAGACAGTTTAAATTAAGGTTGGTGTTTCTTTGGCAAACGTCTCTGATTTTCAATTTTGAAGACTGCAAGACTTGAGTTTTCAAATTGTCAATGCCGGTCACATTGATAGAAGTATGCGATGACGTAAGACCTAGTTTTTTAATCAACGATTGCGAAACAAAATTATGAGTGAAGCGGAATCAAGAAGACCACGGGTTCGAACCCAATTTCCAAATTTATCTTGGATTTCAAATTGAACAATAGACAAAAGAGCTTGCGCACGGTGAGAAGTTTCGGCGTTAGAAATGCAGGAAGAAGCATTAGTTTGTTCGGAGCTGCTCTGCATGGAGCTTGAAGAGGCAGTTAGTGATGACCTCGATTTATCATGAACGTGCAATAAAGAATGATGCGTTTTTTTGCAATGAAAACAAAGATTGGAAGTCGTGCAGTTTGAAGAAGAATGCTTAGGTGACAAGCAATTGAAACAATGTTTGCTATTGAAGACAAACTTCCTTCGATCTTCGACAGACAATTCTTTAAAGGATTTGCACGAATACAATGTGTGAAGCTTTTTACAGAGCGTGCATTTTAACGATTTGTTGAGCGGCCTGATATGTTCTCTTGCATGATTGAAACAAGAACGGGTTTGCTTGTTCTCGACAGATGGGGGCTGATGTCCCTTTGAAGAAGCAAGTTTTTTTTTCAAAAATTTGACACTGATGATTCGTTTCGACCTTTTCGCACTGAAATGCGAGTGCTGAAAGAACTTGACATCGGCTGTTAAGAAACGAGATTAAGTGTTCAAACGAAAATTCTTCCTTTGAGCGAGTTCAATTTCCCAAGCCTTTAAAGTTGAAAAATCGAATCTTGATGTAGCCAGATGAATGAGTATGGTGTCCCATGTTTGGACAGGCTGCTTAAGTTGGTATAATGCTCTGACATTTAACTGCATAGAGTCCAACAGGTTTCTTAAAGAGGTGACGTCATTAGTTTTGACGGCTGGCAAGTTGAAGAGACAGCGTATGTGGCGAGCTACACTCAAACGTAAATTGCCATATCTCTCTTTAAGGAGATTAAAGGCGATGTGGTAGTTGTCTGCGATTAAAGGCAGTGACTCCACCAAAGCTAAGGCCTCACATTCCAAAGACGTACGGAGGAAGTAGAATTTATGAATGTCAGGAATCTCAGTATTTTCATGAATTAGGGAGCAGTAAAGTTCATAAAAAGAATACCATTCACCATCCTGGCCTGAGAAGTGCGGTAGGCTTATCTTAGGAAGTAACGGTTTTGGTTTGTTCTTGTGAACTGAAGCGGGTGCGAACTGGGCCGGATTGATGACCCTAGTGTCCGGTTCTGAGATACTGCGGATCAGTTGGTGGGACTTGGCAATCCCTTCAAAGTACAAGTGTTCGACCTCGTCCCGATCCGATTGAAGTTCTGGGCAAGCGGATTCAATCTCGGTTTGAATTTGAACATAATAATCATAAGACCGTTCGTACAACTTAAGGCGTTGTGTTAGGATGTCTAAATCACACTCGGCGGGATTTAACTTGTTGATAAAATTTCTGGATCTAGTGAGTTGCCCTTTATAGGAAGAGCGTCTGGCAATGAGAGTTTCATCTTTTTCAGTAGGAGCCATGATAAAGAGAATAAATTGAAATACAACTCACGAAACTGTTGAACCTTGGAGATGCTGTCAAGCCGGCAGCAGCAAATGGGTAGAAAGAACAGGACACACCAAAGGAGACAGGAGCGGCCTCTTCCCCGTTCACAGGCTTTGTATGATGTAGTTATAGCTGAAAAATTCAAAGCAGATATTAAAAATTTGCAGAGTATTGTCAAATGACACTTTTTTTTAAGAAAAAATGGAAAATGGACTCTCCCGGGTTTCTGGGACCAATTATTGGGTAGATTATTGGATAAAGGATAACCCACCCACCAAGGGAAGATGATTAAGAGAAGGAAGTAGATTTTGGATTGGAGAAAAAGGATAGAAAAATAGGAGGAGAGTTCCACAAAAGTTATAAATTTAACTTTAAATACCCTTAGAGGCAGTTGCCACTGAAAATTAACTCTCTGATAACTAAAGTAGGTACGAGCTTGGTCGAAGCTAACGGGAACCGCAACTAAGACTTGGGCGGTTTGCCAAAGAAAGGCTTTAGTGTATTTCCACCCAAGCATGCATAAAAGTACTATGGGGAAGGGTGATGGTCTGGCCAGACAGATAGTAAAAGCTTTATTGAGTATGAATGAGAGCATGAACCTAGGAAGAGCTAGGAAAGCCAGGATCTTGCCTAACTGTAGTATCAGAGAAATGATGAATCCAAAAACAAATATTTAATTTATTTAACAATGCAAAGAAGTTGATATCTTTAACAATTAAATATGTTTCAATCTTATTAACGATTTTGGGGTCGCAGACCTCCGACAACATTTAGAAATTGCTCCAGGCAAATAATAATTCTTAAGGTTTTAAACCTGGTACTAAAATCTTTGTAAGATTTTAAAAAGGCAAATGAAATGATTAAAGTTTAAACATTCACAAGAGTACAAGGAGTGTACTTTAAAAAATTACCAGGTAACTGATTTAGAAAAGGTTACAACTTCGAGAACAACAATAAGAAAAACATAAAGAATGAAATAGAAGTTCCTACAACTTCTTATATTTAAACAGAATTACTTTATGAGAATTATACAAAAAAGGGCAGGTCACTTACTGTGAAACCTGAAGAGATAATCAAAAGGAAGGTTCTCGACCTCCTATGTTTTAAATAGAAATCACGAGCCAAATGGGGCAGTTTCCATTTAGTGAGACCTAAAAATAACTCACTCAAGAGTTGAAAGAATTGTATTCTCTCATTATAAGGGAGAAACAATGTAAGGTTGAAACGTGTGCTGGACGCGTAATTATACAGAGATTACTTAATTACACATGAGAAAAAATGGGAGGGCACATCTATGGATTGACACCTCGTTGAAACAGACCTAAATTTAAAAGTTTATTACAGATTGTTAGTAAAAGGTTTAGGAAAGAGAAATAGGGATTGAGGAAAATTGTTCATGGCCTTATTTATATGTAAACGGACGATCGCGACGCGGTAGAAAGTTGAACAAGCACTGGTTTTCACTATAGTTCGTTGAAACATATGAAAAGTTCACTATTGAAACACGAAAGTTTATGAGAAAGAAAGTTATTGCAATGAGGAAAATAACTGATTGGTTGCACTAGATGAACGAAAGTCTATTTCTTGAGAAAGTTGTAAATTACAATTAAATGCGCCATAGAAAATTCCAGCGGTGGACGAAAATTCACTATTGTAGTAATTTAGAAGTAAGATTCTTCAATTTTAAATAGCATTTTCACAAATAAGTGAGAAATACATGACGGCAGGACTTGCAGATAAAGTACAAGATCTGGAAGGTTCCAGAATGATCTTAGTAGAAAAATGGGGTTGAGAAAATCCAACGGAGGAACTAGCTTGGTGAATTATAGACAGCGGGTATTAGATAATATCCCACGTAGTGAGAGGATTTCTCCTTTGAATAGCTTAAGAAAAGCTCTTTTTTAGTAAGGTTGGCTTGTACGAACAAAAGCTCAACATGGCAAATCCCACGAAGAATGATTTTTGCCCCAAAATAAATAATCTCACACTGTCTATAAAAGTATCGTTAAAAGCACGTGAAAGTTAAAACCATGAAGATGAGGTTAAAACTTTAAGATGGTACTTATCTTGATTTCATGTTGAAAGTGAAGTTCCCTTTGACGATAACTACTTTGTCAACATGGCGTAGAAGAGAGTATGCCTCTTGGTTAGAGGAGGCTGGCTCGAGAGGAGCCTTAACTGATCGAGTCAACTGCCGACTGAGAAGTGAGACCAGCTCAACGGAGCACGGAGGGTCCAAAGAAGGGAAGAGAGTGGGGGATAGGAGACAAAACGTATACATATCAGCATAACCAACTTATCAAAAATAAATGTTCTTCTTGATGAATGGTCTTCAAAGAGTTGATAGTAGGCGATATTAGCGCAGCATGGTGAGTGAAACAGTAGACGTAGTCCTCTTGCTCAAGGAGAAAATAGCTGGCGATGGTAACAAGATCTGGTGGCCAGATGGATATGTAATTCCTCTTGCACCAGGAGGAATTGAGTAGCTTCAGAGATTCGCTGCTAGATGACGCTAGGCGGGTCACAGAAGTTATATATCTAGAACAGACTTATGAAGACATAAGAGATTTGCCCATCAAGGAGAAAACAGAAGATCACTGTTGGTGTTTGACAAAGAGGAAGGAAGAAACATGCAAAAGCATTGAAAATTATAATCTCTCGTACCGTGTATTCCAAGAATACACCAGAGCTGGAGAACAATATACGGCAGCAGGTGTAAACGCTTGTCTGTTAGTTGAAGGAGAACATTTTCAGCATCTTCTGTGAAAAGGTAAGTTCTTTAGTCATGATTTGCTGGTGAATTTACCATTAATTAATGTACTTTGTTACGGTTTCCACCTGCGCACAATCCGCGGTGCGAGCTCGGTTGGCTGGCGGAAGGCGCTCCAACAGAAGAATCACCCTGTATAATAAGTCTCTAAGATTAAAACCTTAAGTCAATAATAATCTGTACCTTTTATTGTACTGGCTCCGGCCAAATTGTTGCCTTTCTCAGCGCAAATAATGTGAATAGAAAAGCAAGACTGGCAGTAAATGAAACATTTTACCATTAAAGAAGGTTGTTCTCAAAAGTATTTATAATAAATTAATCATATAAAAGCTAAAAAATTAAAGAAACCAGATCTGCTACAAAAATATGTTAATTCGAAGGAAAGAAATCTTGATATGAAACCAGCTTGAAGAAGGAAACAGTGATGTGCATGTTATGTAGACAACAATGTTGAGGTTAAGATGGAATTTGTCAGAATGGTTAAATTTAATTACAAATGTGTAGAAGCTGTGGAAATATAGCCTATCGTTGAGAAAATATTCCAATCTAGATAGGACTTATTACTAAATTGACTATTATAACTCCAGTACCTTTGTCAGGACGAGGTACACATTCGATCCACGGAGCACTCTACACTCGGTGGATGAGACCGGATCTTTCACACTGCGCATCAACTCTTCAGTTTTCTATGGTGATTGAAATCTGGTGGTAATATGTTTTTCTTCTTTATGATACGATAAATGTGGTTACTAACACCTTGCGCATATTACTACACTGCAGTAGCTGTCCGAACTGGCTTTAGGGTGAAACTCTCTGTGGATCTGAAATTTTGAGTACCCAGAATCTTCGAATGTCTGTGTTTGTGTTTCCTTATCCTTCCTCAGATGCTCAATGGATTAGGTACTTGTGATTGTTGGCTGGTTCCTTAGTTTAGGGGCTGTGCCAAACGCGGTCATGTAGCCCCGTGTACTTTGGGTGTGTGTAGAATTAGTCTGATAACCGGTTAATTGTGATGGCTGTATTAGTGTGTGTTATCTGAGATTCAGGTAGAAAGACCCTGCAGACTATTAATTTTTTCAAGTAGTTGTTATCAAATGCTACCGTCCACGACATCTAGCTGCAGACGTGGCTACTAAATGCCATCGCAGTCAGAACCTGGTGGTGAACGTTGGAACTAATATAGCGTTATCAAACTAACCTACAAATTTTTGCTTCAACAAATGTAGTTAGTGGAAAGTTCTCTTTCATGCCATACATCTATGGCATGGGACCGCCGGCCGGCTTTACTTCCCCACGAAAGGAAGGCATAGTGAGGGATTTCTAACGGTCTTAGATATCCAACGACTTCGGCCGGGTTTGAACCTGCGATCTTGTGCATAGAAGTTCAGCTTGCTAGAAACTACGCCACCGCTTGAGATTGTTGTGGAGGATGATGTTAGAGGACATTCAGGTATCGATTAGTGTGTGGAGGTTTACTGTATAGTGTATGCCTCAAACTGCTATCTACCGAGCAGATCACTAGAACATCCAGGATGGGAAGTTGTCGTCTTGCTTAACCTTCATAGTGAACAGAATGTTAGGAGTAACCGAATTCGTGTGTTCTAGAAAGTTGTACAACTCGTTGTGTTCATGGGTTCATATGAACAGGGAAACGTCAAAATTAAAAAGCAGACTTTCGGGTTTTAACGGTGGCCTTATCATTGAATTTCTTCATGAAAATGTCAGCAGCCAGAGGTGATAATGGTAAATCCATTGTAGCTCCCTCAAATTGTTAAAAGATTCTGCTCTCGTCATTGAAGTAGGATAATGCCTAAATAGGACAGACTGGAAGAACGGTAAAACGAAGATACAAAGAGCATGCTGGGTTAATAGGGGATGAGAAACCACAGTCGGGATTACTCGAGCATGACATCTGTACGGAATATAGCATCAACTTTGGCAGTACCATTCAGCTAGTATGATCAGGGATGATAGATTCATTTGGCGATCTATACTGAGACCATAGGAACATAATCCACTCACTGGTGCAACGCAAAGCCGTAACTCACCAACAGAGGATGTCACTGCGAGCGAATCACGGCCACCAGACACCGCTGAAGAGAGAGACCGTGACGTCACGTGCGTTGTGTGAAGAAGCGATCGCATCGCGGAACGCAGTCGTAACCATCCACCTGATGAAGCTTCCACGTGATAGGGAAGCTAGTAGTAGGAACATCTGTAACAATACTTCGCGTCGTGATGTATTTAAACTTTTAGTGTATCACCACGAAAGTATTATAAATAAATAATATAAAGCAAAAAAGGAACATCAAACAAAACAAAAAGGAAAACATTACTAAAAAACCTTGAAGATTAAAACATAAGAATAGAAATTAATAATTAAAACTTCATAATTAATAATTAAGAATTAAAAATTTAAACTTGAAAATGCAGAAAAAATTAAGATTAACAAATTAAGAATTAAAAATAAAATATTTAAAACTTCAAACTTAAATATTAAAATTAAAAATTAAAAATTGAAAATTAAAAATTAAAAATTAAAAATGAAAAATTAAAAATTAAAAATTACGGTAAAAATTAAAAATTAAAAATTAAAAATTAAAAGATAAAAATTTTTATTTTTTTTATTTAGTCAATTTACCCTCTAGGTTGGTGGTTCCCACGGACACAGCGAGGGAACTCACCACTACCGCCTCTATGGGCAGTGTCCTGGAGATTGGAACATCTGGTCGGGATGGATACAACTGGGGAGGTGTGATCAGCACTTCGCCCAGGCGGCCTCACCTGCAAAGCGAACAGGGGCCTCAGGAGGGAGGGGAAGGGATGGATAGGCTAGGAAGAGGGAAGGAGGCGGCCGTGGCCTTACAGTAGGTACTGCCCCCGTAATTGAATTATATAGAGACCACGGTGGCTATTTTGGAAATTATAGCGACAGTTATGGCTGTCATAGTTATGACGTGGGTAGTCATGACGTAAGCACGGATGACGCAGACGTTATGCCAGCAGGCTACTTGAGCTGATATTCTCAGTGACGTCAGCATTTATTCGAGAAGGATCCAAGATGTACGACGCAGTCGCAGGAAACGTGGAATTCTGCTGAGGAAGAAATTATGCTATTGGAGGGGAGGCTCAAACCAATGAACGATAGTCTGAAGGAAGACGGAGATTGCTGAAACTATGGTATTTTTATTACTTTTTGGAATGCAGAATTGTGGAAATCCATTTGCAGTAGAGGCATTGATCTGGAATTTTGGTGAAATTTATTTTCAGTTTTTGAATTATGAAAATCCGTCATGTATTGACGAAGTTGGAACTTCTAGCGATGACGCAGTAACACGCGATGGAAGGGATAGATACGCCCCTCATGAAGTTCATAAAAGGCCTTGCGCAGAAGAGAGGAGCCTCATTCGCTCATTGTCTCATTCTCAGATTATAAATCGTCTGATATTCAATCGTCAGATCTCAAATAGTCATTTCAGTGAAACGTCGAGTGAGTTTAGTAGTGAAAAAGTCGTCTTTATAACGCGTGGCGAAGCCACTGCATGAAACGAGAGTCGAACATACAAGCAGTGCAGGTTTACTGTGAAGTAAATCTAGGTGAAGTTGAAACGACACTTATAACGCTTCTACAAGATTAGCTGTGAACAGTTAGCGGTCGCCTATAAGCTAATTCTCTTGTGCATTGCTACAGTAAGGACTGTAGAAAAGTTGAACAATTTCGAGGAAGGATTTTGGAAGTTATTGACAATATTAGACGACTGACAAAAGTGATTTTCTCGCCACAGGAGAAACACTTTGTATAGCCAGACTCTACGCTACGGCTGACAGGGCTAGTGAAATAGGGAGACTTCAGATTGCTTTTGTGACACAACGCTACAGTATTATGGAGCAGTCTAATATGGCAGTTTGTTCTTCTAATACTATTACCGAAGAGAAGATGGAAGGTTAAAGGACTTAATGCAATTGGGACATATTTCAACGGAGTAAGATAGCAACATGGAACTTCGCTAATTGCTATTCCATACAAGCGAACATGTGGTAAATAACCATCTACACCCATGTTTCGTGATCAAGGGCTGAATACTATCAAACAGCAATGGAAATGATTTCATACTTTCTGAATATGAATATTTCTTCGGAAATTTATACAAAAACTTCATGGCGATTTTCAACTGGAACTTCAGGGATTTTTCAAGAGAGGTCAGGGTTGTCCCGACTCACAAAGAAGATTATTGCCGGAAGGATGTCGTTCGTCTTCGTGAAGCAGTTCGATTCTCCGATGGTGCTGTTTCTGGTTTCGAGGATGGAGCTCAGCTTTAACTTGGTGAAATGGATCCATCAACAGTCTTCTTTGGGGAATTTTCCTCTGGAACGTCAATCGGCAGATAAGGTAGTCGTGAACGTTTATTGTATTTGAGTTTCTTAGCAATATTTGAGCAACCATTTTTCCCATATTTTTGTCCTCATGTATATTTTGCCCGATATTCTTGTTTGAGATTCCTATTCTCAGTACACCTTGATGAGTTATGCCTTTTTCGACGTTTTATTAAGACATTGTTATGTCATGGGCATAGTTAAATGATTTTGAATCAGTTGAGACTGATATTTAGATTTTTCAGTAATTTGCTTATTTTTATAGTCACGATTTGACTGTAAGTTAATGATTTTTATGGCAGATTTAAATTCAGACAGCGTGTCAGTTTATTAAAGTAATTCTACCCCAGTTTAATTACTTTGACCAATTTTCTGTCATCATCAAGAAGGAAGATCATTTAAATGATTTTAGAGCGTTAAAATCCAGTACGTTGTCGACGATCTTGGAAATACTAGTCGTTATTTGAATTGATTGCAACACAGACATTTATCGTCAGTCATGAACGACCATTGCATCACAGGCAATTTTGTGAAAGATGAACATTAATTATGAATTATTGAATGCATTAAATTCGTGAAACTTGTGTTAGGTTTTTTTCTCATATAGAGATTTATATAATGATGTTTGCATTCCCCAGTCTAATTTGATTCTATTCGACTATTTTGCAGTTAGTCGCACTTTGTTTGATGATAGTATTTTTATACTACAATTCTTTGAAGATGTTAATCTTAAATTTTGATAGACCAGACAGGCGTATATAAGCGTATTCACTATTAAATTTGTTTGTGATTGGCAAATTTTTATTTCATTTCGATTCATGAATGAAATCCACGAAGTTTAAATGACAACAGTTTTGAAACAATTATTGATATAAGAATTTTTAAGTGGAACTATGAATGTATAATCGATAGTGCAGCGGACATGTTGAAAGTCGCTGATGTATAATGCCCTTAAATAAATGAAGGAGATTCCCACAGTAATTAATAATGATAAAGATTGTGTTAGGGGAGGTTTTTGTAAATGCTGTGGAAGATTTTAATGCCATATAGATTAATATATGATGAATTTTGGGCTATTTTGAATGCAGTTTGTGCATTATTTTGTAAGCGAAGTATTTTCCGCTAGAGTGTATTGTCATAGTTCGTTGAAAATTAATCAAGTGAATTTACTGTTATAATTAACAAGAGTTTGAAAGAATTTGAGATAAGATTTTGAATGAAGATTACCGTCACAAATAAGTAAAATTATTACAACCTTTATTAAACCAGATTGTGACATGTACATGTATAACTAACCTTCATTGGTCGATTATATTAAACACGATTATGAATTTACCAACCGGATAAAACATGTGGTTCAATGTATTTCTTAAATTAATAATTTAAATAATTTAAATGTTGATATTGTAAATAATAAATGTAAATATCTTTGACAATAATGTGGAACGAAAGTAATGTTAAAGGCGTAATTAAAAATTTTGTAATTATTTTCGACAATATTATAAACAATTTCTAATTGTTATAAATAATTTATGTGATTTTGTTATAAACATTTAAGAGTGTGTTTCATACTCTAAACTATGCTTTTTAAACATTTGGATGATAACTTAACAAGTTTAAGGATAGTTAAAATAATCCAGTGGGATGTGAGTTAAGCATTTGAAAGATTTGCGTCAATATGTATGAGTTGTCTTGTAGACATTTAAAGCTTTAAAAGGAGCTGAATTCTTACACAGTGTGGTGTGAGTAGGGAGCCCCATTTGACGGGCATGCGCCAGGTTGAGGAGTAGACCAGCTGGCTCGACATCTGGTTATAAGCGGGTGAGGTCGATACTCCGGCCTTGTGCCTATAAATACAAGTGCAATGTTTATTAAAAGAAACCAAATGCTCTATATATGTCGTACCCTGACTTCCTCATCCAATCCAAATGTGTTATAAAATGTTACGTTATTTTGAGCTCATGGGAGCTAACATATTGTTTGATAGATTTGCAAGTCCTTTAGGAGGACGTAGTCAGATTGACATAGGCTACTGATAGCCACGTTTATTTTGTTGTGTTGTTAAAATCATACTCTTTATTTGAAAATAAAGCTTTTGTACGGTTCAAAGTTCTCGTCTTCGGTCTGGTTCATTTTTAAATGTCATGGTGAAGGTTATTGTGAGAGCATACTTTAATGATCCTGTTGTCAACCCAATCCCCGAGATATTTATAAGAGGTAAGTAGAAGTAAGTATGAAACCCCGTCTATTTTGGTGTGTTCCACAATAATTTTTCTTGGTAACTTCTGTGTTCAAACCTCGGTAGTATCTGTCAGTGCCATTTTCATTGATGTAGCTGAGCTGGTGCGATTGATTGTTGGCAATCCGATTGAGGGGGCGGATATCTGACAGCCTACTATCCGGGTAAACGGGGACAGTACCATCCCGGCATTTGTCCGAAGACGAAGTGGGAAACCACGGAAAACCACTTCGAGGATGGCTGAGGTGGGAATCGAACCCCCTCTACTCATTTGGACCACCCGAGGCTGAGTAGACCCCGTGCCAGTCCTCATACCACTTTTCAAATTTCGTGGCAGAGCCGGGAATCGAACCCAGGACCTCCGGGGCGGCAGCTAACTATGCTGACCGCTACGCTACGGAGGAGACTCAAAAATTAAAAATTAAAAATTAAAAATTAAAAATTAAAAATTAAAAATTAAAAATTAAAAATTAAAAATTAAAAATTAAAAATTAAAAATTAAAAATTAAAAATTAAAAATTAAAAATTAAAAATTAAAAATTAAAAATTAAAAATTAAAAATTAAAAATTAAATGTTTAAAATTATACGCCAAATCAATACTCAACACGTATATATTTTTATATATAGGACATGTTTCGACCTTCAATGAGGTCATCATCAGCAAAAAATGAAAATCAATTAAGAATTTAACCAAAATAGTATATACGGTATATGTACTTAAATCTAAATAAGAAATGAAATGTTAATGATAAAATAGTAATAAAATGAAATAAAATACTAAAATGTATATCCTTACAATTCAGAATAAAATAAAATAAAATATAATACTGGTCCTTTTACAATAATTTTCAAAATGTAGTTAAAAAGCGAGAAATATTACTGGCGATTGTAAATACATGTTAAGCTATATAATAAAAATATCATCAAAATATTATACTGTACATAAAATAATTTAGAAAATTAAGTTTTAAAATCAGTAATTAATTCAGTTCAGTGCTTGAATGAATAAGATAAATCTTTCTTCAATGTTTAAGAATTTTAAATAGGTGATTTGTATAAGAGAAATGCCTGATGTGGAATAGGTGACATTTGTAATATTTATCCAAACGTTATGAATACAATGAAAGCAAGATTCTTATAGTTTTAGAACAACGGCATTAATAGTTTATCTTTACTAGTCAAATGGTGTATGTTTTTTTTATATATCTTCATGAATGTATACGTCATACATAGTCTTCCCGAAGTATGCAAATGCAAATTTATAACCTATAATATGTTTTTTGCGTTTAGATCAATGAACTTAAAAATGAAAATAAAAAAAATAAAAAATTATAATTAAAACTTAATCAGCTTAGTGCACAAGCAGCGAAGGCAAGACTCCAGATCTTCTTTGAGAAGACTGTGTTCATAACTACTATCGTACCGGCGCCCAAACACCTTGCTGTGGAACAAGGAAAAATTAAGCGAGTTGCAAAGTTTAAGTACCGGTACCTGGGAGAAATTATAACAACTAATGTATCAGAGAAAGAAGCATTCACATCGCGCATGAGCAAAATGGAAATGGCCTACCGTTTAACTAAGGACATCTATAAGAAAAGGTCAATATCCTTCAACGCAAAACTAAAACATTACTGCAGTGTCATCCGTCCGGAGGTCTTGTATGCTTCTGAATGCCTCACGATGAACAAAAAAGGTTTGGTCGAAAAACTGGAGGCCAAAGAAAGATATTGGGTCCCATCAAAGACAATGGTGAATACAGAAGACGGCATACTCATGTGGAGAAGATAAGAGACGTCATCAGGAAGAGAAGGATAACATTTTTAGCCTACTTTCGATTTTTGCAAATAATGAAAGTAGACTTATGAGATCAACACCGGGCGAAAAATTGTGTGTCTGTCTGTGTGTGTGTATGTGTGTGTGTGAGTGTGTGTGTGTGAGTGTGTGTGTGAGTGTCTGTCCCCCCCTATCAATTCGAACACGGTGAAACCGAATAGAACGAAATTTGGTACAGAGGTAGCTCTAGCATAGGGCACCTCAGTGTCATACTTTATATCGCCGCCATCTTTACCAAAACTGAATGGCGGCCACTCAAACGTTCAAAACGTAAACTCAAATTACGGCTAAACTAATCATCCGATCTCTACCAAATTTGGTGACAACATACCTTTATATAGGACGCGTCTTTCACCCAAACTTCAAGGTCATCGGCCTTGCCATTTCAGGATGGTGGCCGTGTGAATTATGCAACCATTATAATCAATAGCTTAAGACCCACCAATTCAGATTATCAAGCCTAGGGTGGTTTAAGCTATCCTGAAGGTCGTGATCCGTTATCTATATATATAAAAATCAATGTAACGTGATAGTTTGTCTGTGGGTGTGTAAGTCTCCTATGCGTTCATATACCATTCGTCCGATTGCGATGAAACTTGGGTGAGATGTTGAGTACACTCCAAGGAAGGTTTCTGACTTAGTAAATCCATTTTACAATAGGTAGCGCACGCGTAGATTCAACAAATGAGCGACGATGCGCGAAGCATTTCAACAAAGTCCCGTATGTGTTCATATACCATTCGTCCGATAGCGATGAAACTTGGATGAGATGTTGTGTTCACTTACGTGAAGGTTTCAAAATTAGTGAATACATTTCACAGTAGATAGCGCACAAGTAGATCCAACAAATGAGCGACGACACGCAATGTGTTTCAAAAAAGTCCCGTATGCATTCATATACCATTCGTCCGATAGCTATGAAACTTGCGTAAAATGTTGTGTACACTGCAGGGAAATTTTCTGGCATAGTACATCTACTTTACAATAGGCAGCGCACGAGTAGATTCAACAACTGTGCTACGACGCGCGAAGAATATCAACAAAGTCACGTTTGCGTTTATATACCATTCGTCCGATAGCGATGAAACTAGGCTGAGATTTTGTGTGCACTCCAGGGAAGGTTTCTAGCTTAGTAAATCCCTTTAAAAATAGGTAGAGCACGAGTAGAATCAACAAATGAGCAACGGCGCGCGAAGCGTTTCAACAAAGTTCCATATAATTTCATATACCATTCATCCGATAGCGATGAAACTTGGGATGTTGTGTGCACTCCAGGGAAGGTTTCTGGCTTAGTACATACATTTTACAATAGGTACCGCACCAGTAGATTCAACAAATGAGCGATGACACGCGAAGCGTTTCAACTAAGTCCCGTATAAAGTCATATACCAGTCGTCTGATAGTGATAAATGTTTTGTGAATTGTTGTGTACACTCCAGGAAAGGTTTCTGGCTAAGTAAATCCATTTTACAATACGAAGCGCACGTTTATATTCAACAAATGAGTGACTACGCGCGAAGCGTTTCGACAACGTCCCGTATACGTTCACATACCATTCATCCGATTGCGATGAAACTTGGGTGAGATGTTGTGTACACTCCAGGGAAGGTTTCTGGCTGAGTACATCCATATTACAATATGTAGCGCAAGAGTAGATTCAACAAATGAGCGACGACACGCGAAGCGTTTCAACCAAGTCCCGTATGCATTCATGTACCATTCGTCCGTAGCTATGAAACTTGGGTGAGATGTTGTGTACACGTCATGGAAAATTTCTGGCTTAGTAAATCCACTATACAATATGCAGCGCACAAGTTGATTCAACAAATGAGGGACGACGCGCGAAGCGTTTCAACAAAGTCCCGTATAAGGTCATATACCATTCTGCCGTTAGCGGTGAAACTTGGGTGAAATATGGTGGACACTCCAAAGAAGGTTTCTGGCTTAGTAAATACATTTCACAGTAGGTAGCACACGAGTAGATTCGACAAATGAACGACGACATGCGGAGCGTTTCAATACAGTCCCCTATGTCTTCATATCCCATTAGTCCGATAGCGATGAAACTTGGGTGAGATGTTGTGGACACTTACGTGACGGTTTCTAACTTAGTAAATACATTTTACAGTAGGTAGCGCACGAGTAGATTCAACAAATGAGTGACGGAGCGCGAATCGTTTAAACAAAATCAGGTATGCGTTCATATACTATTCATCCGATTGCGATGAAACATTGATCAGTTATTGTGTACCCGCCAGGGAAGGGGACTTAGTAAATCCATTTCACAATAAGTAGCGCAAGAGTAGATGCAACAAATGGGTGACGACGCGCGAAGCGTTTCAACAAAATCCCCTATTGCGTTCATATAACATTCTTCGATTGCGATGAAACCTTGATGAGTTATTGTGTACACGCCAGGGAAGGGCTTCGACTTAGTAATACATTTCCCAATAGGTAGCGCACGAGTAGATTCAACAAATGAGTGACAGCGCACGAATCGTTTAAACAAAACCCCGTATACGTGCATATACAATTCATCCGATTGCGATGAATCATTAATGAGTTATTGTGCACACGCCAGGGAAGGGTTTCGACTTAGTAAATCCATTTCACAACAGGTAGCGTACGAGTAGATTCAACAAATGAGTGACAGCGATGAAACTTTTGAAAGTTGTTGTGCACGCTTCCACGAATGGTTCTAAATTAGAAAATCCATTTTACGATAGCTTAGAGGCAGTTAACATGTTGTGTATCCAAAAGCACTTCAAGAAACAGAATTTCAACGCCAACACTTTCTTTGATTGGCATTGCAACGCATGCCGGGTACAGCTTGTTTATTATAATTTAATATTATAATATTATTCTGTATAAATGGCTTAAAAGAGCTGAGCCGTATCTGCCACACAACATGATGGCAGTTGTCCTCATGAGCCTGTCTTATATTTCAGTAGTTTTAGTATGTTGTATGTGATATACCCTACTGATACAATAATATAAACTTTGTATGAAATGATCTATAATGAAGATGTACTGCAGTGAAGAAATAGTTTGTATCAAGTCATTATTTGCCAACAGGTTGTATCTAATATGTCAGTTAAAATCGCCATGTTGTTAAGGATATGGTTAGCTCTGGGCTAGCGTGTTAGTCTGTCACGCAGTAGACTGTGGATCGAATACTGCTACAGTTAACTTTTTAGCCTACTTTTGATTTTTGCAAACAATGAAAGTAGACTTATGAGATCAACACAGGGCGAAAAAAGTGTGTCTGTCTGTGTGTGAGTCTGTGTGTGTGAGTTTGTGTACTCTGAATGTCGGTCCCCCCCCCTATCAATTCGAACACGTTGAATGCGAATTGAACGAAATTTGGTACAAAGGTAGCACTAGCAAAGGACACCTCAGTGTCATGTTTTATATCGCCGCCATCTTGACGGAAACGTAATGGCGGCCACACAAATGTTCAAAGCTTAAATCAAATTACGACAAACCTAATCATCCGATCTCTACCAAATTTTGCAACAACATACCTTTATAAGGGGAGCATCCTTTGACCAAACTAATAGGTCATCAGCGTAATAGTTTGCGGATGGCGGCCATCTTTGTGTCAAAATCGATTCCCCTTATTAATTCGAACACGGTGCAACCGAATGGAACGAAATTTGGTACAGAGGTAGTAGTAACAAAAGGCACCTCAGTGTCATGTTTTTTATCGCCGCCATCTTGACGGAAACGTAATGGTGGCCACACAAATGTTCAAAGCTTAAATCAAATTACGATTAACCTAATCATCCGATCTCTACCAAATTTTGCAACAACATACATTTATGGAGGAAGCATCCTTTGACCAATCTAATAGGTTATTAGACTAATAGTTTGCGGATGGCGGCCATCTTTGTGTGAAAATCAATTCCCCCTATTAATTCAAACACGGTGAAACCGAATGGAACGAAATTTGGTACAGAGGTAGCACTAGCAAAGGGCATCTCAGTGTCATGTTATATATCGCCGCCATATTGACAGAAACGTAATGGCGGCCACACAAATGTTCAAAGCTTAAGTTAAATTACGACTAACATAACCATCCGATCTCTACCAAACTTTGCAACGACATTCCTTTATGGAGGGAGCATCCTTTGACCAATCAAATAGGTTATTAGCCTAATAGTTTGCGGATGGCGGCCATCTTTATGTCAAAATTGATTTCCCCTATTAATTCGAACACGGTGGAACCGAATGAACGAAATTTGGTACAGAGGTAGCACTAGCAAAGGGCATCTCAGTGTCATGTTTTATATAGCCGCCATCTTGACAGAATCGTAATGGCGGCCACACAAATGTTCAAAGCTTAAGTTAAATTATGACTAACATAACCATCCGATCTCTACCAAACTTTGCAACAACATTCCTTTACGGAGGGAGCATCCTTTGACCAATCTAATAGGTTATTAGCCTAATAGTTTGCGGGTGGCGGCCATCTATATGTCAAAATTGATTCCCCCTATTAATTCAAACACGGTAGAACCGAATGGAACGAAATTTGGTACAGAGATAGCACTAGCAAAGGGCATATCAGTGTCATGATTCATATCGCCTCCATATCGACAGAAACGTAATGGCGGCCACACAAATGTTTAAAGCTTAAATCAAATTACGACTAACATAACCATCCGATCTCTACCAAACATTGCAACAACATACCTTTATGGAGGGAGCATCCTTTGACCAATCTAATAGGTTATTAGACTAATAGTTTGCGGATGGCGGCCATCTTTATGTCAAAATTGATTCCCCCTATTAATTCGAACACGGTGGAACCGAATGAACGAAATTTGGTACAGAGGTAGCACTAGCAAAGGGCACATCAGTGTCATGTCTTATATTGCCGCCATCTTGACAGAAACGTAATGGCGGCCACACAAATGTTCAAAGCTTAAATCAAATTACGATTAACCTAATCATCCGATCTCTACCAAATTTTGCAACTACATACCTTTATGGAGGGAGCATCCTTTGACCAATCTAATAGGTCATTCGCCTAATAGTTTGCGGATGGCGGCCATCTTTGTGTCAAATCGATTCCCCCTATTAATTCAAACACGGTGAAACCGAATGGAACGACATTTGGTACAGAGATAGCACTAGCAAAGGGCATACCAGTGTCATGATTTATATCGCCGCCATATTGACAGAATCGTAATGGTGGCCACACAAATGTTTAAAGCTTAAATCAAATTACGACTAACATAACCATCCGATCTCTACCAAACTTTGCAACAAAATACCTATATGGAGGGAGCATCCTTTGACCAATCTAATAGGCCATTAGCCTAATAGTTTGCGGATGGCGACCATCTTTATGTCAAAATTGTTTCCCTCTATTAATTCGAACACGGTGGAAACGAATGGAACGAAATTTGGTACAGAGATAGCACTAGCAAAGGGCATATCAGTGTCATGATTCATATCGCCGCCATATCGACAGAGACGTAATGGCGGCCACACAAATGTTTAAAGCTTAAATCAAATTACGACTAACATAACCATCCGATCTCTACCAAACATTGCAACAACATACCTTTATGGAGGGAGCATCCTTTGACCAATCTAATAGGTTATTAGACTAATAGTTTGCGGATGGCGGCCATCTTTATGTCAAAATTGATTCCCCCTATTAATTCGAACACGGTGGAACCGAATGAACGAAATTTGGTACAGAGGTAGCACTAGCAAAGGGCACATCAGTGTCATGTCTTATATTGCCGCCATCTTGACAGAAACGTAATGGCGGCCACACAAATGTTCAAAGCTTAAATCAAATTACGATTAACCTAATCATCCGATCTCTACCAAATTTTGCAACTACATACCTTTATGGAGGGAGCATCCTTTGACCAATCTAATAGGTCATTTGCCTAATAGTTTGCGGATGGCGGCCATCTTTGTGTCAAATCGATTCCCCCTATTAATTCAAACACGGTGAAACCGAATGGAACGACATTTGGTACAGAGATAGCACTAGCAAAGGGCATACCAGTGTCATGATTTATATCGCCGCCATATTGACAGAAACGTAATGGTGGCCACACAAATGTTTAAAGCTTAAATCAAATTACGACTAACATAACCATCCGATCTCTACCAAACTTTGCAACAAAATACCTATATGGAGGGAGCATCCTTTGACCAATCTAATAGGCCATTAGCCTAATAGTTTGCGGATGGCGGCCATCTTTATGTCAAAATTGATTCCCCCTATTAATTCGAACACGGTGGAACCGAATGGAACGAAATTTGGTACAGAGATAGCACTAGCAAAGGGCATATCAGTGTCATGATTCATATCGCCGCCATATCGACAGAAACGTAATGGCGGCCACACAAATGTTTAAAGCTTAAATCAAATTACGACTAACATAACCATCCGATCTCTACCAAACATTGCAACAACATACCTTTATGGAGGGAGCATCCTTTGACCAATCTATAGGTTATTAGACTAATAGTTTGCGGATGGCGGCCATCTTTATGTCAAAATTGATTCCCCCTATTAATTCGAACACGGTGGAACCGAATGAACGAAATTTGGTACAGAGGTAGCAATAGCAAAGGGCACATCACTGTCATGTCTTATATTGCCGCCATCTTGACAGAAACGTAATGGCGGCCTCACAAATGTTCAAAGCTTAAATCAAATTACGATTAACCTAATCATCCGATCTCTACCAAATTTTGCAACTACATACCTTTATGGAGGGAGCATCCTTTGACCGATCTAATAGGTCATTCGCCTAATAGTTTGCGGATGGCGGTCATCTTTGTGTCAAATCGATTCCCCCTATTAATTCAAGCACGGTGAAACCGAATGGAACGAAATTTGGTACAGAGGTAGCACTAGCAAAGGGCACCTCAGTGTCATGTTTTATATCGCCGCCATCTTGACGGAAACGTAATGGCGGCCACACAAATGTTCAAAGCTTAAATCAAATTACGATTAGCCTAATCATCCGAACTCTAGCAAATTTAGCAACAACATAACTTTATGGAGGGAGCATCCTTTGACCAAACTAATAGGTCATCAGCCTAATATTTTGCGGATGGCGGCCATCTTTGTGTGAAAATAGATTCCCCCTATCAATTCGAACACGGTGAACACGAATGGAATGAAATTTGGTACAGAGGTAGCACTAGCAAAGGGCACCTCAGTGTCATGTTTTATATCACCGCTATCTTGACGGAAACGTAATCGCGGCCACCCAAATGTTAAAAGCTAAAATGTGATTTTGCAACACCATATCTTTATGTGGGAAACATATTCAGACCAAAATGCAAGAACATCAGCCCAATAGTTTGCAGATGGTGGCCAAGTATGTGTGCAAATCGATTCCCCCTATCAATTCAAACACGGTGAAACCGAATTGAACGAAATTTGGTACAGAGGTAGCACTAGCAAAGGGCATCTCATATTCATGTTTAATATCCCTATAGCACGTTGCATTTCAACAAGCTACTACAACCAACATTCAATCATACTCCTTGAAAAGGACAAAGAATTATAACAATACCCATGCATTTAGGAGAAAGTAGGCTATATGTTCTTTACTGAACATCTTGTTTTTCTTGAATTCTTTTACAAATGATGTGCACAAGCTCTTTCCACAGATACTGAATAAAATGTCATTTAGCTCAAAGGGGAGGCTAATGTATACACTCGTTTATTAATAAAATCACAGTCCCAGCATTGCACATAAACAGAAGACATTAAGAAAAGGAGAATAGAAGAACTAGATACACGTTGTTATCAACCACAGCCTTCTTAATGTCTCTGTACGGTGCTGTCCTCTTGTGGGTTATGTGGGTAATATTGTTCCAAACATACCGCTGTGTAAATACCTGGCCTCCTGAAGTATGGCAATTTTGTATTACTGGTAGTTCAACTATTAGCCACGATCACGCTCCGATTAACTTTAAACACTGCCAGCTGGATCGCCTCCTTCCTGGCTACTTTAAACTGCCTGCTCGTTGAACATCCAGAGGCGTACAAGATAAATATTAATTCACTGCTAGGTCTCATCACCAACCTACTGTGATCGGCGCGGATTTTTAAAGGGGAAGGTACCCAAAACGAAAGATTCTTAACTTTGCAGGCTGGCTTAATATAGAGATTAACGGACGTGAATGCATTACAATAAGTTCGTAGTTTTGTTATTCAATCATCATAAAGTATATAATATTGATTTTGACACTTACTGGCTAATTTTCAATATAAAAGAAAACAAACAATACATGGTGGTAGAGGTGGTTTTAGGGATGAGGACAAAGAGTTATAAATATACCCATACATTTAGGAGAAAGTAGGCTATATGTTCTTTGCCGAACATCTTGTTTGGACATGTGAAACGAATGAGCCCAGCGGGACCGACCAACCGCAACATAACTTACTTTCAGGAGAGGAAAACAAAACGGGCCTGGTTCATTGAACTGGATACGAAGAAGAACTGAAAGAAGTAGGTATTACACCAACAGACATTCAGGAGCGCGCCCCACTCAAAAGGAAACTTCAAGCTTGCAAAGGTTTCCAAGAAAAACCGAAGCTGAAAACGGGAAAGATTTGGACCCAGGAACGGAAGGAAGTCCACCGAGAATGAATGCGGGCGTACTGGGCAAACATCAAAGCCAGTAGGAGACAGTTGGAATGACGCGGTCCATAGATGGCTCGTGAATTAAATCTGTGCAATTTTTCTAGGTTTATGCCATGTCTTGTGTGGGATTTCGCCCAGGAACACCAGAGCCCGCTGATGAGCCAGCTTGGTGTTCCTGGGTGAAACCCCACACAAGACACGGCATAAACCTAGAAAAATTGCTGAGTTTTCAACAAATAAGTAATTAATAAAATGAAACACGTAAAGAAGGATACAAAACTAAGTAAATATCCAAATAAAGGATTACATAAATCAGATTTACTACTCTCAAGAACCTACAACTAAATTACTTTCCAGGAGAGAAAATGGGAAAAACAAAATAGAGGATACATGAAATAATAGAAAAGAGTTTCCCCCAGCCTTGGAAGAATGAGAACTTGGAATGACCTAGAGCCTATGAAATAAGTAATCCCAAGGTATTGCCATTTTCTGAGCTCACTATCCATGAGCCTTATGGTGTAGCATTATCCACAGTGCACCTTGCGTGGTGGGCTATGCACACCCTGCCCCTTTAGGGTCTTTCACTATGGGCAGGAAAGACCGTAAATTGAAAAGCTGATCTCGTCATGGCTTAAAATATTATTTTCTTGTCTGTACGGGCTTAAAGGAGTAAGGTATGCAACACATCCTTCGCCCTTGCGGTGCTGGTTGTTTAACTTAAAATTATCAGGGGATCGAGAATACAATATTTATGGCCGAAGAATGACTCTTGAACGTCATAATAGTACATTGTGCAACGAGCCTATCATGGCAATACTCAAGAGACGAGTGTCTTTATTACCATTATAGGCGAGTTGGATACGACTGTTTATGTTCGACGTTAGTTATAACTATTTTATATTCGAACGTAAATATTCATAAATATCTGTCGAGAATTCGCCAGATTCGTGTACTGAACAGAGCGCATGGGACGCAGGGAGTACCTTGTATTTGACCATGGCCTCCTCGAATACCCCATTATGACACTAGCCACGCAGTGAAATTTAAAATAGAAAGCCGTGGAAGTCAACGCAGATGCAATGCTATCCTTACCTAATTGGTCAAACAACTGTTTCTTGAGCTCTGATTGGTGGGAGAAACTGTTTCATAATGAAAAATTCTAATATAATGACCCTCATTATGATACCGTTTTCTGACATATAGCCTAATATTTACATTTGGATATCGTCGAACATGAAATGTTTTAACATTAAGAAAGAGGATATCATAATAACACTCCGTAATATTTAAGTGAAATTACATTTTGAAGAGATGACTTGACACTTCATAGAAATTAAGGGGAGGTGTTAGCCCCTATACTAACAATGATTAATTGGCAAACTTTGTGACCCGTTTTCTCTGGTACCGTTAGCCCCACATGTACCAAATGTAGTATGCTCTTATGGTGATACCTTGTATGTACACTGAGTTTGTTTCAAGAAGTTCTTACTGAATATGACATTTTAAGGGATATTTTTCTATAGTACACAATTTTTAGTACATTTTTCATCAAAAATGTATCTGTAACAACCATACAACTGCAAGATGGGAGTTAGGAGTAACTCAGTAAATTTATCATTAGTATCATTATGTATTTACAAAAAATCATTTTTCTATGATGACAAGTTTCGGAAAAAAAACGGGTCATTTATACAAAAAAAAATGTTTTGAGATAAATGAACTTAAAGTTTCAACATGTATCAGTGCTTCCCTGCACCATACTCCGGGTTGCCATCATCATCATCCTCATCCATGGTCTTTCTACTTTTCTTCTTGTGCTTCCTAGCTTGGTTAGTAAGTTTTTGTTATTTTAAGGGGTGGAACTACGAGGTCATCTGCCCCTCTTCCTAGCTCCCTTAATATAGTTTCGATATCCTTATCAGCTCTTTCAACTCTAAAACTATCAATTTCTTCAAGCGCTCTCATTTTTTTACCGGGTTCAACGTTTAAATGTTTCAAAACCCATATCTTTCCAAAATTACCATCATTAAAGGTCAATGCAGCATCAAATACACCAATGCACTGAGTTTCCTAGGCAACAAACACATTCTTAGGGATTCGAGTCCACACAACATTTTTGAAAGTCTCGTTGGAGATTTGCGTCTTGCCTTGCAAACATTTCTTTGGATCAGAAAGAGCCTTTTAACTGGTTTTATGATATCTCCAACTGCCACAGGAAGTGAATGTTCAAGCCTGTATTGATCTCCAGTAACTTGTGACTTGTTATATTCACACCACGATGATTCGCTGTTTGGGCAGAGATAATGCTGTGGGATACTGTCAGTTGGAATTTTTTGGAAATATTTAGCCCACACAGCGTGTCACATATTTTTCAAGGAATTCACATTATTTTTGATTGCCGAGCCATAGTAACTTTGAAGAATGTCAATTTCTCTGTCATTCAGTCTACCCTCTCCTGAAAAAACATGCCCATCTTCAAGTTTCTTGCCTTTCATATCCGTTCTCAGTTTTCTCAGGCGGGCACCCAAACCCTTTGAACGTGTCCTACACATTCAAGCTTCTCAATATTAATGTCTCTCAACTCGAAAGCACGAAGCATTTCAGAATTATACAAGATAACGGACGAGCGAAGGGAAAAGGGGGTGTGGCACATAATGCAGCATGTTTATTAAACGTCTATTTAAACTACTAGGAAGGTCATTAGAAGTAAAATTTTGCTTTGGACACGTAACTGAGGTTATAAGGGACACACAACACACAAATTTTGTTTTTTGTATTTTTTCACCGAATTGGGCTAACACCTCCCCTTAAATAGTCTATTCAGTGGTCATGAGGCCTGAAATCGAATACGGCTCTGCCAACATTTTTATTATTTTTATCTAAGGGATGAAATAGGGTACACTCAGCATTTAGAAGAGGCGGGTTCGAATTCCACACCAGTTGAATTAGCAGTAGTGTACCCCACATCTATTCCAGGCAGATACTGGAATAGTTCTCAACTTACGCAATACCCTAAGCCAGGGGTTCTCAACCTGTGGTGCGCGTACCCCTTAGGGGTACGCGAAACACTTCAGGGGGTGCGCGGCAGGCCATCCTTCTTCTAAATTCACATGCGCAGTGAGCTTCGTGCCGTGACTACTGTGTGAGTTATTTACGGCGCGTGTATTTGAACTCCACAAAGAATTGCATCTTTTCTTTACCGAGCACAATTCTAATTTATCATCAGTACTGAATGACTTTGGTTGGCTTTTAAAATTGTCCTATTTAAGTTATATTTTTGGAAAACTGAACATTTGGAATAAGTGTATGCAAGATAGTGTTTCTGATATGTTCTATGTTGAAATGAAAATTAACGCAATGATTGAAAAAATCACCCTTTGGGAAAAGGAACTGAAAAACCACTATTATATTTTGTTTTATTAAAATATCTTTCCTGATAAAATACCTTTTACACGTTTTATAACCATTATTACTACCTAAGACGGGGGGGGGGGCTTCATTCATTCTCATTCCCTCACCCGGTCGGTCGACTGGAAGCAGGCTGTGGATTTTCATTTCTACCTAAGAAAGGTTAGTAGGGGGTTCGCAGGATGTTTAATTTTTTTAAGGTGTACGATGGTTGACAAAGGTTGAGAACCCCTGCCCTAAACAATCACCTTAATCCTAGTTTTAATTACAATTTACAAGTACATACACCACAGCTGTCACCACAATAACACTGCTATTAGAGCCGATTCTTCAAAATAAAATGCATCTGCAGTCGCTTGTTTTCCTTCCCTTCTAAATACCATCGCTAATGTTTTCTGTTTATTAACTTCTAGACCATTTTCCTCGGACCATTATCTCAATTATACCGACAAAAGAAATCAGGGATCCATCTTGTGTTATGAATGAAACGATGCCGCAATCGGATTGGTGGAGAATTTTTTTCTTCTCGGGAACATGAGGGTAGTTTGTTACTGATATGCACCTAGGCAATTATTATTATTAATATTGTTGTTATGCTTGCAACGGTGGATGAGTGGTTATCGTGCCGAACTACCAACCCCCCCCCAAGCTTGCTGGTTCGCTCCTGGCCGTGGTAAGTGATTTTTGATAGGCGACAAAAATCACGGTACGCATGTCATACGTTGTTGGCATGTTAAACAAGTAGTTCCGTGAAGTACTATACAGCCAACTTTCATATATCCTACTCATGTTAATTGCCACTATCAACATACAGAATTTCAGTTTGATTGTTGTGATAGATTCGTAGATATTGAGAACCGTCTAAATATTTCGGATGCTCGCCATTTTGGATTGTTATATGTATAGGCCATAGAGTTATGAACCATTAAAGGAATTGTTTTTGCGTAGCTTCATTATTCAAACTTTCATTTCGATCGCATGATTACGACACAATAAACTTACCGTAACTGTAAAATTTCGCACAGCCTCCATCTTGAGGTTATGTAAACAATTGAACTAAATTAGATGCCAGTGCATTACAATGTGTATAAACATTTACTGTAACTTTATCACCGTACAAAATTTCAGGGTGATATCTGTGATAGTTTCGGAGATACTGAATGGTGGTGAAATATCTCCCACAGCCGCCATGTTGGATTGGTGAGTGACAATACAATTTGAAGGGCACGGTCGGGGTCGGCGTGATTGGTGCTAAGATCTTACTGAGTTTCATTGAAATCGCTCCAGCCGTTTAGATGTTATTAGGGGAGCACAGATACACACGAATCACACACGGACAAAAGGTGATCTCATAAGCCTATTTTTTTCATAAAATGAAAATAGACTAAAAACCCATTTGAATTCAGTAGACCGTTTTCCATAATGGCAGAATTATACTCGGGATTTTCCGCCAACACAATAGTTCCTCCTTTCTCTACTAGAAAGCACTATATTGTCGAGGAGCTTAGATATCTATCCTCCTTGACTTTCATAGCGCTCCAAGGAACAACAAAATTCGTACGCAAGCTGCAAGGCGTCCAAAAACAAAGCTTGCACCCGGCAACTGAGGCCATACGATGTTATTATTATACCACAATAACACAGGTTATCAGACCAGTGATACGTGGATTGGCGACCACGGGTCCCTAGCTGAGGCCAGCAGAGTTTCCACTTTCTTGTACCGGGTTCTTCTTTTTCATATTTCCGTGGTCAACACGTGTTGTCTTCCCACCCTTGCTGTATAAGGGAATCCGAGGTCTAGGGCGTCTTTCATATTCCCGCTTTCATTAGCCCTTGACTTCCTGTTGTTGTTTCATTTTAGGGACTTGGACATCGTGGTCATTTATCCCCGTGTACTTGATTGTGTGTAGAATTCGTCTGAGTTACTGTGATAATAATAATAATAATATCGTATGGCCTCGGGTGCCGGTTGAATGCTTTGTTATTTGTCGCCCAGAAGGCAGCGTGCATGTCGAATTTTTGTTGTTCCTTGGAGCGCTATGAAAGTCAAGGAGGTTAGATATCTAAGCGCCTTGACACTATAGGGCTTTCTAGTAGAGAAGGGAGGAACCTTTGTGTAGGCGGATAATCTCGAAATTAATATTACCACTATGAACACGGCCTACTGAATTCAAATGGGTTCTTTAACATGCCAACATGGTATGACATGTGTGTCGTGATTTTTTTGCCTTTCAAAAAAAAAAACCACTTACCACGGCCAGGAGCGAACCTGCAAGCTTGGGGTTGGTAGACTGACACGATAACCACTCAGCCACCGTGGCAAGCTAGTTACTGTGGTACATTTGTTGTTGTTGATTCACTAGGGGTTTTGCGATATCTTTGTCATGTAGCCCCGTATATTTGTGTGTGTGTGTGTTTGTGTGGAATTTGTCTGATAACCTCTGTTATTGTGTTGGTGGTATTACTGTGTGTACTTGTAATTCAGCCGAGGATTGGGAAGGAGGCAGCCGTAGCTATAAGTCAGGAACCATCCCAGCATTCGTCCGGAGTAGAAGTGCGAATTGATATTGAAGCTTTCAGTCGGTCAACAAAAAAGATACAATTTTCATCATCATACTAATATATAACAAGAAGTTCCGTGAAGAACTATACAGCCTACTTTTCATGCCAATGATTATTCTACAGTATATGAACCTATCTAGAATAATGACGAAATTAAGTTGGTAATATCGAAATATCTAATTAGTTCAAAATATACCTGGTATAATGTAGCCTAACAGCGCACTACAGTTGGCAGCCCTGGTGACTGAATATATTCTTAGTTCCATTTCTTAAGGTACAGAATACAAAATTTGGCTGAAGTCCAATGGACGTTACATGCAGTTAGACACTGGATCTATCAGCACGCGTAAAAGCATGTTGCCAACAATACCATGCGTGTGCTGGTCAGAAATAATCTGAAATATTATGATATCTTGTTGTGCCAATTTTGGATGAAATCCATTTGTTAGTATAGAAGTTACATGTATTTTAAAATTGGACATATCAGCAGGCATAGAATCATGTTGGCAGCACTGCCTTGTATTAATTACTCCAAATTAATCTAGAATGTCAGGTGCTATACGGGTGCAAAGTATAGAGCTGTTTGCTTGCATACTTTCTGATATATTGATATTAGGGTAAAAACATATAGACAGCATTTATTAACAGTTGGCAGCCCTGATTTCTCTTAACAATACTTATAGTCATATCTGTTATGGTACACATAGCACATACGAAATTTGGTTGAAATCCAACTGATAGTATAGAAGTTACATGTATTTAAAAATTGGTCCTATCAGCAGGCTTAGAATCATGTTGGTAGAACTGACGAATATAAGTTACTCCAAATTAATCTCAAATGTCAGAATATACGTGTGCATAGTTTAAAGCTGTTGGCTTGCTTACTTTGTGATATATTGGTATTTGGATTAAATAAATAAATAGAGAGAGCAATTATTACCAGTTGGCAGCCCTGGTGGTTCTTAAGAATACGCGCAGTCATATCTGCTTATGTACAGATATTACATACAAAATTTGGTTGAAATCCAATTGATAGTGTAGAAGTTATATGCATTTAAACATTGGACATATCAGAAGGCTTAAAATTATTTTGGCAACACTGTCATGGTTGGACTCCTGGAAATTAAACTGAAATAGTCTTATCTACATGTGTGCCAATTTTGGAATAGCTCCCATGCATACTTTGCAAGATATTCAACATGGAGCTCAAATTTCTAGTGCGTTTTTTCAGCAGTTGGTAGCACTGACATCATTTTCAAATATGGACGTGAGATATTCCGGTGTACGTCTTTACTCATACTAAATTTGGTTTTAATCGCTGTAGCCGTTTAGGAGTTGATAGGGGGGGGGCACACACACAGCCAGCCAGACAGACAGAAGGACAGACAGACAGACAGACAGACAGACAGACATTTTCCCGTATCGATCTCATAAGTCTACTTTTTCCTCATTTTTGCAAAATGTGAAAAGTAGGCTAAAAATGGGATGGTGTGAGTCTGTCTGTCTGTCTGTCTGTGTGTTACTCAATAACTCAAGAACCACTGGTCCGATTTAAATGACATTTTGCATGGATGTAGCTGATTTACCAGGTTTACATATAGGATACTTTTGATTTCGAAATTTTGCACTATTAAAAATGGCGACCATTTTAGTGACGTCATTAGACCCTTTGGTTTCAAAATTTCATACTTCCATATCAAATAAAAAGAGAACGGTAGAAAATAGCAAACTTTTGATGGGACATTTGAGCTTTGAAATTTAATTTCCTATCCGAAAGGTCCTTATCACTTTTCGTGTATCTCCAACAGTTAGCGAGTAAAACCGACATTTGTGACGTCACTACACCCTTTAGTTTCAAAATTTCATATTTCCTTTTCAAATAAAAAGAGAACGCTAAGAAATAGCAAACTTTTGATGGTATACATGAGCTTAAACATTTAATTTTCTATCCGAAAGGTCCTTATCACTTTTCGTTTATCTCCAACGGTTAGCGAGTAAAACCAAAATCTGTGCAATAAAACACGGTCAACACCGAGCGGTGCAGTATATCTCTCTATATATAAAAATGAAAATTTGTGTGTTTTTCTCTGAATTTCTACGGAAATTTGAGTTGTTTACACGTTTCAGACTGTTTTATGATGGATGCGCGCGAAAATATTTTTTTTGTCTGTCTGTCTGTTTGTTTGTTTGTTTGTTTGTCTGTGGACAAATTTGTTCCCTTATAACTCGAGAACGGCTGGGTGTATCAACGTAAAATTTGGTACAGATATCCATCAGAGGCACGACACTAATCATTGATGTAACTCTTCTCCGTACCTCTCATAAAAGGGGGCCTACCCCCTAAAATACATGCTGAAATAGGCGTAGAAGGACGAGACAAAAGTCATTTTCAGCCCCTCAATGTGAGAGACAAAACTCGGGTCCTCGAAAACCACATTTTACGGACCGAAGACCAACCGTTTTTCAGATATTCCCAGAAAACTAATTTAATTTAATAAACTAATGAACGAATGCAAGCCAGTAACCATGCCAACGGATTCGCAGAGGTCCATCTATTGCTGTAAGACGCAATGCAATTCCATTAATTTCATTGGTGTGAAAGTTTGCAAACGGCTAGAAGGTTATCACGGAACCAAATTAAGCTGTAAAATTCATCAATACGTATAATGCGCTTAAGGGGGTCAAGGGGTACACTAGAATTTTTTCACGCGATTTACACCTGCGGGTGTGGTAAGGCAGGTCTATTATATTTCTATTCCTATATTATTTTATTATTATTATTATTAGTAGTAGTAGTATTATATTACGGCGTACAACGAGGAGAAAAAGCCCCTCGGTGCCAGAAACAAAACTTGGGGGCTTCGAAAACTACATTGTAAGGCTCTAAAACCAACAGTATCTGAAATATTCCCAGAAAACTAATTTAATTTAATTTAACAAACTAATGAAGGAATGGGAATCCGTAACCATGACAACATTATCTCAAGGGGTGGCATCCAACTTTCCATCTATTTCTGTAAGAAGCAATATCACTCCATTTATACCTTGCCACGGTGGGTGAGTGGATAGCGTGTCGGTCTACTAACCCCAAGATTGCAGGTTCACTCCTGGCCGTGGTACAGGCCGGACATTTGTTTTAGACGAGTGAAAAATCATAATGGAAGCCTGGAGGCGAGTTACTACAGTACCTGTGTTGTTATCAGCTGCCCCAAGCGCTCCGATGATTGATAAAGCTGTTTCACACTATTGCTGAAGTATAGTCACTGGCAAATATAATGACGTTCTGTTCGTAACTACGTAACGTGTACTTCCGTGTCACACAATACTTCGACGTGGACTGTACTGTCTGCTGAAGTCTGGAATTCCATTACATCAGATCGGTGGTGACAAATGTGAAGTGATAGGGTGAGAGATTGACTGTGTACAGGCTCACCCGCAGGCTTGAAGGTCAAGGGCAATCGTCTAAAACAAACGTCTGGCCTGTACGTGATTTTTGAAAGGCGGCAAAAATACGACTCGCATGTCATACGATGTTGGCATGTCAAAGAACCCATTTGAATTCAGTAGGCCGTGTTCATAATGGCAAAATTAACCTCAGGAGTTTCCACCAACACAAAGTTCCTCATTTCTCTAGTAGAAAGCGCTATAGTGTTCAAGTAGCTTAGATATCTACCCTCCTTGACTTTCATAGTGATTCAAGGAACAGCGAAATTCCGACATGCAAGCTAACCTCTGGGTGTCAAATTACGAAGCTTGCACCCGGCACCCGAGGCCATACGATATTATTATTAGGCTACTCCATTTATTACATTTCTGTGAAAGTTTGCAAATGGCTATAAGGTTATCACGGAACCAATGTAGGCTGTATAATTCGTCAATGCAATTAAGGGGGTCAAGGGGTACCTAGAATTGTTTCATGCAATTTCACGTGCGACATATAGTACAGAAAGTCTATTATATCTACAATCAGAAACATTATTTTCAAAAAATCCTGAATTGAATCAGCATTTTTTGCGGCTTTTAGGAATTTGGGCCATTTGAGGCTAAAGAATCTGAATTTTCATGCACCACAAGCCTTTATAATTTATGAGAGAGGTCTTCCTGTGTATGGGGACCTAACACAACGTAGAGGGACATTTTTTATGTGAGGTGTATTGCGTTTCGTCTACAAGGCTTTGAAATCTATTTCACGTCAGGAAGTACACGTTAGGTGAATTTAGTTTGAGAGCAGATTTTAACTAATCTTTTTTTTGTCGACATACGGGTTCATCGTAAGGATGATTTTGTTTGATACGTATGGTAGATATACCCATATTTGGATATGTGGGTGATATGTTGTAGACAATAGAATTGTCTGTCTGTCTTTCTGTGTATATTTATGTACGCCTATAAATCGTCTACGGATGCTTGGTGCATCGTAAAATTAGGTATGGTAAACATGAGTCAATAAACCAATCATTTATAAAACTGCTCACCGTACTTTTCATACAGTAGAAAGGTGGATATAGGGAAAAGCTTCTCAAAGTACATGCTAAAATAGGCGAAATATAAAAATTATCCTAGAAGGACGATCAAAGCATATGTTGCGCTTCTCATTGTGAGACACAAAATTCGCGAGTCTATAAGGGGTCTCCGAAAACCACATTTTAAGGCCCTTAAATTAACAGTGTGTGTGATATTCCCAGAAAATTAACTTCGTTCTGATAAACTTATGAAGAAATGACAATCCGCTAACCATTGCAACAGTAGCTCAATTGATAATGTCTGGTGTTAATATATAACGCCGTTCGAAGAACGGGTACTTCTGCTAGTTGTTAATAAAGTAACACTGAAAAATGGCTTCAAAATGAGAAACCACGGAAAACCACTTCTAGGCTCCTTGAGGTAGGAATTGAACACGCCTCATTTTAGTTATACCTCACGAGGCAGAGTGTACCCCATTCCAGCCCTCACACCTGGGTAAAAATTTCTTGCCACAGCAGGGAATCGAACCCGGACCTCTACGGCGTCAGCCATGAACACACGTATTTGAGTTTTGCAGATACATTTTGTGATAACGTAGCCGACCCGGACAATGACAATGCGAGACCACATGTGGCAACCAGAACCGCCGACAAGCTCCGGTTATTACACTGGGAGAGTCTGGATGACCCACCATACAGTCCGGACCTCGCCTCTAGTGGTTTCCTCGTTTATGGTCCTATGAAGAAATTCCTGGCAGGACAGTGATTCACGTGCAACGATGACGCCAAGACAGCAGTCCGATGATGGTTCCACAGTCAGCCGTCTGAATTCTACCACAGGGACATCTCAATTGCAGCGCTGCGATCAGACAAATATCTGAACATATGTGGAGACTATGTGGAAATATTGTATAAGGTACATAGACCAGTAGGCTATGTATACCATCCTTTTGGAAGCCTTCTTAGGGAGGTTAAGGCTGCTTGAGCTTTTAATTCTCGCAGTAAAGAGGCACAGATGTGCTTCATAAAAAGGGAGGTAGTGCGCAGTTCACTATTCCGGGTGGGGTCACCAAGAGCCCACCGATGAGCCAGCTTGGTGTCCTAGGCGAAATCCCACACAAGACACGGTACAATCCTAGAGAAATTGCTGAGTTTTAGTATGTAGGTTTGTAATTACCTGTGTGTATTTTTGTTTGCTAAAAATAACAGGGGCAAGAATCCACCCTCGAGTAATGGAAGTTCCATTATGGAACACCTTCTCGTTAAATCGTTCACCGTGGCTTCGAGGGAACCTAGAAGAAGTCAGAGATCGCAGGTACGATTCCCGGTGCTAAGTGTGATTTCCCCCCTTTTCTCGTATTTCCTCCAGGCAAATGCCAGGATAGTACCTTACTTCAAGTCCCGGGTCACCTCCTCATCCGTGACCCTAATAGAGTTACACGTACTACTACACGGGGCTGATTACCTATATGTCCTAAACACCTAAAATGACACAACAACAGCATAGGCCTCACGTTAGACGCAACATCGATAAGCAAATACGATGATTATTGTTGTTTTAATGGGCCTAACTTCTAGGTTATCGGCCACTAATGGTTTGGGTGATAGTGAAAGATGAGATGAGAATAAAAACTATAACTAATACAAACTACAGACTTACAGACTAGAAGAAGAAATGGTAAACAAATAAAGGTTAAGGCAAAGAAGGACAGGAATACAAACAAATGCCCTCAACCATCGAAGAATCAGGATTGAGGGACTTGGAAGGAAGGAGAGCCATGATAGGCAGATAGGAAAGAGAAAGAGGAGAGGGTCAGCTCCTAGGTCAGAGGAAAAGGGGACAAAACGGACCCAGCACAGGAATCCCTCGTGTCGCCAACTCCCAAACTCACCAGCCGTGAGTCCTTAAGGGTGTAGCACTATCCAAGGAGCACCAAAAGTGGTGGGGCTACATACACCCGGCCTCCTTGAGGGCCTTGAGCAGATGGCAGGAGATAACAGGAAAAGAAAAAGAAGGCAGACCCCTCGAAGAATGAGGGTATCAGAAAAGATGAGACAAGGGCCAATTAAGGCGGGAAAATGAAAGACTCCCTAGGCCTCGAATACTCTTATACCATCGAGTTGGAAGAGAAAAAGAGTTGACCAAGAGAGGTCGACAGGAAATAAGACGGAGAGGAGCCCGGCACAAGTAAGTGGAAACAATGCGGGACTCAGCTGGGGTCCCGTGGTCGCCAACCCACGTCCCACTAGATGTGAGCACCTGGGGAGGGGGAGCAAATATGAGAAAATACATACATTTACACTTGACACTGTTTTGATTTCCTGCGTCCAGTCCAGTCTGCGAGCCTCTGTTAGCGAACTAGTCGCCTCCATGATGCCCTATTAGCAGTTAGCACTGCGGCCTCCTCTGCTTCTCTTCAAACTCATAATACTCTTTGGTGATCTCTCCTCCTCACCCTTCATCTTCAAGTGACCCCACCATCTGAGTCGGCTTCATCTAGCGTGTTCATTTCTAATATGCTTGCCACGGTGGGTGAGTGGTTATCGCGTCGGACTACCAACCTCAAGTTTGTAGGTTTGCTCCTGGCTATGATAAGTGATTTTTGAAAGGCGACAAAAATCACGACACGCATGCCATACGTTGCTGGCATGTTAAAGAACCCATTTGAATTCAGTAGACTGAGTTCATAATGGCAAAATTAATCTCGTGATTTTCCGCCAACACAAAGTTCCTCATTTCTCTACTAGAAAGCGCTATAGTGTCAAGGGGTTTAGATATCTAACCTTCTTGACTTTCAAAGCGTTCCAAGGACGGACAATATTCGACATGCACGCTGCCCTCTGGGCTTCAAATAACAAAGCTTGCACCCGGTGCTCCTGCCATTGCTCTCATCTACTTGTCCCAGCTGTCATTCGTGCTACACTCATATCAGTTACCTCAAGCTTATGTATCAGATATCCTGAATCTAACAAGCTCTCGCTTCCATACAGCAAAGTCAGTCCAATTACATGTGAAGATACGTTGTGAAAGCTTTGTCGTTTTGTTGATAATATCTCAGGAACAAGATGACATTCTATTCTCGCGCCATTGAGCACCCACCACGATCTCCAAACCTGACTCCCCTGGACTTCTACCTAAGCGAGACCGTGAAGAATGAAGTTTATAGTTGTAGTGTTGTTAATGGTAGTCACATTGAAAACCTACAATGACTGACTCGTGGGATCAATACAATCTTTTCAGAAAGCATTACACTATATTATGGCGTGAGAATTGTAAGTCTACGCCATTTGGTTGCCGAGGTATTGAATAATAAAGAGTGATACCATAATTGTGGAACCCCCTATATAGCATTCAAAACTGCAATGATCCTTAGTAATATGTGAAATAATATCAGCGCGACTAATGATATAAATACCGCGCGCCTAACTCGGCGGTTAATGCTTATAATTGCATCTCTGCAGGCTGGCATCAATGAAGTTCAAGGACCACACCTGGCGTAGTATTGAAGCTCCATTCAATGTTCTCATAACTCGACAACAGATGTCTCTTACACCTTCACACGACACCTATCGGCTTACAACTCGATATTTCATGTATCCAACGCTAGATGTCTCTAACATCTTCACACTCGATACCAATCGGCTTACCGCTCGATATTACATTTTAGCCAACGCTAGATGTCACTTACATCTTCACACTCGACACCTATCAGCTTTACGCGTTGACGTTCCATTAATCCACCGCTAGATGTCTCTTACATCTTCATACTCGACACCTATCAGCTTACCGCGTTAAAGTTTCATTAATCCAACGCTAGATGTCTCTTACATCTTCATACTCGACACCTATCAGCTTACCGCGTTGAAGTTTCATTAATCCAACGCTAGATGTCTCTTACATCTTCATACTCGACACCTATCAGGGGGTGTCAACCAGATAGGGATCATTTGGCACCATCGGTGTAGTAGCACGTGCCAGTCGTATGGAGCGCTGTATATCGTGTATATCGTGTTGCCAACATATGCATGATACAACGTTGTAATTAAATTGCAAACATATCACTATATTTAGTCAATAAATATACACATAATTCCTATTTGACATTTCCTTGCAATTATCTTGCTCACAGACGATAATTACGGCACTTATCATTAAATAAACTTTATTTCTAATGGGTTGGCGGCACTGACCATGGCATGGCGGCTCTGTTGATGTGTTGTATGTAATAATATTGGCCGTATACAAATAAGCTAAATAAGCTAATGTTGTGTTCTATGTCATCTTTCTTATATCAATTTGTCTTCGTGGTAATGAGAAGTGAACAGTTCTTCTTCTGCTACGCCAAGTAAGTACGCTTATTTTAAGAATTTAAGTAAAAACGTGTTTCTGCGTGTGCAAAATATACCGTAGCCTAGTTTTGAATTTATATTAGACGCAGTGTACAGGTGACATTCCACTTGACATATTAATTAACTTTCACTATTATTTATCCCACAGGTAGGCCTACCAAATTCTGGGAACAAACAAATCGTAAATTGCTGTTCTCGAAATAGCAGAGGAATGTGGCAATTAGGCCTACTCACCTTAGAAATGACCAGGTAAGAGTCTATGTTTTTGTAATGTTTTCAACTTGATTACATCTTGCAGAGATACGTCCAGTACCACGAGCCTATTGCATATGTGTACTCAAGTTCTTGAGGTGTGTTAATAATTAATTTTACATTGCGGTAGATTAAAAATGTCATGATTCTTTACAACGTGTCGAAGCTTTAATATTTTCCCCTTCCTTGAATTTCAAATTATTATTGGTACCGTATTCAAAAAAGATCAGTTCATGTACATGTTAGCTACTGGTGCTGTGGCAATTCAATTGTGACCTATTCAATTGGTAGAATAGGTAGTAATGCCATTACTGATGTAGAACTGTAATGTTCTGCGACCCAAATACCATTCAAATGCACCTGTCCTCCTCTAATAAGCCAAGAACAAACAAATGTGTAGATGTGTTTCCTTGCATATTCATGCTATGGGCACTTTGTATTTATTTTTGTAGATACACAGGAAAATAAGCTGTACGGTTTATGTTATGGTAGGAATGCAGTGATTGGCCTGGGTGTTCAGTTGGTCGAATTGGTAGTAATGGCAATACTGATGTAGGACTGTAATTACAGGTTATTAAAACTTAACATTCACCCCCATGGTCTAATAGGTTTAATGGCCTAGGATCATATAGTCTTACCAATGTGTAACTATATACATTAAGTTAATGTGTTCTTGTCCTGTGGAACGAAGTCCAACGTGAATATACTTTTGCTAAGTCATGGTGCTAAAGTAGTCGACTCGTGTAATGTTCTGCGACCCAAATATCATTCAAATGCACCTGTCCTCCTCTAATAAGCCAAGAACAAACAAATGTGTAGATGTGTTTCCTTGCATATTCATGCTATGGGGCACTTTGTATTTATTTTTGTAGATACACAGGAAAATAAGCTGTACGGTTTATGTTATGGTAGGAATGCAGTGTTTGGGCTGGGTGTTCAGTTGGTCGAATTGGTAGTAATGGCAATACTGATGTAGGACTGTAATTACAGGTTATTAAAACTTAACATTCACCCCCATGGTCTAATAGGTTTAATGGCCTAGGATCATATAGTCTTACCAATGTGTAACTATATACATTAAGTTAATGTGTTCTTGTCCTGTGGAACGAAGTCCAACGCGAATATACTTTTGCTAAGTCATGGTGCTAAAGTAGTCGACTCGTGTAATGTTCTGCGACCCAAATACCATTCAAATGCACCTGTCCTCTTCTAATAAGCCAAGAACAAACAAATGTGTAGATGTGTTTCCTTCCATATTCATGCTATGGGCACTTTGTATTTATTTTTGTAGATACACAGAAAAATAAGCTGTACGGTTTATGTTATGGTAGGAATGCATTGTTTAGGCTGGGTGTTCAGTTGGTCGAATTGGTACGGTAGTAATGGCAATACTGATGTAGGACTGTAATTACAGGTTATTAAAACTTAACATTAACCCCCATGATCTAATAGGTTTAATGGCCTAGGATCATATTATAGTCTTACCAATGTGTAACTACATACATTGTGTTCTTGTCCTGTGGATCTAAGTCCAACGTGAAAATCCAATAAAACCTTGGAACCATTGGCCCGATAACCCCACCCTTATCTGCCAATTTTTATTTTATACTCCTGGTAAGTTAATAAGTGTTAGGTTCTGTCGATGATATTCTGTAACAGTGAGATAGATACAAGACAAATATAATTGATTTATTGTATGCCAATGTAATGGTTGATATACCTATAGGTAGTATTTTATTCCCACACGTTATTTACAATATTTTTCAACACGTAGGATGCCAATGTCTAAGCTTACATGGAGGGATTTTTTCATCAATTGATTCTGTAATAAGACCACCTTGTGGTGTGGTTGCTGCCACTCCTGAGGTCCTGGGCTAGTTTCCAAGCTTGATTAAGTAATTTAATTCTGGTCTGACTGTTGGAACGGCGCACACTCATCTTTGTGAGGCAGAACTGAGGAGAGGTAGGCTCGATTCTCACCTCGGCCATCCAAGAAGTAGTTTTCCAAGGTTTCCCCACTTCCACTCCAGGATAACGCTGGGATGGTTCCCAACTTAAGGCTACGGCTGCCTCCTTTCCAGTCCTCACCTGAATTACAGGAAGTATACACACTACTACAGATACCACAATAACACAGATTATCATACAAATCATACACTCCCCCAGGGGCTCACATCTAGTGGGACGTGGGTTGGCGACCACGGGGCCCCAGCTGAGTCCCGAATTGCTTCCACTTACTTGTGCCGGGCTCCTCTCTGTCTTCTTTCCTGTCGACCTCACTTGGTAAACTCTTGTTCTCTTCCGACCCCGACGGTATTAGGGTATCCAAGGCCTCGGGAGTCTATTCCTTTCCCGCCTTAATTGGCCCTCGTCTCATCTTTTCTGATGCCCTCCTCCTGCGAGGGGTCAGCCTTCTTTTTCTTTTCTTGTTATCTCCTGCCTTCTGCTCAAGGCTCTCAAGGGGCAGGGTGTATGTAGCCCCACCACCTTTGGTGCGCCCTGGATATTGCTACACCCTCAGGGGCTCACGGCTGGTGAGTTCGGGAGATGGCGACCCCGAAGGATTCCTGAGCTGGGTCCGGTTTTCCCCCTTTTTTCCATTGCCTCTGGGGCCTTTCGTGGCTCTCCTTCCTTCCAAGTCCCTCGATCCTAATTCTTCGGGGGTTTGAGGGCATTTCTTTTCCTCCTGTCCTATGTTTGCCTTATTGTCCTTTTGTTTTCCATTTCTTCTTCTAGTAGCCTATATAAGTTTGTAGTTAGTTTCAGTTATAGTTTACATTTGATTTTCATCTTCACGATCACCCAAACCATTAGGGGCCGATAACCAAGATGTTAGGCTCGTTAAAACAAAAAATATCATCATCAACAAATCATACACACTTCCAAATACATGGGGCTAAATGAATATGTTATCGAAAGCCCTAAATGAATTAATATAAAAAATACAATGATTCTTTTAAAATGTAGTTAACTTACAGCAGGTGCAAACATACACATGTCAGCAAATTCAAGTTCCCCGTTTCAAGCATTAAGTTACACATTTATTAAGTTTACTGTTTCAACATACACACTGGTATGTGTTGTAGGAATTTGCGGTTCATCGGTGTCAGCTTTTACATCAAGGAGGAACTAGGTCCATTATTATGTGCTGGTCCCTACTGTTATACTTTGGCAAGAAAGAAGAAAGGAACATGCCTCAACACATACTTTTAGGAGGACCAGATTTGATTACTGTATTTTTGCTAAGTTTGATCTTGGCTCTTGCTGTTATCTTCTCTTCATTGACAACTTTTTAAATAAAACATGATGAATTCTAGCAGTATTGAGTGTTTTTTTTTTCATTGATAGTCCTATTTCTCCTTTCTCCTTAACAGCACGTAATGGAATGTACTGTATTAGTGTGCGATGTTAATTTTTTATGTAGCCTACTTACTGCATTTCACCCTTCAAAATTTTTAACTGGATATATTTCAAAGGGCATATGAAATGAACTACTGTATAGAAATTTTGTGATATCCAATTCTTTTTCTGTCCCCTAATGTATTTGGCACTAATTACACTAACAATTTTAGTGTGATGAGGATCTGGTTACACCACCTGATTCCTTAGCATTCTCTCTTAAAATTTTACTGTTATTGCTAACAGCATCAAGCATTTTAAAATATGAATTTTCTCCCTTCCCAGTACTTTTCCTTTGTAGTTTTTTCTAATAACTAATTGGTTATAGGCCTAATTGGGCCATATTTTAAGCTGAGTAATAATATGCTGCAGGCCTTGTAGTAGCCTAATTTTTGTCACCAATGCAATATGCTCCAATTGCAACTGAAAGAAATTTAAACATGTATATTAGTGATGAGGTTATGTTCTAAATGCTGTGATTGTTCATTTCAAAGTTCTGGAATTCACAATTTCCCACTTTGTTATTATTTTTATTAATTTTTTCTGTTATTGGTATTTTGAATGTGATTTATTTCTTGTAGATCATATTATTATCTCCGCACTTAAAGACGTGCCATAAGTATTGGGAGATTGTGATTTTCGGAACATTGAAGTGGGCTGAGCATTTAGGACGGGAATATTTAGCGGAACGAGGGGAAGGGGCAGGGTGGAGGGGAGGGGGCGGGAGGGTTAGTGTTCACGAGATCTGCTCATAGGTGGCACTACCGGTCGACATGTTACTAGTACATCAGTCAACCACCAGACAGCGCTGAAGTCTTAGGTACCAAGAATTAGCATGGCTGTTGGCCATCTCTAGTAGTAGGTAATCTGTGACAGCTATCAGCTTACCGCGTTGAAGTTTCATTAATCCAACGCTAGATGTCTCTTACATCTTCATACTCGACACCTATCAGCTTACCGCGTTGAACTTTCATTAATCCAACGCTAGATGTCTCGTTTTATCTTTCTAATTCTTATTTAAACATCGTGGTAATCAACGCCATGTTCTTTTTGTTGTTCTGGTTGATTGGCACTTGGTGTACTTGGTGTGTGTCTGATAAACTGCGTTATTGTATTTGCTGTGGTAGAATGTGTGTGTATACTTCAGACGAAGATTGGAAGTGAGTTGGCCTTAAGTTAGGAACCATCCCGGCAATTGTCTGGACTGGAAGTGAGAAATCATGGAAAACCATTTCTTCAATGGCTTAGGTGGGAATCGATTTCACATATTTTCAGTTATGCCTTACGAAGCTATTTGAACCCCGTTCAAGGCCTGAGATCAGAATTCAATTTCTTGCCAGAACCGAGGATCGAACCTATACTGTGCCCGTTTAGACCGGAGTCCGCACGACCACATATGCATTTTACCAATAATCAGTCAGCACGAGAGTCAAAATATCCCGGAGCGCCAGATGGGTTAAAGCAAATCGCAAAAACGACATCAAATTAAAAAAATGCTTTGCTGATTTTTGGCTCAATGCAACAATAAGGATAGGAGATTCAATTGGGAGTAACACATCTGGTAAAATTATCTCAGTTTATTTTGAAGTTAAAATTGACTGCAAAGATGCTCAAAGCAGCATCATCCACGTGTGGCGATCCACACTCTTATTTACACACAATATACAGAAATTTTCCAAACACATTTGACAATCTTTTTGGAAACACAAGTCCGATTAATAGTCCTGTGGACTGTGTTCCAAAATTATTAATATTTAATTCCGGTTCAAAGTTAATTGTCTATACTGGAAATATCGTAGATCACTGTTTGAATATTTACATGATATTAACACTCGTAGAATAAATGTTCACAGAATTTTAAACTTTCACTTCCTTTTTTCCAGTTTCAAAAATATATCGTCGAAAAATATTATCATCATCGAAGCAATACAAATTATTTACACATATTAATAACATCTGAAAAGTATTTGACCTTGAGCATAGCATCGAAGAACTGTGCGAAGCACAACAACAATTAATTGTTCTTCTAACATTAAACATTCGAGAAGTGACTCGATTATGAACTTCAAGTTTCTAACAAAATACATGATTTCTGAATCATCAACTTGATCACTAAATTGTTGAACCATTCAACTATTCAATTTTCCACTTGGAATCATTATTATAAAAATATTTATATTCATGGACATTTTTAGTAATTTTCACAACTTGCAATTCTTCGACAGAATGCGGAAATAAGAATTGTAGTTTCATAATGAATTCATTTAGTTCATGGCACTAGGATTGGAAATAACCTTCAAATTATTCGTGGTTAAGAATTATTTTTAAATTGGCAGTGGCCCATTCTACTATTTGTGTAAGAACACAATATTACAACAACAACGGCAAAGGTCTTCCTCTGAAGAAGAATAAACTACTATCATGAGAAATCCGGGTTCTAGCAAAATCAAAGTCTAAATGGAATTCGTAAACAAGGTTGAAACAAGAACTGATGGTTTCAAAGAAATAACCTTCGGGTCATTCATCCGACGAAATGTGTAGTTCCAATACTCCTACTATAAACCTGAGCCATCGAACCTGCTATTTGATTGATGCTCGAAAAAACCTTCATTCCTGCGACTTAAACATGCGCACCTGGGAATGGCATTTCAACTACTCCACACATAAATTATCTTCCCAAAATCAAGCCTCTGCTTGTTATCAACACTGGAAGATTAATAAACTTACAAGTTTATTTTATTTTACCATTCAGTTCAACCCGTGAATTTACCATACTTATGAAAATCTTTATTTCACTTTCGAGTGTATTTACGTCATGATTTTATATAAATACAAAAATATCCTATTTGATACAAATATCATTTGCTTCCCGTTTCATGCCTCTCCGTGTTATCTGAAAAATATACTTTGCTCAATGCAAATATCATCTGTTCAACCAGAACTGAAATGTTGGTTGAATGCGGGCTTGCGCTAACCACTCTCCTTCGGAAAATCTCCTGTTCCAAACTAGAAATTATTAAACTACTTCATAGGCTCTTTCTCAATACATATGATTATTAGAAAATATAATATCCAAGAATTATTTAGAAAATTATAAAATTTATTATTATTATTATTAGTGGATTATTATTATTATTATTTGTTATGTCATTTTAAATATGTTTAATTATCATCTCATTATGTGAGAATCCACATGTTCGAACCTTCGAATATGGAAAAAATATCCATTCCTCAACAAAAATAAATTTAACTTTTACAGTTTGAGCCATGTTTAACATCTCTCTTTTCTTTATTTTCTTTGGCGGCCGTCCCGGTAGACTCAGACGCCATGTGAGATGCTTTCTGTCCGGACGTGCCTTGAGGCTCTCCGCCTTATTATTTAAAATGTAATGTTTTTCCTTTTTATTTAACATTGTTATTATGCCGAAGCCTTCCATTTACTCATGTAAGTAATACATCTAACCTTGTGTCCATTATGCTCATTTCCTAAATTTAACCTTTCTTTTTGATCTTCGTCGTGTGCTTGGATTTGCTGTGGAACCAATCGTATTGGCGGTCTCCTGTTTTATTTTGTTTGAGTCTTCGTTTAACCTTTTATTTGTGCCGTGAAATATATCTGCGAGTGATTTTGTGAGTGTATGTTTTTCTTGCTGCCTGGTGCATTGATGCTGTTTTGATTGGGCATATCTTCGAATGGGTCTCCCGTGGTTTGTGGACGTTGGCGTTTCGACCATTCTCCCAACACGAGGCATGACACCATATATTTTAGCCCTTATGTTTTCCCTTCATTCCATGCTTCGGGCAACTGGATCACGGCGGTAACTTTAAGTAGGCCTTACCGTATTCAGCTCGAACTCGGAACGTAAGTTGGGGACTATATAGGTTTAGCATATTTTTGCTAGACTACCTACAAGCACGAGTTGCTTTGTGTTTTATTACTGCATCGTCGGCTGGCATTTTGTGTGTTTGACTGCGTGTATGTATCTTGATATATTTCACGGACACCTGACGTCATTTGTTTCTCCTTGTAGTATCTTTGGTGTTTGCATTTTTTTTCTCTGGGACTGCCAGCTCGATCGCATCCCCATTGCTCGCCACAGCCTCTGCGACACGCACACAGCCTCTTGTTTTATCTTTGCTATGCTTGTTATTTGTGGTCGTCATGACAACCATCCATCTCTAGGCTGAGAAGTGATTGTTGTTGACCAGCGACCGGCTCGATTGCCTCTTGATCTTTTACTTCCTCCCTTTTTACATCGTTTTCACCAAAGTGAGCACAGGTATGAATTTAATTTGTTAACGTTATTTACTATCGTAAGTTATTTATTGTTATTTATATTTATCTTCCCCGTTTGAAAGTGACTTTATTTGACCCCTAGGTGAAGGGTATTCTTTTTTGTGTGTGTTATTCTGGCCGGGTTTCTTTGTGTGTTCGGTTTCAATTCATTAAATTTCCATTTCTTTACCCATGTGTCTTATTTAGTAGTGTTTGGCGATCGGACTGCTCGCTCTCTCTCTCTCTCTCTCTTCAAACCTAGGCCTAACTTATTCTAGCTGTCTAGCACCAGGAGGGTATTCCTACCACTCGTCGTGGGACCACCTTCACGGAGTCTGGAGTCGCTCGGCACATCTGGCCTGCAAGTACGGGCCCAGCACAGGTCAGAAATTAACATCCATTTCCACTGCGTACTCCTTTCTTTTCTAGTTGGTTCCAGTGATGCAGCTAGGAGGCACGCCAAGAATATGTTTATTTTAACAGGGCGGTGCAGATGGTATCAGTTGCGAGGTTAAGTCTCCTGGTCGCTTAGCCATATCCATTGGATTTTAATATTTCGCTGCATATTTTTCAATGTTGTTTTTATTCTGTTTCATGTTCCCTATTGCATACTATGCAAACAAATATTGAGAGTCAATGTGAACTTCCAAGGAGTATGGACCATAAAAATAACAAACTGTAAGGAGAGTGCAATGAGTTGGACCCTATCAACGAACCCCAGCATTGGTAATGTACTAACCAACCCTACTTCTTGTTTCGTACTCATTTCAGGCGCAGGACGGAGGCAAGACATTTGTAGTTATTGTTTTGAATTGTAGCTAGCAGTACTTCTGTAGTTTAGCCATGTATTCTCTCCCAGGTTGTAACGTGAAGAAGGAGCTCTTCCAGTCTGACGATGATCTGCTATCGTTTGAAAGTGTCTGTGGGAAAGACACTAATCCATTGACTGAGGTGAAAGGCCATCGCAAGGGAGGCGTAGCCAATATAGTGTCCAAGTGGGGAATTTCATTTTCTGGTGAACTGGGAGTTTCGTCTGTATTTGAGTTCTTAGACAGGGTCAGTGAACTCTGCCATTGTTATGACCTCGAACCAGACGACATTGTTTTCTGCCTACCGTTATTGTTGAGTGGCTTAGCTTTAAAATGGTATCGACTTACCAACAGATCTTTCATCTCGTGGGTTGATTTCTGTAAGTCAATAAAGGAGCGGTTTACGACTTATGATTTTGAACATGACTTGAAGGCTGAAATTCATCGCCGTACCCAGGGTTTGGAAGAGCCTGTAGACGATTTTGTTACTGGGCTAATGACTTTAATAAGTAGGTTGTCGCAGCCCCTTCCCCTTATTGAAACTGTTGATATTGTGTATAGAAATCTGGCACCTGCGTACAAGTCTTTCATACGCCGGTCCAGTGTGTATAGTGTGGCTGACATTGTTGATCAAGGACGTGAATGCGAGTTCAATCGGCGCCTGCGCAAGTCATATGTACCCCCACCCCTCCCCTCTGACAGTTTGTTTCCAGAGACTGCATGCGCGCAATCCCAGATTCAGAGGACTGCGCACCCATCTTCAATATCTCGTCAGGAGGACCGGACAGTTAACCGTCCCCACTCGCATATTGTCGGGAGTATTCCCAATGCTACTTCTTCTGCGAATCCCGCTCCTCAGGATCAACAGTTACCTCGAAACCCGAACATGTATAACCGTATAAAATGTTGGAATTGTGATCGTTTGGGGCATCATTTTAATTCCTGCCGTGCGCCCTCTCGTGTGTTTTGTCACACATGTGGTCTTCGTGACGTGACGCACATAGCCTGTCCTAGATGTGCTTCGCGTCAGGGAAACGAGCATGGGTCCCCGGTTTAGACCCGCCGGAGTGGCCATGCAATGAAGTTCGCCGGGAAATGAACATTTCCACGACTGGAAACTTCTGTCCTTGGGTCCCTGTAAGTGTTAAGAAATTGTCGATACCCGCTTTACTGGATTCTGGTGCTTCACGTTCATTTATTCAGCGCTCCATCGCGGAACAGCTTCCTGTTACTCAGATTTGTCCACAAGATGGGGGTTTAAAATTTTATTCTGCGGTGAAGTCATCTATTTCTGTTTCTAGCGTTGTAACATGTCATATTAAGATATGTGGTTATTCTTGGGATTGGAACTTCCATGTGGTGGATGACTTATCTACGCCTATGATCTTAGGTTCTGATTTTATGCACAAAGCAGGGTTGAGGCTTGATTTTTCGGATCATTCCTTCAGTTTTTTGTTTAAATCCAAGGAGCGGTTTCATTTTAATACTTGTGAAGCGAGTGTTCCTTGTAATTTTTCTGGTATCTCTGCTGTTCTAATCCCTCCTACTTTATTCACGAGTCAACGTGACGCTTTATCTGATTTGGTGAATGAATTTCCTGATGTTCTCACGTCGGAACTGGGTTCCGCTATCGGCTACGAGTGTCATATTGATTTAACTGATGAGGTTCCAGTTAGGTCGGCGCCATTTTCTTGCTCTCCACCCAAACTCATTGCCATGAGAGAATATATTCATGATCTTAAGGCACGCGGTGTTGTGAGCCCTTCTAAGTCTTCTTATGGTAGTCCAGCATTCCTGGTGCCTAAGAAAGAGGGTACTTTTCGTTTAGTAGTTGATTATCGTCGACTCAATTCTAAGGTGGTGTTCGACAACTTTCCCCTTCCAACTCTGGAGAGCGCTTTTCAGCATTTTCACGGGGCGAAGTACTATTCCGTCCTAGATTTGAACTGTGCATATTATCAAATTCCTCTCGATCCCGAGAGCCGTAAGGTAACTGCGTTCTCCACTCCGTTCGGCCTTTTTGAGTTCAATAAGTTACCCATGGGCATTTCTATCGGCGGACAAGTATTGAGTAGGGTTTTGGATGAGTTATTTGGAGATTTAAAGTATTCATCTGTGTTTAACTATCTTGATGACCTCGTGATTTACAGTCAGTCTTTTGAGGATCACCTGATCCATTTACGTGAAGTCCTATGTCGTCTTCGCAGAGCCGGACTCACTGTTAACCCGGACAACATCTCTTTGGCTTCGAAGCAAATCAAATTTTTAGGTCACATTCTTTCGGATGTGGGCATAGAAGTGAACCCTGAGCGTGTCCAATGTATCCAAGAGTTCCCTACTCCCACGAATGTGGAAGCAGTCCGACGTTTTTTGGGAATGGCGGGCTTTTACAGTAGGTTCATTAAGGGCTTTTCGGACATTTCAGCGCCCCTGAATTATTTGAAGAAGAAGAATGTACGATTCGTGTGGGGCCCCGACCAGTGTCTCGCCTTTGAGAAATTGAAAGAATGTCTTTCTTCTGCTCCCGTCCTTCGAACTCCGGATTTTGGGAAAGATTTTATGTTACATTGTGATGCGAGTGATGTCGCAGTTTCTTGTGTGCTTAGTCAGCATGTGAATGGTAATTTGGCACCCATCGCTTTTGCCAGTCGGATGCTGAACGATTGCGAACGCCGGTATTCCACTTTCGAGAAAGAAAGTCTGGCTGTCGTATTCGGCTGTGAACGTTTCAGATCTTTTCTAGAACATCGGCATTTCATAGTGTATACCGACAATGAAGCTCTGTCCTGGATGCGCTCGCATGTCAAAAAATTGGGACGTATAAATCGTTGGATTCTTCGTCTATCCTCTTTCAGCTTTGACATCATTCACGTCAGAGGCAGTGAAAATGTTGTAGCGGATTGTTTGTCACGCATGTTTGAGGAACCTCCTCCCATTGTTGAGATCCCCGAGCCAGTGAATCTTCTCCAACACATTCCATGGTCTTTTACTGACATCCGTACGTACCAAGCAGATGACCCATTTTGTGTCACATTGCGTGAAAAAATTCTCGGGAAAGATCCTGGTGTATCTGAGTTTTCATTGCGCAATGATGTTATAGTGCATACCGCTCCTCGATCTTCGAAATGTAGGATTTTCGTGCCAGAGAATATACGAAGTATGCTCTTGGCGTATTTCCATGAATTCTGTTTTGGGTTACATTTAGGTATGACGAAGACTTTCCATAAAATCTCTCAGGAATTCTTCTGGCCTCATTTGAAAGCGGATGCTTTTGCTTTCGTCCGAAAATGTGTTACGTGTCAACGTTCTAAGCCAGCAAAGAATTCTCGCATTGGACTTCACCACGCTGACACGATGTCATATCCTAATGAGCGCCTGTTTATAGATTATTTTGGTCCCCTAGTTAGGTCATCTTCTGGTCATCAAGCTATACTTACTGTCGTTGATGGATTTTCAAAATTTGTATGGTTATTTCCTGTCAGGGAAATCACGACACGTACCACTGTTAGGCTTTTGACCAATCATATTTTGGGTGTTTTTGGTCCTCCAAAGTTTTTAGTGTCCGATAACGCGAGCGTTTTCCGGTCCAAGTCTTTTAGATCAATGTGTTTTTCTTGGGGAATTGATCATGTCTTTTTGGCACCCTACCACCCTCAGCCAAATCACGTTGAAAGGTTTCATCGTAACTTGAAGGCTTGCTTGAGTGCGTTCCACAACGCAGATCAGTCACGTTGGGACGCAAATCTTCAGTTTTTCTCCTTAGGATTTAACACTGCTCTTCATGAATCGACGAATTCTACCCCTTCGGAATTGTTTTTAGGGAGGCGTATTGTTGATCCACTTCAGCTTCAGTGGAAAATAGATTATCTGGCTGCGCCATCCCGCCGTACCTCAGTCAAAGAAAAATGGGAAGTTGCTGTACGGCATCTGAAAAGGGCACGAGATCGCGTGGCGTCTCGCTATAACAAGGGTAGGCAACCTGTTTGTTTTCAGGTGAATGACGACGTGCTAGTGCGCCTGCACCCACAGAGTTCGGCCAAGAATAAGGAGTCAGCTAAGCTAATGCTTCGCTGGAGCACGCCCAAAACTATCACTAGATTTTTAACACCTATCACTGTTGAATTGATCTCCAAGGAGAATCCCACCGACGTATCCAGAGCTCACATATCTCAATTGAAACCATTTATTGTGTAACCTTCTTATTTGCTGTGATTAATGTTGTCCTTTTTCTGCGTAGGTTAGCCAATCATAATTTGCTTATGTTATCCAAGGAAGCTAGTATTCATATGGCGTCTCCTTGACCTGCCTATTATTGAACCAATTTTGACCGAGGCAGAGTCAAGTACAAATTTACGAGCTCAAGAAAGAAAATAATACAAGAAGAAATAGGCCTACATACTCTGTGTAACTTAATATTTATTGTAAAAATATGTATTTTTGCGAATTCGGCCAGTAGAGAATTTATATTCTATAAATAATGGACACATTATATCGCTTCTTTGTTATTTTAATACGTCACTTTCATGATGGGTATAAGGAGAATGGCAGACTTCGGCGTCAAAGGGCGAAAGTCTTTTGTTTATGATTTTCGTCCGTGTCTCTATCTACTTTTCTTGTCATTGTAACGCGCAGGCGAACCGTAATACCATTATGACAAGCCCAGGGATCGTCAAAGGAACGCGCGCCTTTGGGGACCCCGAAGGAGTTCTGTCCTGATATTGCGATCGCCGAAGCGATCTGATTATTTTTATATATTACTTCATTTTATAACTGTATTCTTTCTGATATGGCTCAATTGCTTAAGTGATTGTTATATCGATCACCCTCCCCCTTCATATTTTGTGTACTGTTATAGTTGTTGACAAACCACCTGTGTGATAAGGATGTTGTGTATTTTGGAACACTTGGGACATGATTGATTTCAAAGCGGTGGTACTTAGTGATGTAAAAAGAAAAATCTTTTATTATTATAAATAATTTTTCTTTTGGGGGGTGGTGTGGATCCTGAGCCATGTTTAACATCTCTCTTTTCTTTATTTTCTTTGGCGGCCGTCCCGGTAGACTCAGACGCCATGTGAGATGCTTTCTGTCCGGACGTGCCTTGAGGCTCTCCGCCTTATTATTTAAAATGTAATGTTTTTCCTTTTTATTTAACATTGTTATTATGCCGAAGCCTTCCATTTACTCATGTAAGTAATACATCTAACCTTGTGTCCACTATGCTCATTTCCTAAATTTAACCTTTCTTTTTGATCTTCGTCGTGTGCTTGGATTTGCTGTGGAACCAATCGTAATGGCGGTCTCCTGTTTTATTTTGTTTGAGTCTTCGTTTAACCTTTTATTTGTGCCGTGAAATATATCTGCGAGTGATTTTGTGAGTGTATGTTTTTCTTGCTGCCTGGTGCATTGATGCTGTTTTGATTGGGCATATCTTCGAATGGGTCTCCCGTGGTTTGTGGACGTTGGCGTTTCGACCATTCTCCCAACACGAGGCATGACACCATATATTTTAGCCCTTATGTTTTCCCTTCATTCCATGCTTCGGGCAACTGGATCACGGCGGTAACTTTAAGTAGGCCTTACCGTATTCAGCTCGAACTCGGAACGTAAGTTGGGGACTATATAGGTTTAGCATATTTTTGCTAGACTACCTACAAGCACGAGTTGCTTTGTGTTTTATTACTGCATCGTCGGCTGGCATTTTGTGTGTTTGACTGCGTGTATGTATCTTGATATATTTCACGGACACCTGACGTCATTTGTTTCTCCTTGTAGTATCTTTGGTGTTTGCATTTTTTTTCTCTGGGGACTGCCAGCTCGATCGCATCCCCATTGCTCGCCACAGCCTCTGCGACACGCACACAGCCTCTTGTTTTATCTTTGCTATGCTTGTTATTTGTGGTCGTCATGACAACCATCCATCTCTAGGCTGAGAAGTGATTGTTGTTGACCAGCGACCGGCTCGATTGCCTCTTGATCTTTTACTTCCTCCCTTTTTACATCGTTTTCACCAAAGTGAGCACAGGTATGAATTTAATTTGTTAACGTTATTTACTATCGTAAGTTATTTATTGTTATTTATATTTATCTTCCCCGTTTGAAAGTGACTTTATTTGACCCCTAGGTGAAGGGTATTCTTTTTTGTGTGTGTTATTCTGGCCGGGTTTCTTTGTGTGTTCGGTTTCAATTCATTAAATTTCCATTTCTTTACCCATGTGTCTTATTTAGTAGTGTTTGGCGATCGGACTGCTCGCTCTCTCTCTCTCTCTCTTCAAACCTAGGCCTAACTTATTCTAGCTGTCTAGCACCAGGAGGGTATTCCTACCACTCGTCGTGGGACCACCTTCACGGAGTCTGGAGTCGCTCGGCACATCTGGCCTGCAAGTACGGGCCCAGCACAGGTCAGAAATTAACATCCATTTCCACTGCGTACTCCTTTCTTTTCTAGTTGGTTCCAGTGATGCAGCTAGGAGGCACGCCAAGAATATGTTTATTTTAAGAGGGCGGTGCAAGTTACATCGGTTGTTTTCCGTGGTTTCCCAAAAATATGAAAAATTCAAATAAACTTCGTTATGCTTGGTCATCGATCCTAAACTGTTCTGAGTGCTGAAAATACTCAGAATAACTCTAACAAGTCTTGCGTAAATCATTGCAAGCTTTAAATACGACGAAAAAATAAAATGTGTTGGTCATCTGCAGAAAAAAAAAGTTTGTTCCAATTAGCTAGGCATAATATAATTCAAATGTGGCTTACATTTCTTGATGGTCTTGAAGTGTAGTAAACCTGGTCTGTACCAGATTTATCCATAGACATGCCCTATCGGACAAGCACGTATAATCCTTGTATCCGCCGCCATCATATACCCACAATTCGTCTAGTCAGACATAGTGGTAGTATCTTTCGACGTTTGAATAAACAGTGGTTCCATTTTAATATGGGCTTCTATCAAAGCCATAACAGTTTGTTTAAATAGGGTCAGATCTAAGTGATCTCTTCTTAAATATGTCAGTTGTAACATAACTCACGGTAATCTTATCAGTACAAGAAAAACACTGACAGTCTAAGCAATTAACGGCTGTTCTGAAGATCGTTCCCTGGGCATGGTTTATTATATCACCATCTACCATGCGCTAGGCAACTTGTAGTTTCCCTTGCGTAGACTAATGAACGCCACCGTTATAGACTAGTCTTCAGTGTACTGACAGATCGAAGTGGTTAACTAGTTACAAAAATGAAAACTGACTTGAAATGGATTTAAACATCCAAGTATTAAGTTATTACTGGACTGTGACAAAATACTATTTTCTAGACAAAGTCTAGCATATGTCCTTGTAGAAATATAAATATTTCCACCAATGTCTGTAGAAAAATCAATCACCTCAGTGATTCTCCTCACCAGAAACTTACTAAGTTCCAACTCGTAGCGCAGCACTTTTCGTGACTATCACGACTTGAAAAGAACTTCTGCGTAGATCCGGCAACCATGTGCCTTGGCTCAGCGTAGATGCAACTTGCTCGCCAAGTGCTTGTGTTAGAATGAGCTGAAGTTGCTTCGGCCAGCTGGCTTTTATTCAAAACTGTCAGGGTCACGCGTCATCACCTGATATCTGGAAATCCTCATATCTCTTGAATCCCTGGTCCGATTTACTTGATACTAATTGCATTCCCTTTTATTTGGCCGTGCCAGTAATCTGATCCCAGTCTCAAGTCTCTACTCCATAGTTAACTATTTAATCAATAAATAGCCTCCACCTCTGCTATTACTCGCTACGTCACTTGACATCCAACTATCGGTAAATTCATTCTAAATGCTTCTCGAAGCAATGTAGCGCGATATTCAAATATCTCAACTTTCAAAAGCGGCTACAGCCTTTCCCTTGATATCTAGGTGTCAGAATCTTGGAATACCCATTCCTAGAGTTGGGCACATCCACCCCACACCTAGCAAAAAATAAAAATTGAAAAATTTTTATTTTTCCTATCTACACATTAAATCATCTGGTTCTTGAATAATAAATCTTCAAATTCGATGCATTGTAAATTCCCACGATGTTACCAGTTCGTGTATTGGCTACTTCATAGCTTCCATTGTTGTTTACTTCCACAATACGATAGGGTCCAGCGTAAAGGCTTGCAAATTTCGAGTACACTCGATTTTGCACGTCAGAGGGTGTAGGTCTTTTCACTAAAACAAGAGTTCCTACGCGCAAGGGTCTGCGAAAACGCTTTCCTCTCACTCTGCGCTCTCTCTTCTCAGCTTGACTCCTTAACTTGTCTAAAGCTAGAGTTTCCCTCATCTGACGACTTGGTTCAATCTCAGGTGGAATAGAGATGATTCGATCCCATAATCGTGTTGGTTTAATTCCATGATGAAGCAACATGGGAATCTGTCCAGTACTCTCATGAATCGTAGAGTTGATGGATTCGGATGCTAAAGAAAGAACATCCATCCATTTCCAATGCTCATTTGGACAATAGAGGCGGCAAAATTTTGCTATTTCAGCCATCACGCGTTCCGCTGGATTGCTCTCTGGATGTCTAATAGAACAAAACAATTGTCTAATCCCAAGATTATTCATGATGGTTCGAAACTTCAAAGATGTAAATTGAGGTCCACGATCTGATAAAAGGAATTCCGGTTTGCCTGCTTCCGGAATTACGCTGTCTCTAATTCTCTTCGCACAATACTTTGCGTTTGCCTTCTGAATTGGATGTAACATGGTGTATTTGCTGAAAACATCCATAGTCACCAAAATATATCGGTTACCTCTTTTAGACTTTGGGAGAGGACCATATAAATCAGTCGCGAAGATTTCGCAAGGCTTAGAAGGAATAATAGGCCTTGGTAATTCTCTCAGTAATCTAGACTTATGTTTACTCCTTTGGCATAAGTCGCATTCTCGAATAGTGTTTCTGACAGTTTGTCGCATTCGCTCCCACGAAAATTTCTCTTGAATCATGTTGACTGTCTTATCTACTCCAGCATGACCTGCGATTCTATGTGCCATCCAAATAATGGGTTTTTGCAATCGTGGAGGTATCACTACTCTCAGCTTCGTATGGTCGGGATCTGCAAACTTGTAGATTAAACCATCTAACATCATAAAATCTCTTGAAATTCTTTCAGTTTCCACAAAATCATCATCATTTGGATCCATGCTTCCCTGTAGAAAACGAAAAATGTTCCTAAGACGTCGGTCTCTCCTCTGGGATAAATGTAATAACCTTAACCTTCTCAAGGTATCTTCATCCTCCTGCGTCAGGTTAACTTGAAAAACCTTAGATGTAGACTCCACTGCTCTACTCAATAAATCAGCTCCAACGTTCAACTTTCCAGGAGTGTGTTCAATAACTAGGTTGAATTGCTGAATAAAAAGTGACCATCTAGTTATTCTATCGCTGGCAAAGTTTGTTCTCAAAATGAACTCCAATGCGTGGTGATCAGTCCTCACAATGACTGAATGTCCAATCAACATTTTCTTCCACGACTCCAATGCGAATATTACAGCAAGTGCTTCTAACTCTGTGGTGTAATAATTTCTCTCTGATGGACGAAGTTTCCTGCTAATGAACGCCAGGTAATGTCTCTTGTGGTCTTCATCTTCTTGAAGTAGAATAGCTCCAATCCCTACGGTGGATGCATCAGATTCTATGATGATATTCTTGGTAAAGTCAGGATACTCCAATTTCACACTGTTTACCAATAACCTCTTGGCATCTTGAAATGACTGTTCACAATCTTTATCCCATTTCCTTTCGTTCGTCATTCTGTTGAATTAAGTCATCATCCTCTGCTTGCCATTTAATAATTCTGGAAGTGAAAGTGTTCAAAATTCTATCTTCTACTGTGAATTCGAAGTTTTTTTTTCATTACCATTCCCCCGGGATTGTTGTGTTCCCGATGGACCTGGATCATTGGGCCTCTGCTCCACAAACTGCAAGTTATCTTGGTGTCTTGCTTCCAAATTTTTCCTCGTCTCCTTGTTGAACTCTTCATTGGACTGACGAGTATCCACATTCCCTCGGTTATTGTAGTTGTTTCTACCATAATATCCTCTTTCCTGGTACCTTCCTTGACTATCTCGTGGTCTTCTCCATCGAGTATTGTATCGATTACCACCATCCGGTCTCGCATATGGCTTGTAACTGTATCTGTTACTGTGCTGGTTCCATCCTCCTTTATTTGGATCTTCCCTCGGCGTTTTCTCTTCTCGCTCCTCTCGAATCTCTCGAGGTGTTTGAGAATAACTATCAGCCATAACAGCATACACAGCGTTGTTATTTTTTCCTCCCTTCTGATGGAAGAATTGAGCGTTCGTATGATCCAGCTTCTGTAATACTTCACCAAATTGTTCCATATTATAGATATCAGCAGCGATCAAAGTCCTCTGGACGTCTGCTGGAAACTGACGTATCAATGCAGTAATCAACTCGTTATCTGGCATCGGCGGATCTAAATGTTGGAGTTTAGACAGCTGTCCAGAAAAGTACGTAGAGTATCGAGTAGGTTGTGACGTCGAGAATCTCTTCGAATATAACTCTGCTCTAACTTGCTGTTGGGTTTCCGGGGACCAAAACTTTTTCAATAGCCCACGAGAAAACTCCTCAAAAGTGGTTAGAGTGGATCTAAATGCTCTAAACCAAAGATGTGCAGGACCTTCCAAAAACTTCCCTATCACTCGGATCTGTCTTTCTTTAGGGATCTTAGAACCTGCTTCTCTCAAAAATTCCACGGGTGTTACAGAATCTCGCCCTGAAAATTTAGAAGGCTTATCTTCTACATTCTTAAATACAGTTATGGGGTTGGATTGAAATACTGTCCTGACCTCATCCTGTCTTTGACTATCCGTTTCTCTAGCTGCTCCTAGATTTATCTGTATCTGTTCCTTTCCCCTTACATTTGGCATTTTCAACAGATGATCAGACTGTTTCTCATCCTTGATTTGAGTTTTCATAGCCTCAAGTTCCTTCTGGTTTTCTTCTGCCATCTTCTTAATTGCTTCAGTTTCTTTACAATTGTCCTTAACATCAATGGATATCTGGTTCATAACAGCCTCATGACTTTTCAATGACCCTGTCATATCTGATATGTCCTTCTGAGTTGCTTGGATATCTTTGGCAATTACTTCAATATGGGATGACAAAGATTCCCTAATCTCCTTGATTCCCTCTTGGTTCTCCAGCTTGAGTGTGTCTTTAATTTCATTGACAACTGTGGTTTTGATTTCAGTTTGCAATTCACTAATCACACCTTCTCTTATTTCTCCCATGACAAGTTCCTTGAATTGTTCCGTTAAACGTTGAACAACTAGAATTCCCATCTCGTTACTCTCCTTCTACACTCTGACTTCTAGGTTGACCATGTCTTCACCAACTTTCCTAAGACCATGTTCTATCCTATCAGCTAAGCTTTGGGATCGAAGATCGGCATCGCGAAATTTTTCGTCCATTAAACTTGCGTTAGTAGCTAATGAAGTTTCGAGCTCATGTGTTTTTTCGCATAATTTATTCATTTTACTCTCAAGTGTCATTTTCAAAATTTCAGAATTTTCTTTGAATTTACTTTCCATTGAATTAAATTTACTATTTAAATTTTCCTTTAAGTTATCTTTTAACCTGCTCTCTAACAAATCGGAATTTTCTTTGAGTTTATCCTCTAAACTTTCTTTCAAGTTACCTTTTAAAGAATCAGAACTTTCTTTAAGTTTATCATTCAAATTTTCTTTAAGTTTATTTTCTAAAGAATCAGAATTTTCTTTAAGTTTATCGATTAAACTTTCTTTAAGTTTATTTTCTAAAGAATCAGAATTTTCTTTAAGTTTCTCATTTAAACTTTCTTTAAGTTTATTTTCTAACGAATCAGAATTTTCTTTAAGTTTACTTTCTAAAGAATCAGAATTTTCTTTAAGTTTCTTTTCTAAAGCCTCTGTATTTTCTTTCATAATAGCGGCTACACGCCGTCCAGCCTCTTTTGAACTCTCCTCCAAACTCCTCATCATCCTCATCATTTCTTCCATAATTTCAATTATTATTCAAAACTTAGGGGTATACAACAGTGGCAAACACAAGCTTATAACTAGAACAAGAAATATGAATAGCTAATTGGAACACTATAATAAAATGAGATTTTGTCCTATTATCGACGTGATGGAAAAACAAAATTCTCTACTTTTACGAATTACATTTACCACAATATCACAAGAAAAATATGCAAGTTCTCAAATATCCTCCACCTGGATTCTAATAATGTGTATATCCAGTCATCGAACGTTTACTACTGAATTTACTTGACGCCCTAATGGTTAAGCCATTATCAAAAATAATCAAACCCATTCTAATTATTAACCAGTTAAATTTTTAATTTTCCCCACTAATTGGGTTTCCTACTAATTTATTCATTCAAACCAGACATCTCGCAACTCCCAAAATATTTCTATAAAAATTATCACAATTTCAAATCGGCATGCGATTGACCATGTCTAAATCGAGACCCACGTTCGAAGCCATTTCTCTCTCTATCTTATTTTATGTGCCCGTTTAGACCGGAGTCCGCACGACCACATATGCATTTTACCAATAATCAGTCAGCACGAGAGTCAAAATATCCCGGAGCGCCAGATGGGTTAAAGCAAATCGCAAAAACGACATCAAATTCAAAAAATGCTTTGCTGATTTTTGGCTCAATGCAACAATAAGGATAGAAGGAGATTCAATTGGGAGTAACACATCTGGTAAAATTATCTCAGTTTATTTTGAAGTTAAAATTGACAGCAAAGATGCTCAAAGCAGCATCATCCACGTGTGGCGATCCACACTCTTATTTACACACAATATACAGAAATTTTCCAAACACATTTGACAATCTTTTTGGAAACACAAGTCCGATTAATAGTCCTGTGGACTGTGTTCCAAAATTATTAATATTTAATTCCGGTTCAAAGTTAATTGTCTATACTGGAAATATCGTAGATCACTGTTTGAATATTTACATGATATTAACACTCGTAGAATAAATGTTCACAGAATTTTAAACTTTCACTTCCTTTTTTCCAGTTTCAAAAATATATCGTCGAAAAATATTATCATCATCGAAGCAATACAAATTATTTACACATATTAATAACATCTGAAAAGTATTTGACCTTGAGCATAGCATCGAAGAACTGTGCGAAGCACAACAACAATTAATTGTTCTTCTAACATTAAACATTCGAGAAGTGACTCGATTATGAACTTCAAGTTTCTAACAAAATACATGATTTCTGAATCATCAACTTGATCACTAAATTGTTGAACCATTCAACTATTCAATTTTCCACTTGGAATCATTATTATAAAAATATTTATATTCATGGCCATTTTTAGTAATTTTCACAACTTGCAATTCTTCGACAGAATGCGGAAATAAGAATTGTAGTTTCATAATGAATTCATTTAGTTCATGGCACTAGGATTGGAAATATCCTTCAAATTATTCGTGGTTAAGAATTATTTTTAAATTGGCAGTGGCCCATTCTACTATTTGTGTAAGAACACAATATTACAACAACAACGGCAAAGGTCTTCCTCTGAAGAAGAATAAACTACTATCATGAGAAATCCGGGTTCTAGCAAAATCAAAGTCTAAATGGAATTCGTAAACAAGGTTGAAATAAGAACTGATGGTTTCAAAGAAATAACCTTCGGGTCATTCATCCGACGAAATGTGTAGTTCCAATACTCCTACTATAAACCTGAGCCATCGAACCTGCTATTTGATTGATGCTCGAAAAAACCTTCATTCCTGCGACTTAAACATGCGCACCTGGGAATGGCATTTCAACTACTCCACACATAAATTATCTTCCCAAAATCAAGCCTCTGCTTGTTATCAACACTGGAAGATTAATAAACTTACAAGTTTATTTTATTTTACCATTCAGTTCAACCCGTGAATTTACCATACTTATGAAAATCTTTATTTCACTTTCGAGTGTATTTACGTCATGATTTTATATAAATACAAAAATATCCTATTTGATACAAATATCGTTTGCTTCCCGTTTCATGCCTCTCCGTGTTATCTGAAAAATATACTTTGCTCAATGCAAATATCATCTGTTCAACCAGAACTGAAATGTTGGTTGAATACGGGCTTGCGCTAACCACTCTCCTTCGGAAAATCTCCTGTTCCAAACTAGAAATGATTAAACTACTTCATAGGCTCTTTCTCAATACATATGATTATTAGAAAATATAATATCCAAGAATTATTTAGAAAATTATAAAATTTATTATTATTATTATTAGTGGATTATTATTATTATTATTTGTTATGTCATTTTAAATATGTTTAATTATCATCTCATTATGTGAGAATCCACATGTTCGAACCTTCGAATATGGAAAAAATATCCATTCCTCAACAAAAATAAATTTAACTTTTACAGTTACATCGGTTGTTTTCCGTGGTTTCCCAAAAATATGAAAAATTCAAATAAACTTCGTTATGCTCGGTCATCGATCCTAAACTGTTCTGAGTGCTGAAAATACTCAGAATAACTGTAACAAGTCTTGCGTAAATCATTGCAAGCTTTAAATACGACGAAAAATAAAATGTGTTGGTTATCTGCAGAAAAAAAAAGTTTGTTCCAATTAGCTAGGCATAATATAATTCAAATGTGGCATACACTTCTTGATGGTCTTGAAGTGTAGTAAACCTGGTCTGTACCAGATTTATCCATAGACATGCCCTATCGGACAAGCACGTATAATCCTTGTATCCGCCGCCATCATATACCCACAATTCGTCTAGTCAGACATAGTGGTAGTATCTTTCGACGTTTGAATAAACAGTGGTTCCATTTTAATATGGGCTTCTATCAAAGCCATAACAGTTTGTTTAAATAGGGTCAGATCTAAGTGATCTCTTCTTAAATATGTCAGTTGTAACATAACTCACGGTAATCTTATCAGTACAAGAAAAACACTGACAGTCTAAGCAATTAACGGCTGCTCTGAAGATCGTTCCCTGGGCATGGTTTATTATATCACCATCTACCATGCGCTAGGCAACTTGTAGTTTCCCTTGCGTAGACTAATGAACGCCACCGTTATAGACTAGTCTTCAGTGTACTGACAGATCGAAGTGGTTAACTAGTTACAAAAATGAAAACTGACTTGAAATGGATTTAAACATCCAAGTATTAAGTTATTACTGGACTGTGACAAAATACTATTTTCTAGACAAAGTCTAGCATATGTCCTTGTAGAAATATAAATATTTCCACCAATGTCTGTAGAAAAATCAATCACCTCAGTGATTCTCCTCACCAGAAACTTACTAAGTTCCAACTCGTAGCGCAGCACTTTTCGTGACTATCACGACTTGAAAAGAACTTCTGCGTAGATCCGGCAACCATGTGCCTTGGCTCAGCGTAGATGCAACTTGCTCGCCAAGTGCTTGTGTTAGAATGAGCTGAAGTTGCTTCGGCCAGCTGGCTTTTATTCAAAACTGTCAGGGTCACGCGTCATCACCTGATATCTGGAAATCCTCATATCTCTTGAATCCCTGGTCCGATTTACTTGATACTAATTGCATTCTCTTTTATTTGGCCGTGCCAGTAATCTGATCCCAGTCTCAAGTCTCTACTCCATAGTTAACTATTTAATCAATAAATAGCCTCCACCTCTGCTATTACTCGCTACGTCACTTGACATCCAACTATCGGTAAATTCTTTCTAAATGCTTCTCGAAGCAATGTAGCGCGATATTCAAATATCTCAACTTTCAAAAGCGGCTACAGCCTTTCCCTTGATATCTAGGTGTCAGAATCTTGGAATACCCATTCCTAGAGTTGGGCACAATACCTCCGGTTTGAGAGCCAAGAATGGTGGTCACTAACCTTCTTGCCGAAGAGACTTTCTATATCGATGACATAAAGGCAATGTTCTTACTTCCATCCACTCAAATTAGTGCCACGGTACTTGAGGAGAGAAGACAAAATAGGAAGGATATTTGGCTTGAATTTTATTGTACAGTCGCCATGTGGGACCGACACTGGACGGAGGCGAATCAAGAATTAAGGCATGTCTTCACAAGTTTAGCGATTCATGGATATCACCACAAACTATGCGCGACGACACACTTCCATGCAGTAGGAAAGGAATGTGTGTGTGCATTGTGTAGTGAAGGATGTGAACGCTATCACATCAACTGTTGCAAAAAATATGACTAAATAGTTTTCGAGTATAGCAAAGATCCATAGACTAAAGAACCAACAAGAATTAAATTTTGGCCATTCGGCTGCAATTAAATTTATTTCAGCTAGGATCTGGATTAAGTAAATAGGATTCTCCAGTAGATTGGCTAACCTCCTTGCTTATTAAGCTGAGTCAAGGTGAACACGATTCCCCTGTAGATAGGCTAACCTTCTTGCTCAGTAAGCCGAATCACGGAGAACAGGATTTCCCTGTAGATAGGCTAACCTCCTTGCTGTTCAAGGCGAGTCAAGATAAATAGGATTCCCCTGTAGATAGGCTAACCTTCTTGCGCACTAATCCGAGTCACGGTGAACAGGATTCCCTTGTAGATAGGCTAACCTCCATGCTCACTAAGCCAAGTCACGGTAAAAAGGTTTCCCCTACAGATAGGCTAACCTTCTAGCTCACTAAATTGAGTCACGGTCAACAGGATTCCCCTGTAGATAGGCTAACCTTCTTGCTCACTTATCCGAGTCACGGTGAACAGGATTCCCTTGCAGATAGGCTAACCACCATGCTCACTAATCCGAGTCACGGTAAACAGGTCACCCCTATAGATAGGCTAACCTTCTTGCTCACTAAACTGAGTCACGGTCAACAGGATTCCCCTGTAGATAGGCTAACCTTCCTGCTAACTAAGCAGAGTCACGGTGAACAGGATTCCCCTGTAGATAGGTTAACTTTCTTGCTCACTAAGTCGAGTCACTGTGAACAGGATTCCCCTATAGATAGGCTAAGTTTCTTGCTCACTAAACTGAGTCACGGTGAACAGGATTCCCCTGTAGATAGGCTAACCTTCCTACTAACTAAGCAGAGTCACTGTGAACAGGATTCTCCTGTAGATAGGCTAACCTTCTTGCTCACTAAGCCGAGTCAATGTAAACAGGATTCCCCTCTAGATAGGCTAACCTTCTTGCTCATTAAGCCGTGTCATGGTGAATATGATTCCCCTGTAGATAGGCTAACCTTCTTCCTCACTAAGCCGAGTCACGGTGAACAGGATTCCCCTGTAGATAGGCTAAACTTCTTGCTCACTAAGCCGAGTCACGGTGAAAAGGATTCCCCTATAGATAGGCTAACCTTTTTGCTCGCTAAGCCGAGTCAAGGTGAACAGGATTCCCCTGTAGATAGGCTATCTTTCTTGCAAACTAAGCCGAGTCATGGTGAACAGGATTCCCCTGTAGATAGCATAACTTTCTTGCTCACTAAGCCGAGTCATGGTGAACAGGATTCCCCTGTGAATAGGCTAAATTTTTGCTCACTAAGCCGAGTCACGGTGAACAGGATTCCCCTGTAGATAGGCTAACCTTTTTGCTCACTAAGCCAAGTCAAGCTGAACAGGATTCCCCTGAAGATAGGCTAACCTTCTAGCTCACTAAGCTGAGTCACGGTGAACAGGATTCACCTGTAGATAGGCTAACGTTTTTGCTCACTAAGCCGAGTCAAGGTGACAGGATTCCCCTGTAGATAGGCTATATTTCTTGCTCACTAAGCCGAGTCATGGTGGAGAGGATTCCCCTGTGGATAGGCTAAATTTTTTGCACACTAAGCCGAGTCTAGGTTAACAGGATTCCCCTGTAGATAGGATAACTTTCTTGCTCACTAAGCCGAGTCATGGTGAACAGGATTCCCCTGTAGATAGGCTAACTTTCTTGCTCACTAAGCCGAGTTATGGTGAACAGGATTCCCCTGTAGAGAGGCTAACCTACTCGCTCACTAAGCCGAGTCACGGTAAACAGGATTCCCCTGTAGATAGGCTAAACTCCTTGCTCACTAAGCCGAGTCACGGTGAACAGGATTCCCTTGTAGATAGGCGAACCTCCATGCTATCCAAGGTGATTCACTGGGAATAGGATTCCCCTGTAGATAGGCTAAACGTTTTGCTTACTAATCCGAGTCACGGTGAACACGATTCCCTTGTAGATAGACTAAACGTCTTGCTCACTAAGCCGAGTCACGGTGAACAGGATACCTCTGTAGATAGGCTAACCTTCTTGCCCACTAAGCCGAGTCACCGTGAAGAGGATCCCCCTGTAGATAGGCAAACCTTCTTTCTCACTAAGCCGAGTCATGGTGAACGGGATTCCTTTGTAGATAGGCTAACGTCCTTGATCACTAAGCCAAGTTGCGTTGAAGAGGATCCCCCTGTAGATAGGCAAATTTCTTTCTCTCTAAGCAGAGTCATGGTGAACAGGATTCCTTTGTAGATAGGCTAACCTTCTTGCTAAATAAGACGAGTCACGGTGAACAGGATTATCCTGTAGAGACTAACCTCCCTGCTCACTAAGCCGTGTCATGGTGAATATGATTCCCCTGTAGATAGGCTAGCCTTCTTGCTCACTAAGCCGAGTCACGGAGAACAGGATTTCCCTGTAGAGAGGCTAACATCCTTGCTATTCAAGGCGAGTCAAGGTAAATAGGATCCCCCTGTAGATAGGAAAACCTTCTTTCTCACTAAGCCGAGTCATGGTGAACAGGATTCCCCTGTAGATAGGCTAACCTCCTTGATCACTAAACCGAGTCACGGTCAACAGAATTCCCCTGTAGATAGGCTAACCTTCTTGCTCACTAAGCCGGGTCACGGTAAACAGGATTCCCCTGTAGATAGGCTAACCTCCTTGCTCATTAAATCGAGTCATGGTGAACAGGGTTCCCCTGTAGATAGGCTAATCTCCTTGATCACTAAACCGGGTCACGGTCAACAGGATTCCCCTGTAGATAGGCTAACCTTCCTGCTAACTAAGCTTAGTCACGGTGAACAGGATTATCCTGTAGATAGGCTAACCTCCCTGCTCACTAAGCCGTATCATGGCAAACATGATTCCCCTGTAGATAGGCTAGCCTTCTTGCTCACTAAGCCGAGTCACGGAGAACAGGATTTCCCTGTAGATAGGCTAACCTCCTTGCTATTCAAGGCGAGTCAAGGTAAATAGGATCTCCCTGTAGATAGGCAAACCTTCTTTCTCACTAAGCCGAGTCATGGTGAAGAGGATTCCTTTGTAGATAGGCTAACCTCCTTGATCACTAAACCGAGTCACGGTCAACAGGATTCCCTTGTAGACAGGCTAACCTTCTTGCTCACTAAACCGAGTCACAGTGAACAGGATTCCCCTGTAGTTGGGCTAACCTTCTTGTTATCTAAGCAGAGTCACGGTGAAGAGGATTATCCTGTAGATAGGCTAACCTCCCTGCTCACTAAGCCGTGTCATGGTGAATATGATTCCCCTGTAGATAGGCTAATCTTCTTGCTCACTAAGCGGAGTCACGGTGAACAGGATTCCCCTGTAGATAGGCTAACTTTCTTGCTCACTAAGTCGAGTCACTGTGAACAGGATTCCTCTATAGATAGGCTAATATTCTTGCTCACTAAACTGAGTCACGGTGAACAGGATTCCCCTGTAGATAGGCTAACCTTCCTACTAACTAAGCAGAGTCACTGTGAACAGGATTCCTTTGTAGATAGGCTAACATTCTTGCTCACTAATCCGAGTCACGGTGAACAGGATTCCCCTGTAGATAGGTTAATCTTCCTGCTAACTAAGCAGAGTCACTTTGAACAGGATTCTCTTGTAGATAGGCTGACCTTCTTGTTAACTAAGCAGAGTCACGGTGAACAGGATTATTCTGTAGATAGGCTAACCTCCCTGCTCACTAAGCCGAGTTACGGTAAACCGGATTCCCCTGTTGATTGGCTAACCTCCTTGCTCATTAAGCCGTGTCATGGTGAACATGATTCCCCTGTAGATAGGCTAACCTTCTTGCTCATTAAGCCGTTTCATGGTGAACGTGATTCCCCTGTAGATTCTAACCTTCTTGCTCACCAAGCCGAGTCACGGTGAACAGGATTCTCCTGTAGATAGGCTAACTTTCTTGCTCACTAAGCCAAGTCTTGGTGAACAGGATTCCCCTGTAGATGGGCTAACCTTCTTGCTCACTAAGCCGAGTCACGGTGAACATGATTCCCCTGTGGATAGGCTAACCTTTTTGCTCATTAAACTGAGTCACGATGAACAGGATTCCCCTCCAGATAGGCTAACTTTCTTGCTCACTAAGCCGAGTCATGGTGAACAAGATTCCCCTGTAGATAGGCTAACTTTCTTTTTCACTAAGCCGAGTCACGGAGAACAGGATTCCCCTACAGATAGGCTAACCTTCTTCCCACTAAGCCGAGTCACGGTGAACAGGATTCCCCCGTAGATCGGCTAACGTCCTTGCTCACTAAGCCGAGTCACGGTGAACAGGATTCCCTTGTAGGTAGGCTAACCTCCATGCTATCCAAGGTGAGTCACGGGGAATAGGATTCCCCTGTAGATAGGCTAACCTTCTTGCTTACTAATCCGAGTTACGCTGAACACGATTCTCTTGCAGATAGGCCAAACTTCTTGCTCACTAAACCGAGTCACGATGAACAGGATCCCCCTGTAGATAGGCTAACCTACTTGCTCACTAGGTCGAGTCATGGTGAACAGGATCCCGCTGTAGATAGGCAAACCTTCTTTCTCACCAAGCAGAGTCATGGTGAACAGGATTCCTTTGTAGATAGGCCTAACTCGTTGATCACTAAACCGAGTCACGGTCATCATGATTCCCCTGTGGATAGGCTAACCTTCCTGCTAACTAAGCAGAGTCACGGGGAACAGGATCCCCCTGTAGATAGGCAAACCTTCTTGCTCACGAAGCCGAGTCATGGTGAATAGGATTCCCTTGTAGATAGGCTAACCTCCTTGATCACTAAACCTAGTCACAGTCAACAGGATTCCCCTGTCGATAGGCTAACCTTCCTGCTACTGAGCAGAGTCACTGTGATCCGGATTCTCCTGTAGATAGGCTAACCTTCTTGCTCACTAAACCACCACGCCGAGTCACGGTGAATAGGAAAATAATAATAATATCGTATGGCTCGGGTGCCTGGTGCAAGCTTTGCTAATTGACACCCAGAGGGTAGCTTGCATGTCGAATTTCGTAGTTCCTTGACTATGAAAGTCAAGGAGGTTAGATGTTAGATATCTAATCTCCTTGAACACAATAGCGCTTTCTAGTAGAGAAATGAGGAACTTTGTGCTGGCGGAAACTCCCGAGATTAATTTTGCCATTATGAACTCGGCCTACTGAATTCAAATGGGTTCTTTGACATGCCAACATCGTATGACATGCGTATCGTATTTTTGCCGCCTTTCAAAAATCACTTACCACGGTCAGGGGCGAACCTGCAATCTTGGGGTTAGTAGACCGACACGCTATCCACTCACCCACCGTGGCAAGCTATGGTGAATAGGATTCCCCTGTTGTATGACTAACCTTCTTGCTCACTAAACCGAGTCACGGTGAATAGGAATCCCCTGTAGATAGACTAAATTTCTTGCTCTCCAAGCCGAGTCACGGTGAATAGGATTCTCCTGTAGATAGACTAACCTTCTTGCTCACTAACCCGAGTGACGGAGATCTGAACATTATTGCTCATGGGAATTACGTAGACTGTTGATTGACGTGTTGGTATAAATCGTATACTGCAACTTTACACTTATTTGACAGCTGTTGTTACGAATTTTCTTAGGGACCAAGTGTTCGAAGACCCCTTTTCCTGAATGGAAATCCAAGTGGTCGTGGCATGAGTGTATGGTTGGTGTACGTCACATTGCTGCGTTAGTTCTCTAAACTGTCCTTCCCACAACGCATTATGTGTCCGAGGAATTTGATAAGTCTTTGTTGACTTATTGAGGATAACCTACTGCTCGAGTCCAAGCTCCGTGAACCAGAGAGGAATGTGGATCGCGGACGATCAGGAGAGATGTGGGGGTTCCCTGTCCGTGCGTAGTAACAGAACATTGGTCGGTCACTCACTCACTCATTTGCAATGCCACACTGGTTTAGGCAACGGCCTTATGTTAGCAATATTGGAATTGACAGGAATTCCAGATAACCCGGCGGGCTGTTGACAGGCCCTTCTCTTCCCCCCTACCACGTCACCTCACTCCCAATTTCATAGAGCTTGCACCCGAGTATCGATATAACGGGTAGATCTGTGTGTTTAACCAGCGCTTATGCAGGATTCTGAAGAAGATATTCTGGATCATGTAACCCCAAGAAGGAGAAAGGACTAGAAACAGCCATTGATGTTTGTGACTTTCATTCATATCTTCTTCCATACCGACAGCGGTGGCTACGCTTGCTAAAGAGCAGCGTCTAGGGTCTGCTGACTCAGTAGACGCGTGGGTTCGATCCCCACCGTCTGCCATCCTTGAAATGATTTTCCATGGTTTCACATTTTCAACACCAGGTAAATACTGGGACGGTACCTATTGACATGCCACGGCCGCTTCCTTCCACATCGTTGCCCAGTTTCATTCATCTTCATCAATTCCATCTCTCATCCCGGCGCGTCTACTAGAAAGACATGCACTTGGCCTCCCGGGGGGCCACACGACAATAACAAAACACTGACAGTCAGTCTGAAAGACTAGACTTCATATAATTTTAAATGCTACAAATGCTGCGTGAACATAAAGTCCGTTAGCAAGAAAGAAAAAAAAAAACGAAATTCAAACCAAGGTCAAAGGTCAAAGGGGTAGCTGGCTGGATGACGTCACGCTCAACGGAGCACGCGGGGAAACGAGGAAGCTCAAGCAGTACTATGACGCCACACACCTCAGTGCAATCTCGGTACATTTCGTCCCGTCACCGTAACGTAACGCCAGACCCTTGCGAAGTCGACATAATCCATCCAATGCCTTTCGAAACAGAGCAGCCGTTGTTATATTTAAATCTACCACATATCCATTCCTTCCAATCAATACATTGAACAAGCAATGAAGAAAATTGGTGAAAAATTCAAAGTTAGAGTAATGATTCAAGGAGAAATAATTTCAACTCTGAGATTTGCTGATGACATCGCCGTCTTAGCCGACACACCAGAGGATTTGAATGAGTTTTAAATGGTATGGATTCTGTCTTGAGAAGGTAAATTATGATGAAAATCAACAAATGTTAACCAAATATAATGGAGTGCAGCTGAAAGAAATCAGAAACTCCTATGGACGTTGGAATTGGAGGTGAATAGTTAAAGGTATTAGAAGACTCCTGCTACTTAGGAAGCAAAATAACCAGTGATGGACGAAGCAAAGAGGATAGAAAAGTTGGTTGGCTCAGGCAAGGAAAGCATTTCTACAGAAAAGGAATCTGTTGACATCAAATATAGATTTAGGTATTAGGAAGTCATTTTTCAAGGCCTTTGTCTGGAGCGTGGCGCTCTATGGAAGTGAAACTTGGACTAATGGTGCAGCAGAAAAGAGGAGATCTGAAACGTTTGATATGTGGTGTTACAGGAGAATGATGAAGATCAGATGGGTAGATAGGGTTACAAACGAAGAGGTATTAAGACTAGTGGGAGAAAATAGATGTTTCTGGTGACTGCTAATGAAGAGAAGAGATAGGTTGGTAGGACACATACTAAGACACCCAGGAATAGCAAACTTAGTCATGGAAGGAAGGGTCGAGGACAAGAACTGTAGGGGTACCCCAAGGTTAGAGTATGTTAAACAGGTTGCCTCGGATGTAGGGTGTGGTAGCTATGTAGATATGAAACGATTAGCTCAGGTCAGGGAAGCATGGAGGTCTACACCAAACCAGTTAAAAGACTGAAGATTCAAACAAAAACAACCACATTCCTAATCAGATAAAATTCAAAGAGAATATAAAAATAAAATTGTGATTCAAGTGATATGGCGAACAGAATGAATGTTTAGACAGGTCATAACTGTTGCCACATGTTGGAATGTTTATGGACTTTAAAGGCTGCAATGTGGGTCATAGCTTATTAGGGGCGGGTCGATTTGTTCATTGGGACTATTTCCCTCACGAGACCTGTCCAAGAAATGCCAAGTTAGAGTAAACAATCTTCTATGTGCGCTTCAACAGTTGAACACGATAAAGTAAACATTACCACGAGACAAATCCAAGAAGGTCGATAACTCAGGAATACCAACTTCATTAGGACAAAGTTCATGGGACACCCTCTTTCAAATATAAAATGCTGCTTTTGCAACCAGTCGCCTCTACTTTATTCCTTGTGATCTCACGACACTTGAAGTCTGAGGACAAGGATTTGATTTATCTGAAGGTCAAACGATGAAAGTGAGAAATCTTGTTAAAACTAGTTGGCTACAGCATAAATCATATCCATTTATCTACTTCCAAGGTTGACAAGGCTGCCTGGACATACACTAATTGAAAAGTAACCTCAGTGTTTGAATAACCTGAATCATAAACACAACTAAATCTCAAAAAAAAAAAAAAAGGAGAGAAAGAAAAACTCTCTTCACTAGCAGTGGTGCCCGGCTTCGCCCGGTGGGTTTATTTGTTTTATGTATGGTAATGAATACTACCACGGAATTGGCACATGTTACTTAAACTAACAGGAAATAAATATTTTAAAAATATAACTTTTTGTGGTGGTGGTAGTGCGGGTGATAAGTAGTACAGTATAATGGACGTAATATTCAGGATAATTTCTTCTAATAATATTTATAACTAGCTGAAGTACCCGTTCTTCGAACGTCTTTTAGTACTAGCTGGCCTAAATAATTAATATATATAATCACACATTCGTAAAGTAGTTATGTTATTTCCATGTCACCAAGTACATGTGTAGACTACATGCATTTTCACTCACCAAATTATTAATCAGAGGTAGGAAAGTGAAAATCCTCAGCCTGCTTTCAGTCGACCGATCGGGTCAGGGAATGGAATGATTGAAACCCCCATCTAGCAGCGAGGATATGAACTGTGCCGGCTACCGAGGTCTGTCGCACTCCCCTGGGGCAATGATTAAATGAATGACAGATGAATTGAAATGATAGCGGAGGTTCTTGCTGGAATGAAATTGTGACAGGGAAAACCGGAGTACCCGGAGAAAAGCCTGTCTGCCTCCGCTTTGTAGATGAGAAAGTGCATTTATATCTTGGAAATAAATATCAGCTTCTATGTAGTAAAATTTAAATAACCTGTCTTAAATATTGAACACCTATCGTTAAACGTCTTCATACTATATTTAAACATATAAGCATTATGCTAAAAATACATCAAACTTGATAGCAATTGTCATATCCGCAATAAGTATTATTGCGGAAACTACGTACCATGTCATGATAAAGAGTAACAGTAACGGAACAAACTTCAATCATTCCAAGTAATAACAACAAAAACAAATTAATCACAGAATCATTTTCTAAGTTTATGTCGTGTCTTGTGCGAGATTACGCCTTGTAACTCCGAGATGGTCCATCAGCGGGCTCTTGTGGTCTATTTGAGGACTACCAAAGGAGTGGCAAACTGCGCGATACTTCAATTCTTATTTAGAACACCTCCGCTACTTTACTGCGAGAGCTAAACGCTAAAACAATCTGTCACCTCCCTATAAAGGCTTCCAAAATGATTGTATATTAAATTTCAGGGCGAAGCAATTAAAACTCAGCAACTTTTCTAGGCTTACGCCGTGTTTTGTGCGTGAAAGGCAATTTACCAACTTTATCGAAATAAATTTGCCCAGTCCTGCAGTAAGATTAATATGAACACTAAATAAACTAATGTGACAGTCGCTAGTCTTCGACACATTCATCTGTGAAGTTGGGTTTCTAATTATGGTAAAAAACGACAAAAAGCAGACAAATATTGGCCAAGAGAAATATTCAGTTAACAAAAAACAAATCGATGAAAAGGATGAAAGCATACCGTGCAAAGTAGAAAGCACTATAACATTGTACAACAGCGTAAAGATCCAAATACTCACATACAATAACCGGCACAAAGAGTATAAAATTAAACACAAAATCACGTTGCTTTTCTGACCCCACAAACTACCTCTATAAATAAAAGATTTCATGTAGAGACTAGCATAGACTAACATCGCTCGGCGTTGACCGTGTTTTACAGCACATATTTAGGTTTTACTCGCTAACCGTTGGAGATACACGCACGAAAAGTGGTAAGCACCTTTCGGATATAAACTTACATTTTAAAGCTCGTATATGCCATCAAAAGTTTGCTATTTCTCAGCGTTCACTTTTTATTTGAAATGGAAATATGAAATTTTGAAACCAAAGGGTGTAGTGACGTCACAAATGTAGGTTTTACTCGCTAACCGTTGGAGATACACGAAATGTGATAAGGACCTTTCGGATAGAAAATTAAATTTTAAAGCTCAAAAGTTTGCTATTTCTTAGCGTTCTCTTCTTATTTTAAATGAAAATATGAAACCAAAGGGTGTAGTGACGTCACTAATATGGTCGACATTTTTAAATAGTGCAAAATATCGAAATCGAATGTAGCTACATCCATGCAAAATTTCATTTCAATCGGACCAGTGGTTCTTGCGTGATTGAGTAACAAGACGACAGACAGACAAACACCATCTCATTTTTATATATTAGTATGATAATGAATAGGGAAACGGCCATTTACTAACTACAGCACTGACACATGTAATTTAAAAACCAATTTTAAAAAAAATATTAGAAAGAGGAGTGAGTGAAATAAAAGACACTGCCTAGGGCCTATATGTCATTGGCTGTTAGAAATGTGGAGACCAATAGTGTCGTCTTTTGTCACATAGTGCCATAGGAAAATAATCAGAACACTTTGGAAAACTTCGGCTGTCCCGAGCTCCTGAGGTAGAATAGTATCATTTATCGCCACATAGCGCTCAACGACAAGGTTGCAGCTGATAACCTCAATGTGCTGCACCAACACCATTGCACTTTTTCACAGGCATCATATTTTCATGATGATAACTGTTCTATGGGGCCTAAGAGATCTTTTTGCACTAATTAGTCCCCGTGACTGCAATTTATAAACAGCGCAAGATGCAACAATTTTCGCAATTCTGCACAAGAACACTGGTAGGGGAGATGCAGACCGCATTGCCAACCAACAATATACTTATTAAAATACTCTTACAGTTACACTACTATGGACATGAAAGGTTCTAGGGCCTTAATACGTGGTTTTCAAGATCATTTTGTCGGTTATTCTAAATGTAGGGAATGGAGAGCGTTGTCCAAAATATAATGTGGACAGTGTTACCAGCAGGGTTTCAAAGTGTGTATAGAATTTGGTAAAATTAGGAGGAACGGTGTAGATTTGTGATAGATGCAGGGAATGGAGTGGTCTGTCCGAAATTTGAAGTGAACAGTGCCACCCGCAGGGTTCCAAAGGGTAAGCATACAAAATGTGGTTCAGATCAGTGGAACGGTGTAGATTTGTGCCAAAGGGCCTAAATGCAGAGGATAGAGTGGCCTGTCCGAAATTTCAAGCAGACAGTGTTACTCGTCGAGTTCCAAAGGGTAAGTATGTAAAATTTGGTTCAGATCGGTAAAACGGTGTCGATTTGTGACAAAGGACCTAAATGCAGGGAATGGACTGGTCTGTCCGAAATTTCAAGCAGTGTTACTCGTCGGGTTCCAAAGGGTAAGTATGTAAGATTTGATTCAGATAGGTGGTACGGTGTGGATTTGTGCCAAAGGGCCTAAATGCAGGGAATGGAGTGGTCTGTCCAAACTTTCATGCCGACAGTGTGACTCGTCGGGTTCCAAAGGGTAAGTATACACATTTTGGTTCAGATCGGTGAAACGATGCAGATTTGTGCCGAAGGGCCTAAATGCAGGGAATGGAGTGGTCTGCCCGAAATTTCATGTAAACAGTGTTACTCGCAGGGTTCCAAAGGGTAGACTAAGTATACAAATTTTGGTTCAGATCGTTGAAACGGTGTACCCTACGTATCGCTGACCATAACGCCAAAGCATGCTGATAGAGCTGTTCGGGACCGCTTGTTCTTCTGACTTACTGAACAAAAATCAATCTTTAAGGTTACCTGAGAGTTGGAGCCTAATGTTACATAGCCTAAACTATTCCTCTTGAAAGTGGCTATCATATACAAAAAGAATTTTTTGAATCCGACTGGTAGTTCCAGAGATTAGCGCGTTTAACCATGGAACAGTACAGTGGGGCACTCAATGCCCTAGAGAATTTTCGTTCCCCGATTACGTTACGCTGATACGCCCAATAAGCGACCACCTCCTGTGACTTTTACTTGACTTCGACTGTCTTTCAGTCAATGTGTATACGTCTTAACAGTGACAGCTATTTATACCCAAAGCAGTGACTCCAGGGCAATGAGTGCTCCATCTGCCCACGAACCAAGGACACCAAGACCACTGTGGTGTGCTAAGAATGCGAGAGGTTTGCGCATAAACATCATAGCTTGGTGTTCTGTAGTGAATGTGAGAAGTGAAAATGGTGTTGATGACCAAAGAAAGAATATCTACAATAACATTGAAATATTGTTGAAATGTTTGTTTTCTATAATATTCACAGAGTTATTTTCATTTAACAACCTTAATAGTTGAAGTATTTTGTGAGACAGGATTGGTTTTACTCATTTGTAATTGCAGTTATTAGTAATACATTATGCCAAAGCATCAGAGTACCCCAGGACACCATTACTGTTTCTGGAGAATAAGGGTACTGTTCCAGTCTTAAACACACAAACGAACAAACAAACAAACAAACAAACTCTTGAGCTTTATTATATTAATATATACTAGCATGAACCGTCGCGGCTTCGCCCGCGAATATTCTAGTTGTAAAGAGTACACTTAGCAAAATCTCAATCATGAATGCTATGACTGATTTATCCTTGGTATGAATAATCAGACTTTATCAATTCAGCTACTGGTGCAGTGGTTAGGGGTTGTCATTCCTTCATAGGTATATCAGAACGAAGTTAGTTTTCTGGGAATATCACAGACACTGTTAATTTAAGGGCCTTTAAATGTGGTTTTCGGAGACCCTTTATAGTCGGGTGAAAAAGACCTTTCGTACCACACTCAAACGTGAAAATTGCGTGAAAAATCTAGAGTGCCCCTTGACCCCCTTAAGCGCTTTATACTGTATGTATTGATGAATTTTACAGCTTAATTTGGTTCAGTGATAACCTTATAACCATCTGGAAACTTTCACAGTAATGTAATAATTGGAATTGCATTGCGTCTTACAGAAATAGACGGACCTGTGAGATTCTGTTACCATGGTTGCCGTGTTACATTCTTTCATTATTTCATTGTAAATATACATGTTTTAAGGTATTTATTTAATTGTGAGGCATTTAAAGGGTAAATGAGTGCGTTTCGCTTACGCATTGGGTTATGCTGAACCTGTAGGTACCCCATATGTGTAGGTTGGTGTTAGTGGCACCTTATTTTGAGTACAAAACTGGAATGGGACCTTAGAAGAAGAATATAGGGAGGGATAATACCCTACTGCAATTTTTCCCATCTATTTATCTCAGCAATCATTCTTCGTGCAACCCTTATATCAGTTGCCTCTGGCATATGCACCGAGCAAGGTCAGTCTAAACACAGAGTGATATAGTGAGAATATCATCGTTACACTAACTTCTTTCCTACTGTCGATCGCAACTGAGAACTCATTGCATTGGCTTTTCTACACCTCGACTCTATTTCCTTCCCCATACTGTGACCATCCTGAGAGAATATACTTAAAATGTTCCACACCAGCTCCAAATTAGTTCCTCCTACTTGGCATTCTATTTTCTTGCCTTTCTTCCCTACAGACATAACCTTCGTCTTTGAAATGCTGATCTTCATACAGTACTCCCTACATTTCCACTCAAGCTCTAACATGTTGGCTTGCAAGCATTCGACGGTGTCTGTCATTACTAGGGACCGGACATTTATGCACTAAAATGTAGAAAATATGCACTTAACAATAAGCCAATCTTATTCACTCACTTTATACATGTATCATTCACTGTAGAAATGAGCATCACAATAGATAATTGCAAGTTTTTCAATGTTTTCAGGAGACAAATTACCTCCATTTTAATCGTTTTCGGTGCATAAATTTCCGTTCCCTAGCCATCAATTGAATAATCACTATTACCTGATACCCGGACTCCGTCTTGAGGAAATAATATTCATGAAGAAAATTGATAAATGTAAAACAAAAATACTGGAATGCAGCCGAAATAAATCAGAAACCTCTATGGACATCAAATTGGCAGGTGAAAGACTAAAGGAAGTAGGAGACTTCTGTTACTTAGGAAGCAAAATAACCAGTGATGGACGAAGCAAAGAGGATATAAAAAGGTAGGTTAGCTCAGGGAAAGAAAGCATTTCTATAGAAAAGGAATCTGTTGACATCGAATATAGATTTAGGTGTTAGGAAGTCATTTTTGAAGGCCTTTGCCTGGAGCGTGGCACTTTATGGAAGTGAAACTTGGACTATTGGTGCAGCAGAAAAGAGGAGATTTGAAACGTTTGATATGTGGTGTTACAGGAGAATGATGAAGATCAGATGGGTAGATAGGGTTAAAAACGAAGAGGTTTTAAGACTAATGGGAGAGGAGAGATGTTTCTGGCGACTGCTAATGAAGAGAAGGTAGGACACATACAAAGGAACCCAGGAATAGCCAGCTTAGTTATGGAAGGAAGGGTAGAGGGCAAGAACTGTAGGGGTAGACCAAGGTTAGAATATGTTAAACAGATTGCCTCAGATGTAGGGTGTGGTAGCTATGAGAGATGAAACGATTAGCTCAGAGCTGAATCAAACCAGTCAAAAGACTGAAGACTCAAACAAAAACAACAATATTGTTTTAATAAATACTTTCTGCTGCTCTTCTCTTTAGGCATTTTGAGTTAAGAATATGCAGACTAAGAGTAAAGTAACGCATTAACTGAAGAAACTCCTCACAAAACTAACCCCAGGCTACTGGCTGTCGAGATGGTGAAAGGAATATCCCACCCCATTCCCTTCTTCAAATAGCCAGGCAGCATTGCGTAAAGTACGAGTACTGTCAACTTGTTATGTGTTTATCAGAAAGTTGCTCACAAGGGATACGGTACCGCCCAGATGGTGAAAGGAATATCCCACCCCATTCCCTTCTTTAAATAGCCAGGCAGGATTGCGAAAAAAAGGAGTACTGTCATCTTGTTATGTGTTTCTCAGAAAATTGCTTACGAGGGATATCCAACTCGCAGGCGAAACCTATTTTCTCCGAGATATTTTAAATTATACTTAATTTAAACTGCATAATATGCTCAAATATGCTGTTATGTTCAGAATATGCAAAGAAATATAAACCCCCAAAATGATGATGATGTTGATGATAATTGTTTTAAGGGGCCTAACGTCTGGGTTATTGGCCTCTAATGGTTTGGGTGATCGTGAAGATGATAATGAAATGTAAACTATAACTAAAACTAACCTAACATATATACTAGAAGAAGAATTGGAAAACAAAAGGAGAATAAGACAAATAAAGGACAGGAGGAAAAGAAATGTCCTCCACTCTAGAAGAATGCGGATTGAGGGACTTGGAAGGAAGGTGAGTCGTAAAAGGCAGATAAGAAAGTGAAAGAGAATAGGGTCCGCCCCAGAGGTAATGGATAAAAGGGGGAAAATCGGACCCAGCTCAGGAATCCCAACTCCCGAACTCACCAGCCGTGAGCCCCTGAGGGTGTAGCAATATCCAGGGTGCACCAGAAGTGGTGGGGCTACATACACCCTCCCCCTTGAGGGCCTTGAGCAGAAGACAGGAGATAACATGAAAATAAAAAGAAGGCTGACCCCTCGCAGAAGGAGGGCATCAGGAAACATGAGACAAGTGCCAATTAAGGCGGGAAAGGAAGAGACTCCCTAGGCCTCGGATACCCTACTACCGTCGGGGTCGGAAGAGAACAAGAGTTGACCAAGTGAGTTCGACAGGAAAGGAGCCCGGCATAAGTAAGTGGAAGTAATGCCGGACTCAGCTGGGGCCCCGTGGTCACCAAACCACTTCCCCTGGGGGGTAAACCCCCAAAATATGCATTTGCATATGCGCATATGCATTTTGAAAAAAAAAAGGGTTCCTAGTGATTACAACCAGATCATCAGCATTGGCCGGATTTACTACCTGGTTTCCACCTAATCTAAACCCACCCAGCCAGTTTATGCCCATTAGCAAATGTATATTGAAAATGTATTAATTACGTATCACGAAATGAGTGTTCAGTTTCGTGTACTATCCACTAATGGTCATTAAGCTACAGTATTATACGAGGGCGGTCGCCTCCGTAGCGTAGCGGTCAGCATGGTTAGCTGCCGCCCCGGAGGTCCTGGGTTCAATTCCCGGCTCTGCCACGAAATTTGAAAATTGGTATGAAGACTGGAACGGGGTCTACTCAGCCTCGGGTGGCCAAAATGAGTAGAGGGGGTTCGATTCCCACCTCAGCCATCCTCGAAGTGGTTTTCCGTGGTTTCTCACTTCGTCTACGGGCAAATGTCGGGATGGTTCCTACTGTAAGGCCACGGCCGCCTCCTTCCCATTTCCTTGCCTAACCGTCCCCCTCTTCCCATCCCTTCATCAGGCCCCCTGTTTGCTTTGCAGATGAGGCCGCCTGGGCGTAGTGCCGGTCACACACCCCAGTTGTATCCCTGACTCAGAGTCTCAAGCTCCAGGACACTGCCCTCAGTGGCGTTAGAGGTGGGATCCCTCGCTTAGTCCGTGGGAAAAGCCGATCCAGGAGGGTAAAACGATAGCGAAGCGAATTATATGAGGGCAGTTTTTTTTTTCAAGTTGTGATGGACTGTATAAAAGTAACAGATTGACATACCAAACTGATTTTACTACTAAATGTTTTCTTGTTTTATTCTTATGTCTCAACATAATCGCCAAACCGATCGAAACATTTGCTGTATCGTTACACCAGCTTTCCAATGCCCTCGAAAACTGGAAAGTCTGGAAAGTCTCCTGAAGTGTTTCCATTTTGGCGGGGCTTTGCCACCCAACCATACCTTCAATTCTTCAAATAAGTGAAAATCATTCAGTGCTGGTTTGGACTAAACGGCACATGGTCCAAAACTTCACACTTGAATTCTTTGATAAAGTCTATCGTAACGTTGGTAAAGTGCGGTCGTGAAAGATTTTCACCTTTTTGGAGAATTGAAGGTATGGTTGGGCGGCAACGCTTCGCCAAAAAGGAAACACTTCAGGAGACTGTCCAGACTTTCCAGTTGTCGAGGGCATTGAAAAGCTGGTGTAACGATACGACAAATGTTTCAATCGTTTTGGTGATTATGTTGAGATATAAGAATAAAACAAGCCAGCATTTAGTAGTAAAATCAGTTTGGTATATCAATCTGTTATTTTTATACAGTCCATCGGAACTTGAAAAAAGAACAGCCCTTGTATAAGACACAGGAAATACAATTTTTAATTCTGTCTGTCTGTCTGTCTGTCTGTCTGTTAGGTATTCAGCCCGAAGGATGGTTGGATCCTCAAAAGTACTGCCGTGAGGTTATGTGAGTAGATACCCACAAAAAAAAAACAAGGCAGCGTTAATATTGAGGCGTACTAGGCAAGGCGAGGAGCGAAGTAGTTTGTCATTGCTTTCCTCACTAAGTCAGAACAGCAGTACTAACCCTACGAGTAGAACCCTTCACAGCATCCACAGGCACTGACTGAGCTCTAAATGTCATTACTAAGCATCACCCATACCTCAGTAGTTTCCATTTAATCACATCCATGAGTGAGACTGAGACATCGGTGAAAAGCCACCTTTTACTCTAGCCTGTGCCAACAGACAAATGCAAATTTACTGCATTCATCAAGAGATGACAAACAGGACAATTTTTAATTCGAAGTCCTCTAAACGTAAAAGCCCATAAGAGCCCGTAATCTCACTCTTAACGGACAAAAGATTAAGATGCCTTACATTGCTTTCAAGAATCTGTCCTTGACTCACCTTGTTCTTTCGACCAGGGTCAGTGCATTAATCCCCTGAAAAGTTAAATGAACTTGAATTTAATGCACAAGATTTCCTTATTGCCTCATCATCGTGTTTAGTGCTGAGGTCAGTGCCAATGAGAGGTTGCGTCTTGATCAGACCGGTCTGAATTGCTATCTGCACGCAACACAGGACCAGACTGCAGACAGATCAAAGCAGCCCCATAGCTACTAATCCGGTGGCTTAACGCCATATATTCAAACAATTGTGCAAATCGAGGTAAAAGCGATTTTATTTTTTAGTTACGTTAAGGGGTCCATAAGGAACGTTTTCAGCCATGGAGGCATTCTGTACACCCCCTGGTTAATTTGTTACAGCCCCCCAAACATGTGATGGGGCGCGTACCCTTATGTTATGGGTTAAAAATTCCTAATTTTTCTTTATAGGCAAAATTAATAAAATTTGTATAATTTCCGATGTTTTTGAGGGCAAGGAATTCATTTTTGGGGTCATTTTCCTAGTCGGCGGGGGGGGGGGGGGAGGAGGGGGTCAAAATCCGTAAAACTTGGTTGATGCATATCATTTTCAAAGTATTTTGGGGCGCAGAATTCATTTCTGGGTTTGGTTTTGTTATAGGAAGTATGGGGTGGGCCAGTGAATCCCCCGGGGCGGAACTACGGGGGCGGTGCACACAATGATAGCAAACTGGTGCTTATAACGATTCATTTCCAAAGTTTTCGAGGGTGAAAAATTCATTTCTGGGGTAGTTTTTGATCTATGGGGTAGGGTTGGGGGCTGTCAATATTGGGGGCAGTGCTACGGGGGGCGGGCGGGGGTCAAAAACCGTAAAACGTGGTTGATACATATCATTTTCAAGGTATTTTGGGGCGCAGAATTCATTTCTGGGTTTGGTTTTGTTATAGGAAGTATGGGGTGGGGCCAGTGAATCCCCCGGAGCGGAACTACGGGGGCGGTGCAGACAATGACAGCAAACATCTGCTTATAACGACTCATTTCCAGAGTTTTTAGGGGTGCAGGATTCATGTTCGAGGTCATTTTGTATTTAGGTGATCAAGAGAAGTGGTTTAAAGGATTGCAAAAATATTAGGCTTGACAGTTGTGTTGTTTACTGTTATTTATTCTTTGGATAACTTGTTTAATCATAATACCATACAGTAAAATAAAAATTTCTGACGATAACTTCTTCTTAGAAAATACTATGTACACAAATCGAAGTTACTGTTAAAGGATCACGACGTACTTCTCCAGTGCATGTACAATTTTCTGTACTTCAGCTGGAGTAAGGGGTTGAGCCATGGATTTGAAAACTTTGTCGGCTTCTGGAAAAGCTTTCCAGGCTGCCCAGGGAGATCGCTTTCCCTTGCTCCTGAAGGACGACGTATCGCAACCTGTGAAGGCGAGAAACGCCAGCAGCCCAGCACACTTCTCCGGTCCTATGTGATGTGCAATAGCACGGATGTCCAGCAATCGTGCCTAATCCAACGCACAGCTGTTCACATTCATGGAGATTATCCAGCAAGGCAGTAGCCAACACGACGACGTCAGTATCTACTGTCCTGATCAAGATTCTACTGCATCCTTGTCTTGCGCCGTCTGCGGCATGTAGAAGCATTCTGCTGTCAGCTTCTTCGTGATTGCAAATCGCTTTGGACATTGCAAAGAACTCCTTCTTAAAGCGTGACGACAACATTTCTGGAAAATGCTGTCATTCTGAAGTAATTAGCAAGATACGCGAACAACTCTTGTTTATTCGCTTCGCATCTCAAAAAGTCTGACTATTTTTTCGGAACTTGTTTTGTTGGCTCCATTGTTTGGCCAACACCCTGTCCTCTCTTCATTCGTAAAGCAGACTTCTATGATGTACTGACGCATTCGTCGAACACTACATCAATTCTTCGCGCTTTCAAATACGCAGGACTGTTCATGTAAGAAAGGAACTTCCTCCCATAATTGGCGAAGGTGCTTCCATGATCTGGAAGGATGTAATTGATTGTGGCTGCACCATTAATCACCACCATGTCGAAGTCGAGGCACTGCTGTGCTGGATTTTCTTCGTCAGGTACCAAGCATGGCATGAGGTCTGCTTTCTTTCCAAATCAAAGTTCACGATTTTCAGAGAGTGCTGAAGGGTATGTGTGATTTTCGTGGCTGAAAAAGACTTCTAGATTGCTCTGACGAGTCTGGCGTGCTATGTACAGTCTTGAAAATACGCTACGATCTTCTTTAACTGAGACAAGCTGTCGTTCCTTCGAAGATGAAGTCTATGCGGGAATCCTGCATTACAACTCGGTGTGGTTGTACAACAGCAGGTCTTCCTTGCACTTCCCTTTGAAAATGTGGAGGTTGCGAGACGTGACGTATCGGTAAGGTTCTTAATTATTACTGAAACCTTCTCTTGTTCTTTCAAGAAATACGAATTTTTTATCAACATAATTTCTTTTCTTTCAGGGCACCATAGTGTACATAGTATTTTCGAAGATGAAGTTATCATCAGAAATTTTGATTTTACGGTATGGAATGTTGATTTAACAAATTATCCAAAGAATAAATATTACTTAACAACACAACTGTCAAGCATAATATTTTTGCAACAGCATCCTTTAAACCACCGCTCTCGATCACCTAAATTCAAAATGACCTCGGAAATGAATTCTAAACCTCTAAAAAACTTTGGAAATGAGTCGTTATAAGCAGATGTTTGCTGTCATTGTCTGCACCGCCCCCGTAGTTCCGCCCCGGGGGATTCACTGGCCCCACCCCATACTTCCTATAACAAAACCAAACCCAGAAATGAATTCTGCGCCCCAAATTACCTTGGAAATGATATGCATCAACCAAGTTTTACGGTTTTTGACCCCCTGCCCGCCCCCCGTAGCACTGCCCCCAATATTGACAGCCCCCAACCCTACCCCATAGAACAATAACTACCCCAGAAATGAGTTCTACACCCCCACAACCCTTGGAAATGAATCGTTATAAGCACCAGTTTGCTATCATTTTGTGCACCGCCCCCGTAGTCCCCCCGCCCCCACGATTCACTGCCCCCTTCCCTTACCCCCAAGAACAAAAACTAACCCAGAAATGAATTCTACGCCCCAAAATACCTTGAAAATGATATGCATCAAACTAGTTTTACGGTATTTGACCTCTGCCCCCTGTAGCGCCGCCTCCTGCCCCCGACAAGGAAAATTACCACAAAATTGAATTCCTTGCCCTCAAAAACATCGGATATGATACTAATTTTATTAATTTTGCCCATAAAAATAATTACGAGTTTCTAACCCATAAAATAAGGGTACGCGCCCAATCGTATGTTTGGGGGGCTGTAAAATATTAACCAGGGGGTGTACAGAATGCCTCCGTGGCTGAAAACGTTCCTTATGGACCCCTTAACGTAACAAAAAAATAGCTTTTACCTCGATTAGCACAATCTATCCTTAATCCACCGTACTATAGGACTTACCGGCCCTGTTGTCATGGTTACGATATGCCCGTTAATTCTTAGCACTCATCTAGTAGCGGCTTCGGTGGCTTAGCCAGTTGGTCACTAGTCGTGGCCGAGTGAGGTGCGCGTGTGCGAGTTGTGTGATCGCTTTGGAAGAGTGTACGTTTCCTAATACCGGTGCTTCCGATTGTTCAACGGGTGTACTGACCTTCCGTGTGTCATTCGGACAATACTTTTTCAAGCAGTGTTCCAGATAGGACAACAAATCAAGAAACCCAGAAAACCCCGCTGAAAATCATGTCCGGATACCAGAGAAAAAACACCGTACGCTGTCAATGGGACAGGCAGAGTTCTCGCCCCACACCAGGAGAAATTCACCGCTGGATTAGCGATACCCTCCGGTTGACTGTCGACCAAGTAGAAGCCATCCAGTTAAATGCGCAAGAAAGAACCATGAACATCAAGGTAATCAGCATATCTACTTATCAAAAATTGCTAAATACTTTTGAAGCTCCTATTAAATTTCAGTATGACTCAGGAGAGGTAACTAATGTTAAGCTCTCCACAGTGGATTCAAATTTTACCACAGTGCGTATATTTAATATCCCACTCGAAGTTCCCCCTGAAATTTTCAAATCCGTCCTGTCGCAATATGGCACTGTGAGTGACGTCAGGAAAGGACAATGGTCTTCTGCTTATCAGTTCCCGGTGTATAATGGAATACGTGCAGTCACTATGGAAATCAAACAAGATATCCCCTCCACTGAGACCTTTGGTGGCCATTGTGGCTATGTATCGTATAATGGACAGAAACAGACCTGTTTAATTGCAATTCTAAAACTCATCTCCGTATAAACTGCCCAAAGAAAATGATTCCCCTCGGTATTACTCCTACCCAACGAAGACGTGTACAATACTCCGATGTTGTGACACAGCAAACGTCACATGAAAACATGTTTATTGATCAGTCAGCTGGGACACCAGCAGAAGTGGCCTCTGACACACATGACGTAGAACTGGTACCTTGCACTGAACAGATCAGCGAGCTACATAGTGCCCCTGTGCTATCGGCCACCTGTATGGCAGCCTTAGAGCCAACTATTCCGTCACTACAGGCTGCCACAGAAATTTTGTCTTCACTGCCCCCACCTTCCCTGGTACCTACCGACTCACTGAAGCAGGTTGATCGGGGTTCTGAGAACGTACCTAAGAAGATTAAAACAAATGCCTCGATCGCTGTACCAGCCCCGAAGAATCAAACTGGTTCTACACATGTTCCCCCAGCTGTGAAAAAGAAACAAAATCTTCCTTCTATGTCATCTAGGGACCCACGAACCCTCTCCAACGCTGACAGCCGGCCCATGAATGGCACTCATAAGGAACTTTCTCACCCTAATTTGACACAGTGCACCAGTATATTTCACGCCCGTGTCTATCTTCCTTTTCTTCCTTCTTCTTATTCTCGAGTCCACCTTCCAGGATGTCTAGCACAACTTTTATACTACTCTTAATGGCGCAATTTCTCACTGTGGCCACTGTGAATATCAATGTAATAGAATGTCCCCTGAAATTTCAACTGTTGGAGCGATTCCTTCGAGATGCAGACATTGACATTGCTTTCATTCAAGAAGTTGCTATACCCAGTCTTCCCATATCTGCCTTCTACAAACAATACATCAATACCGGTAATAATAATAGAGGGACCGGTTTCCTCATAAGACATGATATCCCACTCGAAGGTGTGCTATGCCATCCATCAGGACGCATAATATCTGGCCACATAAACAATACCACCCTGATAAATGTATATGCCCCATCCGGGTCAAGCAAACGTGTGGAACGGAAAATGTTCTTTCAACAGAGTATACTGCCTCATCTGCACGTCGTTAAGGAAAAACTTATTCTTGCAGGGGATTTCAACTGTATTCAACGCCTAGAGGATTCCACTAGTCCATACCAAGGTGCCAACCCGGCCCTCAGGACCCTCCTTACTTCCTTACACCTCATTGATGCTGTGGATAGTTTAAGGGTGCCCCTGCCCCATTACACGTGTATAAGTCACAACTCCTCATCACGAATTGACCGCATCTACTTTTCCCAAGAACTTATCCAGCCCAGACGATATGAAGTGATACCTGCCAGTTTCACTAACCATCATGCAGTCGTATGTACATCCCGTTTTTCACATAGGAAGAGGTTATTGGAAATTGAATTGCTCGCTGTTACTGGAGGAGGAATGCCAATATATTTTTAGACAAAACTGGAATCGATGGGTCCAACAAAAATGCAACTTTCGCGACTGTGCAGACTGGTGGGATATTTTAGTTAAACCAGGAATCCGCCGCGTCTCTAAGAACATATCCTACCAAAGAGGTCGGGAAAGACGGGATACAGTTGAATTTTACTATTGAGTTCTTCGCCAGCTCCAGCAAAGATCTGATGCTGGAGAGTGTATCTCTGACCAGATTCGGGAAGTTAAAACCAAGCTCCTGTCTCTACAGAAAAGATCGCTCGCTCATATAAACGAGGCTTTAAAAGATCGTACAGTGCTCCCGGACGAAAGTCCAAGTGTATACCATATCGCCAAAGGACAACGTGAGCGGCAACGTAAATATATCCACCGCCTCCGCACCAGTACTGGAAGTGTCGTCACCTCCCCTGACGCAATACGTAGTGAAATATCATTATTTTATCAGCAGTTCTACGCTAAGGCTCCAATTGATCCACAGCATGCGACCCTGCTGCTTTCATCTTGCAGTACCCAACTATCTCCGGACAACAAAACTCTGCTCAGCGCGGACATTACGGATGAAGAGATTCACTCTGTGGTTAAGCACCTCCCAAATAACCGCTCACCTGGAATTGATGGCCTGCCATATGAACTGTATATACACTTCTGGCCTCTCATTGGCAAATAATTTTGTCACGTCTTGCGTACCATTCTCCAACGTCGTGCTCTTTGTCAATCACATCACGAGGGTACCATAGTCCTCATACCAAAAACATCCTCTCCCATGGCAGTTGGAGACTTCCGACCAGTTACTCTGCTCTGTAGTGATTATAAAGTCCTTACCAAAGTACTTGCATGCCGATTGAAGACTGTTCTACATGATATCATTGGTGATGAACAATGTTGCAGTATTCCTGGAATAACCCTGTTAACGAACTTAGCGATACTACGGGCCCTACACCTAAAAGCCGAAGTGCTCCCCACTGAGCCAATGAGTTTTCTCACCTTAGATCTTGATAAAGCTTTCGACCACATCAGTCAAGAATACTTGTACATGGTCTTGCAGCACTTTGAATTTCCTGCAATCCTTATTGACTACATTCGTATGATAAATTGTAATGCTACATCTCGAGTGCTCGTCAACGGTTTTCTTTCCCCTCTGGTTCCAATACAACGATCAGTTAGACAAAGATGTCCCCTTTCCATGCTACTTTTTGTCATTGGCCTTGAACCGTTCATTCGGACTACCCAGGTGAAGCTACAGGGTTACAAACTGTCCACACATGTTTTCGGCATGTGCGCCTATGCTGATGACGTATCAATATTGATCCGCAATAATGAAGACATCTCTCACATCGATAGCGTCCTTCAGCTCTACCATATCGCCTCTGGAGCACAATCGAACCCCCAGAAAACTGCTTTGCTTCCGCTCAATACCAACTCAGTGGTTACCCAACAGCCCTGGTTCCGGATAGTAAATGAGGTGAACATTCTTGTCATTACCTGGAAGCAATCGCTTCTAGACACAGTGCAAGCAAACTGGAGTAAGGTCATTGCCAAAGTTGGGGAGTGCTGATCCAATTTGGTCAAAGAAACCTCAATATAGTGCAACGGGTCATGGTCCTCAACGTTTTTGCGCTCTCTAAAATATGGTATGTCGCACAACTTTTCCCACTTCCCAAAATGTTTGAGAGCCAATTGGCAAAATATACAGGTTGGTTTCTATGGCAAGGATTTCTGTTTCGAGTACAACGGGAACAGTTGTATCTCCCATCCCGGCAAGGCGGGCTAGGGCTAACAGCTCATGGCATGAAATGCAGTGCACTCCCCTGCAAGAACGATATCACCATCCTTTCCCAACATGACACTTTTACGAAAGCGCTATACAAAGATCTTCGAAACACATCCCGTGGTTGTGATAGAGCTTTGCCGAAGATTTTTAGGGACCATCAACAGCACCTTCTGGAAACTGTTCGCCAAATGCCTTCAGGGACTGTTCCAACGACGAAAAGTATATATACCCTGTTGCGGGAAGTAGTACACTCCAAACCGCGCATCGAGGCCACCACCCTGTACGTCCATTGGCCCACTGTTTGGAAAAATTTTGGGGCTATGACCATTTCTTCTGCTGTACACTCCCAGGTTTTTATCCTCCTCAACGATCTCATCCCAACGGCCCTACGGTGATATAACATCCGTCTTGAATCTTACCCATGGTGTACTATATGTGGTCAAACTGATACGGCGCTTCATCGTTTCACAACATGCACGCGAGTCGCCTCCACGTGGCTGTGGTGTAAGGGCACGTATGTCAACTATTAAATGTTCCCACGGGTGACCTTGATGACAGGAAGTTGATTCGTTTGTCGGTGAACGCCACCCCCACCAAATTAAACAGACTGCCATTGTGTGGATAATGGGACAATATGTACACTTCATGATGGACAATGATCAACATTTCTCGTTCAGGGATCTCATGTATCACCTGCAGAAAGAGTGCTGGAAGCTTAGTGAAAGTGGACAATTGTACGATAAATATGGGCACTATTTGGATTTTCTTGTGATGTAATAGTATGGTATTTATCACTACTGAAACTTCTGTAATTCTGTAAAGAGCTAATAAAAAAAATTGGTACCATGTTGAACTGCTGTGCCCAAGATCGATGGTTCAAACCCGACCGCAGTCGTCGGATTTATTTTTTCAAGAGCGTTAAAATCCTTCAGTATGCCTTCCTCCGGAGGGGAAGAAAAGCCAGCGGTCCCATGTCGTAGATTTATGGCATGTAAAAGATCCATCCATTAACTAAACTTGTGTGAAGCTAAATTTCTAGGTTAGATTTCGTTGAAACCCTCTATCAGAGTTCCAACGTTCACCACTAGGTGTCAGTGACATCAGGAAGGAAAAATTGGAGCTACTTGAAATTGAACGGAACTTGTAGTTCACCTAATGGGTGTCCGCTTGAAGCAGCTACAGCCTCTGGCGAGCCGAACATGTCCTCGGACACTCCCGGTACTAAAAGCCATACGCTAAAAATAATAAATACCTCATCTAGTACGAGTAATGGCAACATATGTACCAAGGCAGATCAAAATATAAGTTGCACTTCCCAGTTATGGCCATTTATTACACCACCTATACAACAGCAACACGCCTATAACGACATACAATGTAACGTCACTTTTCCACATAGTTTCCGAGAGACTCCGAACATTTCTGCGAACGCACAACCAACTTGTCGATGCCGGAAGCATAGAAAGTTCCTCCAGCATTCTGCAACCACACGGAGACAGCGGCCTTCACCTCCTCATCGGTCTGGAAACGTCGACCACCGAGCTCCGTTTTGAGCTTTCCGAACAGATGAAAGTCACATGGCGCTAGGTCGGGACTGTAGGGTGGATGTTGCCAGACCTCCCACTTGAAACGCTGCAGCAGTTCGCTCGTTTGGCGGGCCTTGTGAGGTGTTGCGTAATCGTGCAACAAAATCACACCGGCGTTCAATTTCCCCCGGCGCTTCTCTTTAATCGTTTTACGCAACCGGTGCAAGGTTTGACAATACGACGCCGCGTTGATCGTCGTTCCTTTCGGCATGAAATCCACGTGCAGCAAACCCTCCATGTCAAAGAACACTGTCGCCATAATTTTACCGGCTGAAGGTTAAACCTTGGCCTTCTTTCGTTGTGGTGATGAGGGGTGCATCCATTCCATTGATGTTCTCTTCGTTTCGGGGATGAATTCTTCCTTTTGGCCCATATGAATCGGATTGTCGCACGCACCTCATAATTGGAGCGAACGTCCAGTCGACGCGCCATTGCATTTGGCCGCTATTCACACCATACAAGGCGAGACACCACAGCGACCTGCCTAACAGACGTGTGGGCAGTGTCTGTCCCTTTCTCCACTGTGCCCACGTTTGCGACACACAGCGCGCTGCTGCAGCGCGTTAGTGCAACTAACTTTTTGATCCACCTTGTAGAGTAAATCATTTATTGTAGAACCAACATATCTCTACAGACAGAGGCGTAAAACTCCTCGCCAACGTGGGGAGGGCAAATTTATATACGGTACACAGGTGGTCATAATTCTGTAAACTTTGTAAGAAATACAGTATAGTAATTGTAATTTTCCAAGCACACAATTTATAGACACTTATTTGCAATAACACGAAATCAATTAAATAAACATAATGTGAAGTATTGTGAATTATTATTCATTGTTATAAAAAACAGTATCTTTTGAACGCATTATAGTGAAATTACATGTAATGTTCAGTAAGTTTTGATAGCCTTCTACCGTAGTTCCAGCAGAGCATCAATTCCTCAGGGCATAGAGTCTGCAAGATCATCTTGTTACAACCAGAAACCAGTGGTTGAAAATGGGTTAAATCAACTAAATTTTGTTGCTTGGATTTCCTATCTTCATAGATCCATCCTGCGGCGCTCACAAGCGACCGATCGTGATAAATGAGCATTCAAATGAAAGAGAATAGACATTAGCAGTGACGAATTGCACTCTAATTTCATAAATATCTATAATTTCTTAAAAAATGACTTTAAAAAATGTACGAAGGGTGCGATTTTCAGATACTGATCCTGTAGAAGAATACGGTCCATAAATACTGTCCACTTCACATTTTGGCCGCTGTGACGCCTGTTTCATGTCATTTTAACACTCTGAGGTCTTTCCTTTATCATTTTGCATGGATTTCAGAAACATTAAATCGAAGGAATGAGTACTCAAATCGTGTAATTTCATAAATATCGAATAACCGGTGAGTGTTATGATGATCCAATCTTCAGTGATTGCCTTCTTAAGTTAGGGAACGTACAACTTGGAATTCTAACTGAATTGTAAATATTCTATAATCATTTGGTTGATATAAAATCATTACAAATTTCTCCTTAAGTCTCTCGTTATAAACCTATTGGAGAAAGTGTGGTTTATGAACATGCGAGATTACTCGCACGGGTTCGCTAGTAGACACTGAAATTATCAATTTTGACCACGGAATTATCAATCGGATTAGATCCGGGCTATTTTCAAGCACTTTTAAACTGTTTTGTTCTTATCCTAAAACCACGGCATAACACGTTTGGCAGCATTGCATGGCACATCATCCTGCTGGAATACTACGTCATTTCCATTTGGGCTCAAGTTGGCAATGGATAGGAACAGCTTCTTTTCGAGAATTTCTGGACTGTATTTATTTATATCCCGCCTAACGTAGTATTACATCATTTATAGAATAGTTTCGGGTTATTTTACTTTCATTTTTTAAGAGTACTTAAAAAGTTGTCTTGCACCTAAAACTTGATTGGGGAAACACCCCCTTCCCCCCCCCCCCCTCACCCCCTTGACCACCGTGTGTTTAACGCCCCTTCATAATCCCCTGAATCTTGTTGCATCCACTGACAGATGTGTGGAACCAGCAGGATACCAGTGTCAGTAAAATATGTGTTGATATCTGCTCGTCTGGAGTATGGAAACGCTTGTTTTAGAGTGGTTCCTATACTTTTGAGAAAATATCGAAGGGACATGGACTCAAATCCGGACTCCAGGACTTCCCACCTTAACCGTGCCAACAATTCACTCTTATTTGCAGCGTTGTCACGCACGACGCGACACTTTCCGTACAACTAGTGTCATGCCATTTGGCTAATTCAGCCTGAAGATGGACTCTTGTGTTATCGAGCACAAACATGGCCACTTGTTCTCTACATTGTATGCAAATTGCATGTTCTGTGTATTCTGATGCTCAGTTCTTTCGTCATTTGTTTTGCAATATTTCTTCATACTAGTAAACTGTTTTATGTTGATAGCCTGTGCTGAGGAATAAAATAAAAGCGGTCGTATATTTGATAATGTGGAGTTGAATTCCTGTTGATCGCATTTACATCACTTCACAACAACTAGACTTAATTCGATTTGGACGTGTCTTCGCTCATGGATCTTTTTTTGTAAGCAGAGGATTAATTAAAACTCAGCAATTCTTCTAGGTTTGTGCCGTGTCTTGTGTGGGGTTTCGCCTAGGACACCAAGTTGGCTCATCGGTGGGCTCTTGGTGTCCCCCGCCCGGACCCCCACAGGAGTAACGAACTGCACGCTACCTCCCTTTATATAGAGTGCAACTGCACTACTTGACTGCAAGAACCAAAACTCAAGCAGCCTCAACCTCCCTATGAAGGATTCCAAAAAGATGGTATATTGGCTTCCACGGCCAGTGAATTAAAACTCAGCAATTCTTCTAGGTTTGTGCTGTGTCTTGTGTGGGGTTTCGCCTAGGACACCAAGCTGGCTCATTGTTCATAACACCTTAAAAAGGTACTAGCAGAACTTTTGAAACAGCCGGTCGTGGAATGGCGAGTGGCTTGCTAAAATGTTAATTTTATGTGTAGGCAGACTTCACTTTCAATGTTATGTACACTCACTTCTTGGAACTTTTCCAGTGTCTCATGTTACACCAGTCATTGCAGTGCCGATCCCTGCATAAGAGAACGTGATCACTCGAAGAGTAGTTCAGCGCCATTTAGTGTATGTTAAAGTACGTAAGTACCGCTTCTGGTAATTCTTCGGGAATTATGAACCTGGATCCTACATTTAGCTAATACAGTAAAAGCTGCCTAAACCGGAAACCTGGACAAACGGGAAACAAAATTCGGAACGGAGGTTATTTCCTATGAAAAATGACACTGTAAACCGGAAAGCAAACTAACGCGGAACGGATAGAAACTCCGGAACTGTAGGCGAAAATAACCTGACTAAGACGGACTATCTTATCAATAATACAAAGCTATGTACTGTCCCCGTTTACCCGGATAGTAGGCTGTCAGATATCCGCCCCCTCAATCGGATTGCCAACAATCAATCGCACCAGCTCAGCTACATCAATGAAAATGGCACTGACAGATACTACCGAGGTTTGAACACAAAAGTTACCAAGAAAAATTATTGTGGAACACACCAAAATAGACGGGGTTTCATACTTACTTTTACTTACCTCTTATAAATATCTCGGGAATTGGGTTGACAAAGTATGCTCCCACAATAATCTTGACCATGACATTTAAAAATGAACCAGACCGAAGACGAGAACTTTGAACTGTACAAAAGCTTTATTTTCAAATAAAGAGTATGATTTTCACAACTCAACAAAATAAACGTGGCTATCAGTAGCCTATGTCAATCTGACTACGTCCTCCTGAAGGACTTGCAAATTTATCAAACAATATGTTAGCTCCCATGAGCTCAAAATAACGTAACATTTTCAAATACATTTGGATTGGATGAGGAAGTTAGGATACGACATATATAGAGCATTTGGTTTCTTTTAATAAAAATAACACTTTTATTAATAGGCACAAGGCCGGAGTATCGACCTCACCCGCTTATAACCAGATGTCGAGCCAGCTGGTCTACTCCTCAACCTGGCGCATGCCCGTCAAATGGGGCTCCCTACTCACACCACACTGTGTAAGAATTCAGCTCCTTTTAAAGCTTTAAATGTCTACAAGACAACTCATACATATTGACGCAAATCTTTCAAATGCTTAACTCACATCCCACTGGATTATTTTAACTATCCTTAAACTTGTTAAGTTATCATCCAAATGTTTAAAAAGCATAGTTTAGAGTATGAAACACACTCTTAAATGTTTATAACAAAATCACATAAATTATTTATAACAATTAGAAATTGTTTATAATATTGTCGAAAATAATTACAAAATTTTTAATTACGCCTTTAACATTACTTTCGTTCCACATTATTGTCAAAGATATTTACATTTATTATTTACAATATCAACATTTAAATTATTTAAATTATTAATTTAAGAAATACATTGAACCACATGTTTTATCCGGTTGGTAAATTCATAATCGTGTTTAATATAATCGACCAATGAAGGTTAGTTATACATGTACATGTCACAATCTGGTTTAATAAAGGTTGTAATAATTTTACTTATTTGTGACGGTAATCTTCATTAAAAATCTTATCTCAAATTCTTTCAAACTCTTGTTAATTATAACAGTAAATTCACTTGATTAATTTTCAACGAACTATGACAATACACTCTAGCGGAAAATACTTCGCTTACAAAATAATGCACAAACTGCATTCAAAATAGCCCAAAATTCATCATATATTAATCTATATGGCATTAAAATCTTCCACAGCATTTACAAAAACCTCCCCTAACACAATCTTTATCATTATTAATTACTGTGGGAATCTCCTTCATTTATTTAAGGGCATTATACATCAGCGACTTTCAACATGTCCGCTGCACTATCGATTATACATTCATAGTTCCACTTAAAAATTCTTATATCATTAATTGTTTCAAAACTGTTGTCATTTAAACTTCGTAGATTTCATTCATGAATCGAAATGAAATAAAAATTTGCCAATCACAAACAAATTTAATAGTGAATACGCTTATATACGCCTGTCTGGTCTATCAAAATTTAAGATTAACATCTTCAAAGAATTGTAGTATAAAAATACTATCATCAAACAAAGTGCGACTAACTGCAAAATGGTCGAATAGAATCCAATTAGACTGGGAATGCAAACATCGTTATATAAATCTCTATATGAGAAAAAACCTAACACAAGTTTCACGAATTTAATGCATTCAATAATTCATAATTAATGTTCATCTTTCACAAAATTGTCTAAGATGCAATGGTCGTTCATAATCGACGATAAATGTCTGTGTTGCAATCAATTTAAATAACGACTAGTATTTCCAAGATCGTCGACAACGTACTGGATTTTAACGCTCTAAAATCATTTAAATGTTCTTCCTTCTTGATGATGACAGAAAATTGGTCAAAGTAATTAAACTGGGGTAGAATTACTTTAATAAAGTGACACGCTGTCTGAATTTAAATCTGCCATAAAAATCATTAACTTACAGTCAAATCGAGACTACAAAAATAAGCAAATTACTGAAAAATCTAAATATCAGTCTCAACTGATTCAAAATCATTTAACTATGCCCATGACATAACAATGTCTTAATAAAACGTCGAAAAAGGCATAACTCATCAAGGTGTACTGAGAATAGGAATCTCAAACAAGAATATCGGGCAAAATATACATGAGGACAAAAATATGGGAAAAATGGTTGCTCAAATATTGCTAAGAAACTCAAATACAATAAACGTTCACGACTACCTTATCTGCCGATTGACGTTCCAGAGGAAAATTCCCCAAAGAAGACTGTTGATGGATCCATTTCACCAAGTTAAAGCTGAGCTCCATCCTCGAAACCAGAAACAGCACCATCGGAGAATCGAACTGCTTCACGAAGACGAACGACATCCTTCCGGCAATAATCTTCTTTGTGAGTCGGGACAACCCTGACCTCTCTTGAAAAATCCCTGAAGTTCCAGTTGAAAATCGCCATGAAGTTTTTGTATAAATTTCCGAAGAAATATTCATATTCAGAAAGTATGAAATCATTTCTATTGCTGTTTGATAGTATTCAGCCTTTAATCACGAAACATGGGTGTAGATGGTTATTTACCACATGTTCGCTTGTATGGAATAGCAATTAGCGAAGTTCCATGCTGCTATCTTACTCCGTTGAAATATGTCCCAATTGCATAAAGTCCTTTAGCCTTCCATATGCTCTTCGGTTGTAGTATTAGAAGAACAAACTGCCTTATTAAATTGCTCCATTATACTGCAGTGTTGTGTCACAAAAGCAATCTGAAGTCTCCCTATTTCACTAGCCGGGTCAGCCGTAGCGTAGAGTCTGGCTATACAAAGTGTTTCTCCTGTGGCGAGAAAATCACTTTTGTCAGTCGTCTAATATTGTCAATAACTTCCAAAATACTTCCTCGAAATTGTTCAGCTTTTCTACAGTCCTTACTGTAGCAATGCACAAGAGAATTAGCTTATAGGCGACCGCTAACTGTTCACAGCTAATCTTGTAGAAGCGTTATAAGTGTCGTTTCAACTTCACCTAGATTTACTTCACAGTAAACCTGCACTGCGTGTAAGTTCGACTCTCGTTTAATGCAGTGGCTTCGCCACGCGTTACAAAGACGACTTTTTCACTAATAATCTCACTCGACGTTTCACTGAAATGACTATTTGAGATCTGACGATTGAATATCAGACGATTTATAATCTGAGAATGAGGCTCCTCTCTTCTGCGCAAGGCCTTTTATGAACTTCATGAGGGGCGTATCTATCCCTTCCATCGCGTGTTACTGCGTCATCGCTAGAAGTTCCAACTTCGTCAATACATGACGGATTTTCATAATTCAAAAACTGAAAATAAATTTCACCAAAATTCCAGATCAATGCCTCTACTGCAAATGGATTTCCACAATTCTGCATTCCAAAAAGTAATAAAAATACCATCGTTTTAGCAATCTCCGTCTTCCTTTAGACTATCGTTCATTGGTTTAAGCCTCCCCTCCAATAGCATAATTTCTTCCTCAGCAGAATTCCACGTTTCCTGCGACTGCGTCGTACATCTCGGATCCTTCTCGAATAAATGCTGACGTCACTGAGAATCTCAACTCAAGTAGCCTGCTGGCATAACGTCTGCGTCATCCGTGCTTACGTCATGACTACCCACGTCATAACTATGACAGCCATAACTTTCGCTATAATTTCCAAAATAGCCACCGTGGTCTCTATATAATTCAATTACGGGGGCATTCTCCTCTCACCACGTTTTAAAAACAGTTGCAAATTGTTTTTAAACTCAGTATTACAAGTACTCAACTCTCTTGAACACGAAATTGAATTATTACTGGCTTACTCTAGTATAGTATCTTTTTAAATTTCCAGCATTGAACTTGCCGTATATGACGTTATTCTCATCATCGTAGAGTTCATAGCAGTTGTTTCCATAGGCGTTCGTAATCCTAAACGGCCCCATGAATACATTTCCAAATTTGGGGTATATTTTCTTGCTCATATCAGCCTTGACAGGTCTGCGTAATAATACAAGATTTCCAACTTGTAAGGGTGCACCAAAACGTTTTCCAGCTACTCTTTTCAATCGTTTCTCTGCTGCTTTCTGGAGTTGTTCCTTCGCCTTGTCAATCCTCTGCTGCCTTCCTAAGTCGGGATCTCTAGGAATGTGGTTGAAAAGATTATCCCACGGCCTTTCTGGGTTTCTTCCAAGATGAAGTCGCATTGGCACTTCTCCTGTGCTCTCCTGCACTGTAGAGTTCAGACATTCCTCTATAAGGGGTACAAATCTCACCCAACCAGAATGATTATTTGGACAGAAAATTCGACAGAATTTCGAAAATTCAGCCATATATCTTTCTGAGGAATTCGATTCTGGGTAACGCACGCTTGAAAATAAGTGCTTAATGCCAAGCCTTTCCATATCCGCTGCAAATTCCACGGACGTAAACTGCGTTCCATGATCTGACAGTAGATATTCTGGTATACCAGCTTTAGGAAATACAGCATTTTCCAGTCTGCTTACTACGTTCCTTGTGTTAGCTTTCTGCATGGGACTCATTGTAACAAATTTTGAGAAAACATCCACGGTAACCAACAGGTACTGGTTACCCTGATATCCCTTCGGACAGGGGCCAAATATGTCCGTCGCCATAAGTTCGTTTGGCTTAGAAGGAATCATAGCCTTCGGTTTTCCCTTTAATAAAGCAGAAGCATACTTTGCTCTTTGACATTTGTCACAAGATCTAATGACCTTGGCAATGCTGGAACGCATGTTAGTCCAGATAAATCTCTCTTGAAGAGTATTAAGAGTCTTATCTAAACCGGCATGTCCAGTTGCGTGATGAGCTACCCACACTAAATTGACAACAAGTTTAGGTGGCACGACTATTCGGAGTTTTGTATGCGCAGAGTCAGCATACTTGCATACGATGTCTCCACTCAAGACAAAGTGTCGTGAATTTCTCCGTGTAACTGCATAGTCAACATCAGTATTGTCCATGTAACCCTTGAGGAACCTGTACATTTTCCTTATTGGAGCGTGTCTCTTCTGTGACACACCGATTCGGGCTAACCTCCTAACGGTTTCTTGATCTTCTTGCTCCAATTGTACATGGTGTATCTGCACATTTTTAATAGGGTTACGTGATAGAGCATCAGCCAGTAAGTTATCTTTCCCAGGCTGGTGGACGATAGTGGCGTTAAACTGTTGGGTGAACAAAGCCCAACGTGTCAATCTATCACTCGACATGTCAGTTTGCAGCATAAACTGTAGTGCTTTATGGTCAGTAATAATGATGACCTTATGTCCCAGCAGTATTTTCTTCCAGGCTTGCAATGCTGTTACAAAAGCTAACGCTTCAAGCTCCGTCGTGAAGTAATTTTCCTCGTGTTTCTTCAACTTCCGACTAGTGAACGCAATGTAGTGCTTGTTGCCTGCCTCGTCTTTCTGGTATAAGACTGCACTAATGCCTACTCTTGATGCATCAGACTCAATATAGAACACCTTCTCAAAGTCTGGGAACTCCAGTTTCACATTATTTCTGAGCATCTCTTTTGCTTTCTCAAAAGCCTCGTCTGCAGCGGTACTCCATTTCCATCTGTTATTCTTCTTGAGTAAGTCATACAGAGGAGCCATAATTTCCGAGTATCTTGGACAGTGGCTGCTAATAAATTGGCATGCTCCTACAAATTCTCTGACTTGTTTCACCTTAGTTGGCTTTGGAAATCTCGTGATCGCATCTACTTTTTTCGTGTTTGGATGATATCCATCTTTATCAATAGTATGCCCCAAGTAATTTATTTCCTGCTTCAAGAATTGACATTTTCCAAAATTCACCTTGATATTGGCCTCCCGTAAATTCTCGAACAACTTTCTCAAGTGCACTAAATGTTCTGCGGCGCTGGGTGAAGATACGATTAAATCGTCGATGTAGCAGATTACATTTTCTTTCACTTCGTCAGTGAGCTTACTATCAAGTGCTCGAATAAGTGCTGGTCCACTGTTAACCATACCAAAAGGCATTCGGACAAAGACCCATGACGTCTGGTCAAATAGGAATCCAGTGTACTGCATACTATCTTCTTCTAGCTGAACTTGATAAAATGAAGACGTCAAGTCAAGAACGCTGAAATATGCTCTCCCTTTGAATTTTCGAAGCAGATCTCTAATCTTGGGTGGTCGGTCATTTTCTGGAAGAATCTTCAAGTTAATGGTCCTGGCATCGAGACAAAGACGTATCTGACCATTACTTTTCTTCACTACTGTGATGGGGTTTATATAAGACGACGCCTGTTTTTTAATAATCCCGTCTACCTCCATTTTTCTGATTAACCCTCGTACTTCTTGATAGTATTTCTCAGGAATGGGGTATATTCTCTTCTGGTAAGGGGTTTCATCTGTCAGCCTTATCTTGTATTTATAATCCTTAATCAATCCAGGCTTTTCATCGAAAATATCTTGGAATTCCTTTATCAGATCCTCAAATTCCCCCTGAATTTCTTCAAATCCTTCAGTTTTTCTACTGGGTATTTCTGCTAAATTTTCCACTTCATTAACTATAGTATTCAAAATTTCTTCCCTAAGGTCTATTTCCAGACTGTTTTTCACGTCCTGTTTTTCTATCTCTTCTGTGATTATGTACCCATCATTAAAGCAAATACTTCTGTTCTTCATGTCAATAATAGCTCCGACCTTCGATATAAAATCGATTCCAAGCACCATATCAAAATTGATCTTGCTCACCACAATGAAGATCTGTTCATAATTCCTTCCATTGATCTCAAAGTTCAATAACACTTGAATCTTGCACTTCACTGCCTTATCTTGGAATATCCCTCTCACTTTGACGGTAGAAACAGGTAGAACTGTCATGTTCTCTCCTCTTAGCAGACTTTGATAACATTCCTCTGAAATGATGGAGATAATTGCACCAGTATCCATCAGGGCTTTATACTGTTGTCCATCTATCCGCACAGAAATAATGGGTAAGGCACATGGTCTTTCCTCTTTCACGATACCCCTCTCTTCTAGCAAATCTTCATCAGTCACTTCATATATCTCATTAATTGTAATCAGGTGTGGTGTGGCAATGTATTTACAGGTTCTCACTGACGTTGAGAAATCGGCTTTTTTTTTGTGTGTTACCGACCTCAAAATTCTGCTGGCTCGTAGAAGGCCCAGGATCGATTACAACATCCTGCCTTTTCTTTTGGTTGTCTGCTTCTTTTTCCCGTAATTCTTTCAGGTATTGCTGGCTTTCCTTCTCTCTTTCCTGATACTGATCGGGTGTCATAACCTGACCTTGAGTATTCTGATTTCTGTTTTGGCTCTGGTTATTCCTATTATAATTTCGGTTATAACCATTATTGTTGTAATATCTGCCTCTTCCATTGTAATTTCCTCGGTTATAGTTCCAGCCTCTTCTCTGTTGATACGGTCGGTAACCTTGCGATCTGTTATTTCGAAACTGATTATTCCTGTGAGGACCTACATTGTCAGTTTTCTCCTCATCTGGCTTGTCAGTTTGTTGGACTTGGTCCATATATACAGTATTTACTTCTTTAAAGTCATGCCTTTGACCTTTCTGCACCACGTTAGGCATTGGACTTGTGTAGTCTAACCTCCTCAGTAATTCATCCATGCTGGTTAAATCCCTGATGTTGGACGAAATTATTAGTCTTCTCACCTCAACTGGCAGCATACGAGAAATCGCATCAATAAGTTGCTCCGTTGACAATGGGGGTTGTAAAAATCTCAAGCGGGATAATTGACTCGTAAAGAAATCAGCGTACCGCGTTGGAAGAGTACCGGAGTATTTTCTTGAATACACCTCCGCTCTTAACGAATTCTGCGCTTCTATGGACCAAAATCGTTTGATTAATGCCTCTGCAAACTCGTCAAAGTTACTGAATGTGTATCTAAATGCGCAAAAACCATTCGAGGGGTCCTCCAATCAAATATCTCTCCACTATCTTCATCTCTCTCTCTCTGGGAATGTGAGCTTCGATGAAATAATCTTTGAGGTTCCTTACTTATTCGATAGGTGTCAAACTATCCGTGTTACTGAATTTTTGCGGTTTATCTTCAAAATTCCTGATGACCGTTACGTTCCTCGGATATGAATCAGGGTAGTTTTTCCCACTATCACGATAGTTCCACTCAGGTTCCATATTCCTCTCGTCATCTTCCTCCCTGAATCTGGATATACGTTCTTCAGGAGTCACGTCTCTCTCTTCTGGATCTAGGTTATATCTTCTGGCATAATTCCTACTGGTTTCGCAAGTCAAGCCTACTGTATCCTTGTCAGTGATTTCCGTTAAGACTTTCTTGATTAACTCTTCTTTGTAGGTCTCCATTAAATTAGCCTCTCCTAACTTCAAATTCTGCAGTTTACTCGTCGTTTCATTCACATCAGAGACAACTTTATGGATCTGTTCCTCTAATGCAGATTTTAATGTTTGCACATCCCGACCTAGTTGTGTCCTATCTTCAACTTGTCTTTCGGATAGCGAATCCATCCTGACGCTTAAATCTTTCCTAATCTGTACTACTTCATTGTTAATATCAATTTGAGTACTGGCAAGTTTCCTTTCAATACGATCCTGAATTTGGGTTACATGTTCCCCACTTGACCTATTCCACTCTTCTTTCCATATTGCTACATTTTCCGTTAACATTTCTGCTATGTCTAATTCAATATCCTCTTTCAATACTTTATTATGGTCTAATACTTGGGTTCTCATGACCTCTACATCAAACTTTAAACCTTCTAAAGACGCTGTCGTTCTAACTGACTCATCAACTAGCCTAGTCGTTAATGCACTTATATTACGTGTACAAAGAGTTTTCGAATTTTCTATCTCTTCCCTGACTTTATTTACATCGGTTTGGACTTTAGCAACGTCTACGAAAACTGTGTTGACCTCTACTTGAATTTTATTTATGTCACTTTGCATCTCGTTTACATCCGAATGAATGTTATTAATATCAACCTGAACATTGGACACATCAGTTCTAACATTTTGGATTCCTCTTTGGACTTCCTCAACCTTGTCTTGGACAGTTGCAACATCATTTTTGACAACAACTACCTCAGCCCTAGCACAAGAAATATCACTACGGACATTAGCAACATCTAAATTCAACATTGTAAGATCTTTATGCACATTAGCAACATCTATTTTAACATTGGACACGTCTGAGCGGAAGTCAGTTACAGCATTCTCAATTCCTTGGGTATTAATCTGTAAACGCGACATATTATCCTCTAAGTTAGCAGAACTGGTCTGAATAACCTTCAAACTTTCATCCATGCTCGCTTTCAAATTACTAGCATTCTCCTCCATTCGACTAGTATTCCTAGCTTCCATTTCCTTTATGCTTTTTTCTAAGTTAGCAGACATCTCCGCTAACATCATCTTCAAACTTTCATCTGCCATTACAATATTATTCAAAAATTAGACTGCTGTAGGGACATACATCAAAAGAGCAAAATAACAACATTTGAGCAACACTTTTCACCATATATAAATTTGATCAATTTTCTGTCTTAAATCTAACTTATAACTACCTTATAATTAACTTTCGAAGACACTTTATGTTGAAACAAACTCAAGCACATGTTCAAATTTCCCTGGCTCATTTTAAAATATCCTAACACAAATAATTTACATTTACAATCCAAATAATTTAATTTAATTTTTAATATGACTAAAATGTCATAAGCCGGTCAAATAAAATAAGATTCCAGATCATAGGCGATTTTTCTAAGTTTCCAGCCCATTTAACCTTTCTCAAGTTGTATAAGATCTGATCTTTTCTGAGTGTAATTTTCCTACTACAATACAACATTTAATTCCTGTATAATCACACTCTTAAATTCTACAATTGGCCTAGACATCTAACAAAGAATCAACCTCTTTATTTGAGTCTAATCGAACCACACGTTTTAGGTTTGCCAATCCTACTGTCCCCGTTTACCCGGATAGTAGGCTGTCAGATATCCGCCCCCTCAATCGGATTGCCAACAATCAATCGCACCAGCTCAGCTACATCAATGAAAATGGCACTGACAGATACTACCGAGGTTTGAACACAGAAGTTACCAAGAAAAATTATTGTGGAACACACCAAAATAGACGGGGTTTCATACTTACTTTTACTTACCTCTTATAAATATCTCGGGAATTGGGTTGACAAAGTATGCTCCCACAATAATCTTGACCATGACATTTAAAAATGAACCAGACCGAAGACGAGAACTTTGAACTGTACAAAAGCTTTATTTTCAAATAAAGAGTATGATTTTCACAACTCAACAAAATAAACGTGGCTATCAGTAGCCTATGTCAATCTGACTACGTCCTCCTGAAGGACTTGCAAATTTATCAAACAATATGTTAGCTCCCATGAGCTCAAAATAACGTAACATTTTCAAATACATTTGGATTGGATGAGGAAGTTAGGATACGACATATATAGAGCATTTGGTTTCTTTTAATAAACATAACACTTTTATTATTAGGCACAAGGCCGGAGTATCGACCTCACCCGCTTATAACCAGATGTCGAGCCAGCTGGTCTACTCCTCAACCTGGCGCATGCCCGTCAAATGGGGCTCCCTACTCACACCACACTGTGTAAGAATTCAGCTCCTTTTAAAGCTTTAAATGTCTACAAGACAACTCATACATATTGACGCAAATCTTTCAAATGCTTAACTCACATCCCACTGGATTATTTTAACTATCCTTAAACTTGTTAAGTTATCATCCAAATGTTTAAAAAGCATAGTTTAGAGTATGAAACACACTCTTAAATGTTTATAACAAAATCACATAAATTATTTATAACAATTAGAAATTGTTTATAATATTGTCGAAAATAATTACAAAATTTTTAATTACGCCTTTAACATTACTTTCGTTCCACATTATTGTCAAAGATATTTACATTTATTATTTACAATATCAACATTTAAATTATTTAAATTATTAATTTAAGAAATACATTGAACCACATGTTTTATCCGGTTGGTAAATTCATAATCGTGTTTAATATAATCGACCAATGAAGGTTAGTTATACATGTACATGTCACAATCTGGTTTAATAAAGGTTGTAATAATTTTACTTATTTGTGACGGTAATCTTCATTAAAAATCTTATCTCAAATTCTTTCAAACTCTTGTTAATTATAACAGTAAATTCACTTGATTAATTTTCAACGAACTATGACAATACACTCTAGCGGAAAATACTTCGCTTACAAAATAATGCACAAACTGCATTCAAAATAGCCCAAAATTCATCATATATTAATCTATATGGCATTAAAATCTTCCACAGCATTTACAAAAACCTCCCCTAACACAATCTTTATCATTATTAATTACTGTGGGAATCTCCTTCATTTATTTAAGGGCATTATACATCAGCGACTTTCAACATGTCCGCTGCACTATCGATTATACATTCATAGTTCCACTTAAAAATTCTTATATCATTAATTGTTTCAAAACTGTTGTCATTTAAACTTCGTAGATTTCATTCATGAATCGAAATGAAATAAAAATTTGCCAATCACAAACAAATTTAATAGTGAATACGCTTATATACGCCTGTCTGGTCTATCAAAATTTAAGATTAACATCTTCAAAGAATTGTAGTATAAAAATACTATCATCAAACAAAGTGCGACTAACTGCAAAATGGTCGAATAGAATCCAATTAGACTGGGAATGCAAACATCGTTATATAAATCTCTATATGAGAAAAAACCTAACACAAGTTTCACGAATTTAATGCATTCAATAATTCATAATTAATGTTCATCTTTCACAAAATTGTCTAAGATGCAATGGTCGTTCATAATCGACGATAAATGTCTGTGTTGCAATCAATTTAAATAACGACTAGTATTTCCAAGATCGTCGACAACGTACTGGATTTTAACGCTCTAAAATCATTTAAATGTTCTTCCTTCTTGATGATGACAGAAAATTGGTCAAAGTAATTAAACTGGGGTAGAATTACTTTAATAAAGTGACACGCTGTCTGAATTTAAATCTGCCATAAAAATCATTAACTTACAGTCAAATCGAGACTACAAAAATAAGCAAATTACTGAAAAATCTAAATATCAGTCTCAACTGATTCAAAATCATTTAACTATGCCCATGACATAACAATGTCTTAATAAAACGTCGAAAAAGGCATAACTCATCAAGGTGTACTGAGAATAGGAATCTCAAACAAGAATATCGGGCAAAATATACATGAGGACAAAAATATGGGAAAAATGGTTGCTCAAATATTGCTAAGAAACTCAAATACAATAAACGTTCACGACTACCTTATCTGCCGATTGACGTTCCAGAGGAAAATTCCCCAAAGAAGACTGTTGATGGATCCATTTCACCAAGTTAAAGCTGAGCTCCATCCTCGAAACCAGAAACAGCACCATCGGAGAATCGAACTGCTTCACGAAGACGAACGACATCCTTCCGGCAATAATCTTCTTTGTGAGTCGGGACAACCCTGACCTCTCTTGAAAAATCCCTGAAGTTCCAGTTGAAAATCGCCATGAAGTTTTTGTATAAATTTCCGAAGAAATATTCATATTCAGAAAGTATGAAATCATTTCTATTGCTGTTTGATAGTATTCAGCCTTTAATCACGAAACATGGGTGTAGATGGTTATTTACCACATGTTCGCTTGTATGGAATAGCAATTAGCGAAGTTCCATGCTGCTATCTTACTCCGTTGAAATATGTCCCAATTGCATAAAGTCCTTTAGCCTTCCATATGCTCTTCGGTTGTAGTATTAGAAGAACAAACTGCCTTATTAAATTGCTCCATTATACTGCAGTGTTGTGTCACAAAAGCAATCTGAAGTCTCCCTATTTCACTAGCCGGGTCAGCCGTAGCGTAGAGTCTGGCTATACAAAGTGTTTCTCCTGTGGCGAGAAAATCACTTTTGTCAGTCGTCTAATATTGTCAATAACTTCCAAAATACTTCCTCGAAATTGTTCAGCTTTTCTACAGTCCTTACTGTAGCAATGCACAAGAGAATTAGCTTATAGGCGACCGCTAACTGTTCACAGCTAATCTTGTAGAAGCGTTATAAGTGTCGTTTCAACTTCACCTAGATTTACTTCACAGTAAACCTGCACTGCTTGTAAGTTCGACTCTCGTTTAATGCAGTGGCTTCGCCACGCGTTACAAAGACGACTTTTTCACTAATAATCTCACTCGACGTTTCTCTGAAATGACTATTTGAGATCTGACGATTGAATATCAGACGATTTATAATCTGAGAATGAGGCTCCTCTCTTCTGCGCAAGGCCTTTTATGAACTTCATGAGGGGCGTATCTATCCCTTCCATCGCGTGTTACTGCGTCATCGCTAGAAGTTCCAACTTCGTCAATACATGACGGATTTTCATAATTCAAAAACTGAAAATAAATTTCACCAAAATTCCAGATCAATGCCTCTACTGCAAATGGATTTCCACAATTCTGCATTCCAAAAAGTAATAAAAATACCATCGTTTTAGCAATCTCCGTCTTCCTTTAGACTATCGTTCATTGGTTTAAGCCTCCCCTCCAATAGCATAATTTCTTCCTCAGCAGAATTCCACGTTTCCTGCGACTGCGTCGTACATCTCGGATCCTTCTCGAATAAATGCTGACGTCACTGAGAATCTCAACTCAAGTAGCCTGCTGGCATAACGTCTGCGTCATCCGTGCTTACGTCATGACTACCCACGTCATAACTATGACAGCCATAACTTTCGCTATAATTTCCAAAATAGCCACCGTGGTCTCTATATAATTCAATTACGGGGGCATTCTCCTCTCACCACGTTTTAAAAACAGTTGCAAATTGTTTTTAAACTCAGTATTACAAGTACCTCAACTCTCTTGAACACGAAATTGAATTATTACTGGCTTACTCTAGTATAGTATCTTTTTAAATTTCCAGCATTGAACTTGCCGTATATGACGTTATTCTCATCATCGTAGAGTTCATAGCAGTTGTTTCCATAGGCGTTCGTAATCCTAAACGGCCCCATGAATACATTTCCTAATTTGGGGTATATTTTCTTGCTCATATCAGCCTTGACAGGTCTGCGTAATAATACAAGATTTCCAACTTGTAAGGGTGCACCAAAACGTTTTCCAGCTACTCTTTTCAATCGTTTCTCTGCTGCTTTCTGGAGTTGTTCCTTCGCCTTGTCAATCCTCTGCTGCCTTCCTAAGTCGGGATCTCTAGGAATGTGGTTGAAAAGATTATCCCACGGCCTTTCTGGGTTTCTTCCAAGATGAAGTCGCATTGGCACTTCTCCTGTGCTCTCCTGCACTGTAGAGTTCAGACATTCCTCTATAAGGGGTACAAATCTCACCCAACCAGAATGATCATTTGGACAGAAAATTCGACAGAATTTCGAAAATTCAGCCATATATCTTTCTGAGGAATTCGATTCTGGGTAACGCACGCTTGAAAATAAGTGCTTAATGCCAAGCCTTTCCATATCCGCTGCAAATTCCACGGACGTAAACTGCGTTCCATGATCTGACAGTAGATATTCTGGTATACCAGCTTTAGGAAATACAGCATTTTCCAGTCTGCTTACTACGTTCCTTGTGTTAGCTTTCTGCATGGGACTCATTGTAACAAATTTTGAGAAAACATCCACGGTAACCAACAGGTACTGGTTACCCTGATATCCCTTCGGACAGGGGCCAAATATGTCCGTCGCCATAAGTTCGTTTGGCTTAGAAGGAATCATAGCCTTCGGTTTTCCCTTTAATAAAGCAGAAGCATACTTTGCTCTTTGACATTTGTCACAAGATCTAATGACCTTGGCAATGCTGGAACGCATGTTAGTCCAGATAAATCTCTCTTGAAGAGTATTAAGAGTCTTATCTAAACCGGCATGTCCAGTTGCGTGATGAGCTACCCACACTAAATTGACAACAAGTTTAGGTGGCACGACTATTCGGAGTTTTGTATGCGCAGAGTCAGCATACTTGCATACGATGTCTCCACTCAAGACAAAGTGTCGTGAATTTCTCCGTGTAACTGCATAGTCAACATCAGTATTGTCCATGTAACCCTTGAGGAACCTGTACATTTTCCTTATTGGAGCGTGTCTCTTCTGTGACGCACCGATTCGGGCTAACCTCCTAACGGTTTCTTGATCTTCTTGCTCCAATTGTACATGGTGTATCTGCACATTTTTAATAGGGTTACGTGATAGAGCATCAGCCAGTAAGTTATCTTTCCCAGGCTGGTGGACGATAGTGGCGTTAAACTGTTGGGTGAACAAAGCCCAACGTGTCAATCTATCACTCGACATGTCAGTTTGCAGCATAAACTGTAGTGCTTTATGGTCAGTAATAATGATGACCTTATGTCCCAGCAGTATTTTCTTCCAGGCTTGCAATGCTATTACAAAAGCTAACGCTTCAAGCTCCGTCGTGAAGTAATTTTCCTCGTGTTTCTTCAACTTCCGACTAGTGAACGCAATGTAGTGCTTGTTGCCTGCCTCGTCTTTCTGGTATAAGACTGCACTAATGCCTACCCTTGATGCATCAGACTCAATATAGAACACCTTCTCAAAGTCTGGGAACTCCAGTTTCACATTATTTCTGAGCATCTCTTTTGCTTTCTCAAAAGCCTCGTCTGCAGCGGTACTCCATTTCCATCTGTTATTCTTCTTGAGTAAGTCATACAGAGGAGCCATAATTTCCGAGTATCTTGGACAGTGGCTGCTAATAAATTGGCATGCTCCTACAAATTCTCTGACTTGTTTCACCTTAGTTGGCTTTGGAAATCTCGTGATCGCATCTACTTTTTTCATGTTTGGATGATATCCATCTTTATCAATAGTATGCCCCAAGTAATTTATTTCCTGCTTCAAGAATTGACATTTTCCAAAATTCACCTTGATATTGGCCTCCCGTAAATTCTCGAACAACTTTCTCAAGTGCACTAAATGTTCTGCGGCGCTGGGTGAAGATACGATTAAATCGTCGATGTAGCAGATTACATTTTCTTTCACTTCGTCAGTGAGCTTACTATCAAGTGCTCGAATAAGTGCTGGTCCACTGTTAACCATACCAAAAGGCATTCGGACAAAGACCCATGACGTCTGGTCAAATAGGAATCCAGTGTACTGCATACTATCTTCTTCTAGCTGAACTTGATAAAATGAAGACGTCAAGTCAAGAACGCTGAAACATGCTCTCCCTTTGAATTTTCGAAGCAGATCTCTAATCTTGGGTGGTCGGTCATTTTCTGGAAGAATCTTCAAGTTAATGGTCCTGGCATCGAGACAAAGACGTATCTGACCATTACTTTCTTCACTACTGTGATGGGGTTTATATAAGACGACGCCTGTTTTTTAATAATCCCGTCTACCTCCATTTTTCTGATTAACCCTCGTACTTCTTGATAGTATTTCTCAGGAATGGGGTATATTCTCTTCTGGTAAGGGGTTTCATCTGTCAGCCTTATCTTGTATTTATAATCCTTAATCAATCCAGGCTTTTCATCGAAAATATCTTGGAATTCCTTTATCAGATCCTCAAATTCCCCCTGAATTTCTTCAAATCCTTCAGTTTTTCTACTGGGTATTTCTGCTAAATTTTCCACTTCATTAACTATAGTATTCAAAATTTCTTCCCTAAGGTCTATTTCCAGACTGTTTTTCACGTCCTGTTTTTCTATCTCTTCTGTGATTATGTACCCATCATTAAAGCAAATACTTCTGTTCTTCATGTCAATAATAGCTCCGACCTTCGATATAAAATCGATTCCAAGCACCATATCAAAATTGATCTTGCTCACCACAATGAAGATCTGTTCATAATTCCTTCCATTGATCTCAAAGTTCAATAACACTTGAATCTTGCACTTCACTGCCTTATCTTGGAATATCCCTCTCACTTTGACGGTAGAAACAGGTAGAACTGTCATGTTCTCTCCTCTTAGCAGACTTTGATAACATTCCTCTGAAATGATGGAGATAATTGCACCAGTATCCATCAGGGCTTTATACTGTTGTCCATCTATCCGTACAGAAATAATGGGTAAGGCACATGGTCTTTCCTCTTTCACGATACCCCTCTCTTCTAGCAAATCTTCATCAGTCACTTCATATATCTCATTAATTGTAATCAGGTGTGGTGTGGCAATGTATTTACAGGTTCTCACTGACGTTGAGAAATCGGCGTTTTTTTTGTGTGTTACCGACCTCAAAATTCTGCTGGCTCGTAGAAGGCCCAGGATCGATTACAACATCCTGCCTTTTCTTTTGGTTGTCTGCTTCTTTTTCCCGTAATTCTTTCAGGTATTGCTGGCTTTCCTTCTCTCTTTCCTGATACTGATCGGGTGTCATAACCTGACCTTGAGTATTCTGATTTCTGTTTTGGCTCTGGTTATTCCTATTATAATTTCGGTTATAACCATTATTGTTGTAATATCTGCCTCTTCCATTGTAATTTCCTCGGTTATAGTTCCAGCCTCTTCTCTGTTGATACGGTCGGTAACCTTGCGATCTGTTATTTCGAAACTGATTATTCCTGTGAGGACCTACATTGTCAGTTTTCTCCTCATCTGGCTTGTCAGTTTGTTGGACTTGGTCCATATATACAGTATTTACTTCTTTAAAGTCATGCCTTTGACCTTTCTGCACCACGTTAGGCATTGGACTTGTGTAGTCTAACCTCCTCAGTAATTCATCCATGCTGGTTAAATCCCTGATGTTGGACGAAATTATTAGTCTTCTCACCTCAACTGGCAGCATACGAGAAATCGCATCAATAAGTTGCTCCGTTGACAATGGGGGTTGTAAAAATCTCAAGCGGGATAATTGACTCGTAAAGAAATCAGCGTACCGCGTTGGAAGAGTACCTGAGTATTTTCTTGAATACACCTCCGCTCTTAACGAATTCTGCGCTTCTATGGACCAAAATCGTTTGATTAATGCCTCTGCAAACTCGTCAAAGTTACTGAATGTGTATCTAAATGCGCAAAAACCATTCGAGGGGTCCTCCAATCAAATATCTCTCCACTATCTTCATCTCTCTCTCTCTGGGAATGTGAGCTTCGATGAAATAATCTTTGAGGTTCCTTACTTATTCGATAGGTGTCAAACTATCCGTGTTACTGAATTTTTGCGGTTTATCTTCAAAATTCCTGATGACCGTTACGTTCCTCGGATATGAATCCGGGTAGTTTTTCCCACTATCACGATAGTTCCACTCAGGTTCCATATTCCTCTCGTCATCTTCCTCCCTGAATCTGGATATACGTTCTTCAGGAGTCACGTCTCTCTCTTCTGGATCTAGGTTATATCTTCTGGCATAATTCCTACTGGTTTCGCAAGTCAAGCCTACTGTATCCTTGTCAGTGATTTCCGTTAAGACTTTCTTGATTAACTCTTCTTTGTAGGTCTCCATTAAATTAGCCTCTCCTAACTTCAAATTCTGCAGTTTACTCGTCGTTTCATTCACATCAGAGACAACTTTATGGATCTGTTCCTCTAATGCAGATTTTAATGTTTGCACATCCCGACCTAGTTGTGTCCTATCTTCAACTTGTCTTTCGGATAGCGAATCCATCCTGACGCTTAAATCTTTCCTAATCTGTACTACTTCATTGTTAATATCAATTTGAGTACTGGCAAGTTTCCTTTCAATACGATCCTGAATTTGGGTTACATGTTCCCCACTTGACCTATTCCACTCTTCTTTCCATATTGCTACATTTTCCGTTAACATTTCTGCTATGTCTAATTCAATATCCTCTTTCAATACTTTATTATGGTCTAATACTTGGGTTCTCATGACCTCTACATCAAACTTTAAACCTTCTAAAGACGCTGTCGTTCTAACTGACTCATCAACTAGCCTAGTCGTTAATGCACTTATATTACGTGTACAAAGAGTTTTCGAATTTTCTATCTCTTCCCTGACTTTATTTACATCGGTTTGGACTTTAGCAACGTCTACGAAAACTGTGTTGACCTCTACTTGAATTTTATTTATGTCACTTTGCATCTCGTTTACATCCGAATGAATGTTATTAATATCAACCTGAACATTGGACACATCAGTTCTAACATTTTGGATTCCTCTTTGGACTTCCTCAACCTTGTCTTGGACAGTTGCAACATCATTTTTGACAACAACTACCTCAGCCCTAGCACAAGAAATATCACTACGGACATTAGCAACATCTAAATTCAACATTGTAAGATCTTTATGCACATTAGCAACATCTATTTTAACATTGGACACGTCTGAGCGGATGTCAGTTACAGCATTCTCAATTCCTTGGGTATTAATCTGTAAACGTGACATATTATCCTCTAAGTTAGCAGAACTGGTCTGAATAACCTTCAAACTTTCATCCATGCTCGCTTTCAAATTACTAGCATTCTCCTCCATTCGACTAGTATTCCTAGCTTCCATTTCCTTTATGCTTTTTTCTAAGTTAGCAGACATCTCCGCTAACATCATCTTCAAACTTTCATCTGCCATTACAATATTATTCAAAAATTAGACTGCTGTAGGGACATACATCAAAAGAGCAAAATAACAACATTTGAGCAACACTTTTCACCATATATAAATTTGATCAATTTTCTGTCTTAAATCTAACTTATAACTACCTTATAATTAACTTTCGAAGACACTTTATGTTGAAACAAACTCAAGCACATGTTCAAATTTCCCTGGCTCATTTTAAAATATCCTAACACAAATAATTTACATTTACAATCCAAATAATTTAATTTAATTTTTAATATGACTAAAATGTCATAAGCCGGTCAAATAAAATAAGATTCCAGATCATAGGCGATTTTTCTAAGTTTCCAGCCCATTTAACCTTTCTCAAGTTGTATAAGATCTGATCTTTTCTAAGTGTAATTTTCTTACTACAATACAACATTTAATTCCTGTATAATCACACTCTTAAATTCTACAATTGGCCTAGACATCTAACAAAGAATCAACCTCTTTATTTGAGTCTAATCGAACCACACGTTTTAGGTTTGCCAATCCTACTGTCCCCGTTTACCCGGATAGTAGGCTGTCAGATATCTGCCCCCTCAATCGGATTGCCAACAATCAATCGCACCAGCTCAGCTACATCAATGAAAATGGCACTGACAGATACTACCGAGGTTTGAACACAGAAGTTACCAAGAAAAATTATTGTGGAACACACCAAAATAGACGGGGTTTCATACTTACTTTTACTTACCTCTTATAAATATCTCGGGAATTGGGTTGACAAAGTATGCTCCCACAATAATCTTGACCATGACATTTAAAAATGAACCAGACCGAAGACGAGAACTTTGAACTGTACAAAAGCTTTATTTTCAAATAAAGAGTATGATTTTCACAACTCAACAAAATAAACGTGGCTATCAGTAGCCTATGTCAATCTGACTACGTCCTCCTGAAGGACTTGCAAATTTATCAAACAATATGTTAGCTCCCATGAGCTCAAAATAACGTAACATTTTCAAATACATTTGGATTGGATGAGGAAGTTAGGATACGACATATATAGAGCATTTGGTTTCTTTTAATAAACATAACACTTTTATTATTAGGCACAAGGCCGGAGTATCGACCTCACCCGCTTATAACCAGATGTCGAGCCAGCTGGTCTACTCCTCAACCTGGCGCATGCCCGTCAAATGGGGCTCCCTACTCACACCACACTGTGTAAGAATTCAGCTCCTTTTAAAGCTTTAAATGTCTACAAGACAACTCATACATATTGACGCAAATCTTTCAAATGCTTAACTCACATCCCACTGGATTATTTTAACTATCCTTAAACTTGTTAAGTTATCATCCAAATGTTTAAAAAGCATAGTTTAGAGTATGAAACACACTCTTAAATGTTTATAACAAAATCACATAAATTATTTATAACAATTAGAAATTGTTTATAATATTGTCGAAAATAATTACAAAATTTTTAATTACGCCTTTAACATTACTTTCGTTCCACATTATTGTCAAAGATATTTACATTTATTATTTACAATATCAACATTTAAATTATTTAAATTATTAATTTAAGAAATACATTGAACCACATGTTTTATCCGGTTGGTAAATTCATAATCGTGTTTAATATAATCGACCAATGAAGGTTAGTTATACATGTACATGTCACAATCTGGTTTAATAAAGGTTGTAATAATTTTACTTATTTGTGACGGTAATCTTCATTAAAAATCTTATCTCAAATTCTTTCAAACTCTTGTTAATTATAACAGTAAATTCACTTGATTAATTTTCAACGAACTATGACAATACACTCTAGCGGAAAATACTTCGCTTACAAAATAATGCACAAACTGCATTCAAAATAGCCCAAAATTCATCATATATTAATCTATATGGCATTAAAGTCTTCCACAGCATTTACAAAAACCTCCCCTAACACAATCTTTATCATTATTAATTACTGTGGGAATCTCCTTCATTTATTTAAGGGCATTATACATCAGCGACTTTCAACATGTCCGCTGCACTATCGATTATACATTCATAGTTCCACTTAAAAATTCTTATATCATTAATTGTTTCAAAACTGTTGTCATTTAAACTTCGTAGATTTCATTCATGAATCGAAATGAAATAAAAATTTGCCAATCACAAACAAATTTAATAGTGAATACGCTTATATACGCCTGTCTGGTCTATCAAAATTTAAGATTAACATCTTCAAAGAATTGTAGTATAAAAATACTATCATCAAACAAAGTGCGACTAACTGCAAAATGGTCGAATAGAATCCAATTAGACTGGGAATGCAAACATCGTTATATAAATCTCTATATGAGAAAAAACCTAACACAAGTTTCACGAATTTAATGCATTCAATAATTCATAATTAATGTTCATCTTTCACAAAATTGTCTAAGATGCAATGGTCGTTCATAATCGACGATAAATGTCTGTGTTGCAATCAATTTAAATAACGACTAGTATTTCCAAGATCGTCGACAACGTACTAGATTTTAACGCTCTAAAATCATTTAAATGTTCTTCCTTCTTGATGATGACAGAAAATTGGTCAAAGTAATTAAACTGGGGTAGAATTACTTTAATAAAGTGACACGCTGTCTGAATTTAAATCTGCCATAAAAATCATTAACTTACAGTCAAATCGAGACTACAAAAATAAGCAAATTACTGAAAAATCTAAATATCAGTCTCAACTGATTCAAAATCATTTAACTATGCCCATGACATAACAATGTCTTAATAAAACGTCGAAAAAGGCATAACTCATCAAGGTGTACTGAGAATAGGAATCTCAAACAAGAATATCGGGCAAAATATACATGAGGACAAAAATATGGGAAAAATGGTTGCTCAAATATTGCTAAGAAACTCAAATACAATAAACGTTCACGACTACCTTATCTGCCGATTGACGTTCCAGAGGAAAATTCCCCAAAGAAGACTGTTGATGGATCCATTTCACCAAGTTAAAGCTGAGCTCCATCCTCGAAACCAGAAACAGCACCATCGGAGAATCGAACTGCTTCACGAAGACGAACGACATCCTTCCGGCAATAATCTTCTTTGTGAGTCGGGACAACCCTGACCTCTCTTGAAAAATCCCTGAAGTTCCAGTTGAAAATCGCCATGAAGTTTTTGTATAAATTTCCGAAGAAATATTCATATTCAGAAAGTATGAAATCATTTCTATTGCTGTTTGATAGTATTCAGCCTTTAATCACGAAACATGGGTGTAGATGGTTATTTACCACATGTTCGCTTGTATGGAATAGCAATTAGCGAAGTTCCATGCTGCTATCTTACTCCGTTGAAATATGTCCCAATTGCATAAAGTCCTTTAGCCTTCCATATGCTCTTCGGTTGTAGTATTAGAAGAACAAACTGCCTTATTAAATTGCTCCATTATACTGCAGTGTTGTGTCACAAAAGCAATCTGAAGTCTCCCTATTTCACTAGCCGGGTCAGCCGTAGCGTAGAGTCTGGCTATACAAAGTGTTTCTCCTGTGGCGAGAAAATCACTTTTGTCAGTCGTCTAATATTGTCAATAACTTCCAAAATACTTCCTCGAAATTGTTCAGCTTTTCTACAGTCCTTACTGTAGCAATGCACAAGAGAATTAGCTTATAGGCGACCGCTAACTGTTCACAGCTAATCTTGTAGAAGCGTTATAAGTGTCGTTTCAACTTCACCTAGATTTACTTCACAGTAAACCTGCACTGCTTGTAAGTTCGACTCTCGTTTAATGCAGTGGCTTCGCCACGCGTTACAAAGACGACTTTTTCACTAATAACCTCACTCCACGTTTCACTGAAATGACTATTTGAGATCTGACGATTGAATATCAGACGATTTATAATCTGAGAATGAGGCTCCTCTCTTCTGCGCAAGGCCTTTTATGAACTTCATGAGGGGCGTATCTATCCCTTCCATCGCGTGTTACTGCGTCATCGCTAGAAGTTCCAACTTCGTCAATACATGACGGATTTTCATAATTCAAAAACTGAAAATAAATTTCACCAAAATTCCAGATCAATGCCTCTACTGCAAATGGATTTCCACAATTCTGCATTCCAAAAAGTAATAAAAATACCATCGTTTTAGCAATCTCCGTCTTCCTTTAGACTATCGTTCATTGGTTTAAGCCTCCCCTCCAATAGCATAATTTCTTCCTCAGCAGAATTCCACGTTTCCTGCGACTGCGTCGTACATCTCGGATCCTTCTCGAATAAATGCTGACGTCACTGAGAATCTCAACTCAAGTAGCCTGCTGGCATAACGTCTGCGTCATCCGTGCTTACGTCATGACTACCCACGTCATAACTATGACAGCCATAACTTTCGCTATAATTTCCAAAATAGCCACCGTGGTCTCTATATAATTCAATTACGGGGGCAGTACCAAATTTTGAGCGTGACTGTACTTCCATCCTCAAGGATGCAGCAGGTATGCTACATTTCACAACATCAGTACCATTACTTCCTCCAACCCTCTTGTGATACACACAGTTTCCTTCTGACAAATGCGAGTTAAGTACGAGTAGAAGAAAACACTGAACTGGAGTGATTTTTAAAAGTTTTCTTTTTACTGTGCACTGCATTTATTTACGTACTGTAATTCAGTGACAATGACTTCTACACATACGACATTGACACTGGAATTAAAGTTATTGAAGAAAACAAGAAAGAGAATCTTCCGGCTAAAGAATTAACTGTGTTGTTTAAAATGAAAAAAAAAATCATAGTAATCCTATGAGACAATGCAGTATTTCTTTATAGTGTATTTTGTCTTATAAAAACTCAACCCTTCGTAAGACTTGATGATGATGATGATGATGATGATAATTGTTGTTTTAAGGGGCCTAACATCTAGGTTATCGGCCCCTAATGGTTTGAGTGAGAGTGAAAGAAGAGATGAGAATGAAAACTATAACTAATACTAACTACAAACTTACATACTAGAAAAAGAAATAGTAAGCAAAATAAAGGACAGGAAAAATCGAAATGCCCTCAATCCTCAAATAATAAGGATTGAGGAACTTGGAAGGAAGGAGAGCCATGAAAGGCAGATAGGAAAGGGAAAGAGGAGAGGGCCTTCCCCAAGGTCAGAGGAAAAAGGGGAAAAACGCACCTAGCTCAGGAATCCCTCGGGATTGCCAAGTCCCGAACTCACAAGCCGTGAGTCCCTGAAGGTGTAGCAATATCCAGGGTGGACCAAAAGTGGTGGGGCTACATGCAAGGAAGCCGAGGAGTAACGATTTCAGTGCAAAGGTCGAAAAAGAAACCTGCCGTCCATGCGCCTTTTAAACTTACGCTGGGTAAACCGTTAAAGATACCGGGCTTCCTTTGAACATAAATAAATGATTTTCTACAGAAACCGTCCATTCTTCGACTGCACACCAGTAGTAGTACGAAGTCGTCGGAATTTTAAGATCGTTAAAAATCCCTCAGTATGCCTTCCTTCGGAGGGGAAGTAAAGCCGGCGGTCCCATGTCATAGATGTATGGCATGTAAAACAACCTTCCACTAACGAAATTTGTGTGAAGCAAATTTTGTAGGTTAGGTTTGATTAATGCTCTTAAATTCCAACGTTCGTCACCAGGCGCTGGTTGCGATGACACATAGTAGTAGCCAAGGCGTCGTGGACGGTAGCATTTGATAGCGAAAGTAGGAAATTGATCGTATGTAGTCCTTACTTGAATTAAAAATAGATAACACACACTAATAGAGTCATCACAATTAACACGGTTACCAGACAGATTCGACACACACCCAAAGTACACGGGGCTACATGACCGCGTTGTCGCAGCCCCTAAGCTAAGGAACCAACCAACCAAATAGTCAATCTCCCCATATCCATCCTAATCACATGTCCAGAAAATTTTATTTTTTCTGAGATATTCCTCATATTTTTGTATTTTTCATTTTTTGATCTTCGTACCCATCTTTCACCTCCCTTTTTCGGTCTCAGTATTTTTCTCTCTTCCTTTTCCAGTCGTTGCTTTGTAGAGTCGGATTTATGCTCCCGTAGATATATTTGTTTTATTGCACACGTCTCTGGTTGCCATGTAGGATATTCTTATCCTTTTCACCCTCTCCGTTATCCCCTCCTTACCTCTGTTCCGTCCTGTTATATATTCTCCAAGGTATTTGAACTTATCGACCCTCTGCAGAGTGCCTACTGGCGTTTTCCAATTACCGCTGGTCATAAGCGATATCCCCCAGGGGCTCATATCCAGTGGGACGTCGATTGGCGACCACGGGACCCCAACTGAGTCCGGCATTGCTTCCACTTACTTGTGCCGGGCTCCTCTCCGTCTTCATTCCTGTCAACCTCTCTTGGTCAACTTTTGTTCTCTTCCGACCCCGATGGTATTAACTGTCACAGTTTCTTGACTATTTGGCGGCTAACATGTTTCCATAGTTCAGCCGTTACCGAATCTTCACCGGCTGCTTTGTTATTCTTCAGCTTCTTAATCAGATTCGTGATTTCTCGTTCATCTGGCGGTGTTGAGTCTGTGTTCTGTTGTCTGTGGTCTGTTGTGAGCTTCTCTTGCGGTACTAGGCAGTTTAAAGTATTCCGCCAATCAGGGCCGTATTTCTAAATAGGCTGAGTAGGCTGGAGCCTAGAGCGGCACATTTTCAGGGTTGGCAGTTTGGCAATTTATTTAAAACCTAAAATGGAATATTTCATTCGTTAATAATAAATTCCGTACGAATTTAAGTATACAAGTCCTTATACAGTTCTTCCTGCCTTAGAAGAGTTACGAAGTATTGGCGAACTAGTATTTCTGAAATACGGTTAAACTCACTTTCATTACTTTGTATTGAGGGAAATACAACAAAAACACTTTCATATGAGGACGTTATTAATGAGTTTGCCATTAAGAAATAACTACATACATTTGTGAGTACCAAGAGAACTGGAAGCGTCATGTCCAAAGGAAGATTACCAAAGGAGATCCTTCGCTACCAGCCACGGGGAAATAGATCGATAGGACGTCCAATGAAGAGATGGAGGGAAAGTGCAAGACCGTAACGGGACATTTGGTCCAATACTTGGAAGGAAGTAGAAGAAAAAGAAGCCTTTAAGAAATCTTGTAGGAAAGCTATGTAAATTTGAACACGAAGATTACGTGGGGTGAGTTGTTTTAGAAAAGTTTGTATAAACCAGTAATTAACTACATTTTGTGTAATTTCATTTCACCAGGCAGGACAACTTAATTCAAATTGAACACAGTTCTTCAATTACGCAAAAGATAGTCATTAGCATAAAAATACAAAAATATGTGTAAAATAGTGAACACTGATCTCCAAGAACAAATTAATTAAGTTCGAAGCCCATTTCATGTTTTTACGAATCTTAAAATAAGTAAAACAAAGAACAAAAAACAATTAGATGACTAATTTTATTATAACATTTATTATGTAAGCCATTAAATGTGTAGTTTTATCTAAACTAAATGAACTGTATGTTTAAAAAGATGAAAACGCCAGTGAACACTATCCTTTTGTTGTATAAAACAAATGTAGTAAGCAAATAACTATAGAGGGGGCGGCAAATGGACTTAAGCATACTCTTAAAACCGGCCCTGCCGCCAAAAGTTGGCAATTTTCTCTGTTGTTTCTTGCAATACTGCCGTCTTCCTTCTTAAAACACAAGCTGGCTAGTTGATATTGTGAAATGTCTTGTAAAAGTCTCTCGTGTGATTCCTTTGGAATTCTGTTCAATTGAACATCCAGTTGTTCTTTATCGAATTTCTTTTTTTCCCCTCTTGTCATTTTGGCTGTAGTTTTTATTTTTTCCTTGAAGCAGTTGTAATCTTCTCGTTTCTTTGATGAGTACTATCTTTCCATCCTTTCAGTCTGAGTGATGTTGCCCGTTCGCATTCCACCATGGTTGTTAGCATGTTTACTTCAGTGTTGCTGTTTCCTTGGCTGCTTCTACCATGGTCTGCTGCACCCGTTTCCATTCAGTTGTTTCAATATTCGTCAGTTCTTGGTACCTGTTTCAGCTTTTGAGTGTAAGCGGCTTCGGTGGCGTAGTTGGTAGCATGCTGAGCGTCAACGCCCAAGGTCGCGGGTTCAAACCCGGCCGAAGTTATCGGAGTTTTTAAGTGTGTTAAAAATCCCTCAGTATGCCTTCCTTCGGAGGGGAAGTAAAGCAGGCGGTCCCCTGTCATAGATTTTTGGCATGTAAAAGATCATTCCACTAATTACACTTGTGTAAAGCTAAATTATAGGTTATCTTTGACTAACGCTCTTAGGTTCCAACGTTCGTCACCAGGAGCCTACTGTGGGGCCATCTATTAACCAAGTTCACAACTAGTTGTCATTGACGGTGGCCTTTGGTGGCAAGAATAGGAACTACTTGAAAATTGAATGTCTGCAGTCCTTACCTGAATTAAAACCGACGGCATTGGCTCAGCTGGCTAAAGCGCAGCGTTAGGTCATGGGACCAGGCTCTCTGCTGACTCGGTAGACGCGTGGGTTCGAGCCCCATCGTCGGCCGTCCTGGAAATGGTTTTCCGTGGTTTCCCCATTTTCAACACCAGGCAAATGCTGGGACGGTACCTTCTGATAGGCCACGGCCGATTCCTTCCACATCCTTGCCCAGTTTGATTCATCTTCATCCACTCCATCTCTCATCCCGACGCGCAGATCGCCCACGGGCGTCGAATAGAAAGACCTGCACTCGGTCTCTCAGGAGGCCACACGACAAAAAAAACTGAATTAAAAACAGATAACACACACTAATACAGCCATCACAATTAACACCGGTTATCAGACAGATTCTACACACACCCAAAGTACTCGGCGCTACATGACCACGTTGTCACAGCCCCTAAACTGAGGAAGCAACCAAACAAATTTTGATTGTCGAATCTTATTAATCTGTTGTTCATGCGTTTCTTACAGCTGCTTGGAATGAACTTTACCTTTATGGTAGATAGGTGATTATCTATTTCTATGTTGGCTCCTTTCTTGACTTTAACATTCATGATTTCCTTTTGGCTTCTATGAGATATTGCCACATGATCAATTTGATACTCCCCTAGTAGTTTTTCGGTAATGGCCACGTTGTTTGTTTCCTAGGAATCTTCTTGAAGTGGGTGGACATCAGTTTGAAATTAAAGTTCTTACAGAACTCTATAAGTCTTTCCCCAATTCTGTTGGTTCTTTTATGAGCTGGGTATTCCCCAACTATTTTCTTGTAGTCTTTCTCTCGTCCTACCTGTGCATTAAAGTCCCCAAGTAGTATTTTGTCAGGGATTATTGAAGTCACCGATTCTAGTTCTTCTCAGAAGTCATCAACCTTTTGTGGGTTGGCTCGATTGTCGTCATTAATTGGAGCATGGGCATTAATGAGGGTGTACATTTTCTTTGTGCATTTAATGGTTAGTAGTTCGAGTCTTCCTTATTATTATTATTATTATTATTATTATTTTAAATGATCTTGTCGACTTCGTCGTTACGCTGTGGTCTGGCGTTACGTTACGGTGACGGCACGAAATGTACCCAGATGCACTGAGGTGTGTGACGTCATAGTACTGCTTGGTGCATGTGTTCCCCGACAATCTCTACTTCGTTAGTATAAGACAAAAATCCCCGATTCTTGGATGTCACGGGTAATCTCGAGAACCACTGGATGGATTTTGATGCGGTTTTCACCATTCTGTAAAGGATATCTCGAAGAAAGATTCTGTAGAAAATAATTTATTTATGATCAAAAGAAGCCAAGCAGTAACGATTTCAGTGAAAAAGTCGTAAACAAACTTGGCGTCCGTGCGCTTCTTAAGCTTACGCTGGGCAAACCATTAAAAATACCAATATACTATGAGCGTAAGAATTGGTCAGCATGAAAAGTTCTACAAAAAAGTCCGTGAGAGCATATCTCTATCATCAACACATCGCCCACTATAAGTGTTTTTAGACTGGATGGAAGGGGCACGTCCCCGCGGGCTCTGTTGAACGTGACGGCATCCTGCGCGCTTGACCTTGCTTTGCCCCTGGTTTGCACTTGTCGTTCGCGAGTAATTTGAAACAAGATAAGTATTATGCAGATACTTTTCTAACATGCCAAGAGTCTCCAGCCTTTTTTTTTTAGCATTTTTCAGCATTTGTAGCATTTAAAATGATACAAAGTCTAGTCTTTTAGACTGACTGTCACTTTTATTATTATTATTTGTACTCCAGATCACGGGGTCGACTATTTATTTATCGTATGGCTGTTAGTGCTGGGAGTGTCCGAGGACATTTTTGGCTGGCCAGAGGCTGTAGCTACTTGAAAGTGGACACCCATAGGGTGAGCTACAAGTTCAGTTCAATTTGAAGAAATTCCAACTTTCTTTACCAGATGTCACTGACACCTAGTGGTGAACGTTGGAACTTTGATAGAGCGTTTGAACGAAATCTAAACAAGAAATTTAGCTTCACACGAGTTTAATTAGTGGAAGGTTCTATTACACACCGTAAATCCATGACATGGGACCGCCGGCTTTACTTTCCCTCCGAAGGAAGTCATACTGTAGGATTTTAACGCTCTTAAAAGAATCCGACGACTTCGGCCGGGTTTGATGACCATATTTTACAAGCCTCCGTGGCTTAGGCGGCAGCACGCCGGCCCCTCACTGCTGGGTCCGTGGTTCAAATCCCGGCCACTCCATGTGAGATTTGTGCTGGACAAAGCGGGGGCAGACAGGTTTTTCTCCCGGTACTCTGGTATTCCCTGTCAAAAACTTTCATTCCAGCAACACTCTCCACTATCTTTTCATTTCATCTGGCATTCAGTTGATCATTCCTTAGGAGTACGACAGGCTTCGGCAGCCGGAACAGTTCACATCCTCGCCGCTAGATGGGGGCTTCATTCATTTCATCCCTGACCCGGTCGGTCGACTAGAACAGGCAGTGGATTTTCATTTTTCATTTTACAAGCCTTTAAATTTAGAAACATCCATGTACTAAGACTCAGCACGCACAGCTGTGCAGGTAGCGTGTAGATTTCTCAATGACATAAATAATAATGACTTTGTTTACATTATATGCAGCACATTTGCTATCATGTTAAAATGGGATCGATTAAGAAAGCTCCACATGGTAGTTACGTATCCTATTGAGACATCAGTGACGTCAATACCAAGTCACGTGTATACATAACTAGCTATTCCCGGCATGCGTTGCAAGGCCAATCAACCTGTAAGGAAGATAATAACAACGATTGCGCTGGGCCTTGAAGCCTGCGGGTGAGCCTACACACACTCATTCTCTCATCCTATCGCTTCACACTTGTCACCACCGATCTGATGTAATGGAATTCCAGACTTGAGCAGACAGTACAGTCCACGTCGAAGTATTATGTGACGCTGAAGTACACGTTACGTAGTTACGAACAGAATGTCATTATATTTGCCAATGACTGTATTTCAGCAGTAGTGTGAAACAGCTTTGTCAGTCATCGGACTGCTTGGGGCAGCTGATAACAATACAGGTACTGCCCATCCACCAGTTCATGGTCTCAGGGGGCTGAAGGGGAGAGGAGAGAGATTCCAGCTGCGTTGATTGAGTGGACGTGCCGCTGCAGGTACTGCTCGGGTCTAAGCTGCGTGAACCTGAGAAGAATGTGGATCGCGGACTATGAGAAGTGGTGTTGACGAGTGATGAGGTTTCCCGGTCCGTGCATAGTACAGAACCTAATACATTGCTCGGTGACTCACTCACTCATTCATAACACCACAGTGGTTTGAGCAACGGCCCTATGTCAGAAGTATTGGAATAGAAAGGAATACCAGATATCACGGTGGGCTGTTGACAAGCCCTTCTTTTCTCGCCTGACCCTACCCCACTATTTCCCCTCACCCCGCAAGTTCACAGAGCTTCGATCCGAGCAGTATTGCCAACTCATGCTATGGTTACTAACTGCTACTTTCGTTTAGTTTCAATTGGGAAATCGTACGGGACAGTAGTAGGTTGGCTCTGTTGTCGTTCGCGCAGAGGCCAGCTGTCTTCAGCTGACTCGTTGCATTCCTGCCACGGCCCTTAAGCTGGTGGACGGACAGTACTGTAGTAACTCGCCTCCAGGCTTCCATTATGATTTTTCACTCGTCTACAACAAACGTACGGCCTGGGACGTGAACTGTATTGGAATAGACAGCGATACAAGATAACACGGCGGGCAGCTGTCAGTCCTCTCATGTCACCTCGCGATGAATCAGCAAGCCATTCTCACACCTAGCATTGCGGTGTGATAAGTAAATATACAGATTATGCAATTGCATTCCTGTGGGATTTAAGGGTTGCATAAATAATTTGTATCCAGAAACCTTCCCTGGAGTGCACACAGCAACTCACCCAAATTTCATCGCAATCGGAGGAATGGTATATGAACGCATAGGGGACAGACAAACTATCCCGAACATTGATTTTTAGCCTAGTTTTCACATTTTGCAAAAATGAGGAAAAAGTAGACTTGTGAGATCGATCCGGGCAAATGTGTGTCTGTATGTCTGTCTGTCTGTCTGTCGGGCTGTGTGTGTGTCCCCCACCCCCCTATCAACTCCTAAACGGCTGCAGCAATCGAAACAAAATTTGGTAGGAGTAAAGATATATACCTGAATATCTCAATGACGTATTTGAAAATGATGTCAGTGCTACCAACTGCTGAACAATCGCAATTGAAATTTGAGCTCCATGTTGGATATCTTGGAAGGTATGCATGAGAGCTATTTCAAAAATGACACACGTATAAATAATAATATTTCAGTTTAATTTCCAGGAGTCCATACATGGCAGTGTTGCCAAAATGATTATAAGCCTGCTGATAGGTCCAATTTTAAATGCATATAACTTCTACACTATCAATTGGAATTCAACCAATTTTGTATGTGCTATGTATACATAAACAGATATGACTGAACGTATTAATAAGATCCATCAGGGCTGCCAACTGTTAATAAAAGCTCTCAATTTATTTTATCAAAATACCAATATAAGAGAAAGTATCCAAGCCGACAGCTTTAAACTATGCACACGTATAGTACCTGACATACTATATTAATTTTGAGTAACATATCTACGTCAGTGCTACCAACATGATTCTAAGCCTGCTGAGAGGTCCAACTTTATATACATGTAACTTCTAAACTATCCTTTGGATTTCAACCAAATTTCGTATGTGCTATGAGTACCATAACATATATGACAATGAGTATTCTTAAGAGCAAACAGGACCGCCAACTGTTAATAAATGCTGTCCCTCGTTTTCTTACCCTAAAATCAATATATCAGAAAGTATGCAAACCAATATCTCTAAACTTTGCACACGTATAGTACCTGACATTCTAGATTAATTTGGGGTAACTAATATACGTCAGTGCTGCCAACATGATTCTAAGCCAGCTGATAGGTCCAATTTTAAAATGTATGTAACTTCTATACTAACTAATGGATTTCATTCAAAATTGGCATAATAATAGATCGTATTATTTCAGATTATTTCTAACCAATACATGCATGACATTGTTGCCAACATGATTCTACACGTGCTGTTAAATCCAATGTTTAACTGCATGTAACGTCCCTGCTATCCATTGGACTTCAACCAAATTTTGTATTCTGTTCCTTAAGAGATGGAACTAAGAATATATTCAGTCACCAGGGCTACCAACTGTAGTGCTTTATTAGGCTACATTAGGCTACATTATGCCAGGTATACAGTATTTCTAACTAATTTGAAATTTCTATATTACCAACTTGATTTCGTCATTATTCTAGATAGATCCAGATAGATTAATCATTGGCATGAATCTTAAATTTTAAGAATAATAGGCTCTTTAGTTCGTCACGGAACTTCTTGTGATATATATGGATGTAGGGGGACGGGCGCATGTTTTCCTTTCAAACAACCTGTTCAATGCATGAGCAAAAGATGACAATATTCACCCCGAAATCAAACGTTGATTACTCTTACGCGACAACACCACCTGTACCGTTGAAGGCAAACACTTTCAATCTGGTGCACCACTTGAGATCCAATCTGTTGCAGGAACCGGAATAATAGTGTTTTCATTTGAAGTTTTGACTGTCGGAGTTCCGACTTCGATTCCAGCCTGGTCTGGGGACAAGAACGGGGTACACTCAGCCTCGTGAGGCAAGCCTCCAGGCTAATTCTGGGATGGTTAATTACTTAAGGCCATGGCCGTCTCCTTTCCAATCCTAGACCTATTTACAAATACACACACGAGTAAAGAAATCACAATAACAATAACGCACACAAAATACACAACAAATACGTTTTGACAGTTAGAAATTGTATAATTTTGTGTAATAGTATTTCTTAAATCAACTTTGAGATCAGTTTAGGAAAATGCGAACAATACATTAAATGATATCTGAGACTTCGATTTCTAGTAATGCGTAAATGTGTGTCCTTTTTAATGTGGTCAGTTTTAATATTATTTTTCAGTGTAAAGACTCATTTAATTTTAATATTATTATATAATATAATTTACATTGCAAAGTTGACTCCAATAAATCTACATGTTTTTGACCAAAACAAATTCTACATTACTGACTAACCTTAGACAAATTGCAGATATAGGTCTCCTCCAGTCAGTCGTAAATTTCGTAATTTTTTCTTCAAGTAAATGAACTAGGTCTTCGAAGCACTGTCTAGACATGTGAAAATAAATGAAAAATCTATCTTCATGGGACTGAAGTTCACGGCATAGTCTGTGGTATTCCCCCAATGTTTCGCGTTTACTGTTAATTTCGTGAACACATTTCCTCCTTCGGTATTTTTTAATAATTTTTTAATAATTGCAAATAACAGCAGCAGCTCTTGTTCATCAGAATCAGACATCATAAATTTACAGCACTGACCTGAAACCGCGAACAATTCAGAATAACTAGGTTGACTAGCCGTTGTTAGGCCGCCCTCTGTGTGACATCTCCAGGCCGTTGTGAAGAGATGCTGCACGCGATGGCCTGCCCGCGGCGCCAGGCTGCGTTCTGTCTGACGAGACCTAATTTAAATCATTGCCGCAGGGGCGTGCGACAGGCTTCGGCAGCCGGCACAGTTCATATCCTCGCCACTAGATGGGGACGTCATTCATTCCATTCCCTGACCCGGTCGGGCGACTGGAAGCAGGCTGTGGATTTTAATTTTTTATTCCTATGATATAACCGAGAATCAGCTTGCCATGGCGGGTGAGTGGTTATTGTGTCGGTCTACCAACCCTAAGCTTGCAGGTTCGCTCCTGGCCATGGTAAGTGATTTTTGAAAAGGGACAAAAATCACAATAAGCATGTCATACGTTATAGGCATGTTAAGGATCCCATTTGAATTCAGTAGGCCGTTTTCATAATGGCATCTAGGATTTTTCCGCCAACACAAAAAGTTCCTCCTCTCACTACTAGAAAGCGCTGTAGTGTCAAGGAGCTTACATATCTAACCTCCTTTACTTTCATAGTGCTCCAAGGAACCACAAAATTTGACATGCAAGCTTCCCTCTGGGTGTCAAATTACAACGCCTGCACCCAGCACTCGAGGCCATACGATATTATTATTATTATTATTATTATTATTATTACCGGGAATCAAACCTCAGATACTTTGCATCTGCGAAGCCTTCAGGCTTCCAGTCACCTCTATCAATGTCTGTTATTCTTGTGCAGCAGCATATTGCAATATTTTTAATTTTATCCACAAGCAATATGTAAATTATACTGCAATACTAACAGGTATTATTTACTAACACATTACACATTCAGTCCTTCCCTTGCTTCCACACATATCATTTATCTTAAGTGATGTCTGGTTAATGTCGGAATGTGCTAACAGAGGTCGAGTCTACTAGAGTATTGTGTAAAACCGGTCTAAGTGAGGTACTAATACTGTCAGAACACGATATGGTTATAAATATTAATACTGTATGAAGTACTTAATATTTCGTCATTGTTAATACTCGTTAACCCTTTATAGGTCAAAACCATTTATTTTTATTTTCTGTTTTCATTTTTTTCAAATCGTATAACTTATGTATTTATAGATTTAATATTAATATTTATGATTAATTAAATTATTTATTCCTTTATTTATAATTGACTAGCAGAAGTACCCGTTCTTCGAACGGTGTTATATATTAACACCAGACATTATCAATTGAGCTACTGTTGCAATGGTTAGCGGTTTGTCATTCCTTCATAAGTTTATCAGAACGAAGTTAGTTTTCTGGGAATATCACACACACTGTTAATTTAAGGGCCTTAAAATGTGGTTTTTGGAGACCCCTTATAGACTCGCGAATTTTGTGTCTCACAATGAGAAGCGCAACATATGCTTTGATCGTCCTTCTAGGATAATTTTTATATTGCGCCTATTTTAGCATGTATTTTGAGAGGTGTTTCCCTATATCCACCTTTCTACTGTATCAAAACTACGGTGAGGAGTTTTATAAATGACTGGTGTCCGGTTACCATACCTAATTTTACGATGCACCAAGCATCCGAACACGATTTATAGGCGTACATAAAGATGCACAGAAAGACAGACAGACAATTCTATTGTCTACAACATATCACCCAGATATCCAAATATGGGTATATCTACCATACATATCAAACAAAATCATCCTTACGATGAACCCGTATGTCGAAAAAAAAAAGATTAGTTAAAATGTGCTTTCAAATTAAATTCACCTAACGTGTACTTCCTGACGTGAAATAGATTTGAAAGCCTTGTAGACGAAACGCAATACACCTCACATAAAATGACCCTCTACGTTTTGTTAGGTCCCCATACACAGGAAGACCTCTTTCATAAATTATAAAGGCTTGTGGTGCATGCAAATTCAGGTTCTTTAGCCTCAAATGGCCCAAATTCCTAAAAGCCGCAAAAAATGCTGATTCAATTCAGGAATTATTGAAAATAATGTTTCTGTTTGTAGATATAATAGACTTTCTGTACTATATGTCGCAAGTGAAATTGCATGAAAAAATTCTAGGTTACCCCTTGACCCCCTTAATTGCATTGACGAATTATACAGTCTACATTGGTTCCGTGATAACCTTATAGCCATTTGCAAACTTTCACAGAAATGTAATAAATGGAGTAGCCTAATAATAATATCGTATGGCCTCGGGTGCCGGGTGCAAGCTTCGTAATTTGACACCCAGAGGGTAGCTTGCATGTCGAAATTTCGTTGTTCCTTGAATCACTATGAAAGTCAAGGAGGGTAGATATCTAAGCTCCTTGAACACTATAGCGCTTTCTAGTAGAGAAATGAGGAACTTTGTGTTGGCGGAAACTCCTGAGGTTAATTTTGCCATTATATACACGGCCTACTGAATTCAAATGGGTTCTTTGACATGCCAACATCGTATGACATGCGAGTCGTATTTTTGCCGCCTTTCAAAAACCACGTACAGGCCGGACGTTTGTTTTAGACGATTGCCCTTGTCCTTGAAGCCTGCGGGTGAGCCTGTACACAGTCTCTCTCTCACCCTATCACTTCACATTTGTCACCACCGATTCCAGACTTGAGCAGACAGTACAGTCCACGTCGAAGTATTGTGTGACACGGAAGTACACGTTACGTAGTTACGAACAGAACGTCATTATATTTGCCAGTGACTATACTTCAGCAATAGTGTGAAACAGCTTTATCAATCATCGGAGCGCTTGGGGCAGCTGATAGGTACTGTAGTAACTCGCCTCCAGGCTTTCATTAAGATTTTGCACTCGTCTAAAACAAACGTCCGGCCTGTACCACGGCCAGGAGAGAACCTGCAATCTTGGGGTTAGTAGACCGACACGCTATCCACTCACCCACCGTGGCAAGGTATAAATGGAGTGATATTGCTTCTTACAGGAATAGATGGAAAGTTGGATGCCACCCCTTGATATAATGTTGTCATGGTTACCGATTTCCATTCCTTCATTAGTTTGTTAAATTAAATTAGTTTTCTGGGAATATTTCAGATACTGTTGGCTTTAGAGCCTTATAATGTAGTTTTCGAGGCCCCCAAGTTTTGTTTCTGGCACCGAGGGGCTTTGTCTCCTCGTTGTACGCTATAATATAATACTACTACAAATAATAATATAATATACGGATAGGAATATAATAGACCTGCCGTACCACACCCGCAGGTGTAAATCGCGTGAAAAAATTCTAGTGTACCCCTTGACCCCCTTAAGCACATTATACGTATTCATGAATTTTACAGCTTAATTTGGTTCCGTGATAACCTTCTAGCCGTTTGCCAACCTTCACACCAATGTAATTAATGGAATTGCATTGCGTCTTACAGCAATAGATGGACCTCTGAGAATTTGTTGCCATGGTTATCGGCTTGTATTCGTTCATTAGTTTGTTAAATGAAATTAGTTTTCTGGGAATATCTCAAAAATGGTTGGTTTTAGGGCCTTAAAATGTGGATTTCGAGGACCCTTTAGGGCCCCCGAGTTTTGTCTCTCACATTGAGGGGCTGAAAATGATATTTGTCTCTTCCATCTACTCCTATTTCAGCATGTATTTTAAGGGGGTAGGCCCTCTTTTATGAGAGGTACGGAGAAGGGTAACATCAATGATTAGTGTCGTGCCTCGGATGGATATCTGTACCAAATTTTACGTTGATACACCCAGCCGTTCTCGAGTTATAAGGGAACAAATGTTTCCACAGACAAACAAACAGACAGACAGACCAAAAAAAATAGTTTCGCGCGCATCCGTAATAAAACAGTCTGAAACGCGTAAATAACTCAAATTTCCGTAGAAATTGCGAAAAAAAAAAAAAAACTTTACTTTTTATGTAACTTACGTAGAGATATTCTGCACCGCTCGGTGTTGACCGTGTTTTATTGCACAAATTTAGATTTAACTCGCTAACCGTTAGAGATACACGAAATGTGATCAGGACCTTTTGGATAGAAAATTAAATGTTAAATGTCGTGTATGCATCAAAAGTTAGCTATTTCTTAGCGTTCTCTTTTTATTTGAAATGGAAATATGAAATTTTGAAACCAAAGGGTGTAGTGACGTCACATATGTGGGTTTTAGTCGCTAACCGTTGGAGATACACGAAAAGTGATAAGGACCTTTCGGATAGGAAATTAAATTTTGAAGCTCGTTTGTGCCATCAAAAGTTTGCTATTTCTTAGCGTTCACTTTTTATTTGATATGGAAATATGAAATTTTGAAACCAATGGGTGTAGTGACGTCACTAAAATGGTCGCCATTTTTAATAGTGCAAAATATCGAAATTAAAAGTATCCTATATGTAAACATGGTAAATCAGCTACATCCATGCAAAATTTCATTTAAATCGGACCAGTGGTTCTTGCGTTATTGAGTAACACACAGACAGACAGACAGACAGACAGACACACACCATGTCATTTTTAGCCTATTTTCAATTTTGAAAAAATAGGCTTATGAGATCACCTTTTGTCCGTGTGTGTGTGCGTGTGTGTGTGTGTGTGTGTGTGTGTGTGAGGTGTGTGTGTGTGTGTGTGTGTCCCCCTAATAAAATCTAAACGGCTGGAACGAGTTCAATGAAACTCGGTAGGTTCATAGCACTATCCCCGGCGACCTCGACCGTGCCCTTCAAATTTTGTTACGTCTAACCAATCCAACATGGCGGCTGTGCGAAATATTTCACTAGCATTCAATATCTCCGAAACTATTACCGATATCGCCCTAAAATTGTGTACGGTGATAAAGGGCACTACTAGAAGTTCACCTATGAGACTTTCAAAAACCTGGTGACTACAAAACCAACATGGCGGTCAAGCGAATTTGAGACTTTTAAATAGACATTTCTCGCGATTTAACTATCCAAACGTAATGAAACTTGGTACAGCAAATGTTTATACACATTGTAATGCACTGGAGTCTAATTTAGTTCAATTGTTTTCATAACCTCAAAATGGCGGCTGTGCGAAATATTTCACTGACATTCTATATCTTCGAAACTATTACAGATATCATCATGCAATTTTGTACGGTGATAAACGGTACTGATACAAGTTTACCTATGTATATTTCATAAACCTGTAAAGTACAAAACGAACATGGCGACCAAGCGAATTTGAAATATTTTAATAGACTTTTCTCGTGATTTCACTCTCTGAGCGCAGTGAAATGTGGTACAGTAAATGATTTTGCAGATTGTAATGCACTGGCATCTAATTTAATTCAATTGTTTACGTAACCTCAAGATGGCGGCTGTGCGAAATTTTAAAATTAAGTTTTCATTCTTGTGTCGTATTCATGCGATCGAAGTGAAAGTTTGAATAATGAAGCTAGGCAATAATTGTCCTTGAATGGTACATAACTCTATGGCCTATACATATAACAATCCTAAATGGCGAGCTTCCGAAATATTTAGACGGTTCTCAAAATCTATGAATCTTTTTCAGCAACCAAACAGATTTTTTTTATTGTTCATAGAGACTATGAACATATGTTCACCTATAGGACTTTCAGTAACCTGGTGAGCACAAATCCAACATGGCGGCGACGCGAAGTATAAATATTTAAATGGATGTTTCTCGCGAATTAACTATCCGAGTGCCGTGAAACGTTGCACGTTAAATGCTTATACAAATGTTGATCCACTGGCATGTAATTTATTTCAATTGTTAGCACAATCACAAGATGGCTGGTGTGCGTACTTTTAAAATCTCGTTTTTACTTCTTGTGTTCTAATCATGCGATTGAAGTTTGAATACCACACGTACACAATAATCTTAATGTAATAGTACAAAAATAAAAATCCATCCTGGCAGCCATATGAAATATTTAGACGGTTCTCAATATCTACGAATCTGTTAGAGCAATTAAACTGAAATTTTGTATGTTGATAGAGGCAATTAACATGAGCAGGATATATGAAAATAGGCTGTATAGTTCTGCACGGAACTACTTGTTATATATTAGTATGATTTCTATTTCTATAAATATTTCCATAATATTAATTTTTATAGTTAGATTAGTTTTATTACACACATCAAAAAAAGTTTTGCATCACCTCGGTTCCAAGAGTTCCGGAACCGTTAAATACAAGGGGAATAGAGATCAAAACAAACAACATTTCAGCTCGTTTTATTGCTCATGAGACCCACACATTGCATGTTGTACCATCATACAGCTAGACTTTCAGCATTTGTGGTCCAGATTGCAGTACACACCACTACCTCTAATACCCAGTAGCACGTCCTCTTGCATTGATGCATGCCTGTATTCGCCGTGGCATACTATCCACAAGTTCATCAAGACACTGTTGGTCCAAATTGTCCCACTCCTCAACGACAATTCGGCGTAAATCTCTCAGAGTGGTTGGTGGGTCAAGACGTCCATAAACAGCCCTTTTCAACATATCCCAGGCATGTTCAATAGGGTTCATGTCTGGCGAACATGCTGGCCACTGTAGTCGAGCGATGTCGTTATCTTGAAGGAACGCATTCACAAGATGTGCACGATGAGGTCGAGAATTGTCGTCCATGAAGACAAATGCCTCTCCAATATTCTGCCGATATGGTTGCACTATGGGTCGGAGGATGTCATTCAGGTATCGTAAAGCCGTTTCGGAGCCTTCCATGACCACCAGTGGCGTACGTCGGCCCCACATAATGCCACCCCAAAACATCAGGGAACCACCACCTGCTGCACTCGCTGGACAGTGTGTCTAAGACGTTCAGCCTGACCAGGGTGCCTCCAAACACGTCTCCGACGATTGTCTGGTTGAAGGCATATGCGACACTCATCGGTGAAGAGAACGTGATGCCAATTCCGTGGGGTCCATTCAGCATGTTGTTGGGCCCATCTGTACCGCGCTGCATGGTGTCGGGGTTGCAAATTTGGACCTCGCCATGGACGTCGGGAGTGAAGTTGCGCATCATGCAGCCTATTGCGCACAGTTTGAGTTGAAACACGACGTCCTGTGGCTGAACGAAACGCATTATTCAACATGGTGGCATTGCTGTCAGGGTTCCTCCGAGCGGCAATCCGTAAGTAGCGGTCATCCACTACAGTAGTAGCCCTTGGGCGGCCTGAGCGAGGCCTGTCATCGACAGTTCCTGTATCTCTGTACCTCCTCCATGTCCGAACAACATCGCTTTGGTTCACTCTGAGACGCCTGGAAACTTCCCTTGTTGAGAGCCCTTCTTGACACAAAGTAACAATGCGGACGCGATCGAACTGCGGTATTGACCTTCTAGGCATGGTAGAACTACAGACAACATGAGCAGCGTACCTTCGTCCTGGTGGAATGACTGGAACTGATCGGCTGTCGTACCCCCTCCGTCTAATAGGCCCTGCTCATGCATGGTTGTTTACATCTTTGAGCAGTTTTAGTGACATCTATGAACAGTCAAAGGGACTGTATCTTGGATACAATATACACAGTCAACGTCTATATGCCGGAGATCTGGGAACCGAGGTGATGCAAAACTTTTTTTGATATGTGTATTTTGGTTTTACATTTCTTTCTTCAAAATAGCGTTGCCTTGGGTTTTCATGGGTATCTACCCACATAACCTAACGGTAATGCTTTTTGAGGATCCAATTTTTAAACTTTATTTCTTGTTTTGTTTTTACATTACATCACATTATGCGGACCGGCCAAAACTTATGACCACGCAAATATCATTTCATTTCCTTCTCATAGTACTTTCTTCCTTTCTCTTCCTCGACACTTTCTTCATTCTTTTAGAGTGTCGCGCCTTTCTCTCTGCTTTCCATCTTCCTCCCCTGCGTTGTCTCTTATCTCCCACAAGAACCTTTATGTTAGAAAGTATTTCCCTGATATGTGTTCAGTCTCGACAGTCGTTCCTTCATCTGTTTGGTGTAAACCCCTTGCTTTTTCAGATTGTATATTTTATCAAAAATATGATTATTTATTCTTGTTGGAGCCATTCTTACCATATGTCCATAAAAAGGTAAACGTCTTTTCCTAATTGTTGTTTCCAGGTCTTCCACCCTTTCATATATCTCCTTGTTTGATCCGCCATTGTCCGGTCCCAAGTCCGGAATGAGAAAGGAGGAGGGTTGACTGGTTTGGCACCCAGTTGGAAAATTTACCAAAACTCTAAGGATAACAACCTTAGTTGTACAACGATGGACTTGATCCAACCACTAAACCCAACATTAATATCATGGAAATGGCTTCATATAATTTTAATTTATATATTTACATTTTGTTTTGTTTTTACACTTTAATTCTTGTTTTGTTTTTATTTATATTTTTTTGAAAAATTTATCCAGCACCTTAGGTCAAGAACATGCATGTATAATATTTAAATTTAGAAATACTAACACTTCCTTCTGAAAATTCTTCGAAATATGGGTGAAAGATTCAACCATTTGACAATGTAAATTGTCCTAACAATAGGTGGTGGTGTATTCTTTGAATACACGGTACCTGAGATATAATTTTTATTGCTCTTTGCATGTTCATTTCTTCCTTCCTCTTTGTCAAACACCAACAGTGATCATCTGTTTTCTCCTTGTTGGGCATATCTCTTATGTCTTCATAAGTCTGTTCTAGATATATAACTTCTGTGACCCACCTAGCGTCACCTCGCAGCGAATCTCTGAAGCTCCTCAACTCTTCCTGGTGCTAGAGGACTTACTTATCCATTTGGCCACCAGATCCTGTTACCATCGCCAGCTATTTTCTCCTTGAGCAAGAGGACTACGTCTACTTCTTTACTCACCATGCTGCGCTAGTATCATCTGTTATCAACTCTTAGAAGATCAGCTCAGCAAGAGATTAATTTTCTGTTTTAAAGTTGGTAATGTTTATATGTTCTCCTTTTGTCTCCTACCCCCCACTCTTTTCCCCTTCCTCGGTCCCTCCGTGCTCCGTTGAGCTGCTCTCACTTCTCAGTCTGCAGTTGACTCGGTCAGTCAAAGCTCCGCTCGAGCTTGCCTCCTCAAACCAAGAGGCTCACCCTCTTCTACGCCATGTTGGCTAAGTAGTCATCAACGGAAACTTCGACTTCAACATGAAATCAAGATAAGTACCATTTTGAAAGTTTTAACCTCATCTTCATGGTTTTAACTTCCACGTGCTTTTAATTATAATTTATAGACAGTGTGAAATTATTTACTTTGGGGCAAAAATCATTCTTCGTGGGATTTGCCATGTTGAGCTTTTGCTTGTATAAGCCAACCTTACTAAAAAAGAGCTTTTCTTAAGCTATTCAAATGAGAAATCTTCTCGCTACGTGGGATATTATCTAATACCCGCTGTCTATAATTATAAAGCTAGTTCCTCCGTTGGATTTTCTCAACCCCATTTTTCTGCTAAGGTCGTTCTGGAACCTTCTAGATTTTGTACTCTATCTGCGAGTCTTGCCGTCAAGTGTTTTTCGCTCACTTGGGACGATGATATTTAAAATGAGGAATCTTCCTTACAAATTTTTGCAATAGCTAACTTTCTTCCACCGCTGGAACCTCTGGAACATTCTATGGCGCATTTAATTGTAAATCACAACTTTTTCAAGAAATAGACTCTCACCTATATAGTGCAATCAATTCTTTCCATAATTGCAATAACTTTCTTTTTCATAAACTTTAGTGTTTCTACAGTGAACTTTGCATCCATCTTCATAGACCACAGTGATAAACAGTGCTTGCTCCACGTTTCTACCGCGTCGCGATCGTCCGGTTATATTAAATACGGCCATGAACATTGATCCTATATCCCAATGATCTTTCCTCAACCTTCTACTAACAACCATTATTAATAAAATTGAAACTTTTCTATAAGGTGTCACTCACGAAGTGCCCTTCCAACTTTGCTAGTTTAACATTAATTAAATTCTGCATAATTGCTTGTGTGATACACGTTTTAAATTCACGTTGTTCCTTTCCCATAATCAGGGAAAACAATTCTTTAAACTCTTGAGCGAGTCATGTTCAGGTTTCACGAAATGGAAACTGTCCCATTTGGCGAGTGATTCCTGCTCAAACTTGGGAAGTCTAGAACTTTCCCTTTCACTTTCTTCAGGTTTCACAGTAAGTGACCTGCCCTCTTTGTATAATTCTCATATATTAATTCTGTATAAATACAAGAAGTTGTAGGAACTTCTATCTTATTTTTCATGTTGTTATTATTGTTATTTTCAAAGTTGTCACTTTCTCTAGAACATTCTCTCCAGAATTTCTTAAGGTGCACTCTTTGTACTCCAATTCACGTTCAAGCTTTAATTATTTCATTGTTCATTTGTTTAAATCTTATAAAGATTTTAGAAACATGTAAGGTTTGAAACCTTGTAAATTGTTAATTGCCTGGAGCAACCGTTTAATGTTGAGAGGTCTGCGACCCTATTTGTTAAAAAGTTCAAATGAACTATGTTTGTCAAAATTATATTGCATAATTGTTAATTTCCTCAAACTTCTTCTAATTGTAAAATAAATGAATCGTTTCCCTTCGCTTTTTCATTTACGAATATAAAGTTTAGGCAAAATCCTGTCTTCCTTGACTCTCCTCACTCAATGATATTAAAATCATTAATAGAGCTTTCACCATTTGTTGCATTTGAGCAAGAACTCTTAATTTTCACCTCACTAAAGTTCTTTTTAGCGTTAATAGCTAATTCTAATTGGCCAGTAAGGCAAGTAAAGCTCGCTAAGCCAGCTACCTGCTTGTGGAGACCCTCTCCGAAAACTTATGGTCAGTTTTCTAAAAGATAAGTGTTTCTTTTTGTCTAAACTTTTAGCCGGCTCCTCGCTGAGTAAAAGCTTAGCCATTTTCCAATGCAACCATTGGTTCATTTACCAAGATTACCCAATAAGGCATAATCTTTTATCATTTTCCTTTTTAGAGACACTTGGTCGCCCTTACAGGAACTCCATAATTTTGGAAATTGAAAATACCAAACCTGAGTTAAATCATTGGCATTCTTCGAATTACTTTGTAAAACCTAATTTCTTTGAGAAGACATACAGTAAATTTGTTCCTCTCAGTCTTGCCAGACCAGCACTCTTCCCCATAGTAGTTTTATATATGCTTGAGAGGGATTATACGAAAGCCACTCTCTTGCAAACAGCCCAAGTTCTATCTGTGTTTCTCGTCAGCTTAGACCAAGTCCTTACTCATTTTAGGTATCCGAAAGCGGATTTTCGGTGACAACCACCTTTAAGTGTGTTTAAAACTAAACTTATTAATTTGTGGGACTCTCCTCCTATTTTTCTATCCTTCTTTTCCAATCCAAAATCTACTTCCTTCTCTTAATCATCTTCCCTTGGTGGGTGGGTTATTCCTCAGCCAATAAACTACCCAGAATTTGGTCCCAGAAACCCGGGAGAGCCCATTTTTTCTTTTCTCTTTTTAAAATAGTGTCATTTGACAATACTTTGCATATTTCTAATATCTGTGTTGAATATTTCAGCTATAACCACATCGTGCAAAGCCTGTGAACGGGAAAGAGGCCGCTCCTGTCTCCTATGGTGTGTCCCATTCTTTCTACTCATTCGCTGCTGCCAGCTTGACAGCATTTCCAAGGTTCCACAGTTTCGTGAGTTACATTTTCATTTACCTTCTTTAATATGGCTCCCACTGATAAGGATAAGGATGAAAAACTTACTTCTAAACGAGCATCCTATAAAGGGTAAATTACCCGATTCAGAAGGTACATAAAAGAATTAGATCCCTCAGACGCGCAATTAGATTTGTTGAAACATCGTGTAAAGGATTTTGAACGTTCTTATGAAAACTACTGTAACATTCAAACTGAAATAGAAACTTGCATGCTCAATCAAACAGAAGATCGTGTCGAAGTAGAAAACGTATATTACGAAGGCATAGGTTCTGCTTTCAAAATAATACGCCAACTCGAAGAGGAGCAGAAAAAGGACGCTTCTGTTCCTGGTTCCCTTCACGAACCCCAAACTTCTTTCCGTGAGGGCACTCACAAGCCCAAACCTACTTTACCGAAAATTGATTTACCCCATTTTTCTGGAGATGAATCTGCTTGGGATTCTTTCTATGAGTTATTTTGCTCCCTTGTTCATGACAATGAAGACATTCAAGTCATTTACAAGTTTCATTACTTGAGATCTATCCTTCGAGGTCAAGCTTTGCAGTTGGTTGAAGCACTTCTTCTGCGTGCCGAAAATTACCCCCATTGCCTTTAATTTATTAAAAGAAAGATATGGAAATTTACGTTTACGTATTCAACGCCATATGAAGGCTCTATTTAACCTACCTGCGTCACAGCACAATGACGTCACTAGTTTGCGTACTTTAATTGACACTACCCAACTCCATGTTAAAGCTTTGTCCCAATTAGATCAACCTACTGAACATTGGGATACTTTCCTAATACATTTAGTAGTCTCTAAAGTTGATGCTGCTACCCTCGAAGCTTGGGAAATTGAACTTTCTAAAGAAGACGACTACTCTTACGAGCATTTAGTCACTTTCATAAACGCTAGATGCCAACTTTTAACCGCTCTAGCTAATCAAAGTGAACCTTCATCTCCTAGTTCCAAATTCGAATTAATGTCCATCAAATCCAAAAGTGAACGCTCAGCGTCCAATACCCAAAAACCCGGGTCCAGCTCATCCAAATTCAAATCAAACTCCACTGGTTACCCAACTAGGTCTAGTGAACGTCGTGTTGCTAGCTCTATTGTTTTAAACACGCAAAGCGAACCTCGCAAAAGTTTAAACGAACCTGTAAAGTGCATACTTTGTAAAGATCCCCATGCCCTATACCTTTGCAAATCTTTTAAAGAAATGTCAGTCGATGACAGACGAAAATTAGTCGCTCAAAACAAACATTGTTTCAACTGCCTAGCGCCCACGCATTCTGCTTCTAACTGTAAGTCCACAAGACTTTGCTACCATTGTGAAAAGGCTCATCATACTTTGCTACATCGTCATGATCAGGCAAGGTCATTGACAGCATCTACTTCGCCGAAAAATGATAGTGCTAACAATTCTAATGCTTCATCTTATATTCAAAATGCCAAGTCCATTCGCAGTGCTCAAGTATTGTTGTCTACTGTCCAAATCGAAGTTCAGGATAACTTTGGCAACTGGGTCCGTGCACGCGGTCTTCTAGACTCAGCGGCAACTCATGATTTTGTGTCCAATTCCTTGATTAGAAAACTAGGCCTACCTGTAAACCCCACTTCTATCAACGTGTCGGGCATCAACAGCTCAAAATCGCAAGCTTTACAATTCTCAAAGCTAACTATAAGAGATACTTGTCATAGAAACAACTTTCTCAAACTTAATTGTCTAATTCTTAATAGCATTGGGGAAGACACTCCAAGTCACTCTGTGGATATTTCAGGGTTAAACATTCCCTCGCATTTAAGGCTAGCCGATCCTTGTTTTAATATGCAGAACCCTATTGACATACTCTTTAGTGCCAATGTTTTCTGGAATTGCCTACGTAAACAGGTTCGTAAGTTATCCTCAAACGTGGTCGCCAGAGACACTAATTTTGGATGGATCGTCACAGGGCAACTTCCCCATTATTCTCCTCAACCCGCATCGCAATGTTACTTCTCCAATACTGACCTGGAACAGTTCTGGAGGCTTGAAAATGTCGATTCTCCTAATGTAACCTCTTTAGAAAATGAATTCTGTGAGCAACTTTTTTTGAACACCACCACTCGTTCTTCTGATGGCCGGTTCGTCGTTCAAATGCCAAGATTACATAATCCTCCTAAACTTATCAACTCTCAGCCTAAAGCTCGAAAAGCTCTTTTCGCCATCGAGAGCAAATTCAAAAAGGAACCTCTTGTTAAACAACAGTACACTGATTTCATGGATGAGTATGAAAGCTTAGATCATATGGAAGTTGTTAACAAATCTAATGATGAATTGCAACCCCCAATTGAAACGGTTTATTTAAACCATCATCCCGTGTGGAAAAACCCTCTTGTAAGAGATAAAATTCGAGTTGTTTTCAATGGTTCATCACCCGACGTTAATGGCAACAGCCTTAACGACACTCTTTATTCTGGTCCTGCTATTCAATCAGATTTATCTGCTATACTCTTAAACTTTCGATTATTTCCCATAGCTGTCATAGCCGACATAAAACAGATGTACCGTCAAGTGTTAATTCAACCAGAACAACGAGATCTTCAAAGAATCTTGTGGCGTGATGAAACCAGTAAGCCCATTAAGGTATTTCGCTTGAAAACGGTTACTTATGGCTTAAAACCCTCTGCTTTCCTTGCTATCCGATCCCTACACTTGCTAGCCTCTCAAGATGGTCATTTATTTAACCCCAAAGCCTCTGAAGCACTAACTACGTCATTCTATGTTGACGATTATTTGCAATCCTTCCCCTCTTTGGAGGAAGCTTCTTTTGTATCTTTAGAACTTCAGGCATTACTAAGGAATGGAGGTTTCCCACTCCATAAGTGGAACTCCAACTCCCCTGAGTTTCTCGCTCAGTTTCCCATCGAAGACGTAGATCCTTCTTCTGTCGAAATTTGTGGAAACTCCGAATCTATAAAAACTCTAGGAGTTCACTGGTGCACTAGCACTGACACTCTTATCTATAAAGTTTCGCTCGCAGAAGAGCTTCCTAATACAAAAAGACAAATTCTTTCTGAAATTGCCAAAATTTTTGATCCACTTCAATTCCTTTCCCCAGTTATCGTCAGAGCCAAACTCTTCATGCAAGAGCTGTGGTCGCTTAAATGTGAATGGGATGACACTGTCCCTCTTTCTTTTCTTAATCGTTGGCTCTCGTTTCGCAGCAATTTGCTGGATCTTTCCCTTATTGAAATTCCCAGGAATTTAATCAGCTCTCATTCTAATGCATCTTTTTTCCTTCATGTGTTCGCGGACAGTTCCGAAAAAGCTTATGGTTGCTGTGCATATTTAGTTTATCACGATTCACTCTATGGATCTCTAGTTTCCAACCTTGTTTGTGCCAAATCGAAGGTCGCTCCTCTTAAAACTATCACTTTGCCTAGGCTCGAACTGTGCGCTGCACTCATGGCTGCAGAACTTGTCAAGAAATTACGGGAAGTGTTAAAGGTCGAATTCTCGCAAATCTATCTCTGGAGCGATTCCATGATCGCCCTTTCTTGGATCGCCAAGAACCCCTCTCGCTGGCAAACTTTCGTTGCAAACAGGGTTTCCAAAATTCAAACTCTTTCTTCTGGATGTCAATGGAGGCATGTTCCCAGTGCGGATAATCCAGCTGATATTATCTCTCGTGGTTGTTTACCCTCTCAATTGGCAGCTTCCCAATTGTACTGGCATGGGCCCTCGTGGCTAATCGAAGAATCTTCCTCATGGCCTTCTAAACCCCCAGCTACAAACTCCAACTTGCCTGACGCTAAAGTACCTCTACCCATTGCTTCGTGTCTTGTTTCTAACGCTTCTCATCCTTTGTTGTCCCGCTATTCTTCTTTTCATAAATTACTACGAATTGTCGCCTATCTCCTTAGATGGAAATATATTGTGGTTGACCAACCTCTTCTCCCTAAACCACACCTTACCAATCATGAATTGAATCTCGCTACCGTTAAGGTTTTACAACTGACACAGCAAGAAGCCTTTTCTTCTGAATTGTCATTGCTTTCTTCTAAAAGAGATCTTCCCAAATCCAGCCGTCTCCGTGCTTTAGCCCCGTTTCTTGATGACCATGGGTTACTCAGGGTAGGTGGAAGGCTCTCGCAATCTTTACTCTCTGAAGACAAAAAGCATCCTGTTATTTTGCCTTACAAACATCACGTAACTTCCTTAATTATACGTGACTTTCATTACCGTAATCTTCATGTTGGTACACGTACTCTGCTTTGCCTCTTAAGGGAAAAGTACTGGATTATAAATGGAATTCATGAAGTTTCTTCTGTAATTCATAAGTGCATTCCTTGTTTCAAAGCGAAACCTAAAATCAACACTCAATTAATGAGCGATCTGCCCTCTTTTCGTTCTTCTCCTATACGCCCATTTGCTTTAACTGGCGTGGACTATATGGGTCCGTTCCAATATCAACGAAACTCTCCTGAAGCTAAACGCAAATTGTTTGGTAAGCTTTATGTTTCTCTCTTTGTTTGCATGGTTACCGGCGCAATCCACTTGGAACTAGTAACGAATGCTTCTACTTCTTATTTTTTATCAGCTGTCTCTCGTTTCACTGCTAGGCGTGGTGTTCCTTCTGAGATGTTCTCTGATAACGCTTCCACCTTTCAGGGCGCAGCTTCCCTGTGGAAGAAAGCTCTCACTTCCTCTCCTGCCATGGAACAAATCTCTAATTTTTCTTATTCAAAAGGTTTCAAATGGCGCTTCATACCTCCTTACGCTCCGCATCATGGTGGTAGGTGGGAATCTTGCGTAAAGCTCACTAAACGTCATTTAAGAAAAGTCTTAGGTAATCGAATTCTGACTTACGAAGAATTCAATTCACTGTCTGTTCTGATTGAAGGTGTTGTTAACTCTCGCCCTTTAACTCCACTTTCCAATGACCCTGATGACCTACTTCCACTCACCCCTGGTCACTTCCTTATCGGCACTTCTCTTTCTGCCCCTCCTCCTCTTCCCAATTCTTACAGGGATTTTAATTTACCTATTGTTTGGCGTAAACTTGAAGCCCTCCGTAATTCTTTTTGAAGAGATAGAACTTGGAATATTTAACTTCCTTGCAACGGAGGCAGAAGTGGTTTCTTTCCAGTCCCGACATTAAAGTGGGGGACTTGGTCTTGGTTAGGGATGTTTCTCCCCCTCTAGTCTGGACTTCCGGTAGAGTGACCAAGTGTTACCCTGGAAGAGATGGGAGAGTCAGGGTGGTCAGAGTCTTGACCATTAACGGTTCGATTACAAGACCCCTGTCTTTGATCGCTCCTCTTCCTTTAAATGTGTAACTGTTTATTTGCTCTCTGTTGGTGTTTTTCCCCCCCAGTATGGTGTATTCTTTGAATACACGGTACCTGAGATATAATTTTTATTGCTCTTTGCATGTTCATTTCTTCCTTCCTCTTTGTCAAACACCAACAGTGATCATCTGTTTTCTCCTTGTTGGGCATATCTCTTATGTCTTCATAAGTCTGTTCTAGATATATAACTTCTGTGACCCACCTAGCGTCACCTCGCAGCGAATCTCTGAAGCTCCTCAACTCTTCCTGGTGCTAGAGGATTTACTTATCCATTTGGCCACCAGATCCTGTTACCATCGCCAGCTATTTTCTCCTTGAGCAAGAGGACTACGTCTACTTCTTTACTCACCATGCTGCGCTAGTATCATCTGTTATCAACTCTTAGAAGATCAGCTCAGCAAGAGATTAATTTTCTGTTTTAAAGTTGGTAATGTTTATATGTTCTCCTTTTGTCTCCTACCCCCCACTCTTTTCCCCTTCCTCGGTCCCTCCGTGCTCCGTTGAGCTGCTCTCACTTCTCAGTCTGCAGTTGACTCGGTCAGTCAAAGCTCCGCTCGAGCTTGCCTCCTCAAACCAAGAGGCTCACCCTCTTCTACGCCATGTTGGCTAAGTAGTCATCAACGGAAACTTCGACTTCAACATGAAATCAAGATAAGTACCATTTTGAAAGTTTTAACCTCATCTTCATGGTTTTAACTTCCACGTGCTTTTAATTATAATTTATAGACAGTGTGAAATTATTTACTTTGGGGCAAAAATCATTCTTCGTGGGATTTGCCATGTTGAGCTTTTGCTTGTATAAGCCAACCTTACTAAAAAGGAGCTTTTCTTAAGCTATTCAAATGAGAAATCTTCTCGCTACGTGGGATATTATCTAATACCCGCTGTCTATAATTATAAAGCTAGTTCCTCCGTTGGTTTTTTTTCTCAACCCCATTTTTCTGCTAAGGTCGTTCTGGAACCTTCTAGATTTTGTACTCTATCTGCGAGTCTTGCCGTCAAGTGTTTTTCGCTCACTTGGGACGATGATATTTAAAATGAGGAATCTTCCTTACAAATTTTTGCAATAGCTAACTTTCTTCCACCGCTGGAACCTCTGGAACATTCTATGGCGCATTTAATTGTAAATCACAACTTTTTCAAGAAATAGACTCTCACCTATATAGTGCAATCAATTCTTTCCATAATTGCAATAACTTTCTTTTTCATAAACTTTAGTGTTTCTACAGTGAACTTTGCATCCATCTTCATAGACCACAGTGATAAACAGTGCTTGCTCCACGTTTCTACCGCGTCGCGATCGTCCGGTTATATTAAATACGGCCATGAACATTGATCCTATATCCCAATGATCTTTCCTCAACCTTTTACTAACAACCATTATTAATAAAATTGAAACTTTTCTATAAGGTGTCACTCACGAAGTGCCCTTCCAACTTTGCTAGTTTAACATTAATTAAATTCTGCATAATTGCTTGTGTGATACACGTTTTAAATTCACGTTGTTCCTTTCCCATAATCAGGGAAAACAATTCTTTAAACTCTTGAGCGAGTCATGTTCAGGTTTCACGAAATGGAAACTGTCCCATTTGGCGAGTGATTCCTGCTCAAACTTGGGAAGTCTAGAACTTTCCCTTTCACTTTCTTCAGGTTTCACAGTAAGTGACCTGCCCTCTTTGTATAATTCTCATATATTAATTCTGTATAAATACAAGAAGTTGTAGGAACTTCTATCTTATTTTTCATGTTGTTATTATTGTTATTTTCAAAGTTGTCACTTTCTCTAGAACATTCTCTCCAGAATTTCTTAAGGTGCACTCTTTGTACTCCAATTCACGTTCAAGCTTTAATTATTTCATTGTTCATTTGTTTAAATCTTATAAAGATTTTAGAAACATGTAAGGTTTGAAACCTTGTAAATTGTTAATTGCCTGGAGCAACCGTTTAATGTTGAGAGGTCTGCGACCCTATTTGTTAAAAAGTTCAAATGAACTATGTTTGTCAAAATTATATTGCATAATTGTTAATTTCCTCAAACTTCTTCTAATTGTAAAATAAATGAATCGTTTCCCTTCGCTTTTTCATTTACGAATATAAAGTTTAGGCAAAATCCTGTCTTCCTTGACTCTCCTCACTCAATGATATTAAAATCATTAATAGAGCTTTCACCATTTGTTGCATTTGAGCAAGAACTCTTAATTTTCACCTCACTAAAGTTCTTTTTAGCGTTAATAGCTAATTCTAATTGGCCAGTAAGGCAAGTAAAGCTCGCTAAGCCAGCTACCTGCTTGTGGAGACCCTCTCCGAAAACTTATGGTCAGTTTTCTAAAAGATAAGTGTTTCTTTTTGTCTAAACTTTTAGCCGGCTCCTCGCTGAGTAAAAGCTTAGCCATTTTCCAATGCAACCATTGGTTCATTTACCAAGATTACCCAATAAGGCATAATCTTTTATCATTTTCCTTTTTAGAGACACTTGGTCGCCCTTACAGGAACTCCATAATTTTGGAAATTGAAAATACCAAACCTGAGTTAAATCATTGGCATTCTTCGAATTACTTTGTAAAACCTAATTTCTTTGAGAAGACATACAGTAAATTTGTTCCTCTCAGTCTTGCCAGACCAGCACTCTTCCCCATAGTAGTTTTATATATGCTTGAGAGGGATTATACGAAAGCCACTCTCTTGCAAACAGCCCAAGTTCTATCTGTGTTTCTCGTCAGCTTAGACCAAGTCCTTACTCATTTTAGGTATCCGAAAGCGGATTTTCGGTGACAACCACCTTTAAGTGTGTTTAAAACTAAACTTATTAATTTGTGGGACTCTCCTCCTATTTTTCTATCCTTCTTTTCCAATCCAAAATCTACTTCCTTCTCTTAATCATCTTCCCTTGGTGGGTGGGTTATTCCTCAGCCAATAAACTACCCAGGTGGTTAATATTCAGGTCACCGTCCTATAAATGGTTAACCTAATCATCGACGCTACATTTCTTGCGGCTGCTTCGGGGGCGTAGTTGGTAGCATGCTGAACTGATGTTCCCAAGATCACGGGATCAATCCCGGTCGAAGTCGTCGGATTTTTAAGAGCGTTAAAATCCTTCAGTATGCCTTCCTTCGGAGGAGAAGTAAAGCTGGCGGTCCCATGTCATAGAATTTTGGCATGTTAGAGAACCTTCCACTAATTACACTTGTGTGAAGCTAAATTATAGGTTCAACAATTATTGACAAACGCTCTTAGGTTCCGACGTTCGTCACCAGGAGCCGACTGCTGTGCCATCTGGTAACCAAGTTCTGAACTAGTAGTCGTTGACGGTGGCGTTTGGCGTTTGGCGGCAAAAGTAGAAATTTAAAAAATCCAATGTCTGCAGTCCTTACTTGAATTGAAAAAAAATAACACACACTAGTCATTACAATTAACACCGGTTATCAGACAGATTCTACACACACCCAAATTACACGGGGCTACATGACCGCGTTGTCGCAGCCCCTAAACTGAGGAACCAACCAACCAACATTTCATGCAGAACCCGGACCATCTCAATCACATCTGTTCACTCTTTACAGTCCGTGGGACGTGGGTTGTCGACCACGGGACCCCATTTGATTCCGGCATTGCTTTCACTTATTTGTGGCGGGCTCCTCACTGACACCTTGCCTTTCGGCCTCCCTTCGCCAACACTTGTTCTCTTCCGAACCTGACCGTATAAGGGTATCCGAGTCCTAGGGAGTCTTTCAGTTCCCCGCCATAATAGGCCCTTCCCTCATTTTTCCTGATCCCTCATTCTTCGAGGGGTCAGACCTCTTGTTATCTTTTCCTGATATCCCCTGCCTTCTGCTGAAAGCCCTAAAGGAGGTAGGGTGTGTGTACCCCACCCTGGATAGTGCTACACCCGCAAGGGCTGGCAATATCTCCTGCCTTCTGCACAAGGCCCTCAAGGATGCAGGGTGTGTGTAGCTCCACCCTGGATAGTGCTACACCCTGAAGGGCTCACAGTATCTCCTGCCTTCTGCACAAGGCCCTCAAGGATGCAGTTAGTGTGTAGCCCCACCCTGGATAGTGCTACATCCTCAAGGGCTCGCAGTATCTCCTGCCTTCTGCACAAGGCCCCCAAGGATGCAGGGTGTGTGTAGCCCCACTCTGGATAGTACTACACTCTCAAGGGCTCACAGTATCTTCTGCCTTCTGCACAAGGCCCTGAAGGAGGCAGGGTGTGCGTAGTCCCACCCTGGATAGTGCTACACCCTGAAGGGCTCGCAGTATCTCCTGCCTTCTGCACAAGGCCCTCAAGGATGCAGGGTGTGCGTAGCCCCATCCTAGATAGTGCTACACCCTCAAGGGCTCGCGGTATCTCCTGCCTTCTGCACATGGCCCTGAAGGAGGCAGGGTGTGCGTAGCCCCACCCTGAATAGTGCTACACCCTCAAAGGCTCGCAGTATCTCCTGCCTTCTGCACAAGGACCTCAAGGATGCTGGGTGTGGGTAGCCTCACCCTGGATAGTGCTACACCCTCAAGGGCACGCAGTATCTCCTGCCTTCTGCACAAGGCCCTGAAGGAGGCAGGGTGTGCGTAGCCCCACCCTGGATAGTGCTACACCCTCAAGGGCTCGCAGTATCTCCTGCCTTCTGCTCAAGGCCCTAAAGGAGCAGGGTGTGTGTAGCCCCACCCTGGATAGTGCTACACCCTCAAGGGCTCACAGTATCTCCTGCCTTCTGCACAAGGCCCTCAAGGATGCAGTGAGTGTGTAGCCCCACCCTGGATAGTGCTACACCCTCAAGGGCTCGCAGTATCTCCTGCCTTCTGCACAAGGCCCTCTAGGATGCAGGATGTGTGTAGCCCCACCCCGGATAGTACTATACCCTCAAGGGCTCACAGTATCTCCTGCCTTCTGCACAAGGCCCTGAAGGAGGCAGGGTGTGCGTAGCCCCACCCTGAATAGTGCTACACCCTCAAGGGCTCGCAGTATCTCCTGCCTTCTGCTCAAGGCCCTAAAGGATGCAGGGTGTACGTAGCCCCATCCTGGATAGTGCTACACCCTCAAGGGCTCGCAGTATCTCCTGCCTTCTGCACATGGCCCTGAAGGAGGCAGGATGTGCGTAGCCCCAACCTGGATAGTGCTACACCCTCAAAGGCTCGCAGTATCTCCTGCCTTCTGCACAAGGCCTTAAAGGATGCTGGGTGTGCGTAGCCTCACCCTGGATAGTGCTACACCCTCAAGGGCTCGCAGTATCTCCTGCCTTCTGCACAAGGCCCTGAAAGAGGCAGGGTGTGCGTAGCCCAACCCTGGATAGTGCTACACCCTCAAGGGCTCGCAGTATCTCCTGCCTTCTGTTCAAGGCCCTAAAGGAGGCAGGGTGTGTGCAGCCCCACCCTGGATAGTGCTACACCCGCAAGGGCTCGCAATATCTCCTGCCTTCTGCACAAGGCCCTCAAGGATGCAGGGTGTGTGTAGCTCCACCCTGGATAGTGATACCCTCAAGGGCTCGCAGTATCTCCTGCCTTCTGCACAAGGCCCTCAAGGATGCAGGGTGTGCGTAGCCCCATCCTATATAGTGCTACACCCTCAAGGGCTCGCAGTATCTCCTGCCTTCTGCACAAGGCCCTCTAGGATGCAGGATGTGTGTAGCCCCACCCCGGATAGTACTATACCCTCAAGGGCTCACAGTATCACCTGCCTTCTGCACAAGGCCCTGAAGGAGGCAGGGTGTGCGTAGCCCCACCCTGGATAGTGCTACACCCTCAAGGGCTCGCAGTATCTCCTGCCTTCTGCTCAAGGCCCTAAAGGATGCAGGGTGTGCGTAGCCCCATCCTGGATAGTGCTACACCCTCAAGGGCTCGCAGTATCTCCTGCCTTCTGCACATGGCCCTGAAGGAGGCAGGGTGTGCGTAGCCCCAACCTGGATAGTGCTACACCCTCAAAGGCTCGCAGTATCTCCTGCCTTCTGCACAAGGCCTTAAAGGATGCTGGGTGTGCGTAGCCTCACCCTGGATAGTGCTACACCCTCAAGGGCTCGCAGTATCTCCTGCCTTCTGCACAAGGCCCTGAAGGAGGCAGGGTGTGCGTAGCCCCACCCAGGATAGTGCTACACCCTCAAGGGCTCGCAGTATCTCCAGCCTTCTGCTCAAGGCCCTAAAGGAGGCAGGGTGTGTGTAGTCCACCCCTGGATAGTGCTACACCCGCAAGGGCTCGCAATATCTCCTGCCTTCAGCACAAGGCCCTCAAGGATGCAGGGTGTGTGTAGCTCCACCCTGGATAGTGCTACACCCTGAAGGGCTCACAGTATCTCCTGCCTTCTGCACAAGGCCCTCAAGGATGCAGTGAGTGTGTAGCCCCACCCTGGTTAGTGCTACACCCTCAAGGGCTCGAAGTATCTCCTGCCTTCTGCACAAGGCCCTCAAGGATGCAGGGTGTGTGTAGCCCCACTCTGGATAGTACTATACTCTCAAGGGCTCACAGTATCTTCTGCCTTCTGCAGAAGGCCCTGAAGGAGGCAGGGTGTGCGTAGCCCCACCCTGGATAGTGCTACACCCTCAAGGGCTCGCAGTATCTCCTGCCTTCTGCACAAGGCCCTCAAGGATGCAGGGTGTGCGTAGCCCCATCCTGGATAGTGCTACACCCTCAAGGGCACGCAGTATCTCCTGCTTTCTGCAAATGGCCCTGAAGGAGGCAGGGTGTGCGTAGCCCCAACCTGAATAGTGCTACACCCTCAAAGGCTCGCAGTATCTCCTGCCTTCTGCACAAGGACCTCAAGGATGCTGGGTGTGCGTAGCCTCACCCTGGATAGTGCTACACCCTCAAGGGCTCGCAGTATCTCCTGCCTTCTGCACAAGGCCTTGAAGGAGGCAGGGTGTGCGTAGCCCCACCCTGGATAGTGCTACACCCTCAAGGGCTCGCAGTATCTCCTGCCTTCTGCACAAGGCCCTCAAGGATGCAGGGTGTGCGTAGCCCCATCCTATATAGTGCTACACCCTCAAGGGCTCGCAGTATCTCCTGCCTTCTGCACAAGGCCCTCTAGGATGCAGGATGTGTGTAGCCCCACCCCGGATAGTACTATACCCTCAAGGGCTCACAGTATCACCTGCCTTCTGCACAAGGCCCTGAAGGAGGCAGGGTGTGCGTAGCCCCACCCTGGATAGTGCTACACCCTCAAGGGCTCGCAGTATCTCCTGCCTTCTGCTCAAGGCCCTAAAGGATGCAGGGTGTGCGTAGCCCCATCCTGGATAGTGCTACACCCTCAAGGGCTCGCAGTATCTCCTGCCTTCTGCACATGGCCCTGAAGGAGGCAGGGTGTGCGTAGCCCCAACCTGGATAGTGCTACACCCTCAAAGGCTCGCAGTATCTCCTGCCTTCTGCACAAGGCCTTAAAGGATGCTGGGTGTGCGTAGCCTCACCCTGGATAGTGCTACACCCTCAAGGGCTCGCAGTATCTCCTGCCTTCTGCACAAGGCCCTGAAGGAGGCAGGGTGTGCGTAGCCCCACCCAGGATAGTGCTACACCCTCAAGGGCTCGCAGTATCTCCAGCCTTCTGCTCAAGGCCCTAAAGGAGGCAGGGTGTGTGTTGTCCACCCCTGGATAGTGCTACACCCGCAAGGGCTCGCAATATCTCCTGCCTTCAGCACAAGGCCCTCAAGGATGCAGGGTGTGTGTAGCTCCACCCTGGATAGTGCTACACCCTGAAGGGCTCACAGTATCTCCTGCCTTCTGCACAAGGCCCTCAAGGATGCAGTGAGTGTGTAGCCCCACCCTGGTTAGTGCTACACCCTCAAGGGCTCGAAGTATCTCCTGCCTTCTGCACAAGGCCCTCAAGGATGCAGGGTGTGTGTAGCCCCACTCTGGATAGTACTATACTCTCAAGGGCTCACAGTATCTTCTGCCTTCTGCACAAGGCCCTGAAGGAGGCAGGGTGTGCGTAGCCCCACCCTGGATAGTGCTACACCCTCAAGGGCTCGCAGTATCTCCTGCCTTCTGCACAAGGCCCTCAAGGATGCAGGGTGTGCGTAGCCCCATCCTGGATAGTGCTACACCCTCAAGGGCACGCAGTATCTCCTGCTTTCTGCACATGGCCCTGAAGGAGGCAGGGTGTGCGTAGCCCCAACCTGAATAGTGCTACACCCTCAAAGGCTCGCAGTATCTCCTGCCTTCTGCACAAGGACCTCAAGGATGCTGGGTGTGCGTAGCCTCACCCTGGATAGTGCTACACCCTCAAGGGCTCGCAGTATCTCCTGCCTTCTGCACAAGGCCTTGAAGGAGGCAGGGTGTGCGTAGCCCCACCCTGGATAGTGCTACACCCTCAAGGGCTCGCAGTATCTCCTGCCTTCTGCTCAAGGCCCTAAAGGAGGCAGGGTGTGTGTAGCCCCACCCTGGTTAGTGCTACACCCTCAAGGGCTCACAGTATCTCCAGCCTTCTGCACAAGGCCCTCAAGGATGCAGTGAGTGTGTATCCCTACCCTGGATAGTGCTACACCCTCAAGGGCTCGCAGTATCTCCTGCCTTCTGCACAAGGCCCTCAAGGATGCAGGATGTGTGTAGCCCCACCCCGGATAGTACTACACCCTCAAGGGCTCACAGTATCTCCTGCCTTCTGCACAAGGCCCTGCAGGAGGCAGGGTGTGCGTAGCTCCACCCTGGATAGTGCTACACCCTCAAGGGCTCGCAGTATCTCCTGCATCTGCACAAGGCCCTCAAGGATGCAGGGTGTGCGTAGCCCCATCCTGGATAGTGCTACACCCTCAAGGGCTCGCAGTATCTCCTGCCTTCTGCACATGGCCCTGAAGGAGGCAGGGTGTGCGTAGCCCCACCCTGGATAGTGCTACACCCTCAAAGGCTCGCAGTATCTCCTGCCTTCTGCACAAGGCCCTCAAGGATGCTGGGGGTGCGTTGCCTCACCCTGGATAGTGCTACACCCTCAAGGGCTCGCAGTATCTCCTGCCTTCTGCACAAGGCCCTGAAGGATGCAGGGTGTGTGTAGCCCCACCGTGGATAGTGCTACACCCTCAAGGGCTCGCAGTATCTCTTGCCTTCTGCACAAGGCCCTCATGGATGCAGGATGTGTGTAGCCCCACCCCGGATAGTACTACCCCCTCAAGGGCTCACAGTATCTCCTGCCTTCTGCACAAGGCCCTGAAGGAGGCAGGGTGTGCGTAGCCCAACCCTGGATAGTGCTACACCCTCAACCGCTCGCAGTATCTCCTGCATCCGCACAAGGCCCTCAAGGATGCAGGGTGTGCGTAGCCCCATCCTGGATAGTGCTACACCCTCAAGGGCTCGCAGTATCTCCTGCCTTCTGCACATGGCCCTGAAGGAGGCTGGGTGTGCGTAGCCCCACCCTGGATAGTGCTACACCCTCAAAGGCTCGCAGTATCTCCTGCCTTCTGCACAAGGCCCTCAAGGATGCTGGGTGTGCGTAGCCTCACCCTGGATAGTGCTACACCCTCAAGGGCTCGCAGTATCTTTTGCCTTCTGCACAAGGCCCTGAAGGAGGCAGGGTGTGCGTAGCCCCACCCTGGATAGTGCTACACCCTCAAGGGCTCGCAGTATCTCCTGCCTTCTGCTCAAGGCCCTAAAGGAGGCAGGGTGTGTGTAGCCCAACCCTGGATAGTGCTACACCCTCTAGGGCTCGCAGTATCCCCTGCCTTCTGCTCAAGGCCCTAAAGGATGCAGGGTGTGTGTAGCCCCACCGTGGATAGTGCTACACCCTCAAGGGCTCGCAGTATATCCTGCCTTCTGCTCAAGGCCCTCGAGGATGCAGGCTGTGCGTAGCCCCACCCTGGATAGTGCTACACCCTCAAGGGCTCGCAATATCTCCTGCCTTATGCACAAGGCCCTGAAGGAGGCAGGGTGTGTGTAGCCCCACCCTGGATAGTGCTACACCCTCAAGGGCTCACGGCTGGTGAGCTCGGAATTTCGCGACCCCGAGGGATTCCTGCTGGGGAGTATATATAGTTTTATTATGGGGGCTTCCCTGCCGGGGATTACGGGCCATGTATAGGCCCCAAAGAATAGGAGATCCGGGGTTTTTCCCGCGAAACTTTCGTATAATTTGGTGCAAAATGATGAGTTTTAAGGCTATCTAGATCACTTTTTCAACCAATTTGTTGTGATGTTTTATGTTTCGTTAATGTCAAACACTACTAACACCATTTTATATTATTAATACAATCACCTTGCTCACTTGATAGTATTTACTTGGAAAGAATTGACATTACTGTTTCGATTTACAACTTACACTGTAATATAAAGTCAAGGTTTCTTGAAGCATTACCAAATCGGTTCATAACTTCGTCAGTGAGTTGTACTTCTCTGTGGATCTGTTTTCAGAAGTAGAAGTTCTTAAGTATGTTTTGAACCAAATCAAACTCCGTTTTGCAGTACCGGGAGCAACAGAAAGAGGCAAATTTGCCAAAAGTTTGATGAGGGTATAAAAGTTAGGGAAAGAACTTTTGTCACACGCTTCAAGGGCACTTGTTGCTGTTCTTGGTACGTTCATAAGAGCGAAGGCACTGGAGAGGTTATGTTGTTTCACATAAGATCACAGCAGACTGATTGTCACACTGTTTACATCTCTTTACTGTCGCCTCGCTTTGCAACGTTGCCGTACGTCGCTTAGTAACAATAATACATGATAAGTATATTATTGCTTGCCTCGGTGGGTGAGTGGTCAACGTGTCGGTCTACTAACCCCAAGCTTGCCGGTTCACTCCTGGCCGTGGTAAGTAATTTTTGAAAGCCGGAAAACATTATGACACCATGTCATACGATGTTGGCATGTCAAAGAACCCATTTGAATTCAGTAGGCCGTGTTCATAATGGCAAAATTAATCTCGGGAGTTTCCGCCAACACAAAGTTCCTCATTTCTCTACTAGAAAGCGCTAGAGTGTTCAAGGAGCTTAGATATCTAATCTCCTTGACTTTCATAGTGCTTCAAGGAACAACGAAATTCGACATGCAAGCTACCCTTTGAGTGTCAAATATCAATACTTGCACCCGGCACCCGAGGCCATGTGATATTATTATTATTATTATAGTATATTAATTTTTAATGTTTTAATTCATAAACAAATATTATGTATGACAAAATTTCGGGGGGGGGGGGGGGGTTAACCCCCTAATATACGCCCCTGGATTCCTGTGCTGGTTCATGTTTCCCCCCTTTTTCCTTTGCCTTTGGGATGGATCCTCTCTTCTTTCCCTTTACTCTCTACCTTTCTTGTCTCTCCTTCCTTCCAAGTCCCTCAATTCTCATTCTTCGAGGGTTGAGTGCATTTTCTTTCCTCCTGTCTTTTGTTTATATTTTTCTCCTTCTTGTTTCTCATTTCCTGTTCTAGTTTGTAAGTTAGTTTTAGTTGTACGCTTCATTTGATCATCTCTTATTTTCACAAAGCATTAGGGGCCGATAACACGCATCATGGCGCGTCTCGCTCGGAAGTGATGGGCTCCATCTCAGCAACGCTGTACAGCTTTTCCCGGAGCGGCTAGCTGGTGAACTATGTGTTATTTCCTCGTACAAATACAAACCTATATAAAATAAGTGAATTAATTTACGTATTTCACAGTCATACAGCATAACTTTTTGATGTAAAACGATTACAACGCAACCAAGAACTACATTTTCCAACCACCCCGAGCCGAGAAAAAGTTACCTTACAACAATGATAACAACTTTGTTTCTTGGACACACACAATTTTGAAATTAAAAAACCAGGTATACATCATTCCAATGTATATTGTGTTAAAATTTGGATTCGATCTGATGACGAGTTTTTGAGATAATAATTCTTAAATGTGACGCATGGCTGAAACACGCTTAAAAACGTTCACTTTTTGTGTTCCAACTGCGATAAAAAATATTAAAATATAAATTAAAAATTCCTAAGCTACAAGACCTAACGTAAAATAGAACGAAGAAAATGATGATGTTATTGGATTTTATGTAGGTCTATTGGTTACTTAACAAACAACCTTCAAACTCGAGTACACATAATTCTTTGGTCGACAGTACATTATGCAACGAGCCTATAATGGCAATAATTAATACACGAGTATGTTTATTAAACGAGCGTATGCGAGTTCTATAATTTCCATACGAGTGTTTTAATTACCATTATAGGCGAGTTGCCTACGATTGTTTATGTACGACGATAATTATTATAACAATTTTATGTTCGAACATAAATATTCATAAATATATGTCCAGATTTTGCCAGTTTTATGTACTGAACAGAGTGCATGAGACGCAGAGAATGCCTTGTATTTGGCCATGGCCTCCTCGATTACTCTACTATGACACTAGGCCAGGCAGTAAAATTTAAACTAGAAGGCCGTGGAACTCAGTGCATCTAATTATCTAATTGGTCAAACAACTGTTTCCTGAGCTCTGATTGGTGGCAGAAACTATTTCATAGTGAAAAATAGTGTTATAATGAGCCTCATTGTAGTACAGTTTTCTGACATATAATAGTCAGGGTCAAACATAATATAGTACATTATGCAACCAGCCTATAATGGCAATAATTAAGACACAAGTATGTTTATAAAATGAGCGTATGCGAGTTTTATAATTTCCATACGAGTGTCTTAATTATCATTATAGGCGATTTGCATACGACTGTTTATGTTCGACGATAATTATTATAACTATTTTATGTTCGAACATAAATATTAATAAATATCTGTCAAGATTTCGCCAGTTTTATGTACTGAACAGAGCGCATGAGACGCAGAGAATGCTTTGTATTTAACCATGGCCTCCTCGATTACCCTATTATGACACTAGGCCAGGCAGTGAAATTTAAATTAGAAGGCCGTGGAACTCAGCGCATCTAATTATCTAATTGGTCAAACAGCTGTTTCTTGAGCTCTGATTGGTGGGAGAAACTGTTTCATAATGAAAAATAGTGTTATAATGAGCCTCATTGTAGTACAGTTTTCTGACATATAATAGTCATGGTCGAACATAATAATTTATTTATTTATCGTATGATGGTAGAAGGAATAGATAAACCAATTATTTATAAATAGCAACCCGACCCGGCTTCGCCCGGGAGAATGCTTTACGTGATAAGCGCCCACTGTCAATGAACAACGACCAATATCCGTTTTACGTCTCGCCATAATGGGTTAAAATCACTGACTGGACTATTAATTATATTATCATGGAGATGCATGTGCAACAAATTCTTGTCAGACGTAATTTACGAATGGCGACGTGCATGAAACACAAATCCCCCTTCCGTCCAATCTTAACATGACTGTGAATTTTGCGGAATGAAAAGTTCACAGGCGAAATGAAGAAACCCCGAGTTGCACTTCCAGGGAAACTCCAAACACAACCACCCTTCTCAGAAGTCTTAACTCAACACGACTCAACGGTTTGCTGCTGGCTGTATCTGGGGCAATAGGTTCGCCCGCTAGCTAGGCTGTAACAGGTATGATAGATTCGCCCTTAGATAGCTCGCAAACTGTTGCCTCAGTATTTGATTGGACATGGTTGGAATATATTAAAACGTAAAAACACTTATAGTGGGCGATGTGTTGAAGATAGACATACGCTCTCGCGGACTATTTTTGTAGAACTTTTCATGCTGAACAATTCTTACACTCATACTGTAGTATTGAGATATTTTAACGTTTTGCCCAGCGTAGGCTTACAAAGCGCTCGGACGCCAGTTTTTTTTTCGACTTTTCCACTGAAATCGTTACTGCTCGGCTTCCTTTGATCATAAATAAATTATTTTCTACAGAAATAATCCTCGAGATATCCTTTACAGAATGGTGGAAACCGCAACAAAATCCATCCAGTGGTTCTCGAGTTTACCCGTATCAAACACAAATCGGGGACTTTGTTTTATACTAATAAGTAGAGATATATACACACATCAAAAAAAGTTTTGCATCACCTCGGTTCCAAGAGTTCCGGAACCGTTAAATACAAAGGGAATAGAGATCAACACAAACAACATTTCAGCTCGTTTTATTGCTCATGAGACCCACACATTGCATGTTGTACCATCATACAGCTAGACTTTCAGCATTTGTGGTCCAGATTGCAGTACACACCACTACCTCTAATACCCAGTAGCACGTCCTCTTGCATTGATGCATGCCTGTATTCGCCGTGGCATACTATCCACAAGTTCATCAAGACACTGTTGGTCCAAATTGTCCCACTCCTCAACGACAATTCGGCGTAAATCTCTCAGAGTGGTTGGTGGGTCAAGACGTCCATAAACAGCCCTTTTCAACATATCCCAGGCATGTTCGATAGGGTTCATGTCTGGCGAACATGCTGGCCACTGTAGTCGAGCGATGTCGTTATCTTGAAGGAACGCATTCACAAGATGTGCACGATGAGGTCGAGAATTGTCGTCCATGAAGACAAATGCCTCTCCAATATTCTGCCGATATGGTTGCACTATGGGTCGGAGGATGTCATTCAGGTATCGTAAAGCCGTTTCGGAGCCTTCCATGACCACCAGTGGCGTACGTCGGCCCCACATAATGCCACCCCAAAACATCAGGGAACCACCACCTTGCTGCACTCGCTGGACAGTGTGTCTAAGACGTTCAGCCTGACCAGGGTGCCTCCAAACACGTCTCCGACGATTGTCTGGTTGAAGGCATATGCGACACTCATCGGTGAAGAGAACGTGATGCCAATTCCGTGGGGTCCATTCAGCATGTTGTTGGGCCCATCTGTACCGCGCTGCATGGTGTCGGGGTTGCAAAGCTGGACCTCGCCATGGACGTCGGGAGTGAAGTTGCGCATCATGCAGCCTATTGCGCACAGTTTGAGTTGAAACACGACGTCCTGTGGCTGAACGAAACGCATTATTCAACATGGTGGCATTGCTGTCAGGGTTCCTCCGAGCGGCAATCCGTAAGTAGCGGTCATCCACTACAGTAGTAGCCCTTGGGCGGCCTGAGTGAGGCCTGTCATCGACAGTTCCTGTATCTCTGTACCTCCTCCATGTCCGAACAACATCGCTTTGGTTCACTCTGAGACGCCTGGAAACTTCCCTTGTTGAGAGCCCTTCTTGACACAAAGTAACAATGCGGACGCGATCGAACTGCGGTATTGACCTTCTAGGCATGGTAGAACTACAGACAACATGAGCAGCGTACCTTCGTCCTGGTGGAATGACTGGAACTGATCGGCTGTCGTACCCCCTCCGTCTAATAGGCCCTGCTCATGCATGGTTGTTTACATCTTTGAGCAGTTTTAGTGACATCTATGAACAGTCAAAAGGACTGTATCTTGGATACAATATACACAGTCAACGTCCATATGCCGGTGATCTGGGAACCGAGGTGATGCAAAACTTTTTTTGATGTGTGTATATTCAATGATATACACTAACATACACTTTTTCTCAACTTTGACAAAATAGAGTCCAAAATTGTACCGTTGAATCCAGTCAATGACTTCTAGGGACAGCTTGTGTAAGTCTTGCAATGTTCCTTTCAATGCTCTGGCCCGTTCTTATCCGATTCAAGTGCGCACCATTGGTGCCGAGGTAGATGAAATCCTGCAGGCCGAACCCAAGGGGTTTTGAATAACTGGTGGTGTGTCAAGGACGTTTGTTCCTGCCATTTGGTATTCCAGGCATCCAGGATGTTGACGTTGTCGTCCTACAGGCTGCTTGCTGTTCTCCATGATGGTTGCCTGGACTTCTGTCGCTGTGCTGACGTTACTGGGAGCACGGAGTGTAATGACAGCGATGGATTGTTTCGGATTTTCTTCCACGTGTTCCTCAATGACAGGAGTCATCTAAGGGGAGGAGGTGGAATATTACTTTGTAATAATAATAATAATGTTATTGGTTTTACGTCCCTTTTAACTACTGCGGCTTTTAGAGACGCCGGTGTGCTGGAATTTTGTCCCGAAGGGGATCTTTAACGTGCCAGTAAACCTACTGACACGGCTCCCTCACATTTGTGCACCCTCAAATGCCAAATGACTGCACCGGAATTCAATACCGCTTTCTTGGCCTCAGTAGGAGAGAATGTTACCGCTGAGCCACGCAGTTGGACACTTTGAATTAGGAAACCGCGCCTCAAATCTTAATTTTACATTTTATGTAAACCGATCGCCTTCGCGAAAAACGTATTCCACAAGAAAAAAAAGCTTCCTCTTCAGTAGTAAACATTACCGCCTGTATACTGTTGCACTATTCCAATAATCTATCTGAACACTCGCTTACTGCGATACACACTGAAGACATACAACCTCGCTCGCTTATCGCAATACACACTGACAGCCAACACGAGGGAGTCCCGCTTTCAAGGACACAGTGCAGCCAACTAAACTCATGACTCAACCACTCACAGCTCCACATACCCACTGCGGAGAATATTATCGGGCGCCCTGTATATCTCCGCAACAGTAACAGATATCACCTTGACATTTTGTACGGTAATAAAGGGTACTACTGACTTTCATAAACCTGTCAAGTATGAAACGAACATGGCAGCCAAGCGAAGTTGAAACATTTAAATAGACTTTTCTCACAATTTAACCGTCCAAGCGCAGTGAAACTTGGTACCAGTACAGTAATTGTTCATATGAAATATAATCTACTGATATCAAACTAAACACAATTTTTTTATAACCCCAAGATGGCGGTTGAGCAAAATTTTAAAGTAAAGCGTTTATTTCTTGTGTCCCGATCATGCGATCGAAGTGAAGGTTTGAGTAACGAAGTTATGCAATAATCTGCAACGAATTGTATATAACTCTATGGTCTACTCATATAACATTCCAACATGGCAACCATCCAAAATATTTAGATGGTTCTCAATATCTACGTATATACAACAGTAATCAAACTGAAATTTTGTATGTTGATAGAGGCTTAGGTTCACCTACGGATCATTCAATAACCTCGTGAGCACAAAACCAACATGGCGGTGACGCGAAATTTAAGTATTTAAATGGATTTTCTCGTGACATTTCATCCAAGCGCTGTTAAACGTGCCACGGTATAACTTATCTTCATACAAGTCTTAATATACTGACGTCTAATTTAATGGAATATTATGAGAACTTTAAAATGGCAGCTGTGCAATTTTTTAAAATTTCGTTTTCATTTTGTGTGTCCTAAGTAAGACCAGTAGGATATATGAAAATAGGCTATTTAGTTCTTCACGGATCTACTTGTTTTATTCATCCCATGATAAGGCAAGCGCCTTTTATAGCCCACCCTCCAAAAAAGAATACACTTGTGTAATTTTGTATATCTATTTAAATATGAATTAACTTTTTCTTCCGTTATTCAGCGCTCTATTACTGTCTCACATTGATTTTTAGCCTACTTTTCACATTTTGCAAAAATGAGGAAAAAGTAGACTTATGAGATCGGGCAAATGTGTGTCTGTCTGTCTGTCCTTCTGTCTGTCTGGCTGTGTGTGTGTCCCGCCCCCCCCCCCCTATCAACTCCTAAACGGTTGAAGCAATCGAAACAAAATTTGGTAGGAGTAAAGATCTATACCTAAAAATATTTCACGGCCATATTTGAAAATGATGTCAGTGCTACCAACTGCTGAAAAATCGCAATTGCAATTTGAGCTCCATGCCGGATATCTTGGAAGGTATGAATGGGAGCTATTTCAAAATTGGCACACGTATATTTCCGTTTAATTTCCAGGAGGCCATATATGGCAGTTTTGCCAAAATGATTATAAGCCTGCTGATAAGTCCAAAATTTAAATGCATATAACTTCTACACTATCAATTGGATTTCAACCAAATTTCGCATGTGCTATGTTTACATAAACAGATATGACTGAGCGTATTCTTAAGATCCACCAGGGCTGCCAACTGTTAATAAATGCTCTCATTTTTTTAAATCCAAATACCCATATATCAGAAAGTATGCTAGCCGACAGCTTTAAACTATGCACACGTATAGTACCTGATATTGTATATTAATTTGGAGTAACTTATATACGTCAGTGCTACCAACGTGATTCTAAACCTGCTGAGAGGTCCAACTTTAAATACATGTAACTTCTATACTATCATTTGGATTTCAACCAAATTTCGTGTGTGCTATGTGTATCATAACAGATATGACTATGCCGATACTTAAGAGTAACCAGGGCTGCCAATTGTTAATAAATACTGTCTCTATTTTTGTTACCCTAATATTAATATATCAGAAAGTATGCAAGCCAATAGCTCTAACCTTTGCACACGTATAGTACCTGGCATTCTAGATTAATTTGGAGTAACTAATATAGGCCTACGCCAGTGCTGCCAACATGATTCTAAGCCTGCTGAAAGGACCAATTTTAAAATGCATGTAACTTCTATACTAACTAATGGATTTCATTCAAAATTGACACAACAATAGATCATATTATTTCAGATTATTTCTGACCAATATATGTATTTCATTGTTGCCAACATGATTTTACGCGCACTGTTAGATCCAATGTTTAACTGCGTGTAACGTCCATGCTATCCATTGGACTTCAACCAAATTTTGTATTCTGTACCTTAAGAGATGGAACTAAGAATATGTTCAGTCACCAGGGCTGCCAACTGTAGTTCTCTATTAGGCTACATTCTGCCAAGTATACAGTATTTCGAACTAATTAGAAATTTCGATATTACCAACTTAAATTCGTCATTATTCTAGATAGATCCATATAGATTAAATGATTGGCATGAATCTTATATTTTAAGAAAAGTAGGCTCTTTAGTTCGTACGGAACTTCTTGTTTAGCCTACTTTTCACATTTTATAAAAATGAAGAAAGAGTAGACTTATGAGATCGATCCGGGCAAATGTGTGGCTGTCTGTCTTTCCATCTGTCTGTCTGTCTGTCTGTCTGTCTGTGTGTGTGACCCCTCCCCCCCCCCCCTATCAACTCCTAAACGGCTGCTGCTGTCGAAACCAAATTTGGTATGAGTAAAGACCTATGCCTGAATATCTCACGGACATATTTGAAAATGATGTCAGTGCTACTAACTGCTGAAAAATCACAATTGAAAATTAAAGCCTATGTTGGATATCTCGGAAGATAAGCATGAGAATTGTTCCAAAATTTGACACACATGTAGATAATATTACATCAAACTAATTTACGGGAGACCATACATGAGAGTGTTGCCAACATGATTCTATACCTGCTAATAAGTCCAGTCTTCAAATGCATGTAACTTCCATACTATCTATTGGATTTCAACCAAATTTGGTATGTGATTTGCGCACCGGAGTAGATATAAATATGCATTTTTCTAGTGTCAAGTGGGCTGCCAACTGTTGCAAAATGCACTCTATATAGTTTTACCCTAATCTCAATATATCAGAAAGTTTGCAGGCCAACAGTTCTAAACATTGCATACAGAAACCGATATACGACAGTGCTGCCAACATGATTCTACGCATGCTGATAGTTTTAATGTTGAATCACATGAATCCATACTGTACCCTTCAATGGTTTCTAGGATGCCGACTCTAGCTCGGGGTAATGGTCTGTCCGGTGTGGCTCTAATTTAATCTAAACACCCTAGGAATATCGTCAAGGATCACAGGAGGCTTAACTTAAAATCAGTATGTCAGAGAACTCCTAATATAAAATAATTTATTCACAAAAACATCATCTCCCACTTGCTCCCATCCATAGACAATAAAACAACAAAATAATACTCCCTTAAATTATTCTAATCAACAAAATAAAAAAAGGTAAATTATGATCACACTGGTTGAAACCAGGAAAAGAAAATAATCTATTTCACTGCAGTCCACTGCTTCAAGTTCAAAAATAAAACGTCAACAGACTTAATTCATCAAAACTATGGTCTGAATAATCCAGCCATTCTGTCAAAGAAATGCGCACTCATGTTTATAACTTGCAAAATTGGTTTTTGGGGGTCGGACATGCTTTCTCGTACAATCATCATACTTCCTCACAAGAGTCAAACAATGAAGGCAATAGACTTATTCTAGGCCACAGGCATGTGTGCATGTTCTAGCTTAAAAACAATTAATTCACTCAGAGCTATGACTCTGCTAATTGCGGTAATCCAAAACAATTCAAATACATGAAGCATCAAATAAACACACTTCGGTGGCCGATGCCCCGTTACTTTTAATAAACAAACAACTATAATGAATGCACTCAAAATGATATCACAATACATGACGTTGCTTCCTGAAGCTGTACAAAAAAAAAGAAACAACCCCTGGGAAGCTAGACTACCTTCCCTCAAAAGAAAACAATACCATCCAACGTGATCCCCGACCTTGTGACAGACACCCTCACACCATAATAAACCAGCTGGGCGGGCAACAACCTTCGCTGCTCCTTTCAGAATTCAGTCAGCTGGCCACAATCTTATACCTGCCTCCTATGACTGCCTCGGGCTTCAGCTGTACAGTTACCTTTCCGACGGAGCTATAGCGCACTCTCATCAGACAATAAATTCAATCATTTCACTTACCAATTATATCACCGTAGACTTGCGGGAATTTCGCCTCCGCTATTAATTCACTTACCATTTATATCATCGTAGACTCGCGGGAATTTCGCCTCCGCCTTAAATTCACTTACCATTTTATATCATCGTAGAACACGGGAATACCAGCTCCGTTATTAATTTCAGCTCAACCCAGGATCAACTCTCAACCTTTTCTGAATATTATATTATCATCCAGCCATTCCATCTTACCTTTCTTTACCTTGGTGTGGTTATCAATTACCATACTTACTGTTCACCTAATTTCAGTGTCACTACTGGGCTTTGTCACAATGTCAAGCTATCTCGCCTATACTAGCTTTTACGTTAATATCGTGCGTAAGCACTATCAACCCAATTATTCCCTTAAATGTGCATTCAGCAAAGTTACTGACGCCCTCAAACAAAACACATTTAAACAAGATTTGATGCTCATGTACAAATCTTACATTATAAAACACACACAAAAAATCATAAATGACAAATATACACAAATTTACACAAAATATGCCTGCTGTGCCCAAAATATCTATTTTATAATAATTGCTTATGATCGAGATAAACTTATCCGATTCCCATGATGGGATACGCTATGGCAAACATGCCCCATGCAATATCTACTTATCTCGTATACATCATGATGGTGATGGTCTGGTCCTTGATATCAGTCTTCTGGATCAATTGGTTCATCTTGCAAGGAGGATAATTTTTACATACGGTTTCCAAAAAAAAAACACCAAAGCAAAGGTCCACTGTGAATTATTATTATTATTATCTCAATGCACGGTTCTCGCGTATGTAGCTCCTACCTCCTACAGCTATCATCAACCTACTCAATTCAGCTGATAGTTCATAGCTTCCTATATCACTGACTTTGCTACTAACAGCACGTGTGGCTATCTCTATCATATAATTGCATCGTACTGTCACGGTATGCCCACTCATGATACTGTTCCGATTCGCACTTGCGAATACTTAGCGATATTCAAATGTCCAAAGATATAACTGCTTATCCTTATAAAATTTTCTTAATTTCAGAACGTGGCGATCATAGGCTCGCGTCTATGCAATGCTCAAAGAAGAACTTGTAAAATTATTAATATTTCAGACCGCCACAATCGTGGGCTTGCGCCTCTGCAGCGCCCAGAGTAAGAACTTATAAAACTTGTCAATATAGTTACTATTTTTGACCTCCACGAGCGAGGGCTTGCGCCTCTGCAGCGCCCGGAATTGAACTGTATAACTTGTAAAAAATTTGATGTTTCAGTCCGCCACGAGCGTGGGCTTGCGCCTCTACAGCGCCCGGAATAAGAACTGTTTTCGCTGCGTCTCCAGCTGTTATTTATATGATTTGTCGTAGAAGTACTTGGAGTCGGGAGATTTTAGAATTTATTTCTATAATAACACTCGCATGAATATGCAAATTAGCTCCTTTGAACGTCCTCATTTTCAATGTCTCAATGGCTTCTTTTAATCCAAAATTCGATCGTTGGATCCTTAGATAATGAGCTCCGTAATTCCCTTCATTGTTCCTTAATTTCGGCGGGATTTGGTCGCGTCTCGCGTCCCTCGCTGCTATTGGTAGTTTCAAATCCACCCCCTGATTTCATTTAATTCTGGCAAAACTCACAGAATGACTCAATTCAAATTTTGAAGATACTTCTGAGAGGCTGGGATTGTCCCCTATACGATGGTGTAATTCCTGTTTCTGTATTCTAATTACTGCTCCAATTTCTCTCAAATGGGCGGGGTTTATCTAGTAAGTGATCGTTGAAATCTTCGTATTTACCCGCTTGATTGAATGACCGTTTCGCGTTGTCTGAGCGCATGTGGTTACCAGATGTTGGCCTTCTCTTCCTCTCTCCATTGTCTGCGCTAGGTGAAAGTTATAGCAAAAGCACGTACGGGTCTTCCTTTGTTGTGCTCTGGTCGACAGGCACCGTCTTTTCTTACATCAGCTTTGAAACATGAATAAAATCTTGTTGAAATAAATATGTAGAATTTATGCAATCACAGATGCATAAAGGTTACAATACCAATGAATGAATTTCTTTCAAAATTGGCACACATATAGATCATAATATTTCAATTTCAAATAAATGCCCTCAATCCTCGAAGAAGGAGGATTGAGGGTCTTGGATGGAAGGAGAGTCATGCAAGGCAGATAGGAAAAGGAAAGAGGAGAGCGCCTGCCTCAAAGGCAATGGAAAAAGGGAGGAAAACCAGACCCAGCTCAGGAATCCCTCGGGATCGCAAACTGCCGAAATCACCAGCTGTGAGTCCCTGAGGATGTAGCACTATCTAGGGTACACCATACGTGGTTGGGCTACACACACCCTGCCTTCTTGAGGGCCATGAGCAGAAGGTTGGAGATACCTGAAACATAAACAAGAGGTCTGACCCCTCGAAGAATGAGGGGTCAGGAAAGATTAGAGAATTCCCAATTAAGGCGGGAAAGGAAGAGACTCCCTAGGCCTCGGATACCCTAATACCGTCGGGGTCGGAAGAGATCGAGAGTTGGACAAGAGAGGTCGGCAGGAAAGAAGACGGAGGGGAGACCTGTACAAGTAAGTGGAAGCAACGCCGGACTCAGCTGGGGTTCCGTGGGCACCAACCCACGTCATATGTGAGCCCCTGGGGGGTAAATATTAGTCCGGTCAGGATACTCAAACCCGTGCGATTTTTGGGGGAACCTTTCTTTATGATTGCATTCATTTCTGACATGCTAAGGATGAAATTTAGCTTGGGAGTCATTTTTAGCCTATTTTCAATTTTGAAAAAATAGGCTTATGAGATCACCTTTTGTCCGTGTGTGTGTGTGCGCGCGTGTGTGTGTGTGTGTGTGTGTGATTCGTGTGTGTGTCCCCCCCTAATAAAATCTAAACGGCTGGAGCGATTTCAATGAAACTCGGTATGTTCATAGCACTATTCCCGGCGACCTCGACCGTGCCCTTCAAATTTTGTTACGTCTCACCAATGCAAAATGGCGGCTGTGCGAAATATTTCACTAGCATTCAATATCTCCGAAACTATTCCCGATATCGCCCTGAAATTGTGTACGGTGATAAAGGGTACTACTAGAAGTACACCTATGAGACTTTCAAAAACCTGGTGACTACAAAACAAACATGGCGGTCAAGCGAAGTTGAGACTTTTAAATAGACTTTTCTCGCGATTTAACTATCCACACGTAATGAAACTTGGTACAGCAAATGTTTATACACATTGTAATGCACTGGAGTCTAATTTAGTTCAATTGTTTACATAACCTCAAAATGGCGGCTGTGCGAAATATTTCACTGACATTCTATATCTCCGAAACTATTACAGATATTACCCTGCAATTTAGTACGGTGATAAAGGGCACTGGTACAAGTTTATCCATGTATATTTCATAAACTTGTAAAGTAAAAAACGAACATGGCGACCAAGCGAATTTGAAATATTTTAATAGACTTTTCTCGTGATTTAACTCTCTGAGCGCAGTGAAATGTGGTACAGTAAATGATTTTGCAGATTGTAATGCACTGCCATCTAATTTAAGTCAATTGTTTACATAACCTCAATATGGCGGCTGTGCGAAATTTTAAAATTAAGTGTTTATTTCTTGTGTCGTAATCATGCGATCGAAGTGAAAGTTTGAATAATGAATCTAGGCAATAATTGTCCTTGAATGGTACATAATTCTATGGCCTATACATATAACAATCCTAAATGGCGAGCTTCCGAAATATTTAGACGGTTCTCAATATCTATGAATCTTTTACAGCAACCAAACTGATTTTTTTATGTTCATAGAGACTATGAACATATGTTCACCTATAGGACTTTCATTAACCTGGTGAGCACAAATCCAACATGGCGGCGACGCGAAGTATAAATATTTAAATCGACGATTCTCGCGAATTAACTATCCGAGTGCTGTGAAACGTTGCACGTTAAATGCTTATACAAATGTTGATCCACTGGCATCTAATTTATTTCAATTGTTTGCATAATCACAAGATGGCTGCTGTGCGTAATTTTAAAGTCTCGTTTTTACTTCTTGTGTTCTAATCATGCGATTGAAGTTTGAATACCACACGTACACAATAATCTTAATGTAATAGTACAAAAATAAAAATCCAACCTGGCGACAATCTGAAATATTTAGACGGTTCTCAATATCTACGAATCTGTTACAGCAATTAAACTGAAATTTTGTATGTTGTTAGAAGAAATTAACATGAGCAGGATATATGAAAATAGGCTGTATAGTTCTTTACGGAACTACTTGTTGTAATTTTGGCGTTTGGCCGCCATATTGGAAAATGGACAATTTTCATGGTTAAGATACCTCTGGATAGGTATATAATCGTTCTATATGTTTTACAATGTGACTGGTTCCAATCTGAAAGGGAAAAGTAAACAAATATGCATTTTTGTTATGTTTTTCTTTATGGATGTATACTTTTGGTGTAATGTTACTGATTATCGAATACCGATGTCATTAGTATAATGTCTTCATAGGATAGACGTATCTGTAGTAGTATCAATTGGAATGTTTTGAAATCTATGTGCATCATTAATTTTATGTCCGTTGAACATGTGCAAGCCACAACACATACCCTTCTGTCAATCACTGAACTCCTCCTCTGTGTCGCTGTATTCTATGGATGAATCATGAACAGGTGAATTGACTTCTTCTTATATTTCTTCGACAAATTCCTCTACAAAGGTTTGTTTGGTTTGAGGAAATTGGACTCCACTTGGAAGTGAGTATATTGTGTGCGTGATGGGTCACAATCCATCCTGAAGCTGTTCCCATCCAAAGTTAGTCGAGAACAGCCGTTTTGCAAGCCTTGCATTCTTATATTCATAAGCTTGCAAGTGACTTCGAAGACAGTGTTGTGAAAATGAGTCTTCGTCGGGAGGCAATCTGGCAGAATCGTAACAACGCAACTGCCGCCATTTACGTGCTCGGGCTTCCGCACAATCTTTTGCTCACTGGGTCATTGTAGATGATCCTAATTGTGAACAACTGCAGTTGAAGGAACAGCTCATCGGATAGTTAGGTATTAACTCCAAGTTGCTGTATTATCTGTAGGTGTGTCATATTATTTGGCTGAAGACAGCGCTTCATTGCTTTGACCTTCCCCAAGCCGAAAAAACCTTCTACTGTGTCACAACCGGTGAATGTGTAGACTCCAAGAGCAGCACAGGCTTTGTCTTGCTCTGAGAACAGTGAGTGACAGTTGTAGAATTCTATACCATTTCCGGATTTCTTCTTGTACATATTGAACCCTTGCAAAGAAGCATATGAGACTCAGTTTCGGGGGATGTAACAGTCCATTTCGTTAAGTTGTTGTTAAGCGCTTCTTAATATGCAGGGTAACATATAACAAAATGACATGCAGGAAAAAGTGAATACCAGGGTTAAAACAAATGAATTTAATAACAGATCAATTATTTACAATAAACACAAAACAAACAAGGTCTCCCAAATGACTCCCACTTGAATTAATAAACTGCCAAACTTAGGCCTAATCTCAGGAGAGATTGTAAAATAGCTGGACCAAGTGTCCCAAATTACTACAATGACCATGTACGTGTGCGGCTGTTCTACATGCGTTACGATGTGTACAAATTAATGCGAGATCCGTTACCATCCAGTACACCTTCAGGGGACGAATCTGCATTGTCTAGTGCTAGACAGACACGGGGAACACACTAAACACTAATTAAATTAAATCCGACACTTCCTACACTAAGGCATTTGATGTCGTGCCGCATGACATTCTACTCCATAAATTAGCTTCGACGAAGATTGATAGAAAAGTAATTTTATGGATCCAAGAATTTTTGACGGGTCGTTCCCAGAAAGTGAAAGTCCAAGGCATATTCCCGGATGAAATCACCGTAACGTCGGGTATCCCTCAGGGCAGCGTAATCGGAACTTTGTTATTTTTGGCGTTTATAAATGACTTACCAAATGGGATTCGCAGTGACTGTCGATTGTTTGCGGATGATTGTGTAATATGTCGAAAGATACATGACTCACAAGACAATGCAGTGCTTCAAGAGGACCTGAACCTGGTCTATAAGTGGGCGATTGTAAATAAAATGAAAATAAACACAAGAAAATGTAGTCTCTTATAAATAGGGAAAGTGCGAAGGCAGGATTTTCAATATAACATTGGCTCGGAAATACTTGTAGAAGAAGATTCTTGCAATATTTGGGCGTTCACGTAAGGAATGATATGAAATGGAGTAGTCATGTAGGATGTGTAGTTTCAAAAGCTTACAAATCCCTGCACTATGTAATGAGGGTATTAAAAGGAAGTAGTACCTCTGCTAAAGAATTAGGCTATTTGTCACTTGTAAGACCTATTCTGGAATATGCCTCGGCGGTTTGGGATCCATATCAAGTAGGGCTCATCAATGAGTTGGAAACGGTACAAAGAAAGGCCGCTAGATTTGTGCTCAGTGACTTTAATCCCCGGAGCAGTGTGAGCCGCTTGTTAAAGAAACTTGGATGGGAATCACTGGAGGCTAGGAGGATGAAATCTAGACTCTGCGCTATGTACTACACGTATACAAATCAACCAGCATTGGGTGAGCTTAGCAAACGATTGGGAAAACCCACTTACATGGGTAGGAGCGATCATCCTTTCAAAGTTAAGGGCCGACCACAGCGAACAAATTATGGTAAATATTCTTTTGTAAACCGTGCCATTGATAACTGGAACTCTCTACCTGCCGCAGTCTTAGAGCCTTTTCCCAAACATATAGGTGTGTTTAAGAAAATACTGACTATTTGTGTAAATACTCCAGTTTAATTGTTGTATAATTGTTATAGAATTGTTATGTATAATTATTTATTTGTTATGTATATCCAATTTGCCACCGGGGGACACACCCCCCATTGCAAATAAATAAATGAATGAATGAATGAAAATAAAACAACAAATAATTTCCGCATGAAATTGGAATCAAGGAACTGCCGAAGCAAACAACATTAACGCCTAAAACTAGGACTTTTCAAATCAATACAAGTAAATTAACACGTGACCAAGCAAGAAAAATACACATATGGCCGCTTGCCATTTTTACCAGAAAAATACTAAAATACACCCAGCGGTGTCACAACAGACAACTCTAACATGAAATGAGTCATAGAAGTCACTAGGCTCAAAGCCAACATTTAAATCATAAAACAATATTTCATTCATACGAGATGCGGTAATTCGTAACGGACATGGCGAACTCCCAATTAATTATGGTCCAATGACCATCAAAAGAACAGGTTTGCTACTGATAACTTACAGGGGTCAGTCGGTCAGCTGGACTGCCTAAAACGATGAATCACCAGACATAGACGGGCGCTAAGTGGAATCTGCACATCTGTCAACCCACGTGTCAATGACCTCGACCTGCCATGGCACGGGTTCGAGTCTCGAAGAAGCGTGCTCCCAAAAGCACATAGTATACGTGTGTGTGTGTCAAATAATATCTCAGCATTTCCCACGGAAATCCAAGAATCAGCACTGGACAAGGTACAGTAGCCTCTGAGGGTGCTCTGCCTTTCCACAAAATATAACCACAATATTTGAGGGCGGTAGCACATCCTACCCCTCATCACGAAGAATCAATACACACACCTGACACAAAACACACACCAGAATCACACGTATGGGTTTGACAGAAACCTGAAATATATGACATAGAATATTTTCCACCAACTTACGCTCCCAATCTAGTCCGTGACTAAAGAACCTGAAAATGACTAAAAAAACTCAAGAAAATAGAACTAAGGTGTTCTACAGTGACGTCTTAATTTGTTGTGCTCAGCAACCCTAGTATGAATAAAAACCTGTTCACACAACATCTTACAACATTTACCCCTTTTCCTACAAAAAAATGAACTTGAATAAAGCACCACTTATCGACCGTGACGATTTTCGCATTCGAATGGATAAAATGAAATACACACGCCGTGCATACTAAATATGACTCATTAGAAAAAATATACAAACAAACAAACACTTTGGCCACGTGCCAACGTACATTTAAATATAATAGTGTCGGCACACAAAAAATCTAAAATACAAGAAAAACAATGAATAAAATATTTACAACGTTCTCGCGTCTAATCTAACTACATATTGAGTAAATCAATGGTTTGTACATCACCGTTCAGCTTGTAGAACTTAACCTCCACCCCACAGCATTTCCCTACGGGAAATCTACTCGTCCATCGTCGACGTATTGGTAGAGGCGATGCACTTCATTCCATCACACGACCTTTCAGCAGATATCTTGGCGTAGCTTCTTGGAAAGATATGTTCAAAGTTATTAGTTTGCCTAGCTAGAATCGCTATGAGCTACTGCCTTTCACTCACAATAATGTCCTAGGCGATTACTTAACGTAGAACTGGCCCTATCTCAGCATTTGCTTAACACACGCACACTATATCACTCAAAATAATACAAAAATTTACATAAATTACACTCATCAATCACCACGCAACTGGCTTCTAACAAGTCTCAAATATGACTATCACGTAGCGCTTATCTCGACTAGAGCTCTCCACAAGGCTAAGCGTGAACTCTGCTCCCTTGAGCACAATATAAAATGTTTGTCAAACAGACGTGAAGTACGCTCACTAGAGCCGGATAAATCGTGACGCAAACTAGCGTGAACGTTGCTCACCAGAGCTCAATAAAGTTGTGTCTCAAACCGCTCATCACCGATCAATTTATTTGAAACTGACAGAATGGGGTAGGGTGGGGGAAATTTGTGAAAATAATCTGTAGATTTCCCCTCACAGACTTGGGACTAGTATCAATCTTCTTCTTTTCATCCAAACGCCTCAATGGACTTATGCGGAATTATATCGTATCGGTGGTTCTTTAGATACGCGTTTTGGCGCCTTTTTCTAGGGTACGAAATCCACCGCGTGGCTTTGGCTTACTCTCTTCTGATTTGCTGATTCAATCGTGGATCGGTTGGAACTTCACTTCTGACACTCCCATAATGACGCCGATTGAGGTGCGCGTTCGTACAGAATTTGTCCTTGAACTCGGCTTAACTGGTCATCTTCAGGAATAACTACCAAGCTGCTTCTGTTGTAATCGTTGCGACACACTGCCTGACTCCCCTTTGTCAATTTCAACATGTACTGCCTGGCCACCAGTGATAATAATAATAAAAATCATGAAGACTTATTGATCGGCAAATCAATAAGGGTTCAATATACATATCCTGTTCAGTTAGATGACTAATGTTTGAAGCAATAACCCGTACATCTGTGTCCTCGGAATCAAACACAATTGAATCAGAACCGCCTAACTCTGCAGCTAGGAAAAACGCCCTGGTATCGGCTTCAGATGAACATGGTGCTTCGAATCGAGGGTCGCATTGGCCAGATGCGAGATAATAGCAGGAAAGATCCATGGTGTAATACCAGTCAGCATTATGCACGTAGGATTGCACACATTCAGAAGGAAATGTTGCAGCCTCTGTTTGTTTGCAGGCTTCTACTGAAATGAATGCCAGGCATTCACTGTAGGCATTTGCTGGTTAGCAACTGGGTAAACGTTTGGGACAAACCCATACGACTGCATACGACGTTTTTGCTCATGATATTTCGTACTTTCAATCATTGTTTCTTCATTGTAAATGTCATTGATTAGGTGAAAAGCTACTGCTTGAGAATGGCGTTTTAGTATGTATTTGTAGAGGTTGAAGGCTTAATCACTACAAGCCTTGCACGCTGGTACCTTGTTCCATGCCATTCCGACAACTATGATGGCATGGTAATGTGGTGGCGGCATCAGAGTTTGAAGAGTCAACAATGTCCTGAATTTTGACCTGACTGGTTTATGGAACATACAGTCAGCTGTAAAAAGAGATAGGCTCACTGTTGTTACTCTGTATTGTGCCCAACTCTAGGAATGGGTATTCCAAGATTCTGACACCTAGATATCAAGGGAAAGGCTACAGCCGCTTTTGAAAGTTGAGATATTTGAATATCGCGCTACATTGCTTCCAGAAGGAATTAGAAAGAATATACCGCTAAGAGCATGTCAAGTGACGTAGCGAGTAATAGCAGAGGTCGAGGCTATTTATTGATTAAATAGTTAACCATGGAGTAGAGACTTGAGACTTGGATAAGATTATTGGCACGGCCAAATGAAAGAGAATGCAATTAGTATCAAGTAAATCGGACCAGGGATACCAGAGATATGAGGATTTCCAGATATCAGCTGATGCAGCGTGACCCTGACAGTTTTGAATAAAAGCCGGCTGGCGCAGGCATCAGGAGCTCACTTCAACACAAGCACTTGCCTAGCAAGGTGCTGCTACGCTGAGCCAAGGCACATGGTTGCCGGATCTACGCAGAAGTTATTTTCAAAGTTGTGATAGTCACAAAAGTGCTGCGCTACGAGTGGAACTTAGTAAGTTTCCGGCAAGGAGAATCACTGAGGTGATTGAAATTTTTCTACAGACACTGGTGAAATATTTTTATTTCTACATGGACATATGCTAGACTTTGTCTAGAATTAGTACTTTGTCACAGACCAGTAATAACCTAATACTTGGATATTTAAGTCCATTTCAGTCAGTTTTCATATTTGTAACTTAATAAACCACTTTGATCTATCAGTACATTGAAGACCAGTCTATCACGGTGGTGTTCATTAGCCAACGCAGGGAAACTACATGTTGCTTCGCGCATGGTAGATGGTGTGAAGCCATGCCCAGGGAACGATCTTCAGAACAGCCGTTGATTCGATTAGACTGTCAGTGTTTTCTTGTACTGAAAAGATTACCGTGAGTTACGTTACAACTGACATATCTAAGAATAGACCACTTAGATCTGACCCCATTTAAGCAAACTGTTATGGAGTTAACAGAAACCAATATTAAAATGGAACAACAGTTACTTCAAACGTCAATAGATACTACCACTATGTCTTACTAGACGGATTGTGGGTATATAATGGCGGCCGATACAAGGATTATACATGCTTGTCCGATAGGGCATGTCTATGGATAAATCTGGTACAGACCAGGTTTACTACGCTTCAAGACCATCAAGAAATGTAAGCCACATTTGAATTATATTATGCCTAGCTAATTGGAACAAACTATTTTTCTGCAGATGACCAACACATTTATTTTTCTTCGTATTTAAATCTTGCAATGATTTACGCAAGACTTGTTAGAGTTATTCTGAGTATTTTCAGCACTCAGAACAGTTTAGGATCGATGACCGAGCATTTCGAGCATTTATTTGAATATTTCATATTTTAGGGATATCACGGAAAACCGTCGATGTAAAGGTTGAGTTATTTTTTTGTTGAGGAATGGATATTTTTTCCATATTCGAAGATTCGAACATGTGGATTCTCACATAATGAAATAATAATTAAACATATTTAAAATAATATAACTAATAATAATAATAATCCACTAATAATAATAATAATGGTTTTCATAACTTTTCTAAATAATTCTTGGATCTTATATTTTCTAATAATCACATGTATTGAGAGAGAGCCTATGAAGTAGTTTAATCATTTCTAGTTTGGAACAGGTGATTTTCCGAAGGAGAGTGGTTAGCGCAAGCCCGCATTCAACCAACATTTCAGTTCTGGTTGAACAGTTAATGTTTGCAATGAGCAAAGTATATTTTTCAGATAACACGGAGAGGCATGAAACGGGAAGCAAATGATATTTGTATCAATTAGGATATTTTTGTATTTATATAAAATCATGACGTAAATACACATTCGAAAGTGAAATAAAGATTATCATAAGTATGGTAACTTCACGGGTTGAACTGAATGGTAAAATAAAATAAACTTGTGAGTTTATAAATCTTCCAGTGTTGATAACAAGCAGAGGCTTGATTTATTGTATAAATTTTGGGAAGAAAATTTATGTGTGGAGTAGTTGAAATGCCATTCCCAGGTGCGCATGTTTAAGTCGCAGGAATGAGGAGGTTTTTATTCGAGCATCAATCAAATAGCAGGTTCGATGGCTCAGGTTTATAGAAGGAGTATTGGAACTACACATTTCGTCGTATGAATGACCCGAAGGTTATTTCTTGGAAACCATCAGTTCTTATTTCAACCTTGTTTACGGATTCCATTAAGACTTTGATTTTGCTAGAACCCGGATTTGTCATGATAGTATTTTATTCTTCTTCAGAGGAAAACCTTTGCCGTTGTTGTTGTAATATTATGTTCTTATAAAAATAATAGAATGGGCCACTGCCAATTAAAAATAATTCTATAACCACGAATAATTTGAAGGATGTTTTCAATCCTAATGCCATGAACTAAATGAATGTATTATGAAGCTACAATTCTTATTTCCGCATTCTGTCGAAGAATTGCAAGTTGTGAAAATTACTAAAATGACCATAAGTATAAATATTTTTCATAATAATGATTCCAAGTGGAAAGTCAAATTGTTGAATGGTCCAACAATTTATTGATCAAGTTGATGATTCAGAAATCATATATTTTGTGAGGAACTTGAAGTTCATAATCGAGTCACTTCTCGAATGTTTAATGTCAGAAGAACAATTAATTTTTGTTGTGCTTCGCACAGTTCTTCGATGCTATGCTCAATGGTCAAATACTTTTCAGATGTTATTAATATGTGTAAATAATTTGTGTTGATTCAGAATAATAATATTTTCGACAATATATTTTTGAAACTGGAAAAATAAGTGAAAGTTAAAAATTCTATGAACATTTATTCTACGAGTGTTAATAATGTGAAAATTCAAACAGTGAACTACGATATTTCCAGTAGAGACAATTAAATTTGAACTGGATTTAATCATAAATAATTTTGGAACACAGTCTACAGGACTATTAATCAGACTTGTGTTTCCAAAAAAATAATTGTCAAATGTGTTTGGAAAATTTCTGTACGTTGTGTAAATAGGAGTGTGGGTCGCCACACGTGAATGATGCTGCTTTGAGCATTTTTGCAGTCAATTTTAAATTCAAAATAAACTGAGATAATTTTACTTGATGTGTTACGCCCAATTGAATCTCCTTCTATCCTTATTGTTGCATTGAGCCAAAAATCAGTAAAGCATTGTTTTCATTTGATGTCGTTTTTGCGATTAGCCTTTAACCCATCTGGCGCTCCGGGATATTTTGACTCTCGTGCTGACTGATTATTGGTAAAATGCATATGTGGTCGTGCGGACTCCGGTCTAAACGGGCACAGTATAGCATGATATCCAGTAGAGTCATGGTAGGAGTTTCTCCTCTCGTTAAGAGATCGATAACTTGCTTCGTTGCAGTGTTACATCTTGCTTGCTCTTTGCAATGCACACTGTCTGTGTGGCAAATGTTTTGCTGATACAATCGTGCAGAGATCTAGTTCCAGAAAAAAGTCTGTCCAATATTGCTACCTCCATGGTATTCCCCTCATCATGGGCTGTGTGCAGGCTCTTGATTTCTTCCTCCGTCGCTGGCTGTCCAGTGCACAGTGAGCGAAGATTTGGTTGTCTTATGTTCCATGGGTCCGTATCCCACTCCTCCAGGGCAAGTTTTGCTTCATGAATTACTTGCAAGTCTTGCTTAGTCCTTGATGGACCCACTTCTGGGTGGTGGTAGAGAGGCTTCTTTAAATTTATGATTTGTTGTAATTGCTCCCTTAAGTACAACACAGCAGGTCTGTTTAGTATGTTAACAGCAATCATGGGGAGTTTCTTGGAGAATCCAACCCAGCCACCACTTCTTCGATTCTTAGACTGTTTGTTCATGGTCATTTCAATAACCTGATCGGGAGACAATTTGCTGAAACTATTGCCTGTCAACGAGAATGGGTATATTGAGGATATATGTATCCTTTCTTCCTTTGTCAAGGTGGACATTTGCCAGTAATAGAGAGTGAGGTAGCGCGGATACTTTATGTTACCATATGCTGCTAGAAGGGGAAGCATTCTGCGACAACCTTCTAAGTATTCATCAAAACTTACGCTGAAACAGGACTTCCACGTCGATGATGTAATAGAGCCAGAATTTTGCCATATCTGAGTCGGACTCGAAGATATCCCGAAACATCCCATGCGCAAATTTGTTAAATGAATCTGATGCAACGAAATTTTCACGTTCTTGTTCTGTTGTGATATCCACTACATATTCCAAACCGGTAAGTAGACCTGGATGGTTCTCAACACATCTTTAAATCAGCATGGGTAGTAAAGCTTCTGCTATCAATTTGTGCAGACGCATTGCCCTGTTGTAGTGTTTTCCAGATATTGATTGCTTTACACTGCCTGCAGCAACAACACCTGTAGCAACTGCTAGCTCCTCAATACCACTTCCTGCGAATCTTTTACCTAGAGCATTAAGGTATTGTTACGTGCAGAGCCCGTCCCAACGTTTTTAAAATGCATCTCCCCTATATCTATGGGTTCTCGACCTTTAAAGCGCCCGCCTGATGGCTTAGTTGGGCTTATGAACTCGAGGTGGCAGCATCTATCGACTCCTCTAGCCGGAGTTGTAGCCTCTAGCCGAGTTGTATCTTCACCGCTAGAGTGTGTTTGTGGTGTATTCTGATCTCATCCTAATCGAGACATATTTGAAGGATATTGTATTCTACGTCATTGAACAAAACACAATATATACATCATGCCGCCAAAATAATTATACAATATGCACATTGTTACTTGATGTGTCAATCTGTGATTGGACAATTACAATTAACATTAATGCAGTGCGGCTTTTGACTTTGGATTCTCCGCCACCTTGGCATCTTCATGGTCTGTCGTCAAGAAAGCAACAAGCCGGCTGGTTGGTGAAAGAGTGTCTCTCCGTGTGCTGGGGGCTTTGGCCCCTAGCCTCTACGAAATATGGATATATGCTAAAAAGGAAATGCCTGTGCTCTTAAGGCTGTATTTTCGCCATTTCGCATTGAAGATGAAGAATGAAATAATAATCGCAACTAGATGCAAACAGGAGTGCTTGTTACCAAAACGGCGCATGTGCGTGTTAGCCATTTTGAGGCAATCTAGTGCCTTATAATATTATTTAATTTGTGTGTTAATTATTTTATTTTTATTGTGTCTCCACAGATAAGTTTTTAAGGTACGTTATTATTTAATATATATATATATATATATATTGTTATGGGAGTTCCGATATTGGCCTTATATTAATGTTTTAGTACTGTATTTTGTTTCGCCTGGTAGGCCTAATTTTTCTGTTTTGCTCATGTTACCAGATATGTAAATTTTGTTGTTTTCCTTCGTACCTTCTGGAGACACGTTTCTAGTTTATTTTACGTTGTAAATTTTTATTTATTTAGTTTTTGGTAATTTTTGGGATTGGCCAATTATTAATTTGATTTACGATCCGTTGCAGCCTAAATTGCCTCGTGTCAATAGTGTTAAGGCGTAATTCTTTCCTCCCTTTCTGTTCTCTCTGGTGACTTTAAATTTAATTTCAAGCTAATTGTTTGCCGTTTGCCTCCGTGGCTTAAGCGGCAGCACGCCGGCCTCTCACCGCTGGGTCCGTGGTTCAAATCCCGGTCACTCCATGTGAGATCTGTGCTGGACAAAACGGAGGCAGACAGGTTTTTCTCCGGGTACTCCGGTTTTCCCTGTCAACATTTCATTCCAGCAACTCTCCATTATCATTTCATTTCATCTGTCATTCATTTAATCATTGCCCCAGAGGAGTGCGTCAGGCCTCGGCAGCCGGCACAGTTCATATCCTCGCCGCTAGATAGGGGCTCCATTCATTCCATTCCTGACCCGGTCGGAGACTGGAAGCAGGCTGTGGATTTTCATTTTCTAATTGTTTGCCGTGATTCGGCTGAACATGCAAGCATCTATTTGGTGGCCATGTTTGTTTTTTGTTTTGCCCGAGTGCATTCTGGTCTTGAGAGTGCATTCTCTAGGCGTCGAGCGGGAGACTCAAACGTGTTGTGGTGGTAGCTTAGTATGTTTTTGTTAATCTTGTTGGTTTAACTTTGTGTTTTTGTGAGTGTTCCCGAGTTTTTCTCCGTCATGAAAATTGTGGATTTGTTAATTGATCCTATTTTATTTTATTAATTTAATTTTAAATTTTTCGTTTCATCGTGGTCTTGATGTCTGCATGTCGGGTCGGTATTGCGTACCTTAGTAAATTATCAAGCCCTTTCTAATTTGGTAATTCCTGTATTCAGGTTTTCTTTCTTTTGGGCTTTATTATTTTAATTTTATATTAAATGTTTTCATTTCGCTCAGCAAGCATGTTAAGCCGTCTCTTGCCTGGTTATGTAAATAACTTATGTTGGCCTTAAGCCATGTGCATCACCAGGGAGAGGTTGTTGTGGCAATAGAGTTTCCTTTTTTAATGATTTTGTTAATTTTTTTTTTCTTGCCCCCTTTTGATAATTAAATATTCTTCGAAATATTAAGCATCTGTTGTGGCATCATTTCGTCGGTGGCAGTTCTGTGGGTAATCGGGTGTGTCCGTAGACGAGCCTTTGCGTTTCCCCCTTCTCCACCTTCTTCCATCCTTTAGGTGTTCTCCTGTTGGGGCATGTCATCTGGCGGTGATTTTGCAGCAAGCGACGCGGACCTCTGAAACAAGGTAAGTTGGCCCATCACCACCCCGGCCGGCGCAGCAGGTATGATATCTCTGTGTGAAATCCACCTAATACGCCCTTTACGAGAGACCACCTATTCTCTTCCTCACACAGATATCCTTCAATATATTTATAAACTGCTTAATCACCAACAAGTTGAATTACTGGCATTTTCATGCGTTCCGCAACTCCCTGACACCAATGCAACACATCTTTGACAACCTCTTTGCTTGGTGGCTGTGAGTAAGATTTGACATTATATGTTTCCCACTTTTCAATATGGCTTTGAGGGTTACAATGATAACCAGTATATGACGGTACATTTTCTCCCAGTTGAATCACACGCACAAGTGAGTGAGCAATTCATCGATGCACTACGGGTGCTTCTTCGCTGGATTCCAAACTCTTTGGCTGTAAATTATTGCGAACATCATTGTGGCTAAACGTTTTGGGGACTACAGGATAGGATAGAGCTCTTTTGACTTCAGGCATTGGTATAGCTAACGAAGTTCCATCGCTAACTGCTAAATTCCTTAACAGAGCTGGGAATCGAACCCGGCCCTTTGCGGTGACAGCCAAGAATGCTATCCACTACGCAACGAGGTGGACCATCTGAAATACATACCAGTTATAAGGCTAAACATGAAAATTGTCTAAGTAGTTTGGGAGATATTTGTATTTTCTTATTTTCTAACGAAAAAGTTACAAAAATGACTCTAAATTTCATCCTTAGGATGTCAAGAATAAATTACAATCATAAAAAAGAGGTTTCCCTCCCCTCCCCCCTCCCCCCCCCCCCAAAAAAAAAAAATAATGCGCACGAGTTTGAGGATCCTGACCGGACTAAATGTGCTGGGCAAAATAGGGCTCTTCTATGTTTTGGAAACTCATTAAATAAACGTAGGTAAAGTAAGGGTGTGTATTAATGTAGAAACATTCTTTTTAAAATCATTAAACGGAAAAGTACACTCTCCTAGACACGAATGACTTCCTGGGGAGAACTGGCTTTGACCTTGAGCCTTGTCTATGTTAAGTCACCTTGTCTGAGAGCAGGAAACCTGTACTCTTTACTTTATGTAAATCAACTTGCTTGCCAGCTGATGTTACCTCATACAGCCTTACTTCATACCTGACGAAGACTTTTGCTAGCAGGTGGAACACCAAGGTGAAACACCAATCCCAGATTTCCTGGGTTCAATTCCTGGCTATACAAATGTGAAGTATTACAGTCTCTTTTAGCCTATTATCATTTATGAAAAAAAAAAAGGCTTCTGAAATCACCTTTTGTCCGTGTGTCTGTGTGTGCGCGTGTGTGTTTGAAATGGTGTGCGTCCCCCCTAATAACTTCTAAATACCTGGAGCGATTTCAATGAAACTCGGTAAGTTCATAGAACTATTCAGGTCGACCCCGACCGTGCCCTTCAAATTTTGTTACGTCTCACCAATCCAACATGGCGGCTGTGCGAAATATTTCACCAGCATTCAATATCTCCGAAACTATTACCGATATCACCCTGGAATATTTAACGGTGATAAAGGGAACTAATAGAAGTTCACCTATGTGACATTTGAAAACCTGGTAACTACAAAACCAACATGGCGGCCAAGCGAATTTGCGACTTTTAAATAGACGTTCCTCGCGTTTTAACCAACAAACGGAAAAGAACTTGTTACAGTATATGTCTATAAACATTGTAATGCACCGACATCTAACTTCGTTCAATTGTTTACATAACCTCAAGATGGCAGCTGTGCGAAATATTTCACTGGCATTCTATATCTCTGATACTATTAGCGGTATCACCCTGACATTTTGTACGGAGATAAAGGGCACTACTGGAAGTTCATCTATAAGACTTTCAAACACCGGTTAACTACAAAACGAATATGGCGGCCAATCGAAGTTGAAAATTATAAATAGACCTTTCTCGCGATTTAAAGATCCAATCGCAATGAAACGTGGTACAGGAAATGTTTATGCACATTGTAATGCACTGGTATCTAATTTAGTTCAATTGTTTACATAACCTCAGGCTGGCGGCTGTGCGAATTTTAAAATTAAGTGTTTATTTCTTGTGTCGTAATCATGTGATCGAAGTGAAAGTATGAATAATGAACCTACGCAGTCATTTTCCTTTAATGGTACATGACTCTATGTCCTATACATATAACAATCCAACATGGCGACCAACAGAAATATTTATATGGATCTCAATATCTACGATTCTATTGCAGCAATCAAACTGAACTTTTTAATGTTCATAGGGGATATGAACATAAGTTCAACTATAGGACTTTCAATAACCTTGTGGTCACAATTCCAACATGGCGGCGACACGAAGTATAAATATTCACATGGTCGTTTCTCGCAATTTTACCTTCCGAGTGCAGTGACACTTGGTACAGTAAATCCTTATACAAATGTTAATCCACTGGCATCTATTTTTTTCAATTGTTTCCATAACCACAAGATGGCAGCTGTGTGAAATTTTAAAATCTCGTGTTTACTTCTTGTGTCCTAATCATGCGATTGAAGTTTGAATACTACACGTATACATTAATCTTCATGTAACAGTACATACCACTAAGACCTACATATATAAAAATCCAACATGGCGACCATCCGCAATATTTAGACGGTTCTCAATATCTACGAATCTATTACAGCAATCAAACTGAAACTTTGCATGTTGATAGAGACAATTAACATAAGTAGGTTATATGAAAGTAGGCTGTATAGTTCTTCACGGAACTACTTGTTCAGTTTTCTTCATGCCTCTACAAACTATTGATATACACTGAGTGGCCAAAAATAAAGGGAAGGTTAGTCCCCATGGCAAAATGAGCCGTGTATGACTCCTGAGCGTTATGGCTAGCTGCAGCGGAGCAGAGCAGTTTGTGACTGACACGAGTCTAGTGAAGATGGCAACACGTCGTGAGTAAACCAATTATAAGTCACGGGAAGGGTAGTTCCATGGCAAAATGTGCCGTGTATGACCACTGAGCGTTACGGCTAGCTGCAGCGGAGCAGAGCAGTCTATCACAGACACGAGTCTAGTGAAGGTGGCAACATGTCGTGAGTTAACCAAATATAAGTCATGGGAAGGGTAGTTCCATGATAATATGTGCCGTGTATGACTCCTTAGCCTTACGGCTAGCTGCAGCGGGGAAGAGCAGTTTGTCACAGACACGAGTGCAGTGAGGATGGCAACATGTCGTGAGTTAACCAACTATAAGTCAGGGGAAGGGTAGTTCCATGATACTATGTGCCGTGTGTGACTCCTGAGCGTTGCGGATAGCTGCGGTGGAGTAGAGCAGTCTATCACAGACACGAGTGTAGTGAAGCTGAAAACACGTCACGAGTTAACCAACTATAAGTCACGGGAAGGGTAGTTCCATGAGAACATGTGCCGCATATGACTCCTGAGCGTTGCGGAGAGCTGGAGCGGGGCAGAGCAATCTGTCACAGACACGAGTGTAGTGAAGCTGGCAACACGTCACGAGTTAACCAACTATAAGTCACGGGAAGGGTAGTTCCATGAGAACATGTGCCGCATATGACTCCTGAGCGTTGCGGATAGCTGGAGTGGGGCAGAGCAATCTGTCACAGACACGAGTGTAGTGAAGCTGGCAACACGTCACGAGTTAACCAACTATAAGTCACGGGAAGGGTAGTTCCATGAGAACATGTGCCGCATATGACTCCTGAGCGTTGCGGATAGCTGGAGCGCGGCAGAGCAATCTGTCACAGACACGAGTGTAATGAAGGTGGCAACACGTCACGAGTTAACCGACTTTGAACGTGGGAAGATCATTGGCGCACGAAGCATGGGTCATGGCATTTCGGAGATTACAGGCTAATTCTAGTTTCTGAGGTCAACAGTGTCGAAGGTGGATCTTCAATATCGCAGAGATTATGTTACCATCCACATAAACCACCGCACGGGACGACCACAGGCGTTTAACGAATGGACATCAGGTCACCTCACTAGAACCATACGGGGCGCGATCGAATGGCTACTGTGAGTGAGATCATCACCCAGTTGAATGTTGGGAATCAGGAAACCATGCCCGTGACGTCATTCAGCCACGCGGGAAGTCTAAGTTAATGGGTAATGGACGGCGAGTGCGTTACGTTATGCAGCCACGCGGGAAGCCTAAGGTAATGGTCAATGGAGTCTGTTGAAAGAGTCCTGGGCGTCTAGCGACCTGGGGCTTCGAGCAAAGCAAAAAGAATACAGGGTGACTCCTAAAGAGGTGTACAAGATGCCAGATAAGAATACAGGTTGACTCCTAAAGAGATATACAAGATGCCAGATAAGAATACAAGGTGACTCTTAAAGAGGTGTACAAGATGGCAGACAAGAATACAGGGTGTCTCCTAAAGAAGTGTGCAAGATGTCAGACAAGAATACAGGGTGACTCCTAAAGAGGTGTACAATATGTCACACAAGAATACAGGGTGACTTCTAAAGAGATACAAGATGCCATATAAGAATACAGGGTGCCTCCTAAAGAGGTGTGCAGGATGTCAGAGCAAAATACAGTACAAGATGCCAGATAAGAATACAGGGTGACCTCTAAAGGGATATACAAGATGCCAGATAAGAATACAAGGTGACTCTTAAAGAGGTGTACAAGATGGCAGAGAAGAATACAGGGTGACTCCTAAAGAGGTGCACAAGATGTCAGACAAGAATACAGGGTGACTCCTAAAGAGGTGTACAAGACGTCACACAAGAATACAGGGTGACTTCTAAAAAGATATACAAGATGCCAGATTAAAATACAGGGTGCCTCCTAAAGAGGTGTGAAGGATGTCAGAGCAAGATACTGGGTGACACTTAACGAGGTGCACAGTATGTTAGATTCAATTCAAATACTGGGTGACCCTTAAAGAGTGTTGCAAGATATCAGATTCAAGTAATGGGTGACCCTTAAAGAGTTGTAAAAGATGTCAGACTCAAATACAGGGTGACCCTTAAAGAGGTGCCCGCGCTGGAAGCCTAAGTTAATGGGTAATGGAGTCTGTTGAAAGTGTCCTAGGGCTTAGAGCGAAGCGAGAAGCTCTCCTAATCCTTTCTAACATGTGTAGCATTTGTAGCATGCGTCATTTGAAATGATATAACGTCTAGTCTTTCAGACTGACTGTAATTTTTTATATCCTCTTTGCTTCGTCGATCATTGATTATTTTGCTTCTTACGAAGTAAAAGTCTCCTACTTCCTTTACCTTTTCACTTGCCAAATTTGATGTCCATAGAGGTTTCTGATTTCTTTCGGCTGCATTCCATTATTTTTGTTTTACATTTTATTAATTATCATCATGAATTCTTTCCTTAAGACGAAGTTTATTATTGTTATTATTAATAATAATTATAATAATAACCCCTGGCATACAGTCCATGAAGGCCCTACGCCAACCAAGCGACCACTGCCCAGTCATTTGGCTTGCAGATATTGGGGTGACACATGATCAGCGCATCGGGTTCCCTGGACCGTTAATCTTGGCTTTCGTGACCGGGGCGCTGTCTCACTGACAGACTGCTACTCAATTGTCCTCACGAGGCTGAGTGCAGCCTCACGTCAGTTTCTAAAATCCCTGATAGAGCCGGGAATCGAACCCGGGGCCTCCGGGTGACTGGCAGGTGCGCTACCCAACACCACGGGGCCGGCAGACGAAGTCATTACCATATAAAAATTCATTATGGGGTTTGAAGCCATTTTTTCAGTGTTGCCTTAGTAAACAAAGGATTATTGGCGGCTTCGGTGGCGTAGTGGGTAGCATGCAGAGCTTCTATGCCCAAGATCGCGGGTTCAAATCCGGCCGAAGTCGTCGGATTTTTTAAGAGCGTTAAAAATCCCTCAGTATGCCTTCCTTCGGAGGGGAAGTAAAGCCGGCGGTCCCATGTCACAGATTTATGGCATGTTAAAGAACCTTCCACTAATTACACCTGTGGGAAGCTAAATTGTATAAGTTAAGAATGTAAACAACGCTCTTAGGTTCCTACGTTCGTTGCCAAGAGCCGACTGCGGTGACGTCTGGTAGCTAAGTTCTGAACTAGTAGTTGTTGACGGTGGCGTTTGGCGGCAAAAGTAGGAACTACTTGAAAATTGATCACCTGTCGTCCTTACTTGAATTAAAACAGATACACACACTAATACAGTCATTCCAATTAACACCGGTTATCAGACAGGTTCTACACACACCCTAAGTACATGGGGCTACATGACCGGGTTGTCGCAGCCCCTAAACTTAAAAACTAACCAAACAAACAAAAGTTTGGTGCTTTTCAGTCGGTCAACACGAATTTACCCAAAATAGTTGGGTTATACCCTAATCCTGAAAAAAATTACATGAGATTTATTAATTAATTAATTTATTTCTTAATCTCATGTAATTTTTTTCAGGATTAGGGTATAACCCAACTCTTTTGGGTAAATTCGTGTTGACCGATTGAAAAGCACCAAAATTTTGTTCTATATAAGAACTAGAAACCCGACCCGGCTTCACCCGGGAACAGTTACGAATGCGTTACGTGATAAGCGCTTTTCTTTTCGATGTCAATGAACTACGACCTATATCCGTTTTACGTCTCTGGCATGATGGGTTAAAAACAAATCACTGACTGGACTATTAATTATATTATCATGGAGATGCATGTGCAACAAATTCTTGTCTGACGTAATTTAAGACCTGTGCATGGAACACAAATCCCCCTTCCGTCCAATCTTAACTTGACTGTGAATTTTGCGGAACGAAAAGTTCACGGGCGAAATGAAGGAAAGCCGAGTTACACTTCCAGGGAAACTCCAAACACAACCACTCTTCTCTGAAGTTTTTAACTCGAAACGACTCGACAGTTTGCTGCTGGCTGTATCTGGGGGTAATATGTTCGCCCGCTAGCTAAGCTGTAACTGGGGTGTTAGATTCGTCCCTAGCTAGCTCGTAAACTGTTGCCTCAGTAACTGAATCGAGATTGTTGGAAGAAATGATAACGTAAAAGCACTTATAGTAGGCGGTGTATTGAAGATAGACATATGCTCTCGCGGACTTTTTTTGTAGAACTTTTCTTGCTGAACAATTCTTACACTCATAGTATTTAGATATTTTTAACGGTTTGCCCAGCGTAAGCTTACAAAGCGCTCGGACGCCAGGTTTTTTTTCGACGTTTCCACTGAAATCGTTACTGCTCGGCTTCCTTTGATCATAAATAAATTATTGTCTGAAGAAATCATCCTCGAGATACCCTTTACAAAATGGTGAAACGCATCAAAATCCATCCAGTGGTCTTGAGTTTGGTTGGTTGGTTGGTTCCTTAGTTTAGGGGCTGCGACAACGCGGTCATGTAGCCCCGTGTACTTTGGGTGTGTGTAGAATCTGTCTGATAACCGGTGTTAATTGTGATGACTGTATTAGTGTGTGTATCTGTTTTTTTAATTCAAGTAGGGACTGCAACTTTGAATTTTCAACTAGTTCCTACTTTTGCCGCCAAACGCCACCGTCAACGACTACTAGGCCTAGTTCAGAACTAGCTACTAGACGCCACCGCAGTCGGCTCTTGGCAACGAACGTAGCAACCTAAGAGCGTTGTTTACATTCTTAACCTATCCAATTTAGTTTCACACAGGTGTAATTAGTGGAAAGATCTTTAACATGCCATAAATCTATGACATGGGACCGCCGGCTTTACTTCCCCTCCGAAGGAAGGCATACTGAGGGATTTTTAACGCTCTTAAAAAATCCGACGGCTTCGGCCGGGTTTGAACCCGCTATCTTGGGCATAGAAGCTCACCCGTAATACCCAATAATCGGGGACTTTGTTTTGTACTAAGTAGAGATTCATTCAAATCCTCTCATGAATTGGTTGAAGATGTCATCAGCAAGTGTCAGAGTTGAAATTATTTCTCCTTGAAACTTTACTCCTACTGACATAATTATTTACTGTATACATATTATATCTATACAGGGTGTCTCAGAAATACTTTTACAAACTTTGGGGATTGGTTCCCTACACCAAAACAAGAAAGAAGGTTCATATACACATATGTCCCAAAATCATTCGTTTTCATTATATTAATGCAAGTACAATATACAGTGTCACATTAATTGACAGCCTGTTTGGAAGTGTGTAACACATGGACTCATATCAAAAAAGGTTCCTGACACAAAGGTAAAAGTCTAATGGACCGTGCAAGCCGTGGAACGGGCCCTCCTCTGCCCAACCATCTGTCCTGGAAGATCTCCCGTCAGTGCTGTGCGAACAAGGTGACTAAAGTGTGCAGGAGCCCCATCATGCATCCACCACATACGTTGTCGTATTTGCGGGGGCACATTATTATGCAGTAAGTCTGAAAGGGTGTTCTGTATTAAGTCTCTGGAGACAGCACCTGTAAGACGTGCTGGTAGAACTTATGGACCTACAATGCCAGCCCACACATTAATCCTAAACTGGTGCTGATGGCGAGCCTGTCTGGAACACCTGTGCATTTGACAGTTTTTCCATCTGTCGGTGTCAGGCACCTTATTTGATATAAGTTCATGTGTTAAACACTTCCAAAAAGGCTGTCAATTAATGTGTCACTGTACAATGTTCTTAGTATAAAACCAAGTCCCCAATTCTTGGATGTTACGGGTAAACTCGAGAACCACTGGATGGATTTTGATGCGGTTTTCACTATTCTGTAAAGGATATCTCGAGGATGATTTCCGTAGAAAATAATTTATTTATGATCAAAGGAAGCCGAGCAATAACGATTTCAGTGGAAAAGTAAAAAAAAAACTGGCCTCCGAGCACTTTGTAAGCTTACGATTGGCAAACCGTTAAAAATATCTAAATACTATGAGTGAAAGAATTGTTCAGCATGAAAAGTTCTACAAAAAGTCCGGGAGAGCATATGTCTATCTACAATGCATTGCCCACTATAAGTGTTTTTACGTTTTAATTTCTTCCAACCATGTCCATTCAACTACTGAGGCGACGGTTTACGAGCTAGCTAAGGGCGAGTCTATCATCCCTGTTACAGCCTAGCTAGCGGGCGAACCTATTGCTCCAGATACAGCCTGCAGCAAACTGCCGAGTCGTGTTGAGTTAAAAACTTTATAGAAGAGTGGTTGTGTTTGGAGTTTCCCTGGAAGTGCAACTCGGCTTTTCTTCATTTCGCCTGTGAACGTTTCGTTCCGCAAAATTCACAGTCAAGTTAAGATTGGACGGAAGGGGGATTTGTGTTTAATGCACCTCGCCACTCTTAAATTAAGTCTGACAAGAATTTGTTGCACATGCATCTCCATGATAATATAACTAATAATCCAGTCAGTGATTTTAACCCATCATGCCGAGACGTAAAACGGATATTGGTCGTTGTTCATTGACATTTTAAAAAGGCTCTTATCACGTAATGCATTCATAACTGTTCCGGGCGAAGCCAGGTCGGGTTGCTAGTTCATTAATAAATCGAAAACGAACGATTTTGGGACATATGTGTATATGAACTTTTTTACTTGTTTTGGTGTAAGGAACCAATCCCCAAAGTTTGTAAAAGTATTTATGAAACACCCTGTATACAGGATGTTTATCAGTGATGATGGAGGAAGTCAAAGAATCAATGTGAGATAAGGAACCATAGAACGGAAACGATCGAGTCATAAGCTATAAGTAGAATGCTGCTCATTTAATACCGTTTATCTGCACATAGTGGTGGCGTTTACGGGTGTTTACACGAGCTAATCCCATGTCGTTGGCTCCCGACACGTTAAAGAACGCCTGCGGGACCAAATTCTGCCCACCGGCGTCTGTTAAGAACTGGAATTGAGGATGGACGTTAGTTTAGAAATTCGAAGAAAAATTGATGCTATGTAATTCCTTTTCAAAATAATAAACAATTCAATTGATGATTCCGAATTCCTTTCTCTCTTAAATTTCCATGTACCACGCATCAATTCGAGGAACAGTATCAGATTTGAAATTAAAAGAACCAGGGCATTTACCCACAAAAATTCACCGCTGAACAGACTATGTAATATTTTCAACAATGTTGCTCAAAGAAATAATGATACCTCCTTGACAATATTTTTGATGGAAATTCTAACCACTCTCCAGAAATAATGTCTCAAACCTTGCAAATTGGAAATCATGAATTCTTACCACTGAGTCATTCTATCTAGCCAACCTTGTATTACACATGTATTATTTTAATTTCACACTTAGTTGTTTTAATTAGTTTTATTTAGTTACTGTTTAGTTTAAGTTAGTAAACTTTTAAATTGTGGGGTTTGAAGCCATTTTTTCAGTTTTGGCTTAGTAAACAAGAGTTTAGTGCTTTTCAGTCGGTCAACACGAATATTCCCAAAAGTGCTGGGTTATGCTCTAATCCTGAAATAAATTACATGAGATTAATAAATACACTAGGATGACCAAGCGATCTTCATCAAATCCATTACACTTAGGCTATAAAATCTACAGGTATGGTCGACTGAGATGGGCTGTTAGCTCATATGAACAGGGGGAAGAAAAGGGAACACCCCGTCATATGCTTTCTCAATGTCCAAGAAGGCCATCAGTAGATCTGTTACATACTCATAGTGCTGTTCTTGTAACTGTCTTACAGCAAAAATCAAATCCACTGTGGACCTTCCTGCTCTGAAGCCATGTTGTTCTTCCCTCTTCCCTCGTTCTATCCTTGTCCTAATTCTCCTTTCCAAAACTTTCTCAAACATCTTTGCTCAATGACTCATCAATGTTATCCCCGATAGTTTCTGCATTCTGTTCTACTACCTTTCTTGAAGATTGGGAAATGTATTCCCTTTTTCAAGTCCTCTGGGGTCTTCCTTTGCTTCCATGCTGCCTTCATCACTCGGTACATGGAGAGCTCACCCCTCTTCGTGCTACAAAAAAAACACACCCTGTCGGAAACAAGACATAACTTAGCGATACTGCTAAGCTAGATAAAAAATGGAGGGGGGGGGGATTAGGGGGTTTTAATAGGTAAATGTTATCTGGATCAGGTGTACGATGTGCTTTTCTTCTGCAATAAACCAAGGCCCGTATTCGCGGCAGTATTAAAGGTGCCGGGACGTCCTTATAAGGCCTGGTAGCGCTTAGTTTGAATGGCTTATGGTCCACGCGTGGCGGGGAATGTTCCTCGGTCTTTGATAGTTGTAGACCCACCTCATTCAATAACATACATCTTATCTAGGTTGGCAACACCCCACATAAACACATCGCACTGACTCCGCACAGCACATATGAACAGGGGGAAGAAAAGGAAAAAAAACCGTTTCGTTGAGATAACAGCCCCTCTCAGTCGACCACACCTGGAGTTACAGTGAACACGAAAACTGCGCGTAGCTCCAGCAAGGAAGACTACCAGATAAGTAGTAGTCTGTAACATAACATTTTATCCATAGTTGATTTTGACAACCTTATAATCTCTCCAAATTACAAACTCCGGATATCTATCACCATTTAGCATTTCACCTAACATCATATATACTGCATTTAGCATACACCGACAGTTGCATTACCAATACTGCAACTAAATAATTGTACATATTGTAAATATTTTCACCTGTGTTTTCAAACTTAGATGTTATAGCCTAAGTGTAATGGATCTGATGATGATCGCTTGACGATCGAAACGGGTCATCCTAGTGTATGTATTAATCGCAAGTAATTTATTTCAGGATTAGGGCATAACCCAGCTCTTTTGGGTACACTCGTGTTGACCGACTGAAAAGCACTAAACTCTTGTAAACGTTTTAAGATTAAGATAACATACTGCGTAATCTTAATGCCCCTGTAATTGGTATGAAAATCCTGTTGTGCGCAAATAAATAAATAAATAAATAAATGAACTCCGCCATTGTCCGGTCCCAAGTCCGGAATGAGAAAGGAGGAGGGTTGGTTGGTTTAGCACCCAACCGGAAAACTGCTAACGCCGAGCGTTGGGCGGCGTCAAATAACCTAACTCCCTAAAGAGGCCAACGGCTTTCGGCGGATGAGCTTCTTTAGGTGGGAGCTAGACCCGTCAGTGGAGGAAATGCCACTAAAATCTAGCGAGTAGCGTCTGTTTTCCAGGTTAGGGGCGGCCTCAAGAAAATTCTGGGGCTTACAACCTCAGTTTTAACTCCGAGGACTGGGCTTTGCTCGTCCTCCCAATTGTTTTCAACTTAAGGCATGATGGAAACACTTTCGGTAGAAACTACTCCAGGAGGTAATCGGAAACGTAAATCCTCCACCGCTATGAACGGTGCAACCAGGCCTTCGGAGTCTGGTGAGCCTGAAACATCATGTAGGGAAGAGTCGGAGCTTCCCAGAATTTCAACACCGAAGGTACGACCCAATCGATAAAACCTGCTTGGAACGCTAAACATCCAAACACTTCTGAAAACAGGAAAATTAAAACAACTGATCAATGTTTTAAAGGACCGGAATATCTGCATACTGGCATTGCAGGAAACCAGATACTTGGACGAGAACTAATTTGATTCCGAAGGATTCAGAATATACAAAGAAAAGCCTGGAATTAAAAATTAATTCCAACATAACGACCTTAGGAACTTCCTTCTTAGTCAAAAGGAACATAATTGAATTCATAATCAGTTTCACCTCACCATCAGAGAGGATCTCGCTACTTTCCATTCGATCTGGAAATAAAGCTTATACCTTTATCAACGCACATGCCCCAATTAATGAAGATAACAGGAAAAACCCGGAAAAAGTGGATGACTTCTGGGAGACTCTTGAAGACGCAGCTTCAATTGTCCCTCAGCATCATGTTAAAATATTGCTTGGTGACTTCAATGCTCAGGTGAGAAAAGAAAAGAAGTATAGAAAGGTTGTGGGGGACTATCCAGCCCATAAAAGAACTAATAGAAATGGCGAAAGACTTGTCGCCTTTTGTAGACAATTCAATCTGAAACTTATGTCCACATACTTCAAGGCACTACAAAAGGGGAAGCCGACTTGGGTCTCTCCCAACACGATGCTTGGGGAGTTCCAGATTGGCCATGTCGCAATATCAACCCGAAATCATAAAGAAATCCTGAACGTCAAAGTGAGGAAATGTGCCAACATAGACTCAGATCTTTCTGAGATTCCAACCAAACAGACCCAGACCGAGAAAAAGGAAGAAGCCCAGAATCAATTCAGAGACGTCGAAGAAAAATAAAGATAAATATCTTGAAAATCTTTCTTCAAGGGAGATCAACAGTTGGGAAGAGATTAGAGATTCCTTGATCAAAGCATCCGAAGATTTGGGAAACCCTCCAAGGAAAAGGAAACACAGGTGGTGTGATGAAAGATGTGATGAAGCACTTGAAAGAATATTAATTTTCTGGAAAAGGTGGAATTCCAACAAATCCGAAGAAAAATGGGAAGACTTTAGGAATGAAAGGAAAGAAACAGCCAAGATCATACGAGCCGAAAAGAGAAGATATGATACATCTCGAGTGGAAAAGCTGGAAGAAGAATTTAAAAAGAACAACACTAGAGAATTTTATCGCACCTTTAAAGAGGAACTGCACGGGTATCAACCACCGACTCTTTGCTTTAAGCGTAATGATGGTAGCATAGTTACTAACAATAGAGAGAACTGCGAGCTCATGGCGAATTATTTTAAAGGGCTATTAAAATGCGGAGAACCACTTGCTAGACTAGACGCCAAAACACAAATTCACGAGAACCCAGATTCCCAACCACCAGGGCTTGATGAGGTCGAATTTGTAATCAAGGAGCTAAAGGATAATAAAGCACCAGGGGAAGATGGCATTTTGGCTGAAATGTGGAAGATTGGTGGAGAGATCGCTGCAGGAAAAATCCATCACCTTATAGAAGAAATATGGAAAACTGAACAGATTCCAAAGGACTGGAAATGTGCGCTCATTCCCCCTCTTCATAAAAAGGCACTCGAACGGATCCAAATAATTACAGGGGGATTTCTGTACTTCTAATCGCATTTAAGATACTCTCTAAGATTTTGTTGAGCAGAATTGAAGAACAAGTTAATCACCTGATTGGAGAATACCAAGCTGGTTTCCGGAAAGGCAGATCATGCGTTGAGCAAATTTTCTACTTGAAAAGTATTCTGCGAACAAGAGCTTTAAGGAGCCTGAACACTGTGGTCATTTTTGTCGACTTTCGAAAGGCATACGACTCGATTGACAGACAAACTTCTTTTAATACCTTAAACGAGTTTTTAATTGACAAAATAAAGTAGAGAAATCATTAAACAAACACTGACGGATACCATCTCGAAAGTAAAGTTCTTCGGAGAAATTTCTGATCCATTGGAAATTAGGACAGGGGTCAGACAGGGAGATGGATTATCTCCAATTCTCTTCAACATCGTCTTGGAAAAAATAATGAGAACTTGGGAAGAGGATTTGGATATGAGAGAAATCATAGGAATACACCTGGGGAGGGGCAAACAGATTCTTGAAGTCAAGTGTTAGCTTCTGCTGATGATCTTGCTCTCCTAGCCAACAACCGAGAAGATGCCCGAAAGATGCTTGACAGTCTTCATGAAATAGCTCGAAGAACAGGTCTTCAAATCTCCTATGAAATAAAAACGGAATGTATGGAATGCAGACACCAAAATGAGAAATATATGGAAGTAAATCATGGGAAGATTAAGAGGACAGAGAAGTTTAAATACCTGGGGGGAATGGATCCAACCCAACGGACTGGATAAGGAAGCAATCAAAGGAAGAACCAGAAAACTGGACCTGGCCTACAAACTAACACAATAAATACAACAAACGAGCTTTATCATACAAGGCCAAAATCAGACACTACAAATCGGCAGTACAGCCTGAAGGAGTGTACGCTTCAGAGTGTCTTATTTTAAGTAAAAACGGAGAACTTCAAGTACTAGAAAAGAGAGAAAGGAAGATACTGAGAAAATACTTGTACCACAGAAGACTACTGATGGGACATGGAAGAAAAGGAAAAATGTAGAACTTTACAAGTGTACTATAAAGATCACAGACGTAATGAAGAAGCGGAGGCTAAAGCTCTACGGACATTTATTACGAATGGATGAAGGTAGGCTGACCAAAAGGATCTTCAACAACATCATGGGGTTAAAGGTCACATCTAAATGGTTAGATGAGGTAAAGACGGATGCAGAGGAAGTTGGAATTACTCCACCGATGGCCTACGATAGAAGAGAGTTCCGCAGTCGAGTTGACGGAGTAAAAACATTTCAGGAGAAACCACCAAGCAGGAGGCCCAAACGGATCATTTCCGAGGAGGAGAGAAAACAAAGAAGTGACAGGATGAAGAAGTTCTGGGAAGAGAAGAGAAAGAAAGCCAATAAGTCTTCAGTTCCTTGCAGTCCATAGTTGCCCAAATTCGATAAGAAAAATAAATAAAAATAAAAATTGCACTATCTAACAAATGTTAACTTTTTGATTGTCCTTGTGTTGAAAGTGTTATTTCCTGATTGATTATGCCCCAAAAGTATGGAAAAAGGCCATTATGTTCCATAAACTTTGCTTTGCTCATGTGGAACAGCAACACACTTCTAAATATATGCTGGTTCCATGCATTTTGATGATGATGATGATAATTGCTGTCTTAAGGGGCCTAACATCTAGGTTATCGGCCCCTAATGGTTTGGGTGATCGTGAAGATGATAATGAAATGTAAACTGTAACTAAAACTAACTACTAACATACATACTAGAAGAAGAAATGGAAAACAAAAGGAGAATATGCAATTAAATGACAGGAAGAAAAGAAATGCCCTCGACCCTCGAAGAATGCGGATTGAGGTACTTGGAAGAAAGGAGAGCCATAAAAGGCAGATAGGAAAGTGAAAGAGTAGAGGGTCCGCCCCACAGGTAATAGATAAAAGGGGGGAAACCGGACCCAGCTCAGGTATCCCTCGGGGTCGCCAACTCCCGAACTCACCAGCCATGAGCCCCTGAGGGTGTAGCAATATCTAGGGTGCACCAGAAGTGGTGGGGCTACATACACCCTGCCTCCTTGAGGGCCTTGAGCCGAAGGCAGGAGATAATAGGAAAATAAAGAGAAGGCTGACCCCTCGCAGAAGGAGGGTATCAGAAAAGATGAGACAAGGGCCAATTAAGCCGGGAAAGGAAGGGACTCCCTAGGCCCCGGATATCCTAATACCGTCGGGGTAGGAAGAGAACAAGAGTTGACCAAGTGAGGTCGACAGGAAAGAAGACGGAGAGGAGCCCGGCACAAATAAGTGGAAGCAATGCCGGGCTCAGCTGGGGCCCCGTGGTCGCCAACCCACGCCCCACTAGATGTGAGCCCCTGGGGGATCCATGTATTTTAATTGCATTCAACACCTAGTCTTTCTCTTGCTTTGAGTCTTTGCTAGTAATAATTAAAAGAGATCTTACGATAGGTCAAGACTGGAAGAGTTGGATGTGGAATTTAAAATGTATAACGCCAGAAACTTTTATCGGTTCTTCAAAGAGGAACTCTCTGGGTATAAACCACAATGCCTTCACTTTAAGGATACAGCCGGGAGAACGTAGAACTTTTGGCAAACTACTTTGAACGTAGAAGGCTAAATTTCTACGGGCATCTACAAGGAATGAACAGCAACAGGCTTACCAAGAAGACCTTCTCCTTGGTTAAAAGCTACAAGACTGGAAGCCTGTGCCTTAATGAAGTACTTAAGGACTTAGATTCGGCTGGAATTGCTGACCTTGATGTAGAAGATGGTTCTAAATTTTGTGATATGGTAGAGTCTTGGACCCCACCACCTAGAGTCCCTTTCGCAGGAGAGAAAAGAGAAATTATCAGTAGGGCTCAAGAGATATTGGGAACGGAAAAGAGCCTCGAAGAAGAACTAGTCATAAGCGCTCCGCAGTGGGCTTAAATCAATAATAATAATAATTAAAAGAAGTGGCAAAGTAAATGAAAATGTCACAAATATCAATGACCTGCTCACAAAGGCAAAGTTTGACATGAATAATTATGTTTTTTCTGCCTTTCCGACATAATCAATTAGAAAATAGCTTACTTTCCAAGGATAACAAGAAGTTCCGTGACGAACTGAAGAGCCTACTTTTCTTAAAATTTAAGATTAATGCCAATGATTAATCTATATAGACCTATCTAGAATAATGACGAAATTAAGTTGGTAATATCGAAATTTCTAATTAGTTCGAAATATACCTGGCATAATGTAGCCTAATAGAACACTACAGTTGGCAGCCCTGGTGACTGAATATATTCTTAGTTCCATCTCTTAAGGTACAGAATGCAAAATTTAATTGAAGTCCAATGGATAGCATGGACGTTACATGCAGTTAGACATTGGATCTATCAGCGCGCGTAAAATCATGTTGGCAACAATGCCATGCATGTGTTGGTAAGGAATAATCTGAAATATTATGATCAATTGTTGTGCCAATTTTAGATGAAATCCATTTGTTGGTATAGAAGTTAATGGTATTTTAAAATTGGACCTATCAGCAGGCTTAGAATCATGTTGGCAGCACTGGCGTAGGCCTATATTAGTTACTCCAAACTAATCTAGAATGCCAGGTACTATACGTGCACAAAGTTTAGAGCTGTTGGCTTGCATACTTTCTGATATATTGATATTAGGGTAAAACATATAAACACCACTTATTAACAGTTGGCAGCCCTGATGGCCCTTGAGAATACGCATAGTCATATTTGCTATGGCACACATAGCACATACGAAATTTGGTTGAAATCCAATTGATCGTATAGAAGTTCCATGTATTTAAAAATTGGTCCTATCAGCAGGCTTAGAATGATGTTGGTAGCATTGACATACATTAGTTGCTCCAAATTTATCTTGAATGGCAAGCACTATACGTGAGCAAAGTTTAAAGCTGTTGGCTCACATACTTTCTGATATATTGGTATTTGGATAAAAAATAGAGACAGCATTTATTAACAGTTGGCAGCCCTGGTGGCTCTTATGAATACGCTCAGTCACATCTGTTTATGTACACACAGTACATACGAAATTTGGTTGAAATCCGATTGATAATGAAGGAGTAATATGCATTTAAAAACTGGACATATCAATAGGCTTAGACTCATTTTGGCAACACTATCATGTATGGCCTCCTGAAAATTAAACTGTAATTTTACTATCTATATGTGTGCCAATTTTGGAATAGTTCCCATGTATACCTTCTAAGATATCCAACATTGGGCTCAAATTTCAATTGCGATTTTTCAGCAGTTGGTAGCACTGCCATAATTTTTTAGTATGACATTGAGATGTTCCGCTATAGATCTTTACTTATACCAAATTTGGTTTCGATTGTTGCAGCCGTTTAAGAGTTGATAGGGGGACACACAGACAGACAGACAGACAGACAGAAGGACAGACAGAAGGACATTTTCCCGGATCGATCTCTTAAGTCTATTTTTTCCTCATTTTTGCAAAATGTGAAAAGTAGGCTAAAAATTGTGTTCCATAGTGTTATTAATAACTGTTGACTCGATAATATCCGAACTATGGTTCCTTATTTCACATTGATCCATTTGCCTTCCTCCATAATCCCTGAAAATCTGTAACAGCCTGTATATCCTTCGTATTAACATAATTATTTTGAGTCCACCTTCCGCCATCCTTGCGGGCCTCACTCTACCTTGAAATAAACCATTATTTCTTGAAATAACTCCTTTAACGTACCGTATCAAATGCATTTACCTTCTTGTAGCCAAGCAATGATGTAAACACTCATTGTCACCTCATTAATCAAGTAACGATTTATATGATTTAAGATTTACAGCTTACCGTGGTACAATTTTAGCAATTTTGAACACTTTTTTCTTTGAAACCACAACACTGGAAAATCCACAGCCTGCTTCCAGTCGACCGACCGGGTGAGAGATGGAATGAAAGAAGCCTCCCATCTAGCGGCGAGGATATGAACAGTGGCGGCTGCCGATGCCTGTCGCACTCCTCTGGGGCAATTATTAAATGAATGACAGATGACATGAAATGACAAGGGAGAGTGTTGCTGGAATGAAATTTTTGACAGGGAAAACCGGAGTACACGGAGAAAAACCTGTCTGCCTCCGCTTTGCCCAGCACAAATCTCACATAGAGTGACCGGGATTTCAACCACGGACCCAGCGGTGAGAGGCCGGTGTGCTTCCGCCTAAGCCACGGAGGCTTTTTGAAACCACAATACTTACAATAATAGCATTTCGTGCATAAAAAAACACTTGTATTGGTTTATATGAAAACAGCATTATCATTGACTTAAAAAAATAATTAACATGTTTTTTCAAAATTCAAATTGGTCGTTGTTTATTATGCAAGGCTCAGACTTTTTTGTGATAACTCCACTAATTTTCAACTTATTTCGGTTCATTTTGTCTTATTTCATTGCCAATATTCCCTTCTATAAATTCATGCTCATTCATCAACATATGTGAAAGAATAGTATTTTAATTTTGTATTGAATAAAAGCAAATACATTTGTATCATATTTTTACCACAATTTATTTTTAAGGTGAAACTATCCAAGTGCGAGACATAAATTTGCGTCATTTTGTAGAAATACAACCAAAGACATTCATCAGTGTATGTCAATTAGTTTTTGAGTTATCATTAAAACAGATGTTAAAATAACACGAGCGATGAACTTAAGTGCATACATATTACTTACCACACTGACAGAACGAAGAGAGGGTGCAAGTTTTTGCCTTTTAAATCGTAACTCAAAACAAATAGTTGCTCATTTTGCAAAAATGAAGATAAAGTAGACATGAGATCGATCCGGGAAAATATGTGTCTGTCTGCGTATCCCCCCCCCCCCCTATCAACTCCTAAACGGCTGTAGCTACGGAAACGAAATTTGATATGAGTAAAGATCTATGCTGGAATATCTCAATGCCATATTTGAAAATGATGTCAGTGCTACCAACTGCTGAAAAATCGCAATTGAAATTTGAACTCAATTTTGGATATCCTGGAAGGTATTCATGGGACCTATTCCAAAGTTGGCACATATATAGATAATAATATTTCAGTTTAATTTACAGGAGGCCATACATGACAGTGTTACCAACATGATTCTAAGCTAGCTGATAAGTGTAATTTTTAAATGCATGCAACTTCTACACTATCAATTGGATTTCAACCAAATTTCATATTGTACTATGTGTACAATAACAAATATGACTATGCGTATTCTTAATAGCAACCAGCGCTGCCAACTGTTAATAAATGCTCTCACTATTATTTTATCCTAATACCAATATATCGGAAAGTATGCAAACCAAGTGCTCGAAACTTTGCACACGTATAGTACATGACCTTCAGCAATCATTTGGAGTACCTAGTATACGTCAGTACTGCCAACATGATTCTAAGCTTGTTGATAGGTCCATTATACTTACAAATTGATTTCAAGCTAATTTCATATGTGACTTTGTACCATTACTCATATGAATATGCGTATTCTTAAGAGCCAGCAGGGCTGCCAACTGTAAATAAATGTTCTCTCTCTATCTTTTTACCCTAATATCTATAAATCAGAATATATGCAAGCCAATGGCTCTAAACATTGCTTACGTATAGTACCTAACAATCTAAATTAATTTGGGTTAGCTAATGTACGTCAGTGCTGCCAACATTATATAATCCTTCTGATAAGTCCAATTTTTAAATGCATGTAACTTCTATACTAACAAATGGATTTCATCCAAAATTGGCACAATAATAGATCATAACATTTTAGATTAATTCATAAATTCTAAGAAAAGTAGGCTCTTTAGTTCGTCACGGAACTACAGTACTTGTTTTATACCCATGTGTTCCTAAAGGATAGGAGCAACAAATGAAAAATAAATTGAACAATCGATTTTTAGCCTATTTTCAATTTTGAAAAAATAGGCTTATGAGATCACCTTTTGTCCGTGTGTGTGTGCGTGCGTGTGTGAGTGTGTGTGTGTGTCCCCTAATAAAATTCAAACGGCTGGAGCGATTTCAATGAAACTCGGTAAGTTCATAGCACTATTCCCGGCGACCTCGGCCGTGCCCTTCAAATTTTGTTACGTCTTACCAATCCAACATGGCGGCTGTGCGAAATATTTCAATAGCATTCAATATCTACGAAACTATTACCGATATCGCCCTGAAATTGTGTACGGTGATAAAGGGCACTACTAGAAGTCAGGGGCGGTTCTAGGCGTAGTGCCACCGTGCCATGGCACTGCCCTCTAAGAGAAAATAAATTATTCATAGTCCTGAAAGAATAATTTCGAACGATGACGTTTAATTCCGGTATCTAATTAGTTTCAAATTACTTAGGCCTAGTAGTTTAAATATTCTGTCCGTAGAGCATGATCATTGATTCCATCTTCACCCCAGTGATATCTTGAGCCGCGGTCTATGCGGCACGGTTGACACATGCGCAGTCGAATTTACGATCTTTTTCGTAGCCTCTCTCGTCACTCGCTATGAGGAAATAAGCTGGGCTCCGTGCCGGAAACACTTTGGCTCAAGGCATTAGAGAAAGTGAAGTGCAATGCCATCTGTCGGTCATTATGAGGTACTGGGCCAGCGCTATGCCTGTCTATCACACGCTGTTACAAAGGGTGGAAGAGAAGAGGGTGTGGACCAATGGCCTGATTGGCTGGAAGTAATTCGACACTCGTTGGTTTTTGCTGGGGTGGGGGTTCGTTGACACAAACTGACAACCAATCGCTCTCACACAAAGAATATTAATTCTAGATTTCTTTTAAAGGGCGGCTCTGCGTCTAGGTCCTCCCGATGTGAAATGTTGACTATCAAGATCAGTGTAGGCCCTTTATATACATAGTGAATTGAACCCTTGCTGAGAAATTAGCAAGTAGACTGCTCTGTGATCATGTTATGTAAATACCAATATTTTTTTTTTTTTTACTGGCACTACCCCTTGTGCGGAACTGGAGCCGTCCCTGCTAGAAGTTCACCTATGAGACTTTCAAAAACCTGGTGACTACAAAACCAACATGGCGGTCAAGCGAATTTGAGACTTTTAAATAGACTTTTCTCGCGATTTAACTATCCAAACGTAATGAAACTTGGTACAGCAAATGTTTATACACATTGTAATGCACTGGAGTCTAATTTAGTTCAATTGTTTACATAACATCAAAATGGCGGCTGTGCGAAATATTTCACTGACATTCTATATCTCCGAAACTATTACAGATATCACCCTGCAATTTTGTACGGTGATAAAGGGTACTGATACAAGTTTACCTATGTATATTTCATAAACCTGTAAAGTACAAAACGAACATGGTGACCAAGCGAATTTGAAATATTTTAATAGACTTTTCTCGTGATTTAACTCTCTGAGCGCAGTGAAATGAGGTACAGTATATGGTTTGGCAGATTGTAATGCACTGCCATCTAATTTAATTCAATTGTTTACATAACCTCAAGATGGCGGCTGTGCGAAATTTTAAAATTAAGTTTTTATTTCTTGTGTCTTAATCATGCGATCGAAGTGAAAGTTTGCATAATGAACCTAGGCAATAATTGTCCTTGAATGGTACATAACTCTATGGCCTATACACATAACAATCCTAAATGGCGAGCTTCCGAAATATTTAGACGGTTCTCAATATCTATGAATCTTTTACAGCAACCAAACTGATTTTTTTATGTTCATAGAAATTATGAACATATGTTCACCTAAAGGACTTTCAGCAACCTCGTGAGCACAAATCCAACATGGTGGCGACGCGAAGTATACATATTTAAATGGACGTTTCTCGCGAATTAACTATCCGAGTGCCGTGAAACGTTGCACGTTAAATGCTTATACAAATGATGATCCACTGGCATCTAATTTATTTCAATTGTTTGCATAATCACAAGATGGCTGCTGTGCGTAATTTTAAAATCTCGTTTTTACTTCTTGTGTTCTAATCATGCGATTGAAGTTTGAATACCACACGTACACAATAATCTTAATGTAATAGTACAAAAATAAAACTCCAACCTGGCGACCATCTGAAATATTTTGACGGTTCTCAATATCTACGAATCTGTTACAGCAATTAAACTGATTTTTTTAAATGTTGATAGAGGCAATTAACATGAGCAGGATATATGAAAATAGGCTGTATAGTTCTTCACGGAACTACTTGTTTGATGTTGGTATGCTGTACCAGGCGCAGGCGCCGTACTATTACGTTTGAAGGTAACTTTTTAAAACTGCGGCGAGCGTAATATTACGTTGATCGATTTCTCGCGCTTTGTGTTGGAGACAAGCGTAATATTACAGCTCTAGCACTCGCGTGTTGGTGCCAGTAAGCATGAAGTTCCACATACTATCGCTAGATAGCACCACGTCACTGTTCATCGGAAGAATATCCCTCTGTTCGAAGGTAAGCGATGGAGCTTCCCTCGTTTGACTTTGTGTCAAAAATTATTTCAAAATTTACCATACTGTAGTGCATTACAGCATGAGAAGTAACATTTTTGGATTTAGTGCAAAGTAGGGTGTTATGTCAATGAAATGATCATTGAGATCTTTTTAAACTGTGTAGTGCATGCACATTTGATTTTTCAAATTTTATTTTTTCTTCCTAAAAAAAATTGAGAAATTTTATGGCATTTTTTTACATTATATATTTTTTTCATTCGTGTCGGATTTTTATTAAAATTGTAGTGTTAGGATTCGGAATTCGAACGGATTTATCAATTTATTTGTTACTCAAACCACATTCAGTTTGTGCCATTCTGAACATAGCCATACATTCTGGAAATCAGCCAGCACATGGGTGAGGAGCATCAACAGGGTAGTAGTAATCAAAATAATTAGATACCATGTTTATGAAATAATATGCAGAACGTTATCTCATTTGATCATCACCGATTAAGAGAAATTCACTGAAATCACTCAAGCAAATCATCTAAACCAACAAAAATAAAGTTACAAGGTTTCTGTCTTCAAAAATTAAACAAGAAGTTCCGTGACGAACTAAAGAGCCTACTTTTCTTAAAATTAAGTTTCATGCCACTGATTAATCTACAGTACATGAACCTATCTAGAATAATGACGAAATTAAGCTGGCAATATCGAAATATCTAATTAGTTCGAAACATACCTGGTATAATGTAGCATAATAGAGCATTACATTTGGCAGCCCTAGTGACTGAATATATTCTTAGTTCCATCTCTTAAAGTACAGAATAAAAAAATTGGTTGAAGTCCAATGGACGTTCCATGCAGTTAGACATTGGATCTATCCAAGGCTTATAAACTACAGAGGTTGCCTCAATTTTCACTCACCAATCAGCGCTCACAAGGCGGATGACGTCACAAGATACCAAACGCGCCATGTGGGGAACGTAACGAAACTGTCAACATCAGCTGTTGAGTACGCAAAGAACAGTTTATTCTCATGAAATTATTGGTAAATGGGTGATAAAATAACTGAATGTAGCCTACTTCCTTATGTTGTGATCTTCTTGAATTTCTTGGAAATTCGCCTAGACTCGGTAGTAGTATCGTGGGTGTTAGTGACTTCCAATAACCACTCCTTATGCAAGATAGAATTGGAATGTATCAATCTGATGAAGAAAATTGTTATCACAGCTGCCTCACCCCCACCAGACGGTACGTCAGGAACTTCTCTCGACACAAAATTTGTCGTTCTTAGAACGTTCTTGCCTCGTTGAAATCCGTATTTTCCGTGAAATGTGACGAATTTTGCTGAAATGGGCCGGAACTGGTTTAGCCAAGTTTCTGAGGGATCGGTCATATCACTGTATGACAAGTGTTTAATCCAGGTTGGTAATGCATAATCGTGTTGAGTTTGCATTCCATAGGTTAAGTTCCCAAGTTGTGGAAATTTATCTTGGAACTTGTGGGCTACATAACCTGCAACATAAGCCTTGCCATCTTCCTCACTTTGTTCCATGATATTGGCAATGAAGGACTCGGGTTGCACATTGCTCCCTAAGGTTGGTTCTGGAAGCACGTTACTTGATTCCGACACTATGCCAGCTTTGTTTAGTGCTTTAGCAACTACATATTCATCTGAATATGGATCAGCAGTGTTTGTTTGCTTTTGAACAACTCCTGTTTTTTTTCCCCTAAAATAATCATCCTCAGTCTGTAAATGCAGTCAAGGGGAGAATGATGATCGTGTAAGCCACCACGGGTTCGCAATTGTGAAAAGAGGTTTTCCATTACATCTTGATTTAGCCTATGTGAGAATGTACTTTGTATTATGCCTACGGGCCATATCTTGGTACAGAAGTCGAAGGGATTTTATTGAAATGATGACTGCTTTCTGGAATATTTGCAAAGATTTTTACCAATGCCAAGAGAATTACTCACGAAATTTTCCATCTTGTCCAAAATCAAAATACCATGCATGGGCGTATATAAAGGGTGGGGGGCTGAGGGGGCTCCAGATCCACCCGAAAAAGCCAACTTGGGTACAACATACAATGCATTTCACAGTAGTCTACTTTTAAGAAATAATTATCAATTTGGAAAAGAAAATGAGAGTTTACCTTTCTGCTTAATAAATTAAAAAGTAGCCCATTTAGATATTTTCCATTCATACTCCATAGGCTATAATAGAAAATTCATTAAGTACTCACAATTTTCCACGAAAGTCACCCCCCCCCCTCGTAAAAATTGTATATACGCCCCTGATACCATATACGAAATATGTCAAAAGTATTAACAGCTTTAAAATCATCCAAGCAGGTCATCAAAACTTAAGAGTAGGCCAGCTAGGCTCACTTACCATTTAGTTTTAGATTCCTTGGAAATCTTGGCTTTATATTAAGCAATTCGTCCCTGTAGTCTAATTCGAAGTCTTCACTCTTAAACTGGAGGGAACATATCCACCTTGTTTGAGGGTTGCAATGATCTTTTCGCTTACATGCAGCAATCCACTGATTGCGAAGGCATGCGTCTTTAGGCATCGTGAAAAACGACACGTCATTTCCAACTTTATAATAACTGTGACAAACTGCCACAGCACATCTTTGGCCTGGCATGATTATAAACAAAACAGCTTAAAACACGTGTTTAAACCGCTGCAATCCATACAGTATAATGTGTGGGAAAGTTGACTTTCCTTGCATATCTCGCACCTCGCGCGCTACGAGGAAACGTGTGACGTCACGTCCTTTCCCTTCCCTCCGTGATCCCCTCGCCGAAGAGCTCCATATTGAGGCAACCTCTGTAGTTTACTAGCCTTGGGATCTATCAGCATAAAAGCATGTTAGCAAGAATGTCATGCGTGTGCTGGTCAGAAATAATCTGAAATATTATGATATCTTGTTGTGCCAATTTTGGAAGATATCCATTTTGTTAGTATAGAAATTACATGTATTTTAAAATTGGAGCTATCAGCAGGCATAGAATCATGTTGGCAGCACTGACTTATATTAATTATTCCAAATTAATTTAGAATGCCAGGTGCTATACGTGTGCAAAGTATAAGGCTATTGGCTTGCATATTTCCTGATATATTGATATTAGGTTAAAAACTATAGACAGCATTTATTAACAGCTGGCAGCCGTGATTGCTCTTAAGAATACTTATAGTCATATATGTTATGTTACACATAGCACATACGAGATTTGGTTGAAATCCAACTGATAGTATCAAAATTGCATGTATTTAAAAATTGGCCCTATCAGCAGGCTTAGAATCATGTTGGTAGAACTGACGTATATAAGTTACTCCAAAATGAATCGGGAATGTCAGGTACTATACGTGTGCATAGTTTAAATCTGTGTGCTTGCATACTTTCTGAAATATTGGTATTTGGATAAAATAATAGAGAGTGCAATTATTAACAGTTGGCAGCCCTGGTGGCTCTTAAGAATTCGCTCAGTTATATCTGTTAATGTACACATATTACATACAAATTTGGTTGAAATCGAATTGATAGTGTGGAAGTTATAGACATTTAAAAATTGGACCTATCAGAAGCCTTAAAATTATTTTTGGCAACACTGTCATGTATTGCCTCCTGGAAATTAAACTGAAATAGTGTTACCTACATGTGTGCCAATTTTGCAATAGCTCCCATGCATACCTTCCAAGATATCCAACATGGAGCTCAAATTTCTAATGCGTTTTTTCAGCAGTTGGTAGCACTGACATCATTTTCATATATGGAGGTGAGATATTCCGGTATACATCTTTACTCATACTGAATTTGGTTTCGATTTCTGCAGACGTTTATGAGTTGATAGGGGGGGGGCACACACACAGCCAGACTGACAGACAGACACACATTTCCCCGGATCGATCTCATAAGTCTACTTTTTCCTCATTTCGGCAAAATGTGAAAAGTAGGCTAAAAATCTTTTAAATTACCGATATTTATCATATGAGTCCCCTACTTTTTAACATCTTGACAGCTGACATTATTAACACCGTCCAAGACTACCCAACAGTGAAACTTATCATGTACGCCGATGACATGGCTCTAGGATCACATCGCATAAGTGACCTGCTCGCCGCTCTTCAGAAACTTGAATTATGGGCTGACGAAAACAGTTTAGTGATCAACAAAGAAAAAACAGTGCACATGACTTTTAGAAAAGGAGGCAAACTGGCGTTGGATGATTAGTTAACTCTGCAAGGATATATGCTAAGAGTAGTAAATAATTTCTGGTATTTAGGAATATATCTACAAATGACACTGTCTTCCTACAGGATACACACTCAGGAAAGGGCTTCAGCAGCTACGAAAGCCACTCATCGAATTACAAATATCCGACAACTTTCTTTGCCCACTGCAATATCATTGTTCAAAACAGTAATAACTCCAATTGCCTCATATGGAATAGAATTAATATTGGATAAGCTTTCGAGTAGCGATTTCAAACGATTAGAAAGCACGATATCAGAAGAGTGCTTTGGAGTTTGGATTTATGCACCCTCAAGGATTGTATACGAATTAGCAAGGGAAAGCATCTTCTTGGAAGACCTGAGACTGCAATTCACACTGCCATCTACCGGCCCTTACCAAGCGCATCTCGAACTGCGGCGGAGGAAGAGAAATGTCATTGACCCTGAATTTTACAGCACTAGCGCAATGATGGATCGACAATGGACTGGGGCTGGACAGAAACTAAGACATTTGGTAACGAGACTTGCAACTCATGGTTTTCACCATAAGATTTGCTTAACTCAAGGTTTTCACCAGCCAGGTGATGATTGCGTATGTTCGTTGTGTAACAAGTGATGTGCCCGTCATCACTTAACTAAGTGTGCAAAAAGAACTAAATCCATCAGAGACTACAGTGAAAACTAAATAGCATTGTAAGATCAAATTGTATTTAGAATGATATTTTCGTGTATTATGTAGGTTAAGTAATGCTCTTTCGAGCGCATCTTATTAAATTATTATAGCACAATTCATAATGTTGAATTTTGGGCTTATGCCGTGTTTATTATATTAAAATTCGACGCGTTTCGAAAGAAACCATGCTTTTCTTCGTCAGGAATAATCTGGAATACGACAATGATTGCTAAGAGAAAGCAACAAAGAACATATTGAACCCTTATTGATCTTCGATAAATAAGTATTCATATTTATTATTATTATTACTACGGCCCAGGCAGTACTTGAGGAAGTCGACATGGATATAAGGGAGGCTAGCATTTCGTAATATTGCAACAGGAGCTGAGCTGGTAGCTATTCTTGGGGGACGGCTAGAATTAGTCGGGTTCAAGGCCAAATTGAGCAACTACTGTACCAAAATTGGAAGCATAAAGGAAGGATCACGAGGCACTTGCAACGAACATACGATTGAATCAGCCAATCACAAGAGACCAAGCCATGACCACGCGGTGGACAGCGTCAGTAGTAAAAAGCCCGCGGAAATGGATATCTAGAGAACCGCCGAACGGATTAATCTCCGTACGAGTAAATTGAGACGTTTGATTTATTTGAAGAAGAATGACACTAGTCCCATCTTTGTGAGACAAAAACTCTGGAAGTTTTTATCCGACTCCACCCCACTCCTCCGCCCTGTCAGTTTTCTAATAAATAGTTTGGCCTGACGCCACTCTAAGTCATTCTTTGTGGAACCGTGAGGGGCTTACTTCACGCCAGTTGGTATCGTGATTTTGACGCTCTGAATTTGGTTAAGTCATTTTATTCGGGAGCTCTGAGGAGCTAAAGTCACAGCGATTGCATTATCGACTTTTAAAGCTCGAATACATCTTTTTTAAAATTCTGGAATCAACTTTATTTTGTGAGCTAAATATTTCACGCCAGTGCGTGATAAACTGTAACATTTACTTAAAGACGACGAGTTCAGCTCAAAGGGGCAAGTATTGTAACACCCTAATTAGCGCTCACCGGAGCAAAGGTCCACAGTACAGGACGGAAATACCGAGCTAGATAGCGACTGCTAGTGCAGCCAAGATCTTAAACTTGTTAACGAGCCAGTGACGTGGTCTCGAGCTGTATATTTATGTACATATTGCAGTGTATTTTATATGTGTTTTATTGTGCGTGTGTGCGAGATATTTAGGGCCAGTCTTCGCTATTAATCGCATTAGGACAATTGTGGGTGAACTGAGTAACCTGCAAGCGATTATAGATAGGTAAAATAATTAACATTGAACTTTTCTGCCAAGGAGTCGATACCAAGATGATCAGCACGTGGTTTGGAGTTGGGATGAACTTCAACAGATCAACGCAGACGACTACTATGGAGTGCTAATTTGTCCATAGGGGCAATGGGTTGAGGAGGATGTCCTTAGTTCTACAAGCAGAGCGGTGATGTACAACAATTGGATTATTTCAATTATGTAGTTAGATTTGGCCGGGGAACTTTGTAAATAGTCATGTTTCTTTTCTTGTTGTTTAGAGTTTTTCTTGCGCCGACACTCAATGTTTTAAATGTCCGTTGGCGCGTGGCCAACGTGTTTGTTAGATATTTGTTTTTCCTTGAGTCATATGTAATGCGCGCGGCGTGCGTGATTTTTGTCCTTGCAAATGCGGAACCCGTTACATTCGATAAATGGTGCTTTATTAACGTTAATATTTGAAATAGGAATGGGAGGAAATTACTGTAAGATATTTGCTGAACAGGTTATTATTCATATTAGGGTTGCCAAGCGCACCAACTAAAAAGTAATTTGTAGAACACCTTCTTTCTAATTTTAATAGATTTTTTTTGAGTCTTTTTCAGGTTGACTAGTCACGGAATAGAACGGTGGCGCCAGCATGTGGATATTATTTGTGTCTTTTTATTTCAGGGTCTGTCAAAACCCATACGTGTGATTATGTGTGTTACTGTGTCAAGTGTGTGTTGATTCTACGTGAGGAGGGGGTAGTGGTCCTACCGCTCTCATATTTTTGCTGCTGTTGTATTTTTGATGGAAAGACAGGGTGCTCTAGGGATACCGCTGTTTCTTGTCCATATTTTTCTGACACACACACGTATTGTTGTGCTTTGGGGCACACTTCTTCGAGATTCGACCCCATGTCCTGGGAGGTCGAGATTACTGACACGTGGGTTGACAGACATGCAGAGTTCCACAAACCGCCCGTTTTGCCTGTGACTTATTTTTGATAGGCAGTCCTGATTGTCCGACTGACCCCTGTAAGCTTTCATGTTGCAAACCTGTTCATTGTGATGGTGATTTTTAAGCCATAATTAATTGGGGAGTTCGCCATGTGTGTAACGGCTTGTTGTACGTTGTATGGGTAAAATATTGTATTATTAACGTAAATGTTGGCTGTGTGCCTATTGCTTTGTTTATGACTTGATTCTTGTAATTTTTGTGTGTCACACCTGTGCGGTGTAGTGGTAGAGTATTTGTAAATTTTGACAGCGGTCATTTTGTGTATTTTTTATTTGGTCACGTGTTAATGTACTTGTGTTGATTTGTGTGAGAAGTCCTAAATTTTTAGGCAGTAAATGTTGCTACGGCAATTTGATTCCAATTTCACACGGAAATTTTGTGTTTGTTTATATTAGATTTAGGAAGTGTCGGTTTTAGTTTTCAGTATTGTAGTTGTGTTCCCACGTGTCGGTCTAGCTCTAGAAATGTGGATTCGTTGTCTGAAGGAACATTCTGGATGATGACGAATCACGCATTCATTGTACACATCGTGATGCATGTAGAAAGGCATACGCACATAAATGGTCACTTTTTGTTTTTTTATCTTAGGGACACTTGGTCCAGGTAATTAATCTCTCCAGAGATTTTCGCCTAAGTTTTTGGCATTTTTATTAAGTGGGAGTAGGATGGGAGTTTTTATTGTTTATTTGTTAAGTGTAAATATGGTGATTTGTTATTAAATTCATTTGTTTTAACCCTGGCTTCACTCTTTCCTGCATGTTATTTTGTTATATGTTACCCTGCAAGTTAGTGAAGCGCCTTGACAACAACTTACGATATGAACCGTTACACCCCCCGAAACTTTGTCTCATATGCTTCTTTGCAAGGGTTCATAAAACAAAAATGGCTGCCCAAGTGGGGTTGTTGTTGTTGTTGCTTCGCTGACCTCATATTTATTTCGTTGAGAAATGATGCCAGGTCAAGCGGACATGTAAATTCAGTAAATTGAGGCGATGTTGTACCGCCATGTGCATTAGTAAAATCACTGAGTTCCTAAAGTTAGAGATATTGAACAAGGTTAGAATTTGATATTGTATTTGTTATAAACTTGTTCTGGCGCCCGGCATTAAAATTAGAAATTTGCATTATTATTGAACTCAGTCAAAGCAGGAAGATGTTGCCTTATATTTGACATTTAATTGACTTCGGTTAATTGGTGTTTCGTAAATTCTGTTGGTTAGGAATTTAAAAGCAGATCACCAGGGGTTATCTTGTTGTTTGGGAATAAGTGTCATTGGATTCAGTAAATTTTGTTACTGAAATTTTCATTAAATTAGAGCCAGTAATATTTAAACGTGTGACATGTATGTGTGTATAGGGCTGAAACCTTGGCCCATAACCCTGTTTTCTCTGAATATATTTTGTGTGTGATATGGCGAGTGTTGAGGAGATTAAGGCATTGTTAGAACAGATGTCGATCCAAATGTCCGTAAAGACGGAAGAACAATTAGTGCAGATGTCCGTAAAGACGGAAGAACAATTAAAGAACATGAAGGAGGAAATAAGCGAAGACAATAATAAACAATTAAATAAACAATTAGAACAGATGTCCGTAAAGACGGAAGAACAATTAAATAAACAATTGAAAGAACAATTAGGAGCTCAGCGGGAGCATAATGATAAACAATTAAAGAACTGTGAAAAACAATTACATGACATGAGCGGTAATATTTCGGTCCAGTTAGAAGTCCAGAAATTAGACATGGACAAACAATTAAATGAACTAAATCACAAATTGTCGGAACAGGCGGTAACACAAACGGCACAAACCGAACAATTAGGAAAAATCACAAATGACATTAATCAGAGCGTTAAAAAAGTAGAGAAACTGGCAGGCGAGGTCGCGGAGAACAACGTCAAACAGTTAGGCGAACTTAAGAAATTGGAGGCGAAATTTGATAATAAATTAGTACAATTTGACGAGATGGTGGCTGATAAACTCAAACAGACAGAGGCAGCATGTGTCAGTAACACCGCGGGAATGAAGAAACCCCAAGAGAAATTACAGCAGCAAATTAATTCGGTAGACAGCAACGTGCTGGAATTAATAAAGGAAATTGATAAAGTCGAGGTTAAGGCTGAAACCGAACGGATACACTTGCGGGAGAATTTAGAGGAGCAATTAGGCAAAACACAAGAAATCATAAGGAAAGAGATGGAAGGCCAGCTAATAAACACACAAGAGGTCATAAGACAAGAAGTAGGCGAGCAGCTCGTCAAGACTCGGGATAATCTGGGAGAACAGCTAGTAAAAACGCAAGAACAGATACGTGAAGAGCTAGAGAAAAATCAGGAAAGGAACGAGGAGAAAATTAATAGCTTGAAAAGTAGGATCCGGCGAGATTGGGACCAGCAGGCTCACGCGAATAAAGAAGACCGCTTGACAATTTTAAAACGCTTGGGGGAACACAGTTCAAGAATGCAGGATTGGAGGAAAATATAAAGTCAAAATTACAGGAACACTCAGAGTTAATCATCAAAAACGAGATTAGATCTTTAGAGAATGCGACAGTATTTTCGACTGAAAATGTACCGGAGAAGCAAACAAGTATTGGAAGTCCTGCAGGTTTGAAGTTGGCTGAGGATACGAGCCGGGGTCAAAGTCCCAGACTAACGAGTAATGCATTCCAGCAATACAGGGGGGAGACTTCAACACCGCAACCGAACTTGGCATCAGCCCAAGTCATCCAAGTCATTCGGGGTAATGATTTTAAGCCCGATAAGTTTAAGGAACATTCAGGAACTACTTCCAAAGCATTTCTACGACAATTAACTGATTACTTTAATGACCAGCACATCGGCCCTGAGAAACAATTAAGACTAGTGGAGAAATTTTTAGAAGGACCTAGCCTAACCTGGTTTTTAAGCTTCAAGTACACGTTCACAGACATGGCTCAATTCCGCGAGGCATTTTTGAAGAAGTTTTGGAGCCCTTCGTTACAGCAGGGGTTGAGAATGGACCTGTACACGCGCAAATATCATAGTACGCATCCAACCCGTTTTTCAGAATTCTTCAGTCAGCAATTGGTAAAATTCAGAGATTTTGACGACCCGCCTAGCGAGCCAAATATGGTTCTAACCATCGGGAAACAACTCCCAATGCACATCCAAAAATTATTAGTCGCAGGGAACATTCAAACCGCAGTCCAAGCCGAAGAATTACTCAGACACTTAGACGAAACGAGTATGGTAAGCCCACAGACAGGAAGAAGGAATCTGGAATGTGTCAACACGGCAGAGGTAGTTCAGGGACTCCAAAGTAACCACAGCCAGGGGAACCAAACTAAGACACAGTCCACAGGGACACAATTCACGCCAAGAAGACAAGATTTTGACGGCCGAAACCAGTTCCACAATAACAATCAGAATTATCAGAATAACCGCGGGAGATACAATCAGAACAATCAAAATCAAAACAATCAGTGGACGTACCAGCGGGAGTACACAAATTGGAGGGGAAACCAGAGGCAAGGTAGACCTTACCAAAGAAATGGAGATGGAATAACGGCAGGGACTATCGCCAAGAAAATAGGGGAGATTATCGGAACACCTGGGACGAGCGATATATTGAATCACGTAAATACTTGGATCAATTAAGTACTGAAGAAGCGGAGAAAGAGAAGTGGGGGCGTGCCATGGCGAACAGACAGAGCCCAGACAACCATCAAGGAGAGGGGGCGGAGAGCTTATTGAGACAACAGGAGCGACTGAATGACAACCGGCGAAACACGACAAATGGGTCCCGGGATAAAAAAAGAACCCAAATGAACTGAAAGGTGACAGGCTGAAAATGGAGGTCGCCAGGGAGCGAGAAGAAATGATAGTGGCCAATATATAAGAGTGGGTAGCATTCCCGGACGACTGCCTGGAGGAAGTGGTGAAGAACCGTGAAAATGTTATCAGACAACTACCAATTATTTACGCGCATGTTGGAGGCATGAGAGTGAGATGTTTGATTGATACAGGTAGCCAGGTGAGCTTAGTCACTGAAAATTTGATAAAGGAAATAGGAAGGAAACAGACTGTTCCTATTATGCCGGTACCGCTAATGAAAGTCAGAGGTGTTATTCCTGATAAAACTATGAATTGTAAACAGCAAGCATTTCTAGATTTGGAAATATTGAACCATACTTTCTCACAAACATTCATTGTTATTCCAAAGATGAACTACAACTTAATTTTAGGAGCCAACTTCATCTGCGATTTTCATGCTGTAATTGACTTACATAACAACACTGTAAGCTTCAAACAAGTAGAGGGCTTGAATCATGTGGGTTTAAATATGGAAGAGAGTCCGTTGGAGAGAGAGGCCAATACTTGGGTTGTTGAGGAATGCACTAATGAGGCCGGAGATAAGATCTTGATGGGGGAGCGAGTCAGCCAGACAGCAGTGCTAGAAATTGACAGCCGAGATATTTCACAGGAACTGTGGGTGCATTTGGCAGAATAAGAAATTAGCGGAACCAAATTTGAAATTCTACTTCAGGAGCGACTTAAGGAGGCCATCGTAGGGGAACCGGATAAAAGAAGACTGGAAGAAATTTTAAGATTACACAAAGGAGCTTTTGACACCGTACCTGGGAAAGTTTTAAATTTTCAATATGCTATGCAGGTAACAGATTGGACCCCATTTAAAAGTAAATTGTACCCGATCCCAGAGAAACATTTTTCTCATGTGAAGGACATTATTACTAACCTATTAGATTCTGGCATGATAAGGAAAGCGGCAACCCCTTACCTGAACGCAATATTGGCTGTGGCCAAGCCAAACGGATCAATTAGGCTATGCCTAGACGCGCGAGTTTTGAACAGCAAACTGCTAGTTGAGCATGACCAAGCACCTAGGATTAAAGATGTTTTGAAAGGCTTCCGTGGGAAGAAGATATACTCAAGTGTTGATTTGACGAATAGTTTCCACCATCTTGAACTTGAAGAAAAATCCCAACTGTTGACGGGATTTTTATTCGATAATCAAAGTTATATCTGGTGCCGAATGCTCTTTGGCGTGAAAACTGCGGGTTGTGCACTCATTAGAGCACTCGATAGAAATCTGACTGAGGAGGTCAAGAACTTCACTACGAGATATGTTGACGACATATTAATTGCTTCTGAGACAATGGAGGAACACCTGATAAATTTAAATAAACTGTTGGACAACTTGAGAACCATGAACTTCAAAATCAACCTAAAGAAGTCACATTTTTGCCAGAGCGAGATTTTATATTTGGGGCATATAATTGATGTCGAGGGCGTGCGGCCTAATCCAGCCAAGATTGATGCTATTAAGAAATTTCCCACACCTACCAAAGTCAAACATGTGAGAGCGTTTTTGGGAGTGACAGGCTTCTTCAAAGAAAATTGCCCTGGTTACACAGAAACAGTAGCTCCTATGCAGGAGATGTTGAAGAAGGCAAATCGATGGTCGTGGAACGAGGAGTGCGACAGGTCTTTTAAAGCAACGAAGGATTTATTGGAAAACTGTGTGAAACTTAGATATCCGGATTTTGAGAAGCAATTTATTATTCAAGCAGATGCTTCATTAATTGGGATTGGTGCTATGCTGTATCAAGAGGACGCTGAAGAACCCAAGAAGAAATCCTATTTGGCATTTACGAGTCGTAAACTACGGAAACATGAGAGGAACTACACAGTTACGGAACTTGAGCTACTAGCAATTCTCTATTCTCTTCAACAGTGGCGTAAGATGATCTATGGTTATTCCATCATTGTTAGAACCGACCACCATGCACTGACATTTTTATTCAAGACAACAATGGCAAGTGAGAGAGTTACGCGCTGGTCCATCTACATACAGCAGTTTGACATCACGATAGAGCATTGCCCTGGAAGGATGAACGTCATAACGGATGCCTTGAGTAGAAATCCTGAGGACGGAAACGAAGTAACAGCGGATGTTCACAATATTACATTGACACCGAAGGCTCGTGAGTTTCTGGCAAGATTGAAGGATATTCGGAAGGAGCAAGAAGCAGACCCATGGATGATGATGATGATAAAATTCTACAGGAAGGAATTACAACCAAATTCACCGGAGTACCGAGAAGCCAGTGCTAAACAAGCGAGATTTCACTACTTAAATAACTTGTTACATAAGTACGTGGATGAGCATCATACTAAACTGCGAATCTTAGTTCCAGCATCACTACAGAGGGAATTAACTTGGCATGTTCACGAGAGCCTAGCACATATCGGCACGGATAAGACTGAAGCTACGATAGGGGAGACCTTTACTTGGCCGATGATGAGATTCACCATTGTTGAAGTAATTAGCACGTGTGACGCATGCCAGCGCACAAAACCGAACAACTTTATTCTGAAACAACCTCCAAGACCACTGTTACCTCAAAAAACATGCGAGATGCTCGCTATTGATTGCTTTGGTCCTTTAGTAAAAGGAAAGCGTGGATGCCGACACCTTCTGGTGTGTGTCGACGTATTTTCGAAGATGGTCGTGCTATGTCCTATTCAGAAGACGACATCAAGACAAGTCCTCAGTCGAATTAAGAACAAAGTTATTCCGATGCTTGGGAAGCCGGAATCCGTTCTATCAGATCACGGTACCTATTTCACGAGCAATGTTTTTAGGCAAGGTTTGGAGAGCCTAGGAATAAAACACGTATTTTCAAGCATTCGTCATCCTTGTGGAAATCCGAGCGAGAGAACAATTCGCTGTGTCGCTAAGTACTACAGAGAAATGATTCCTAACGAGCACAATAAATGGGTTGATAAAGTAGGGGAAATTGAGATGTGCATGAACACCACTAAGCACGAGTCGACGGGTCAAGTCCCACTGATTGTACACCACAACAGATTGCCAGAAAGAACTTGGGACAAGATCATTCCTTGCCCAAGGGATCCATTATTAGCGCATGATTTGCGAATCCTGCGAACGAGAGAGCACATGAGGAACCAAGCGGACCGAAGGCTGAGACGGTACCGAGGAAAGAAGTTTCACCGAGAGTTACAAGAACAAGAACTCGTGCTGGTTCGTAGACCACCGATATCCGACCCTAAGAACAAAGTCTTCGCCAAATTCTGTCCGAAATTTATTGGCCCGTTCCGGGTAATTAAGAATCTGGGTAACAATGCCTACAGGCTGGAAGAAGTGAGCACTGGTGCAAAATCTGTTTTTAATAGCGCCAATTTAAAACCTTACTACAGAAGGGAACCATTTGATGACTAGGAAAGATGATGTGTGCAGAATCAGTATTGCAAAAATTTTATTTTGAAAGCCAACACCCAAATCTACGGGGAGCGCCAGAGTACGCACTTTGTTTGTAAACAACGAGCAGCTGAGACGACAGGAGTGGAAACTACTTGAGGAGAAGGGGGAGACCTAGTGAGGAAGTATGAATGACATTCCAGCGAGAAGGAGAGCACACTAATTGAGTCAGAGGGGCGTACACTCGAGCAGCTGAGTGAGATTTAAAGAGATGTGTTGTTACTACAGTGGATTTTGTTTTTGAAATCCAAACCAAAAAATTGTTTCGAATTTCAAGACCTTGCTGAGGATAAATGAACCCTTATTGATCTTCGATAAATAAGTATTCATATTTATTATTATTATTACTACGGCCCAGGCAGTACTTTAGGAAGTCGACATGGATATATGGGGAGGCTATCATTTCGTAATATTGCAACAGGAGCTGAGCTGGTAGCTATTCTTGGGGGACGGCTAGAATTAGTCGGGTTCAAGGCCAAATTGAGCAACTACTGTACCAAAATTGGAAGCATAAAGGAAGGATCACGAGGCACTTGCAACGAACATACGATTGAATCAGCCAATCACAAGAGACCAAGCCATGACCACGCGGTGGACAGCGTCAGTAGTAAAAAGCCCGCGGAAATGGATATCTAGAGAACCGCCGAACGGATTAATCTCCGCACGAGTAAATTGAGACGTTTGATTTATTTGAAGAAGAATGACACTAGTCCCATCTTTGTGAGACAAAAACTCTGGAAGTTTTTATCCGACTCCACCCCACTCCTCCGCCCTGTCAGTTTTCTAATAAATAGTTTGGCCTGACGCCACTCTAAGTCATTCTTTGTGGAGCCGTGAGGGGCTTACTTCACGCCAGTTGGTATCGTGATTTTGACGCTCTGAATTTGGTTAAGTCATTTTATTCGGGAGCTCTGAGGAGCTAAAGTCACAGCGATTGCATTATCGACTTTTAAAGCTCGAATACATCTTTTTTAAAATTCTGGAATCAACTTTATTTTGTGAGCTAAATATTTCACGCCAGTGCGTGATAAACTGTAACATTTACTTAAAGACGACGAGTTCAGCTCAAAGGGGCAAGTATTGTAACACCCTAATTAGCGCTCACCGGAGCAAAGGTCCACAGTACAGGACGGAAATACCGAGCTAGATAGCGACTGCTAGTGCAGCCAAGATCTTAAACTTGTTAACGAGCCAGTGACGTGGTCTCGAGCTGTATATTTATGTACATATTGCAGTGTATTTTATATGTGTTTTATTGTGCGTGTGTGCGAGATATTTAGGGCCAGTCTTCGCTATTAATCGCATTAGGACAATTGTGGGTGAACTGAGTAACCTGCAAGCGATTATAGATAGGTAAAATAATTAACATTGAACTTTTCTGCCAAGGAGTCGATACCAAGATGATCAGCACGTGGTTTGGAGTTGGGATGAACTTCAACAGATCAACGCAGACGACTACTATGGAGTGCTAATTTGTCCATAGGGGCAATGGGTTGAGGAGGATGTCCTTAGTTCTACAAGCAGAGCGGTGATGTACAACAATTGGATTATTTCAATTATGTAGTTAGATTTGGCCGGGGAACTTTGTAAATAGTCATGTTTCTTTTCTTGTTGTTTAGAGTTTTTCTTGCGCCGACACTCAATGTTTTAAATGTCCGTTGGCGCGTGGCCAAAGTGTTTGTTAGATATTTGTTTTTCCTTGAGTCATATGTAATGCGCGTGGCGTGCGTGATTTTTGTCCTTGCAAATGCGGAACCCGTTACATTCGATAAATGGTGCTTTATTAACGTTAATATTTGAAATAGGAATGGGAGGAAATTACTGTAAGATATTTGCTGAACATATTCATATTAGGAATGCCAAGCGCACCAACTTAAAAGTAATTTGTAGAACACCTTCGTTCTAATTTTAATAGATTTTTTTGAGTCTTTTTCAGGTTGACTAGCCACGGAATAGAACGGTGGCGCCAGCATGTGGATATTATTTGTGTCTTTTTATTTCAGGGTCTGTCAAAACCCATACGTGTGATTATGTGTGTTACTGTGTCAAGTGTGTGTTGATTCTACGTGAGGAGGGGGTAGTGGTCCTACCGCTCTCATATTTTTGCTGCTGTTGTATTTTTGATGGAAAGACAGGGTGCTCTAGGGATACCGCTGTTTCTTGTCCATATTTTTCTGACACACACACGTATTGTTGTGCTTTGGGGCACACTTCTTCGAGATTCGACCCCATGTCCTGGGAGGTCGAGATTACTGACACGTGGGTTGACAGACATGCAGAGTTCCACAAACCGCCCGTTTTGCCTGTGACTTATTTTTGATAGGCAGTCCTGATTGTCCGACTGACCCCTGTAAGCTTTCATGTTGCAAACCTGTTCATTGTGATGGTGATTTTTAAGCCATAATTAATTGGGGAGTTCGCCATGTGTGTATCGGCTTGTTGTACGTTGTATGGGTAAAATATTGTATTATTAACGTAAATGTTGGCTGTGTGCCTATTGCTTTGTTTATGACTCGATTCTTGTAATTTTTGTGTGTCACACCTGTGCGGTGTAGTGGTAGAGTATTTGTAAATTTTGACAGCGGTCATTTTGTGTATTTTTTTATTTGGTCACGTGTTAATGTACTTGTGTTGATTTGTGTGAGAAGTCCTAAGTTTTTAGGCAGTAAATGTTGCTACGGCAATTTGATTCCAATTTCACACGGAAATTTTGTGTTTGTTTATATTAGATTTAGGAAGTGTCGGTTTTAGTTTTCAGTATTGTAGTTGTGTTCCCCCGTGTCGGTCTAGCTCTAGAAATGTGGATTCGTTGTCTGAAGGATCTTTCTGGATGATGACGAATCACGCATTCATTGTACACATCGTGATGCATGTAGAACGGCATACGCACATAAATGGTCACTTTTTGTATTTTATCTTAGGGACAGTTAGTCCAGGTAATTAATCTCTCCAGAGATTTTCGCCTAAGTTTTTGGCATTTTTATTAAGTGGGAGTAGGATGGGAGTTTTTATTGTTTATTTGTTAAGTGTAAATATGGTGATTTGTTATTAAATTCATTTGTTTTAACCCTGGCTTCACTCTTTCCTGCATGTTATTTTGTTATATGTTACCCTGCAAGTTAATGAAGCGCCTTGACAACAACTTACGATATGAACCGTTACACCCCCCGAAACTGAGTCTCATATGCTTCTTTGCAAGGGTTCAATATAGAAGGTGCCCAAAGATGGACGCCATTATAGCCCCATGTTAGGGACAACGGAAAGCAGCAGTGAATTACTTTCTCAGGGTTCTGATAATAGGTAGCCAGGATTCACTGAGATTGTAGCCGGTGTCGCGGTTGAAATTATCTGGGTGTTTACGTATTTCAACCGCCTCCATGATGATTCTGGGACGATATTGCTTTATACGGGCAAGAACATCCACTCCTTGGAAGATGACATCATGGCCAGGTGTTAATGCATGATCGGCAACAGCTGATTTACCAGGTTGAATGAGCCTGATACATCTATTATGTTCCTTAATGCGAGTGCATATTGTTCTCGAAGTCTGCCCGATGTAAACCTTGCCACAAGTACAGGGAACTCTGTAGATACCCGGTTGTTGCAATTTAGGCAAACTGTCCTTAGTTGGTCGCAGGAGGTGCCTAATCTTAACAGAAGTTCCAAATACAGTCCATATGTTGTACCGACGTAGGATTTTAGCAATACGATCCGTCGTGTTATGTATGTAAGGTAGGTAAGCAGTTCCTCTTACATCTCTTTTCTCAACTGACGTCCTATTATTATTTGTTGGTTTCAGAACCGTAGAGATCAAAGCCTTGCTATAACCGTTGCTCTCAAAGGTGGTTCGCAAGGTATTAATTTCTTCTTGTAAAGAAGACACTTCACAAATCCTCCTAGCCCGGGTAGTTAGAGTTGTAAGGATACCATGTTTCTGGGCAGGGTGATGGTGAGAACTTGCGTGGAGATATCTATTGGTGTGTGTTGGCTTACGAAAAACGCTGTGTCCTAAAGATCCATCCTTTTTCTTGGTGACGAGAACATCTATAAACGGTATTTTGCCGTCAGATTCCTTTTCCATGGTGAAACAAATAGAAGGGTGCTGGAGATTAAGGTGATCCAGGAAATGGCTAAGATTTTCCTCACCTTCCGTCCAAACAACGAACGTGTCATCCACATAACGCCACCAGATCTTCGGTTTGAAAGGAGCCGACGACAAAGCTTTCTCTTCAAAGTTCTCCATGAAGAAATTAGCCACAACAGGAGAGAGAGGACTACCCATGGCCACACCATCAGTCTGCTCATAAAAATTCCCATTCCATAGAAAGTAGGAGGAGGTCATGCAGTGATAAAAAAGCCTTGTGATGTCTTCAGGAAAAAAGCCATTAATGAGAGACATAACACCATCAATAGGTACTCTCGTAAACAGAGACACCACGTCGAGACTCACTAGGATATCACCCGGCTGAAGTGTTATAGCTTTCAACTTTTCCACGAAGTGTGTGGAATCCTTAATGTACGAAGGCGTGTTACCCAGAAGCGGCTGAGGTAGTCTACCTAAGTATTTGGAAAGGGCATATGTAGGAGAACCAATCGTACTAACAATAGGTCTAAGAGGAACATCTTCTTTATGTATTTTAGGAAGACCATAGATTCTCGGAGGAATAGCATCCCCTGGAAGGAGAGTCTTCGCTGCATCCGCTGGAATAGATGATTGCTTGATCAATTTGACGGTGACATTTGAGTAGCGAGTAGTAGGATCATGACAATATTATAGCACAGTTGAATTTACCTGATCTCACCTCCCTTGATTCGACCAAAACTGATTGAACTTGGCTGTCCAAGAACATCAACGGACTAATGTTATTGGTTTTACGTCCTATTTAACTACTGTGGCTTTTAGAGACGCCAGAGTGACGGAATTTTGCCCGAATGCCAGTAAATAAACTAGCACAGCTCCCTCGCATTTGCCCACGATAAAATACCAGCTGACTGCGTTTGGAATCAATCCTTAAACGTTAGGCACAGCAGGCGAGAACGTTGCCGCTCAGCCATGCAGCCAGACATAATCTCATCGACCGGATATGGTTGAGTTTCACTGAGTCACACTGGCATTCGTAGTGGTAGAAAAGGCAAAATGCTAATCTAATCGACCGAATATGGTTCAGTTTAATTGAATCACACTAGCGCTTGTAGTGGTAGAAAAGGAAAACTGCTAATCTAGTCGACTAGATATGGTTCAGTTTTATTGAATCACACTAGCGCTCGTAGTGGTAGAAAATGCCAACTGCTAATCTAATCGACCGAATATGGTTCAGTTTTATTGAATCACATTAGTGCTTGTAGTGGTAGAAAAGGCAAAATGCTAATCTAATCGACCGAATATGGTTCAGTTTTATTGAATCACACTAGTGCTTGTAGTGGTAGAAAAGGCAAACTGCTAATCTAATCGGCCGAATATGGTTCAGTTTCCGGTGAACAATGCTCAGTCTACCGCGTGACATCGTGCCGGCACCTGTTAGAAACGTTTAGTGTGTCCTTTAAGTTTGGAAAAGTGGAGAAAACAACAAAATTTAATTACAAATGCACCAAATAAGGAATAGTGTTCATGGAAGGTCTAGTCTATGACATTAAAGGATGTTGTTTTTCGGCTCCGTGGCTAAATGGTTATCGCGCTAGACTTTGGCCCGAAGTGCCCCGAGTTTGTTTCCCGACCGAGCCATCAGGGATTTTAATCTCCTGGGGTGAATTCCCATGACTCGAAGACTGGGTGTATGTGTCGTCTTCATCATCACTTCATTCTCATTACGACGCGCAGGTCGCCCACGGGCGTCAACTAGAAAGACCTGCACTAGGCCTCTCCGGAGGCCACACGATCATTATTAACATTGAGTTGCTTGCCTGAAAGGATAGAACTGTGGATTTTTAGCCTAATTTCCTCATTTTGCAAAAATTAGGAAAAAGTAGACTTTTGAGATCGATCCTGGAAAATGTGAGTCTGCCTGCCTATATGTCTGTCTGTCTGTTTGTCTGTCTGTCTGTGTGTCCACCTATCAACTCCCAAACGGCTGCAGCTATGGAAACCAAATTTGGTATGAGTAAAGATCTATGCCGGAATATCTCAAGCCCATTTTTAGCCTATTTTCATTTTATGAAAAAAATAGGCTTATGAGATCACCTTTTCTCCGTGTGTCTCTGTGTGCGTGTGTGTGTGTGTGTGTGAAGTGTGTGTGTGTGTGTGTCCCCTAATAAATTCTAAACGGCTGGAGCGATTTCAATGAAACTCTGTAGGATCATAGCACCATTATGGCCGACCAAAATCGTGCCCTTCAAATTTTATTGTGTCTCACCAATCCAACATGGCGGCTGTGCGAAATATTTCACCAGCATTCAGTATCTCCGGAACTATTACCGATATCACCCTGAAATTTTGTACGGTGATAAAGGGAACTATTAGAAGTTCATCTATGAGACTTTCAAAAACCTGGTAACTACAAAACCAACATGGCGGCCAAGCGAAGTTGAGACATTTAAATAGATTTTTCTCGCAATTTAACCATCCAAACGTAATGAAACATGGTACAGGAAATGTTTATACACATTGTAATGCACTGGCGTCTAATTTAACTTAATTTTTTACGTAACCTCAAAATGGCGGCTGTGCGAAATATTTCACTGGCAATCAATATCTCCGAAACTATTTATGATATCATCCTGAAATTGTGTACGGTGGTAAGGGGAAATTTTAAAAGTTTATATACGTAATATTTAAAAACCTGAAAAGCACAACACGAACATGGCGGGCAAGCGAAGTTGAAACATTTTAAAATATTTTTTCTCGTGATTTAACCATCTGAGCGCAGTGAAATGTGGTACAGTAAATGAGTATACACATTGTAATGCACTGGCATCTAATTTAGTTCAATTGTTTACATAACCTCAAGATGGCGGCTGTGCGAAATTGTAATATTAAGTTTTTATTTCTTGTGTATTAATCATACGATCGAAGTGAAAGTTTGAATAATGAACCTACGCAATATTTTTCCTTTAATGGTACATAACTCTATGGCCTATACATATAACAATGCAAAATGGCGAGCATCCGAAATATTTTACGGTTCCCAATATCTAGGAATCTTTTTCAGCAATCAAACTGATTTTTTTATGTTCATAGAGGCTCTGAACATAAGTTCACCTAGAGGACTTTCAGTAACCTGGTGACCACAGATCCAACATGGCGGCGACGCGAAGTATAGATATTTAAATGGACGTTTCTCGCGATTTAACCATCTGAGTGCAGTAAAACTTTGCACGTTAAATGCTTATACAAATGTTAATCCACTGGCTTCTAATTTATTTCAATTGTTTTCATAACCACAAGATGGCAGCTGTGAGAAATTTTAAAATCTGTTTTTTACTTCTTGTGTTGTAATCGTGCGATTGAAGTTTGAATACCACACGTAGGCTACACAATAATCTTCATGTAATAGTACATAAATAAAAATCCAACATGGCGAACATCTGATATATTTAGTCGGTTCTCAATATCTACGAATCTATCACAACAATCAATCTGAAATTTTGTATGTTGATAGAGGCAATTTACATGAACAGGATATATGAAAGTAGGCTGTATAGTTCTTCACGGAACTACTTGTTGAAAATGATATCAGTGCTACCAACAGCTGAAAAATCGCAGTTGAAATTTGAGCTCAATGTTGGATATCTTGGAAGGTTTGCATGGGAGCTATTCCAAAGTTGGCACACATATAGATAATAATATTTCAGTTTAATTTCCAGGAGGCCATACCTGACAGTGTTACCAACAGGATTCTAAGTCTAATTTTTAAGTGCATGTAACTTCTACACTGTCAATGGGATTTCAACCAAATTTCGTATGTACTATATGTACAATAAGAAATATGACTGTGCGTAATCTTAAGAGCAACCAGGGCTGCCAACTGCTAATAAATACTCTTTTATTTTATCCTAATACCAATATATCAGTAAGTATGCAAACCAAGTGCTCGAAACTTTGCACACGTATAGTATATGGCCTTCTACATTAATTTGGTGTACCTAATATACGTCATTACTGCCAACATGATTCTAGGCTTGATGATAGGTCCAAATTTTAAATGCATGTTACTACTATACTAACAAATGGATTTCAACCAAATTTCGTATGTGACTTTTGTACCATAACTCATATGAATATGCGTATTCATAAGATCCAGCAGGGCTGCCAACTGTACATAAATGCTCTCTATCGACCTTGTTACCCTAATATCTATGAATCAGAATATATGCAAGCCAACAGCTCTAAAACTTTGCATACGTATAGTACCTAACATTCTAAATGAATTTGGGGTAACTAATGCACGTCAGTGCTGCCAATATTACTTAATCCTTCTGATAAGTCCAAATTTTAAATGCATGTAACTTCTATACTAACAAATGGATTTCATCCAAAATTTGCACAATAATAGATCATAACATTTTAGATTAATTCATAAATTCTAAGAAAAGTAGGCTTTTTAGTTCGTCACGGAACTACAGTACTTGTTTTATACCCATGTGTTCCTAAAGGATAGGAGCAACAAATGAAAAATAAATTGAACAATCGATTTTTAGATCACCTTTTGTCCGTGTGTGTGTGCGTGCGTGCGCGTGTGTGTGTGTGTGAGAGAGAGAGGTGTGTGTGTGTCCCCTAATAAAATTCAAACGGCTGGAGCGATTTCAATGAAACTCGGTAAGTTCATAGCACTATTCCCGGCGACCTCGACCGTGCCCTTCAAATTTTGTTACGTCTTACCAATCCAACATGGCGGCTGTGCGAAATATTTCAATAGCATTCAATATCTCCGAAACTATTACCGATATCGCCCTGAAATTGTGTACGGTGATAAAGGGCGCTACTAGAAGTTCACCTATGAGACTTTCAAAAACCTGGTGACTACAAAACCAACATGGCGGTCAAGCGAATTTGAGACTTTTAAATAGACTTTTCTCGCGATTTAACTATCCAAACGTAATGAAACTTGGTACAGCAAATGTTTATACACATTGTAATGCACTGGAGTCTAATTTAGTTCAATTGTTTACATAACCTCAAAATGGCGGCTGTGCGAAATATTTCACTGACATTCTACATCTCCGAAACTATTACAGATATCATCAGGTGAGCAAGTCCTGAGGAGCATACGAGTAATTTGGGACTAGCGTTGTTGGCGTCAGTGGTGTAACTGTGCGGGGAGGGGGTGGGGATGGGAGAAGTGGGGGGGGGGGGATGAGGGGGATCAATCCCTCCTCAGAGCCAAATAATTTAATAAAGAACGTAATTTGATGAACTGCTTATTTTGAAGAAAAGAATAAGCCAATTTTTGGTTTGTTGACAAACGACTGGATTATGTAAGTTTATAACTTACTCAAAATTTGAGAACATTTATCATTTCTTGTGTAAAATACTTAGTGTTACGCCGCACATTGAGAGGTGCAAATGCTATCGATATCAAACGTGCTTCCATTGACCGTCTCATTTTGTCCCCAACACATTAACAAACGCATGACCAAAACAGAGAGCAAAATTCAAAAAACAAAAGAAAAAGCAGAAAACAAACACAAAAACAAAAATAAAAATTCAAAAACAAAACCCGAAAACAAACATGAAAGCAAAACACAAAGGAAAAATCAAAATTCAAAATGAAAAGCTAAAGCAGAAAGGAAACACAAAACTAAATCCAAAAGGCGCACGGACGACAGGGTTTTCTTCGAATCGATTCACTGAAATTGTTACTGCTCGGCTTCCTTTGGTCATAAATGAATGTGTTATCGTTTACAGAATGGTGAAAATCGCATCAAAATCCATCCAGTGGTTCTCGAGATTATCCGTGACATCCATGAATCGGGGAAATTTTTATACACTTTAGTGATGTCAAATATTATCTTGTTGACTCAACGCTAATACTGCTAGCCTCGGTGGGTGAGTGGTCAACGTGTCGGTCTAGTAACCCCAAGCTTGTAGGTTCGCTCCTGGCCGTGGTAAGTGATTTTTGAAAGGAGGCAAAAATTACGACACGCACGCCATATGATGTTGCCATGATAAAGAACCCATTCGAATTTACTAGGCCGTGTTAATAATGGCAAAATTAATCTTGGGAGTTACCGCCAACACAAAGTTCCACATTTATACTAGAAAGCGCTATAGTGTTCATGCAGCTTAAATATCTAACCTCATTGACTTTCATAGTGCTTCAAGGAACAACGAAATTCGACATGAAAGCTACCCTCTGGGTGTCAAATAACAAAGCTTGCACCCGGGCCCGAGGCCATACGATATTATTATTATTATTATTATTATATTATCTCACTTCGGTGGCGTAGTTGGTAGCATGCTGAATTGCTGTTCCCAAGATAGCAGGTTTAAACCCGGCCGACGTCGTCGGATTTTTTAAGAGCGTTAAAATCCTTCAGAATGCCTTCCTTCGGAGGGGAAGTAAAGCCGGCGGTCCCATATCATTGATTTATGACACGTAAAAGATCCTTGTGTGAAGCCTGTGTAAAGCTAAATTTCTGGGTTAGATTTCGTTGGAACGGAATTTGTAGCTCACCCTATGGGTGTCCACTTGAAGCAGCTACAGCCTCTGACGAGCAGAACATGTCCTTGGACACTCCCGGCACTAAAAGCCATACGTTAAATAAATAAATAAATAAATAAATAAATAAATAAATAAATAAATAAATAGTTCCCATCTCGACCACCGGCAATTAATTCGTGAAAGGTTAATAAGAGGAATGTTCTCATCCAGCGTGGCTTTCATGAACAACCGCACTGTGCCAACGTGACGAAATACCTCCTCAAAGAATAATTCTAGTGGGAAGTTTCAGACCATCCACCATTTAGTTCAACCCTCGCACGGAGTAATTTTCACCTCTTTCGAGAGTTGAAGGAATGGTTGGGTGGCAACGCCTCGCTACCAACGAAGAACTTCAGGAGACTATCCAAGCGTACCCGCCTCACTGTCGGCAGAGGACATTGATTGGAAACAATAACTGCCTCAATCGTTTAGGTTATTTTCTTAAGGCCAGGAAGTTCATGCACTATAGAATGAATAAATATGAATGCAAAAATGCAATAATTATTGGTGAAATATGCATCACGTTTTAAACAAGTACCGTAGTTCTGTGAAGAACTAAACAGCCTATTTTAATATATCTTACGTATGTTAACTGCCACTATCAACATACAAAATTTCAGTTTGATTGCTGTAATAGATTCGTAGATACTGAGAACCGACTAAATATTTCGGATGGTCGCCATGTTGGATTTTCATATATGTAGGTCTTAAAGTAATGTACTGTTACATGAAGAATATTGTGTACGTGTAGTATTCAAACTTCAATCGCATGATTAGGACACAAGAAGTAAGAACGAGATTTTAAAATTTCGCCCAGCTGCCATCTTGTGGTTATGGAAACAATTGAAATAAATTTGATTCCAGTGGATTAACATTTGTATAACGATTTACTGTACCAATTTTCACTGCATTAGGATGGTTAAATTTCGAGAAACGTCCATGTGAATATTTATACTTCGCGTGACCACCATGTTGGATTTGTGTTCACCAGGTTATTGAAAGTCATATAGGTCAGACAGCCCCTATGAACATTTAAAAAAATCAGTTTGATTCGTAGATATTGAGAACTGACCAAATATTTCTGATGATCGCCATGTTGGATTGTTATATGTATAGGCCATAGAGGCATGTACCATTAAAGGAAATTTATTGCGTAGGTTCATTATTCAAACTTTCACTTCGATCGCATGATTACGACACAAGAAATAAAAACTGAATTTTAAAATTCGCACAGTCGCCATCTTGTCAATATGTATACAATTGAACTAAATTAGATGCCAGTGCATTACAATGTGTATAAACATTTGCTGTACCAAGGTTCATTGCGTTTGGATCATTAAATCGCGAGGAAAGTCTATTTAAAACTTTCAACTTCGTCTAGCCGCCATGTTCGTTTTTTAGTTAGCCGGTTTTAGAAAGTCTCTTAGATGAACTATCAGCAGTACCCTTTATCTCCGTACAAAATTTCAGGGTGATACCGGTAATAGATTGAGTTGCGCTATGAAATAACTATGGCAATTACGATCACTTCGTATTCTTTAGCGTTTCTGTATTGAACATAAAGAAAATATGAGCAGACGGACATATAAATACACCATTTATTTAAATATCTCAACTAGGAAACAGTTCTAAATGGTAGTAAATGTTATTTTATGGACATTCAAGAAGTGTTGACCATCAATAACTTGGCCTACTCTGGACCGCGTTGAACAATCCCTGATTTACGAATCTCTTCTTCTCCTCCCAGAATTTCTTCATGCGTTCGCCGAGTCTCCTCCATCTTTCTTCAGACCAGATGACCTCTGTTTTTGAGCTAGATGTTTCTTGAAACCCTTTAAATTTATCTACCTTACTTCCACACAGTGATTTGTTGAGAATATCTTCTTGAGTGATGCCAACTTCTTTGAGATATGCTCGTGTTTCCTCAACCAGTTTGTGGTGGACTTCAATTTGCTAATGTAAGTGAAAATCCTTTTGGACCTATCGTTGCTCATTCGTGTGAGCCGTCAGCGGCTTCGGTGGCGTAGTTGATAGCATGCTGAGCTTCTATGCCCAAGATCGCGGGTTCAAACCCGGCCGAAGTCGTCGGATTTTTGAAGAGCGTTAAAAATCCCTCAAAATGCCTTCCTTCGGAGAGGAAGTAAAGCCGTCGGTCCCATGTCATAGATTTATGCCATGTTAAAAAGAACCTTCCACTAATTACACCTGTGTGAAGCTAAATTAGGTTAAAAATGTAAACAACCCTCAGGTTCCTACGTTCGTCACCAGGAGCCGACTGCGGAGGCGTCTAGTAGCCAAGTTCTTAACTAGTAGTTGTTGACAGTGGCGTTTGGCAGCATAAGTAGGAACTACTTGAAAAATTCAAAGTCTGCAGTCCTTACTTGAATTAAGAAAAAGAAACACACACTAATACATTCATCACAACTAACACCGGTTATCAAATAGATTCTACACACACCCAAAGTACACGGGGCTACATGACCGCGTTGTTGCAGCCCCTAATCTGAGGCACCAACCTACCAACCGTGTGAGCCATAAATAACTATTTTATTATGTTAACTTTTAAAGTATAACTGATACACAATAATTATAGCCATTTAATTTTTTAAGATGAAATAGTACATTATGCAACGAGCCTATAATGGCTATAATTAAGACACGAGTATGTTTATAAAACGAGCGAGCTTTATAATTTCCATACGAGTGTCTTAATTACCATTATAGGCGAGTTGCATACGACTGTTCGACGATAATTATAACTTTATTATATGTTTTAACTTAAATATTCATAAATATCTGTTCAGTCACTAGAATGTTGTGATCGGGTGCTGCGCTGGGTAGTATATCTCTGTTTTCCAAGCTCTCTAGCCGACCGACGCATGCGCTCTGTGTGCTTCAATGCCATAAGTTCAGATTGTGCACCAGTATTCAGTAAAACTGTCACTGAAGTCGTTTGAATACAACGTGCTGAGTAGAAATTGGAATTGGGGATATTAAGGTACAGTGATATTTCTTGTCTCATATTCATCAGTTTATTTACGCGAACATATGGACGGTGCAATTTCGGTAATTTATATAGGCATGTTGGATTTCGAGCGCTTGCGCGAAGGTATCCTTATCTAATTGGTCACACAACTGTTTCTTGAGCTCTGATTGGTGGGAGAAACTGTTTCATAATGAAAAATAGTGTTATAATGAGCCTCATTATGGTAGAGTTATCTGACACATAATAGTCAGGGTCGAACATAAATAATTTTACAATATTTTCATAGTGAATGCTGAATACAAACAATTGATATTAACTTGCAAAAAGTACTGTAATTCTAGGTATTAAAATAATTTCAGTATTATTCTGTGATAGACTCTCGGGAGTCCGAATAGAAATATATGACTTAAAGAACATGAAATAACAAAAATCGCTTAAAAACAACAGAAATACGCCCTTCTCAAGTAGGGATATGCACTTAAAAAGGTAAATGAGAAAAATAAGATGCATTGTGCCAAACTAACCAAAATATGCATAAATATGAATTTGCATGAACATACGAGCCTTAGTGATTATCTTGAAAAATAAGTACAAAACAAGAAAACGTTCGGTAATAAAATAATTTTGTTGGGCCAATCTGCCTTTTTTATAGCCCGTAGGAAGTTGAAAAGCCAACAGCCCTCGTGTCTTCTCATATACAGTCAATGGAACGAGTTTCTGGTAATAAATGAACTCTAGACGACCTGAACTACGTGCAGAATAACACGCAGGTTTATTGCAGACCCTTAAGCGTTGCCATTTTATACAGCACCTTGTCCCAACAAATAACCTTTGATGGTAAGATGGATCAATGAACCTTTATGTGCAGACGTGAACTTCAGCACGACAGAACCCAAGTGTTCACAATCACCTAGCATGCTTTCGGTGAAAATCGAGCTTTTGGTAGATTTCATTAGAAAGCTAACTATTGCAATGGATACAACATTTTGACTTCCGGTAAATGTCGTTTCACATCCCCCAGACCCCAAAACCACCGTCAGTTGAAAAGTTTATGTATAATTTATATATCTATATATACATACCCCTTACTACAGACTTCACAATAACCCAGGTTTTCATACCTATTTTCTCTCACTCTTTAATTATTATATTTAATTTTCAGCCAATGGCCCTGGCTGGGTATTTTAATAGAACACCCGAAGGCTCCCAGCAAGTTCAATTTCAAGTAGTTCCAACTTTGACTATCAGAGATGCCATTGTCAATGACACCTGGCGGTGAACGTTCGAACTGGATAGAGCGTCAACCGAATAACCTACAAGTTTAGCTACACACTAGACTACCATAGTGGAAGGTTCCTTTTCATGCCATAAACCTATGACATGGGACCGCCGGCTTTACTTCCCCTCCGAAGGAAGGCATACTGAGGGATTTTAACGCTCTTAGAAAATCCTACGATTTCGGCCGGGTTTGAACCCGTGATCTTGGGCATAGCAATTCAGCATGCTACCGACTATGCCACCGAAGCCGCTCATGAGGGTAGTACAATCTCGTATTGTTGACAAAAAGTCCCTAGAATTACTAAATGTAGAACAAAATTTCGAATGATTTCTTCTAGCAACCTCGTATGTCATTTTGAATTTAAAATATCAGTGCTACCAAGATAAAATTTTACTGTCAACAAAAAATCTCTAAAAAGTTAGTAAATTCAATATTTTTTTCGATTATTAGCCTATTTTCAATTTTGAAAAAATAGGCTTATGAGATCGCCTTTTGTCCGTGTGTGTGTGCGTGTGTGTGATTCGTGTGTGTGTCCCCCCCCCCCCCTAATAAAATCTAAACGGCTTGAGCGATTTCAATGAAACTCGGTAAGGTCATAGCACTATTCCGGGCAACCCCGACCGTGCCCTTCAAATGTTGTTACGACTCACCAATTCAACATGGCGGCTGTGCGAAATATTTCACCAGCATTCAATATCTCCGAAACTATTAGCGACATTACCCAGACATTTTGTGTGGTGATAAAGGGAACTACTATAAGTTCACTTATGTGACCTTTGAAATCCTGGTAACTACAAAACCAACATGGCGGCCAAGCGAAGTTGCGACTTTTAAATAGACGTTTCTCGCGATTTAACCAACCAAACGCAATGAAACTTGGTACAGTATATGTTTATATAAATTGTAATGCACCGACATCTAACTTCGTTCAATTGTTTACATAACCACAAGATGGCGGATGTGCGAAATATTTCACCGGCATTCTATATCTCTGAAACTATTACCGGTATCTCCCTGAAATTTTGTACGGAGATAAAGGGCACTACTGGAAGTCCATCTATAAGACTTTCAAAAACCAGTTAACTACAAAACAAACATGGCGGCCTAGCAAATTTGAAAATTTTAAATAGTCCTTTCTCGCGATTTAATGTTCCAAACGCAATGAAATCTGGTACAGGAAATATTTATACACATTGTAATGCACTGGTATCTAATTTAGTTCAATTGTTTACGTAACCTCAAGATGGCGGCTGTGCGAATTTTAAAATTAAGTGTTTATTTATTGTGATGTAGTCATCCGATCGAAGTGAAACTTTGAATAATGAACCTACGCAATAATTTTCTTTTAATAGTACATGACTCTATGGCCTATACATTTAACAATCCAACATGGCGACCATCCGAAATATTTAGACGGCTCAGAATATCTACGAGTCTATTATAGCAATCATACTGAATGTTTTAATGTTCATAGGGGCTATGAACTAAAGTTCACCTATAGGACTTTAAATAACCTGGTGATCACAAATCCAACATGGTGGCGACGCGAAGTATAAATATTCACATGGACGTTTCTTGCAATTCAACCATCCGAGTGCAGTGAAACTAGGTACAGTAAATCCTTATACGAATGGTAATCCACTGGCATCTAATTTATTTCAATTGTTTCCATAACCTCAAGATGGCAGCTGTGCGAAATTTTAAAATCTCCTTGTTACTTCTTGTGTCCTAATTATGCGATTGAAGTTTGAATACTACACGTAGACAATAATCTGCATGTAACAGTACATAACTCTAGGACCTACATATGTAAAATCCAACATGGCGACCATCCGAAATATTTAGTCGGTTCTCAATATCTGCGAATCAATTACAGCAATCAAACTGAAATTGTGAATGTTGATAGTGGCAATTAACATAAGTAGGATATATGAAAATAGGCTGTATAGTTCTTCACGAAACTACTTGTTTTTTGAAGTGCGCGAGTAATCTGGGACTAAATGATTACCATGGCAACAAGGCTCTGAAATGAGGCATTATATCGAATTACAGTGGATCCCCTCTCGCCAGCCCACGGCTGGTCCGCCGCCCAGGTTGATCCGACCGTGCTCGAGCCGAACTTGGTTCAACTCGTAGCGGTGACTCACTACCAGTCGCGCAATTGTTATCGCCTATCCGTTTTAGTGCTCCGTCATCTCTCGTATCGTTTCTGTTGTCCGTGTTTTGTACGGTACGACTGTGAAGTATTTAGTGCTTACTGTTCGTTGGTTTTAAGATATTGTTCTTCTGTGTTCGTTACAGTACTGTTCAGTAATCTGTTTACTGCACATTGTGTGCACTGTACAGTTGTGGGTGATTTTCAACATGTCAGCAGTGAATCGTAAACACGTTACTCTTTCATTAAATGAAAAATTAGTGGTACTACGAAGACTGGACAAAGGGGAATCACACCAAAAAATTGCCAAGGAACTCAATGTAAACGTTACGACAATAAAAGATTGGAGAAGAAATCGAAAATACATTGAATCATGTACAGTGACGATAGATGATGAAAACGCTCTTAAGAATCGCGAAACATTGAAAAGGCGTAAACTTGAACCACTTGGCAACGCACTGTGGACGTGGTTCTACCAAGAAAGAAGGAAAGGAACCCCGATATCTTGAGTTCAGAGATTGTTTATTTTAATGTAAATCCGTATTTTTCTGTACTTTCTGATATTCCGACCTTTTTTACGTTCCGACCATTCCCTTAATCCCAAAGGTGACGGAATACAGGGGTTGTAGGCACATCAAATGGTGTCTAATATTAATGATAATAATAAAAGTTATAATAATGCATTACTTAAAAGGGACGATAAACCAATAAGAATAATACTGATATATTCAGTACAAATACACTCACTTGCAATGAAGCACAACAACACAGGTTATCGGACGAAATTTCACACAAATACACACTCAAGTATACGGGGCTACATGAGATGGCAAAGGCCCTAAATGAATCAAAAATAACAACTTAACTTAAGGCCAAGGTCGCATCTTTTCCAACAGAGCTGAATGAGCCCAAGAACTGATATAATATTGCTTATGTTCGATGATGACGAAATATAAACATTATCTGTCAGAAAACTGTATCCTAATGAGGCTCATTATAAAACTATTTTTCATTATGAAACAGTTTCTCCCACCAATTAGAGCTCAAGAAACAGTTGGGTGACCAATTAGGTAAGGATACAGTACCTTCGCGCAAGCGCTCAAAATCCAACACGTCTATATAAATTACCGAAAGTGCACCGTCCATATGTTCGCGTAAATAAACTGGCGAATATGAGACAAGAAATAGCCCTGTACCTTAATATCACCAACACCAATTTCTACACAGCGCATTGCTTTCAAACGACTTCGGTGACAATATTAGTGAATGTCATAGAGTTGGACGGCACGCTGTAAACAATAGGTGTTCTGTGTTGGCAAGCAAAGTGAATGCTCTTTGATTTCGGAGTGCCTTGACCCACGCATGTGCCCTGTTCAGACACCAATGCCAGCGCGCCCTGTTCACTAATAACTGAAGTAACTGAATCCCACATATATTTATGAATATTTATGTTAAAACACATAATAATAGTACATTATGCTACGAGCCTATAATGGCTGTAATTAAGACACAAGTATGTTCATAAATCGAGAGTATGCGAGTTTTATAATTTCCATACGAGTGTCTTAATTACCATTATAGGTGAGTTGCATACGACTGTTTATGTTCGACGATAATTATAACTTTATTATATGTTTTAACATAAATATTCACAAATATCTGTGCAGTCACTAAAATTTTGTGATCGGGTTCTGCGCTGGGTAGTATATCTCTGTTTTCCAAGCTCTCTGGTCGACCGACGCATGCGCTCTGTGTGCTTCAATGCCATATGTTCAGATTGTGCACCAGTATTCAGTAAAATTGTCACCGAAGATTGAAAACAACCCGCTGTGTAGACATTGGATTTGAGGATATTAAGGTACAGTGCCATTTCTTGTCTCATATTCACCAGTTTATTTACGCGAACATATGAACGGTGCACTTTCGGTAATTTATATAGACATGTTGGATTTTGAGCGCATGCGCGAACGTATCCTTATCTAATTGGTCAAACAACTGTTTCTTGAGCTGTGATTTGTGGGAGAAACTGTTTCATATTGAACAAGAAGTTCCGTGAAAAACTATACAGCCTACTTTTCATGCCAATGATTATTCTACAGAATATGACCCTATATAGAATAATGAAGAAATTAAGTTGGTAATATCGAAATATCTAATTAGTTCAAAATATACCTGGTATAATGTAGCCTAATAGAGCACTACAGTTGGCAGTTCTGGTGACTGAATATATTCTTAGTTCCATTTCTTAAGGTACAGAATACAAAATTTGGTTGAAGTCCAATGGACGTTACATGCAGTTAGACACTGGATCTATCAGCACGCGTAAAAGCATGTTGCCAACAATGTCATGCGTGTGCTGGTCAGAAATAATCTGAAATATTATGATATCTTGTTGTGCCAATTTTGGATGAAATCCATTTGTTAGTATAGAAGTTACATGTATTTTAAAATTGGACATATCAGCAGGCATAGAATCATGTTGGCAGCACTGCCTTGTATTAATTACTCCAAATTAATCTAGAATGTCAGGTGCTATACGTGTACAAAGTATAGAGCTGATGGCTTGCATACTTTCTGATATATTGATATTAGGGTAAAAAAATATATACAGCATTTATTAACAGTTGGCAGCCCTGATTTCTCTTAACAATACTTATAGTCATATCTGTTATGGTACACATAGCACATACGAAATTTGGTTGAAATCCAACTGATAGTATAGAAGTTACATGTATTTAAAAATTGGTACTATCTGCAGGCTTATAATCATGTTGGTAGAACTGACGTATATAAGTTACACCAAATTAATCTAAAATGTCAGAATATACGTGTGCATAGTTTAAAGCTGTTGGCTTGCATACTTTCTGATATATTGGTATTTGGATAAAATAAATAAATAGAGAGAGCAATTATTAACAGTTGGCAGCCCTGGTGGCTCTTAAGAATACGCGCAGTCATGTCTGTTTATGTACAGATATTACATACAAAATTTGGTTGAAATCCAATTGATAGTGTAGAAGTTATATGCATTTAAACATTGGACCTATCAGAAGGATTAAAATTATTTTGGCAACACTGTCATGATTGGACTCCTGGAAATTAAACTGAAATAGTCTTATCTACATGTGTGCCAATTTTGGAATAGCTTCCATGCATACCTTGCAAGATATCCAACATGGAGCTCAAATTTCTAGTGCTTTTTTCAGCAGTTGGTAGCACTGACATCATTTTCAAATATGGACGTGAGATATTCCGGTGCACATCTTTACTCATACTAAATTTGGTTTTGATTGCTGCAGCCGTTTAGGAGTTGATAGGGGGACACACACACACAGCCAGACAGACAGACAGACAGAAGGACAGACAGACAGACAGAAGGGCAGACAGACAGACAGACAGACACAAATTTTCCCGGATCGATCTCATAAGTCTACTTTTTCCTCATTTTTGCAAAATGTGAAAAGTAGGCTAAAAATAGTGTTATAATGACCATCATTATGATACAGTTTCCAGACATATAATAGTGAGGGTCGAACATAAAGTTATAATTATCGTCGAACATAAACAGTCGTATGAAACTCGCCTATAATTGCCATTATAGGCTCGTTGCATAATGTACTATTTCATTACAAGTTCATATTTTCCAACAAATCACTTTCATATCAGTAGAGGACCATTTTTATTAGGGGCAGAATACCTCGTAGTTCCGCCCCTTAAAACAACAACAACAACTAACCACTTCTATTTCATGTCTCCCCCTTATTAATCCCGTTGCCCTCGGGGTCAGGCATGAGATGCGATGCAAATCCACCTGACTGATGGTTTCTACGGCCGGATGTCCTTTCTGACCCCTAGTCCACGAGAGGAGTTCATGAGAGATGAAATGAATGAAGACGAACGAACGTTCAATTTTATGTAGTTCCAACTTTGGCTACCAGATGCCAGTGTCAACAGCCAATGGTGAACGTTGGAACTTGATAGAGCGTTCTTCATCAAATAGCCTACTAATTTAGATACGCATTGTAGTGGTAGGTTCTTTTACATGCCATAAATCTATGACATGAGCCCACCGGCTTTACCTACATTCCAAAGGAAGGCATACTGAAGGCTTTTAGTGCAAGGTCGCGGGTTCAAACCCAGCTGAAGTCGTCGGATTTTTAAGAGCGTTAAAAATCCCTCAGTATGCCTTCCTTCGGAGGAGAAGTAAAGCCGGCAGTTCCATATCATAGATTTATGGCATGATAAAGAACCTTCCATTAATTACACTTGTGTGAAGCTAAATTATAGGTTATATTTGACTAACGCCCTTAGGTTCCAACGTTCGTCTCCAGGAGCCGACTGCAGTGGCATCTAGTAACAAAGTTCAGAACTAGTTGGTCGTTAATGTTGGCGTTTAGGTAGCAAAATTTGGAACTACTTGAAAATCGAATTCTGCAGTCCTTATTTGAATTAAAAACAGATAACACACACGAATACACCCTTATCAATTAACACCGGTTATCAGACAGATTCTACACACACCCAAAGTACACAGGAATACATGACCGCGTTGTAGTAGCCCCTAAACTGAGGAACCAACCATCCAAGAATTTTAATGCTCTTAAATATCTGACGACTTCGGCCGGATTTGAACCCGTAATCTTGGGCATAGCAGCTCAGCTTGCTACCGACTTCGCTACCGAAGCCACTTAGTGGGGGACTATTTGATTATTCCAATTAGCAATGGGTGAAGCATCAGACAAATTCACACACACACACACACTCAAGTACATGGGGCTACATGAGGTAGCAAAGCATCTAAATGTATCAGGGAGGTCAGCATGAAGGATGAAAGGAAGTGAAAGCAATGTCTAACCTCTGGATCACGTGGTCGCCAAATACCGTTCTGCTTGTTGTGATCCCCTGGGGAGGACAGTATGGTAGATAATGTAATGGATAGCCTTACTCATGCTAGCGATTATAATGCGCTAATATATGTTAACAAGTGGCATTGAAACACAAGATTACTGTTTACCAACTCTACAACACCTCATTACTGACACTTCCAATATTCTATTATGTTACCTCATGAAGAGGGAAAAACCTGGAGCTTTACTCGTTAGACCAGGGGTGCACAATCTCTTTATAAGTGGGAACCAAGTTTATTTTTAGCCTATTTTCGTTTATGAAAAAAAAAAAAAAAAGGCTTATGAGATCACCTTTTGTCCGTGTGTCTGTCTGTGTGTGCATGTGTGTGTGATGGTGTGTGACACCCCCTAATAACTTCTAAGGTTCTGAAGCGATTTCAATGAAACTCGGTAAGTTCATAGCACTATTCCGGATGATCCCGACTGTGCCCTTCAAATGTTGTTACGTCTCTCCAATCCAACATGGCAGCTGTGCGAAATATTTCACTGGCATTCTATATCTCTGAAACTATTAAGGGTATCGCCCTGAAATTTTGTACGAAGATAAAGGGCACAACTGGAAGTTCATCTATAAGACTTTCAAAAACCGGTTAACTACAAAACGAATATGGCGGCCAAGTGAATTTGAACATTTTAAATAGACCTTTCTCGCGATTTAATGGTCCAAACGCAATGAAAATTGGTACTGGATATGGTTATACACATTGTAATGCACTGGTATCTAATTTAGTTCAATTGTTTGTATAATCTCAAGATGGCGGCTGTGCGAATTTTAAAATTGAGTTTTTATTTCTTGTGTCGTAATCATGCGATCGAAGTGAAAGTTTGAATAATGAACCTACGCAATCATTTTCCTTTAATGGTACATGACTCTATGGCCTATACATTTAACAATCCAGCATGGCAACCATCCTAAATATTTAGACGGGTCTGAATATCTACGAATCTATTATAGCAATCAAACTGAATTTTTTAATGCTCATAGGGGCTATGAACTTAAGTTCACCTATAGGACTTTAAATAACCTGGTGATCACAAATCCAACATGGCGGCGACGCGAAGTATAAATATTCACATGGACGTTTCTCACAATTTAACCATCCGAGTGCAGTGACACTTGGTACAGTAAATCCATATACGATTGTTAATCCACTGGCATCGAATTTATTTCAATTGTTTCCATAACCACAAGATGGCAGCTGTGCGAAATTTTAAAATCTCCTTGTCACTTCAGGTGTCCTAATCATGCGATTGAAGTTTGAATGCTACACGTACAGAATAATCTTCATGTAACAGTACATAACTCTAGGACCTACATATATAAAATCCAACATGGCGACCATCCGAAATATTTAGTAATTTATAAATATCTACGAATCTATTGCAGCAATCAAACTGAAATGTTGTATGTTGATAGTGGCAGTTAACATAAGTAGGATATATGAAAATAGGCTGAACAGTTCTTCACGGAACTACTTGTTTTTTCATTCGAATTGAGCCACTATGGACTACGGAGTTACAATCAAAATCAATATTTCGTTCTAGATCGTCTGCCAGCTTTGATGTCCTGCCAGTATCTCTTGTGTCCATCACTCAGCGCCTTCTTCCGATCTTCTGAAAGAGGTCCCCTCCGTCTTTTGGGTTCTGCCCCTACCTTAAATCCCTGGTAATTTTTGATTAGGTGTCTGAATTCACACCTGTTCATAATTTTGCAGTCCTGAATACCAATTTCTATAAGGTCTTTGTTACATTCTTCGAGCCATGCCAATTTTTTCCTCTTTGGTGTCACGAAAGATAATTTTACTGTTATCTGAATGACCTATTTTACCAGCACACGAAAAATGTGTTTCAGTACCATGTTTGTGTCCTCTGAATGGTTTAAATCAATTTTTGAAGTTTTTTTTGGGGTCGAATTGTGTTATTAAGTTACCAAATTACTGATTTACAATCAACATACTCCTAATTCGAAAAGGTTTAGGGGTATATAAAATAAAATAATACTATCACAAGGTAGTAAAAATTTTATTTTTACAAAAAACAGAATTCTTAATGTCAAAGTATTGATACGTGTTGCCCCTAATGGCACGTACATTAATTGGATTACAGTGGGTAAAAGCACAACACGATTGGTCCTTTAAAGAAATTTTAGCTTTATTGCAGGTCAGAAAGTTACACCACACAATAAGCAAATGGAAACATTTAGCTGTCTTTATTCGTGTTTCCTCCCTTATGGAGAACACTCACCCTTTCACTTCCTTATTCAGTTAATCTTTCACTAATTAGGTAGACCCGTGTCCAGCCACAGTCTGTCACTCACTATTCTTGAATACCGTACTACACACTGTTTCGCAATTCACACGTCACCGCATTACCTCTGTCGCACTGGTAAGAACTCACGGCACTTCACCTCAATACTTCTGTCGCACAGTCAAACACACAGTCCGTCCCTCGCTGGCCAGGTCGCTTATATAGCGGGGCTGATGACTCACTGATGTTTCTAGAGTAGACCAGGGTTGACACCTTCTCGAGAATTCCAACACTGTTTTGGGCCACGAACATTCGAGACGGTCTCTTTGTTACTGCCTGTCTTCTTGTTGGGCAAATCGCTGTTTGGCACAGGGGCAGGGGGTAGCCCGAGGTGGCCTGTGAATCACGCAGCGAGGTGATGAACTAACCGCGCAGCCATAAGAGTAGGCTATATAAAAAATGAAAATCAATATATCGTCAAACTGACCATCAAATCAAGTAGTAGCCTAATACTCCTAATGTGATTCTTGGCATTGTTTATTTTCCAATAGTCTGTCAATATCAGGTTCAATGTTAGAGATGGCAATGCGCAAGTTTCCCCCCAATAGCGTATCACTTAAACGGCAACGACACTTTGACTTTATTTGTTTCATCAATGAAAACGATTGCTCGCATAAGTATTTACTTCAACGTTTTCAATAGTAGGCCTATAACATATTTATCCGCGGCCCGTATAAACTGACTTTGGGGGCCGCGGGTTGTACACCCCAATCCTTTGGCAATCATGCCTCAATTTATAACGTAAGCTGTCGCGCGGGGTGTTGACAACTCACTAATCTCTATTTCATTATATGGCAAAAATCTTATATATCAAAATCAATCGGAAGAAATTTCACCCTTCACTTAAACTGAATTATCTTGATAAGTATTTGTGATACGACAACGTTTGTTGGCTTAAAACAAAATGCGCATCACGCATTATCAGTTGAGCCCCACCTTGCACGATTATGTCATCCGTGAATTCAAATAATTGCGAATATTCATTTTTTCAAGGTCACATTTCACCTTATACTTAAACTGAAATACCTTGACAAGTATTTGTGATACGACAACGTTTGTTGGCTTAAAACAAAATGCGCATCACGCATTATCAGCTGAGCGCAACCTTAGCCGATTATTAAAATAATTGAGAATATTCATTTTTTCAAGGGCAATAATTCACCTTATACTAAAACTGAAACATCTTGATAAGTATTTGTGATACGACAATGTTTGTTGGCTTAAAACAAAATGCGCATCACGCATTATCAGCTGAGCGCAACCTTAGCCGATTATTAACATAATTGCGAATATTCATTTTTTCAAGGTCACATTTCACCTTATACTAAAACCCTTTATGGGATAGTGGTCTCTATATTAACCACCTGTCATAAGGACAGTTTATGCTTTCAAAGATGCTGATAGTTGAATCTTTCAGCCACATTTCGGAGAATTATCGTGCTGAAGTGCTAGTATTTTTAAAATCAATTATACCTACGTATCTACTTGACGTAATGTGTTGGATAAAATTTAAATTAAATTAAAACTAAAAACATTAACAATTGAAGTGTAAACATAAAATATAAATATAGAAATAAAATCATAAAAATAAAGTTACAATAATAATAAGAAATATAAATATAAAATAATGAACATTACTAAAAAAATTATGAAATACATGGGTTGGTTTTTTAGTTTTGGCACCTAAGTTATACCTGGATTAATAACTCACTGAGATGGTTCCAAGTTTCACAGGCCCCCGATGTAGTCCCCACCGTTGCGTACAACGTGTTCCCAGCGATGCGGAAGTCGTTGGATGCCGTTGGCACTGCCCAATCTATTGATGGTACGAAGAGAGCGCTCGGCAGCCTGCTTAACGTCTTCAATGGTACGGAAGCGCTGCCATACTCTTCCCCGAGGACAAACCGTTAATGCGGCGTACTATTGTTCGTTTCTGCAAGACCATCTCCGAGGCGCCACCACATGGTTACACCGCCCATCGTTCTGCATGACAATGCTAGGGCACACACAGCAGGCGTTGTGTCGGCATTGTTGGATCGCTGGGACTGGGAGGTCCTCTATCACCCCCTATATTCTCCCGACATCAGTCCCTGCGACTATCTCATCCCGAAGATGAAGATGACAATGACGTTAAGCAGGCTGCCGAGCGCTCTCTTCGTACCATCAATAGATTGGGCAGTACCAACGGGATCCAACGACTTCCGCATCGCTGGGAACACGTTGTACGCAACGGTGGGGACTACGTCGAGGGCCTGTGAAACTTGGAACCTTCTAAGTGAGTTATTAATCCAGTTATAACTAAGGTGCCAAAACTAAAAAAACAACCTATGTAATTGTAAAAATCAATTCGAAATTAGTTAATTAATTAGATAAAATATCAAAATTAAATCTATAAGAACATAAATTGAAAATTTAAATAAAGCTCGATGTAACAAGAAACAGTTGAAATGACGTGGTCCTTAGATGGCCGAATCGTAAGAAGAAAAGAAACAATCTATTTACAGAAACAAAATTATAACATTACTTATGTTCGACGATATCGAAATGTAAATATTATATGTCAGAAAACTGTATCATAATGAGGGTCATTATAGTACTATTCTTCATTATTAGATAGTTTCTCCCACCAGTCAGAGCTCATTCATTGATCAATTAGGTAAGGATAGCTTCGCGCATGCGCTCAAAATCCAACATGTCGGACTTGAAATACATGATTTGAAAGTTTAAATTGGATATCGGATCAACCATTGTAGTTACAATCCCAAACACAAAGACAAAATCAGCACGAATCTTTACGGTAACAAGAAAATACTATGACATATGCAAGAAATTTATGAATCTACGTTCAGAAGGTATAATAGACGACACTCTACACAAGTTCGACATTCACCTCTCATGGAGCCAAAATTGGCAACAACACTGCCCTGAACGATGTCGTAGCATGCCCTGTATCCTGGAAAAGCTACCAGGATTTGATCAACCTCGCTCTGTGTGGACAGCCCTCAATCGTATCCGCACTGGCCATGGAAGATGTGCAGACGCTCTCCACAAGTGGGGAATAGTCCCGTCATCAAAATGTGACTGTGGTGCAGAGAAACAGACGATTCATCACTTAGTGACCGAATGCCCAAACCATGCATATTGTGGGGACTTCAAGGACTTTTTAACTGTAACAACAGATACTGTATGCTACATAAAGAACATGAATATTTGTATATAGATATATGTAGGAAGTTATGTTTCAATAGATGGAATTATTATAGAATTTCAGGTATGTGCTAATTTAATGTTTTATGTGCCATTGTTGTTGTTGTTTGAGTCTTCAGTGTTTTGACTGGTTTGATGCAGCCCTCCATGTCTCCCTGTCCTGAGCCAATCGTTTCATCTCTACATAGCTCCCATACCCTACATCCGAGGCAATCTGTTTAACATATTCTACCTTGGTCTACCCCTACAGTTCTTGTCCGCGACCCTTCCTTCCATAACTAAGCTTGCTATTCCTGGGTGTCTTAGTATGTGTCCTACCGACCTATTGTATAAATTACCATACGATTAAATAAATAAATCTCTTCTCTTCATTAGCAGTCGCCAGAAACATCTCTCCTCTCCCACTAGTCTTAATACCTGTTCGTTTGTAACCCTATCTACCCATCTGATCTTCATCATTCTCCTGTAACACCACATTTCAAACGCTTCAATTCTCCTCTTTTCTGCTGCACCAATAATCCAAGTTTCACTTCCATAGAGTGGGCGATTTTAGCACGCCAGTGGGCGAAACTGTTGAATGTCAATTCGATGGGCGATTTGAAAAAACTGGTGGACAAATAATTCCGTTTTTTATATATACAATATGACCGAGAAGTTTTATCCTATAAAAACAAGGAATAAAAGAAAAATTTAAACGAGTAATTTAATTATATCAAATTATGTTTCCTTTCTGATCTATTTACAACTACAGTGGTTTATCAAATTACATTAATTATACATAGGTATTCTTGTTGTTTAATTAATTAGATATAACAATTCATGTAGTTTTAATTTTATTTTTTCTTTAATTCATTTGTATGATTGATATTCCTTTTTAGGCCTATTATTTGAAAAATTTTAATGTACATAATTATACCTAAATAAACATGATGTACCGTACCTATTAAGAGAAACATGACCGTAAAATCATCATTTCTCAACTTATATGTAGGTATTTGAATGTATGTAATTTTTAAGATTTGTGCGTTTTTTGAAATGAGGTGGGCGAAACAAAAATATACGAGCCTTACGGTAGTCGCATATGATGTGTAACATCTGACATGTTATCCTACTCGTATACTACACAGCTTGGACATTCTTAAAATGTTAATTTACACTCCATTTTCATACTGGTACTATGATGAATGTATAGATTGAATTGGAGATATGCTACTGTCACATTTGTGGCGCAACGGTCAAGCTGTTAGTCTCTCACCAAGGTAGACCGGGTTTGATTCCCGGTCAATACATGTGAGATTTTCGAATTGAAATGCCATGTCCTGTGGTTCGCATTCCACGTAAAAGGGAGGTACCGTGGATCATGATCGTGAGATTAATGGACACGTAAAACTACAAGCTTCCTTCCTTCCTTTTACATTAATAATTCATAATAACAAAGTGACACACAACGTCAACAGTACTCTCAAATACTGTGAGCACATTCCTCAGTAACTATAACATTCATTATTCTCAAGGCTCTCATACAGTTCGTCGTAAAGAATCAAAACATGGCTTCCTACAATCATGAAATGACCTAGTCTCACATATGATGAAAATACAGCTTTTATTCCACTCATATAACAACATTCTGTTATGCATTTAATTGTGACTACTCACCCACAGCTTGACAATAAGGCCGCTTACTTAAATGTCATTTGTCGTTTTTGTCCTACCCCATGTGATATTCAACCTTGAACGTGAAGCTTCATAAACTGCTCAATGACAAATGAAAGTCGGTGAAACATTTGCCACTGTGCTCGTCAATCCAGTGCCTGCTAAATGCACTGCCTACTGTATTGCCATAACATTCTCGTGCTACAGAGCACACACTGCCTTGTTTCCAATACACACATTTTCATTTGTACATCCACTTCCGTCCGATCCACTTCCGCCCGATCCACTTCCGTCCCCAATTTTCAAAATCACTCCCACAAAACTATCCAGCAACCGAGCGGAAAGATGTTACACATCAAAAATCTCGAAAGTGGGCGAAGGACAGAAAAGGTTTGGGAAACCCTGCTCTACGCAGCCGTGTCAAACAATGGAGCGCTATTTAAAACGCGTCATTGTTTCTACCACAATCGTGCTATTTCTCAGTGCTGCCTTAGCAATCAAAATTTTATGTTTTTCAGTCGGTCAACACAATTGAAATGGGTGTTCACCTAATCCTGAAAAACATTTTTACATGAGATTAATAAATACACTTCGATGACCAGTTTCGATCGTCAAGCGATCATCATCAGATACTTTACACGGGATACGAGGTATCCAACAGTACTTCAAATGAAGTCATCTCTACTAAGGCATCTTGCCATCTGCTTAGCCTATGCAGTGAACGCTATGACAGCATCCAGGGCTTCAGGACACACTGTTGTAATCGGTACATGCTATAAATCTGGCGGTGAGTCATTATGACCTGTCCCCAACTCGGTCTCTTCAAAGCTCTGTTTTAAATGTTGGAGAGAATACCATCATGTGTGTTGTGTTTGAGTCTTCAGTCTTTTGACTTGTTTGATGCAGCGCTCCATGCCTCCCTGTCCTGAGCTAATAGTTTTATCTTTACAGAGCTACCACACCCTACGTCCGAGGCAATCTGTTTAACATATTCTAACCTTGGTCTAGCCCTTCAGTTCTTGTCCTCGACCCTTCCTTCCATAACTAAGCTTGCTATTCCTAGGTGTCTTAGTATGTGTCCTACCAACCTATCCCTTCTCTTCATTAGCAGTAGCCAGAAACATCTCTCCTCTCCCACTAGTCTCAATACCTCTTCGTTTGTAAGCCTATCTACCCATCTGATCTTCATCATTCTCCTGTTACACCACATTTCAATCGCTTCAATTCTCCTCTTTCCTGCTGCAGCAATAGTCCAAGTTTCACTTCCATAGAGTGCCACGCTTCAGACAAAGGCTTTCAAAAATGACTTCCTAAGACCTAAATCTATATTCGATGTCAACAGATTCCTTTTCTGTAGAAATGCTTTCCTTGCCTGAGCTAACCTACTTTTTATATCCTCTTTGCTTCGACCATCATTGGTTATTTTGCTTCCTAAGTAACAGAAGTCTCCTACTTCCTTCAGCTTTTCACCTGCCAATTTGATCTCCATAGAGGTTTCTGATTTATTTCGGCTGCATTCCAGTATTTTTGTTTTACATTTATTAATTTTCATCATGAATTATTTCCTCAAGACGGAGTCCATACCATTCAAATCCTCAGGCGTGTTCGCCAATATGACTATGTCATTGGCAAATCTCAGAGTTGAAATTATTTCTCCTTGAATCTTCACTCCCACTTTAATTTTTTCTACAATTTCCTTAACTGCTCGTTCAATGTAAAGATTGATAAGTATCGGTGATAAGTTGCAGCCTTGCCTAACACCTTTCTGAATACCAGCTTCTCGCTCATGTCCTTCAGCTCGAATGGCTGCTGTCTGGTTTCTGTGTAGATTGTAGATCACCCTCCTATCCCTGTACTTTATTCCAATCGTTTTCAAAATGTCAAACAATTTAGTCCAATCAACGTTATCAAAAGCCTTTTCTAAGTCTACAAATGCCATGAACGTTCTCTTATCTTTCCTTATTCTACCTTCCAAAATCAGCCTAAGACTTAGTACAGCTTCCCTTGTTCCTACAATTCTCCTGAAACCAAACTGGTCTTCACCCAACTCCTTTTTATCTGGCTTTCCATCCTCTTGTAAATTATTCTAGAAAGGATCTTTGAAGCATGAGCAATCAAGCTGATTGTAAGGTAATCTTCACATCTGTCAGCTCCAACTTTCTTCAGTATAGGCACCGTGCAGGCAGCTCGAAATGCTACTACTAGCGCTACGTAGTGGCCCGTTCTGAAACAAGAGGTGAGGCGTATTGCGTGAGTCTCAGTACAGCATATGTGACGTTCGAACAAGTTGCGGGTTTAGAGAGATTCAATTCGGGGATCTATGTGAATCATCATGGAAGAAAGGAAAAAACCTAGTTGTCAGTGGCCACGTGAACGACGTGGAAGAGTTAATTTCGAATGCTTTCGGATATATCACATGAAAAGTCACCCGGCAAACGTCTGTGACTTTGCCGCCTTTTATATCGTGAAACTTGAGGTAGGCATGGTGTAGTTAGGTCACAATTTATAAAGTTTATTTAGGAAGAATTACTTAATGAATCTCAATACGTAGACTTTCACGACCACTAACTGACATTGTAATATTTAATTTGGGGATATTAGGTCGCCTATAATATATATAAATATATATATACAGCTGACGCGTTTGCATGTTTGCTATGTGTTAATAACTTGTAACCATTTTTATTTTGTGTTTAGGTTGACCAGAATCGTAATGTCTCGAGCAGTGAATGTTCCTGTCCTGCAGGCACCAGAGTAACTTCCAAACACGTAGCTGCGGTAGTGTATTTTGTAAATAATGAAAGTGTTGTCTCGAAAACAGACCATACGCAACAATGGGGAAAACTGAGTCCAAAAACAGTGTCAAAAGAAAAATATAGGAAAGGCAAACGCGTAGAAGCACTGTTCGGCAAAAAGACTTTAGAGACATCCCTTCCTCCCTTTGAATTAAGTGAGGATATTTTAAAACACATCCCTTGCAGTCTTCGTGCAATACTTCGAGCAGAAGGAAGAACTGAAATCGAACAATCGTGCAGGGCCGTAGTCAGCTCGTTGATGGACAGGGTAGTGAATTATGTGGAGAGAGACGAATGTGAGGAAATTGTGACACAGCTAGTACATTTACAAGTCTCTAACGCCGTGCTCTCACCGGTCAAATATACCTTTCACACTGTGAGTGACGAAATGTTTTTTACCAGCAAAGTTCAGGTTGATACAGATCAGATAATTAAAATCTCCCTGGAAACTGTACCTCAATCACGAAGCCCTCGATGGTTTCAAGAAAGAAAGATACGAATATCTGCTAGCACGAAAGCACATCGGATCAAAACTAGGAGACATAACTTTGATACTTTAGCTCTCGCATTTGTAACTGATTCACCAATTGGGGGAGCTGCTTTGAACAATCATTCTTACGGAAGTGAAATGGAAAGTGAGGCAATAGAATGTTATGCAAGTTCATTCAGTGTTCGTGTTATTCGGTGTGGGTTAATAATCCACCAAAAACAAACTTGGATTTGTGGCTCTCCAGATGGCATAGTTCTCAAGGGGAATGTAGCTGACAGAGTGTTAGAAGTTAAGTGTCCATCTTCCTGTAAAGATAAATCAATAGTTGATGAGGCAGGGAATGTGAGAGTACGTCATCTTTACGCTGATGGGCAAAAAACATACATTTAAAGACAAGCCATATGTATTACACACAAATACTAATGTACATAACTGGCTTAGAAAAATGTGATCTATATGTACTGTATATAGCAGAGCACAACAGTTGACAATACATGTTTATAAGGACAATAAGTATGTCGAGGAATGTCTCACCAAAATTTCAAAGTTCTATTTCAGTAATTACTTGCCAAAAATTAGCGGTATTCCTAATGATAATTAAGTAATCATTTATGCTTGGTAAACACTGAACAGTTCAATAGAAAATGAAAACAAAGAATATATAAAATAAACTGATGGTAGGAAAAATCTCGAACTATTCTTTAATTATTGGAGTTTGCAAATTTACTAAATCGCAACACATATGCACAATGTCATCTATGTAGGGAAACAGTTCTGTTGGCAATTTCTGTAATATATTGTATATTTTGATTCTTTGAATACACCTTTCTACATGAATTCTAACACTCGCAATATTGTAAGTACTCTCAACCTCCTCAACTATTAATCTCCCTTCATGTAAGAACGGTGGCGTCACTATTACGACACCGCAGCCATATAAGTTAGTTCTGATGCCAGGAAATCCTTTATCAGCCATGACCTCATCGCCAGGTTGAAGCAAAGTTAATAAACCACTGTCAGTTGTTATGAATGAGTCACTAGCTCTTCCACCATAACATTTCGATTTAAAGGCGATCATACCACTAGGCGTGATAGCAATTAAAAATTTTGCAGTGTAGCAACCCTTGTATTGTGAATAGAAATACACTCTCTGATCTACTTGGGGAGCATGTTCAACCCTAAATTCCGTGCAGTCAATAATGGCTCGACAATTATTGTAATTTCTCTTAAATGCTTGAGGCATTGTTTCTCTAACACTTTCCTTACTAGGCCATAATATGAAATTTTTCGTACGCTGCACGAGTTGCATAAGAACGGTCGTAAAAATACATAAAATTGTAGTCCTGTGAACACCGAAGAGCACTCTCAAAGCAGAATAGGACAGTCCAGTTTTCATCTTCATTAGGAAAATTAATAATCTGGTCTCTTTACATACTTTGGAAACGTTACAGTTTGGTAATAACGCAATCAGTAAGGCGAAGACGTGGAAGTTTACACCTGTTAAATCACGCATTTGTGTATTGTTCCTTATGGAACTGTAACCTTGGAAACCTGGGCTCGTGACGTCTGCATGATCGTGTTCCGTTCCACACATTTGATCATGTTTCGAAATGTTCCTTCCCAGACCGAAATTAAGTGGAATACATGCTTGTGTATTAACGTCGTTTACATTTACAGTACAAGTAAACATGAAGTCTGAACAATTAAAATCAGATACGTCTGTTCCCACGGATGCATCCTTGGTTATGTTACTTGCGCAAACTGTATCTGAAACTTTTCCGCCTGGTTCTTCCTTTTTTAATCGTTTAAGTTGTCTGTGAAAGCGCTGTAAGCTAGGACCCGGCGAAACATTCCTCTTCTTGTATTCATCAGGAAATATTGTCGGAACATAAGCTGGACTTAGTGGGTGTCCAGGTCTTCTGTTTCCGATGAAATGTGCACTACATATTCTTGAGTAAGTCGTAGGTTGCCAAAGTGATCCATCAATGCTAAAAATTAACACCAAAATGATATTAAATCGGGTCAGTTGAATGTATTGCAAATTTGTGCAGTATGTACGTGTACTTACTTACTTCGGTTAACTGCGTGTATCCATCGCCTCCTTCGGGCCACTTCTATCGCTCGTTTTGGAAAACAATAAAATTGTATTTCACTTCCCGTATTTGCATAAGTATTGGAACAACCGACAATACAACAATTGCGTTAACTTGATCTTCGATTCTCTGCCATTATCGTCGGAGTGACTACACGCTCGTACCAGAACAGAGACTGCGAACGTAAGGTAATCTGTGTTGCGAGCCTGGAGTCTGCCTCACCTATACTTCTCCACCCGGCCGCTAGAGCGACACCCACGGTGCCTATAGAGATGATACCATCATAGCTTACCTATTCTTATTGTGCTCATCATTAACGTAAATCTTATCTTGCACGCCTGTCATTATTATTATTATTATTATTATTATTATTATTATTATTATTTTAATCTCCGATGTAATTGCTTAGAGAATCGTTACGTATTTTTAGCCTACTTTTCACATTTTGCAAAAATGAGGAAAAAGTTGACTTATGAGATCGATCCGGGAAAATGTGTGTCTGTCTGTCCTTCTGTCTGTCTGTCTGTCTGGCTGGCTGAGTGTGTGTCCCGCCTATCAACTTCTAAACGGCTACAGCAATCGAAACCAAATTTAGTATGAGTAAAGATGAATACCGGAATATCTCAAGCCCATATTTGAAAATGATGTCAGTGCTACCAACTGCTGAAAAAACGCACTAGAAATTTGAGCCCCATGTTGGATATCTTGGAAGATATACATGGGAGCTATTCCAAAATTGGCACACATGTAGATAATTCTATTTCAGTTTAATTTCCAGGAGGACATACATGACAGTGAGTCCAAAATAATTTTAAGACTTCTGATAAGTCCAATTTTTAAATGCATATAACTTCGACACTAACAATTGGATTTCAACCAAATTTTGTATGTAATATATGTACATAAACAGATATGTCTGAGCGTATTCTTAAGATCCACCAGGGCTGCCAACTGTTGATAATTTCTCTCTCTCTATTTTAATCCAAATATCAATACATCAGAAAGTTTGCAAACCGACAGCTTTAAACTATGCACACCTATAGTACCTGACAATTTAGATTAATTTGGAGTAACTTATATACGTCAGTTCTACCGACATGATTCTAAGCCTGCTGATAGGACCAAATTTTAAATACACGTAACTTCTATACTATCAGTTGGATTTCATCCAAATTTCGTATGTGCTATGTGTAACATAACAGATATGACCATAAGTATTCTTAAGAGCAATCAGGGCTGACAACTGTTAATAAATGCTGTCTATATTTTTTACCCTAATATTCTAGATAGGTTCATATACTGTAGATTAATCTTTGGCATGAATCTTAATTTTAAGAAAAGTAGGCTCTTTAGTTCGTCACGGAACTTCTTGTTCTCTTAGTGATTGATTTATTTCTTCGATTTTGTGTATAGGACTTCGAGAGGCTTAAGACAGACTTTAGATATGAGTTATTTTGACTTCTTTTTCAGGGCAGTTTAGATTCGGACTAGCCGATTTTTACCTCTCAGAAGTAGGCTAGGGATCTGTGATATTATCAATAAATTTGGTGAGATTTTAATGGTCTTAAAACTCCGACGACTTCGGCCGAATTTGAACCAGTGGTCCTTGATTATTCCAATTAGCAATGGGTGAAGCATCAGCCTAAATCACACACACACACTCAAATACATGGGGCTACATGTGGTAGCAAAGCATCTAAATGTATCAACAAATGTACGAAGTAGGTCGATTTTATAGGGATGGCCCTCACTCACTGTACATTGCACTGTACCTTGCACAGTCGTTGGGCAAATTCATGTTGACTGAAGAGTTACAGGATTACTGACATTTTGTATAGGCAACACTAAAATTATGGTTTCAAAACTTTACATTTAATAGTTTTGATCGTCAAGCGATATATTGCATACACAGGGGCGGAAGAATCAGTGGTGTAACTACGGGGGGGGGGGTAATTAGGGGGTCAATCCCCCCCGCCCCCCCCCCCACCCTCCAGAGCCAAATCTATGTATTAAAATTATTTTTGAAAAATTATCAGAGTCCGTCCGGCCATTCTATCCGGTCGATTTTCTTCATTCTTTTTTTAAATGAAAGGTATTCATGCACAGATTTGTTATCAAGTATTACAAATCACTTAACTTCCGCCTTCCTCAAATTAATTGATTTTTTCAACTTTTTCCAACTTTGAAGTAATCATGTATCTGGTTCTAATTGAGCGAAGGTCGTTTTCGTCTAAGAACACTCAATGAATCAAGCGCTGTCATTTGAGCTCATAACTATTCACATCGGATGATTCTGAGGAAAGTTATGAGTGAACATTCGATACTACATTTTATTTTTTCAACATTTTTTCTTATTGTAGCAATCATATGATTCTAATGACGGAAATTTCCTATTACACTAGCGTTTTGTATTACAATCGACAAAGCGCAGGGTCAAACGCTTCATCGAGTTGAAATCTACTTGCCTGAACCTGTTTTAGGCCATGGAATGTTCTATGTTGCCTTATCCCGAGCAAAATCATTTAATTATGTAGAAGTAGAAATTAAACCTAAGGGTCGACGCACAGCGAACATTGTCTGGAAGGAAGTATTGTGAAACAAAGGTTATAAACTATTACATAATGACGCAATTTTTAAATTCCAATACTGAAAAATAAATGCTGCGGAGCAGTACGGGCGCCCAAGTATTTTTTAAATTAATCGTAATTTCATGAGAATTTTATATTAAAAGATACCAGTTTTCGGATTGTTGACAAGCGATTGGATTATGTACGTTTATAATTTGAGAATATTTTTAGCCTACTTTTCACATTTTGCAAAAATGAGGAAAAAGTAGACTTATGAGATCGGGCATATGTCTGTCTGTCTGTCTGCCCTTCTGTCTGTCTGTCTGGCTGTGTGTGTCCCCCCCCCCCCCCTATCAACTCCTAAACGACTGCAGCAATCGAAACAAAATTCGGTAGGAGTAAAGATCTATACCTGAATATCTCAGGGCCATATTTGAAAATGATGTCAGTGCTACCAACTGCTGAAAAATCAAAATTGAAATTTCAGCTCCATGTTGGATATCTTGGAAGGTATGCATGGGAGCTATTTCAAAATTGGCACACGTATATATAATAATATTGGAGTTTAATTTCCAGGAGTCCATATATGTCAGTGTTGCCAAAATGATTATAAGCCTGCTGATAGGTCAAATTTTAAATGCATATAACTTCTACACTATCAATTAGATTTCAACCAAATTTCGTATGTGCTATGTCTACATAAACAGATATGACTGAGCGTATTCTTAAGAGCCACCAGGGCTGCCAACTGTTAATAAATGCTCTCAATTGTTTTTATCCAAATACCCATATATCAGAAAGTATGCAAGCCGACAGCTTTAAACTATGCACACGTATAGTACCTGACATTCTATATTAATTTGGAGTAACTTATATACGTCAGTGCTACCAACACCATTCTAAGCCTGCTGAGAGGTCCAACTTTAAATATATGTAACTTCTATACTATCATTTGGGGGCCGATAGCCTAGATGTTAGGCCCCTTAAAACAACAATTATCATCAATTATTATCATATACTATCATTTGGATTTCAACCAAATTTCGTGTGTGCTATGTGTACCATAACAGATATGACTATGCCGATTCTAAAGAGTAATCAGGGCTGCCAACTGTTAATAAATACTGTCTCTATTTTTGTTACCCTAATATCAATATATCAGAAAGTATGCAAGCCAATAGCTCTAAACTTTGCACACGTTTAGTACCTGGCATTCTAGATTAATTTGGAGTAACTAATATAGGCCTACGCCAGTGCTGCCAATATGATTCTAAGCCTGCTGATAGGTCCAATTTTAAAATGCATGTAACTTCTATACTAACAAATGGATTTCATTCAAAATTGTCACAACAATAGATCATATTATTTCAGATTATTTCTGACCAATACATGTAAGTTATTGTTGCCAACATGATTCTACGCGCGCTGTTAGATCCAATGTTTAACTGCATGAAACGTCCATGCTATCCATTGGACTTCAACCAAATTTTGTATTCTGTATCTTAAGAGATGGAACTAAGAATATATTCAGTTACCAGGGCTGCTAACTGTAGTTCTCTATTAGGCTATATTATGCCAGGTATACAGTATTTCGAACTAATTACAAATTTCGATGTTACCATCTTAATTTCGTCATTAATCTAGATAGATCCATATAGATTAATCATTGGCATGAATCTTAAATTTTAAGAAAAGTAGGCTCATTAGTTCGTCACGGAACTTCTTGTTTATCTTTACTTGTGCAAATTATTTAGTGTTAAATACACCAAAACTGTTCATTACCGAGCTATGAAATGTTATCGAGATCACACATAAAACGTGTAGGTTTGCTTTTATTGATTGTCTTATTTTACCCCACGCACAAAGCAAAATACAAAAACAAACCCATGACCAAAACAGAAAGCAAAATACAAAATCTTAAGCAAAAACAGAAAACCAAAACATACAAAGGAAAGAAAAACATTCAAAAACAAAAGCAAAAGCAGAAAAACACATAACACAAAGCAAAAAGTAAAATTCAAAATCAAAGGAAAAAGCAGAAAAAAACTAAAAAAAGCAAAAAGCCAATTTTGAAGCAAAATGCAAAATCCACAACAAAAACAAAAGCAGAAAAAAACACAAAACCAAAAACACAAATCAAAAAGCAAGTTCAAAATCAAAAGCAAAAGCTGAAAAACACAAAACAAAAACAAAACCAATAACTCAAAGCAAAAAGCAAAATTCAAAAACAAAAGAAAAAGCGGAAAACAAACATAAGGCAAAAAGCAAAATTCAAATACAAAAGCAAAAGCAGATAAACACAAAACACAAAACCAAAAACACAAATTTAAAAGAAAAATTCAAATCAAAAGCAGAAAAACACAAAACAAACGATAAAATTCAAATTAAAAAGCAAAATTCGAAGCTAAAAGCAAAATTTTAAAACAAAAGCAGAAAGCAAACACAAAACTAAAACCAAAAAGCAAAATTCAAAAACAAAAGTAGAGCAGAAATAGGCAAAACCAAAAACTGAAAGCAAAAAACAAAATTGAAAAACAAAACAAACACAAAACAAGAAACACAAAGCATAAAAGGAAAGAAAATAGTGGAAATAAACAAACACGAAACCAAAAACGTAATTAGTTGAGATTTGACTCCACTGTGGAAAACTACAGTATTATACTTTATATGCTGAGAATAAATGTAACAATATTGTGATTGAATCAATAAGGACAAAAAACGAAATATAATGGATTTTATGTTTGACCCTGACTATTATATGTCAGAAAACTGTATCATAATGATGGTCATTATAACACTATTTTTCATTATGAAACAGTTTCTCCCACCAATCACAGCTCAAGAAACAGTTGTTTGACCAATTAGATAACGATAGCATTGCACCTGCACTGAGTTCCAAGGCCTTCTAATTTAAATTTCACTGCCTGGTCTAGTGTCATAGTAGGGTAATCGAGGAGGCCATGGTCAAATACAAGGCATTCTCTGCGTCCCATGCGCTCTGTTCAGTACATGAAACTGGCGAAATCTCGACAGATATTTATGAACATAAAATAGCCTATAATGGTAATTAAGACACTCGTATGAAAATTATAAATCTCGCATACGCTCGTTTTATAAATATACTCGTGTCTTAATTATTGACCTTATAGGCTCGTTGCATAATGTACTCTTATCATCTAGCATTGCCAACAACAAAAGTGGGAATGAAGTCACGAGGAGATCAGACCAGAACCTGTGAACAGATATCAAATTATAGGGTACGTAATACGTGTTTCTATTTATTGTTTTTTGTGGTTTTATCCCTGAGTTGTGCCTTTTAAAGCCGAGAATAGCAAAGTGGTTGACCTTGAGGATCCTTAACGCTTTATAGACGTATAAAAGCAGTGCTATGTTGGTTCATAACGTCAGTCTTCTTGATATCCTCAACTCAAGGACTGTCTGTGCTACCACCATGGCTTATATCTGTCTAGTTCTAGCGGTCACCGCTATCGCTTCGTGTGGCGCTGCATCCAAACTGCGTATGTATTTTTATCAAGCCACGGATATTTATTAGATTACTAGCAGTAGTGCCCGGCTTCGCCCCGTGGATTTCTTTGTTTTATGCATGATAGTGAATAAACTACTACTACAAAACTGGCACATGATACTTAAACTAAGAAAAAATAATAATAAAAAATATAACTTTTTGTTGTGGTGTTGGTAGTGGAGGTGGTAAGTAGTACAGTATAATGGGTGAAACATTCAGGTATTTTCCCGTAATTATTAAGATAATAATGGATAGGGAAACGGCTATTTACTAACTCCAGTACTGACATAAGTAAATTAATTTACAAACGAATTGAAAATATAGATAGAAAGAGGAGTAAGTTAAATAAAAGACACTGCCTACGGCCTATATGTCATTGGCTGTTAGAAAAGTAGAGACCAATAGCGTCGTCTTTGGTCGCATAGAGCCGTAGGAAAATAATCATCTTCGGCTGTCCAGCGCTCCTGAGGTAGCAATAGTGTCATTTATCGCCACATAACGCTCAAGGATAAGGATAGGAATAAATGAAAGTAAATTTGAAAGCACTAACGCTTATTGCAGCTGATAACCTCAATGTACTGCACCAACACCATCGCACTATAAAGAGGTATAACATTTTCATAATGATAACTGTTTTAAGGGCCCTAAGAAATCATTTTGCTCTAATTACTCCCCGTGACTGCAATTTATAAGCAGCGCAAGATGTGAATATTTTCACAATTCTGCACCAGAACACTGGTAGGGGTGACTTGATGCAGCCCGCATTGCCAGTCAACAATAAACTAATTAAATTCTTCTTACTGTTACACCACTACGGACATGAAAGGTTCTAGGGCCTTAAAAAGTGGATTTCAAGTTCCTCTTGTCTCGTATTCTAAATGTAGGGAATGGAGAGGGTTGTCCAAAATATCAAGTGGACAGTGTTACCAGCATGATTTCAAAGGATAAGTATGTAAAATTTGGTGCAATTACTGTAGGTGAAACGGTGTAGATATGTGCTAAAGGGCCAAAATTCATGGAATGGATTAGTCTGTCCGAAATTTCATGTAGACAGTGTTACTCATCGGGTTCCAAAGGGTAAGTATGTGAAATTTGGTTTAGATCGGTGAAACGGTGTAGATTTGTGCCAAAGGGCCTAAATGCAAGGAATGGAGTGAACTGTCGGAAATTTCATGTAGACAATGTTACTCGTCGGGTTCCAAAGGGTAAGTACGCCTATGTAAAATTTGCTTCAGTTAGGTGAACTGTGTAGATTTGTGCCAAAGGGCCTAAATGCAAGAAATGGAGTGGTCTGTCCGAAATTTCAAGTACACAGTGTTGCTTTTCGGGCTCAAAAGGGTAAGTATGTTAAATTTGGTTCATATCGGTGAATCGGTGTAGATTTGAGCCAAAGGGCCAATAGCTGGGAATGGAGTGTTTTGTCCGAAATTTAAAGTGGCAATGTTACCCGCAGGGTTCCAAAGCGTAAGTATACCAATTTTGGTTCAAATTGGTGAAACAGTGTTGGAGAAGAGAAGTCTGGAACATTTTGTCCAACTACACCGCTCGGCGTTGACCGTGTTTTATAGCACAAATTTAGGTTTTACTTGCTAACTGTTGGAGATACATGAAAAGTGACAAGGCCCTTTCGGATAGAAAACTAAATATTGAACCTCGTATATGCCATCAAAAGTTTGCTATTTCTTAGCGTTCTCTTTTTATTTGAAATGGAAATATGAAAGTTTGAAAACAAAGGGTGTAGTGACGACACTAAAATGGTCGCCATCTTTAAATAGTGCAAAGGATCGAAATCAAATGTAGCCTATATGTTAACCAGGTAAATCAGCTACTTCCATGCAATGTTTCATGTAAATCGGACTAGTGGTTCTTGCGTGATTGAGTAATACACAGACACACACCATCTCATTTTTATATAAATTAGTACAGATAAGAAGTTAAAGGGGGATGAAACCCCTTGAGGTCAGATTGGTTATCATGTTTTCTTCAATGTGTGAAAATTTGAAAATGATATTAACACTGGAAGTACGTAAAAATTACTAAATATATAACAACGCAAAGAAACTTCCATTTCCACCAAAAACTTCAAATATTTTCTTTTCCACAACTTACATTTTACAGTATGTATGTTCTTTTTTTTCTCGGAAACTACTACGCGCAAAAGCATGAAGTTTTCAGAGCCTCTTCATTACATTTTCTTACTGCTTTTCCTCTAGAATTAATTCAAACAGAATGCTAGCAACTGATATATGGTTCATATACCACTTCATATTTTAGTGAAAAGAAAAAGTCCAAAATATTAAATATAATTCTTTTCAAAGGTATGCTACTTACATCAAAGGTTTTAGAGCTAAGCACTTATCAAGAGGCTCTAAGATAATAACGTGAAAACCAAAGGATTTCCTCCATGAGTTACGGAGAAATAGTTAGTTATCTTTATTTTAAGGGGTGGAACTACGAGGTCATCTGCCCCTTTACAGAGAAAAAGGAACATTTTTTTGATTCTTAATGTTGTTTTTGAAAGAATCCTAATGACCTATGCAATATTCTCTACTTTCAATATAGTTTGAAATAGTATGCTACTGTAGTTATTTCCCTAACATTTCATCGAGTTATGTTTGAAAATGAAGCCACAGGAACTAAATAAGGATCAATCAGTATATTAGGATTTTGTAGGTTCTTATATCTCAATGAATACCAATGGGTACTTACTTGAAATCTAAATGGTATTAAATAATATTAGTTGCTATTATAGAATTTTTATGCACATTGTGTTGCCAGCGGATCAGATAAATCTACAGAGTGATGAATCATCTAGTAATTTTCGACTGATTTTTGATATTTATTTACGTTTATTATCGAAAATTCTTCCAATTTTAACGACGATTTACTTGCCTTCGCACATATCTACATTAAAAAAAAAAGTCTCATATTAATATATTTTTCGAAATACTAATAGAATATCAACATAGTATAAAGTATATTGTCAAATTTCATATCAATTCATAGATTTACAAGTTTTTCATTAATTTAAATTAACACTTATTGTAAGGATATCCATTTTTAGCCTATTTTCATTTATGAAAAAAAATAGGCTTATGAGATCACCTTTTGTCCGTGTGTCTGTATGTGTGTGTGTGTGTGATTCGTGTGTGTGTGTGTGCCCCACTAATAACATCAAAACGGCTGGAGCGATTTCAATGAAACTCGGTAAGTTCATAGTACTGTAACGGACTACCCCGACCGTACCCTTTAAATTTTGTTACGTCTCACCAATCCAACACGGCTTTGCGAAATATTTCATCAGTATTCAATAGACTATCTCCGAAACTATTACCGATATCACCCTGGAATTTTGTACGGTGATAAAGGGAACGATTGAAACCCTAGTAACTACAGTACAAAACCAACATGGCGACCAAGCGAATTTGAGACTTTTAAATAGACTTTTCTCGCGATTTAACCTACCAAACGCAATGAAACTTGGTACAGTAATGCACCGACATCTAACGTCGTTCAATTGTTTATCTAACCTCAAGATGGCGGCTGTGCGAAATATTTCACCGGCATTCTATATCTCTGAAACTACTACCCGTATCACCCTGAAATTTTGTACGGAGATAAAGGGTTCTGCTGGAAGTACATCTATGAGAGTTTCAAAAACCGGTTAACTACAAAACGAACATGGCGGCCAAGCGAAGTTGAAAGATTTAAATAGACTTTCCTCGCGATTTAATGATCCAAACGCAATGCAACTTCGTACAGCAAATGTTTATACACATTGTAATGCCCTGGTATCTAATTCAGTTCAATTGTTTATATTACCTCAAGATGGCGGCTGTGCGAATTTTAAAATTAAATTTTTATTTCTTGTGTCGTAATTATGCGATCGAAGTGAAAGTTTGAATAATGAACGTACGCAATAATTTTCCTTTAATGGTACATGACTCTATGGCCTAGGATACATATATCAATCCAACATGGCGACCATCTGAAATATTTAGACGGGTCTCAAGATCTACGAATCTATTACAGCAATCAAACTGAATTTTTTTTAATGTTCATAGGGGCTATGAACATAAGTTCACCTATAGGACTTTCAATATCGTGGTGATCACAAATCCAACTTAGCGGCGACGCGAAGTATAAATATTCACATGGACGTGTCTCGCAATTTTACCTTCCGAGTGCAGTGAAACTTGGTACAGTAAATCCTTATACAAATGTTAATCCACTGGCATCTAATTTATTTAAATTGTTTCCATAACCACAAGATGGCAGCTGTGCGTAATTTTAAAATCTCGTTTTTACTTCTTGTGTCCTAATCATGCGATTGAAGTTTGAATACTACACGTACACAATAATCTTCATGTAACAGTACATAACTCTAAGACCTACACATATAAAAATCCAACATGGCGACCATCCGAAATATTTAGTTGGTTCTCAATATCTACGAATCTATTACAGCAATCAAACTGAAATTTTGTATGTATATAGTGGCAATTAACCTATGTAGGGTATATCAAGATAGGATTTAGTTCTTCACGGAACTACTTGTGCTTTTGTGTGTTAGACGTGCATAAAATATGCCTTTTTGTCTACTGGTACCAGTATATTTTATATCGATTCATTCGGCAGTGTGCTATTTGATTATTTGAATATGACTACTGTAGCTTACATGTTTAAGTATTATATTTACATGTAGGTAAATTTGTGTACGTAATGTTAATTTATATTCTCAGATGTTCATCAAATAGGCCTTCATTGTCTACTGGTATATTTTGTATTTTACAGAGTGCCATTTAATCTCATGAATAGGAATGAATGAATAGGACTAGCCTACTTTTTTTATGGATTTACAGGAGGCAGTCATGACCTTATGATAGGAATTACCTAAGCATTTATATTCAGTATGTGTGGGAACCCATGGTAAACCATTTGTTGGGTGGCTAAGGGGAGAATCGAACCCAACATTTCCCGGTTTACCGTACTAGGCTGTGTGTACGCCGTTCTTACCCTCAGACTAGAATTAGATTTCTTGACAGTCAGGAATCGAACACGGATCCCCAGAAGTGACAAGCAAGAGCTACACCACCTGTTTGGTCACATTTATTTTTTTAGAATAATATGTACTAAGAAATTGATATTCCTACAGGAACAGTTACAACTTTTCCTGTCCACTGAGCCAAGATATTCTGCAGATCTCTCCTGTTGGCCTCAACATTATTTTATTTTATTCCTTTCCTGGTGGAACTCCGGTAGTACCTTACTTCAACTCCTGGGGCATCTCCCCATGCCAGCTACACACACTACTACAGTCATCACGTAATCGGATGAATTCTACCCACACCCAACTGCACGGGGCTGATGACCAAGATGTCCCAAGTCCATAAAATGAATTAACAGCAGACAAAATCACGTCATGATGTTATTTTGTGTTGTGTTGGATCCTGACACACGCCATGCGTTTGATGTCCGACCACCAATTACGGCGGCCATCTTGTATTGCAGTGTCAGGTCAGTATAGAAGGTCCTGAGTTTAGCCATGGTTGCAGAAAGTGTAGCCTGCTCCATAAAGTAGGAGTAATGGCATCACCAGTAGTGAGCTATTTAGGTCAATGTTTCCTGTAAGGAATAGCTTAAGAAGCGCCAGAAATTACTCGTGTATAATGAGCAGAGGGACCATACCTCAAGGTTAAATGAGAAGGTGAAGAATGGATCATTCAAGTCTTAACAAGTAGTTACATGAACCAGTGATGGGTGAAGCAAAGATGATATAAAAAGTAGTTCAGCGCGGGCAAGGAAAGCATTTCTACAGAAAAGGAATCCGTTTACATCAACTATGTAGATTTAGGTATAAGGAAGTCTTTTTTGAAAGCCTTTGTGTGGAGCGTGGCGCTCTGTGGAAGTGGAACTTGGACTATTGGTGCAGCAGAAAAGAGGAGAATTGAATCATTTGAAATGTGGTGTTACAGGAGAATGATGAAGAACAGATAGGGTTTCAAATCAAGTAATAAGACAATTAGGAGAGGAAAGACGTTTCGGGCGAATGCTAATGAAGAGATGAGATAGGTTGGTAGGACACATACAAAGACACCCAGGACTAGCAAACTTAGTTATGGAAGGAAGGGTCGAGGATAAAAACTGTAGGGGTAGACCAATGTTGGAATAATTATGTTAAACAGATTGCCCCGAAAGTAGGGTGTGGTAGCTATGTAGAGATGGAGGAATTAGGTCAGGACAGGGAAGCATGGAGCGCTGCATCAAACCAGTCAAAATACTGAAGAACTAAATAGCCTATTTTCCTCAGGGGCTCACAATTAGAGGAACGAGAGTTGTCCATCACAGGAAGCGGCTTCGGTGGCGTAGTTGGTAGCATACTGAAATTCTATGCCCAAGATCTCGGGTTCAAACTCGGCCGAGGTCATCGAAATTTTTGAGCGTTAAAGTAAATCAGTTTGCCTTCTTTCGGAGGGGAAGTAAAGCCGGCGGACCCATGTCATAGATTTATAACATGTAAAAGAACTTTGCAATAACTACAATTGTGTGAAGCTAAATTCATAGATTGGATTTGATTAATGCTATATTAAGTACCAACGTTCACCGCCATGTACCGCTTGCGGTGGAATCTAGTAGCCAAGTTTACAGCTAGTTGTAGTTGACGGAAGAATTTGGTAGCAAAAGTAGGAACTACTTGAATTGATCCTCTGCAGTCCTTAACTGAATTGCACACACCCAAAGTACACGGAGCTACATGACCGCCTTGTCGCAGCTCCTAAACTGACGAACCAACCACCAACCAACTGTCTATCATGGGAATCCAGCTGAATCCGGCGTTGCCTCCACTTACTTGTGCTGAGAACATTTCTGTCAACCTTGCTGTTGACACTCCTGTGTCAAATCTTGTTCTCTTCCTAACCCGACGGCATCAGGGTATCTGAGGCCTAGGGAGTCTTTTAATTAATCACCTTAATTGTCCTTCCTGATATCTTTATTCTTCGAGGAGTCAGACCTCTTTTTCTTTTCTTTTCATGATACCTTCTGCTTTCTGCTCAAGACCCTAATGGAGGCAGGGTGTGTGTAGCCCCACCCTGGATAGTGCTACACCCTCGAGCTCACAGTATCTCCTGCCGTCTGCTCAAGGCCCTAATGGAGGCAGGGTGTATGCAGCCCCACCCTGGATAGTGCTACACCCTCAAGGGCTCACAGTATCTCATGTCTTCTGCTCAAGGCCCTAAAGGAGGCAGGGTGTGTGTAGCCTCACCCTGGACAATACTACACCCTCAAGGGCTCACAGTATCTCTTGCCGTCTGCTCAAGGCAATAATGGAGGCAGGGTGTATGCAGCCCCACCCTGGATAGTGCTACACTCTCAAGGGCTCACAGTATCTCATGTCTTCTGCTCAAGGCCCTAAAGGGGGTAGGTTGTGTGTAGCCTCACCCTGGACAATACTACACCCTCAAGGGCTCACTGTATCTCCTGCCTTATGATCAAGGCCGTAAAAGAGGCTGGATGTGTGTAGCCCCACCCAGGATACAGCTACACCCTCAAGCGCTCTCAGTATCTTCAGCTTTCTGCTCAATGCCCCAAAGGAGGCAGAGTGTGTGTAGCCTCACCTTGGATTGTTCTACACCCTCAAGGGCTGACAGTATCTCCTATATTCTGCTCAAGGCCCTAGGGGAGGCAGAGTGTGTGTAGCCTCACCCTGGATAGTGCTACACCCTCAAGAGCTTACGGTATCTCCTGCCTTTTGCTCAAGGCCTTAAAGGAGGCAGAGTGTGTGTAGCCACACCCTGGATAGTGCTACACCCTCAAGGGCTCACAGTATCTCCTGTCTTCTGTACTAGGCCCTAACGGAGGCAGGATGTGTGTAGGCCCACCCTGGATAATGCTACACCCTCAAGGGCTCACAGTATCTCCTGTCTTCTGCTCAAGGCCCTAAAGGAGGCAGGGAGTGTGTAGACCTACCCTGGATAGTGCTACACCCTAAAGGGCTCACAGTATCACCTGCCCTCTGCTCAATTTCCTAAAGGAGGCAAGCTATATGTAGCCCCACCCTGGATAGTGTTACACCCTCAAGGGCTCACAGTATCTCCTGCCTTCTGCTCAAGGCCTCAGAGGAGGCAGGGTGTGTGTAGCCCCACCCTGGATAGTGCTACACCCTCAAGGGCTCACAGTATCTCCTGCCTTCTGCTCAAGGCCTTAGAGGAGGCAGGGTGTGTGTAACCCCACCCTGGATAGTGCTACAACCTCAAGGACTCACAGTATCTCCTGCCTTCTGCTCAAGGCCCTAGAGGAGTCAGGGTGTATGTAAACTCACACTGGATAGTGTTACACCCTCAAGGGCTCACAGTTTCTCCTACATTCTGCACAAGGCCCTAATGGAGGCAGGTTGTATGTAACCCCACCCTGGATAGTGCTACAACCTCAAGGGCTCACAGTATCTCCTGCTTTTTGCACAAGGCCCTAAAGGCGGCAGGGTGTACGTAACCCCATTTGCAGAGAGTGGTGGGTAGACAGTTCAACCAGTCCCGGCTCCATTTTCTACTAGACTTCTCCCTGGATATTGTTACACCCTCAAGGGCTCACAGTTTCTCCTACTTTCTGCACAAGGCCCCAAAGGAGGCAGGTTGTATGTAACCCCACCCTGGATCGTGCTACACCCTCAAGGGCTCTCAGTATCTCCTGCTTTTTGCACAATGCCCTAAAGGAGGCAGGGTGTATGTAACCCCACCCTGGATAGGGTACACCCTCAAGGGCTCAGCGTTGATGTTCTTGTAGTGGATTCCTGAGCTTGGTCGCGTTTCTCTTCTTTTTCCATTGACTTTGCGTGGATCATCTCCTCTTTTCATTTACTGACTGATAGCTCCAGGATTCGATCCTGTAACCTTGGGTATAGCAGGCGTGAACGTTACAGTCGAGCTACGCTGCCAGTCAGGAAAGAATGTATGAATGAATGAATACAATTATTGATTGACTAGCTGAATTACCCGTTCTTCGGACGGCTTGTAGTACTTGCTGGCCTCGTATATAATCACACATTCGTAATGTAGTTATGTTATTTCCATGTTACCAACTACATGTGTAGACTCAATGCATTTTCACTCACCCAAATATTAATCAGAGGTAGGAAAGTGAAAATCCTCAGCCTGCTTTCAGTCGACCGACCGGGTCAGGGAATGGAATGATTGAAACCCCCATCTAGCAGCGAGGATATGAACTGTGCCGGCTGCCGAGGCCTGTCGTACTCCCCTGGGGCAATGATTAAATGAATGACAGATGAAATGAAACGATAGTGGAGATTGTTGCAGGAAAGAAATTGTGACAGATTTACGCCGTGTTTTGTGCGGTTTTTTTTTTATTGGCCGTGAAAGGCAAAATACCAACTTTATTGAAATAAATTTGCCCAGTTCTGCAGTAAGATTAATATGAACACTAAATAAACTAATGTGACAGTCGGTAGTCTTCGACACATTCGTTTGTGAATTTGGGTTGCTGATCATGGTAAAAAACGACAAAAAGCAGATAAATATTGGCCAACAGAAATATTCAGTTAACAAAAAACAAATCAATAAAAAGGATGAAAGCATACCGTGCAATGTAGAAAGCACTATAACATTGTGAAACAGCGTAAAGATCCAAATACTCACATACAATAACCGGCACAAAGAGTATAAAACTAGACTCAAAATTACGTCTCATTTCGGACCCCACAAACTACCTCTATAAATAAAACAGTTCAAGTAGAGACTAACATAGACTAACATCGCTCGGCGTTGACGGTGTTTCATAAGACATATTTATGTTTTACTCGCTAACCGTTGGAGATACACGCACGAAAAGTGATAAGCACCTTTCGGATAGAAACTTACATTTTAAAGCTCGTATATGCCATCAAAAGTTTGCTATTTCTTAGCGTTCTCTTTTTATTTGAAATGGAAATAGGCCTATGAAATTTAGAAACCAAAGGGTGTAGTGACGTCACAAATGTAGGTTTTACTCGCTAGCCGTTGGAGATACACGAAAAGTGATGAGGACCTTTCAGATAGAAAATTAAATTTTAAATCACGAATGTGCCATCAAAAGTTTGCTATTTCTTAGCGTTCTCTTTTTATTTGAAATGGAAATATGGTATTTTGAAACCAAAGGGTGTAGTGACGTCACTAAAATGGTCACTATTTTTAAATAGTGCAAAATATCGAAATCAAAAATAGCCTATGTTTAAACCTGGTAAATCAGCTACATCCATGCAAAATTTCATTTCAATCGGATCAGTGGTTCTTGCGTCATTGAGTAACAGGACGACAGACAGACAGACAGACAAACACCATCTCATTTTTATATATTAGTATGATTGATTGATTGATTGATTAAATGATTGTTTGAATTAATGATTGACTTTGTATACAGCTGCGATTGGTTCAGATGGTTCACAAATACAATTATTGTTATCAATAGCGCTGGAGGTTACTCTCATGCAATCCTTGAACCCAGGGACGGCTCCAGTTCCGCACAAGGGGTAGTGCCAGTAAAAAAAAAAAAAATATTGGTATTTACATAACATGATCACAGAGCAGTCTACTTGCTAATTTCTCAGCAAGGGTTCAATTCACTATGTATATAAAGGGCCTACACTGATCTTGATAGTCAACATTTCACATCGGGAGGACCTAGACGCAGAGCCGCCCTTTAAAAGAAATCTAGAATTAATATTCTTTGTGTGAGAGCAATTGGTTGTCAGTTTGTGTCAACGAACCCCCACCCCAGCAAAAACCAACGAGTGTCGAATTACTTCCAGCCAATCAGGCCATTGGTCCACACCCTCTTCTCTTCCACCCTTTGTAACAGCGTGTGATAGACAGGCATAGCGCTGGCCCAGTACCTCATAATGACCGACAGATGGCATTGCACTTCACTTTCTCTAATGCCTTGAGCCAAAGTGTTTCCGGCACGGAGCCCAGCTTATTTCCTCATAGCGAGTGACGAGAGAGGCTACGAAAAAGATCGTAAATTCGACTGCGCATGTGTCAACCGTGCCGCATAGACCGCGGCTCAAGATATCACTGGGGTGAAGATGGAATCAATGATCATACTCTACGGACAGAATATTTAAACTACTAGGCCTAAGTAATTTGAAACTAATTAGATACCGGAATTAAACGTCGACGTTCGAAATTATTCTTTCAGGACTATGAATAATTTATTTTCTCTTAGAGGGCAGTGCCATGGCACGGTGGCACTACGCCTAGAACCGCCCCTGCTTGAACCTCCAAGTACATTAGAAGAGCCGCTTGTTTTGGTGAAACTGTTAACAGCTTGTGCTTCTTGTTTGTTGCAGCTACGTACATGGAGGCGTGCAAGCGAGATAACGAGCTGAACGCATGCGCACTGAAAAGCGCCAGAAATGCATTTCCACATTTTGTAAACGGTAAGTACAGTAATGTCGTGGTGATGCACTGGGATAAGGGTTCGATTCCGTATTCACTAGCAAAGTAGGACGAGCAATGGTTCTAATAGGGAAACATAAAGTGCACTTTCTCCGCTAATGAAAAGCACAGAATCATGGATGTAATGATGACGGTATTATTTCTGAAAAGGCGGCTTCGGTGGCGTAGTTGGTAGCATGCTGAGCTTCTATGCCCAAGATCGCGGGTTCAAACCCAGCCGAAGCCGTCGGATTTTTAAGAGCGTTAAAAATCCCTCAGTGTGCCTTCCTTCGGAGGCGGAGTAAAGCGGGCGGTCCCATGTCATAGATTTATGGCATGTTAAAGAACCTTCCACTAATTACACATGTGTGAAGCTAAATTGTATAGGTTAAGTAGGTAAACAACGCTCTTAGGTTGCTACGTTCGTTGCCAAGAGCCGACTGCAGTGGCGTCTAGTAGCTAAATTCTGAACTAGGCGTAGTAGTCGTTGACGGTGGCGTTTGGCGGCAAAAGTAGGAACTATTTAATAAATTCTAAGTTGCAGTCCTTACTTGAATTTAAAAAAACCAGATACACACACTAATACAGCCATTACAATTAACACCGGTTATCAGACAGATTCTACACACACCCAAAGTACACGGGGCTACATGACCGCGTTGTCGCAGCCCCTAAACTAAGGAACCAACCAACCAACCAACCTTATTTCTGAAATTATTTCAATGTTTGGAATCACACTATATTTTATGTTCGAAGATGTCGAAATGTAAGTATTATACTTCAGAAAACTGCACTATAATGAGGCTCATTGAAGTACTAGTTTTCATTATGGAACATTCGTGTGACCAATTAGGTACCGGTACGTGATAGCTTTGCACATGCAAAAAAAATCCAACATGTCGGACATGAATTACATGGTTTGAAAGTTCACAATGTAAAGAATATCCGATCAATGCATCAACAAACTGGGGAATATGACAAATGTACCTAAATATCCGCGACTCCAATTTCTACACAAGGCATTGGGTACGATTTCGCCGACAATTTTAGTGAATGCTGTTGTTTATATAACCACACTATAAAATCATAGAGGCTAGTTATTAACAAGAAATGAACATCCGCCTGAATCAATACTATACAGATAATAGTACATTATGCAACGAGCCTATAATGGCTATAATTAAGACACGAGTATGTTTATAAAACGAGCTTTAGCGAGTTTTATAATTTCCATACGAGTGTCTTAATTACCATTATAGGCGAGTTGCATACGACTGTTTATGTTCGACGATAATTGTAACTTTATTATATGTTTTAACATAAATATTCATAAATATCTGTTCAGTAACTAGAATTTTGTGATCGGGTGGTGCGCTAGGTAGCATATCTCCGTGTTCCAAGCTCTATGGCCGACCGACGCATGCGCTCTGTGTGCTTCAATGCCATATGTGCAGATCGTGAACCATTCAGTAAAACTGTCACCGTAGTCATTTGAAATCAACGCGCTGTGTAGAAATTGGATTTGGATATATTAAGGTACAATGCTATTTCTTGTCTCATATTCACCAGTTTATTTACGCGAACATATGGACGGTGCACTTTCGGTAATTTGTATAGACATGTTGGATTTTGAGTGCATGCGCGAAGGTATCCTTACCGTATCTAATTGGTCAAACAACTGTTTCTTGAGCTGTGATTGGTGGGAGAAACTGTTTCATAATGAAAAATAGTGTTATAATGACCATCATAATGATACAGTTTTCAGACACATAATAGTCAGGGTCGAACATAAAATTAATTATTGAACTTGTTTTCAGTTTCAGTACATGTTTCGAGGATTAATTACATTTTATCCCCTCATCAGCTATTGAAAAAACAAAAACAAAGCGTAGCACAGTAATAAGATACGTATTTAAAACCTAATATGGTGCACCATAAAATTTAGGGTATAAGAACAGAATAAAATGAAATGAAATAGATGGTGACAGTGATCAGCTGCCCATGACAAATAGTAGTTCCTTGAAATGGTAGATATGTAACACCAATACTTCACCAATCCGAGTAGCTCTATAACCAATGAAGAGCCTGTATGCTGAAAGATCCAAATATAGCCTTTTCAAAACAAAGCGGCTTTAAGAAACCCGTCGTGATGGAAAGTGATCATAGGTTTGTTTAAAGCATATGGTGTATGAGGTTAGGACAACGTTATATTGGTAGTTTTTAATGAGAATGATATGTCAAGGATAAATTTTGAAACTCATTCTCTTCCGTGCCCACACTTATACGTTCACGATAATATTTTAAGTTTTTAGCGAGGGAAGTTAAGAAAGTAATTTTCGTCATTTTATTGAACAAGCAGATGGCACACTAGGTGGTTGGTTCAACGACGGAATCAGCATCCGCGGAGGGAGAATAACGCACGCGTAGATCTTCGACGAAGAGAGATAGAGGAGCAGCAGATTGGCGTGCCCGATATCACTCGAGTACTAGACAAGATGGCAGACAGACGTGTACTGACAACGTGGTCGACAATGGAAATGCGTGCTACTTACCAGTATGAATGGGCACGTGGGACTAGTGTGTATGGTGAAGTGGTGAAGGGAATAAGACCTTTTCTTTATCACACTTACCAACCAGAAAAAAATTAGATCGATTGGTTACGCACTTTTATGCTATGATAACTTATTCAAACTAAACCCATTAATTACAAAATACAATTAAAACCGTTCATTAGAATAACCTATAGAATTTCTTAGTTACAAAATCCAATTAAAGCCATTATTTAGAAAATCCATTTAATTTCTTTGTTAGAAAATCCATTACATTTCTTTGTTAGAAATCCATTGAATTCCTTAGTTAGAAAATCCATTTAATTATTCAGTTAGAAATTTCAAAAATATTCATTAATTTGAAAATCCAATAAAATTCCTTACTTAAAAATCCAAAAATTCCTTAGTTAGAAAATCAAATAAAATTAGTTAATTGGAAAAGCCAATAAATTCCTTGGTTAGAAAATGAATTTAATTCCTTAGTGAGAAATCCATTACATTCCTTGGTTAGAAAATCGGTCAGTTAGTAATGGTTGGCAGAGTGTAGAGAATGAAGATCGAAGTGGACGTCCTTTCATATCCACGAATGAAAACAACATTGCTCGAGTACAGGAAATGGTGTTAGTTGACAGGCGCATAATGGTGTCAGACGTGGGCTCCATACTGTGTATTGGTCATGCCCGGGCCCATCACACGCTCTATGATACCACACTCTTGGGACCAGGGCCGGATTTAAGAGTATGCCGCTTATAGGCTAAAGTCCATCTGACGCCCCCTCTATTGTTCATATTTGCTTAATACATATGATTTATACAACAAAAAGATAGAGTCCATTGGCGTTTTCATCTTTTTAGCCTACTTTCGATTTTTGCAAAAAATGAAAGTAGACTTATGAGATCAACACAGGGCGAAAAAAGTGTGTCTGTCTGTGTGTGTGTATGTGTGTGTGTGAGTCTGTGTGTGTGTGTGTGTGTGTGTATGTGTGTGTGTGAGTCTGTGTGTGTGTGTGTGAGTGTCTGTGTGTGTGTGAGTGTGTGTACTCTGAATGTCTGTCCCCCCCTATCAATTCGAACACGGTGAAACCGAATTGAACGAAATTTGGTACAGAGGTAGCACTAGTAAAGGACACCTCAGTGTCATACTTTATATCGCCGCCATCTTTACCAAAACAGAATGGCGGCCACTCAAATGTTCAAAAAGTAAAATCAAATTACGGCTAAACTAATCATCCAATCTCTACCAAATTTGGTGACAACATACCTTTATATAGGACGCGTCTTTCACCCAAAATTCAAGGTCATTGGCCATGCCATTTCAGGATGGCGGCCGTGTGAATTATGCAACAATTTTAATAAATAGCTTAAGACCCACCAATTCCGATTATCGAGCCTAGGGGGGTTTAAGCTATCCTGAAGGTCGTGATCCGTTATTTATTATAATTTAATATTATAATATTATACAGTATGAGTGGCTTAAAAGAGCTGAGCCGTTTGTGTCACACGACAAGATGGCAGCTGTCCTCATGTGCCTGTCTTATATTTCAGTAGTTTTAGTATGTTGTATGTGATATACCGTACTGATACAATAATATAAACTTTGTATGAAATGATCTTTAATGAAGATGTACTGCAGTGAAGAAATCGTTTATTTAAAGTCATTATTTGCCAACAGTTTGTATCTAATATGTCAGTTAAGAACACCTGACGTCATGGGTACGGTTAGCTCTGGGCTAGCATGTTAGTCTGACACGCAGTTGACTGGGGATCGAATACTGCTACAGTTAGGTTTTTTTTTCTTGAATTCTTTTACAAATGATGTGCACGAGCTTTTCCCACAGATACTGAATAAAATGTCATTTAGCTCAAAGGAGAGGATAAAGTATACACTCGTATATTAATAAAATCACAGTCCCAGCATCGCACATAAACAGAAGACATTAGGATAAGGAGAATAGAAGAACTAGATACACGTTGTCATTAACCACAGCCTTCTTAATGCCTCTGTACGGTGCTGTCCTCTTGTGGGTTATGTGGGTAATATTGTTCCAAACATAACGCTGTGTAAATGCCTGAGCTGGCCTCCTGAAGTATGGCAATTTTGTAATACTGGTAGTTCAACTATTAGCCACGATCGCGCTCCGAATACCTTTAAACACTGCCAGCTGGATCGCCTCCCTCTTGGCTACTTTAAACTGCCTACTCATTCAACACCCATAGAACACTGCCATCGTAGTACATTACGATGGCAGTGCATAGGCGTACAAGATAAAGATTAATTCACTGATAGGTCGCAGCACCACCTACTGTGATTGAGGCGGAAGATGATTGGGGCGGAAGATTCTTAATTTTGCAGGCTGGCTTAATATAGAGATTAACGGACGTGAATGCATTACAATAAGTTAGTAGTTTTGTTATTCAATCATCATAAAGTATATAATATTGATCTTGACACTTACTGGCTTATTATCAATATAAAAGATGATTGTTTTAGGGTTGAGGACAAAGAGTCATAAAGATACCCATACATTTAGGAGAAAGTAGGCTATATGTTCTTTGCTGAACATCTTGTTTAAACATAAAGTTTAAGTTTAGATATAACAACAAATGTAATGGCTTACATAATAAATGTTATAATGAAATAAGTTATCTACTTGCTTGTTACTTACTTTTTTAAGATTCGTTAAAAATGAAATGGGTTTCGAGCTTAACTAATTAATTTGTTCTTGGAGATCAGTGATCACTATTTTACACATATTCTTATATTTTAATGCTAATGACTATCTTTTGCCTAATTGAAGAACTGTGTTCAGTTTGAATTAAGTTGTCCTACATGGTGAAATGAAATTCCACAAAATGTAGTTAATTACTAGTTTATTTGATGAAAAATACAAACTTCTCTAAAACAACTCACCCCACGTAATCTTGATGTTCAAATATACATAGCTTTCTTAAGAGATTTCTTGATGGCAAACTCGTTAATAATGTCCTCATATGAAAGTGTTTTTGTTGAATTTGCCTCAATACAAAGTAATGAAAATAAGTTTAACCGTATTTCAGGAATACTAGTTCGCAGATAGTTCTTAACTCTTCTAAGGCAGGAAAAACTGTAGAAGGACTAAAACATATTTTTAAGTAACTAGTATTCTTAAATTCGTACGGAAAATATTATTGAAGTCTGAAATACTTCATTTTAACTTTTGAATGAATTGCCAAACTGCCGCCCCTGAAAATTTGCCGCTCTAGGCTGCAGCCTACTTAGCCTATTTACGGCCTTGCTTGGGACGTCACTTTCACACCAATGCTGAGATGGAGCAGGCTGTGTGACAATTCCTTGAATCGCAGGTCACCGAGTTTTCCCAGAGTGGTTTCTTCAAAATTTTATTTATTTATTATTTATCTATGGCTTTTAGTGCCGGGAGTGTCCGAGGACATATTCGGCTCGCCTGAGTCTGTAGCTGCTTCCAGCGGACACCCTTAGGGTGAGCTACAAGTTCCGTTCAATTTCAAGTACAGAGAGGATAGATTCTCTGTCTCAGAGACCCTCGCTAGCCCGCTCGCCCGCGGCGCGAGCCTGTCTCCCGCCACGCACTTTACCGTTATGCGGCGCCCGCCCGGCACTGAGTCATTGTGTATAGGAATTTGTACTTAAATTTATACTTCAATGTGATCCATGACCAATTTTTTGACGAACTGACTTACAGAGAACGATTGTCGAATTACTTTCAACAAGATTCTGCCACTGCTCACACTGCCGAAGCATCCATGACAGAATTGCGTCGCATTTTCGGTACTATGATTATAAGTCGGAACGTGTGGCCCCCGTGAGGTTCAGACTTATCACCATGTGACTTTTATTTGTGGGGGACGCTTAAAAATAGAGTGTATGCGAGAAACTCTCACACTATAAATGAGCTTAAAGACTATGTTACAGCTGAAATACAGTTAATCGGTGCTGAGGAACTTCAGAGAGTAAATGCCAGTTTCATAAAAAGGTGCCAGCGATGTGTAGCAGTGCATGGCGAACATTTTCAGCACCAGCTGTGAACTAGGTAAGTACAAATTCCTATACTCAATGACTCAGTGCCGGGCGGGCGCCGCATAACGGCAAAGTGCGTGGCGGGAGACAGGCTCGCGCCGCGAGCGAGCGGGCTAGCGAGGGTCTCCGAGACAGATAATCTATCCTCTCTGTAGTTCCAATTTTTGCTACCAGATATCAATAGATATCAATGATACGTAGTGGTGAAAGGTAGAACTTGAAGAGAGCGTTCCAACGAAATCTAACCTATAAATTGAGCTTCACACAAGTTTAGTCTGTGGAAGGATCTTTTACATGCCATAAATCTACAACATGGGACCGCCGGCTTTACTTCCCCTCCGAAGGAAGGCACACTGAAGGATTTTTAACGCTCTTAAAAATCCGACGACTTCGGCCGGGTTTGAAACCACGACCTTGGGCACAGCAGTTCAGCATGCTACCAACTACGCCACCGAAGCCTATTACAAACTGATGGCATGTTACAACATATGTCTCAATGTCGGCGGCGACTAGGCCTATATCGCAAAATGGTGGAAGGTGTATAGTTCATACTGCCATGGTTTATATCACTTTGGCAATGAAGGGTCCCTGGGAAAAGTGCAAAACTTATTTTGAAAATTACCCTCGCACATAAGAAACAAGAAGTTCCGGGAAGAACTATACAGCCTACTTTTCTTAAAATTTCAGATTCATGCCAATTATTAATCTATTTGGATCTATCTAGAATAATGACGAAATTAAGTTGGCAATATCGAAATTTCTAATTAGTTCAAACTTCTGTATACCTGGCATAATGTAGCCTAATAGAGAACTACAGTTGGCAGCCCTGGTGACTGAATATATTCTTAGTTCCATCTCTTAAGGTACAGAATACAAAATTTGGGTAAGTCCAATGGATATCGTGGAGTTAAACATTGGATCTAACAGCGCGCGTAAAATCATGTTGGCAACAATGTCATCCATGTATTGGACAGAAATAATCTGAAATAATACGATCTATTGTTGTGCCAATTTTGAATGAAATCCATTAGTTAGTATAGAAGTTACATGCATTTTAAAATTGGACCTATCAACAGGCTTAGAATCAAGTTGGCAGCACTGACGTTAATTAGTTACTCCAAATTAATCTAGAATACCAGGTACTATACATGTGCAAAGTTTAGAGCTATTGGCTAGCATACATTCTGATATATTGATATTAGGGTAACACAAATAGAGACAGCATTTATTAACAGTTGGCAGCCCTGGTTGCTCTTAGGGATACGCTTAGTCATACCTGTTATGGTACACATAGCACACACGAAATTTGCTTGAAATCCAAATGATAGTATAGAAGTTACATGTATTTAAAGTTGGACCTCTCTTCAGTCTTAGAATCATGTTGGTAGCACTGACGTATATAAGTTACTCCAAATTAATATAGAATGTCAGGTACTATACGTGTGCATAGTTTAAAGCTGTCGGCTTGCATACTTTCTGATATATGGGTATTTGGATAAAAAAATGAGAGCATTTATTAACAGTTGGCAGCCCTGGTGGCTCTTAAGAATACGCTCAGTTATATCAGTTTATGTACACATAGCACATACGAAATTTGGTTGAAATCCAATTGATAGTGTAGAAGTTATATGCATTTAAAATTTGGACTTATCAGCAGGCTTATAATCATTTTGGCAACACTGCCATGTATGGCCTCCTGTAAATTAAACTGCAATATTATTATCTATACGTTTGCCAATTTTGAAATAGCTCCCATTCATACCTTACAAGATATCCAACATGGAGCTCAAATTTCAATTGCGATTGTTCAGCAGTTGGTAGCACTGACATCATTTTCAAATATGGCCATGAGATATTCAGGTATAGATCTTTACTCCTACCAAATTTTGTTTCGATTGCTGCAGCCGTTTAGGAGTTGATATGGGGGGGGGGGGACACACACAGCCAGACAGACAGACAGACAGAAGGACATACAGACAGAAGGACAGATAGACAGACAGACAGACACACACACATTTGCCCGATCTCATAAGTCTACTTTTTCCTTATTTTTGCAAAATGTGAAAAGTAGGCTAAAAATACTTTCGTAACGAAACAGATAACATTAAATAAACTTGTGGGAGAGGAAATGCCCTCAAAATAAGTACATTTGTTTTAATGTATCGCTGAGGATAAACATTCATATAAGTTTGAGAAACATTTGCTACAGTGGTGCCAATGTTGTCTAATCAAAGAATCGCTTTTCAGTCCGTCGACATTATAATGTGTCCAATTATATTGGACAGGGAATAAGACCTTTTCTTAATCACACTCACAAACCTGAAAAAAATAACATCGATTGGTTACACACTTTTATGCTACGATAACTGTGACAGTTTATAGTCACATGCATTTCATCATCTGACATTCGTCACATGTTATTCTAAATGACATTCTATTCCTCCGCCATATAGAAACTGTTTTCTAAAATTCCATTGGAACAAACCAAATTAGGTTTTTTCTCCTAACCCTAAACATCTAATCGAGGTCATTCATGCTTCAATGACCCATCAACTAAATACCTGAAACACCATCTTCTGTTCTGTTGCTTACCTTGAGTTCTATGTACTTAGAACATGTTCCATTTGGCATGCGCCTTACTGATATCTTATTTATCTAGCATAGTTCCTGTTCGAACCTTTCGAGTTCGAAAGTCCGGAGTACACTCATCTAAGGCAAACTCTTGCTGTCTCCTTGCTATAATATTATACCACGAAACATATCCGTGGATCGCTCTTCTGTCAGCCGGTGGGAACAAAGAAGTTTCTCTATGTCAGGTTGGCACGCGATGCTTTACCGCATGGAGGAAAGAACATAAGGAGAAGCCAAACGGCACGTCCACTTTAGGTAGCAAGAAAATGGCTGTTCCTATGCTTAAAGCCGTTAACCTCTCCAACTACTCTTGGAGTTTAGTGACATAAAACTGCAATGACAAGTCAATATTTTTTCTTGGATAGGCAGAATACACTCTGTACTTCACGGTACTTGGCACTAATAAGCTGCTTTATCGTTTTAAAAGCCAAATTAAATAGAAATATGAGAGCACCTATGCAAGGCTAGTTTTGTAAGAAAGACGCGGCAAACCGTAATAATACGCTGAAACACTGATTAAATTGAATACAGGTGAATGAACGTGCGAGTTATACCAAAGAAGGAACATCTTGGGAACTATCATAATGATGCCGAACTAATCACGGTATTTACACCAAATTGATTTTTAAGTTATTATTGGTGTTGAGGCATTCATCAGATTTTAGGCCTAATTTCGAGCACAGCCACTTTCACCCATTATTCGTACACATTTTGATATATGAATACGAACCTTAAAATTAATAAACAGAACACTTATTCGATTCGTGCAACTATACAGTAGGCTATGCAAGTCACGGAACACCGAATACAAGTTAATGTTACGCCCACTTTGGACGCAGCGCTTGGCTTCACTCAAACGAGCTCAGGGCATCTCCTCTTATTCTTTCCTCCATGCTCTACCGACGCTTTGGCGGAAGTTGGTATTGCAAGAATGGAAACAAGAGAAGCGTAATTATTGTAAAACAACAAGAGACTGGACGGAAAAAAGAAAAAAAAAAGATAGAAAAGATTGGATTGCGACTTTGATGTAGTTCAACGTAATTAATGATATTCTTGAAGTATTAATTGCGAAACGTTTCCCCGCCATATGGTATCTTTTTGATGTGTAACCTCTTTCCACTCGGTATCTGGATATTTTTGTGGCACTCGGTAACTGAACATGTTTGTGGGAGTGATTTTGGAAAAGGGACGGAAATGGATGGGATGGAAGTGCATGGGACGGAAACAATAAGCGCGCGTGGTGGCGGAGATCGGTACAACGACGTACTGTAGGTCGTGTGGCTACGGGGAATGTATATCGCATACAGTTTAGTTCAAGGTTTGGAGACCCCATTTAAGATATTCCCACAATAAATCATCTTCAAGTTGTCGTTCTTTGGTGTGAAAATATTCATTTTATCATATTTGCTGAAAACAATTACGATTTATTAAATTTTAATACTTTTGCCGTATTCTTATTTAATGTAAGTACTCGATGTACTGTCGGCCATGTGGCTATATGGAATCTATATCGCATCAACAAACACTCCAAACAACGTAGGAATTCAGTATATTAACGCCGACTACTAACAATAATTGAAACTTCGTTGGTCTAAACACATCACTGGGAAAAACACATTTAATATACTTTCCGCACACCTAATTTTTAATCGTGCCTATACTTGGCAGTGCGCTGATCGGCAAAACTAGGCCATTTTCAATAACATCGCTGGCATTAGTTCACTAACTGGTCGGTATAGAGCGCAGCTCGCATCAAGTAGGCAGTGGATTGCTTCCGCCACGGCAAACAACAGTTATGATTCACTATTAAGGTACCATTTGGCTGCACACGACAGAGACAAGCGACCGAGACAGGTCGCTTTCGATCTGCTCCCCATTTAACCATATGAAGTACATTTGAGACCGCGAGACGGAGACAGGCGACACGGATCGGCGACCGAGATGAACCGTAGGAGACCGCTCTCAGAGCAGCAGTGTCTCGCGACAAGCGGAAGCAGCACGTGTTTTATGAAGTGAAAAAATGTAGAAAATAAAATGTACTTAATCAAACTGCTTACGATTTAATGTAAAGTAACTCCTGAACTTTCCTTATTCTAAAGATAAATGATTCTTTATTAACAAACAGAAAGATCCTTCTTCACGTCTGGTTTTGAATATTTTACTCATAGGTTTTCTTGGTTTCTTTCGCAACAAATAACACAGCAACACAACATTGTCTTCTTTCTCTTCGAGCAACCTTATCATTAGAATATTTTTCGTAACCATTTTTCAAAGAAACACCTACTGTATGTCGAGCCATGTCGTCAGTCTCGGTCGTCATTAAATTATGTGAGCGGCGACACGTTGACTTGTCTCCGTCTCTCGTCGCTGTCGTCTGTCTTGGTCGCTTGTCTCTGTCGTGTGCAGCCAAATGGTACCTTTACGGTCATGATTTGGCACTGGAGTTATACATGTAGTTATTTCAATGAACAACAGAGTTCACTGTCAACAAGGAACTTGCGCTCCCGGGACACACATAGTAGGATAATATGTCACATGTTACACATCATATGTGACTACTGTAAGGCTCGTATAATTTTTGATTCAGTATGGACCGAGAATGTCTTGATTATTGTTGTTATTAATCTGAACAAATGTTAAATATATGTCATCGGTTGTCTTTTCATTTTCAAGGAGAAATCTGTCACGAGCTTTTGTGTTTTAAGCGAGCGAGTTGGAACAAATTAAGGATCAACTTGGTGGTGTTGAAATTCAGTACTATGCATGCGTTCGTACTGAGGTAGACAAATATTTTGTGTGGTACTGCAAACGATTAATTGTAGAGTGAATTTGATACGTTGGTAACTTGGCCAAGTATTTCGACGTGATTCACGGATCCCAATCGGGAGCTCAAGGATACGATCCCAAGAGTAGGCAATGATTATTGTCCTTTCCTAAATAAAATAAAGTAAGTGATGGATATTTGGGTTAATTACCTGGAGAAATTTGAGTACCAAATACATGATTCTTAAGCATGTGTGTGGAAATTGAGTACTGTAGTGCATGCACCTAGTAGATGAATTGTTAGGTTATTGAAAGAAGTACCTGTATGTGTTTGTTGAAATTGTAATTGTTTTCTCATATTGTAGATACCTTATCGCTCGTATTAAATGTTGTTGTGGTGTTATAATATAGTTTATGTTCGACCCTAACTATTATGTGTCATAAAACTGTATCATAATGAGGCTCATTATAACACTATTTTTCATTATGAAACAGTTTCTCCCACCAATCAGAGCTCAAGAAACAGTTGTGTGACCAATTAGATAAGGATACCTTCGCGCATGCGTTCAAAATCCAACATGTCTAAATAAATTACCGAAATTGCACCGTCCATATGTTCCCGTAAATAAACTGAGACAAGAAATGGCACTGTACCTTAATATCCCCAAAATCAATTTCTACACAGCGCGTGGTTTTGAAACGACTTCGGTGACAGTTTTACTGAATACTGGAGCACAATCTGAACATATGGCATTGAAGCACACAGAGCGCATGCGTCGGTTGTCCAGAGAGCTTAGGAAACAGAGATATACTACCCACCGCAGCACCCGATCACAACATTCTAGTGACTGAACATATATTTATGAATATTTATGTTAAAACATATAATAAAGTTATAATTATCGCCGAACATAAACAGTGGTATGCAACTCGCCTATAATGGTAATTAAGACACTCGTATGGAAATTATAAAACTCGCAAACGCTCGTTTTATAAAAATACTCGTGTCTTAATTATGGCCATTATAGGCTCGTTGCATAATGTACTATTTATTTACCAGGTTGATAAATTTAATAATTAGGATCTCTGAGCACGGGTCCACTTCCATCCCTCGGACATTGTCCCGGTCGCTTCTCTCTCTAACTTCATTAGGTAAAAAAAAAGGAGACGCAAGAAAAGCTTGCCGAAGAATGCTGCGCATATCTTCGGCCATGTTTGGGTGTGCTCGGTAATGGCATACAAAGCCCCTCCCTTATCGCGGCAGAAGCTCGCTAGCAGCAGTTCTGAACGGATCGTCAGCCCAGGCTTGGCAGGCTGAACTGTGACTGGGTTTACGTTTGGTTTACAGCTGTAGACAGCGTCTCGGAGCGAGCCGCGTTGTTGAAGAATAGAGTGAGCAGTGAGCCCTGCAATGAGCATTAAAATACGCCGATTGATATTGGTCTCTGCGCATCATTGAGTTTCGGCAAGCTTTTCTTGCGTCTCCTCTAGCAGTGATAATAATTCGTTGGGTGGGGAGTGCAACAAATGTATCTTCTGATTAAGGTGGTGCAATAACCTATTCAAACTAAACCCATTAATTACAAAATACAATTAAAACCATTCATTAGAATAACCAATAGGATTCCTAAGTTACAACTTCCAATTAAGGCCCTTATTTAGAAAATCCATTTAATACCCTAGTTAGAGAATACATTAAATTCCCTACTTAGAAAATCCATTTAATTCCTTAGTTAGAAAGTCTATTACAATCCTTAGTTAATAAATCCAATAAATTCCATAGTTAAACAATCCATTTAATTCCTTAGTCAGAAAGTCTATTACAATCCTTAGTTAAGAAATCCAATAAATTCCATAGTTAAACAATCCATTTAATTCCTTAGTCAGAAAGTCTATTACAATCCTTAGTTAAGAAATCCAATAAATTCCATAGTTAAACAATCCATTTAATTCCTTAGTTAGAAAGTCTATTACAATCCTTAGTTAATAAATCCAATAAATTCCATAGTTAAACAATCCATTTAATTCCTTAGTCAGAAAGTCTATTACAATCCTTAGTTAAGAAATCCAATAAATTCCATAGTTAAACAATCCATTTAATTCCTTAGTCAGAAAGTCTATTACAATCCTTAGTTAAGAAATCCAATAAATTCCATAGTTAAACAATCCATTTAATTCCTTAGTTAGAAAGTCTATTACAATCCTTAGTTAAGAAATCCAATAAATTCCATAGTTAAACAATCCATTTAATTCCTTAGTCAGAAAGTCTATTACAATCCTTAGTTAAGAAATCCAATAAATTCCATAGTTAAACAATCCATTTAATTCCTTAGTTAGAAAGTCTATTACAATCCTTAGTTAAGAAATCCAATAAATTCCATAGTTAAACAATCCATTTAATTCCTTAGTCAGAAAGTCTATTACAATCCTTAGTTAAGAAATCCAATAAATTCCATAGTTAAACAATCCATTTAATTCCTTAGTCAGAAAGTCTATTACAATCCTTAGTTAAGAAATCCAATAAATTCCATAGTTAAACAATCCATTTAATTCCTTAGTTAGAAAGTCTATTACAATCCTTAGTTAAGAAATCCAATAAATTCCATAGTTAAACAATCCATTTAATTCCTTAGTCAGAAAGTCTATTACAATCCTTAGTTAAGAAATCCAATAAATTCCATAGTTAAACAATCCATTTAATTCCTTAGTCAGAAAGTCTATTACAATCCTTAGTTAAGAAATCCAATAAATTCCATAGTTAAACAATCCATTTAATTCCTTAGTCAGAAAGTCTATTACAATCCTTAGTTAAGAAATCCAATAAATTCCATAGTTAAACAATCCATTTAATTCCTTAGTTAGAAAGTCTATTACAATCCTTAGTTAAGAAATCCAATAAATTCCATAGTTAAACAATCCATTTAATCTACAAAATAATTCGTTAATTAGAAAATCCAATAAAATACCTTAGTTAGTTATTGAGATTTTAAGGGTCGGAACTACGAAGTCATCTGCCCCTTAGTTAGAAAATCCATTAAATTTCTTAGTTACAAAATACAAACAACGCCCTTTAAATGGTTACAAAATGCATATAGAGCCCTTAGTTACAAAATTTCAATTACGTCCTTAGTTACAAAATACAAATCAAGTCCTTAGGTACAAATTACAATCAAAGCCCTTAGTCACTAAATCCAATCAAACCCGTTAATTAGACAATCCAACTAAGCATCTTAGTTAGAAAAATATGTACAGTAGAAGTGTATACAGGGTCTTTCATATAAAATAAGAGTGCCAAGCGGCGGCTTTGTTAACCGCAGCTGCGGTCACTTTGGCCGAGCTTGTGGCGCACCACGGCCCCCTGCTGTAGTACTGAATGAGTGCGCATAGTACATAAGAGGGCTGTCTTTTTTTTCAAATTCCGATGGGTGGTATAGAAATAACAGATTAACATTACCAAACTTGACCTTGCAATAAGCGTGCAGGTGCTCAGTCGCCGGTCTAAACCTCAAGTGCTAACATGGTGAGACAGTTATCATTGCAACATCGTATTTTTTTTATGTAAAACTTATTTTAAGAACGAGTCGGCAAGGCGGGTACATGATGCATTTGTTCAGCAATTTCCTGATGACGTGCCACCTTCACTAGCACAGATTCACGTAATTGCAAATAAGTTTGACACTACTGGCTCGGTGCTCAATAAAAAACATGCCCGCACACGAACAGTTTTAATAGAGGATGAGCTAGATGACATTGGCGAGAATCTTGAACGGTCTCCAAATAAATCACTCACAAAATTAGCACAAGTAGGGGTTTCGATTTCATTAAGAAGGCTAACTAACTAACTAACTAACTAAAGTAAGATTTCAGCATTGTACACACGCTAGCAAGGCCGCTGCATCATACAGGATTGTACACACGCTTAAAGCAGGGGGCCTTGGCGCGCCACAAGCTCGGCCAAGGTGACCGCAGCTGCGGTAACAAAGCCGCTGCTTGGCGCTCTCATATTATATGAAAGACCCTGTAGTTAGTCAGTGTTTTCTTGCAGGCCAATAATTATATTTCGCTCAACGTAGTTTGGCACATTGTCGATCGTTAGAAACGCTATTCTTCAACCTTTAATGTACTTGTTCTTTTCTTGTTGACAGGTGACGCTAATTTCCATATTCCTAACCTGGATCCACTTCATGTTGAAAAGGCTGTGATTCCAGGCAATAACCTGGATCTGGAGTTTACAAATGCGAACATTACCGGCCTCAAGGACTTAGATCTCAATGATGTTCAGTAAGTTCATAGACATTCATTGTGGATGACACGGACTGATATAATGGCGGTATGTTTGAACTGATGATTTCATTTCAGATTCAATTATAAAAAGCAGAATATCCGCGTCGATTTATCGATCCCAAAATGTACAATTAACTCTCACTACGTGATTGACGGCAAGATTGGACCACTGCCAATCAAGGGCGATGGAGAAGCTGTTATCGATCTGGGTGAGTGAGGTTATAAGTTACTTGGTGAGTACGTGATTCCTTTCAGATTCGATTATAGTGCGCAGACTATCCTCGTCGAGTTATCGATTACAAAATGTACAATTAACTCTCAGTACACAGTTGACGTCAAAATCGGACCGCTGTCAATCAGAGGCGATGGAGGAATCTTTGAAGTCTTTTTGCAGTGCTGCCCAATTAATAATAACACTGGTCAACAGTGATTTTGGTGCCGGGGCTTTTTAAGCTGGTTTTATATGAATTTGATGCCCTGAATTCAAATATGCCATTAGTTTTTGCCTAGCAGCTCTAGTTTCTGAGATATTATATTTTTATGAACTATACATTACACTATCGTATGGTAATAAAAAAACTAAACACGGAATTGTCATTATTATATTATACAAATATTAGTATATATGAACATAGAGGACGAAATAATGAATGAAACCAACCAGTCACTGAACACTTCGGAAGCTTCTTTTCCGTGACATTCCTGAATGTATTTTGGAACATTCCCTTTTTAACTCCAGCTCAGTAATCTGCCATCATGTGCACGTCCCATCTTCCTTGGTGGCGATCCTCCACAGTTTTAACATCCTGGTGAAATCGTTCACCCTTTTCCTCACTGGTGTCTGCTAAATTTTCAGGAAAACGGTCTAAGTGGCTGTGTAAATAGTGCACCTTAATACTCATTTTGCACCCAAGGGATTTGAAAATGTAAAGCATCTCGTTTACCAGTTCAACATAGTTTTCAGCTTTGCGTTTGCCTAGAAAATGTTTTACAACTGACACAAATGAAGTCCAGGCTTTTAGCTCAGATTCATTCATCGAATTTACGAAGTCAGGATCCTTAATGAGTTGTCTTATTTGTGGGCCATCAAATATCCCTGCTTTAAGTTTTACCATACTCAAGTGAGGCATTTTATTTCCTATAAATGCAAAGCATGATCCGTTCTTAACAAAAGAGCCTTCCCAAACTGCTTCATACGGCTCAGCTTGGTATGTAGTGGAGGAAAGATGATTTTCTCTCGTTCAACTAAGGGGTCGTTAATAACATTTTTCCAAGTTCTTCTGCGCGAATGGGTCTCCTAGGACCACGAGGAATCAACACTTATTGGCCTTGATGTATATTATGATCGAGAATTGCACAAAATGGACTTAGAACTGCACATTTCGTGTAAAATTGCACATTAAAACAACACCGATCTAAAAAAATAGAGGTATAGAGGAAAACTGATTTCATATTTAGATTCAGCGACGCAAGTATACTTAATATCAGTTACAAAATCCCCGGCACCAAAAACGTTTTTTTTGTAGGCCTGTGTAATTAGAGGGGAAATATAAGACTGTTGTTGTTGTTTGACTCTTCAGTCTTTTGACTGGTTTGATGCAGCTCTCCATGCCTCCCTGTCCTGAGCTAATCGTTTTATCTCTACATAGCTACCACACCCTACGTCCGAGGCAATCTGTTTAACATATTCTAACCTTGGTCTATCCCTACAATTCTTGTCCTTGACCCTTCCTTCCATAACTAAGCCTGCTATTCCTGGGTGTCTTAGTATGAGTCCTACCAACCTATCTCTTCTCTTCATTAGCAGTCGGCAAAAACATCTCTCCTCTCCCACTAGTCTTAATACCTCTTCGTTTGTAACCCTATCTACCCATCTGATCTACATGATTCTCCTGCAACACAACATTTCAAACGCTTCAATTCTCCTCTTTTCTGCTGCACCAATAGTCCAAGTTCCACTTTCATAGAGCGCCGCGCTCCAGACAAAGGCCTTAAAAAATTACTTCCTAACACCTAAATCTATATTCGATGTCAACAGATTCCTTTTCTGTAGAAATGCTTTCCTTGCCTGTGCTAACCTACTTTTTATATCCTCCTTGCTTCGTCCATCACTGGTTATTTTGCTTCGAGATAACATTTGAGGGGGGGGGGGGTTCTGAGGTGGTTTACAAGAATGGCATGTTTCGTCTGTCAAGCAAACATCATCAGATCCAAGTGATGAAATGGAACTTACATTCAAGACTAGCTGTTTTTAACGGGGCTATTTAATATGTATTTTGGTATACGACAAATTATTTGATTAAACTGTATATATGCGGTCTTAGAATGAAATCGACACAACTTATCTGTTGTTGTTGTTGCTTATTTTGGGGTTGCGTCATCGTGGTCTAACTACTGAGTGATGTGGGGAGAGTTCCGTCGCTACACTATCTTATACACTTCTATCTTACTGAGAACTCACTACATTGGCTTTTATACAAGTCGAAAAATAATCTCTCAACATTTAGTATGCACCAGGTTATTGAGAAATACTACGAGGGGAATAGACAGTTGTGTTTGTCTTTTGTAGATCTAGAGAAAGACGTATTATAGAGTACCCAGCAGGGAGAAGATTCTGAACATCCTGAGAGATTATGGTACACAGGCAATCAAAAGTATTAATACTCAGGAACTTTTCTAGGTTTGTGCCGTGTCTTGTGTGGGGTTTCGTCTAGGACACCAAGTTGGCTCATCAGCGGGCTCTTGGTGTCCCCACCTGGACCCCCACAGGAGTAGCAAATATCGCGCTACCTCCCTTTTTATGAAGCGCACCTGCGCCTCTTTACTGCAAGAACTAAAGGCTCAAACAGCCATAACCTCCCTATGAAGGCTTCCAAAAAGATGGTAGTCTATATTGACTTTCACGGCCAGCTGATGAGCCCGCTTGGTGTCCTAGGCGAAACCCCCACACAAGACACGGCACAAATCGAGAAGAATTGCTGAGTTTTAATTCACTATTACAGTCGTCACAATTAACACCGGTTATCAGACAGATTCTACTCACACCCAAAGTACACGGGGCTACATGACCGCGTTGTCGCAGCCCCTAAACTTAAGAACCAACCAACCAATTCACTGGCCATGCAGGCAATATACCATCTTTTTAAAACTATTCTTCTTCTTTTCCTTCAGCGTTTGTCCCGTCTGGTGGCAGAGTCCGCTACATGGATTCGATGTCTCCATTTAGTTCTATCCTGGGCCATGTCAGGGTGGAGATTGACGCTCTTCAGATCTTTGTGAAGGGTATCAGTCCATCGCTGTTTTGGTCGTCCTTTGGTCTATTACCGGCGACTTCCAACATGTAACCCGTCTTTGCTATAGTGACAGCCCCTGTCCTCAGCACATGTCCAAACCATCTTAAATCCCTCTCGCGCATTTTTTCGGGAATGGGAGCAATGCCAAATCTCTCCCTGATGCATTCATTGGGGATGCGACAAGTTTAGTAACACCACCTGTCCACCGCAGCATCCTGGTCTCCATGACTCCCAGTCGACGCTCCGTCTCAGTCGTAGTAGGCCAACATTCGCAACCATAGAGTGCGACAGGTCGGATGACAGTACGATAGATTTTAGATTTGAGGTGATCTTTCATCTTCCTGTCGCAAGTGACGCCAGTTGTTGTTCGTCATTTAATCCAAGCTGCGGATATACTTGCATTGACATCTTCGACAAGTCGGCCATCAGCAGCGATCGTGGAGCCAAGATACTTGAATCTCGTTACTCGCAGTAGATCCTCGCTGTCTATCTGAATGGTTCCGATTGCTCATTATGAGTATAAAGTAAATAGCAATCAATTCCGCCCTGTCAATCCCTCCCTATATTATTCTGCTAAGGTCTCATTCCTCTTTTGTACCGAAAATAAGATCTCATTAACACCAACCTACACATATGGGGTACTACAGGATCAGCATAACCCAATGCGTAAGCGAAACGCACTCACTTACTTTGTAAATGCCTCACAATTAAATAAATACCTTAAAACTTCTATATTTACAATGAAATAATAATAATAATAATAATAATAATAATAATAATAATATCGAATGGCCTCGGTGCCGGGTGCAAGCTTTGTAATTTGACACCCAGAGGGTAACTTGCATGTCAAATTTCGTTGTTCCTTGAATCACTATGAAAGTCAAGGAGGTTAGATATCTAAGCTCCTTGAACACTATAGCGCTTTCTAGTAGAGAAATGAGGAACTTTGTGTTGGCGGAAACTCCCGAGATTAATTTTTCCATTATGAACACGGCCTACTGAATTCAAATGGGTTCTTTGACATGCCAACATCGTATGACATGCGTGTCGTATTTTTGCCGCCTTTTAAAAATCACTTACCACGGCCAGGAGCGAACCTGCAATCTTGGGGTTAGTAGACCGACACGTTATCCACTCACCCACCGTGGCAAGCTAATGGAATAATGAAAGAATGCAACACGGTAACCATGGTAACAGAATCTCACAGGTCCATCTATTTCTGTAAGACGCAATGCAATTCCAATTATTACATTACTGTGAAAGTTTCCAGACGGTTATAAGGTTATCACTGAACCAAATTAAGCTGTAAAATTCATCAATACATACAGTATAATGCGCTTAAGAGGGTTAAGGGGCACCCTAGAATTTTTCACGCAATTTTCACGTGTGAGTGTGATACGAAAGGTCTTTTTCACCCGACTATAAAGGGTCTCCGAAAACCACATTTAAAGGCCCTTAAATTAACAGTGTCTGTGATATTCCCAGAAAACTAACTTCGCTCTGATATACCCATGAAGGAATGACAAACCCCTAACCACTGCACCAGTAGCTGAATTGATAAAGTCTGATTATTCATTCCAAGGATAAATCAGTCATAGCATTCATGATTGAGATTTTGATAAGTGACTCTTTTCAACTAGAATATTCGGGGGCGAAGCCGTGACGGGTAATGCTAGTACTATTTATTAGAATGAGTGAACTAATCACTCGTCATTATATAAAGGTACATGTTTCGACGCCTTGTCGATTATTGGCGTCTTCATCAGCCTCGAGCGCACCACAAGGTATGGGGAGCATTTTAACGCCATTAAACACAACAAATTTTCCGCCATGGCAAATCACATGAAGGAAACTAAACATGGTTTCACAGACAACAACAGCGATATGAAAATATTACATCTCCCTAACAAGGGAACTACCATGGACATTTTGGAAGAAATTGAAATTGATTTCGCTGAAAGAAACACCCCCCTGTCTATTCTCAATGAAATCAACTTCGAGAATAATAATGTACTTTATGAAACTTTAATCAATTACAGATCGAACTATAAACCACCTTGAGATATTCGCCCACAAATCTTTGATCATTTTTTTTTTCACTTTCCACAACGCATTCCTTTTCCCACGCGTACGCCAAAAGGCGTGTTTTGGCGCTCCCTCCGGTTTTATCCTGGGCTAGGCTTGGTTACAGTTTGCGGTTACACTCGCCAAAACGAAATAGGTTAAGAAAAGTTATCGTACAATATGGCGGTCAAAGATGTATTGGAATTGATATAGTGAATAGATGATGATGTCGACCAGTTGTGTTTCCTACAATATATAGAGGTAGAAAATAATTTTAAAAATATCGCAATGGCTCTGAATGCGTCAAGAGAATGGACACTGTAGGCCTATAGCCTAGCGAATATTGGATATCGTTGTACAGTGAAACTGATTTTCATATTCATTTTAGGGTGACTCACGAGAATTTCCATAGTCACAGTAGTGTGCTCATCATGGGGAGAAATGGCAGTTGAGAAAAAACTGGAATTTTATGGTAGTATTTGGCAAAAGAAGGCTCAATGGTGACCATAGCCGATCGTTTCAACTGCGGAGGTACGGGTTAAATTCCTGGCTCTGTCAAGAAATTTGATTTGTGGAGTGGAGTGTGGAACGGGGTACATTCAGCCTCGTGAGGCTAAATTGAGGAGAAGAGGGTTCAATTCCTACCTCAGCCATCCTGGAGGTGGTTTTTTCCGTGGTTTCCCACTCCTACTCAAGGCAAATGCTGGGATAGCCACTGCCAACTCCTTCCCAATCCTATCCTCAATTTACAAATTAAAGGACACTCTAGCACAGCCATCACAATAACATATGTTATGAGCCAAATTCCACACACACCCAAAAATACATAGGGCTATATGACCGCGATGTTACAGTTTCTAAAAATAAGCAACAGTAACAACTAATGAGTTTCGCAGCGCGCTACGTACGCTGTTAAAAGAGCCACCATAATATTTAAAAGAACGTAGGTCGTATATCAACTGACCAAGTAACGTCACAAAAGCTCGATTTCGTAATCGTCAAATATAAAATTGCAAAAACCACTAAGAATTTGATATTATATGATTTCATTTGTTGCGTGCTGAGTGGTTCAAGTTCAAATATAATTTCATATCTCGTACTTTCAATAGTAGTTTCAGATTATGTTTGAATTGGCGCTTCTAAAGTGACTAAATTTCAGTAACCGCAGTAGTAGCTTGGTTACTAATTTCAAGAGCCAGGTTATAACCATAAATTACCGACATGGAAAGTGGTCCATATGTTCGCGTAAATAAACTGGTGAATATGAGACAGTCGCCTCCGTAGCGTAGCGGTCAGCATGGTTAGCTGCCGCCCCGGAGGTCCTGGGTTCGATTCCCGGCTCTGCCACGAAACTTTGAAAAGTGGTATGAGGACTGGAACGGGGTCTACTCAGGCTCGGGTGTTCCAAATGAGTAGAGGGGGTTCGATTCCCTCCTCAGCCATCGTGGTTTTCCGTGGTTTCCCACTTCGTCTTCGGGCAAATGCCGGGATGGTTCCTTCTTCAAGGCCACGGCCGCTTCCTTCCCTCTTCCTTGCCTATCCATCCTGACCATCCATTACCTTCCCTCATGAGGCCCCTGTTCGCTTTGCAGGTGAGGCCGCCTGGGCGAGGTGCCAATCACACCTCACCAGTTGTATCCACTTCGATTAGATGTTCCCAGCTCTAAGACACTGCCCGTAGAGGCGGTAGTGGTGAGTTCCCTCGCTGAGTCCGTGGGTTCCACCAACCTGGAGGGTAAATGACTAAGAAGAAGAAGAAGAATATGAGACAAGAAATAGCACTGTACCTTAATGTTTCCAAAATCCAATTTCTACACTGCGCATTACTTTCAAACGACTTCGGTGACAATATTAGTGAATGCTATAGAGCTGGACGGCAGGCTGTAAACAATAGGTGTTCTGTGTTGGCAAGCAAAGTGAATGGTCTCTACTTTCGGAGTGCTTTGACCCACGCATGCGCTCTGTTCAGTCAGCAAAGCCAGCGCGCCCTGTTGACTAATAATTGAAGTAACTTTCTCCCACAGATATTTATGAATATTTATGTTAAAACATATAATAAAGTTATAATTATCGTCGAACAAAAAAAAGTCGTATGCAACTCGCCTATAATGGTATTTAAGACACGAGTATGTTTATAAAATGAGCGTATTGGCATATTGGCTCGTTGCATAATGTACTATTACTTAAGTGTTTACTGGTACCTTTTAATTCTATCATAGTAATCGTTCAGCCTGTTCTTGCGCAGTTTCGGTTTCTTTCCAGTTGGGAACGGGTAACCTTTCCTGGACACTTTGAGCTCAAAGGAATGCCCGTTTTTTAACTCGGATTATTAGGAGCATTGAACATAGATTGGGACATTAGCTACATTATATGTGTCCATCATATCATAACATCACCACAAATGTATTTCTCCAAGCAACAAGTGTGGTATTTAATCATCATCAAGAGTGTGCAATGAACTATTTTAAGAAAGACTGGCTAATCCCGCTGATGGCTTTTTAAACGAGTTTTTTAACAATATGTTTTAAAATTTTTACTGTTGTCAAGTGCATGATTTTGATCTCTCTGTGTGTTCATTTATGTTTCTGTTACTACTATTAATCATTTCATGTGTAATGTATTAAGTGCTGCCCATTTGCTCGAGGCTGATGAAGACGCCAATAATCGACAAGGCGTCGAAACATGTACCTTTATATAACGACGAGTGATTAGCTCACTCATTCAAATAAATAGTATTGACTGGGCGGAATTGATTGCTATTTACTTTATAATCATAATAAGTCAATACGGGGGGAAAATGTACGACTCTCAGAGTCTAAAATATTGATGCAGCCCTCCATGCCTCCCTGTCCTGAGCTAATTGCTTCATCTCTACATAGATACCACAAGTTGCATGCGATGCAAACTGTTTGATATTTTCTGATGATGATGATGATAATTGTTTTTTTAAGGGGCCAAACATCTAGATTATCGGCCCCTAATTGTTTGGGTGATCGGGAAGATGAGAATGAAATGTAAACTATAACTAAAACTAACTACTAACTTATATACTAGAAGAAGAAATGGAAAACAAAAGGAGAATAGGGGAAATTAAGGACAGAAGGAAAAGAAATGCCCTCAACCCTCGAAGAATGCGGATTGAGGGACTTGGAAAGAAGGAGAGCCATGAAAGTGAAAGAGGAGAGGGTCCGCCCCACAGGTATTGGATAAAAGGGCGAAAACCGGACCCAGCTCAGTAATCCCTAGGAGGCGCCATCTCCCAAACTCACCAGCCGTGAGCCCTTGAGGGTGTAGCAATATCTAGGGTGCACCAGAAGTGGTGGGGCTACATACTCCCTGCCTCTTTGAGCACCTTGAGCAGAAGGCAGGAGATAACAGGAAAATAAAAAGAAAGTTAACCCCTCGCAGAAGGAGGGTATCAGAAAAGATGAGACAAGGGCCAATTAAGGCGGGAAAGGAAGAGACTCCCTAGTTCTCGGATACCCTAATACCCTTGGGGTCAGAAGAGAACAAGAGTTGACCATGTGAGGTCGACAGGAAAGAAGACGGAGAGGAGCCCAGCACAAGTAAGTGGAAGCAATGCCGGACTCAGCTGGGGCCTCGTGGTCGCCAACCCACCTCCCACTAGATGTGAGCCCCTGGGGGGTTTAATATATTCTAACCTTGGTCTAACCCTACACTTCTTGTCCTCAACCCTTCCTTCTATAACTAGGTTTGCTATTCCTGGGTGTCTTAAGTGTCCTACCAACCTATATTTTCTATTCATTACCAGTCACCAGAAACATCTCTCTTCTCCCACTTGTCTGAATACCTCTTCATTTATTATTCTATCTACCAATCCCACCTTCATCATACTCCTTTAAGACCACATTTCCTCTTTTCTGCTGCACCAACAAAGTTTCACTTCCATAGAGCGTTGCGCTCCAGACAAAGGCTTTCAAAATGACTTTCTAATACCTAAATGTATATTTTAAGTCACCGTTTTCTTTCTGTGGAAATGCTTTCCTTGTCTGTGCTAACCTACTTCTTATATCCTCTTTCCATTATAACTGGTTACGTTGCTTCATATCAAAAAATATCACAAGTATAAAAGATGATTGAAAAATAATTTTCAATTTTTTTTAAAAGGAAATTGGAAAAAATCTAAAAAGGAAATAATTCTGAACACAATTTAAAAAAAAAAAAAAAAAAAAAATATATAAATTAAATATTTTTCAAAAATATACTTTTCAGAATAAAAGAAATTAAAAAAAAGGGTTTTAACATATTTTTCAATAAATAAAACGTACAATTTAATTGACTCTACTTCTGTTTCTCTTAGATAAGGTGAATTTGATCTACACAACCGACTACACCCTCGAGAAGGACAACAAATGCAAAGAACGTCTGAAGTTGAAGGATCCTCAGTTCGAGTACAAAGTGGATGGTGCACATTTCAACTTCACTAACCTTTTTTACGGTGACAAAGCTCTCAGTAAGTACGGTATCTTTATTCTATAGTGCGTTTCAAAACTTGTGGTACCATCGACGTTCGGTAGATAATCTCTTTAAAGTAACAGTCGAATTTCAACATCTCGAAACGTTAAGTGATATCAAAATAACTTGGATTTACACAGATACGTACAGAGTTATTATGTGTGTGCGCGCCATTAAACACGGCAAGCTAAGCCGGCTGTGACTAGCGCAAATCGCGGCCGCGTCTACCCGGTCCAGACGGTGCAATAAAACGCTCCGCTTTTTTTTTTTTTTCATTTCAAATGATCTTGTCGACTTCATCGTTATGCTTAGGTCTACCGTTATGCGTCACGGTTACGGCGTGTATGACGTCATCATGTTGTTCAGTGCATATGCACCGAGTCTAAGTTTACTCCTGGGGTCTGGCGTTATGCGATACGGAGACGCGAGAGCGTGACGTCATGCAGCCTCCGCGCGGGAAGCCTAAGTTAAAGGGTAATGGAGTCTGTTGAGTCTGAGTTTACTCCTGGGCTCTGGCGTTATGCGAACGGAGACGGCGATTGCGTGACGTCATGCAGCCCCCGCGCGGGAAGCCTAAGTTAAAGGGTAATGGAGTCTGTTGAGTCTGAGTTTACTCCTGGGCTCTGGCGTTATGCGAACGGAGACGGCGATTGCGTGACGTCATGCAGCCCCCGCGCGGGAAGCCTAAGTTAAAGGGTAATGGAGTCTGTTGAGTCTGAGTTTACTCCTGGGGTCTGGCGTTATGCGATCGGAGACGGCGAGTGCGTGACGTAATGCAGCCCCCGCGCGGGAAGCCTAAGTTAAAGGGTAATGGAGTCTGTTGAGTCTGAGTTTACTCCTGGGCTCTGGCGTTATGCGAACGGAGACGGCGAGTGCGTTACGTCATGCAGCCCCGCGCGGGAAGCCTAAGTTAAAGGGTAATGGAGTCTGTTGAGTCTGAGTTTACTCCTGGGGTCTGGCGTTATGCGATACGGAGACGGCGAGTGCGTGACGTAATGCAGCCCCCGCGCGGGAAGCCTAAGTTAAAGGTTAATGGAGTCTGTTGAGTCTGAGTTTACTCCTGGGGTCTGGCGTTATGCGAAACGGAGACGCGAGAGCGTGACGTCATGCAGCCTCCGTGCGGGAAGCCTAAGTTAAAGGGTAATGGAGTCTGTTGAGTCTGAGTTTACTCCTGGGGTCTGGCGTTATGCGATACGGAGACGGCGAGTGCGTGACGTCATGCAGCAGAGTGCTTCGCTCTAAACCCTCCTCAGCCTTTCTAACATGTGTAGCATTTGTAGCATGCGTCATTTGAAATGATATAAAGTCTAGTCTCTCAGATTGACTGTATCTTTTATTTTTTGTCATGTGCCCTCCTGAGAGGCCGAGTGCAGGTCCTTCTAGTCGACGCCCGTGGGCGACCTGTGCGTCGGAACCCGCTCCACTGACTCTGACTCATATCGTTAGTTCACACGTGTTTTGTCATTCATATGGGCGAGTATTTGCAATGCTTTGACGTTAGTGTTGCACGTTTAGTGAGTATCGTGATTACTGTGATTGCTGGTCATGCCTAGACACCAATTCACATCGCGCGAACATGAGTATATCCATTATTCGCATATGAAAAGCAGAAAACCTTGTTCTGTAACGAGACAATAATTTCGAATCACGTTTCCAGGAAGACCTGTGCCTAATGTCAGTACAATTAGGAGGCTCACTAAACGATTCAAGGAAACAGGCTCCGTAAATAATAAAAGAGTTGACAGACATTCTTTCATCAGAAGATGTCAGGTGTGTGTTACAAGAGAGGAAGGACATTTTCAGCATCGCCTATGACCACTGTAAATACACATTATTGAACATGTTTGGTAAAAGTGAGATAGTGGATGCCGACCACCGGCTGAACAGGGTACGCGTGGCCACGATCTGCGCTAGTCACAGCCGGCTTAGCTTGCCCTGTTTACTGGCGCGCTAACACATAATAACACTATAGGTAATAATTTACAATTTGTAATATACTAACTGCATAATAGGCCTACTGTGTGTAGCCTTACAACATCTTCTTCAAAGTGTAGGACGTGAGGATCATCCTACAGTTAGCTCTCAGTTGTAACTTAAAAATAAAACAAGTAGTTCCATGACGAACTAAAGAGCCTACTTTTCTCCAATAACTAATCTATGTGGACCTAATTAGAATAATGACGAAATTGAATTGGTAATATCGAAATTTCTAATTATTTCGAAATATAACTGGCCTAATGTAGCCTAAGAGAGCACTACAGTTGGCAGCCCTGGTGACTGAATATATTGTTAGTTCCATCTCTTAATAAGGTACAGAATACAAAATTTGTTTGAAGTCCAATGGATAGCATGGACGTTGCATGTAGTTAGACATTGGAACTATCAGCGCGCGTAGAATCATGTTGGCAACAATGTCATGCATGTGTTGGTCAGAAGTAATCTGAACTATTATGATCTATTGTTGTGCCAATTTTGGATAAAATCAATTTATTTGTATAGAAGTTACTTTTTTTTTTAAATTGGACCAATCAGCAGGCTAAGAAACATGTTGGAAACACTGACGTATATTAGTTATTCCAAATTAATCTAGAATGTAAGGTACCATACGTGTGCAAAGTTTAGATCTGTTGGCTTGAATACTTTCTGATATATTCATATTAGGGTAAAAAATAGAGACAGCATTTTTTAACAGTTGGCAGCCCCGGTTGCTCTTAAAAATACGTATAGTCATATCTGTTATAGTACACATAGCACATACGAAATTTGGTTGAAAACCAATTCATAGTATAGAATTTACGTGTATTTACAATTGGTCCTATCAGCAGGCTTAGAATCATGTTGGTAGTACTGAGGTCCATTAGTAACTCCAAATTATTCTAGAATATCGGGTACTATACGTGTGCATAGTTTAAAGCGGTCGGCTTGCATACTTTCTTATATATTGGTATTTGGATAAAAACAATAGAGAGTGCATTTATTAGCAGTTGGCCGCCCTGGTGGCTCTTAAGATTACGCTGAGTCATATCTGTCAATCTACACATAGTACATACGAAATTTGGTTGAAATCCAATTGCTAGTGTAGAATTTATATGCATTTAAAAATCATGTTGGTAGTACTCAGGTCCATTAGTTACTCCAAATTAATCTAGAATGTCAGGCACTATACGTGTGCATAGTTTAAAGCGGTCGGCTTGCATACTTTCTGATATATTGGTATTTGGATAAAAACAATAGAGAGTGCATTTATTAACAGTTGGCAGCCCTGGTGGCTCTTAATATTACGCTCACTCATATCTGTCTATCTACACATAGTACATACGAAATTTGGTTGAAATCCAATTGATAGTGTAGAAGTTATATGCATTTAAAAATTGGACATATCAGCTGGCTTAGAATCATTTTGGCAACACTGTTATGAATGGCCTCCTGGAAATTAAACTGAAATATTATTATCTATATGTGTGCCAATTTTGGTATAGCTCCCATGCATACCTTCCAAGATATACAACATGGAGCTGAACTTTCAATTGCGATTTTCCAGCAGTTGACAGCACTGACATCATTTTCAAATACGGCGTTGTGATATTCAGATAGAGATCTTTACTCATACCAAATGTGGTTTCGATTGCTACAGCCGTTTAGGAGTTGATAGGGGGGGGGACACACACACACACAGCCAGACAGCCAGACAGACAGATAGAAGGGCAGACAGAAAGACAGACAGACACACAGACAGACACACATTTTCCCGGATTGATCTCATAAATCTACTTTCTCCTCATTTTTACAAAATGCGAAAAGTAATCTAAAAACTTATACAAGTAACACCATTACCCAAGGTCAAAAAGCTTCTTATCAGTGGCAAGAGGACAATCCATGCATGTGATATTGATTGCCCTCCTTCGGAAATATGCAGTCCTAATAAAGAACATGATAAACAAAGGGGAGGGGGGGGGGGGGCGATATTTCATTTTTCAGAATAAGAGCGCGACTAAAATATATTCAGGAACTGATGAGTTAAATGAACCGGGAAAAGATTTCAATTTATTTCGTTCAATTTTATTTATTTTATAATATCGCTCTCCAAATTGGAAAAATACAACTCCAAAAATTATTAAAGATCTAACAAGATCTCTTGTTTGGAATTGGCTCTAACTGTGTGATAAATTAACCACTAATCTATGGCAGTGACAAGCATAACACCTTGAAGAAGGTGAATGCAGGAAGAAAAAAGTGACAGTCAATCTGAAAGACTAGACTTTGTATAATTTTAAATGTTCTAAATGCTGAAAAATGCTAGAAAGGCTGGAGGCTTCTCGCTTCGCTCGATGTTAAAGACTCTTGACATGTTAGAAAATTATCTGCATAATACTTATCTTACTTATCTTCGGAATGCCGCACGCTCACCAGATCGTACGGGGACGTGTCTCTTCCATCCAGTCTAAAAACATTTATAGTGGGCGATGTGTTGAAGATAGAGATATGCTCTCGCGGACTTTTTTGTAGAACATTTCATGCTGACCAATTCTTACGCTCATAGTATAATGATATTTTTAACGGTTTGCCCAGCGTAAGCTTAAGAAGCGCACGGACGCCAAATTTGTTTTCGACTTTTTCACTGAAATCGTTACTGATTGGCTTCCTTTGATTATACATAAATTCTTTTCTACAGAATCTTTCCTGGAGATATCCTTTACGGAATGCTGAAAACCGCATCAAAATCCATCCAGTGGTTCTCGAGATTACCCGTGACATCCAAGAATCGGGGACTTTTGTCTTATGCTAACGAAGTAGAGATTGTCGGGGTTCACATGCACCAAGCAGTACTATGACGTCACACGCCTCTGTGCATCTGGGTACAATTCATCCCGTCACCGTAACGTAATGCCAGACCCCAGCGTAACGACGAACTCGACAAGATCATTTTCAATGATAAACTAAAGGGACTGGTGCCCGTAAACCGGTCTGCTTGTACTCTAGTTCGAGGGAAGAAATTTTGGAGGGTAATAATAGTATTGAGTTTCATATATTACTTCTGGCTATAGTTTATCAAATAACTGATAGCCAGAGTATTTTCAGTGCGATGCTTTTAAGTGTGCTAGGATAATATAAGGTGCGTTCAAAAAGTAACGAGCCGGAGGCTGGAATGCGCAAACCGGTGACTACATCGGCTAATCGTGGTGTGTGTAACGAGGTGTGGTTCCGACCAGAGCGTGGAAGGTCACAGCCCGTCGCTAGAGGGCACGCGTGCACGTCACGTGACGATACAAAGCGAGCAACAGCATGCATCAATCGTCCAACCCTGCCAGTCCCATTGCAAATAGTGACATGGAGGCATCAACCGAAGAGCAAAGAGGTGTTGTTCGGTTTCTGACAGCGGAAGGAGTAGGGGAACGGTCATTCATCGCCGAATGTCACAAGTGTACAGCGAACACTGCACGTCCTTTGCAAGGGTCAAGGCGTGGCACAAGCACTTCAGGGAAGGACGGGTGTCGTTAGCCGATGATGCCTGGTCTGGGGCATCCCCCTGCATTACCGATGACAACGTCCCGCTGGTTGATGCACTCATTACCCAGGACCGCCGAGTGACAGTGAACGTCATAGCCGCCGTGGTCGCTCCACGACAATGCACGACCTCATACGGCCAACACAGTCGCGGCACTCCTGCAGAAATTCAAATGGGAGTTCCTCGGCCACCCTCCATACAGTCCAGACCTCTCTCCCTGTGATTACGCCATGTTTGGTCCCCTGAAAAGGGCTCGGACGCTGACGTCCAGCTGTACGTGAGGAACTGGTTCACATCGCAGGTCAGGGAATTTTAAGAGACAGCCATTCACCACCTCGTGTCACAGTGGGACAAGTGCCTCAACAGCCAGGGCCAATACTTCTAACATACAGGTACTGGTTTCGGTAATTATGCATCTGGCTCGTTACTTTTTGAACGCATCTTATAGATAATTTGTTTAATTAATCAATTATTGAAATAATTAATTAACTAACTAGGGGCAGTGCAAATTGATTAAAAGTGTAGTGGTCCGTCTCAGCTTAGGTTCGGGTCAGGAAGTGAATGTTGGCCAAAGTTGTCCTCTACACAGTACACACCCCTGCCGATGCTGTACATGTTATTATAATCGCTATGCTCGCCATGGATTAGCTGTAAAAAAAATTCAATGTGTGTGCAAATTGTTTTTAAGGGGGCTCATACACCGCCAGTGAGAATATTCGTATACAGTTACGAATCATATCATAGCTTCACTAATATGTAACATACAGTTATGTATAGTAAATACATAGAGCTTTCATCTAATTTAGGGAGAGGAACAGTATATGAAGTATTTCGTGATTTATTGAAAGGGCCATATTCATGATTTTTTAACTCCGTGAATCACAAAAAACACGATTTAACAAGAAATACCAGTCTGAATGGAATGATTTTTTTCCATGTAAAGTAAACGCATAAATAGCGAGGATGAACCACCATGAATGTTATATTGGAAATAGTATATTTAAAAAAAAATGTCTTTCAAAAAATGAACAGTTTTTTGGTTATTTTTCCAAGTATATCTCAATTATTTTTTAAGATAATTTCATAAATGAGGTTCTACCTCTAGGGGTCATATGTTGGAATGTATCTGCCGAGTTTCATCCAGTTTCATCACATAGTTCACGAGATATTGTGTTTGTCCTACCAAAAAAGCAACCTTTCGGGTAAACAGCTTTGAATATTCAACACTCCATTGACAGATAGGCGCATGGTATCACGTAATACGCTATATCTCGGCCAAAACGCTGAATTTACTTATACAACTTAACAGATATATTGAGAAAGGTATTGTCTTTCATTTAAACGTAAAAAAAGAACTTACATTTTGACAACCGACGGTGTAAACAGCTTTGAATATTCAACACTCCATTGACAGATAGGCGCATGGTCTCACGCAATACGCTATATCTCTGCCAAAACGCTGAATTTACTTATACAACTTAACAGATATATTGAGAAAGGTATTGTCTTTCATTTAAACGTAAAAAAGAACTTACATTTTGACAACCGACGGTGTAAACAGCTTTGAATATTCAACACTCCATTGACAGATAGGCGCATGGTATCACGTAATACGCTATATCTCTGCCAAAACGCTGAATTTACTTATACAACTTAACAGATATATTGAGAAAGGTATTGTCTTTCATTTAAACGTAAAAAAAAGGACTTACATTTTGACAACCGACGGTGTAAACAGCTTTGAATATTCAACACTCCATTGACAGATAGGCGCATGGTCTCAAGTAATACGCTATATCTCTGCTAAAACGCTGAATTTACTTATACAACTTAACATATATATTGAGAAATGTATTGTCTTTCATTTAAAATTAAATTTTGACAACCGACGGTGTATGAGCCCCCTTAAGTTGTGCAGCACCTCCGAAATTAATGTGAAAGGTAGAAGGTCTTTAGTAGGATGAACTTTAGTATTGCTTGACGAGATGAGAAAGAATAAAGACCTGTAGCAGGTGTGACAATATTTGGCAGTAATATATTAATTTAGAAACGCCTCTGCTCCCGCCTTCTATGGATAATGTTTATGATAAGTGTTCATGGACAGTGTATTTGGAGTGTAATGAGTGGCACTGGAGCGGGGAGTTTGAATTTAGATGTGCTTAATGCTGATTGGCTGGAGGTGTGCTGTGATTGGCTATTGCTTATTGATAGTTTAAATATACTTGTGGATGGTAATCTTGTTATTTAGTGATTAATTATTGTTTACTGATCTGGTTTTGAAGTGTTTGTCTGAATGTTATTGAAAAATGAATATTTTTATTATTTTTAATTGTTTAAAAAGCCATCCAGGGCGGTCAGTCAATAGAGCCTGGCCGCGCGCGACTGAGCTTCCTAATTAAGTATTTTGTTCGAAATAGCTGTAGCCTCCAGTGCCGTTTGGTGTGTTTATGATTCCCCTGCCCGCGACCCGTCCCTCCGGGGGGGGGGGGGGGGAGGGGGGGGTCAGCCGTGGCCTTAACCCTCCCGGAGGCAGACCCACTTACATTTTTAGCCTACTTTCGATTTTTGCAAAAAATGAAAGTAGACTTATGAGATCAACACAGGGCGAAAAATTGTGTGTCTGTCTCTGTGTGTGTGTGAGTGTGTGTTCTCTGAATGTGTGTCCCCCATATCAATTCGAACATGGTGAAACCGAATTGAACGAAATTTGGTACAGAGGTAGCACTAGCAAAGGGCACCTCAGCGTCATGTTTTATATCGCCGCCATCTCGACGAAAACGTAATGGTGGCCACCCAAATGTTAAAAGCTTAAATCAAATTACGACCAACCTAAACATCTGATCTCTACCAATTTTTTCAACATTATACCTTTGTGTATAAAAAATCTTTTGACCAAACTATAAGGTCATCAAGTCAATAATTTGAGGATGACGGCCATGTTTGTGTGCAAATGGATTCGCCCTATCTATTCAAACACCGTGAATCCAAACTGGACGAAATTTGGTACATGGGTAGCACTGGCGAAGGGCACCTCAGTGTCATGTTATATATCACCGCCGTCTTGAATAAAACGTAATGGCGACCACCCAAATGTTGAAAGCTTAAATCAAATTACGACCAACCTAATCATCTGATCAGTACCATATTTTGCAACATTATACCTTTATGTAAGAAGAATCTTTTGACCGAACTACAAGGTCATCAGCCCAACAATTTGCTGATGGCGGCCATGTATGTGGGCAAATCGATTCCCCCTATCTATTCAAACACTGTGAAACCGAATTGAACGAAATTTGGTACAGAGGTAGCACTAGCAAAGGGCACCTCAGTGTCATGTATGATATTGCCGCCATATTGACGGACACGTAATGGCGGCCACTCAAATGTTAAAAGCTTAAATCAAATTACGACCAACCTAATCATTTGATCTCTTAAATTTTGCAAGCAATACCCCTTTATGTGGTAAGCATCTTTTGACCAAACGACAAGGTCATCAGCCCAATAGTTTGCAGATAGCGGCCATGTATGTGTGCAAATCGATTCACCATATCAATTCAAACTCGGTGAAACCGAATTGAATGAAATTTTGTACAGAGGTAGCACCAGCAAAGGGCACCTTATATTCATGTTTAATATCCGTATAACACGTAGTATTTCAACAAGCTACTACAACCAACATTCAATTATACTCCTTGAAAAGGACAAAGAGTTATAACAATACCCATGCATTTAGGAGAAAGAAGGCTATATGTTCTTTACTGAACATTGTTTACATTTGAATTGTTTAGGATAGTGTCTATTGGTGGCTTGTAAGTTTAAGAAAATATTTTCCCCAACAAACAGTACTAAAGTAGTTCTCGTATGTAATTCCATAAATGATCAATTATGGAATCAGTGCTCCCTCACGAAACAAGTTATGGCTTCACCAGACAACACACTCCGACTCCACAAGATGGTGTGCAGGATACAGATGTCAGTTTATCCATACAAAATCTCATGTTGATTCGACTACTAGTACGTATGAAGAGATTTTATGGGAAGTTATACCGCTCTTTTGTAAGGCACTCAAGACATGTTCAAATAATAATCATGTGTGAATGAATTCCGTTGTAAGAATATAGCTCGTTGGGTTGCGTATTCCACTCGGAATCAAGAAGATTATACAAAAATTAAATGCATGTGACTATTTGAGTATTATCAATGCATCTCAACCGGCGTGTATTCTTTAGGGAGCTTGAGAAGCTGGCATTTAAAAGACAGCTAAGCCTGACAGTTGACAGTCAGTGACGTGGGGTAATCGCACACACGTACCGAGAGTAGAATTGATCACCTTGGAAATCATTCCAACGAATGTTCTGTACGCCTATGGAATATGAGAACACCCGATTGCTAAGCGACAGAATAGGCTACCGGTATCTCGGAAATGTGATGATCTGTTAAGATTTCATGTACAGCCCAATACCTAAGTGGTTAGCTTGCTGGGATTTGGCCCGAAAGGCTCTGGGTTCATTCCCGTCCGGACAATGGGGATTTAATCGCCAAGGGCTGATTACCCTGGTTCGAGAACTGGGTATTTGTAACGTGATCATCATTTATTCATCCTCAACATGCCACGCAGTTTTTCCACGGGCGTTAATTAGGAAGACTTACACCAGTCCTCCTACTATAGGAGGCCACATGACATTTCATTTTTCATAAATGGGGATGTGTCTTTTAAGGCCATATAGTAATAATAATAGTAATAATAATAATAAAAAATAAAAGATACGAGCCTCACAGTAGTCGCATACGATGTGTAACATCTGACATATTGTTATCTTTACATATATAATTCTTCGACACGTGTGTATGTGACTGAACTCCTTCTGAACGACTGGACCGATTTTCATGAAATTTTTAATGTATATTAGGGTGGGTCCATGTATGGTTTCGATTCACAATTTGACCCGGTGGGTGGAATGAACACATTTTTAAAACCACAATTTACACACAATTTTAGAACCACAATATACAATCAAAAACAGTCGTCATGGAAACCGCTACCCTTGGTGAAAGATAATGTCTTTGGACTGTTTGTCTCTGCACGTTAGAGCCACCTGGTCGCAACCTGTGCAACTACCGCCATAACATACACTCCGTCGTGGCGGAAAGTTGTGTTTTATACCAAAGGTGGCAGTGATGTCGAATTCTACTGTTTGTCTCTGCACGTTCGAGCGTTTCAAAGTCCCGCATGCGTTCATATACAATTCATCCGATTGCGATGAAACTTGGGTGAGATGTTGAGTGCACTCCAGGGAAGGTGTTTGGCTTAGTAAATCCATTTTACAATAGATAGCGTACGACTAGATTCAACAAATGAGCGACGACGCGCGAAGCATTTCAAAAAGGTCCCGTATGCGTTCAAATACCATTCGTCCGATAGCGATGAAACTTGGGTGAGATGTTGTGTACACTCCAGGGAAGGCTTCTGGCTTAGTAAATTCATTTTACAATAGGTAGCGCACGAGTTGATGCGTTCATATACCATTCATCCGATTGCAATGAAACTTGGTTGAGATGTTGTGTACACTTACGTGAGGGATTCTAACTTAGTAAATCCATTTCACAGGCGGTTGCGCACGAGTAGATTCAACAAATGAGCGACGGCGCGAGAAGCGTTTCACTAAGGTCCCGTATGCGTTCATATAACATTCGTCCGATTACTATGAAACTTGGGTGAGATGTTGTGTACACCCTACAATTTTACAATAGGTAGCGCACGAGTAGATTCATCAAATGAGTGACGGCACGCGAATCATTTCAACAAAGTACCGTATGCGTCCATATATCATTTATCCGATTGCGATGAAACTTTGGTGAAATGTTGTGTACACTTCAGTTAAGGTTTCTGGCTTAGTAAGTTAATTTTACAATAGGTAGTGCTCGAGTAGATTCAACAAATTTGCGATGGCGCGCGAATCGTTTCAACAAAGTCCTGTATGCGTTCATATACCATTTATCCGATTGCGATGAAACTATGGTGAATTGTTGTGTATACTCCAGGAAAGGTTTCTGGCTTAGTAAATCCAGTTTTTAATAAGAAGCGCACGAGTAGATTCAACAAATGAGCGACGGAGCGCCAATCGTTTCCACAATGTCCCGTATGCGGTCATATATCTTTCATCCGATTGCGATGAAACCTTGGTGAATCATTGAGTACACTCCAGAGAAGGTTTAAGGCTTAGTACATCTGTTTTACAATAGGTAGCGCATGAGTAGATTCAACAAATGAATGACGGCACGCGAATCATTTAAGAAAATCCCGAATGCGTTCATATGTCATTCATCCGATTCCGATGAAACTTTGATGAGTTGTTGTGTACATGCCAGAGAAGGTGTTCAACTTGGTAAATCCATTTTACAATATTGGTAGCGCACGAGTAGATGTAACAAATGAGTGACGACGCGCGAAACGTTCCAACAAAATACCGTATGCGTTCATATACTATTCATCGATTGCGATGAAACTTTGATGAGTCGTTGTGTATACTTACGTGAAGCTTTCTGACTTAGTAAATCCATTTCACAGTTGGTAGAGCACGAGTAGATTCAAGAAATGAGTGACAGCGCACGAATCATTTAAACAAAATCCCGTATGCGTTATATGCCATTTATCCGATTGCGATGAAACTTTGGAGAGTTGTTGTGCATGCTCCCACGAACGTTTCTAGATTAGTCAGTTCATTTCACGATAGTTTAGAGGCAGATAACAGAAATTGAAAAAAAATATTGTGTATCCAAAAGCACTTCAAGAAACAAAGTTACAACACTTTCTTTGATTGGCAGGACAACGTCTGCCGAGTCAGCTAGTCCTACTATAAAATTCAGATGAAATATATGTGAAGTCAATTTTTTTCGGCTGTACTCTTCCAGTTTCTAAATTTTTCTCACGTTTCTTTTGTCGATAATTTCGCATATATTCTGTTCTGGATTTACCCATCTCTGCAAATCACAAAATCACGAAAAAGGGACGTCACCCGGAGTCGTACAACACCTCATACAAGTCCCTAGCATTATTGGTTCGCAAAATATTAAAAAGTCAATGACCTATTAGTTGTTGGTCTTTGGTTAAATTAAGAGGGGGATAGAAAAACGGGGAGTGTCACTCCGACTCCTAGGACACCTCATACAAGTCCCTAGCATTATTGGTTCGAGAAATATTAAAAAGCCGATGACCCTTTAGTTTTGGGTCCATTGGTTAAATTAAGAGGGGGATAGAATGACGGGGGGCGTCACCCCGACTCCTAGGACACCTCATGCAAGTCCCTAGCCATATTGGTTCGCGAGATATTAATAAGCCTATTAGTTTTGGGTACTTTGGTTAAAATAAGGGGGCTATAGGAAAACGGGGGGTGTCACCCCGAGTCCTAGGACATCCCTAGCTAAGAAGAAATGTAAAATTGCAGAAACCTCCAGTGCCAAATCCTGACCGGTGCGCATGCGCGAGGTACGTCGTGGTACCAATGATTTATTGAAGGAATATCTTTAATGGGGCCTCCAAACCTTAAAGTACACTGTATGCGATATCAATTCCACATAGGGCTGTATGTTGCCGGACAGTTCCTCGAATGCTTACATTAAATAAGAATACAGCAAAAGTATGAAGATTTAATAAATCATAATTGTTTTCAGCAAATATGATATAATAAATATTTTCAAACCAAAGAACGACAACTTGAATATAATGAATATTTTCATACCAATGAACGAAAATATGAAGATTATTTATTATAGGAATATCTTTAATGGGGCCTCTAAACCTTGAAGTAAACCGTATGCGATATACATTCCACATAGGGATGTATGTTGGCCGACAGTACATCGTGGTACCAATCTCCGCCACCACGCGCACTCATTGTTTCCTCTTACACATTTCCGTCCCATGTCCGTCCCTTTTCCAAAATTACTTCCACAAAAATATCCAGCAGCCGAGTGAAAAGATCTTACACATCAAACATAATTGTTTTGTACAATTGTTTTGGGGGTAACCGTACCTTACACGCCCTCTCGATAAGCTCTGTCTCACTGTCACTGTCAGTACTTGTAACTAGTTCTACATTTCACCCCTAGATGGGTGAAGTGTGACCTTCACCGCCCGGAGTAGAAGGCTGAGGAATGAAGCCTTGCATCCTCAAAGCACGTGTTTATAGCTTTAGAAGTATATGGTACACCTTGAGGTGGATGGGGCTGGTTTGGTCTGATTAATGACGCTCTGAGGACGTCGACTGAGATCCTCAAATCTCTGTATTGGTTGAATTTTCTCCTGAGTAAACACGCAATTTGCCTGACAGTGGTGGCTAAATGGCAGCATATATTGCAGGGTAATTTTCTCTCTTGTCTACGAGTCGGCGGGACTCGCGATAGGCGATGCTATTTAAACAGCTTGTCAACACACCCACACAAGGGCGATTGATGCCGTAATGGCGTCTCAGTCTTTCTAATAGATGCAGGTACACAGCGCACCTGCACGGAATGCCAACCAACCGCACCGCTGCAATGGCGTAATATCGCAACGGGTTTTACATTAAAAAAAAACGACCCTCGTTTAAGCGATCTTCAGCCCTTCGTAAGTTACCGTGAAGAGGTAGACCGGTGATCTTCTTTGCTTGGTCTAACCATCTACTTGTTGTTCTACCTCTTGGCCTGATACCTTCAATTTTGCCTTGTAGAATGGTATTTTATCATTTTAAATGATCTTGTCGACTTCGTCGTTACGCTGGGGTCTGGCGTTACGTTACGGTGATGGGACGAAATGTACCCACATGCACTGAGGTGTGTGACGTCATAGTACCGCTTGGTGCATGTGTACCCCGACAATCTCTATCGCCGATTCTTGGATGTCACGGGTAATCTCGAAAACCACTGGATGGATTTTGATGCGGTTTTCACCATTCTGTAAAGGATATCTCGAGGAATGATTATGTAGAAAATAATTTATGTATGATCAAAGGAAGCCAAGCAGTAACGATTTCAGTGAAAAAGTCGAAAACAAACTTGGCGTCCGTGCGCTTCTTAAGCTTACGCTGGGCAAACCGTTAAAAATATCAATATACTATGAGCGGATGAATTGGTCAGCATGAAATGTTCTACAAAAAAGTCCGTGAGAGCATACCTCTATCTTCAATACATTGCCCACTATAAGTGTTTTTAGACTGGATGGAAGGGGCACGTCATCCAGCCATCTCCCTCCGTGCGCTTGATCTTGCTTTGCCCTTGGTTTGCACTTGCCGTTCGCGAGTAATTTGGATCAAGGTAAAGCATTATAAAGCAAGATAAGTATTATGCAGATAATTTTCTAACATGTCAAGAGTCTTTGGCTTCGAGCGAAGCGAGAAGCCTCCAGCCTTTCTAGCATTTTTCAGCATTCGTAGCATTTAAAATGATACAAAGTCTAGGCTTTCAGACTGACTGTCACTTTTTCTAAACTGTCACTTTCTCTCCTCAATGTGTGTCCGTCCAAGGAATTGGAGGTAACATTTAGTAACACGGGAAGATAAACGTTTTGTGATGCTCTGTTCTTCTATAATGGAGGCATTATATCTTCTTTCCGCATCCACCACCAACACCAGCTTGCCACGGTGGGTGATTGGTTAACGTGTCAGTCCACTAACCCCAAGCTTGCAGGTTCGCTCCTGGCCGTGGAAGGTGATTTTTTAAAGGCGGCAAAAATTACGACACGCATGTCATACGATGTTGGCATGTCAAAGAACCCATTTGAATTCAGTAGGCCATGTTCATAATGGCAAATTTAATCTCGGGAGTTTCCGCCAATACAAAGTTCCTCATTTCACTACTAGAAAGTGCTACAGTGTTCAAGGAGCTTAGATATCTAACCTCCTTGACTTTCATAGTGCTTCAAGGAACAACGAAATTCGACATGCCAGCTACCCTCTGGGTGTCAAATAACAAAGCTTGCAACTGGTACCCGAGGCCATACGATATTATTATTATTACCGCCAACACCTCATCTCAAAGGCATCGAGTTTACTTATTTATTTACACACAGTATTTATATTCGAAACTAGCTATTCCCGGCATGCTTTGCAAAGCCAATCAAAGACAGAAAGATAATAATAATGTTTATGTTCGACGTTGTCGAAATGTAAACATTATATGTCAGAAAACTGTATCATAATGGGGCTCATTATAACACTATTTTTAGCCTACTTTTCACATTTTGCAAAAATGAGGAAAAAGTAGACTTATGAGATCGATCCGGGAAAATGTGTGTCTGTCTGTCTGTCTGTCCTTCTGTCTGTCTGGCTGGCTGAGTGTGTGTCCCCCCTTTCAACTCCTAAACGGCTGCAGCAATCGAAACAAAATTTAGTATGTGTAAGGATGTATACCGGAATATCTCACGTCCATATTTGAAAATGATGTCAGTGCTACCAACTGCTGAAAAAACGCACTAGAAGTTTGAGCTCCATGTTGGATATCGTGGAAGGTATGTAAGGAAGCTATTCCAAAATTGGCACACATGTAGATAACACTATTTCAGTTTAATTTCCAGGAGGCCATATATGACAGTGTTGCCAAAATAATTTTAAGCCTTCTGATATGTCCAATTTTTCAATGCCTATAACTTCTACACTATCAATTGGATTTCAATCAAATTTTGTATGTAATATGTGCACATAAAGAGATATGACTGAGCGTATTCTTAAGAACCTCTAGGGCTGCCAACTGTTAATAATTGCTCTCTCTATCCTTTTATCCAAATACCAATATATTAGAAAGTATGCAAGCCGACAGCTTTAAACTATGCACACGTATAGTGCCTGACAATTTAGATTAATTTTGGAGTAACTTACATGCTTCAGTTCTACCAACATGATTCTAAGCCTGCTGATAGGTCCAATTTTAAAATACAGTACATGTAACTTCTGTACTAACAAATGGATTTCATCCAAAATTAGCACAACAAGAGATCATAATATTTCACATTATTTCTGATCAACATATGCATGACATTGTTGCCAACATGATTTTACGCGCGCTGATAGATCCAATGTCTAACTGCATTTAACGTCCATACTATCCAATGGACTTCAACCAAATTTTGTATTCTGTACCTTAAGAGATGGAATTAACAATATATTCCGTCACCAGGGCTGCCAACTGTAGTGCTCTATTAGGCTACATTATACCAGGTATACTTCAAACTAATTCGAAATTTCGATATTACAAACTTAATTTTGTCATTATTCTAGATAGGTCCATATAAATTGTCATGATCTTTAATTTTAAGAAAAGTAGGCTCATTAGTTCGTCACGGAACTTCTTGTTCATTATGAAACAGTTTCTCCCACCAATCAGAGCTCAGGAAACACTTGTGTTACCAATTAGGTAAGGATACCTTCGCGCATGCGCTCAAAATCCAACATGTCTATATAAATTACCGAAAGTTCACCGTCCATATGTTTGCGAAAGTAAACTGGCAAATATGAGACAAGGAATAGTACTGTACCTTAATATCCCCAATTTCAATTTCTACACAATACATTGCTTTCAAACGACTTCGGTGACAGTTTTACTGAATACTGGTGCACAATCTGCACATATGGCATTGAAGCACACAGAGCGCATGCGTCGGTAGGTCAGAAAGCTTGGAAAACAGAGATATCCTACCAAGCGCTGCACTCCAATCACAAAATTCGAGTGACTGAATCTAAACAGATATTTATGAATATTTATGTTAAAACATATAATAAAGTTATAATTATCATCGAACATAAACAGTCGTATGCAACTCGCCTATAATGGTAATTAAGACACTCGTATGGAAATTATAAAACCCGCTTACGCTCGTTTAATAAACATACTCGTGTCTTAATTATTGCCAATATAGGCTCGTTGTATAATGTACTATATTGATTTTACGTCCCTTTTAATAACTGCGGCTTTTAGAGACGCCCGGGTGACGACGTTTTGGCCCGAAGAGGATCTTTAACGTGCCAGTAGATCTGCTGACTCGGCCCTCTCGTATTTGCGCACCCTCAAATGGAAACCGGCTGCGCTAGGATTTAATCCTGCAACCTTGGTCGCAGCAGGCTAGAACGATACCGCTGAGCCACGCGGCTAGCCCAAGAAAGATAGAAACTGAAGTGCCTTTGAATAAACAATATTCTTTATGTTCGACCCTGACTATTATATGTCAGAAAACTGTACTATAATGAGGCTCATTATAAGACTATTTTAGCCTATTTTCAATTTTGAAAAGACAGGCTTATGAGATCACCTTTTGTCCGTGTGTGTGCGAGGTGTGTGTGTTTGTGTCCTAATAACGTCTAAACGGCTGGAGCGATTTCAATGAAACTCGGTAAGTTCATAGCACAATTCCGGACGACCCCGACCGTGCCCTTCAAATTTTGTGACGTCTCACCAATCCAACATGGCGGCTGCGCGAAATATTTCACCAGCATTCAATATCTCCGAAACTATTCCCGATATCACCCTGGAATTGTTTACGGAGATAAAGGGAACTACTAGAAGTTCACCTATGTGACTTTTAAAAAACTGGTAACTACAAAACCAACATCCAGCCACGGGAATTCGCGACTTTTAAATAGACGATTCTCGCGATTTAACCAACCAAACGCAATAAAACTTGGTACAGTATATGTTTATACACATTGTAATGCACCGACATCTAACTTCGTTCAATTGCTTACATAACCACAAGTTGGCGGATATGCGAAATATCTCACCGGCATTCTATATCTCGGAAACTATTAGCGATATCACCCTGAAATTTTGTACGAAGATAAATGTACCTACTGGAAGTTCATCTATAAGACTTTCAAAAACCGGTTAACTACAAAACTTACATGGCGGCCAAGCAAATTTGAAAATATTAAATAGACCTTTCTCGCGATTTAATGTTCCAAACGCAATGAAATCTGGTTCAGGAAATGTTTATACACATTGTATTGCACTGGTATCTAAGTTAGTTCAATTGTTTACTTAACCTCAAGATGGCGGCAGTGCGAATTTTAAAATTAAGTTTTTATTTCTTGTGACGTAATCATGCGATCGAAGTGAAAGCTTGAATAATGAACCTACGCAATAATTTTCCTTTAATGGTACATGACTCTATGGCCTATACATTTAACAACCCAACATGGCGACCATCCGAAATATTTAGCCGGCTCTGAATATCTACGAATCTATTATAGCAATCAAACTGATTTTTTTAAATGTTCATAGGGGCTAAGAACTTAAGTTCACCTATAGGACTTTATATAACCTAGTGATCACAAATCCAACATGGCAGCGACGCTAAATATAAATATTCACATAGACGTTTCTCACAATTTAACCATCCGAGTGCAGTGAAACTTGGTACAGTAAATCTTGATACGAATGTTAATCCACTGGCATCTATTTTATTTCAATTGTTTCCATAACCACAAGAGGGCAGCTGTGCGAAATTATAAAATCTCCTTGTTACTTCTTGTGTCCTAATCATGCGATTGAAGTTTGAATGCTACACTTACACAATAACCTTCATGTAACAGTACTTAACTCTAGGACCTACATATATAAAATCCAACATGGCGACCATCCGAAATATTTAGTCGGTTCACAATATCTACGAATCTATTACAGCAATTAAACTGAAATGTTGTATGTTGATAGTGGCAGTTAACATAAGTAGGATATATGAAAATAGGCTGTATAGTTCTTCACGGAACTACTTGTTCATTATGAAACAGTTTCTCCCACCAATCAGAGCTGAAGAAACAGTTGTTTGACCAATTAGATAAGAATAGAATCGCTCCTGCGCTGAGTTCGAAGGCCCTCTAATTTACATTTCACTGCCTGGCCTAGTGTCATAGTAGGGTAATCGAGGTTTCCTTGGTCAAATACAAGGAATTGTCTGCGTCCCATGCGCTCTGTTCAGCACATAAAACTGGCGAAATCTCGACAGATATTTATGAATATTTATGTTCGAACATAAAATTTATAATAATTATCGTCGAAAATAAACAGTCGTATGCAACTCGCCTTTAATGGTAATTAAGACACTCGAATGGAAATTATAAACATACTCGTGTCTTAATTATTGCCATTATAGGCTCGTTGCATAATGTACTATTGTTTACCTGTCTGGGGCCCCAGTCCTTATGCATTATAGCGCACCCCCGCTGGAAGACTGCCACAAGTCAAAAAGGACACATTTTCAGGAGAAGCATTTAAAGATGTTGAGCTAATGGGATAATATAAATATTTACATAATTAAAGGGAAAGTAACATATTATTAACTTCTAACATTGTCTAGTACTAAGATATACAATAACATACAAAGTTCTTTCATGGATTATAATTATGTGTTTTAATAAAAATAATATAATTTTCAGTTATGGCAGTTTTCTATTCAGGGCCGTAGAATTGCTATTTATAGGATCTGAGTTTTCGCAGTTTTACAGGACACGGACTTGATCATAGGCATTTATAAGTACCACATTCTTCAAAATTCATGTTTTTAGCCTACTTTCGATTTTTGCAAAAAATGAAAGTAGACTTATGAGATCACTACAGGGCCAAAAATTGTGTGTATGTCTGTGTGTGTGTATGTGTGTGTGTGTGAGTCTGTGTGTGTGTGTGTGTGTGTGTGAGTGTGTGTACTCTGAATGTCGCCCCCCCCCCTATCAATTCGAACACGGTGAAACCGAATTGAACGAAATTTGGTACAGAGGTAGAACAAGCAAAGGGCACCTCAGTGTCATGTTTTATATCGCCGCCATCTTTACCAAAACTGAATGGCGGCCACTCAAACTTTCAAAACGTAAAATCAAATAGCGACTAACCAAATTATCCGATCTCTACCAAATTTGGTAGTAACATACCTTCATATAGAACGCGTCTTGTGACCAAACTACAAGGTCATCCGCCGTACCATTTCAGGACAGCGGCCGTGCGAATTATGCAAACTTTATAATCCATATCATGGGACCCACCAGTTCCGATTATCGAGCCGAGAATCGATGTAACTGTTCTAAAGGAAGAGGCACGTTCGAAATTAAAAGTTTATTTTGTAATACTATAGTGCAGAAGTGATTTTAAAAAGCTAAGCCGTCTCGGTAAGAAGACAAGATGGCAGCGGATATCTTGTGCCTGACTTATATTTCACTAATTTGAGTATTGCATGCAATATAGCGTACTGATACAAAATAAATAAACTTTGTATGAAATACTTTATATATAAATAATATACTCCACTGATGAAATCGTTAGGTCTAAATCATTATTTGCTAACAAGTTCTATGTAAGTCATTTTATATAGAACAATGTTCGTTGGCACAAATGGCTTCGTGGTAAAGCGTTAGTCTGTCATTCATATGCCTATTGTTCAAACCCCATCAGAGTTAGGTTTTTTGCTTGACATTTTACATATTTGTTGCTTTGTAATGACTCAGACGTTTTAAAATTAAGCGTTATATTGTGCATATTACGGTGCAAAACATATATTTAATTAAAACATAATTCGCCAGCAGATTTGCTCGAGACATCTAGCAGCCAAAAAGGTAACTGCACGCCGGCCTACTTATTAACTTCCATATTTTATTGAAAAGTTTCTTCTTATGGCCGCTAGAATGCACTCGCCCTGTTAGGATTATATTGTTCGATATTTCTCCACTAGATTTCACGACTGGTCTACATGGGACTCCATTGATAGTATACCATTGGCATTCCATGCGCATCGAATTTGAAGAATGACAAGATGATACTATGATACATTTTTGCTTCTTATTTTGAAGGGTTTGTAACAGCCTATTGTGCGTTATTTGAAAATGTTATTTGAAGTAAAGAACAAAACGATTTCACATAGTAACTGAATTCTAGCCGCTGGTGCTGGTTCTGGTTATTAATACTTTTATTTCAGGCAAATAGCAATCGAAAATATCCACATAGTTTGTATACACACGTCTCTGTAGGGACATGGAAAGATTTGTTAATTCAATTAGGGTTGTGAAAGCCATGCACAACCTATCATTGATACTCTCTGACGTGTAAAGACATGCCTCAACTCAACGGCAGGTCGATTATGTAATAATAACAATAATAATAATGTTACTTGTTTTACGACCCTTTAAACTACTGTTGCTTTTAGATACGCCGGGGTGCCGGAATTTTGGCCCGAAGGGGATGTTTAACGTGCCAGTAAATCTACTGACACGGCTCCCTCGCATTTGTGCACCCTCAAATGCCAGCTGACTGCGCCAGGATACGAACCTGCAACCTAGGGCCCAGCAAGTGAGAACGTTACCGCTGAGCCACGCAGCCAGTCCGGTCGATTATGTCTCCAGATCCATAACATTCTTGAGATACTTCTTATCTATCTTTCTTCAATGATGGTAGTAGTTTTTTTCTAGGTTGTGGCATTTGGTAGAGGTAAATAGTTTCTAAGGTCTTCAACCAAGAAATGATTCTATTATACTCTTTGATAATAACAACGAGTTATAACTATACTCATACATTTAGGAGAAAGTAGGCTATATGTTCTTTACTGAACATCTTGTTTGACTTGTGGCAGTCTTCCAGCGGGGGTGCGATAGGCTGTGCTGAGACATCCATGTCAGGACATGACACCTCGCGATGAATCAGCAAGCCTTTCTCACACCTTGCATTGTGGTGTCATAAGTATTCAGATTGTGCAATTGGTTTATTGTGGGATTTAAGGCTTTCTGTTGAGTCCCTCACCCTTTTGTGTTACATAAATAATTTGTAGCCAGAAACCTTCCCTGGAGTGCACACAACAACCAGGGACGGATCTAGGGGAGGGCGGCCGCCCACGGCCCCGCGGTCCGGGGTGCCCCGCGCCATGGACTTTTAGCCTACTTTTCACATTTTGCAAAAATGAGGAAAATGTAGACTTATGAGATCGGGCAAATGTGTGTCTGTCTGTCTGTCTGGCTGTGTGTGTGTCCCCCCCTATCAATTCCTAAACGGCTGCAGCAATCGAAACAAAATTGGGTAAGAATAAAGATCTATACCTGAAAATCTCACGGCCATATTTGAAAATGATGTCAGTGCTACCAACTGTGGAAAAATCGCAATTGAAATTTGTGCTCCATGTTGGATATCTTGGAATGTATGAATGGGAACTATTTCAAAATTTGCACACGTATAGATAATAATAGTGCAGTTTAATTTCCGGAAGGCCATACATGTCAGTGTTGCCAAAATGATTATAAGCCTGCTGATAGGTCCAATTTTTAAATGCACATAACTTCTACACTGTCAGTTGGAATTCAACCAAATTTCGTATGTGCTATGGGTACATAAACAGATATGACTGAGCGTATTCTTAAGAGCCACCAGGGCTGCCAACTGTTAATAAATGCTCTCTTTTTTTATCCAAATACCCATATATCAGAAAGTATGCAAGCTGACAGCTTTAAACTATGCTCACGTATAGTACCTGACATTCTATATTGATTTGGAGTAACTTATTGTTCTGTTCTGCTCTTGGCCAGCGGCCCTGCCCGTCGAATTCCAATTCTTCACCAGGTGAGATCTAGCTGTGCTCAGAGTCCTTTATCTTTGTAAAACACCTACCCTGAACGACTGTACACTTTACAAATTGTACTGCATTTCATATTTGTTTAAACTCCCCAAGAGGGACATCACGTCACATCTACTGGCCAATAAAACACATGGTCAGTAAACATACACCATTTATTACTAATCACACTCCATTTCACATCCTTATACCCCACCTGACGTCAGTCATAATTGCCCCTGACCATATAGGCCAATAACTGCATCGTCAGGTTCTATTGTACTCGAGCACGCGACTCGACTGCAGAGCGCCGAGTCACTGACTCTGCACATTTGCCGAATTGCTCACTGCACTTAATTGGCAGGCTAGATTAGCAGCCTGCACTTAGACATTCATCCCCCGGCAGGTAATTGCATCCTGAAGAGACGCCCCCAATAGCTTAAGCACTCACACCAACACACTACACTGGTAGTCTCTCCCAACTACGGGAAACTACTCTCATTCGGAAGCAATCCTCAAAATTAGCACATCTACACTACCGTGTATATCCCACCCCTAACCAAGGGATAAAACATTATATATGTCAGTGCTACCAACATGATTCTAAGCCTGCTGAGAGGTCCAACTTTTAAATACATGTAACTTCTATACTATCATTTGGCTTTCAACCAAATTTCGTGTGTGCTATGTGTACCATAACAGATATGACTATGCCAATTCTTAAGAGTAACCAGGGCTACCAACTGTTAATAAATACTGTCTCTATTTTTGTCACCCTAATATCAATATATCAGAATGTATGCAAGCCAATAGCTCTAAACTTTACACACGTATAGTACCTGGCATTCTAGATTAATTTGTGGTAACTAATATACGTCAGTGCTGCCAACATGATTCTAAGCCTGCTGATAGGCCCAATTTTAAAATGCATGTAACTTCTATACTAACTAATGGATTTCATTCAAAATTTACACAACAATAGATCATATTATTTCAGATTATTTCTGACCAATACACGTATGCCATTGTTGCCAACATGATTTTACGCGCGCTGTTAGATCCAATGTTTAACTGCTTTTAACGTCCATGCTATCCATTGGACTTCAACCAAATTTTGTATTCTGTACCTTAAGAGATGGAACTAAGAATATATTCAGTCACCAGGGCTGCCAACTGTAGTTCTCTATTAGGCTACATTATGCCAGGTAGGATATACAGTATTTCGAACTAATTAGAAATTTTGATATTACCAACTTAATTTCGTCATTATTCTAGATAGATCCATATAGATTAATCAATGGCATCAATCTTAAATTTTAAGAAAGGTAGACTCTTTAGTTCGTTACGGAACTTTTTGTTTAAAATGTAATTAATTAATTATAATTTTCAAACTAATTTATAATCCTTTTTTCTTTCAGTGCAGATATGACCTCCGTTGACCGTTTAGCAAGTTTAGATTTCAGTGAAATAATGAAAGACTTCAGCCGGAAAAAAAGTGGCAAAGTAATTTTTTAATATTTCATAATTTACATAATCTTCTTCAAGGAGACTTAAAGGTTTCTATCATATTATTAGTGTATTCAAAATATTGTAACTATTCTTTATTTTATTATTATTACAAAACTACTTTTCATTTGATTTCATATTTGTTATTTCCTATTGTTGTGGGCTCCACCTTATCATATCGCCCAGGGCCCCCGCAAGGTCTGGATCCGCTACTGACAACAACTCACCCAAATTTCAGCGCAATCGGATGAATAAAAAAAAATAATATTAATATCGTAAGGCCTCGGGTACCGGGTGCAAGCTTTGTTATTTGACACCTAAAGGGTAGCTTGCATGTCGAATTTCTTAGTTCCTTGAAGCACTATGAAAGTCAAGGAGGTTAGCGCTTTCTAGTGGAGACATTGGGAACTTTGTATTGGCGGAAACTCCCGAGATTAATTTTGCCATTATGAAAACGGCCTACTGAATTCAAATGGGTTCTTTGACATGCCAACATCGTATGACATGGTATCGTATTTCAAAAATCACTTACCACGGCCAGGAGCGGACCTGCAAGCTTGGGGTTAGTAGACCGACACGCTGACCACTCACCCACGGTGAATATCATATGAACGCATATTGGACATACATACAGACAAACTATCACGTAACATCGACTTTCATATATAGAGATTTTATTTTTCCTGGCTTGCCAACCACAGAATATGGTTCGGAAAAACATCCACCCAATTATTCCGGATAACGGACCTGTACCCTGAGAAGAAGAAGATCAATTAATCGACAAACCAATCAAGTATACGACCAACCAATTATTCGAAAACTGATTAAATGTACTAGTCCTACTATCTATACATTATATGTCTCTTAACCTTATATATAAAAGTGAAAGTCTGTATGTATGTGGGTATATAAGTATGTGTGTTTGTTCCGTGTACAAAAATCTACACCATTCCACCAATCTCAACCAAATTTTGCATACACATACTGTAGTTCAGGACCCTGATGAAACCACTGGCTACATGCATTTTCGATAGTCTTTCTCATTCGTCTGATTTCGGCCTATTGGCACTTGAGCTAAGGATAATAAAGTCAGAAAATAAACTGATGAAGGAATGGCAAGGCCGGTCGTTTCCATGGCAACAGGAGCTCAAGCTCTGACCATCAGGTTTTCATCTATCTCTGTAAGAGGCCATGCCAATCTATTTTTTCCACTGAAACAGTAGCTCCAGTTATGACCACAGGGTTTCCATCTATCTCTGTAAGAGGCAACGCCACTCCATTTTCTCCATGGCAACAGTAGCTCAAGCTATGACCACCAGGTTTCCATCTCTCTCTGTAAGAGACCATGGCAACAGTAGCTAAAGAGATGACTACCACTACTAAGAGTTAATCAATGTATGTTTCTGTTCTTTTATTTTTCAGGTGATGTCACCCACAAGTTCATGAATGATGAGTGGGAAGTGGTTGTTAAGGAGATGGCTCCCCCTATGCTCGAGATTGTCACACAAGTATCTTCAGCCATTCTCACTAACATGGCCAACAAAGTGTGCTATGAGGATATGTTTGATGATTAAATACCATTTCACTTAGCTAGATACATATCTTGTTTGTTATGCTTTGCATTGCCCCCTAAGACTGGGGAAATTAAGGCGAATAAAGATGTTATACAACTGTGCTCAAATTTTAGATGAATAAACATTACTCTTGCAATAAATTAACTTTGATTATGATTCTACCCATTATTTGTAAGGCGTTTGATTATTTTAGCCTAATTTCATTTATTTATTTTTATTTATTTATCGTATTATACCCGTAAAAATCAAGGAGGTACTCGCTGGACATCCAAAGCAAAGCTGGATTATAAAATAGTGAAAGTCCCGGCTGAATGATCTATCACAATCTCGCCAGCGAGCTCTCCAAGATTATACACAGTAGGCTTGAAACATGTTATAGATAAAACAAACTAGCTTTTATACGGAAGAGTACAAACTTACCTACTTTTCTCGGGGCTTTGTTGGATAAAAAGACATCTTATCTATTTTAGGCTGATCCATAACACGTCTCCATTTATATAATAACTAGCTGTTACCCGCGGCTTCGCCAGCAATAACATTTGGAATCTCGTTATAACATTAGTTACATAGATTTTTCCTGTAGTGGAAGATAATCACGGCAACATGGAGCGTTGAAATTGAAAATCGGGTGCAATATACGACGGGGAGCTTTGATTTAAGGCAGGTCCCCTAGCCTACTGCCATGTCTATCGAGAGTGTTTTTAACGCCTATGCACTTCTCGGTAAACTACATTTCTGTTCTTTCTCTCAGGCTGCAGAATGACTAAGCCACCAGAAGAACTGACTCTGGATCATGCCACGTACAGTTGACCATGTGAGAAACAATCACTTCTCAGATCCACACCAGCTACTTTTAAACTCTGCCCCTGAGCCTTGTTAATTGTCATGGCGTAGCAGACTTTCAAAGGAAACTGCTGACGTTTGAATTGAAAATGGTAGTCTGATGGGATTAGAGGAATGCGGGGTATGAAGACAGTTTCGCCTTGGCCAACACCTGTAAATATGGTGGCTTCAATCACAAATTTATGCAGAGCTTTAACCTGCAGCCTGGTTCCATTGCAGAGTTTAGGAGGGTTTAGGTTACTCCATAACATGACAGGAGCACAAACCTTGAGGATCAGGACATGAGGCGGTATTCCTGGCGGGTTAAGAGTGTTTAAAAACTCCACAGGATAATGAACTGCTTCTTCAACCTCTACAACTGAGTCTACTGATTCGTATACCAATTTTGTTATTGATAACTTCTTAAGGATGGCGATATTTATACCATCAGCAGAGTCATTTGTTGGGGGTAAGAATAGCTCTTTCTAACATCCATGAATTATTATCAAGGTTGGAATTTACAAACACTTGGGGATAGATCTTTTCGATCAAATTCTCTAAACTGTCAACAACTTCGCACAGTTGAGCTGGAATAGTTATTTTCCGTCATTTTCCTCCAACTTTCCGTCGCCAATGCTTTGAAGGAGACGGGACTCCTCAGCCATAAAATCACCATGGCGGTGTACGCGCATGTTGACAGTCAAGGGGATTGATCTGACTTTGGGCCATATGTAAGACGATTTTAGACAGGCATTTACTTCGTCAGCCCGTGTTCCACGGGGTATAATAGGGAGGGTCTGTCTAAAGTCACCGGCAAGAATTACTGTGACTCCACCCATAAGTTGGTTGTTACCCGTAATAAGTGTTCTGTCCAATGCCGCGACTCCTCCTTTGTGCGCCATCGTGTATTCATCCCAAACAATAGTTTTGTCTCTCTCAGCACGCGAGCTGTGCCACTTTGCTTAGAGATGTTACAAAGGGCAGATGCAGCGTGACTGAGGTTAAGAGGGAGCTTGAAAGCAGAATGAGCTGTTCTTCCACCATCCAGTAGGGTTGCTGCAATACCCGAGAAGGCGACTGCGATGGCAATGTTCTGCCGACTTCTAAATGTACTGAGCAGGAGATTAATCAGGAAGGTTTTGCCAGTTCCGCCTGGTGCATCTAGAAAACAGAGCTGACCACATTCTGAAACAACACTTCGACCTATTTCGTCATAGGCCAATCTCTGCTCGTTGTTCAATTTTGGAACATTATCTGCAACCACTTTGGACAACTTAATTGTGTCGTAAGATAGTTCACTGACGATGGAGTCTTGTTCTCTAGAAGGCGACGGAAGGCCAAAGCGTTCTAGTTGTGGACCAGATATTTTTAGTACTAAATCCTCAAGAAGCACCAGACACCTGTTGTAGATAACGCCCATGATCAGGTTGACATCAGCACACTGCCTCTGAACCTCTCTCACCACATCTTCATCGAGGCTGTCTTTGTGTTTTTTCCAGAGCATGATGGGATCACTCACTTGACAAAACACCAGTAAGATGGCAAACAGCTCGCGCATTTGTGGGGAGAGTCGGTGGAGGACGCTTCCTCTAGTGTGCGGTCCCAGTGCGCATCATCCTGTAGCAAGCCAAGTGCTTTACATGCCGCGGTTTTGAGGTCAGTAAAAGACTGAGGGCCAGGTATTTTATGTAAAAGGAGGCGGAGGTAATAGCACTCAGCATTACCAGGGTGAACGGAGTAAACTCTGCCAAGGGTCTGATCTATTTTCAAACCAGGATAACCTGGACTGGCTTTCCTTGTTTCCTTCTACAAAACTTATTACCTTTCCAATCGAAATAGGATGGAACATCACAATATAAAAAAGTGTTGAAGCAAATTTATCGGATCGGCTTAGTTCGAAGAAAGCAAGAAGAGATGTGTTTGGAGGGCTGTTAATCTGATCACGAACGTCGTCTTCATTAAAGTAAACCCGCTGGCCGTTCTCGAGGTGGACGGCAAGTTGCATGACCGAAGGATAGCGTTCCTGTACGAAGAAGCAGAATATGCGCCAAGCCGCCTCTGAGCTGCTGATGTAGTGTCCTGATTCATATCTCACAACTTCGTCAAACACTCCGATGCTAAAAGTAGCTTGGTCGGAACCTTTGTTAACATACTTGCAAATGTATTTTATTTACTTTACAGAGTTGCAGTACTCAACATTGATATGAGCTAAGAAGGTGCGAGATAGGACGGGGTTATAGGGTACCACCCAGCTATTGTCAATTTCCACTCCCTTTTTAATAATAGAAACCCCACCCTCCGAAGTGGGCAGCCTGCGATATTTGGGATACCCATCTTCCCCGGTTTGGGTTTCCTTGATGAGTGGTCTGGGGTACTTCTTGGTTCATACACCTCCCACCATGCAAGACGAACCCCTGTTGAGGACTCCACATGGACCGTGGATCATGGTTGCCTTGACAATGTCATGGAGAGCAGGGTCATGATTTGGATCAGGAATCTCAGCACTGATCACCTTGTCGATGTCTTCAGGCCTTAGCTTTCCTTCTAGCCACAGAAGTATGTGAACGTGAGGTAATCCTCGCTTTTGCCATTCAATGGAATACATGTGACACCTTGAAGGACCAAGGATACAACCCTTAGTAAGAAGTCTTATCATGTGCTCAACTTTCAAATGCAATACCCGCGCCAAATCATGCCTATCTTGAGGTTGTTGACCTTCTTTGAGGTGCTCGACTACTTTGGACCATTTTGGATTGCAGGTGAATGTTATAAAAAGATCAGGACGTCCAAAATGGCGCACGTAAGTCATAGCATCCTGAGTGCGTTCATGCATATAGCACGGGCCTCCAGTGAATGTCGACGGCAACACGACCATTTTACCAATATCTGACAAACGGCTGTCAGCTTTACTCACTGCATCCTTCAGGTGCACATATTCATCACTTCTCAACTTTTTCTGATTGATGCGAATCCAAAGTAGTCTCTCTGTCTCAATCATTGCATACATATCAACCAGAAACTGACTGAGAAGATTGCGAAATAACAAAAGATAAGAATTATCACCCTCAAGCTCAAATATTCTGAAGCTGTAAAACATAGCGGCAGACACGGTCTTCTTCAAAGGTGCTTGAGTGCTGTTGTGACATTGAGGGATATTAATGCAGTAGTCATCTTCTCCACGGCAGAACATAAGCGGATATTGCAGAGCATCATACGCGCGATGTGTTTCATTAATACGAAGCAACCTGCTATCTCTGCCGTGGAGTACAATATCACTTTTCTCAAACTCCTGACCAACAATTAAAACCGCCACTTCCTTAGTGCTAGGGGCCTTTGTGCTCGTCAAGAGGTCTTTTGTCAGCTTTGATGACCACCCGGAAGTCTTGATTGCCATCAGGAACTGATTCCATTGCTGTTATAAAATCCTGAATGTATCTATTATGCTTGTGTAACAGATCCTGCAATTGGAGAACCATCTGAGGTTTAACGTCAGGGATGATGCCACATCGGATGTTTTTTTTTCTAAGTCTCCATCTCCAACAAAGTAAATTTGTAGAAATTGAGGCTGTTGTTCAGATGATGGTAATAAGCTCCCAGTTCGATGGTATACCTGCCCTTGCACTTTAAACGTTGGCATGAAATTGCCTTCTTTTACTTCCTTTGCACCAAAAGATGTCATTTGAAACCAACTTTTATATTTACGTGTATTAGACAGGAAGTGTTCTGATTCTGGGTTCTGATGGTTAAGTAGGCTGTGCAAGGGTTCAGGATATTATTGGATCGGGGGAAGCTGTATTTTTCCATTACTGCAACACATTCCATGAGATTCATCCTTCCATTTCTTGGCTTTGCAAAATGTACAAACCACCTGAGAGCCAATATTCAATGTTGTGTTCGCAGAATAATCAGTTTGTGGATTATATAGAAAGCCGGACATTTTTAGTACTGTCCATGGAAGAATCTTGACTTGAGCTATTTTAAAATTATGTGTAACAACAGCCTTTCTATTTACTTCTGGCTGGATCTTTGTATATTTAGCCACTGCATCCCTATTTACTTCTGGGTGGCTCTTTGTATATTTGGCCAATGCATCTCTATTTACTTCTGGGTGGCTCGTTGTATATTTGGCCACTGTATCCCTATTTACTTCTGGGTGGCTCTTTGTATATTTGGCCACTGCATCCCTATTTACTTCTGTGTGGCTCTTTGTATATATGGCCACTGCATCCCTATTTACTTCTGGGTGGCTCTTTGTATATTTGGCCACTGCATCCCTATTTACTTCTGGGTGGCTCTTTGAATATTTGGTCACTGCATCCCTATTGACTTTCTTATTGCTTTCAACATACTTCTTAACTGCCCTAAGGTGTACTTCAGGATGTTCTTTTACGTATTTGTTTACAGCTTTATTTAATTGTTTTTACGGATGTTGTTAGTAAATCGTTTTATACGTTTTGAACCTCTATTTGATTTAGTATGAGGCACTGACTCGAGGAGGATTTTCGCGGTAGAAGGAGAAGATATTAATGAAGAAGGCTGAATGAGAAGCGGGTATTCACATTGTAAAAATGTAGGCATGAATGGCTCGTAAACATCAAAATGTCCCTGCGTGAAATCTCCCGTAAACCTTAACCTTTTAAAAGAAGCTGCAGAACCATGCGTATTTCCAGTTCGGAGTACACGATTACAGTAGACCTGGAATTGGAAAGGATAAAACTCTGCCGCTACTTGAAATTCGAATGATGTACCATATGTGTAAGGCATAGACATGACAGATACATATTCAGCCTTGTTTATGTAAGGCTGGCAATCTCGTGTCATAGAATAAACCTGTAGTCTTTCCCAGTTGTTAGAGACGTGTCTGACGATATCAGCACGCACTGTACGTGCATGTAATATGTTGCCATACATTGCGTAAGATAGAGCAGAGAAGAGACAGGCACCATCTCAGGGAATTTCATAGACTTGGTGGGGAACTTGAGTGCCATCTACCTCTAACATTTCTACTGCAGCCATCTTGAAAACAATCAATGAGCAGCAAGTACAAAAATAATAATAAGAAGAAGAAGAACCCCCTTGAGTAATAAAAAATGGAATACACCTAACGTAAAAACAAATCTCTACTTAAAAACCTGATTAATGGAATAGACCTAGCCTAACTTAAAACGTAAAAACAAATCTCTACTTAAATAACCTGATAAATGGAATAGACCTAGCCTAACTTAACAAAATTAACGTTGGTAGAGGTAATTTTCTTTTACCAAAATCTACTTTTCATTATAACTAACTATGTACTACCTAGAAATGATGAAAAACGCCGAACCTAATCCAACAAACAAAGGAACTATACAGTTACTTCAACTAAAGGCTACTATATAATGCAATATGATGATTATGAAGTGATAGTGAAAGTACGAAGTACAAACAGAAATGAAATGCAATATGATGATTTTGAAGAGATGGTGAAAGTACGAAGTACAACCAGAAATGAACTCGACAGTTACTTCAACTATAGGCTAAAATGATTGTGAAGTGATGGTGAAAGTACAAATTACAGAGAAGTACTGTTTGAACAGAGAGAGTGGGTAAAGGTCGGGAGCGCAGACAACAATGACGTGCACGTTATGACAGTAAAGAACACACTGAGCATTGCCAAACAGCTGAAGGCCTGCAAAGCGCCAGAACTCGGGTAGGAGCAACGTGATGCAGCCCGCATTACCTGGCAACAATAGACTTTAATGGCGGTTTTCGCGGTTTTACCATGATCCCGATTGAAAATTTTGAAAAACTTTCTTGGCGAGCACCTACGGCCCTTGAGGAAGCTGCATGCCAAATTTCATTCCAATCCGTTTTGACAAATATATAGTAGAAATCGCGGTTTTCGCCGTTTGACCATGATCCCGAGTGAATTTTTTGAAAACCGTTCTTAGCGAGCACTTACGGCCCTTGAGGAAGCTGCATACCAAATTTCATTCCAATCCGTCCGGTGGTTTCTGAGATTTCGTGATGAATGAATGAGTGAGCGAGTGAGTGAGTGAGTGAGTAGTATTTGATAAATGTATAGTCGATTTTTAAGCTGATTGATTTCCTCCGAGTTTCAAACTCCTCGTCTATGTCGTTTAAGAGATACACGCTCCGTTAGGAATCTTTCAACCCCCACATTTCATCCCTTTCTCCTCATAATATACACCACATTGAAAACCATTAGATATGTGTCAGCGTATTTATATTGATTAGTATATATGCCAAGCATCACATCCGCAAATTAAACCACTCGTGAGATATTTTTATTCAATGAAATGCATGTCTACCCCCTTAACACCTCGTTAGAGCCAAAACTCTTTCCTTAGTAGACGTTTTCGAAATAAAACGAACATAACCCCAAAATTTCATGTTTCTAACTTCAATAATTTTGGCTGGGCGATGATGAGTGAGTGAGTCAGTCAGAACATTTTCTTTCATTTATTTTTGAGAATTTCACCCCTCCCCATGAATCCCTTAAATTGGATTTATTAAAAAAATACCGGTCGAACATATATTTACTTATTTTAAGCTGTTTTACCCCCTGAGTGAGTAAGTGAGTCAATCAGTTAGGACACTTTCTTTCCTGTTTTTTCCCCACAGAATTTCACCCCTCTCCATGGGCCCCTTAAATTGGATTTATGAAGAAACGGTCGAACACCTATTTACATATATTTTAAGCTGCTTTTCCCGCTGAATTTCAAACTTATCGCCTATGTCGAAAAAGAGATACATGCTCCGCTAATAATCCTTAAACCCCCAATTTTCACCCTTTTCACCTCATAATATACACCATATCGATAAACCCTTAGACATGTGTCTGATTATTTTTAATGATTAGTTTACATGCCGAATATCACATCCCCAAATGAAACAACTCGTGAGATATTGTTATTCAATGAAATGCAAGTTTATCCCCTTTAACACCCCTTCATAACATGAATATCCAAAAATCCATTCTTAGTGGACTTTTTCGACATACAACGAACATATCCCCAAAATTTCAAGTTTCTAACTGCAATAGGTTTGCTGGGGGATGATGAGTGAATATCCAAAAATCCTTCCTAGGTGGACTTCTTACCCCAGAATTTCATCAATCCCCATAGGCCCCTTAAATTGGATTTATGAAAAAACGGTCGTACACCTATTTACTACTTTTCAAGCTGATTTTTCTCCCTGAGTTTCATACTTTTTGCCTCTGTCTTTTAAGTGATACTTGCTCCGTTAGGAAACCTGCAACCCCCACTTTTCACACACATACACCTCATAATATACACCACATCGAAAAACCCTCAGAAATGTGTCTTCTTATTCTTAATGATCAGTTTGTATGCCGAGTATCACATCCCCAAGGAAACCAATCGGTAGATATTGTTATTCAATCAAATGCAAGTCTACCCCCTTAAACCCCTTTAGAACCTTAATATCTAAAAATCCTTCCTTAGTGGACGTTTTTGACATACAACGAATATAACCCCAAAATGTCATGTTTCTAACTTCAATAATTTTGGCTGGGCGATGATGAGTGAATAAGTCAGGACATTTTCTTTCATTTATTTTTCTGAATTTCACCCCTCTCATGAACCCCTTAAATTAGATTTATGGAAAAAAAAAAGGTCGAACACCTATTTACTTATTTTTGAGCTGTTATTCTCTCCTGAGTTTGATGAGTAAGTGAGTTAGGACACTTTCTTTCCCGTTCCCCCCCCCCAGAATTTCACCCCTCTCCAAGGGCCCCTTAAATTGGATTTATGAAAAAACGGTCGAACACCTATTTACTTATAATTTAAGCTGTTTTTTCCCGCAGAATTTTAAACTTCTCGCCTATGTCGTTTAAGAGATACACGCTCCGTTAAGAATCCCTCAACCCCCAATTTTCACCCCTTTCACCTCATAATATACACCACATCGATAAACCCTTAGGCATATGTCTGATTATTTTTAATGATTAGTTTGTATACCGAATATCACATCCTAAAAGAATCAACTCGTGAGATATCGTTATTCAATGAAATGCACGTTTATCCCCTTAATACCTCTTTAAAAACCGAATAAACGAAAATCCTTCCTTAGTTGACGTTTTCGAGATACAGCGAACATATTCCCAAAATTTCATGTTTCCAACTTGAATAGTTTTCGTTGGGCGTTATGAGTGAGTGAGTCAGTCGGGACATTTTCTTTCATTTATTTTTCAGAATTTCACCCCTCTCATGAACCCCTTAAATTGGATTTATGAAAAAGAAATGGTCGATCACCAATTTACTTATTTTTGAGCTGTTCTTACCCCCTGAGTTTGATGAGTGAGTGAGTTAGTCAGTTAGGACACTTTCTCTCCTTTTTGTCTCCCCAGAATTTCACCCCACCCCATTGGCCCCTTAAATTCAATTTATGAAAAAACGGTCGAACACCGATTTACTTATTTTTTAAGCTGATTTTTTAGCCTATTTTCAATTTTGATAAAATCGGCTTATGAGATCACCTTTTGTCCATGTGTGTGTGTGCGTGTGCGTGTGTGTGTGTGTGTGTGTGTGTGAGGTGTGTGTGTGTTTGTGTGCGTCCCTAATAAAATTTAAACGGCTGGAGCGATTTCAATGAAACTCGGTAATTTCATAGCACTATTCCCGACGACCTCGACCGTGCCCTTCAAATTTTGTTACGTCTCACCAATCTAACATGGCGGCTGTACGAAATATTTCACTAGCATTCAATATCTCCGAAACTATTACCGATATCATCCTGATAATTATTACGGTGATAAAGGGAACTACTAGAAGGTCACCTACGTGACTTTTGAAAAACTGGTAACTACAAAACCAACATGGCGGAAACGCGAGTTAGCGATTTTAAATAGACGTTTCTCGCGATTTAACCAACCAAACGCAATGAAACTTGGTACAGTATATGTTTATACACATTGTAATGCACCGACATCTAACTTCATTCAATTGTTTACATAACCACAAGATGGCGGATGAGCGAAATATTTCACCGGCATTCTATATCTCAGAAACTACTAACGGTATCACCCTGAAATTTTGTATGGAGATAAAGGGCACTATTGAAAGTTCATTTCAAAAACCGGTTAACTACAAAACGAACATGGCGGCCAAGCGAATTTGAAAATTTTAAATAGACCTTTCTCGCGTTTTAATGTTCCAAACGCAATGAAATCAGGTACAGGAAATGTTTATACACATTGTAATGCAATGGTATCTAATTTAGTTCAATTGTTTACATAACCTCAAGATAGCGGCTTTGCGAATTTTAAAATTAAGTTTTTATTTCTAGTGTCGTAATCATGCGATCGATGTGAAAGTTTGAATAATGAGCCTACGCAATAATTTTCCTTTGATGGTACACGACTCTCTGGCCTATACATTTAACAATCCAACATGGTGACCATCCGAAATATTTAGACTGCTCGGAATATCTACGAATCTATTATAGCAATGAAACTGATTTTTTCATGTTCATAGGGGCTATGATCTTAAGTTCACCTATAGGACTTTAAATAACCTTGTGATCACAAATCCAACATTGCGGCGACGTGAAGTATAAATATTCACATGGGCATTTCTCGCAATTTAACCATCCAAGTGCAGTGAAACTTTGTACAGTAAATCCTTATACGAACGTTAATCCACTGGCATCTAATTTATTTCAATTGTTTCCATAACCACAAGATGGCAGATGTGCGAAATTTTAAAATCTCCTTGTTACTTCTCGTCTCCTGATCATGTGATTGAGTTTGAATTCCGACCCCGACCGTGACCTTCATATTACGTCTCCCCAATCCAACATGGCGGCTGGACCGATATCTGGCCTTAACCGCCCGACGAAATCGGAGTGCACCTGCAAGACAATATTGTCGGCGAAGCTTACAGACGTCTCAGGGGCTGCCGTTTCCCGACAAACTGTGTACCGGAGGCTCAGAACAGCAGGGCTGTTTGCCAGACGTCCCGCTCACTGCAGCTCAGAGACGGGCCCGTTTACTGTGGAGCTGCCAACGTCGAAACTGGAACATGAATGAATGGAAGCATGTGCTCTTCACAGATGAATCCCGCTTCAGTTTTCAGAGCGATTCCTGTCGCACATTAATCTGGAGAGAACCAGGTAGCCGATACAACCACAGGAACATCGTGGAACGGGACCAGTAAGGTGGTGGTGTTGTCATGGTGTGGGGCGACATCATGTGGAATGGCCGTACGGATCTGCACATCGTCGTGGGTGGTTCGAGGGACACTGTGAACGCTCAGAGATACAGGCATGAGGTACTGAGACCACTTGTTCGACTCTTCAGATGTGCGGTTGGTCCAGACTTTCTCTTAATGGACGATAATGCCCGATCGCACCGCACTGCTCTGGTAGATGGATTTCTGGCTGGGGAAGACATTCATCGCATGGACTGGCCAGCGAGTTCTGCGGATCTGAATCCTATAGAACATGCCTGGGATGCATTGGGGAGGCGAATTGCATCCCGTCAGCCTCCACAAAGGACCCTCCAAGACCTTGGCATTGCCCTTTCGGAGGAATGGGATCGACTGCCACAAGAGCTCTTGGTCCAACTGATACAGAGCATGCCACCCTATTAACAGCTTATTTTGTTGAGGAAGACATTGCCAAGTTTTGTTAGTTGTTGTACCTTAGCTATCAGAAACTTTCTGACACTGCTTTTCTGGACACGTTCTGTGACATATGGTGTGTGATTCAGCTTCCGTTTGTTCAGCAATCGCTCTGACATTCCTATCAGGCAGTATGGACTCGTTTAGTGATTATTAGGGCCCGGGTTGATGCCGTAAAGAAGGTTAAAAAATGCATTTAAAATGTTCAAAATTGACTAAAATAAATAAATTACGTAAAAAAATCGAAAAATGCACTATAAAATGAAGAAAATGATCTTATTATAATAAACTCACCAATATTTCAAAAATGACATCTGAAGTTCAATCTGAAAAGTCAATCAAAATAGATTTCTAGCAATTAACCAAAGATTCATAGCTACTAGCTTCTTTTTAACGTAACTCCCTCATAAAAATTTGTGACATGACTAAATTTAAAAAAATGACCTTAAAGGCCGATTTCTCTAAAATATGACCCAAAAATATTACCAAACTTAAAAAATTGCTCTTAAAATGGAAAAATAGCAAAAAATGCAAAAAGATGCAAAATTAAAATGACATATTTGAAGACGGGGTGGCCCGTCCGGAGTTTCTATGTACTTCAGCATTGTTTTAGACAGCTCAGTAAAAAGATGACATGTCATCAACATCCGGGCCCTAGTTATTATGCTTAACTTTTGGACACTAGTGTAAATACTACTTGGGTGCAACCTCTATGAACTTGAGGGGTGAGGTGATGTGGTAGGCAGGAAGAGAAGGGCCTGTCAACAGCCCGCCATGTTATCTGGAATTCCTGTCTATTCCAATACTGCTAACATAGGGCCGTGGCATAAACCACTCTGGTGTTGCAAAATTGTGAGTGAGTCACCGACCAATGTATTTGGTTCTGTTACTACGCACGGACAGGGAACCCCTCACATCACTCCTCATCGTCCACCATCCACATTCCTCTCAGGTTCACAGAGCTTGAACTCAAGCAGTGCTACGAGTGTAAGAATTATTGCTCAGCATGAAAAGTTCTACAAAAACGTCTGGGACAGCTTATCTCTAGTGCTCGAATTTTTAGGTAAATAAATACAGTAAACTCTCGATTATCCGCGGGAGGTTTATCCGCTTTGCGGATTATCCGCGGTGCCTGTAGAAGAATATTTTTATAAGAAAGGAAGGTTTGAAACCGAAAATTATTTCTCAAAAATTGAAATAATGTTACTAAATACTTAAACGTAATAAAAATCGTAAATCGCAAATACAGCACAGTACATTTAATTATGTACAGTACAAAATGTGTACAGTAGTTCATTATTAATGTACAGTACTGTACTGTATATCGGTATACACACAGTTCGACGTGTGTGCTTCAGCAGTTTTGGACCTTTACTCATGATGCAGCATTAGGACACATTGACAGGATTCTTCAATACCTTGAAGAGCAAGACGACGCATCACTTTGTGACAAGATGGTGTTGAGAAAACTCAAATCACAAATAGAGAAAAAGTGTTTCACTACGAAAAAGCAAAAGCAAATGACCGATTTTTTTTGTTAAACAGTAAACAAGACTTTTTAATAACACACATAACATCGACTGAGTTTTGTTATCATGTACGTCCTTTTATTGTATAATAAACTTATTTAAAGCCCTTGAGTAGTGGTTTTGTGAGAGATCTATATCCACCGCCACCGCCACCGCTGGAATACTAAAATGGCAATATCTCGCGAACCAATCAGGCTAGAGACTTGTACAAGGTGTCAAATTACTCAGGCGAACACTCCCTTTCCATTGGACAACATATCTCCACCCTAGAATAAAACCTACCCCTACTAGGGGGTGAAATTGTAATTTTTTAGAGAATCTCTCTTTCCAATTGCAACATGTGAGAGTTTGAATGCCGATATGGAATGTAACGATGTTCTGCAAACCAATAATCAAAGAGGGGCATGTTAGGCCTTGAGGTGTGAGCCCCTGTTATTGTTGACGAGCCCCCTGCTGTCGGACCCGTGTTGATGGGTTATTGTTGACAGGTCCTTGTGGACGAGTCCTTGTGGACATGTCCTTGTGGACAGGTCATTGTTGACGAGTCCTTGTGGACAAGTCTGTGTGGACAGGTCCTTGTGGACAAGTCCTTGTGGACGAGTCCTTGTCCCTTTGGACTGATCCCTTTGGACGGGTCCCTTTGGCCTGGTTCCTACGGACTAACCCATGAATTTATTTAAATTATGTCAAAGGGCCTAACTACATTTGTGTGTGTTGAATTGACGTTGTTCACCACTACTATAATGGAATAACGATATGAAAGGAAAGTGACGAAATACATGTGAACACGTGTGAAATGACCTTATTACCGTCCTCCATGTGAAACAAGTCACATCCTGTTTTGCTTCATACGTGAGAAAATGTGAGTTCTAACCCGTGGTCGGATTTTGACGAATGAGGTGTCATTGAACTCGGGCTGATACCCCCTTTCCAATGAACAACATATTTCCACCCCAAAATAAAACCTACCCCTACTAGGGGGTGAAATTGTATTTTTTTAGAGAATCTCTCTTTCCAATTGCAACATGTGAGAGTATGAATGCCGATATGGAATAAAACGTAGTTCCACACAAGAGACATGTGTTTGGTGGATAGCCACTATGAATTAACATGCTTGTTTTTGTTTTTTGTTTTTTACGCATGCCCACTCATAGCTTTTGTAAGAGGGCAGGCTTTTTAAAAGATGGCGGCTGTAGTGTAACCTAACCTAACCCAACCCACGAGTGGTGATCATAAAGTATTTTAAGTGACGCTTGTCGATTGGCAAACCAATAATCAAAGAGGGATATGTCAGACCTTGAGGTTATAGCCCCTTTTGATTGATCCCTGTTGATTGATCTCTGTTGATTTGTCCCTTTGGACTGGTCTCTGTTGACTAGCCCCTTTTGGACGGGCCCTTTTTGACAGGGGGTCATTTTTGATGGATCCTTTTTGACAGGTGCATTTCGACGGGTCCCTGTTGACGAGTCATTGCTGACGGGTCCTTGTTGATGAGTCCCTGTGGACGGGTCATTGTTGACGGGTCCCTATTGACAGGTCATTGTTGACAGGTCATTGATGACAGGTCATTGTTGACGGGTCATTGTTGATGGGTCCTTGCTGACAAGTCCCTGTTGATGGGTCCCTGTGGAAGGGTCCCTTTAGACCGGCCCCTTTGGACTGGTCCCTAAGGACCGGCCCATGAAATTTATCCAAATTATGTCAAAGGGCCTAACTACATTTGTGTGTAAAGCAGTGTGTTGAACTGACGTTGTTCACCAGTCCTTACTACTACAATTGGATAACGATATGAAAGGAATTGATTAACTAGACATGAGTTAACTACCAACGAAACACTTTGGCAACACTGCTTGTTATTGACCAATGAGTAGGGTTTTAGAAAAACTGTTTGCTATTTTGGGTTATATACAAAATATGCTTAGACCTTTTGAGTGACTATGTTTGCTAAACAAGACATTATACCAGACACGATTAGGATTCTTATGTAGCTCAGACAAGGAAAGAATTTCTACAGAATCTGTTGACATTGAATATAGATTTAGGTATTAGGAAGTCATTTTGAAGGCCTTTGTCTGGAGCGTGGCACTCTATGAAAGTAAAACTTAGACAATTGGTGTAGCAGAAAAGTGGAGAATTGAAGTGTTTGAAATGTGGTGTTACAGGAGAATGATGAAGATTAGATGGGCAAATAGGGTTACTAACAAAGAGGTATTAAGACGAGTGGGGGGAGAAGAGATGTATCTGGCGACTGTTAATGAAGTAAAGAGATAGGTTGGTAGAACACGTACTAAGACACCCAAGAATAGCAAACGTAGTTAAGGAAGAAAGGTTCGAGGACGAGAACTGTAGGGGTAGACCAAGTTTAGAATATGTTAAACAGATAGCCTTGAATGTAGGGTGTGGTAGCTATATAGAGATGAAACGATTAGCTCGGGACAGATAGGCGCTGAGATCTGCATCAAACCAGTCAAAGGACTAAAGACTCAAACAACAACATGTAAGTTCACTAAAATAATGTTGTGTAACGGTATATGTTAGTCAACGAACAGTAATGCATTACTAAAACCCATGACACGATACCTAAGAGCTTTTCTAAAATGATTTTAAAATGCCTTTAACCCTATATTGAACACCCAGTTCACAAGACTCATAACTGCAATGTTATGGTAAAACAAAACAAAATCTATATTTCAAAACAAGCAAGTGGTTTAGTCAATGTATACTGGAAAAAGTTTTGTAAACACTCAAGTCCTCAAGACTAATTAAATTAGTAACTGTCAGGTTGACCGAGTGGTTAAGGTGTTTGACTTAAGATCAAATTTTCTGTATAAGGAAGCAAGGGTTCGAATCCCTTACCTGACATAACTATTGCCTTGACATGGCTTGGCCACACTGCATTATTATGACACTCGGTACACAAACCATAGATATAGTGTATTGTTTAAGGCCACTCTCTTTCTGAACATAGTCAGAGACTGTTGATGGTTAACAATTGTATTAATAGTGGGACATGGGGATAGTAATTAAGAAAAACAGACAATACCCATACAATATTTTTATTAAATTCATTTTATAATAGTTACACACTGAATTCAAGTCTATCTCTTTACCATTGTTCTATATAGATTTTTAAACACAACGCTTGTTGTAGATCCTTTTACAACTTTCTCCAGGTACTCTTGCTCTTAAAAACTGGGGAAGCCGCAATGGTTTTATAAACATAAAACCCTCATCCTCTTCTTTTTCATAATTATCATCATCATCATCATCATCATTATGAATATTATCATCAAAATTATTATAGTCATTGTCACCATCATTATCATCATCATCATCATTCTCAACATCACTAGAACTATCCAATTCCTCTTGTTTGTTTTCCACAGGGACCTCTTGTAGAGTCTGCGTTGCTTTTGATAGTGTTAAGGGTTTTTTGAACGATGGTATTTGTCCTAACATGTCTTTTTGAGGTGATGATGAATGCTTTTTAACAAACAATGCACTATCTTGAGCAGCAATATATTTTTCTTGGACTTGCTTTTTTACCTGGGTTAGAGTATTTTGTGTATTTAAATGTGTATTAATTTGAGATTCACAATGATGTTCTTTTGAAGTAAGTACGTTGGAGTCTTTTGTTTTAATCATTCCTCGACACTTTTTGGATCGTTGTTTTGAACATCGCCAAATAACAGTTCCATCTTTATTGGTTGTTTTTACAATATATATATATCCTTTATAGAAGACACATGGCTTGCCATGACTGGTTGTTGAGACTTCCATATCAACTAATACATATGAATTAAATTTTAGTAAAGTCACATGAACAATCTTTAGATTACAAGTGATTTACACACACACACACTTTCCTAAATGTCAAGATTTATGGATGTTGTTTTCCGCCAACAGCTGCTTACTGCGTATGACAAGGCTGGAGACTGGTAGGTGAGACGGTCTTTCACGATGTGAACACTGTAACAGGCAGTAGTCAACTGACAATATTCTTATACCCTAGTCAAGGTTAACAGGTACTTACTGCGTATGACAAGACCGTACACTCGTAGGTTAGACCGTATCTTTTGTTTGTTGCTAAGGATCCCATATATACCCTAGACATGTTAGTTCTGAACACTTAGTGGTTAATTGTATATATTGAATTTTAATACACAGCTCATACAAGCACGTTTTGCGGATGGGAGGGGTGAGAGGCTGGCAAAAAAGGAAATGTTTTAGTTTAATGAAACGTCATGTCCTAGTAGGCGTGATTTATAGTAGACGCAATTGATAGTAGACGTAATTGATAGTAGGTGTAATCGATACTAGACGTGATTAATAGTAGACGCAATTGATACTAGGCGTGATTGATAGTAGGCGTGATTTGTAGTAAGCGAGATTTATAGTAGACGCAAATGATAGTAGGCGCGATTGATAGTAGGCGTGATTGATAGTAGACGCGATTGATAGTAGGCGCAATTTGACATGGGCGCGACTCAGATCATTTTTGATGTCATAAAGTTACAGTGTCAATGTTTATACAAAGTACAAGGTAGAGGGTATTTTAAGACATAACCTCAGCTCACTTAACATAACCTAACTTTACCTACCTAACTTTGTCACGTGACATGTTCTACAAGTTTAGACTTGCTTTAAGACTGATTATGACGTCATAGATTGATGGGAGGGGTGAGAGGCTGACAAAAAAGGAAATGTTCTGGTTTAATGAAACGTCATGTCCTAGTAGGCGCGATTTATAGTAGACGCAATTGATAGTAGGCGCGATTAATAGTAGACGCAATTGATAGTAGACGTGATTGATAGTAGGCGTGATTTGACATGAGCGCGATTTATAGTAGACGCGAAAGATAGTAGGCGCGATTGATAGTAGGCGTAATTAGACATGGGCGAGATTTATAGTAGACGCAATTGATAGTAGGCGCGATTGATAGTAGGTGTAATTGGTAGTAGGCGCGATTTGACATGAGCGCGATTTATAGTCGACGCAAATGATAGTAGGCGTGATTGATAGTAGACGCAATTGATACTAGGCGTGATTGATAGTAGGCGTGATTTGTAGTAAGCGCATTTCATAGTAGGCTCAATTGATAGTAGATGCAATTGATAGTAGACGTGATTGATAGTAGGCGCGATTGATAGTAGACGTGATTGATATGGACGCGACTTAGATCATTTTTGATATTACAAAGTTACAGTGTCAATGTTTATACAAAGTACAAGGCAGAGAGGGGGTATTTTAAGACTTAACCTCAGCTCACTTAACATAACCTAACTTTACCTAACCTCACTTTGTCACGTGACATGTTCTACAAGTTTAGACTTGCTTTAAGGCTGACTTTGACGTCATAGATTGATGAGAGGGGTGGGAGGCTGACAAAAAGGAAATGTTTTGGTTTAATGAAAGGTCATGTCCTAGCAGGCGCGATGGGTAGTAGACGCAATTGATAGTAGACGCGATTAATGGTAGGCGCAATTGATAGTAGGTGTGATCAGGTACTTACTGCATATCAAAAGGCTGTACACTCGTGTGTTAGACACTCTATCTTGTTAAGGACCCCTATATATTCCCTATACAAGGCTATACATATTAGTTCTAAACACTTAGTGGTTATTTGTATTTTAAATTTATATACACAGGTTATACAAGTACGTTTTTTCACACAGTAAAACTTTGTCAAATAGCCACATGCGACACGCAAAGTATGTTTCCGCTATCTAGCGGTGACTATGGAAACTACCTGAACATATCCTAATCTAATCCTAGCTAACTTCACCTGACGTGACCATACCGGTTTGTAAGCAACAACAACAACACACTAAGATTCCATGAATTCCAGAGTACTTTTAGATTAATTATCGACTCTCAACTCTTATAACTATGTCTATCCCACTCTGTCAAAAACACGATTTTTTTTTTAATTTTTGCTTGATGTCAATACTAAAGTGATAATGGGTTTTCCGATCCTATCACTATAAATTCATTACCCCCACTCTTATCTCGGTCTCGACAACAACCATGCCTATTTTTATTATGTCAGATGATGTAATGTTCGAGTGCAAAGTGGGTGTAAAAGTGAGTGCAAAGTGAGTGCAAAAGTGAGTGCAAAGTAAGTGTAAAAGTAGTTGTAAAAGTGAGTGCAAAGTGAGTGAAAAAGTGAGTGCAAAAGTGGGGTGTAAAAGTGGTACCCTATTTGTAATGGCTTATTTGACAAGTTATTTTGTGGCACCCTATTCGTAATGGCTTATTTCACAAGTTGTTTTTGTCAATGTATTTAGAGGATATTTCTCTTGTTCATGGAAAGTATCTCAGCCCTTTTTATGATAGCATAATGCTTACCGTCATGTTTGTAAGCAACAACAACACACTAAAATTCCAAGAATCCAAACTACTCTAAGGTTAATGATGGTCTCTCAACTCCATTCCACGCCTAGTCAAAAACATTATACATTTCAAATTTTTCAAAAAAGGTAAATTGAGAAAGTAGGTTATATATTTAAACTAAAAAATCATATGCTAACTCCAACACCTACGTCTATCCCATTCTCAGTCAAAATATATATATATATTCTTTACATTTTTCCAAAAAATATTTGGAAAGTAGGCTATAATTTGAAAACTAATCATCCTAAAAAGTCATATATAGACTCAAACCAATGGCTTTTATGTCCTTAATCGTTAGAACAAAACATGGAATTTGACATTTTTCCAAATATTGATCATTTTTAAAAATGGGCTATATTTTGTAAACTATGTATTACACAAAAAATGTGTTTGACATAAAAATGACAGGTATTTACCCCCTCTACCCACAAACCAAGTCCCAGGTCTCTGGGACAAAATCCAAAAAGGTTCAATTTTGAAAGTAGACGATATTTTGAAAACTAATCATTCTAAAAAGTCATATATAGACTCAAACAAATGTCCTTTAAGTCCCTTAACGTTAGAACAAAACTTAGCTTTCGGAAGAGCTAAACAGATGCTAGTAGACTCAATTCAGTTAGAATATCCAGATTATTCCCGGAACTAACATTTTTTTCATTTTTTCAAAAAAAAAGTCCAATTTTCAAAATTGCCTATATTTTGGAAACTAAGAATTAGTTCCAAAATGGCGGTCGTAGCTTAACTCAACCTAACCTAACCCCACGAGGTGTGATCAAAAAGTTCCAAAATGGCTGCCGTAGCTTAACTTGCATGGATTTGGTTTGACACCATCTTTATCAATCACATGCCCCAAAAACGTAACTTGTCTTTGACAAAAGTTCGATTTCTTCAAGTTAATCTTGAAGTTAGCCCTTCTCGAATCTTCCAATAATTTCTTTAAATTTTTCAAGTGCTCCTCTACGTTTTCCGAGGTAAGCAATGTGTCATTCACATAACGGATAGTGCAATCCTTTACTTCCTCTGACAGGTTGCGATCAAGTGCTCTTATTAGTGCTGATCCCGCTGTCTTCAAGCCAAATGGACATCTCTTGAAGCAATACGTTTGTTGATCGAACTGAAATCCAGTTAAAAGACTGGTTTTCTCTTCAAGTTCGAGGTGATGATATGAAGAAGTCATGTCAATATTTGTGAAAATCTTCTTGCATTTAAATTTCATCAGTATTTCTTTTATGGGTGGTGCCGAATCATTTTCTGGTATAATCTTAGCGTTCAAATTCCTGGCATCCAAACACACCCTTACTGAGCCATCCGGTTTACTCACAATTACTAATGGACTAACATATGATGTCGCCATCTTTTCTATTACACCTGCATTACTCATCTCCTGCAGTGTTCTCTTTGTTTGTGTGTAATGTTTATCTGCAACCGGGTGTGGTTTTTGTCTAAACGGTGCCCAATCATTTACTTGAAATGCGTATTTAAAATTGTGGATCTTTCCTGGCTTGGAATCAAATACGTCCCTGTAATTTCCTTGTTTTCGAGGATAACTTTGGCTTCCTCTATTTTTCCTGACAGGTTGGTTTCGAACTCGGTGTCCATACTATCTTCAAGTTCTATGTTTAGGACTTCAAATACCTTTTTCTATGTCCCTACAATCTTCCTCAGGCATTTCTTCCACATGCCATACCCGTTCTTCTATTTTTGCATCCTGTTCATGTAAAATAATGTTTTGCTCTTCCACATCCTCTCTTTGAATCCTAATGCAATTTTGCGCTAGGTCTATTATGACCTTGTTCTCACGGATAAAATCAATACCCAATATAATATTGTATGGTAATTGATTTACCAGCAAAAAGCATTGTGAAACTTCAGTGTTACCCATGATCAAGACAAGGTACACCTGAAATTTGCATGTCAAAGATTTTTCAGGAATAATTCCCTTAATCTTCACGCTTGATGTGGGAATTTTTAATACACAACCTCTTGTTTCTAATTCATTTATTAGGCTTTGCGTTATCAAACTTATAGTTGATCCAGTATCTATTAATACTCTGAGCAGTAATCCTTCTATCCTTAACATTATGATAGGTAATTCTCTTCTAATAGGTGGGATTCCTTCCACATCCTCTTTAATTAGCTCATCTGGTCTCGCTATCCAATTTACAATCTCAACCTCCTCCCAGCTCCTGGTATGTTTCCACTTTTGATGATTTAAATTTGGAGTTTTTTCATCTTGAGGGCTTCCTTTTCCCTCATTCTTCAACTGAGCTGGTAACTCCAAGCTTTGAGCTCCATCCAGTCGGTCGGGTGATTTTCGGTTCTTCATTGCCTCACTCCAACGGACTCTTCGCGTCTCAGGTTCGTCTGTTCGTTCATTCATATAACGAAGACTTTCCTGATATCTTTCTTCAATTTCAGCCCGATATTCATCGCTCCTGTCCTCAGGCCTCACATTCCTTCTGGGATAATTTTCCCATCTCTTTCTGTTGTCCTGCCTTTGATTATTATTATACGGTCGGTTTTCTTGTTGCCTATAACCCGTATTTCTGGGATTTCTTCCTCGATATCCTCCTCTGTGGTATGGCTGTATTCCCCTAGGCTCTTGATGTCCATATTCTCGGCCCAGTCCCTGAGTATTTGTACTAGTTGACTGATTTCTTGTCGATGGTTTCTCTCTGTTCTCTTGACTACTGGCCATGTGTACTTGTTCAGTATGTCTTTGATGCCTGGGAGTAACGTGTGAAGTCGTCATGTCCAGCTGACGTAATACGCTCTCCACTTCCACAGCACTTCTGGCTTTGGATGGGATTAGCAACCTTTGTATCTCATATGGAAGTTGTCTTGCAATGGCGGCACACAGGTCGTTTTCAGCTGGGGCGATATCAAGTTCCCGGAATTTACACAGCTGAGCGGTGAAAAATTCTGAGTATTTAGTGGGGGCATTCGTACTATAATTCCTAGAGTACAGATCTAGCCTCAGATTTTCCTGTACATCTGCTGCCCAATATCGTTTCAGAAAAGCTTCTCTAAAACCTTCCACCGTGTCAAATGTATATCTGAAACTCCTGAGCCAGGTGAGACAATCACCCGCCAACAGCTTCTCAATTGCTCTCAGTCTCCGATCCTGAGGACCTTTCATTTCATTTAGGTATTCTGCTACCTCTTTCAGCCAGTATTTAGAGTAATTGACATATTATTACCCGTAAACTTAACCGGTCTATCCTCATTTGACTTGATAATGTTAAATTATCTGTCCATTTGTTTGGTTCATATAAGGGGTTGACATCGCCATCGGATATCCTGGGTTCTTATAAGGGCTCTCCCCTCCTAAGTCCCTATCTTGATTAGTGCCTTGTTCATGGGGATCTACCCATCCTGTCTTCTGGAATTCATCCTGACATTCAAATTCTAGCTTTCTTTCTCTTCTGGCACTCTCTTCTTGAGACATGAGCTGAACCTCCATTTGACTGTTCTTGTGTTCAGTCCTTTCCAACCGTGAGCCAAATTCATTTTCGAATCTTTCCTGTTTCTTCTTACTGCTTTCAACTTCTTGTTTGATTTGAAATTTCTTTTCCCTGAAACTATCCCTTATTTCAGCTAATTGTTCTTCTACCTCTTTCTTGATGATCAGGATCTGTTTTTCTATAATTTCTGGCTTGATCTCACCTTGGTATCTAAGTCTTCCTGAATCTTGTTTATCTTTTTCTCCATTTCTTTTTGTCCCTTGACCATATCTCCCTTAATTTCCTTAAGCTTTCCCTCTGTTTTCTCTTGATTGTTAGACAATACCGTTAAGTTCACTTTAACCTGGTCTACTTCAGTATTTGTTTTTCCTACTTGTCTCTTTAATGTTTCTATGGTTTCCTGAACCCCATTTATACCCTTACTTATTTCGTCTATCTTCTGAGTATTTTCCTTATGTTCTTCGACTCGTTGCTCTCTTTCTCCCTGGAGATTCGTTTCGTAGGCACTTAATCTCTTATTTATTCCTTCCTCGTGCATCCTCCAGTTCTCATCTACCTGCCCGGTAAAATGATCAAATTGATTTTTCATGCTGTTAGCATCAGCTTGATTTTGCGTTTTCATATCATTTATTTCGGCCTGAACTTCCTCGACTTTTCCCTCGAGTTTTTCCACCTTCTTCTCGACCCCCATAAATCTATTACCTAAGTCTCTGAGATCTTCCTTGATTTCATCCCGTGATTTCTGACAAAATTCCCTATTTGACCCTATCTGATCTTTTAACTCTTTTTGCACCCCTTGGATCTGGGTTACAAGTTCCTTTTTACATTCGTCTACATTATTTTTACAAGTTTCTTCCATGTTACTTAATTTGGTTTCCATAGAACTCAAATTTTTATTCAAAATTCCACAATTTTCTCGACATTCAGTTTGGGATGTTACAGTACTTTCCTTTAAGGTATTTATTTGGGCTTGCAATCCTGCCTGAAGTGCCTCGTTTTCCTCTTTGATTTTACTTGCGATTTCCCCTTTAAACTCATTTAACTTATTCCCAAACTCAGTGTCAAATCCTTGAAATTTGGTATTCATTGTCTCTTCTATTTTCTTATTTATATTACTTTGCATCTTAGTCTCCATGGCCCTTAATTCGTTTCCCATGGCTTGACTTTTCAGAGAAATATCAGCTATCATTTTCTCCTGAAATGAAAATAATCTATTTTCAAATTTATCTTCCAGACTTCCTACTTTATCTTCCAAATCCTTGGATTGTGCTGCAAAATTATCCAAATTCTCTGCCTTCATAATATCAATCACATCCTTTAGTACCTTATTCATGTTTATATTGTCGGCTTTGATAGATGCTAATGTCTCCTCCTTCTTAACACTGTCAGTTTTAAGAGATTCTAAATTCTTATTTATGGATTCTAAATCCTTCTTATTTCCATTCTGTTGGAGGTCCAATTTATTGTATATAGTTTCGAATCTATCTTTCATGGCCTCCAACTTTTCACTGCTGTCCGCCTTCATGGCGTCCAAGAGCCTCTGCATTTCCTCACTCAATGATATATTACTATCTTAGAGAATACAGTGGGCTACTCTGTCCCATCATCGGTTCATGCGTGAGGGATGGTACTCTGAACTCTTGTGTCCCAATTTCCAAAATTCAACCTCAGTACGGGTGTTTACTAAAACGTACCCGTCTGGTATAATACTCATTATAATATCAACACCTTTATGGAAGTGATTTTCTGAAAATTCAAAAATTTTGAAAAACCATATTTTTCAAAAAATGAAAATTTTGATTTTTCAAGAAAAACTCGGGTTATCTCTAGGAAATCTCATCCCTACGTACTGGGCGCCATTTAAATGTTATGTTAGGGGGTGTTATTTAGGGCTGCTCGGTGTGAGTTTCCAGGGTCCCAATGCGGTCAATTAATTTTATATTTTGTAGCTAATTCTATCACTATTTTAGCTTTATGTGATATGACCGACTTAAGTGTTCCTAAAAGCATTAATCCAAGCACATTACTTCTATGCCCCCATGTGCCCATTTCAACAATGAAATATGCAAATCACAGTTTGCCAGCAATGCTCAATCGGGAGTATCGGGGTTCATGGTTTGTTCTCCCACTCTGTGACTTACACACTTTGGATTAAGCATAGGATACACTTCCAAAAATAAACAAAATCAAATCCTACTATCAAAACATTTAATTATCCAAAATATGGCGCTACAAAAATTAAACCAATGAAAATACTGACACTATACTTCACACTTGTCCAAAGTTGAACAAGGAATTCAAATTAAACAATTACAAAATAATAATGACTGGTTTTCCAGAAAACAACAAAACTTCAACTAAGTTTCACTCCCATATGGTGTCAATTCAAATTCTTTAAAATAACGAGCTCCAAAAGGCTCGGTAAAGTTTACATACACAGTGTTAGCAATTTAACACACATCAATTAATATTTACATGAGTATATCTGGTTTTAATCATAATATCAAAGTATGGCTAATCATTAATTAATTTTGGGCTCTCACAATGCTCATCTGTTACCATCACTCTCTCTCAAGCTACCAACTCACTACCGTGATTGGAAACATTTGCGTATTCCCGAGCTATAGAAAACTACTGAGCAAGTCAAACTTAAGATTACTCCCGGAATCTAATGTCTTCAATAGAACTCGTGAATCACTGATTTATTAAATAATAAAGTTAGGGATTTATCATTTTGTCTTCAAAGACAATTATATTTTAAGAAAGCACCGATCTGAACTCTGCAAGCGATAATAATGAATGTAAAGGGACCTCGTTCAAATACCGGGTCGTTAACACAATCGTAAACACTTCCGTGTGTTGCGACTCAGACATCCCGTTCCCCAACCTACCTCAATACAAGAGGGTAAGGGTCTGTCTTAACTACTTGGCTTGATTTATTGCATGGAAAGAAGAGCGCACAGTCTCGCTTTCACAAGGGACTGGTTACTCAGCTTTTACACACAGCTGTTTCAAATGCATTTCTAAGAATGAAAAGGCTTACGATACAAAATAACCACAAACAATATATTTAGGTTCTACAGACCTTATTCTCTTAGCTTCGGTATAGTATAATTATGAAGTGTCCTCATTAGCGGGTTAGAAAATTCAATAATACAACCAATATTAAGGGGCTTCAACACGGACGACTCTGAGTTCAATCCTTTCAAATGCCTCGGGAGCAGTATCCCAACTTTGAGGACTTATAACATTAGCGACTTAAGGTAGGCCTCGCCCATTACCAGCGCTCATAATACAACATAAATAGCACCCTTTTCAACATACAACATACACTGCCTGGTGATCCATATCACAACTTTGAGGACTTATAACAGTTCATTACCACGACTAACTGTCCCTCATAGTTACTTTTACCGAGCATTTCAACGCATTCCTAGCGTGACAAATTACTTCAATGCGCGACATGGCGCTCATACATGAATTAGCCAAGTTTCCTTCAAAGAACCCAATAAATTCAAATCAAAGTTTGATCTACGTCACAAAATATATATTACTCAGCCTCCATTAGCAATAATCATTTTTACAATAAAGAACATGTATTAACAACATGTATTAATTCATCTAAAGGAGCTCTGAAGCTACCACTTTCAAAATAAAATTCATCACAATATTCATTTATATAATTATTATTTTTATTATTATTATTACGCTTGCTTTACCATATGTATATCATTTACCATTTAAACTGATATTTTACTGAATATTTTCCACAAGAGATTCATTAATATTTCACATATTTATTTTATTTCCATCAAATTAATCGTTCAGTTCGCGCAATCTTTATTTCACCTGTTATCAAACATCCCTACTTCCACTCATGAGGATTATACGCAAATCTTCCCAAAACACATAATAATGAAATTGTTACTCACATGACTGTACGGTCAAAGACCGAATTCTCCAACGATGGAACATTTTCACCCACCACTTTCTTCTCAAGCCATATCCATGGTTATAATTACACTCAATGACACTTTCTTAACAGCAAATAAAATATATACCCTAATCACTTAGAATATAATGAATACCATTTTGTATTCGTTTTCACTTAACACAATACAATTTCACTATATTTAAATTACACAAAAATTGTATCACCCTGGCGTTAATTATTCGCCTCAACACACGTGATTTCTTTTCTTTTCCCGTTTCCAAGGGTTGCACTATATGCACGTCGGCTTCCTACTCTGAAGAGATGATTGAAAGTCTCGATCGAACTAACCTCACTGGAACGGCTGATCTTCTAATTCTGGGTTTGACTATCGGCTTCATTAACTTTACTGCACGATGTCGTATCTTGCTAGACGCTAACTTGTTCGTCTAATAAAAGTCTGTCCCTGATGTATTACTATTATGATCGCTCGAACTTGTATATCGGTGGCCTAGTAATTTCCTTGTATTACTTTCTGTTACTTTGATTCGTGGCTTATTGGAGTACTCCCCAATTTTGACTGCTCATTTGTCCACCTAGACAAAGCCTGGAACTACAATTCCTAATTTTTATCGTCCTTTGCTCTAGCCCCTCGGTTCAGGAACACTAGGCGTTACTATTTCGTTCTACCCTGATTTGGTTACTTAACGTAGATAGAACTGTATATTTCACTGTCCTTGGGTACTTCGAAACCTTATGATGCGTCGGTTCTTTAACCGAACTATTATATTCGAGTACCTATCGCCGGTTATTTCTTAAGTCCACAGCCTAAACATTGACGGCACTGGTGAACTTTATAAAGTCTGAAGCTTGGTGATATATTTCCCCATAACAGGGTTCTGATATGTCTCCACACGGCGATACTAATGACGATACTGCGCGGCCACTCCCATACAGGGTGCTCGTCTGTGATACAGCGAAACACGACCTCTCACGGTCTGGTAAAGACTGCATGCTCTTCCTGGCACATCCAGGGATTATATCCAACTCTGCGGCAAAAAGATCAAATCCGCTTCTTCTCCAGTACTAACTTCTGAAATAATTATCGTATAATTTTGAAAAATATATCTCTGGAAAGCTCTTGTTTTTAACGTAAAATGGTTTCTTTGATCATTGAAAATCGATCACACAATTCCAAGGTATTAAATAATTTGGCTCCTCAGATATGTAGGTGGTGAGGTTTATTTTTCCCTCTCTCCCAACTCTGGGCTCGGGGAATAACTAACTACGTCATGCCACGTCTGCAGTTCTTTCCTGTGCAAATATTATAAACTTTTTCCCCACACAAAAATCTCTTTTCCAGAATGATCAACAATGATGTGTTCATTTCATTAATTAAATGCTTGCAAATGGCTTAATTTTAATTATTTCTCTTCTTGCGTCATTGCAAGGTTGTCATTTTATAGCTGAGTAAGGTCTATTTCCGAAACTCATTCTCCCTCACTCGTCGTGGAAAGTTTTTCTCGTTCTATTAATAATCATGCGCCAGCTTCTTATCGATGCGTCAAGCGTGATCTCATGTCCGCATGACTAGTGGTCACCCGTTCTTGCACCACATTATAACAGCCCACTTCTTAAAATCTTTCCAAGTCATTCTAAAGACTGCATTATTTCCTCTCTTCTTTTGCATTTAAAATATGGATTCGACGCTTGAACCAATTGCACATGGGTTCAATACATTTTTTAAGCATTTCTTCTATAAATACATAAATTCCTGCTTTTCACTTATTAGCACTTAAAATACATAATATTTACATTTTTAAAGTCAGTATGCTAGATCTTTCAGTTTTCTTCTGTGTTACTTCAACAGCGGTGAGCTACATCACTGACACCCAGCGGTGAACGTTGGAACTTTATAGAGCACTTCTAGCCAAAAAACCTACACATTTACGAAGGGTGTACTGCATTGTTTTATACTTTATATTTTCCTGTGAGCGATCTAATCTTCTTGCAGAGCGTATGTCAGTTTGCAACTTAACTTGTTTCTTAACTTGTCGCCCCGTACCATTCACTGTGGAAGCCAGCGATTTCCTTGCCCATAGCCGTGTTGCATCCCGTACTAGACCTCTCCCTCCCCAGCTACCTGGAACCAGTGTCACTCACATGCAGTTCATTTCTGGCACTGTGAAGTGTAAGGCAGTTCTACGATGCTTAAAGTAAGAACAACTAGACTACAATGTTATCGTCTGTTGCAGAATTTAAAGATAGTTTTACTTCTGATGGGAGCGTTATGTTCTGCCAACCATGTGGGAAAGCTATCAAAGCTGAACATCGATCTCGAATTACACAACACCTCAAGGGCAAGAAACATATTGCCGCAGTTTTGCCTCTCCAGAATAAGTGTTTCGGGATAATCGTCGGTCATCAGTGATGGGCAACCTGAAGATTTATCTCGTTGTGTATTGGAATGCTTCAGCAATCAGTGAGGCATAGCATGAATTGCATTCGTGAGTACTGCATATTGTTTATGTTGACATTAATAAACAAAATTATATATATATATATATATATATATATATATATTTTTTTAAACTTTTTGTCACATATTTCAGTTATTTTTAATACATAAAAAATAAATATTTTCCCAATTTTTAGCAGCTAAAAATCCGAGCCCTACTTATCTCTAAATTTAATACATCGCCCACTAGCTCATCATAACTATCTATCAGAACTAGGCTTCAGATATAAACTAGCCTGCGTGAATATGTGAATGCGATCATGTTGAAAACCATGCAGCTTTCCTTCCTGCCAACACTCGTAGCAAAAAAAAACAACGTTCATTTGGCGAAAGTAATACAGTGTTTTTAGGTTTTTATTTCTTCCAACAATCTCAATTCAGTGAAATTTAAAATACTAGCTTCGGAGCTAAATTACGAGCTAGCGAGTGAGCCTATCACCCCAGCTTCGGCCATCATCAAACTGTTGAGTCATGTCGAGCGAAGACTTCAGAGAAGAGTATATGTGTTTGGAGTTTCGCTGTTCACCTCGGCTTTTCCGAATTGCGTCTGGGACCTGCCGTCCAAGCGCCTTTTAAGATTAGGCTGGGTAAACCGTTAAAGATACTGGGCGAAGACGGGGGCAGTTGAGAGTAATAATGATGATGATGATGATAATTGTTGTTTTAAGGGGCCTAACATCTAGGTTATCGGCCCCTGATGGTTTGGGTGATCGTGAAGATGAAAATGAAATGCAAACTGAAAACTAAAACTAACTACTAACCTACATACTAGAAAAAGAAATGGAAAACTAAAGGTGAATAAGGCAAATAAAGGACAGGAGGAAAAGAAATGCCCTCAACCCTCGAAGAATGCGGATCGAGGGACTTGGAAGGAAGGAAAGCCATGAAAGGCAGATAGGAACGTGAAAGAGGAGAGGGTCAACCCCACAGGTAAGGGACAAAAGGGGAAAACGGACCCAGCTCTGGAATCCCCCGGGGTCGCCAAATCCCAAACTCACCAGCCGTGAGCCCCTGAGGGTGTAGCAATATCTAGGGAGCACCAGAAGTGGTGGGGCTACATACACCCTGCCTCCATGAGGGCCTTGAGCAGAAGGCAGGAGATAACATGAAAAGAAAAAGAAGGCTGACCCCCCGCAGAAGGAGGGTATCAGAAAAGATAAGACACGGGCCAATTAGTTGGGAAAGGAAGAGACTCCCTAGGCCTCAGATACCCTAATACCGTCGGGGTCGGAAGAGAACAAGAGTTGACCAAGTGAGGTCGACAGGAAAGAAGATGGAGAGGAGCCCGGCACAAGTAAGTGGAAGCAATGTTGGACTCAGCTGGGGACCCGTGGTCGCCAACCCACGTCCCACAAGATGTGAGCCCCTGGTTGGGGGGGGGGAGGTGATAGTAATAAATAAAGTGACATTTTGAATCGCAGAAGCTCTATAAAGCGAGGACAGAACGCACTCTCTGACCTGAGTGATGACGCAATGATGACGTAATGTCATGGAAAAATCCTACACCTTCTTGACGTATGAACTGATCATACATTGAAGCAAAGAATATAATATATAGGGCTCGGATCGATATGCTCGATAAAATCTCCAGATATGCTCGAAAACCATGTGTTTTATGCTCGATAGATATGCTCGAAAGCCCCATTGTATGCGGTTAAATATGCAGAATATGCTCGAAAAACACCGTTAAAAACTATAGAAAGGAAAGTGAAACGAAAAAACCAATAACAAAGCTTTAAATACGAGCTTTATTTTCTAATTGTATGTATGATACACTGCAATAAACTTGCATTCAAGTTTTACAAGTATATATAAGAGAAGTGCTCTTATAAATGATACAGTTAAAAAGTTCATTTACAAAATGTTCAGAATTAGGCGAGTCAATGAAGTAGATCTGCATTGGTCTATACAACAAGAAATTTTCTATGTTTTCAGTTTTGAATGATTTTCTTAAATCAGTCAATAAATGTTTCAATGACGCGAACGACCTCACAATAGGTTAAAAGCCTGCGGTTCTATTATTCGCACCAGATAGGCTTTTCAATAATTATTTCTGTTTTCGAACCTTAAGGATTTTCAGGGCCCGAATACGGGGGAGAATTCGAAGAAAAACAAACTATTTAGACGAAAACCACAAAAATATTCATTTATATGCTTCTATTCTGAAAACAGTGGTTTTATGCATTTATATGCTCGATAAATTTCAATTCTGTTTGTCCCAGAGAGGTGAAAATACCACCGAAAGGCTTCTTTCAAAGTGTATGCAAATCTGCTCGAATCCGAGCCCTAATAATAAGTGACCAGAGGAGCTAGAAGGGTTGTGCCGGTTAACTTTACCAACTTATGCAATGAGTTGTTGCTGTTAATTCTTTTAGGGGCTCATGTAGCCCAGTGTACTTGGGTGTGTGTAATAATATTAATAACGTATGGCCTCGGGTGCCGAGTGCAAGCTTTATTATTTGACGTCCAGAGGGCAGCGTACATGTCGAATTCTGACGGTCCTTGGAGTGCTATGAATGTCAAGGAGGTTAGATGTCTAAGCTGCTTGACACTATAGCGCTTTCTAGTAGAGAAAGGAGGAACTTTGTGTTGGCGGAAAATCCCGAGGTTAGCCTAATTTTGCCATTATGAACACGGTCTATTGGAATCAAATGGGTTCTTTAACATTCCAACAATGTATGACGTGCGTGCCGTGATTTTTTTCGACTTTGAAAAAAAAATCACTTACCATGGTCAGGAGCGAACCTGCAAGCTTATAGTCCGACACGATAACCACTCAGCCACCGTGGCAAGCGGGTATGTGTAGAGTTTGTCTGATAAGCTGGGTCACTGTGACGTCTGTACTTACAATTAATTGAGGTAGGTTGGTTTCGGGTAGGAAGCGGCCGTGGATTTAAGTTAAGTACCATCCCGACATTTGCCTGGCGTAGAAGTTGGAAAACCACAGAAAACCACTTCCAGGATGGCTGGGGTAGGAATGGAACACACCTCTTGTTAGTTTTGCCTCACGAGGCTGAGTGCACCTCGTTCCAGCCCTCAGACAAGAATTAAATTTCTTGGCAGAGCCAGGAATCGATCCTGGACCTCCACGGTATCAGCCAAGAATGCTAACCACAACGCAACGGGACGGTCGCTTATGCAATCAAAGTACACTGTCATCGACAAGTTGATGTTCCATTTAAGGGACTTGAACATCGAGGTCATTGAGCCAATTCCGAGGGACTCCCCCACAAATTGTGGGGGATGCCATGCTTCCTCCTACTCTGGATGTAAATACATCAAGGAGGCGCTAAAACAGTAACACCGGCAGCGGCAACGTACATACATGCCCAGAAACATTCCCTCCCTTCTCTCCATGCTCATTTCCCCTCCGAGCCCAAGTAAACTTAACAACACTGCCCTCACAAGCATTTTGCACATCCTCCAGCAGCTAATTACCTGTTAATTAGCTCCCCCACACGCCAGGTACTCACTCAAAACCCCTCTTGACCCGCGGTACCGCTGCGCATCTGCTCGGAGGATCGGCCACGGCCGTCCCCTTCCGGGATGGTGCTCAGTGGGCCGCGGGCCCTCTGCACGATGCAACAAGTATGTGGATAACAGCCCTTACTCTTTCTTCTTCTTGCCTATGCCTAATTTAAGTACCTACGAGCCAAATGGCTCACCTTGATATTTATGCCAGCTGCATTCTACCTCTCCTCAACCTTACCCACTTCCAAAATTCCTACTCCTTCCCACCACCCTAACCTCAGGTCATATTCTGGCCAATTAACGACATAATTGTACCATACCCACATCCTTAATCTATTAAGTTAAATAGAAACCTGTCCCCACACTTTGATACAGCTCTAAAGGTCCCAAATGGGAGCTGAGGGGCTATAATCGCGTAGCCGGCTTGGGTCAGGCAGGTCATTGAGCCCCGTGTACTTTGGGTGTGTGTCTAAGTGTGAAATGTATCGGATAAAGCAGGGGTTCACAACCCTTGCGGCCCTCAAAGTCAGTTCATGCGCCCGCGATTAAATAGTTTATACTATTTAAAACGTGAATGTATAGGCCAGTTCCAAAAGTAATGCTGTCAACTAACCATCAGAGTTCACCGTGCTTTCCGAATCCATGTTGTATCTGGACCATCGCTCATTGTAAAAATTTCATTTATGGTAACTTTAAAAGCTAAAAGTATAATCTTTTCATTAACATAATTATTTAATCGTAGAAATACCACGTAACTAATTACGAAAACATGAGAACAAGTATGCGGGGTAAGTTCGTTCGTTATTGATAAGTTAATAAATTGCTTTGAAACCTATGCAACTTACCTACTAATAAATGTAAGTAAACGCCAGTTTTTTACTTAAATTTTCATATGCTTCCCACGGTGGGTGAGTGGATAGCGTGTCGTTCTACTAACCCCAAGGTTGCAGGTTCGCTCCTGGCCATGGTAAGTGATTTTTAAAAGGCGGCAAATATACGACACGCATTTCATACGATGTTGACATGTCAAAGAACCCATTTGAATTCAGTAGGCCGTGTTCATAATGGCAAAATTAATCTCGGGATTTTCCGCCAACACAAAGTTCATAATTTCTCTACTAGAAAGCGCTATTGTGTTCAAGGAGCTTAGATATCTAACCTCCTTGACTTTCATAGTGATTCAAGGAACAACGAAATTCGTCATGCAAGCTACCCTCTGGGTGTCAAATTACAAAGCTTGCACCCGGCACCCGAGGCCATACGATATTATTATTATTATATGCTTGTAATGTTTTTCCAATGGCTGTAATTTTGCGTCTTACACTTCCCAACATACTAAGTTGAAGAATTTAATAGAAAACATAACTTTATAAATTCTGAAATATGCGTCGAATAGCTTAATAAGTAGAGAACACGAGCTTTCCCCACGATTATGTGTTATACATCTAATGGAAGAATATAGGCTAGAGATGCACTTGCCCCACATCACGGGGCAAGTACGTAATCTGGACATTATAGTGATATTTAATTTCCTAATGGAATATACATTCTCGAAGCATACATTCAAGATGCTGCAGTCACACACAATTAACCAGTCAATATGCAGAAGAAGTCTTGTTTTGGTATTGCAATTAGTTTAGATGCATTTAAAATTCATAGTTGCACTTCCATTCTAAGGGTATGCACTTACCCCGACTCACCTTATTGTGAATGATGAGATTTTCCCCATTATTGTAGGCCCTAGTTGAAATAAGAAAATTATAAAAATGTTTCGTTGGAAATAAATTGAAAAGCAAACAATTATTGGACAGATTTTAAGTCATGCACAAGCAGACTGCTGCATGGTTCAGACTGTCTGTGGAGTCACTCTTGCAATTCTGTCTTTTGTAAAAATTTTACAGCATTGTGATAATATTATTTTGTTTTATATAACTTACCCGAAGCCTCCGTAGCTTAGGCGGCAGCACGCCGGCCTCTCACCGCTGGGTCCGTGGTTCAAATCCCGGTCACTCCATGTAAGATCTGTGCTAGACAAAACGGAGGCAGACAGGTTTTTCTCCAAGTACTCCGGTTTTCCTTGTCAAAATTTCATTCCAGCAACACTCTCCACTTTAATTTCATTTCATCTGTCATTCATTTAATAATAATAATAATAATAATAATATCGTATGGCCTTCGGTGCCGGGTGCAAGCTTTGTAATTTGTCACCCAGAGGGTAGCTTGCATGTCGAATTTCGTTGTTCCTTGAATCACTTTGAAAGTCAAGGAGGTTAGATATCTAAGCTCCTTGAACACTATAGCGCTTTCTAGTAGAGAAATGAGGAACTTCGTGTTGGCGGAAACTCCCGAGATTAATTTTGCCATTATGAACACGGTCTTCTGAATTCAAATGGGTTCTTTGACATGCCAACATCGTATGACATGCGTGTCATATTTTTGCCGCCTTTCAAAAATCACTTACCACGGCCAGGAGCGAATCTGCAATCTTGGGGTTAGTAGACCGACACGCTATCCACTCATCCACCGTGGCAAGCTATTCATTTAATCATTGCGTCAGAGGAGTGGGACAAGGCTTCGGCAGCCGGCACAGTTCATATCCTCGCCGCTAGATGGGGGCCTCATTCATTCCATCCCTGACCCGGTCGGTTGACTGGAAGCAGGCTGTGGATTTTCATTTTCATGTAACTTAACCCTAAACCTTTCCGAATTAGGAGTAAGTTGATTGTAAATCAGTAATTTGATCACTTAATAACACAATTTGCTAAATAACTTCCAAAATGCATTTAAACAATTTAGATTAGCCAAATATGGTCTTGAAACACCTTTTTTGGTCTGCTGGAAACATAAGTTATTCAGATAATAGTAAAATTAGCTTTAACGTTAGGGTTTGGCAAGTGCCTATGTGGAAAGGTATCTTGCGGCCCGTCACTTATTATGTAAAAATAAACTTGGCCTCCACTTATAAAAAAGTTGTGCACTTCTGTGATTACCTGTGTCATTGTGGTGTCTGCAATAGTGTGTGTATTTGTAATTCAGGCGAGGATTGCGAAGGAAGTGGCTATGGGCTAAAGTTAGGAACAATTCCAAATTCAATGGAAGAAGGAAAAGGCACACCCATCTCAGGAATCCCTCGGGATTGGAAAATCCTGGGCAGGGAAACGGTGAAGATCAGCAAGCACCAAATTTTGGAAAATGGATAAATATAGTTACGATTTGAATTTTGAAAATGTATAACCTTGCTTCTATAATGTGCGTTCAAAAAGTAACGAGCCGGAGGCATAATTACAGAAACCAGTACCTGTATGTTAGAAGTATTGGCCCTGGCTGTTGAGACACTTGTCCCACTTTGACACGAGGCGGTGAATGGCTGTCTCATAAATTTTCCTGGGCTGCGATGTGAACCAGTTCCGCACGTGCAGCTGGACGTCAGCGTCCGAGGTGAATCGTTGGCCCTGCAGAGCCCTTTTCAGGGGACCAAACATGGCGCAATTACAGGGAGAGAGGTCTGGACTGTATGGAGGGTGGCCGAGAACCTCCCATTTGAATTTATGCAGGAGTACCGCGACTGCGTTGGCCGTATGAGGTCGTGCATTGTCGTGGAGCGACCACAGCGGATATGGCGTTCACTGTCACTCGGCCGTCCTGGGTAATGAGTGCATCAACCAGCTGGACGTTGTCATCGGTAATGCAGGGGGGTGCCCCAGACCAGGCATCATCGGCTAACGACACCCGTCCTTCCCTGAAGCGCTTGTGCCACGCCTTGACCCTTGCAAGGGACATGCAGTGTTCGCCGTACACTTGTGACATTCGGCGATGAATGTCCATTCCCCCTACTCCTTCCGCTGTCAGAAATCGAACAACACCTCTTTGCTCTTCGGTTGACACCTCGATGTCACTGTTTGCAATGCGACAGGCAACGTTGGACGATTGATGCATGCTGCTGCTCGCTTTGTATCGTCACGTGACGTGCACGCGTGCCCTCTAGCGACGGGCTGTGACCTTCCACGCTCTGGTCGGAACCACACCTCGTTACACACGCCACGATTAGCCGATGTAGTAACCGGTTTGCGCATTCCAGCCTCCGGCTCGTTACTTTTTGAACGCACCTTATAATATCAAGATGTGCTTGTTTCCTTGGAAATTAAGCCTATTATAATTGTTGAGTAAAGATTAAACAACGATCACTCCTTCTTGTTCATAACTTTTCTAGAGTACAAAAATTAGCCAAAATACCTGTAGTATTGGTCTGGAAGAAATCTGGAGATGATGTAGTATTCATTTACATTATCACAAATAAACAATTATTATCAATGAACTAGACTACAAACAAACATCTAGACCTTGTACATTATATAGGCTACTCAATACATTTTGGGGTTGCCAACAAGAAGTCTTCAAGTCGCCCTCCGTATGCTCTGTAAAGCTGGGGTTTCCTGGGCGCGGAAGCGAAGAGCGGAGTCGGCTCTCCTCTGGTCATATGTAATTTTAATGGAACTGTTTTCCTAGAAGCGGAACGAATCGCCGCTGGACGAGCGGAACTCGCTCCTCCGCGTTCCTCTGCTCCGAGAGCAGACTCGTCCGCTGTCGGCTGGCGGAGTGGCTGGACGTCTGTACAAGTTGTGTGTAGTTTTATTCAATTGTGTCCCTTGTGTGTTTAGTATAAAGTGTGTGCACCATGAGTGTGTGTCAGTTTACTGCTTTCTGTTATAAACCTGCGATTTCAGTTCTTCTACATATTTTATTTCTTGGTATAGTTCATAGAACTCGTTTTTGGTCAATCGAAAGTAGCCTACTGTTTGAATCTAATTTCTTCATCAATTAAATGGTTGTTTATAAGAATTTTAAACACTCCCTCATTTTCACGCGTTTTAAATATGTCACTTGCACATTTTCGATCCTTCACTAAATGCAGTAGTAACTCTTCCTTCTCCTCCTCTTCCAAGTGTAATAAAATAGAAAGTCTAGATTCCATGTCCATATCGACCTCACCTTGTCACTCCTAGTATACAAATGAGCAACCGTTCCGCTCTCCGCCAGAGGACAACTAGGAAAACACAATTCAGCTAGCTGATGACTCACGAGCGGAGAACTGACTCCGCTCTCCGCTTTCCGCTCTCAGATTCCGCGCCTAGGAAAACCCAGATTAACCTAACTTTTCAGTAGGGTACAGAGACTGCTTTTTGTTTTCTTTCAACTTATTTATTTATTTTGTTTTTATCGGGTTGCCAGCCATGACCACTTATTGGTAGGCCACCACAGAGAATCTTATGAGATGTGCCTTGAGATTCTTTGCTGGTGGGTAGCCAGTGGCTGGAACAGGTGGCTTTTGAGATATTGTAAAGGTTCCTTGACATGGTGAGGTAACGATGGTGATGCTGTTGATTGGTAGTAGAGCAGGCAAGATGGTAGCTGTGTTTTTATAAAATGTGATGTGGAATTGGTCTCTCTGGTCTGGAGATTGGTGTTAGATAATGTTGTATGTTGACAATCTAAAGAAGTGGAACTAGTGGCTGGTAATAGTAGAAGGACAGAGTCATGTTTAAGAAAATGCAAGAAGAATATTAAAACACAATTTTGTGAAGTCTGTCCAAATGTCTTGTGGATTCATTTTAAGCAAGTATATTGCCCCTCTGCTCAGAGGTAAGATTCATATTAATTACAATGGTAGCCCAGCAAACGGCAAGTATTAAAGAAGTTACAAGGGGAAAGTTATTAAGAATAGTTACAATGGTGCCCAACGGTGTGGCATGTTGCTCTTGGTCAACCCATAACCAACAGAAAGATTATTGATTAGTTACAACTCTAATGCTGCAGAACTCCCTGATGTGCTCAACAGTCTGTCGCGGCACACCATAGTCGCATACTGGTGAGGACAACATTCGCCATTTAAAAAGTGAATCTCCGCATCTTCCATGTCCCGTCCTAAGGCGGTTGAGCATTGACCATACCTTTAGAGGTTGATCAAACCTAGAAACTGTCTCACTGATGCATGGCATTGCCTGGCATACAGCTGGAGCATTTTGGGTCCATTCTCTCCTCCAGGAATCGGTGGTGTTGAATCCGATAAGGTTGCTGACAAGTGGAAGAGATGGATGTCTGGAACGGAGTCTGTTCATCCTGAGGTCTGAGATTTCAGAGTGTACCGGTAGTCCAGAGCTCACTAAGAACTTGTTGTATTCTCTATTCAAAGCTACTTTCCTTCGCAGATTAGGGGGTGCTATATAGCTTAGGGCTGGCAGCCAGATGTTGCACGCAGATCTGAATGTTGCAGAAATAATGCGCATACTACTATTAAGCTGGACATCAACTTTGTTTGTGTGGGCGCTGTTAAACCATCCTGGTGCACAGTACTCCGCCGCAGAGTATACCAGGCACCTCCGCTGTCTATAACCCACCCACCATCCCAAATATGAACAAGACTTATACAGCTTAGGCTTTCCCGACCGGCGTTCATAATTAAATACAAGCCCGAAAAACTTGTATTTAATTAAGACTTATACAGATGAAATTCCTTAACCGACAGTAGTGGCTACGCTGGCTAAAGCTCAGCATTAGGTCATGGGGCCAAGCTCTCTGCTGACTCGGTAGACGCGTGGGTTCGAGCCCCACCGTCGGCCGTCCTTGAAATGGTTTTCCGTGGTTTCCCCATTTTCAACACCAGGCAAATGCTGGGACGGTACCTTCTGACAGGCCACGGCCGCTTCCTTCCACATCCTTGCCCAGTTTCATTCACCATCATTCATTTCATCTCTCATTAACTCCTCTCATGAGGTTGGCGTCAGGAAGGGCATCCGGCCGTAAAAATCATCGCCACAAAGACTTCCATCGCATCTCATCCCCGACCCCGTTGGAAAACGGGAATAATAAGGGGTAGACATACATACATACAGATGAAATTCCAGCTGTGTCCGCCCTTACGCGCGTGAATTATCGTCAAAGACAGTATTGCCAACCCCGAGCCTACGGTACTACTCAATGGTGTTTTTGTCAACGGTGCCCCGCTAGCTTTGCGCGGCTAAGGCCGCGCCACGACCCAACCATTCGAACCTTTATTTTTCCCAATCCAATGGTTTTTGACAATGGTTACAGCCTAACAGCCTGCCAGCTTGAACTGTAAAGCTCATGTGGCGAATCTCTCATAGAAATGAATGGGTGGTAGCGAGTACCGTACATGTTGGAATGGACAGCCCTGACCGCCCAGGCACTCAAGGCCGGTGGGAAGGAGCCACACGCTCCAGTCAGCATATACGCCCAGCCTCGCTACTACTCCAAGTGGGATATCCAGCTCCACCAGCCATTATGCCTGCGTACCAGTATGTCAAGTACGATTTCAGAGCCTTGCAGTTCAATCTGAAGGTTGATTTTCCGCACGTTGTCCTCTTATAGCACAACGATTGTGTCCACAAAGTTTCAAGATAGGTTTCGACTTGTCTTACCTGATACTTCCCTTGTTAGAACACGAGAAATGAAAGCGAGATTTTAAATTAAACAAGAAGTTCCGTGACGAACTAAAGAGCCTACTTTTCCTAAAATTAAGATCCATGCCAATGATTAATCTACAGTGTATGAACCTAGCTAGAATAATGACGAAATTAAGTTGTTAATATCGAAATGTCTAATTAGTTTGAAATATACCTGGTATAATGTAGCCTAATAGAGCAATACAGTTCGTAGACCTGGTGACTGAATATATTCTTAGTTCCATGTCTTAAGGTACAGAATACAAAATTTGGTTAAAGTCCAATGGACGTTACATGCAGTTAGACATTGGATCTATCAGCACGCGTAAAAGCATGTTGGCAACAATGTCATGCGTGTGCTGGTCAGAAATAATCTGAAATATTATGATATCTTGTTGTGCCAATTTTGGATGAAATCCATTTGTTAGTATAGAATTTACATGTATTTTAAAATTGCAGCTATCAGCAGGCATAGAATCATGTTGGCAGTACTGACATATTAATTACTCCAAATTAATCTAGAATGTCAGGTGCTATACGTGAGCAAAGTGTAGAGCTGTTGGCTTCCATACTTTCTGATATATTGACATTTGGTAAAAAATATATAGGCCGCATTTATTAACAGTTGGCAGCCTTGATTGCTCTTACGAATACTTATAGTCATATATGTTATGATACACATAGCACATACGAATTATGGTTGAAATCGAACTGATAGTATAGAAGTTACATGTATTTAAAAATTGGTCCTATCAGCAGGCATAGACTCATGTTGGTAGAACTGACGTATATAAGTTACTCCAAATTAATCTAAAATGTCAGGTATTATACGTGTGCATAGTTTAAAGCTGTCGGCTTGCATACTTTCAGATATATTGGTATTTGGATAAAAAAAATAGAGAGAGCAATTATTAACAGTTGGTAGCCCTGGTGGCTCTTAAGAATACGCTCAGTCATATCGGTTTATATACACATATTACATACGAAATTTGGTTGAAATCCAATTGATAGTGTAGAAGTTATATGCATTTAAAAATTAGACCTATCAGAAAACTTAAAATTATTTTGGCAACACTGTCATGTATGGCCTCTTGAAAATTAAACTGAAATAGTATTATCTATATGTGTGCCAATTTTAGAATAGCTCCCATGCATACCTTCCAAGATATCCAACATGGTGCTCAAATTTCTAGTGTGTATTTTCAGCAGTTGGCAGCACTGACATCATTTTCCAATATGGGCTTGAGATATTGCAGTATGCATCATTTCTTATACTAAATTTGGTCTCGATTTCTGCAGCCGTTTAGGAGTTAATAGTGGGGGGGGGGGGGGGCACACACAGCCAGACAGACAGAAGGACAGACAGACACACATTTTACCGGATCTATTTCATAAGTCTACTTTTTCCTCAATTTTGCAAAATGTGAAAAGTAGGCAAAAAATGCACAGCAACCATTTTTAAATTCTCATAAAATTCCATTCAATTAGACGTCAGTATATTAAGGCTTGTAAGAAGATATACCATGCCAAGTATCACAGCGCTCGGATGAAAAGTCGCGAGAAAAATCAATTTAAATATTTAAATCTCTCGTCGCCGCCATGTTGGTTTTGTGCTCACTAGGTTATTGACTGATCCATATGTGAACCTAAGCCTCTATGAACATACATACTTTCAGTTTGATTGCTGTAATAGATTCATAGACATTGAGAACCGTCTAAATAATTTGGATGGTCGCCATGTTGTAATGTTATAAATTGCAGACCATGTAGTTATGTACCATTGGATGAAGATTATTGCGTAGGTTCATTCTTCAAACTTTCACTACGATCGCATGATTAGGACACAAGAAATAAAAGCTTAATTTTAAAATTTCGCACAGCCGCCATCTTGGGGTTATAAAAAAAAGAGTTTAATTGGATGTCAGTGGATTAAATTTTATATGAACCTTTACCGTACCAAGATTAGGCGCCTTCAGTAGCGTAGTTGGTAGCATGCTGAGCTTCTATGTCCAAGATAGCGGGTTCATACCCGGCCGAAGCCATCGGATTTTTTAAGAGCGTTAAAATCCCTCAGTATGCCTTCATTTGGAGGGGAAGTATAGCCGGCGGTCCCATGACATAGATTTATGGCATGTTCAAGAACCTTCCACTAATTACACCTGTGTGAAGCTAAATTGGATAGGTTAAGAATGTAAACAACGCTCTTAGGTCGTTCGTTGCCAAGAGCCGACTGCGGTGGCGTCTAGTAGCTAAGTTCTGAACTAGGCCTAGTAGTCGTTGACGGTGGCATTTGGCGGCAAAAGTAGGAACTATTTGAAAAATTCTAAGTTGCAGTTGCAGATACACACACTACTACAGCCATCACAATTAACACCGGTTATCAGACAGATTGTACACACACCCAAAGTACACGGGGCTAAATGACCGCGTTGTCGCAGCCCCTAAACTAAGGAACCAACCAACCAACCAACCAACCGTACCAAGTTTCACTGCTCTCGGATGGTTAAATCGAGAGAAAATTCTATTTAAATGTTTCAACTTCGCTTGGCCGCCATGTTCGTTGTACTTAACAGGTTAATTAAAGTTACATAGATGCACTTCTAATAGTACACTTTATGACCGTAAAATATTTCAGGGTGATATCTGTTACTGTTGCGGAGTCATAGAATGCCAGTGAAATATTTCGCCCGGCCGCCATGTTGGATTGGTGAAACGTATTATAATTTGAAAGGCACGGTCGAGGTTGGACGAGACTTACCAAGTTTCATTGAAATCGCTTTGGCTGTTTTGATTTTATTAGGGCGACACACACGCACACACACACACACACACACACACACTCAAACCCACACACGGACAAAAGCTGGTTTCAAATGCCTTTTTTTTTTCTTTTTTCATAAATGAAGATAGACTAAAAATACTATTTCGGGCACTGAGCCATTGAACCTTCTTTGACAACGTCTTTGAAGAAGCTTGTAATACCGCAATTCTTTCACACAAACTTCTTATGCAATCTTTCACAAATGAAGAATACCGCCTTTATTTTCCAACAATGCAAATCAAAACAGGAGGTTTAAAGTCACTTTTCAATTATTATTGATCACACACGTTTCTTTACTGCTGGACCGTTAAGCACAACGTATAAATCTGTTATGCCAAAATCAGCAAGTTCTTTGAGATCGCTGCAAAGGCAGTGGATAAATTAGGATCCGGCGTTCACAACAGACGGCAAAATAATTATGTTGTAAACAGGTAAGTTATTTTAAACAAGATGTTCAGTAAAGAACATATAGCCTACTTTCTCCTAAATGCATGGGTATTTTTATAACTCTTTGTCCTTTGCAAGGAGTATAATTGAATGATGGTTGTAGTAGCTTGTTGAAATACAACGTGTTATGCGTATATTAAACATGCATATGAGGTCCTTTGCTAGTGCTACCTCTGTACAAAATTTCATTCAATTCGATTTCACCGTGTTTGAATTGATATGGTGAATTGATTTGCACACATACATAGCCGCTTACTGCAAACTATTGGGCATGACCTTGTAGTTCAGTCAAAAGATGCTTCCCACAAAAAGGTAGGCTATGTTGTTGCAAAATTTGGTAGAGATCGGATGATTAGGTTAGTCGTAATTTGATTTAAGCTTTGAACATTTGGGTGGCCGCCATTACGTTTCCGTCAATATGGTGGCGATATATAACATGACACTGAGGTGCCCTTTGCTAGTACTACGTCTGTACCAAATTTCGTTCAATTCGGTTTCACCGTATTCGAATTGGTATGGAGGGGGCCGACATTCAGAGTACACACACACACAGACACACAAACGCGCGCGCACGCACGCACGCACGCACACAGACAGACACAATTTTTCGCCCTATATTAATCTTATAAATCTACTTCCAGTTTTTGCAAAAATCGAAAGTAGGCTAAAAATATGTATTTGAATATTTTACTAAGTGGATAAAATCTTGCTCTTTACTTCGTAATTATTGTACTTTGTCATTTCTGGCAGCCTTCGTTGGATACTTTGGTAGGGTATTATATTACAATGGAGTTATCCAGAATTCAGGGAAATTGAAGGTAAGCTGTGTTTTTTTTTGTCAAATATAGGTGATTGATTTTATTGCTAATAGGATAACATTGTATTTTATTTGCAATAGACACTTATTGCACGTAAATTTATTTATTTATTCGTTAATTGCCCATAAGGAGAGCGTTACTATACGATCAATTATCATGTTTTATTCTGGCCCTTTCTTCCTTTTTCCCAAAAACCTCTCATATAAACACTATGCTTCCTCTTTCTCCCTTCTCTCCACTTTTTCCCGGTTGTCTCTCCTTGGGAGTTTGCTCAAACTTATGTTGTCTAAGTTTTTCTCTGTATGTGCTCCTGTCTGCGTTGTCTTCTGTAGAGATGTATAGTTTCTTGAGGTCTTCCACGGTTTCCTTTACCCAATTGTTTTTAGTGTGCTATTCGGAACTATATTAAATATTTTCTTGGTCAGTCTGTCTTCGGTCATCCTGTGTCCATAAAATTTTGCCCATCTTTTCCTTGTGTTGTTTGTAATCGTCTCTGTCTGTTTGTACAGTTCTAATGTCGGGCTCTTTATCCATATTCCCTATTTCTGAACTGGCCCGTAAATCTTTCTGAGTATTTTTCTATCTTGTTTTTCTAATTCCGTGATTTTTGTTCGTCCCTTGATTGCTGTCGTTTCTGAAGCGTATAAGGCCTCTGATAAAACTACTGTATGATAGTACATATTGCACGTAAATAAAATGAGGTTTGTAATTTATACACCATTTAAAGAATAGTGGAATTTAATATATGGGAATGCTTATTTGATATATATGTGCCGCTCTCAAACGTGTTTTTAAATGTTAAATGAATACAATAGTAGTGACTGCTTCAATGCTTATCATTATATATAGTGCCTACTTAAGTACCTATTTTGCGTCTTTTTAGCGTCTATTACACCGAGCTCACCGTTATTATGTTTATTGTTATTATTTTGGTAAATGTTTGGATCAGTAGGATTAGCATACCAGCCAACTCTCCAAATATCCTATCAGTAAAAACCCTCATCAACAGAATACGCGGTAAACCAAATGCTTCAAATTACAGCAGAACGTAAAAAATATAATGTCTGTCATTTCATTCGCTGAGTACAAGAAGTCAAAAAGGATTTGGAAAGAAACAATAACGGAGAAGAGATATTTTTATTCAAAAAGTGCTAAACATGGAAGTATTCCAAGGGATGAAGGGAAAGAAAACCGGCTCAAAATGGTCCGAGGAAAGGAAGAGGAAACATAGTGAGATGATGAAGGAGCACTGGAGGAAGAAAAAGGAACAGCAAAGGACAAAACATTGGAATTGGCAAAAGGTCCCTAGACGACCGAAACGAAAATAATAATAATAAATAAGAAAGACGACAGAATGGATGTAAACAACTACCGCGGTTTCTCGCTTCTCCAAATAACCTACAAGATCCTCTCAAATGCTCTCCGGGCCAGAGTAGAACAACTGTATCCAACACTGGGAGAATACCAAGCAGGTTTCAGGAAAGGACGTTCCAGTGTTGAACAGATTCTGAATTAGAAACAAAGAATTTGTTGTGATCTTCGTTGATTTCGCGAAAGCATATGACTCTGTTGATCGATTCACTCTATTTGAAAAACTAAAACAACTAGGCTTGAACAGCAAGACAAGGGCAATCATCCAGAAGACCTTAACCAACACTACGTCCAAGGTGAAATTCAGAGAAGAAATTTCCGACGCCTTTGACATCAGGACCGGGGTAAGGCAGGGGGATGGACTCTCACCTTTGCTCTTCAATAGTGTGCTTGACAAAGTCATCCGTGAATGGCGGAGAGAATTGAGCAACAAAGGAGTTGCAAATGGGGCGAGATTGGGTTACAAAAACATAAATCTGATAGTAGATTGTCTAGCATTCGCGGATAATCTCGCTATTGTTTCTCATTCCATGATTACCGACATAGAACAAATCAGTGAACTCCAGAAACAAGCAGCAATATCTCCTTCGAGAAAACCGAGTTTATAAGTAATATACAGCTGGCACCTAAAAAAAACTAGCCATTGGAAGGGAAAAGATCAAGCGGACAGTAAAGTTCAAATACCTCGGTGAATGGATAGAGCCTAATATCTCTGAGAAAGGGGCTTTCACATCACGAATGAGAAAACTGGAAACTGCATACCAGTAACCAAGGGAATCTATAACAAGAAATCATTATCCCTAAATGCCAAACTTCTACATTACAGCACAGTCATCCGACCTGAAGACTTATATGCTGCAGAGTGCCTTACGATGCACAGAAAAGGTCTTATGGAGAAACTTGAAACCAAAGAAAGGAAGATCTTACAGAAAATCTTGGGCCCAGTCAAGGAAAACTGTGATTACAGACGGAGGCACAACCATGAACCCTACACACACATTACTAAAATCACTGACGCGATGGGAAAGAGGAGGATTGTGCTTTATGGTCATTTAACAAGACTGAGCCCAATGCGATTGTCAAAAAAATCTTAACTTACTTTCTGGGTAAGAAAACCAAGGGAGCGTGGTTCACAGAGGTAGAAAAGGATTTAAAAGAACTGGGAATTACATACAACGATGTTCATATGCGTACGCCCCTGAAGACGTAACTAAAAAAACACCTGAGTTTTCAGGACAAGCCTAAAAGTCATGGTATTTACAAGGAAGAAGGAGTATATAAATCCTAAATATTGTATTGGAGAAACAGCACTCGAAATTGTACCGTCGATAAATGATTTAGGAATCATTTATGACAGCAAATTAACCTTTAATAACCATATTGCAAATATAATTAGTTCGGCCAACAAGATGCTTGGTTTTGTCATTAGAAACTCCAAATTATTTACTAAAACTGGAGTAATTGTTAAGTTGTATGAAAGTTTAGTTCGAAGCAAGTTAGAATATTCAGCAGTAATCTGGGATCCCTTTTATAAAGATCAAATTCATCACATTGAGATTGTGCAAAATAAATTTCTAAGATACATGTATTATAAGACGTTCAATGTATTTTGTCCATTTGATACTTCGACTCAGTTTTTACGAAATTTGTTCAATTTCACGTCCTTGAAAAGTAGAAGGTCGTTAAGTTCTTTGCAACTGCAGAGGAAAATTTTAACTGGAAAAGTTGACTGCCAAGAATTAGTTCAATTCATCACTTTTCATGTACCACAAGTAAGATCTCGACAGCAAGCACTCTTTCACATCCCAAGATCTAAAAGTGTTCACCATTCTAATTCGCCTTTAGTTAAAATATTATCATTTTATAATTCAATTGATGTTCAAGTAGATTTATTCGCTGGCGCTAACTTATTCAATAAACAAGTAAAAGCAGCTGTTCCTCGAATACTGGGTACTCTTTTCTCCTTTATTTTTTTATATTCTTTTTTTCTACTTTGTACAGTTTTGTTTTCATTTTATGGTTTATATTTTCACGATCTCCTTTGTAGTATTTATGTTCTGTTCTTCATTTGTGTAATTTGTGTAATATGTTTTCTCTATTTTCCACTGATACATGTTGTTATTTAATCAGATAATGTCAAGAAGGAATGTATTTGGGCTGGTGCCTGTGTTCCTTCATATTGATAAATGAAAATCCACAGCCTGTTTCCAGTCTCCGACCGGGTCAGGAATGGAATGAATGAAGCCCCCATCTAGCGGCGAGGATATGAACTGTGCCGGCTGCCGAGGCCTGTCGCACTCCTCTGGGGCAATGATTAAATGAATGACAGATGAAATGAAATGATAGTGGAGAGTGTTGCTGGAATGAAATTTTGACAGGGAAAACCGGAGTACCCGGAGAAAAACCTGTCTGCCTCCGTTTTGTCCAGCACAGATCTCACATGGAGTAACCGGGATTTGAACCACGGGCCCAGCGGTGAGAGGCCGGCGTGCTGCCGCCTAAGCCACGGAGGCTTCATATTGATAAATAAATAAATAAATAAATAAATAAATAAATAAACTATCAACAGGCAAGAGTGGAGTGAGGCCAGGAAAGAGCAGCATCGAGAACACACGAGGCGTTACTGGGCGAATGGTAAAGCCACCGGGGGACACACCCCCAATTGCAAATAAAAGAATGAATGAGTTGATAAATGAACAAATGAATAAATTAATTAAAGAATGAATGAATAAATTAATAATTGAAGAAATAAATAAACGAATAAACGAATGAATGTATGAACAAATAAATGAAACATGATGTTCAGTAAAGAACATATAGCCTACTTTCTCCTAAATACATGGGTATTGTTATAACTAGGGCTCGGATTCGAACATATTTGCATTTTTTTTCTGAATAGTACATATTGAAAGAAGGCCTTCGGTGGTATTTTCACCTCTCTCGGACCAACAGAATTGAAATTTATCGAGCATATAAATGCATAAAACCGCGTTTTTCAGAATAGAAGCATATAAATGCATATTCTTGTGGTTTTCGTCTAAATAGTTGGTTTTTCTTCGAATTCCCCCCCCCCCCCCCCCCCCCCGCATATTCAGGCCCTGACCATCCTTAAGGTTCGAAAACAGAAATAATTATTGAATAGCCTACCTATCTGGTGCGAATAATAGAACCGCAGGTGTTTAACCTTTAGTGAGGTCGTTCTCATCATTGAAACTTTTATTAATTAAATACAAGTTTTTCGGGCTTGTAGGCCGTGGTCCAGACAGGATATCTCCCGACGTTTCACCGGAAACTGCGTCCGGCATTATCAAGGGTTCCGCTCCATTCCTTGGTCAGCAGTGGAATGAGGAAGAGGCTTGAAATAATGGGTAACGGTTTGTAGTGGAGTATTGTTGTTTGGATATGACTGTTGGTTGGGTGGATCTTGGCGATGGACTAACGGCTGGAAGGTAGTTGGATCTTCAAATTAGCATGGAGAGCCGAGCGTTCTCTTCGCATTCCGGCTGGATCGTCTGATCTCACGTCCATGTTGCGGGGTGCGGTGCGTGTTCCGGCTTCGGCGACCGAGCTTGTGAGGGTCAGGTGTTCCCTGGGCGACTGTCGGGCTGTAGCGGGAAGGTTCTTCAGGTTGATGTGTGAGTGATTTTTTGGCCTTGGTGTTCCTAAGAGCCGGGATCCATGTATTACGCACACGTTCAATTTCTTCCTTCCGATTGAAATTGTCGGGGTGTTTGAAGATTTCTATGGCTTCCCGTTGCAGCCTGGCGTGGTAGTGTGTGGTCGTGGAGAGTATCTCCGTGTCCCCGTACTGTACATCGTGACCGGGCAAGAGAGAATGCTCAACGACTGACGATTTCCCAGTTTGACCCAGGCGGCTGTATCTGTTATGTTCCTTGAGTCTGGTGGTCACGCTCCTCTTCGTCGTTCCTATGTACACCTTCCCACAGAAACACGGGATTCTGTAGACACCTGCAGTGGAGTGTGGGTGGCGCTTGTCTTTAGCGGATCGCAGCAAGTCCCGGATTTATTTTGGCGGTGGGTTTATAAACCGTCTGGTGCGAATAATGGGTAATGGGCGTCGCGCAGGGAACACCTGACCCTCACAAGCTCGGTCGCCGAAGCCGGAACACGCACCGCACCCCGCAACATGGACGTGAGATCAGACGATCCAGCCGGAATGCGAAGAGAACGCTCGGCTCTCCATGCTAATTTGAAGATCCAACTACCTTCCAGCCATTAGTTCATCGCCAAGATCCACCCAACCAACAGTCATATTCAAACGACAATACCCCACTACAAACCGTTACCCATTATTTCAAGCCTCTTCCTCATTCCACTGCTGACCAAGGAAAGGAGCGGAACCCTTGATAATGCCGGACGCAGTTTCCGGTGAAACGTCAGGAGATATCCTGTCTGGACCACGGCCTACAAGCGCGAAAAACTTGTATTTAATTATGAACGCCGGCCGTGAAAGCCTAAGCTGTTATATCAGTCGAAACTTTTATTGACTGATTTAAGAAAATCATTCAAAACTGAAAACATAGAAAAAATTCTTGTTGTACAGACCAATGCAGATCTACTACATTGACTCGCCTAATTCTGAACATTTTGTAAAAAAATGTACTTTTATACTGTAACTTTTATAAGAAAACTTCTCTTATATAGACTACAGTATACTTGAATGCGAGTATATTGCAGTGTATCAAACATACAACTAGAAAATGAAGCTCGTATATAAAGGTATGCTATTTGTTTTTTCGTTTCACTTCCCTTTTATAGTTTATAACGGTGTTTTTCAAGCATATTCTGGATATTTAACCGCATATAACGTTTTTTTGAGCATATCTATCGAGCATAAAACACATGGTATTCGAGCATATCTGGAGAATTTATCGATCATATCGATCCGAGCCCTAGTTATAACACTTTGTCCTTTTCAAGGAGTATAATTGAATGTTGGTTGTAGTAGCTTGTTGAAATACAACGTGTTATACGGATATTAAACATGAATATGAGGTGCCCTTTGCTACTGCTACCTCTGTAAAAAAAATCATTCAATTCGGTTTCACAGTGTTTGAATTGATATGGGGAATCGATTTGCACACATACATGGCCACTATCTGCAAACAATTGGGCTGATGACCTTGTAGTTCAGTCAAAAAATGCTTCCCACTAAAAGGTATGCTGTTGCAAAATTTGGTAGAGATCAAATGATTAGGTTGGTCGTAATTTTATTTAAGCTTTTAATATTTGGGTGGCCGCCATTCCGTTTCCGTCAAGATGGCGGCGATATGAAACATGACACTGAGGTGCCCTTTGCTAGTGCTACCTCTGTACCCAATTTCGTTCAATTCGGTTTAACCGTGTTTGAATTGATAGGGGGGATCGATTTACACACAAAAATGGCCGCATATGTAAAATATTGGACTGATGACCTTGTAGCTTGGTCAATGAACGCTTGTCACAAAAAGGTATGCTGTTGCAAAATATGGTAGAGATCAGATGATTAGGTTGGTCGTAAATTGATTTAGGCTTTTAACATTTGGGAGGCCGCCATTAGGTTTCCGTCAAGATGGCGGCGATATAAAACATGACACTGGAGTGCCCTATGCTAGTGCTACCTCTGTACCAAATTTCGTTCAATTCGGTTTCACCGTGTTTGAAAAGATAGGGGGAATCGATTTGCACACATACATGGCCGCCATCCGCAAATTATTGGACTGATGACCTTGCAGTTAGGTAAAAGGATTATTTATACACAAAGGTGTGATGTTGCAAAATTTGGTAGAGATCAGATGATTAGGTTGGTCGTAATTTGATTTAAGCTTTTAACATTTGGGTTGCCGCCATTACGTTTTCGTCAAGATGGCGGCGATATAAAACATGACACTGGAGTGCCCTCTGTACCAAATTATGTTCAATTCGGTTTCGCCGTGTTTGAATTGATAGGGGGAATCGATTTGCACACATACATGGCCGTCATCTGCAAACTATGAGGCTGATGATCTTGTAGTTTGTTCAAAATATGCTTCCTACATAAAGGTATGTTGTTGCAAAATGAAGTAGAGATCGGATGATCAGGTTAGTCGTAATTTGATTTAAGCTTTGAACATTACGGTGGCCGCCATTACGTTTCCGTCAAGATGGCGGCGATATAAAACATGACACTGAGGTGCCCTTTGCTAGTGCTACCACTGTACCAAATTTCGTTCAATTCGGTTTCACCGTGTTCGAATTGATAGGGGGACAGACATTCAGAGTACACACACACACTCACACAACACATACACACAGACACACAGACAGACACACAATTTTTGGCCTTGTGTGGATCTCAAAAGTCTACTTTCATTTTTGCAAAAATCGAAAGTAGGCTAAAAATTAATATAGAAATTAATAAAGGAATAAGTATATGAATGAATGAATGAATGAATGAATAAATGAATGTATGAAAAAGAAAATGGATAAATGAATAAATATGGGTAAAAGTAACACTCACCACCAACAAATAGGACGACGATGGTTCTAGTAAGGGTATCTGGTCCGCGCCATTCCCTCTTATTAGTCACATTCCCCACAGACCCCAAGTGACACAATTAGCGAACGTTAAATTACAGAGAGGAAGGCGTGGAGAATGCTATTATTCACAGTGCTGTGAGCGTGCCCGTACCCTGCAGTGTGAACAATTTAATGACCTTGTGCCAGTCCTCGATATTGAAGACCTTTCCCTACATTCACTAAACACACGCGACATTCTTATTCCTAATAGAGATGCCAACATCATGTGACTGAAGAATTCTCCGAACGCTTCTTTCTGTGTTTATCGTTTAGGTCTACTTAGGACCACGGGGCTCGTATCAACTCCTCGGTTACGTTGTTGCTTTCTTCTTCTTCCAATAGTCCCTCATTTTCTGACTATGAGTCAGTATTCTTTCTTCTGTCTTCTTACTTGTAAGGGACGTTGGGAAAAAAGCCCTGTCGGATGACCTGACGGAACATCACACTGTCACGAGTTTGGTCCAGTGGGATATCTAGTTGTTCCATATCTGACTTAATAGACGCAATCCATTTGTTCTTAGAAGCCTTGCCTATCCCCGTTACTGTGAATATCATGTTGGTGAGTCTTTCAGAATCCAGACGTGCCATGTGTCCATAAAAGGTCAGGCGTCTTTTCCTTATAAACGTGATGATGTCCTCCTGATGTTCATACAATTCATCATTACGACGGATTCTGTAAACGCTGTTATAAAGCAAAATAATTATAATAACTCTACCAGCAGTATAGCTGTTGGGTGCATGACCAGAACAATAGTTGCTGTTGCCAGTCCCCAAGCCCCTGTAAAGGTGGAGAATTCGAACTGTAGGAGATAAAAGGGACACCAGAAAATACCTTGAGGCAGTCCCTTAGACAAGAGGGGAAGACCAGTGCTTGTTTGAGAATCTAGGCAGCGGTGATGTAGTAGATCACTGAGCTTAGAGGGCTTAGACAAGATGGAGAAGACCTGTGCTTGTTTGAGAATCCAGGTAGCGGTGATGTAGTGGAATACTGGCCTTAGAGGGCTTAGACAAGAGGGAGAAGACCTGTGCTTGTTTGAGGATCTAGGCAGCGGTGATGTAGTCAATCACTGGGCTTATAGGGCTGAGACAAGAGGGAGAAGACCTGTGCATGTTTGAGTATCTAGGTAGCAGTGATGTAGTAGGTTACTGACCATAGGGGGCTTAGACAAGAGGGAGAAGACCTGTGCATGTTTGAGAATCCAGGCAGCGGTGATGAAGTAGATCACTGAGCTTAGAGGGCTTAGACAAGAGGGAGAAGACCTGTGCATGTTTGAGGATCCAGGCAGCGGTGACGTAGTAGATCACTGAGCTTACAGAGCTTAGGCAAGAGGGATAAGACCTGTGCATGTTTGAGAATCTAGGCAGCGGTGACGTAGTAGATCACTGAGCTTACAGGGGTCAGGCAAGAGGGATAAGACCTGTGCATGTTTGAGAATCCAGGCAGCGGTGACGTAGTAGATCGCTGAGCATAGAGGGGTTAGACAAGAGGGAGAAGACCAGTGCATGTTTTAGAATCCAGGCAGCAGTGATGTAGTAGATCACTGAGCTGACAGGGCTTAGGCAAGAGGGATATGACCTGTGCATGTTTGAGAATCTAGGCAGCGGTGACGTAGTAGATCACTGAGCTTAGAGGGGTTAGACAAGAGGGAGAAGACCAGTGCATGTTTTAGAATCAAGGCAGCGGTGACGTAGTAGATCACTGAGCTTAGAGGGGTTGGACAAGAGGGAGAAGACCTGTGCATGGTTGAGAATCCAGGTAGCAGTGATGTAGTAGATCACTGAGCTTAGAGGGCTTAGACAAGAGGGAGAAGACCTGTGCATGTTCGAGTATCTAGGCAGCAGTGATGTAGTAGATCACTGAGCTTAGAGGGCTTAGACAAGAGGGGGAAGACCTGTGCATGTTTGAGTATCTAGGTAGCGGTGATGTAGTAGATCACAGAGCTTAGAGGGCTTAGACAAGAGGGAGAGGACCTGTGCATGTTTGAGTATCTAGGTAGCGGTGATGTAGTAGATCACTGAGCTTACAGGGCTTAAACAAGAGGGAGAAGACCTGTGCATGTTTGAGTATCCAGGCAGCAGTGATGTAGTAGATCACTGAGCTTAGAGGGCTCAGACAAGAAGGGGAAGATCTGTGCATGTTTGAGTATCTAGGTAGCGGTGATGTAGTAGATCACTGAGCTTAGAGGGCTTAGACAAGAGGGAGAAGACCTGTGCATGTTTGAGTATCTAGGTAGCGGTGATGTAGTAGTTCACTGAGCTTAGAGGGCTTAGACAAGAGGGAGAAGACCTGTGCATGTTCGAGTATCCAGGCAGCAGTGATGTAGTAGATCACTGAGCTTAGAGGGCTTAGACAAGAGGGGGAAGATCTGTGCATGTTTTAGTATCTCGGTAGCGATGATGTAGTAGATCACAGAGCTTAGAGGGCTTAGACATGAGGGAGAGGACCTGTGCATGTTTGAGTATCTAGGTAGCGGTGATGTAGTAGATTACTGAGCTTAGAGTGCTTAGACAAGAGGGAGAAGACCTGTGCATGTTTGAGTATCTAGGTAGCGGTGATGTAGTAGATCACTGAGCTTAGAGGGCTTAGACAAGAGGGAGAAGACCTGTGCATGTTTGAGTATCTAGGTAGCGGTGATGTAGTAGTTCACTGAGCTTAGAGGGCTTAGACAAGAGGGAGAAGACCTGTGCATGTTCGAGTATCCAGGCAGCAGTGATGTAGTAGATCACTGAGCTTAGAGGGCTTAGACAAGAGGGGGAAGATCTGTGCATGTTTTAGTATCTCGGTAGCGATGATGTAGTAGATCACAGAGCTTAGAGGGCTTAGACATGAGGGAGAGGACCTGTGCATGTTTGAGTATCTAGGTAGCGGTGATGTAGTAGATTACTGAGCTTAGAGTGCTTAGACAAGAGGGAGAAGACCTGTGCATGTTTGAGTATCTAGGTAGCGGTGATGTAGTAGATCACTGAGCTTAGAGGGCTTAGACAAGAGGGAGAAGACCTGTGCATGTTTGAGAATCCAGGCAGCGGTGATGTAGTAGATCACTGAGCTTAGGGGGCTTAGACAAGAGGGAGAAGACCTGCGCATGTTTGAGTATCTAGGTGTTGTAGATCACTGAGCTTAGAGCTGTTCAAGGGGAACCATGCAGTCAAACCAGTAACAAGAGCTGGTGATGAAACGTAGCAAAAGGTATTTGATAAATCTGCAATCCAGAGCTGTTCAAGGCAAACTATCCAGCCAAAACAGAGACGAGAGCGGTTGTCCAATTAGTAGAAGGTATTTGCCCATTTTATAATCCTGAGTTAATCAAGGTAATGTGACCAATTATCGTCGTACACATGAAGTAAACTAACATTCCACACATAGGTCTTGGCTTGTTTTATTAGATTACTTTTAATTGTTACGTCACTTTTTGCTAACTGATTATAAATACTATACAACAGGAGTGACCAACCTATTTTGAGTTTGAGCCAGTAAATTGATTTTTAAAATTTTGATGGGCCATCTAACTAAATTTATATTAAAAACTACAATATTGTGAATGTAAACTAAAATATTCAGGTTAGTGTAGCGCTGAAGGCAGATATATGAAGTATAATGTTTTAAAAATAATTCAGTTATTCATGAAATTTCATCTAATTACGTAATTTATTTTATACATTTTTTAAACAAGATGTTCAGTAAAGAACATGTAGCCTACTTTCTCCTAAATGCATGGGTTTAGTTATAACTCTTTGTCCTCTTCAAGGAGTATAATTGAATGTTGGTTGTAGTAGCTTGTTGAAATACAACGGATATGATACGTTGATTGATTGAATCCACACCTGAATGATATATACACAAACTAATACAGCCATCACAATAAAACGGGTTATGAGACATCATTCAACACTCACCCAAGTACACGGGACTAAATGACCATGATGTCCATGCATCTCAAATGAAACAGCAGCAACAACAGCTTCTTACAAAAATCCTGCCTCGTATAAAAGTACACACACTAGTAAGCCTACAGACCTCATAGTGACACAGGTTATCAGAAACTTCTACACACAGCCAAGTACACGGGGCTACAAGACCATGATGCTGCAAAACCCCTAAAGAATCAACAACAAAAATAACAACAATAGACTCAAAGCGCGGATCAAGGACAAAGAATTTAAATAGCTCTAGTCGAGTGTTGAAATGTGTGGTTTTATGAGTACAGCATATTATATAATCTTTTCGACTGCAAATACACACAATATATACTTAACATTATAACGTGTGAGTAGTTATGAACCAATAAATAAAAAAGAAGTAAGAAAACGAAACCACGGGGATTCGAATCAGGGAACCCTACACTATGAAGCTAGATCGCTACAACTACGCCACGAAAGCGATTCAAGATAGATATGTAAACAACATCTTTAGTACGAATGTATCATAATTTGTGTTGTAATCAACGATTTCATTAGCGTTTTTTGGCGCTTCTATAAACCATTTTATACTATATATGTATTATTTTGTTCAGTACATTCCTAAAAGGATATAACCTTACGCAGTTACGAACATAAATAGATTTACGAGCACAAATAGCGGCCATTTTGTGTATGACCCACAACCATATGGCATGGTCAATCCCCAGCTGGCAGTGGGTCAATCAGACCTGTTAAGTCACTTCTACGGTTACATATTCTATTATAATAGCCTAATATCCTACCGGTCACCTCCTTGAGGACAGTTTAAACCTCCATAGGCCTATGTACGATAAGCTGAATTGTTGAGATCAAGCCCTGTTGAATCGTAAGTTATGGTTGGGCTATAATACTTGCATGATTCATACATCCACCATCCTGAAACTATTTGGCAGATGAACTTGTAGTTTGGACAAAAGACGTTTCCCACATTAAGGTATATTGTTGCAAAATTTAGTAGAGATCGGATGATTAGGTTAGTCGTAATTTGATTTAAGCTTTGAACATTTGGGTGGCCGCTATTACGTGTCCGTCAAGATGGCGGTGATATAAAACATGACACTGAGGTGCCCTTTGAACCAAATTTCGTTCAATTCGGGTTCACCGTTTTTGAATTGATAGAGGGAATCGATTTGCACCCATACATGGCCACCATCCACAAATTATTGGGCTGATGACCTTGTAGTTTGGTGAAAAGATCCTTCATACATGAAGGTATAATGTTGCAAAATTTGGTAGAGATCGGATGATTAGGTTAGTCGTAATTTGATTGAAGCTTTGAACATTTGGGCGGCCGCCATTTCGTTTCCGTGAAGATGGCGGCGATATAAAACATGACGATGAGGTACCCTTTGCTAGTGCTACCTCTGTACCGAATTTCGTTCAATTCGGTTTCACCGTGTTCGAATTGATAGGGGGGGGGGGGGGCTGACATCAGAGTACACACACTCGTACACACACACAGACTCACACACAGACAGACACACAATTTTTGGCCCTGTGTAGATCTCATAAGTCTACTTTCAATTTTTGCAAAAATCGAAAGTAGGCTAAAAATTATTATTAAGGGAAAATAAGCCTCCGTGGCTTAGGCGGCAGCACGCCGGCCTCTCACCGCTGGAACCGTGGTTCAAATCCCGGTCACTCCATGTGAGATTTGTGCTGGATAAAGCGGAGGCAGACAGGTTAAAAAGTTTATATATAATTTATATATATATATATATATATATACATATATCACTTTCCTGTGGACACGATAACTACCGCAATTTTGCAACAATCAATTTGAATGTTTTACATAATATGTATCCCTATAAAATCTCGGTCGAGTTCGTTAATGGGCACAATCGGTAGACGGGGGTGGAAATGGGGGTATTTTTTTTTTTCGAAAAAGAAATGAAATATCGCTATAACTCTCCTAATATTTGAAATATCGAATCCATTGAAAATTCATACTATGTGTCGAATAAGGCCCAAAAATTTATGTTTGAAGAGTTTTTCGGGAAACATTAATCATATCTCTCTTAATAGGCACAATATCAAAACCGTACAAAATGGATAATATTCCCCTAATAATTACCTAAAACTTTTGTCTGAAAGAATTTTTGATATGACCCACCATTACGCCAAGGGATGAGAGAAATTATTTCGGAATTATAAGAAAATGCCAAGAGCTATCAGAGGTTGCCATAAATATTGATGAGGGATGAGCCATCAGACGTTGCCAAGACAACGCACTTGCACGCGATCAGATTCAGATTTCCATCTAAGTGTGAAGCGGCTTCGGTGACGTAACTGGTAGTATGCTGAACTTCTATGCCCAAGTTCGCGGCTTCAAAGCCGGCCGAAGTCGTCGGATTTTCTAAGAGCGCTAAAAATCCCTCAGTATGCTTTCCTTTGGAGGGGACGATCCAACGTTCGTTGCGAGTTGCTGGTTGCGGTGGCATCTCGTAGCCAAGTTCAGAGCTAGGTATCGTTGACGGTAGTATCTGGTAGCAACATTAGGAACTACTGCTTGAAATTGACCGTCTGCAGTCCTTACCTGAATTACAGACTAATACAGCCATCACTATTCACACCGTTTATCAGACAGATTCTACACTCACCCAAAGTACACGGGGTTATATGACCGCGTTGTCGCAGCCCCTAAACTGAGCAACCAACCAAAATTTCTGTGGGAGATATAATTTTGCGTGAAGAAGTAACAGACCGTTACATAGTTACACATCAGTGTCCAAACCTTGCATAAGGACAGTGTGACCAGAAGTATAAACATGTATCCCAAATGACAAGAAGATTACCGTCCCCATAAGACAATAAAATGTTAAAAATATGTATAAAATGACGAAAAACAAAGTTAATTAAGCTCCAATAAAAATACTTTCTCGCAATAAATGATGTCTGATCTTTCTACGAAAACGTGCATATTCTGCCTATTTCCGCCTATCCTCAAGTATGCCCGATGAAATCTACCTCCGCCTTCCGGCGTGCCAAGATGACTTTTTTTTAGCCTATTTTCAATTTTGAAAATATAGGCTTATGAGATCACCTTTTGTCCGTGTGTCTGTGTGTGCGTGAGTGTGTGAGAGAGGCGTGTGTGTGTCCCCCCTAATAACTTCTATACGGCTGGAGCGATTTCAATTAAACTTGGTGAGTTCATAGCACTACTCCGAGCGACCCCGACCGGGCCATTCAAATTTTGTTACGTCTCACCAATCCAACATGGCGGCTGTGCGAAATATTTCACCAGCATGCAATATCTCCGAAACTATTCCCGATATCACCCTGGAATTTATTGCGGTGATAAAGGGAACTACTAGAAGTTCACCTATGTGACTATTGAAACACTGGTAACTACAAAACCAACATGGCGGCCACGCGAATTTGCGACTTTTAAATAGACGTTTCTCGCGATTTAACCAACCAAACGCAATAAAACTTGGTACAGTGTATGTTTATACACATTGTAATGCACCGACATCAAACTTCGTTCAATTGTTTACGTAACCACAAGATGGCGGATGTGCGAAATATTTCACCGGCATTCTATATCTCTGGAACTATTAGGGGTATCATCCTGAAATTTTGTATGGAGATAAAGGGCACTACTGGAAGCTCACCTGTAAGACTTTCAAAAACCAGTTAACTACAAAACGAACATGGCGGCCAAGCGAATTAAAAATTTTAATAGACCTTTCTCGCGATTTAATGTTCCAAACGCAATGAAATCTGGTACAGGAAATGTTTATACACATTGTAATGCACTGGTATCCAAAGTAGTTGAATTGTTTACATAACCTCAAAATGGCGGCTGGGCGAATTTTAAAATTAAGTTTTTATTTCTTGTGTCGTAATCATGCGATCGAAGTGAAAGTTTCAATAATGAACCTACGCAATAATTTTCCTTTAATGGTACATGACTCTATGGCCTATACATTTAACAATCCTACATGGCGACCATCCGAAATATTTAGACGGCTCTGAATATCTACAAATCTATTATAGCAATCAAACTGAATTTCTTTATGTTCATAGGGGCTGTGAACATAAGTTCACCTATAGGACTTTAAATAACCAGGTGATCACAAATCCAACATGGCGGCGAGGCGAATTATAAATATTCACATGAACGTTTCTCGCAATTTAACCATCCTAGTGCAGTGAAACTCAGTACAGTAAATCCTTATACGAATGTTAATCCACTGGCATCTAATTTATTTCAATTGTTTCCATAACCACAAGATGGCAGTTGTGCGAAATTTTAAAATCTTCTTGTTACTTCTTGTGTCCTAATCATGCGATTGAAATTTGAATGCTACACTTACACAATAATCTTCATATAACAATACATAACTCTAGGACCTACATACATAAAATCCAACATGGCGACCATCCTAAATATTTAGTCGGTTCTCAATATCTACGAATCTATTACAGCAATCAAACTGAAATTTTGTATGTTGATAGTGTCAGTTAACATAAGTAGGATATATGAAAATAGGCTGTATAGTTCTTCACGGAACCACTTGTTTTAATTGTGTCCGAGAGTTGTTCAGTCTTATGGTAAAGAGTTTCGTTCCTGACATGGATAAATTTGTTGTTATGAATTTTGGAGCCTAAGATTTTGCGTGATATCTTTCTTTCCTTGACCTCCAGCCTTTCAAGCGATCCCTGGGTGGTGAGAGACAATTATTATTATTATTATTATTATTATTATTATTATTATTATTATTATTATTATTATTATTACTATTATTATTAACTAACGTGCACTGTTGTGACACACACGTGCTTAAGCGAACATGTTTCTGACTTGATTTACTATACTATTCTTTGAGAAAATTCCCTGGCAATGAATGGTAATTAGGTAATAAACCGCATGTTGTAACACGCAGTGCCATATATTCATTAAATAAAAAAGCAGTTAACCTTGTGTCTATGGGCCTAGAGGTTCCTATAAATGAAGAGTTCATCACTCAAGACTCGTTTGTTCAAACTGCTTACTGATTGTGCAAGGATGGGTGTGACTCTGGTGAAACTCTTTCTCCTCGCGATATGTGTCTCTTCCACTGTGGCTGTCGGTCTTCGTAAGTATTAGTAAATATCATACAGCTGGGGTTCCCCGTTTCAGGTGGTACGGGTGGGAGGATTGTTAACAAGTACAGGAGAATAATTTATCAGTATTTCCTACTCAATCATAAGTTTTGAAGAAAATGAAATATCTCGAAAGCCAAATGTGGTTGCTGATATCATTATTCACTTGAAACCCCTTCTAGAAAGTTTTAATACACATTTCACCGAAGATTATTCCAAATTTGATTGGATCAGAAATCATTTTTTGCGAACCTCACCAAATGAGTTGAAATTATTAATATACATATATCTATATAAATATTTTCAAATAAGAATTAGCAAGAAAAAATTGAAAGACACCTATATACACTCTTCGGCATAAAAAGAGGAACACTACGAATATCAGAAAAAACTCAACATTAGACCGTTTCATACTTGGTATAAAATGAATGCTGCGACTTTGCAGCGGTATGGAAATGTACCGTGATTTAATTAGCTCATTTGAGAAGTTTCGGCACAACAATTGATAAGCATTGTTGATCGTGACATTCACAACACCAATGTTACAGGTTCCCGCCTTTGGGCAACAATAACCACAAACGGCTGTCTTAAGGTTTATTATTGCTGTGAATTCTCGTGTTAAGTATTTTGTGAACATGACGGTTAGTCCACAACATTCGTTATCACACAGTGCAACAGGTCGGAAGATGAATTTCATGTTTCGACATTTCGAAATTCGTGTTTGCGCACTGTTGTGATTATCATGGTCAATGTTTATCATTTATTGTGCTAATTAGGGTAATTAACTTATGATACATTACCATATTGTTGTATTGTCATAGTATTTGATTATTACAAGGTTTGGGACGGTCCAACATTCAGTTTAGTCTAAAATTCGTAGTGTTTCGCTTTCTTTGCCAGAGGGTGTACATATAGTGGACGGATGAGAGGAAGCGGGAGAATGAAGAGATTTAGGGAGGAGCGGAGGAGACACTCCTCCAAATGACATCATGTGATCCAAGTTTAATCGCTCTCCTGTAGGGGAATTTTCGCTCAAATAATAATAATAATATATATATATATTTTATTTAGTCAATTTACCCTCTAGGTTGGTGGTTCCCGCGGAATCAGCGAGGGAACTCACCACTACCGCCTCTATGGGCAGTGTCCTGGAGCCTGGAACATCTGGTCGGGATGGATACAACTGGGGAGGTGTGATCAGCACTTCGCCCAGGCGGCCTCACCTGCAAAGCGAACAGGGGCCTCATGAGGGATGGGAAGGGATGGAAGATTGGGATGGATAGGCGAGGAAGAGGGAAGGAGGCGGCCGTGGCCTTACAGTAGGTACCATCCCGGCATTTGACCGAAGACGAAGTGGGAAACCACGGAGAACCACTTCGAGGATGGCTGAGGTGGGAATCGAACCCCCTCTACTCATTTGGACCACCCGAGGCTGAGTAGACCCCGTTCCAGTCCTCATACCACTTTTCAAATTTCGTGGCAGAGCCGGGAATCGAACCCAGGACCTCCGGGGCGGCAGCTAACCATGCTGACCGCTACGCTACGGAGGCGACTATATATATATATATATATGTATATTGTTTTGATAATGGGTTGAAAGAATCGAAATACAAGTCCACTGATAATTAAATACTGTATGAGTTTTGTTGGTAATTTAATTGCAATGAAACAAGCAATTGGGCACTTCTCCGAGTTCAAAATATATGTTTCTAAAAAAAATATAGAGCCAGCCCCGTGGTGTTGGGGTAGCGCCTCTGACTCTCAACTGGAGACCCCGGGTTCGATTCCAGGCTCCGTCAGGGAAATTAGAAACTGACGTGAGGGCTGGAACGGGGTGCACTCAGCCTCGTGAGGACAATTGAGTAGCTGTCAGACAGTGAGGCAGCGTCCCGATCACGAAAACCAAGATTAACGGCCGAGGGGACCCGATACTCTGATCATACGTCACCCCAATATCTGCAGGTCAAATGGCTGGGTAGCGGTCGCTTGGTCGGCCTAGGCCCTTCATTGGCTGTAGTGCCAGGGGTTATTAAAAAATATCGGACTGTTGGTACGCCAAAATTCGTAAACATTTCAAGTGGTACGCATTTCCTAAAAGTTTTTGAACGCCTCTCATACAGTATCGATACCGGCAGAGAGCGTGGGGGCGCAGCGGTCAAGCTGTTGGTCTCTCACCATGCATGTGAGATTTTCAGATTGAAATGCCATGTCCTGTGGTTCAGATTTCACGTTAAAAGGAGGTCCCGTGGCTCATGATCGTGAGATTAACGGTCACGTAAAACTATATAAACTTATTTCCTTCAATTCCGGCAGATTCGGGTACCGAGCCCATGAGGTGAACAATAATTGCCTAAGTTCCAAACTGTTTAGATTTTTGTTGTTGTTGATGTTGTTTATTTTGGGGGCTGAAACATCGTGGTTATATATTTGGGTGTGTGTATTTTGTGTGATAACCTGTGTTATTGTGAGGGTTGTAGTAGTGTGTGTATTTGTATATTAGGGAGGGGGGATAGGATTGGGAAGGAGGTGGCCGTGCCCTGAAGTTAGGAACCATCCCAGCATTTGTGTGGAGTAGAAGTGGGGAAACCACGGAAATCCACTACCAAGATGGCTGGCATGGGAATTAATATTATAGCTTTCAGTCGGTCAACATAAAAATAATTCCAATTTTTGGAATATGTGAAAAATTACTGTACCTGAAATAAATTACAAGTGATAAAGATTTACTGTATATACCAGGTGAATCAGCTGTCCCTTATAATTTTGTTTTATGCAGCCCAACTAACGCGTGTTGTCAGGAAGGTTGATAATTCTCTGCTTGCATCCCTTATGGTCCCGTGATAATGGGGAAGCGCGCCTGCCTCTCAACCGGAGGCCCAGGGTTCGATTCCCGGCTCCGTCAGGGATTTTAGAAACTGATGTGAGGGCTGGAACGGGGTGGACTCAGCCTCGTGAGGACAATTGAGTAGCTGTCTGACAGTGAGGCAGCGCCCCGGTCACGAATACCAAGATTAACGGCCGAGGGCACCTGATGTGCTGACCACGTGTCACCCCAATATATACCGGGTGAGTTAGCCGTGGTGGTTACGGCATGACTGATGGCAGTCGCTCACATCCGGGAGGCGAGGAGGTTCGAATCCCCCCCGCCGGCAACCTTGAAGATGGTCTTCTGTGGTTTCCCATCTTCCTTCCAGGCAAATGCCGGGGTTGGTCCCTAACTATAGGCCACAGCCGCTACCTTCCAACTCCTCGTCCTTACATTCCAACTTCCCTCCTTCCCTCCCCAACGGTACTTGTAGCTCACCCATTGGGTGTCCGTCTCGAAGCAGCTACAAAACTGGCGAGCCGAACATGTCCTCGGACACTCCCGGCACTAAAAGCCATACGCTAAAAAAAAACCAATATATGCAGGCCAAATGGCTGGACAGCGGTCGCTTGGTAGGACTAGGCCCTCACGGGCTGTAGTGAATGAATGAATGAATGAATGAATGAATGAATGAATCATGTAGTGTCCCTAGATGGGCAGAGGCCTCCCTTGAAAGGGGAGCTTGTTTATTATATCTCACGTGGTGAGCTAGTCACGACAAATGCTTAGTTTTGCCACTATGACAGTCATAATTAGGGCTCGGATTTTTATGTAAATACATATTTTAAGCATTTTTTCTATAAATAAATAATTTCCTGCTTTTCACTTATTAGCATATAACATACATAATATTTACTTGTTTAAAATCAGTATGCAAGATCTTTCAGTTTACTGCATTTTTTTGTTCTTAACTTGTCGACCCCGTGCCACTCACTGTGGAAGCCGGGGATTTCTTCGCCCATAGCCATATTGCACCACGTGGTACCCCCTCCCCAGCTACCAGGAACAAGTTTCTCTCACATGCAGTTCATTTCTGGCACTGTGGAGTTCAAGGCAATTCTACGAAGCCTAAAGTAAAAACCACTACAAGTTATCGTCTGTTGCAAAATTTAAAGATAATTTACTTCTGACGGGGGCGTTCTGTTCTGCCAATCATGTGGGAAAGCAATCAAGGCTGAACAGCGATCTCAAGTACCACAACACCAGGAGGGCAGAAACATATTGCCGCAGTTTCGCGCCTTCAGAAGAAGTGTTTCGCGATAATCGTCGGTCATTTGTGATGGACAACCTGAAGATGTATCTCATTGTGTATTGTAATGCTTCAGCAGTCAGTGAGGCATAGCATAAATTGCATTTGTGAGTGCTGCATATTGTTAATATTCACATTAATAAACTAAATTATAATTAAATATTTTTACTTTTTTGTCACATATTTCGGGTAATTTTAATACATAAAAAATACATATTTTCCAGATTTTTAGCACCTAAAAATCTTAGCCCTAGTCATAATGCTTACTTGAACCACTGTCTTTCTAACTCTTTCCAATCCGTTCTTTGTCTTGCTGTCCTGGACCAGTGTGGTCCTAGGAACTGTCGGAAGTTATCCGCCCATCTTCTTCTAGATATCCTGCGGCTTCTTTTTGCCTGTGTATGGGGCCCACATGGTTGCTATCTGCGCCCATCTGCTCTGGTTAAGTCTCGTGACGTGCCCTGCCCAGTTCTACTTAATTCTGGTGACTTTCTGCGCGACGTTCTCGGAAGTCGTGATTTCTTGGAGTCTCTTGTTGGAAACTCTATCACTCAGAGATAAATGTCCAGGATTGTTCTCGCCATCACCTCTGGCACACTTCTAAAGCTCAAAGTACCAAGTAGTGGGCTGCGTGCCGCAGTCAGTAGAGACGCTGAGCTTCTAACTGAAAGGGAGTGGGTTCAATCCTAAACCAGATAGCGGACTTTAGAAAAAACTACCACTTTCAAAAACGCAAATAGCCCTGGGGTTTACACAGCCCACACTAGAAATGAGTACCAGGGTAATTCCTGGGAGCAAAGACGACCGGGCGTGGAGCTGACACCTTCATCCCATCTAGCGCCGATGTCACAAAAAGTGGAAGCCTCTACCTTCCACTACTCCCAGGGCCTCCATGGCCTGTACGGAGTTGGCTTTGCTTTGTTTTGTTAAGTACCAAGTCCGACAAGTGTAAGTCAGTACTGGAATGATGCATGAGTGGAGAGCCTCTACTCTGAGTTTCCTGTTTAATGATTTATCGAGCAGTATGAACGTCAGTCCCCAGAAGGCCTTCCAAGCTTGAGTTATTCGTCTTTAGATTTCCTTGTTCATTGTTTGTGTCAAGGCGCTCAATTGGCCAAGGTAAATGTATTCATCAGTGTGTTCCAGTGTGATTGTGTTTGGGGGCCTGTTGGACATTGACTTTGCTTTACTGTAGTTCATTGTGAGACTCTGCAGTACCAGGGGTTATTTATTTATTATATAAATAATTTATGTTTTTGGCCTAATGCCGTGTGGAAACTAAACTAGAACCATACGTTTCGGAGAAACCTTGCCTCCTTTTTCAATGGAATCACCATTCTCCTCTGAAACACTGCTAAAGCTCTCTTTTGCTTGTCCGTCAAGTACCAAGTGGGGGGCTGCGTGAATAAGGAGGCAAGTTTTCTCCGAAACGTATGGTTCTAATATAATTTTCACGCGGCATTAGCCCTAAAAACATGAATTATTTATATAGTAATCCGGTCCGTGAAAGCTTTAATATACATATTTATTTATTAATTTATTAATTTATGTATTGCATCGCTTATGGTACTAATCCACTGCAAGCATATCCCGCTAACAATAATGTCCGTTTTCTGTTGGGCTGAAATTTTATCTTGATTTGAAGTACAATAAGTGATGATTAATGATACCAATGATTGCTCTCAAGAAATTAATGCAATAATAGGATATGCCAGAAGTGCATTCAATCAAATGAGAAATTTATTGTGCATTAGAGAATGAAAGAATTGGAAGAGTTTCATCATATAAATATTTAGGATGTCAAATCAATGATAACTGGGACTTAAATCAAGAAATTCGCTGTAGAATTGAGCAAGCCAGAAGTTCTTTCATGAAAATGAGAAAAGTTTTGATCAGCCGTGATTTAAGTCTGTCATTACGCACTCGACTGCTTCGATGCTACGTTTTTAGTGTCCTGCTCTATGGAGTTGAATCATGGACACTTACCGAGGTTTTAAATAAGAAACTGACAGCATTTGAAATGTGGACGTATCGCAGGATTTTAAGGATATCATGGACAGCTAAAGTCACAAATGTGGAAGTACTGCGGCGTATGAACAAAGACTTGGACATTCTCAGTATCATCAAAAGGAGAAAACTAGAATCCTTTGGTCATTTTATGCGCAACAACAAATACCACCTCTTGCAATTAATTATCCAAGGGAAGATTGATGGCATTAGGGGTCCAGGACGCAGACGAATATCCTGGCTAAAGAACTTAAGCCAGTGGTTTGGACTTAATACAGTGACACTGTTTAGAACAGCAATGGACAAACAGCAGATCATGCTACTGATCGCCAATGTTCTTGGAGGACGAGGCACTTGAAGAAAAAGAATAGAGACCTTAGTATAAATTTAAAACCAAGGTTGCTAAAATGTTATGTGTTCTCGATACTCTTCTACGGTATGGAAGCTTGGACACTCAAACAAGATATGATTACCAGACTAGAGGCGTTTGAGATGTGGACATGTCGAAAGGATTTTACGAGTAAGCTGGATTGATAGAATCACAAATCTTGAGATATTGCGTAGGATGGGTAAATTAGGAAGTTACAACACTTGGGTCATATTAATGAGAGGAGACCGGTATCGTCTTCTACAAGAAATTATTCAAGGGAAGGTTGAGGGCAGAATAAGTCGAGGAAGAAGAAGGATCTCTTTGTTGGACAACCCAAAAAACTGGTTCAAGTGTAGGCCAGTGAAGTTTTCAGCGCTGCTAGATCCAAAAACCGGATTGCTGAGATGATCGTCAACCTTCTTAGAGGAGACGGCACATGAAGAAGAACAAGAAGTGATCTGACCCGAAGAATCCTTTTCTGATTTTAACATTGAGGACTTCTTTGGTGTTCTTCCTGGAGATAGCAACATGGTCAATCTGGAATTCTCCGAGTGCTTTATTGGGGGATTTCCATGTCTTTAATTTCTTTGTAGGTTTCCGGAATTGTGTTGACATAATTATGAGATTAGTCTGTAGTGACATCGAGAGAAGTGTAATAGTGTTCAGTATCGGGATATGCTTGCAGTCTCTGTCTGAAAAGTTCGGTGAATGGTTCTATATTACGAACGGATTGTTGGCTTACCTGAAACAGCCGTTACTATCCATAGAAGTAATCCCCGTGGATGGTTATGCACTTCTGAGAACGACTGAACAAGTCCTGGAAACTCCTGGCATAGTCTTCTTTAGGAATAGCCGTCAGTTTGGGTCGTCAAAACTCTAAATTGAATGCAAGAGGGAAGCGTGAATTTATGCAACCTGCCTTGCAGACCTCAGAGACGGGCGGCAGTGAGAAGGGTGAATTTATGCAACTTAACGTGCAAACCTGTTCGACAGGTGGCAGTGAGAAGGATGAATGTTCCGTGGAATGGAATGGTCCTGAAAACCATCGTCACGGATGAAGAGACCTGGTGCAAGCGTCAAAGTATGGAGTATCGGGGTCCAGGATCACCCAAGAGCCCTGAAGTGCCAGAGGTTTTCGATCATTTCGGACATCCAACGTAATGTAACGACCCAACTGAAGGTTCTCCCTCAGGAAGACTATGTCAGGACTTATACAGCCGTTCTAAGAAGTGCATAATCATCCACGGGGATTACTTCGAAGGATAGTAACTGCTGTTTCAGCAAAGCCAACAATCCGTTCGTAATACAGTATAAAACCATTCACCGAACTTTTCTGACAGAGGGTGTACCATACAGGATGCACGCAGAGAAATATCGACCTTACTGGCATCACGCGTTAGTTGGGCTGCAGAACACAATATTATTAGGGGCAACTGATTCACCCGGTACGTTACGGACTATTGAAGAAGTAGTCCAGTCATTCGAATTATTTTGTGTCGAGTGACTAAAAGCTACAATATTAATTGACATGAATTTACAACAATTGTGACAAGCCCAATGACATGATCTTAGTTATTAGATGGGCATTTATCGTCGCCATGCTTCTTCTACATTAAGGTCTGAGGAGTGTAGTTGGTCTTCGTTGCACCCCCTAGTGTAGTGGCTGTCGACCCAGAGGTCCGGCCAATAAATTGTAATTCTGGTCTGAGGGCTGGAACGGGGTCCACTCAGCCATCCTAGAAATGGCTTTCCGTGGTTTCTCACGTCTACTCCAAGCAAATGCAGACATGGTTCCGAACTTCAGGCCACGGTCGCCTTCTCCCCAATCCTCAGCTGAATTACATATACACACATTAATACTTACATCACAATAACATCGGTTACCAGACAAATTCCACCCCGCCCCTTCCCCACACACACCTAAGTACACGGGGTTACTTTTATATGCTTGCCACGGTGGGTGAGTGGTTATCGTGTCGGACTTGCAACCCCAAGCTTGCTGGTTCGCTCCTGGCCATGGTAAGTGAATTTTGAAAGGCGACAAAAATCACGGCACGCATGTCGTACGTTGTTGTCATGTTAAAGAACCCATCTGAATTCAGTAGTCCGTGTTCATAATGGCAACAGTGAAAAAGATAGCTTCAAAGTTATCTTTGCAATGGGAATTGGACCCGGACCTCCGTGGGGACAGCCAAGAATGCTAGCCACTACACCAGGAAGCGGTTAGATTAGAAAGTCCAACTACGATCAGTTTGTTGTTATTGTTGTTGTTGATTTAGGGGATTGGCGATAACGTAGTCGGCAGCATACTGAACTTCTATGCCCAAGATCACGGGTTCAAACTGAACCGAAGTCTTCGGATTTTTAAGAGCGTTAAAATCCTTCAGTATGCCTTCCTTTGGCGGGAAAGAAAATCCGGCAGTCCCATGTCATAGATTTATGTCATGTAAAAGAACTTAACACTACAATTGTTAGTGTGTAGCTAAATTTCTAGGGTATTCGGTTAGAAACGCTCTATCAAGTTCCAGCGTTCGCCGCTAGAGGTCAGTGGCATCTCTGGTAGCCAATGTTGGAACTATATGAAATTGAACTTGATGGGGAGCCTACGGGCGTTCATTTAAAATACCCCGCTATGGCCATTGGCTGCAATTCAAATATAAAATCATCCCCGTGTTCTTAGGTGTGTGTGTGTGTGTGTGTGTGTGTATGTGAGGGGGAGGGGGTGGGAGGAATTTGTAAGATAACCTGCGTTTTTGTGATGTATATATTGGTTGGTTCTTAAGTTTAGGGGCTGCGACAACGCGGTCATATAGCCCCGTGTACTTGGGGTGTGTGTGTAGAATCTGTCTGATAACTGGTGTTAATTGTGATGACTGTATTGTACCCATGTGAGTAATCTCGTTGGATAATATGCATCCGCCTCCAACTAGCATCAGCTCTCAGGCGTGTACGGTAACCCCAATTTTGCAGTGCATATTTTGGATTTGAGGCTAAAAGGTATCAACTCTACAATGATAAGGCACAACTCTATTCTAACACTTTAATTCATTAAAATAAATCATGGCTTCAAACACAAAACAATACCCAAAAAGCATAAAATAAAGACAAACAAAATTTTTACTTCCACAATCCACAAGTAAACAACTATGAAATCACAACAAAGTCATACCTAGCCATAATGCTTTACCCTTCTGTGAACTTCACAAGGATATACTAGTGCGCTGATGCACCTACGACTTCAAAACAAATGTACATTAACATAACAGTCATACAATGTGACTTCTTTAATATTACAACAAGGATTATTCCTTAAATCTCTTTATGTTAAACAATTATGTGTGCCGTGCGTGTTTTAATATTTTTCTTCTCACCAATGAAATGCTTTGCATGCATTTACCTATTTGGACGTTGCACCAAAATCAACGTGCGACTCCATAATTATGTAAGCTACCCCCTACATCCTCCAATTATATGGTTTCACCGCGTGCTGTCTGTGATTCCTAGATAAAACGTTACGTTATAGCTTATGTCGGATTGTACAATAGACTACCTCGCTCTCATGGCGATTGGCTTCTAGTAACCAACTACATGACTTGGTTCCAGTGACAGTACAAATATATCATGTAACTATTCGTCAGATAGCTAAATTAATGAACCATCAGGATGAACTATAATTATCCATGTGTTCACAAACCACATGGCTATAATACTCAACATAACAATCTTGCATTATATGTCATTTTAACAAGGTCTAGAATCTCTTCCCTTTATAACTTGCCTGAGCGGTTCGAGTGGTTGGCACCGACCCTCGGCTAAAGAAATCGCTACACAATAGAAAGTGGGATGGGTCGTTCCACCAATTATCTCGACCTTTCTAAAAGTTTGAAAGCTTCCCTCTCTAAGCAGTGGAGATTTACAAGACAAATACTGTGTCCTAACCGGCACACATGTTCCCAAAGGATCTTAATTGACTATTATGCCAACAGGTATTGAATGAGCTTTTGTAATTATTCCTACGTCGAGGATAACGATTAATTAATGGCCTCACATGGGTCCATTCAACATGAAGGTTCGGGGTTCGTAATGCATGAGCCTGGCGGTGACCGATGTCTCAAGTATAATATAGGCGCACAAAACCACTGTCGCCATGAGTTTTCGCTGCCCACGAGCGTACATAACTCATCTATAAGTTCTCGGGAAATCATAGAGCTGCGAGGTGTCCTTGTTATCCTCGACTCTATCATAGGATTCCAGCCCGGAACACATTTCAATCCTTTTCTTCAGAGTTAGGGTCCATTCACTAAAACTCCGGAATAAATAATGTCTCCAACAATGTCCACGACATAGGAGAATTCATACGTAGAATAGACTATCTGGCCCCTAATGCTCCATGCTACGACATTCCGACCTCTAATATTAAGAGAAATCTAACATTTACTCTATAAGCTTCTCAATTAAGCTGCAAATTCAATCCACTAAAAGCTCTTTCATTACTGGTATCATTACCGAATATATGCAATATTCTGATATAAAGCTTCTTTTCATAATTACTGAAATGTAATCTCATTGTAACATCCTCCTGCTTAGATTGATAAGTCTTGCACTTAGCGTTAATAATTCTCGCTTACAACAATTTATTTGTTTCCTGATGTGTTCATTCATACTCTTAATAACCATTATTATTATTATCATCATTTCTCACTGACATAAACGACCAAAATCGTTATTTATTATTATTATTATAAATCTCATTGACATAAATGACCAAAATCATCATTTATTATTATTCTCATATAAATTACCAAAATTTCCGACATAGCTAGACGTTTTAAACTCGAACAATCGCGTTCGTTACATTTACATAACTGATTGCCATTCTTAATTCATAGTGGGAAAAATTACTCCACTTAATGATGCAAATCATCATTTCAACTCTATAAAAATCAACTCAATACTGATTAAACATGGAGGATCAGCCTCCTAACTGACTTTTACTGGCATCTATAAGGAATTCACAATATCTTTACGGAATCACAGACATGCATCGGTCCATACTTCTACATAATTATAACCATAATTTGTGGGGTACTTACATCTCTATAGGCATCTAAGGTGGCTCCAACCAATCATATTCTTCCATGTCGCCCGCCATAATGGGTTTAACGCGACATATTTCTCTTGTTTACACACATTTGATTATACATAATTTCTATCACCAACACGACACGTTGCATACCTTTTAGGAAGTTATCACTCCCTAAACATGTGAAACACTTCATCAAACACTACTTTAAATGATATTTTTACATATACATTACACTGAACACTCGTCACTTTATACACACTTCAATGCTGAAATTCCCTAGCAGAGATCGAAATTGCAGGTGTCGACGGCATCTTACGTTACCAACTCCTGATTGAAAGTCTGGTTATCTGCTCTCGGAACTCTCCAACAGTTTTTGTGACGATCATTACTCCTACAGTAAGCGTCCTGCGTTACATCAATACGCTTGCTCCTAAACATGAGCGTTAACATCTGGTACTCTCATGGCAATACCAAACACTTAGTAAAGTTTCTTTAGCGCATTCTATCGTAATTACACATATACGATTAGTTAATACAATACACACTGCGCTTAATAAAGTTCAACACTTTCACAAATAATTATATACAATAGTGCTGCCGTTAGTCTATACAGTGCTTCATAACTGAACACGTCATAGTTCGTGCGGCTGATTATGCCTGTATCACGACTATTATTCATACAAACATATTTTCTGTTTCTTTTACACATACCAGTCTTTGTTCGGCGTCTCGATGAATCGATCCGTCATGCGTTTTGCCTTGACGAACTTGCTTCAACCTGGCTGTAGCTGACTGAAGTTTCACTCGAAGACTGCACGTAGCTTATTTGAAGACTTCTGTCTGCGGCTTACACGCTGTCTCGTACTGCTGCATATTTGCTGCATACTGATTGCAACTTATTTCCATTGTGCTACAATTGACAATTGAGTAAAACTGTAACTGGCTGTAACTGCGCTTGGCGGCATGTAGACTGAGCTTGACTGCGTCTCGACTGAGCTTCAAGTGAGTTTCAACTGAGAACAACTGAGTAACAGAGTAACACTGAGAACAGAGTAGGACTGAGGTTCAAGTGAGAACAGAGTAGGACTGAGATTTCCTCCTGGGGTCTACTCCCTTATATCGGATTTCCACAGAAAGTAGAGCAACATCTTCCCGCGTAATCTTCGCTCCTCTCACAGCATGATTCAGGTCTTCAAACCATGATCATTGTGTTCCTCTCTCTTCACAGGTCCCAAAACTATCTGTGTGCAAAGGAATCGCTCGTTCAATTAATTTATATTAATTCCTTTCTCCATGGCGTGGGACGCTACCTAGTCGGGAACTCCCCGTCAACATCTTCACATCCCTCCGCGAACAATGGTCGCTTCACAGTCCTTACGCACATCACTAAATATGCACCAATTTCGCATGTAAAAGACTCTAAAATTATCTTCTTGCCAAGATATTCACCTGTGTGCAACTCTCATCTCAATTCGTTACTCCAATCACGAGTAATCAATGATTTTTCTGGGCATTTCACCGCCCCTCCTCTACATCTATTCTCCGTCGGGGAATAACTGTGTCATTTTTCAGGCCTCTCCCCTGCTCCAGACGACATAATGGGGTGACAGAGATGGACGTGGCTCCACTGAGACCAACCCACAATTCTGGGCCGATTAGTAAATGTCAGCTCTGCCCTCCTCTCTGCTTCAAACTCCCAATAGCTTACACCAAATCGTCTTATAATGATATAATCTGCTCATTATTTCCTACATTATTTTAATAAATAATGCCATTTCATCAAAAATCACACCAGTGATTAAATATACATCTCTTTCGAGGGGTTTTTACCAAGAAACTCCCTGTACAGATCTCTGGTTCGCTTCCTGGCGGAACCTTTTTACTGAGATCACAGTCTCTGAGAACCATGTTCGATTCCAGTCAGCATAACCCCATCGGGTTCATGTTCCCCTTGCAAAACTTATAAAAGTCCAATGCAAGTGGCTTATATAAGTAACCAGCTGACTGTCGACCACCTCGTCTGTGTTTACGTCTGGGGTCCTTCACCTTGTCTGGCTGCGAGTGGGTTAGTAGTATTCCCCCTTCCACACTCGGCCTTGTTTCTGAGCTGTCTATTCTCCCTGCGAAGGGTCGCGTTTACAGCCTCAACCTCTCTAGCTACTCTGACCATTTCTTCATAGAATTCTTGCAAACACTGGCATTCTTTCTGCTCTCCGCTTACACTGGGTAAACTGTCTGCTTCTCGTCCCGTCTCGCCGTTCCAACATTCAGGTCTGCCTGCTTGGCTGCCTCCGCTCTCCACGTTGAGTTGGGTGTGCGTTACTAATTCTTCTTCTGGTTCATCGAATTCTTCTGGCGAGTAATAAATTTTCAAGTTGGCTATGTTCATAACGACCTCGTTTCCATTCTCTAAATGCCTTAACCTGTATGCATTGTTCTGGAGGTCTCTTATCACCTCGAACGGGCCGTGGTAAGAAAAATTAAACTTCTTATACTTCCGTGCCTCTGGATCTGAACTGGCGGGTTTCTTAATTAAAACTTTCTGTCCCACGAGAAGCGGTTTATGATACCTCTTCGCACGATTCCTTCTCTGACGTCTCTCCGCCTGTGCTTTTAGATATTCAAAGGTTCGTTGGATCCTCAATTCTCTACCGAGCTGTGCGTCTACAGGTAATGGAATAACACCATCCCACGGTCTCTCTGGTCTCTGATCCAGATGTAGAGTAACGGGAACCTGACCTGTCGCCTCATGTACAGTATTATTTATACAATATTCAATGACTTCTAGAAATTCAATCCAACGCCAATTCGCTTCAGAACAGTAGATCTTCATGTATTTCTGGATCTCTCTCATTACTCTTTCAACGGGACTTGCCTCAGGATGGCGAATGGTAGATAAAATCTGCCTAATTCCTAGAGTTTCCAGTTCTCGACGAAATTCTGCACTTGTAAAGCAACTTCCGTGGTCCGAGAGGATGTTATCCGGCTTCCCAAGAATCGGAATAACTCTCTCTTTCAGGCGTTTCAAGACCTGTTTTGAACTTGTCTTTTGAATGGGGCACAACACCACCATTTTCGAAAATACATCCATGGCTACAAAAATGTGTCTATTGCCTCTACGTGCTCTAGGCAATGGTCCAAAGTTGTCGATACTCAATAGCTGCCTTGGCTTCTCTGGTAATAACGGGATAGGTCGTTGCCTCATTAAAAAGGGATTCGGCTTTACCCTTTGGCAAAGATCACATGTTCTAATAGCATTTCTCACCGTTTCTCTCAATTTTGGCCAAGTAAATGCTTCCTTCAACAGAGCACAGATTTTATCAATCCCCGGATGGCCAAATGCTCTGTGGGCTAGCCATACTAACCTCCTCTGCAAAGATGCAGGAATTACAATCCTTTGACGTGTGTGATCCACATCGTCCCACTTGTGTAACATCTGATTATACCATACATAATCTGTTGCCAATGCCTCCGCCTCTCTGTATATCGCAGTTCCCCTTGCTAATCGTCCCTCAAAGTAATCGATTATCATCTTCAACCATGGGTCTTCGCGTTGTAGGTTGGTAATGTTCCTTAAGTCATCCAACGTCTTCTGATCTCGATTCTCAATCTGGACCGCTAGCACTTCTTCTTCTTTAGGGTAACGACTTAATATGTCCGGTATTACATTCTCTTTCCCTGGACAGTATTCTATTTCCACATTAAATTGCTGGATATACAGGGACCATCTTGTCAATCTCTGACTAGACAAATCTGTCTTTAACAAAAATGTTAAAGCTTTATGGTCTGTTCTCAGGACTATTCGGAAGCCGTACACGAGTTTGTGCCACGATTGCAACGCGTACAATATTGCGAGCAATTCTATCTCTGTGATCGTGTAATTTTTCTCATGGGCTCTCAGTCTTCTGCTGATAAAGGCGATAAAAACTTTCTTCTCAGGCTGGTCAACATTTTCCTGGAATAACATCGCTCCAATCCCAATAAGTGATGCATCCGTCTGTATGATGAACTTCTGGGTATAATCTGGGTATCCCAGTTTCACATATTCCAAAAGCATTTGTTTTGACCTCACGAATGCTTCCTGACATTGCTCCGTCCAATTCCATCTGCCGCCTTTCTTCAATAGGTCCTGCAGTGGTGCTACTGTCGCAGTATAGTTTGGGCAGTGGTTCGAAAAGAATCCAATTACTCCCAAATACTGTCGGACGTGCTTTACTTTCGTGGGTCGAGGGAAATTCCGAATTACCTCCAATTTATCTGGGTTAGGCTTCACTCCATTTGCATCAATAACATGCCCTAGGAATTTAACTTCCCTCTGACAGAAGTGCGATTTCTTGATATTGACCTTAAAGTTCGCTTCTCGAAGGTCATCTAGCAACTTCTTCAGGTCTCTCATGTGCTCCTCCAGAGATTCTGATGTGAGTAGAATGTCGTCTACATATCTGATGGTACTCTCTTTAACCTCATCTGATAGATTGCGATCTAACGCTCTTATCAGGGCTGAACCAGCTGTTTTCAACCCAAAAGGTAGCCTTAAAAATGTGAATGTATGTTGATCAAACATGAATCCTGTCAACAGACTAGTTTTCTTCTCTAATTCAAGATGGTGGAAACTGGATGTGATATCCAAGTTTGAGAATATAGTTTTCCCTTTAAACTTCCTGAGGATCTCTTTAATAGGTGGCACTTGGTCAAATTCCGGAATAACTCTCAAATTTAAGCGTCTCAGGTCCAAGCAGACTCTGACAGATCCGTCTGTCTTTGGTACAATTACCAATGGACTTACATAAGGCGTAGGTGTTTTCTCAATAACACCGGCCTCCAACATCTCCTGAATTGCCTCTTTCACTTTTGCATAATGCTTTTCAGCTATAGGGTAGGGTTTCTGCCTAAATGGTGTCCAATCACTGACTTGAAAAGCATAAGTGAAGTTCTTTATCCGACCAGGTCTCGAATCAAAGACTTCCTTCTGTTCCAGCAATAACTGCTTTAAATTTTCCTTCTCTTTTAGCCCAATTTTCGCTTCTTCTAGCTTCTCCGAAATGTATTCTTCCAATTTGGGTTCCAGATCTTTTTCCAAGTCTGTGGCTAGTGTTTTGAGCTCCACTTCCAACTGCTCAATAGCTAACACTTCTTCATCAGCCACATCTCTGTATGTATGCCATACTTGTTCACTGGATCCTGGTTCAATTTCATTGAGTGCGACCTCTAAGCCTTCAGCTTCTTCATTCACATGGAACATAACCCTGTCCTGTGCTAGGTCAATTATCACTCTGTATTCCCTTATAAACTCCGCCCCAATAAGTAAGTTATAAGGTAGTTTGTTTACTAACAGAAAACTCTGTGAGAAAATAGAGCCTCCTATCTGTAAATCTAGGAATACCTGGTATTTACATATCATTGTTCTGTCTGGAATTACCCCTTTAATTTTGACACTGGAGATCGGTATCTTCAAAATGTTCTCTCTCCGGGCTATTTCATTATATAGAGCTTGTGTCATCAGGCTCACTGTTGATCCTGTGTCTAGCAGACTTCTGACTTTTAATCCTGCCACTCTCACAATTATAATAGGCAATTCTCTCTTGACCATGACCTGTGGTCCTCCTGTATCCTCAATCAATTCTTCTGGTTTGGCTATCCAATTGACGATGTTAATAGACTTCCATCCATCAGTCTCGAGCTCTTCTAATTTTGGCGTTTTTTTTTTTCTTCAGCGCCCGCCCCTTTGGAGTTCCTTCTCTCCTGTTCGCTGCGCTGTAGTTCCAAACTCTTAGCTCCATCTCCATATCTGTCTGGCGATGTCCTGTTCTGCATGACTTCTTGCCAGCGGACTTGTGCTTTCTGGGGCTCATCTCCCCTTTCTTCGAGGTATCGCAAAGAAGCATGATATCGCTCTTCTGCCTCGTCATCGAAGTTATTTCTTCTCTCTTGGGGTCTCCAATTTCTATTATTGCCTTCCTGGCCATTATTACCTCCATTGTTATGGTACGGTTTGCCCCTGTTATCGTGTTTATTCCACGAACTTCGACCTCTTCCTGCTTTATTAGCATTTCCTTTGTACCTTGACTGCCATTTTCTGGGTTCCTGTTCCCATTGCCGTCCATAGGAATCTAAAGTTTCTGTGCTCGTGGCCTTGTTGTTCCTTGGAGCTTGCTGTTGGTCAGTCTGTGTGTTGGTCACGTGGACTTGTTCCACGGTTCGACTCTGACGCATGGTATTTGCTGTGGTGAGGTCCAGTTGCCTTAGAACTGTCTCCATTTCCATAGCCGTTTTCGCATTAGCCGAGATTAGTAGCCTTTGGATCTCGTATGGAAGCTGTTTGGCGATAGCAATGCATAGCTCCAGTTCACTAGGTTTTTGATCCAGCTCTTTAAAACGACACATCTGCGATATGAAGAATTCTGCGTACTTCGTCGGGTTGTTCGTGCTGTACTTTTTGGCATACAAATCCAGCCGTAAATTCTGCTGAGTCGCGGCGTCCCAATACCTCTTCAAGAATGCCTCGCGGAATTCCTCAACAGTATCAAAAGTGTAACGGAAGCTGCGAAACCATAATGCGCACTCCCCCTCTGTTAACTTCTCTATAGCACGTAGCCTACGCTCCTGCGGTATTCGTGCATCATTGAGATATTCGGTCACTTCCTTTAACCAATATTTTGGTGTCATACTACAGTGACTACCTGAAAATTTCCTAGGTTTTTCCTCGCTTGCCCTAATGACGTTTATCACCTGGGTGTGCATCGCATTTTCATGTGGCGTCGATGCCGCAATTGGTACACCTGGCGTCATGTAAGGACTTTCTCCTGCGCCTGCAGCGTTCCTGCTTATAGGTTGGGTTTCTAGGTCTGCCCACCTTGTTTTTCTTATATCCTCTATGCTGCCTTCACTTGACTTAGGATATTTCAGAAGTGTCTCCTCCTGTGCTATTATCCTAGTCTCCATTTGGTTATGGCGCATTTCTGCTCTTTCTAGGCGAGTAATGACTTCTTTTTCTATTCTCGTAAGCCTATCTCGGTTTTCCTCGGCTACTTGAAAGATTTTCACCTTGTCTTCTTTCAGACTTTGATTGATATGGGATATTTCATCCTCTACGTCCTCTTTAATTTGAGCAAGGGTCTTGTCGCTTGCCTCTGTTTTCTGGCCTTCTCTTATTTCGAGTTCTTCTCTCAGACCTTTAATTTCATCTTGAATGTGTCCATTGACTTTAGACAATTCATTCCGGACCTTGGTGATCTCGCCTCTGTTTTCCTCTTGTCTTTTATTGACTATGACAATATCACTTTGCACTTGGTCCAGTTCTTTATGAACTTTACCCATCTGACCTTTCACGTTGCCTACCAGCTCCTTATTTTCCTGAGCGATAGCCTTAATTTCGCCTATTTCCTGGCATTGACCTAATATATTCTGGTCCTGTTTCTTGAGGTCACCGTTAATTGCTCTAGCGTAGCTTTTCAATTTCTGATCCCATTTGGAGTCGTTCTCCTCTAATCTCTGGTCTACTGTTTTCGTAAACTCTGCGAACTGTTTCGCTTGGCGTTCGAGATTCGCCTCATTTTGGATCTGAATATCCTTAATATCGTTAGACAACGCCTCTAATTTCCTGTTGGTTTGCTCCTGAGCATGCCTACACGCTTGCAAATTACCCTCAAGTTTGGCTTCTATAGCCTCGAAACGTTTGTCAGTTTTTACCTGCATTTCCGATACAATGCTTACAACAGTATCTGTTACTTCGGTCTTAATAACCTCTTGCATTTGACCTAGCTTATTGTCTAATTCATCTTTATATTCAACCTTATTTGCCTCTAAACGGTTGTTTAATTCAATCTGGTTATTGTTCATTGCAACCTGATTTGCATTAATTGCCTCCTGATTGGCATCTAACCTGTTATTTAACTCTCTCTGGTTCTCATCTAACCGAGTGTTTATGCTATCCTGGAACGCCTTGGTTTCCAGTTTACTCTGCTCGTTAGCAGCATCAAAATGTTGTTTCAGTCCTGCAATAACTTGCAAGATCTCCTCCGTACCTGGCATTTTACAATAACACACTTAAATATGCAGGCAGGCTTCCTGGAAAAATATGTGGATACGTTTCGAAGAGAAACATCAAACACTGCACACATATTGTGAAGTCGTACAAAACCTGATGATATTTTAGTAGATTGTGGATTGGGTATGTAACGCTCGTACCCTTAGGCCATTCTCTTCTCAATAGAGAGATTCTGCGTTACCTCAAAAGCCTACTGAATTCAACAATCACTCAAACACAGTTTGAGGCAAAACAATTACTATGGTTTTCCCCATGAAATACCATAAAAAATCTATGGGTTTTCCCTAAATCCCATAAGTTCCACGTATTCTGGGCGCCATGATAAATTAATATCAGAGGGTCGTGGTATTAGTAGGACATCGGCCATATTCTAATTTACTATAAAAACTGTTCAGGGAGTGGTTTTTACTGCCGAAAGCCCCACTTGGGCCACGCCATGATAAATTAATAGAGCTTTTACTACCATAGACTCCACAGATGGGCGTCATGATAAATTAATATGTATCTATCGTTGCCCGGTTCGTGCAATGCCAACATCGCTCATATTGCACTGACGCAGGCGGTTCCATAAAGAGTTAATACCGTCCCACGCTGCTTGGGCCATGATAAATGAGTAGAGAATAAGCACAATCTATCAAAATTTATATATACGTATCGGAACTTAGCTATGGATTAGGAGCGGTCACACCCTACTTCGTTAACTCTTACTTTAATAGAGTTGTGTGCATTAAATCTGACCGACTTTAGTCGTACCTTTAGCTCAAATCACAGGATAGGACATCAAATCCCATGTACCCATGTGAGTAATCTCGTTGGATAATATGCATCCGCCTCCAACTAGCATCAGCTCTCAGGCGTGTACGGTAACCCCAATTTTGCAGTGCATATTTTGGATTTGAGGCTAAAAGGTATCAACTCTACAATGATAAGGCACAACTCTATTCTAACACTTTAATTCATTAAAATAAATCATGGCTTCAAACACAAAACAATACCCAAAAAGCATAAAATAAAGACAAACAAAATTTTTACTTCCACAATCCACAAGTAAACAACTATGAAATCACAACAAAGTCATACCTAGCCATAATGCTTTACCCTTCTGTGAACTTCACAAGGATATACTAGTGCGCTGATGCACCTACGACTTCAAAACAAATGTACATTAACATAACAGTCATACAATGTGACTTCTTTAATATTACAACAAGGATTATTCCTTAAATCTCTTTATGTTAAACAATTATGTGTGCCGTGCGTGTTTTAATATTTTTCTTCTCACCAATGAAATGCTTTGCATGCATTTACCTATTTGGACGTTGCACCAAAATCAACGTGCGACTCCATAATTATGTAAGCTACCCCCTACATCCTCCAATTATATGGTTTCACCGCGTGCTGTCTGTGATTCCTAGATAAAACGTTACGTTATAGCTTATGTCGGATTGTACAATAGACTACCTCGCTCTCATGGCGATTGGCTTCTAGTAACCAACTACATGACTTGGTTCCAGTGACAGTACAAATATATCATGTAACTATTCGTCAGATAGCTAAATTAATGAACCATCAGGATGAACTATAATTATCCATGTGTTCACAAACCACATGGCTATAATACTCAACATAACAATCTTGCATTATATGTCATTTTAACAAGGTCTAGAATCTCTTCCCTTTATAACTTGCCTGAGCGGTTCGAGTGGTTGGCACCGACCCTCGGCTAAAGAAATCGCTACACAATAGAAAGTGGGATGGGTCGTTCCACCAATTATCTCGACCTTTCTAAAAGTTTGAAAGCTTCCCTCTCTAAGCAGTGGAGATTTACAAGACAAATACTGTGTCCTAACCGGCACACATGTTCCCAAAGGATCTTAATTGACTATTATGCCAACAGGTATTGAATGAGCTTTTGTAATTATTCCTACGTCGAGGATAACGATTAATTAATGGCCTCACATGGGTCCATTCAACATGAAGGTTCGGGGTTCGTAATGCATGAGCCTGGCGGTGACCGATGTCTCAAGTATAATATAGGCGCACAAAACCACTGTCGCCATGAGTTTTCGCTGCCCACGAGCGTACATAACTCATCTATAAGTTCTCGGGAAATCATAGAGCTGCGAGGTGTCCTTGTTATCCTCGACTCTATCATAGGATTCCAGCCCGGAACACATTTCAATCCTTTTCTTCAGAGTTAGGGTCCATTCACTAAAACTCCGGAATAAATAATGTCTCCAACAATGTCCACGACATAGGAGAATTCATACGTAGAATAGACTATCTGGCCCCTAATGCTCCATGCTACGACATTCCGACCTCTAATATTAAGAGAAATCTAACATTTACTCTATAAGCTTCTCAATTAAGCTGCAAATTCAATCCACTAAAAGCTCTTTCATTACTGGTATCATTACCGAATATATGCAATATTCTGATATAAAGCTTCTTTTCATAATTACTGAAATGTAATCTCATTGTAACATCCTCCTGCTTAGATTGATAAGTCTTGCACTTAGCGTTAATAATTCTCGCTTACAACAATTTATTTGTTTCCTGATGTGTTCATTCATACTCTTAATAACCATTATTATTATTATCATCATTTCTCACTGACATAAACGACCAAAATCGTTATTTATTATTATTATTATAAATCTCATTGACATAAATGACCAAAATCATCATTTATTATTATTCTCATATAAATTACCAAAATTTCCGACATAGCTAGACGTTTTAAACTCGAACAATCGCGTTCGTTACATTTACATAACTGATTGCCATTCTTAATTCATAGTGGGAAAAATTACTCCACTTAATGATGCAAATCATCATTTCAACTCTATAAAAATCAACTCAATACTGATTAAACATGGAGGATCAGCCTCCTAACTGACTTTTACTGGCATCTATAAGGAATTCACAATATCTTTACGGAATCACAGACATGCATCGGTCCATACTTCTACATAATTATAACCATAATTTGTGGGGTACTTACATCTCTATAGGCATCTAAGGTGGCTCCAACCAATCATATTCTTCCATGTCGCCCGCCATAATGGGTTTAACGCGACATATTTCTCTTGTTTACACACATTTGATTATACATAATTTCTATCACCAACACGACACGTTGCATACCTTTTAGGAAGTTATCACTCCCTAAACATGTGAAACACTTCATCAAACACTACTTTAAATGATATTTTTACATATACATTACACTGAACACTCGTCACTTTATACACACTTCAATGCTGAAATTCCCTAGCAGAGATCGAAATTGCAGGTGTCGACGGCATCTTACGTTACCAACTCCTGATTGAAAGTCTGGTTATCTGCTCTCGGAACTCTCCAACAGTTTTTGTGACGATCATTACTCCTACAGTAAGCGTCCTGCGTTACATCAATACGCTTGCTCCTAAACATGAGCGTTAACATCTGGTACTCTCATGGCAATACCAAACACTTAGTAAAGTTTCTTTAGCGCATTCTATCGTAATTACACATATACGATTAGTTAATACAATACACACTGCGCTTAATAAAGTTCAACACTTTCACAAATAATTATATACAATAGTGCTGCCGTTAGTCTATACGGTGCTTCATAACTGAACACGTCATAGTTCGTGCGGCTGATTATGCCTGTATCACGACTATTATTCATACAAACATATTTTCTGTTTCTTTTACACATACCAGTCTTTGTTCGGCGTCTCGATGAATCGATCCGTCATGCGTTTTGCCTTGACGAACTTGCTTCAACCTGGCTGTAGCTGACTGAAGTTTCACTCGAAGACTGCACGTAGCTTATTTGAAGACTTCTGTCTGCGGCTTACACGCTGTCTCGTACTGCTGCATATTTGCTGCATACTGATTGCAACTTATTTCCATTGTGCTACAATTGACAATTGAGTAAAACTGTAACTGGCTGTAACTGCGCTTGGCGGCATGTAGACTGAGCTTGACTGCGTCTCGACTGAGCTTCAAGTGAGTTTCAACTGAGAACAACTGAGTAACAGAGTAACACTGAGAACAGAGTAGGACTGAGGTTCAAGTGAGAACAGAGTAGGACTGAGAGCTCCTCCTGGGGTCTACTCCCTTATATCGGATTTCCACAGAAAGTAGAGCAACATCTTCCCGCGTAATCTTCGCTCCTCTCACAGCATGATTCAGGTCTTCAAACCATGATCATTGTGTTCCTCTCTCTTCACAGGTCCCAAAACTATCTGTGTGCAAAGGAATCGCTCGTTCAATTAATTTATATTAATTCCTTTCTCCATGGCGTGGGACGCTACCTAGTCGGGAACTCCCCGTCAACATCTTCACATCCCTCCGCGAACAATGGTCGCTTCACAGTCCTTACGCACATCACTAAATATGCACCAATTTCGCATGTAAAAGACTCTAAAATTATCTTCTTGCCAAGATATTCACCTGTGTGCAACTCTCATCTCAATTCGTTACTCCAATCACGAGTAATCAATGATTTTTCTGGGCATTTCACCGCCCCTCCTCTACATCTATTCTCCGTCGGGGAATAACTGTGTCATTTTTCAGGCCTCTCCCCTGCTCCAGACGACATAATGGGGTGACAGAGATGGACGTGGCTCCACTGAGACCAACCCACAATTCTGGGCCGATTAGTAAATGTCAGCTCTGCCCTCCTCTCTGCTTCAAACTCCCAATAGCTTACACCAAATCGTCTTATAATGATATAATCTGCTCATTATTTCCTACATTATTTTAATAAATAATGCCATTTCATCAAAAATCACACCAGTGATTAAATATACATCTCTTTCGAGGGGTTTTTACCAAGAAACTCCCTGTACAGATCTCTGGTTCGCTTCCTGGCGGAACCTTTTTACTGAGATCACAGTCTCTGAGAACCATGTTCGATTCCAGTCAGCATAACCCCATCGGGTTCAGTATTAGTGTGCGTTATCTGTTTTTTAATTTAACTACAGACTGCAACTTAGAATTTTTCAAATAGTTCCTACATTTGCCGCCAAGCGCCACCGTCAACGACTACTAGGCCAAGTTCAGAACTTAGCTACTAGATGCCACCGCAGTCGGCTCTTGGCAACGAACGTAGAAATCTGAGAGCATTGTTTACATTCTTAACCTATCCAATTTAGCTTCACACAGGTGTAATTAGTGGAAGGTTCTTTAACATGTAATAAATCTATGGCATGGGACCGCCGGCTTTACTTCCCCTCTGAAGGAAGGCATACTGAGGGATTTTTAACGCTCTTAAAAAATCCGACGGCTTCGGCTGGGTTTGAACCCGCTACCTTGGGCATAGAAGCTCAGCATGCTACCGACTACGCCACCGAAGCCGCCAATGTATATATCAGAGTGTATATTTGTCATTCAGATTAGGATGGTGGGGGGGGGGGGAGGCGACCGTGGCCTTAAGTTAGGAACCATGTTGGCATTTGCCTGGAGTAGAAGTGAGAAACCACGGAAAATCATTTCCAGGATGGCTGAGTGGAACCCGTTCCAGCCTTCAGACCAGAATTAAAATTTCTTGGCCGGACCTCTGGGGCGACATCCAAGAACGTCAGCCATTACACCAGGAAGTGCAACCAAGACCAACTGCGGTCCTCAGACCTTAATGTAGAAAAAACTGTCGGCGATATATGACTATCAAATAGCTTAGATCATGTCATCGGCTCGTCACAATTCGTGTAAATTATTATTTTAACTCACCTTAGTGCAAGCCTCCATTTTCTTTTAAGAATCCCCCCCCCCCGAGAGGCTCACATCTAGTGGGACGTGGGTTGGCAACCACGTGACCCCAGCTGAGTCCAGCATTGCTTCCTCTTACTTGTGCTAGCTCCTCTCCGTATTCATTCCTGTCAACCTCTCTTGGTCAACTCTTGTTCTCTTCCGACCTCGACGTTATTAGGGTATCCGAGGACTAGGGAGTCTCTTCCTTTCCCGCCTTAATTGGCCCTTGTCTCATCTTTTCTGATACCCTCCTTCTGCAAGGGGTCGGCCTTCTTTTTCTTTTCCTGTTATCTCGTGCCTTCTGCTCTAGGCCCTCACGGAGGCAGGGTGTATGTAGCCCCACCACTTCTGGTGCACCCTGGGTATTGCTACATCCTCAGGGGCTCACGGCTGGTGAGTTCGGGAGTGGCGACCCCGAGAGATTCGTGAGCTGGGTCCGTTTTTTCTCCTTTTTCACTGACTTTGGAGCAGGCCTTCTCCTCTTTCCCTTTCCTGTCAGCCTTTCATGGCTCTCCTTCCTTCCAAGTCCCTCAATACTCATTCTTCGGGGGTTGAGGACATTTCTTTTCATCCTGTCCTTTATTTGCCTTATCCTTTATTTGTTTACCAGTTCTTCTTCTTGTCTGTAAGTCTGTAGTTAGTAATTAAGTTATAGTTTTCATTCTCATCTCATCTTTCACTATCACCCAAATCATTAGGGGCCGACAACCTAGATGTTCGGCCCCTTAAAACAACAATTATCATCATTATCATCTCTTTTAAGAACCGAACAATAAATATTCTCTTACACTTTCTTCCTAACCACCTCGTGTTGTAGCGGTTAGCATTCTTGACTGTCGCCACGGAGGGCCAGGTTCGATTCCCGGCTCTGCCAATATGATTAAACCTAGAATTGGGGCTCCCTTTTGTCCAATCCCAACCAGTGTTTGGCAGTCTTAAATACAAAGCACATTAGTAAAAAATGTATAAAACACAAAATAATCAAAATTTATCAAAATCTGAAAGAAAAAAAGTCTCAATAAGTTAAAAAAAAAATGTTCCGTGACGAACTAAAGAGCCTACTTTTCTTAAAATTAAGTTTCATGCCAATTTACAGTACATGAACCAATCTAGAATAATTACGAAATTAAGTTGGTAATATCAAAATGTCTAATTAGTTCGAAATATACCTGGTATAGTTTAGCCTAATAGAGCATTACAGTTGGCAGCCCAGGTGACTGAATATATTCTTAGTTCCATCTCGTAAGGTACACAATAAAAAAAATTGGTTGAAGTCCAATGGACGTTACATGCAGTTAGACATTGGATCTATCAGCACGCGTAAAAGTATGTTGGCAACAATGTCATGCGTGTGCTGGTCAGAAATAGCCTAATCAGAAATATTATGATATCTTGTTGTGCCAACGAAATCCATTTGTTAGTATAGAAGTTACATGTATTTTAAAATTGGACCTATCAGCAGGCATAGAATCATGTTGGCAGCACTGACTTATATTAATTATTCAAAATTAATCAAGAATGTCAGGTGCTAAACGTGTGCCAAGTATAGGGCTGTTGGCTTGCATACTTCCTGATATATTGATATTAGGTTAAAAATATAGACAGCATTTATTAACAGCTGGCAGCCCTGATTGCTTTTAAGAATACTTATAGTCATATCAGTTATGTTACACATAGCACATACGAAATTTGGTTGAAATCCAACTGATAGTATAGAAGTTACACGTATTTAAAAATTGGCCATATCTGCAGGCTTAGAACCAAGTTGGTAGAACTGAAGTATATAAGTTACTCCAAAATTAATCTAAAATGTCAGGTACTATAGGTGTGCATAGTTTAAAGCTGTCGGCTTGCATACTTTCTGATATATTGGTATTTGGATAAAATAATAGAGATAGCAATTATTAACAGTTGGCAGCCCTGGTGGCTCTTAAGAATACACTCAGTCATATCTGTTTATGTATAAATATTACATACAAAATTTGGTTGAAATTCAATTGACAGTGTAGAAGTTATAGGCATTTAAAAATTGGACCTATCAGACGTCTTAAAATTATTTTAGCAACACTGTCATGTATGGTCTCCTGGAAATTAAACTGAAATAGTGTTTTCTACATGTGTGCTAATTTTGGAATAGCTCCCATGCATACCTTCCAAGATATCCAACATGGAGCTCAAATTTCTAATGCGTTTTTTCAGCAGTTGTTAGCACTGACATCATTTTCAAATATGGACGTGAGATATTCCGGTATACATCTTTACTCATACTAAATTTGGTTTACATTTCTGCAGCCGTTTAGGAGTTGATAGGGGTGGGGGGGGGGCACACACAGCAGACAGACAGACATTTTCCCGGATCAATCTCATAAGACTACTTTTTCCTCATTTTTGCAAAATGTGAAAAGTAGGCTAACAAGTTGTTCCGTAAAGAACTGTATAGCTTATTTTCGTATATAATATGTAGGTTAGATTTGTTTAACGCACTATTATGTTCGTACGTTCGTCCTCAGGTGCCAGTTGCGGTGGCATCGAGTAGCCAAGTACACAGCTAGGTGTCGTTGATGGTAGCATTTGGTAGCAAATGTAGGAACTACTTGAAATTCATCGTCTGCAGTCCTTACCTGAATCACAGATAATACACACTAATACAGCCATCACACCGAAGAAGTGCAAAAACAACTAGATGCACTGAACCAAAATATTCAGAAGTACGGCCTGAAAATCAGTATAGAGAAAAGCAAGACCATGGTGATGACAAGAGGGGAAAGACAAGGAATGGGCACTGTGAAAATTGGAAGTCAGAGTTTGGAAATTGTGGACACGTTCAAATACCTAGGAAGTGAATTGATGCAAACTGGTAGGTTGGACATGGAGATTGGCAGGAGGGAACAGCAGAGCAATGCATTCTATCAAAGTGTAAGAAAACTTGTTTGGGATAAGGTAGTACTGTACCCGATACCTAGTTTAGGCTATCGGCTACGCCAGCAGACATTAAGCCGTAGTTGAGGTTTTGGGAAGAGTTAAGAAAAGATAGCGCCCAGATCGAGTCAAGAGGAATGTCTGGATGACGTAGTAGGTCTAGGATCAAGAAGGCACTGACATCTGTAAGAAGATTGAATTATGGATAGAATTATGAAGCTTTATTAATATCTATATGGAATATGGTATTTAAACATCTTAGAAGAGGATATATAACATGCATTATATGTGGTAATAATTTTAAGGAAGTCAGATAACCCTTAAGTTATTTTATAACGTAATAGCCGAGATGATGAGGGTTCGAGATTATAATTGTGACGCGAGAGCATAGTGGTGGGGTGAACGCCACGTGTCTGCGCCAGGCAGATAAGGAAGAAGACAGTGCGGACACATTCAGTGGAGCTCTGTCAGCCGAGCAAGCAGGGTCGAGCAGTAGCGCAAGCCAAACGCATGGTGAAGGTCGCGTAGCGAACCGAAACTGTCACGGCAAAGTGAAGGCGACAGTTTCAGCTTCACCGAGCAGCGAACAGAAAAACTGTCACGGAAAGTGCAGGGGACAATTTCGGCTTCTCCGAGCGGCGAGCGACAAGTAGGTCAGTGGGCCAGGCGGACTTGCGGAGCAAGCAAGCATAGACGGCCGGGATATTCTAAAACAGCATTGCGAGTAGTTGGAGAACTTTATTCCAAGCTGCATTTCAACGTAGAACGACATGGCGAGGCTAGCTTTATGCGGAGATTATTATGGCATAGCAGTAGGACCGTGCGGGTTAATTCCCATTATTATACGCAAGCATTATAACAGAAGCTGAACTTCATTACTACGTTGAGTTGGAACGTTCATTCAGCACTTGAATTATAAAGACAAATAGTTACGTGATACTGCAACTGTGAACTGCGAATGAACATAGTTTTTCTTAAATGACATTACGACTATGCATTTCATAGCGCATTCCAAGTAACAGTAACCATTTTAAGCAAACGGAATGTTGTAAGCAAATGCACTTAGGAACATTAGCTCGTGCATTAATGCAAGTCAGTCTTAAGAAGTGTTATGAATTACCGAGTATGAACACAGATACAGGGTGTTTCATAAACTTAGACACTCTGATGAAACAATTTGATTTTCTACAAGTAAAACTAAACCGCTGTGGAAATTGAACTTTCAACACTCAAGCGAACATTGTATAGAACAGTGGCGTAACGTAGAAGAGGAATAGGGGGTCCGCTGTTTCTATGAACCTTTTCGTGAGGATTTGGACAATATCCGCTATGGATAACCAGAAGTTTATCATGTCGGAGTAAATGCAGACAGAGACGCGATGGCACCACGGAGCGATGTATTCGATTCCTGACGAGGAGGAGGTCTACCAGCTGATTCGCTTGGGATTCGAAGGCAATCGTCATTGCATGGATGGAATGATATTCACGCCGATCTTTCGAGAAATTCATTACATAGGGAAAATCGACGATCTTGGAAATTTAATAACAGCTGATTATGAAAAGGTACTGTAAGAGTTATAACTACCTGATACGATTATTTTCATGAATACTGGGCACACATGTATATTTTTCTAATAGGAGTGATACGATTATTTAGACATGGTTTGACTTTATATGCTTCGAATTTTTGCTAGAATATGGCGTGACCATATGATATGGCAGGCATCATTATACGAAATTCTCACCATTGGTTGGCTTTATTAAGCAGATGTTTGGTCTTTTAGACATTTTTCCCGCAAGGATATTTTTCATGAATAGTTTTTTTTTGTGTAACGAGTATTTCGAACTCGTGATTTGCAATTGATTATCTAAAATTACTTCGTCAGTTCATTGCATACTAGCGAGTATGTATTATTCATCAGTAGGGATTTTTTCATTGGATTGTTTGGAGATATTAAGATGTTATTCACTTTAGTGAATGAATATCGCTTTTATATGACAACTAGAAACTTGTTGATACCTATCTGGTACATTCACTCATATAGTCTACGAGATGGGGTCTTTCATATTTATACGATTGTATGGTGGTTACTCATCTTACCCATCGCTCAGGGCACTATCATGATTAGTCAACGAGGCGAGGTCTTTCGTATTTATACGACTGTACGGTGGTTACACATCTTACTTGCCATAGAGGGACCCATTTTTATCATCCGAGTGTACATGAGATTGTAAGTGAATCAAACAAGGAACTACTAGTCACATATCAGTCGAAATTTTGTTAAATAAAGTAACGATAAATGTCAGCAGGGTTACGTTTAGTAATTCTTGTTTGCCAATCCAATATTTTGTTGCTATACTCTTTTGAGAGTAATTTCAGTTTAACAGCTGTTACAGCTGATGCTTTTGATGATTTTTATAATTGTGTTTGATACCTTTGAGAAGGAGTTAAAGTAATTGAATCTTGTAAGATGAATCATTAATGGTCAGATTTATTTTAAGGCAGATCAGTATTGCAGATTTTGATATGAGAGATTATAGCACATTGGTGTTTTTCTGTGATGTGAATTATGAGAATTGTAAGAGAATTTATACTATTTGAAAGCAAATCTTGAATTACTAAGGTAATATTTTTCCAATTGTTTAAGAAGTTGTCTAGATGTGATCAGATTAATTACAGTTATTGGAGATTGTGTGCGTTGATAATTTGAAGCCAGTTATATATTTTTTGTAGATCATGCAACATGGTTAAGTGAAGTTTGTGATAGGCATTTTGGGGAAGTTGCCAAGTGATAGTTGCAGTGTTGCTAATGCATTTTGAAGCAGACATGAGGTTGTTGAACCCAGTCTAGCGTAATTGTTGAGATTCATGCTGTATGTGCTGAATATTTATGGAGTTTCTGTGGAATAATTGTTGTATTCAAATGTGATATTTGAAGAATTGAGGAAATATAATGTCGTTGTGGATAGTTAGATCCAACGTGATGTCGTGAAGGCAATAATATTTTTTGGCATGATAAATTAAATACGAGATATAACTTGGAAGTGATAAAACTGTAAGACAACGTTCTATAACCCATATTAAACAATTTGTTAGGAAATTAAACAAATAAATAAAGTTGATAATACAAGATTTTCTGAGAATAATAATTAATGAAATAATAATCTGAAATTTAAGCATATTAATGATCTGACCTAATGAAATAAAAATCAGAATGACTAGATGAAATAATAAAAATCTAAATAACCAGAAGAATAAAATTTAAATAATTTGATAAATTAAATTTTGGAATAAATCAATGAATTAAATAAATGGATGAATTAAAGATTGGATAAATAAACTGATTTGAGTAAATTAATAGATGATTGGATAGATAATGAATAACTGAATTAGAAGGTGATAATTAACTAAAGAAGCTGATGATTAATGAATTTATATGGAATTAAATAAATTTAATTGAGATACAATTTGAAGGAATTGCAACTTGAGTTGAGGATTTAAATGATGTAATGGTGATGAATTAATGATTCTGACAGGAATATGTAGAATTTTGAGATGAGAATTAATGTGAGAAATATTTAATTTTGATGATGATAATGATGCCCAATGAGCCATGAATTTTCTATAATTCACAAATAAGTAATTATGAATGACAATGTAAATAGTGTAAATTAATTATTCAATGTTTAGGAGCATTTGACTAACATGTTCAACATTTAAATTATGCCATGCAAGCCATAAATCGCGTGATATTTAAAATATGTGATTATAATATGTGTATGTTTAGACAGATTAATAACTTTTTCAAATCCACATTTATGATGTTAAATTAAAGAGAAATTAGGTCTCAGGTTTCACAAATGTCAGTGACGAAAGACATAGTGCTACAGTGATCCTGAGAACCCAAGAGAACTTTAGAGATTTTTCTGTTTTATGTGGATGGAGTATTTTTGATTAGAAAAGAGATGGTTCGATTTTTGGACAATGACAATTTAACGTTGGCATTCGACCATACTCTCAGGTAGGAGTTATATTTAAAATGTCTGTCTGACTATCAAAGTGAAATAAATTTGTTTTTATCTTAGTTGTGATCTGATGATGGTGTGATTTTCCTTTTTCTTTCCTTGTCTTGAGTAAGCCTTAACCGGAAAGGAAGTGGTTTGCTAGGAATTCAGTTGATGGCGCCCATTTATATTTGCATTATTTCTATTAAACTTAAGCCCGTAACGACCCTAGAGATACTTTGTCTCGTGTTACCCACTGCTTTTTCGATAACTCAACTGAATTTCCGACACATTCCTTATTTGACTAGAGGTTCATTTAACTCCGCTCTGTCCTGGAACTCCAGGAATGCGATGTTATAGCAGATGGGTCATCACATCCCCAGGACGAACGGGTACAGTACCAAGGAAAAGCAAGTAGGTAATGTATAAAGTGTACTATGTTCCCATATTGACTTATGCAGCTGAGACTTGGACCCTGACAAGCAGGCAAGAGAGTAGAATCCAAGCCAGTGAAATGAAATTCCTAAGAAGTATGATAGGAAAGACAAGGAAAGACAGAGTGAGGAATGAAGATGTTAGGAAGGAAGTTGGGATGGAAAAACTAAATGAGAGAATTCAGAAGAATAAACTAAGGTGGTTTGGACATGTAAAGAGGATGGAGGAAAATAGAATACCAAGACAGATGCTGGAGGCGAAGTGCAAGTGTAAGAGAGCAAGAGGAAGACCTAGAACAAGGTGGATTGATTCATTGAAGAACAGTGTAAGAAAAAGAAATCTGGACTGGGACAAGATCGTGGAAGAAGAATGGTGGAAGGAAAGAGGAAAGTGGAGAAGTGCCATAAATACCCCGACCCGGCAGGAGCTGGATAAGGGGAAATGATGATGATGATGACAGCCATCACAATTAACACCGGTTATCAGACAGATTCTACACACACCCAAAGTACACGGGGCTACATGACCGCGTTGTCGCAGCCCCTAAACTAAGGAACCAACCAACCAACTCGCTAGCTAGTTGGCTACAGAGCGAGTGGAAAGTTGTGCGTCGTCGTCACTATCGCACTAGCTGACTTGACCGCTTCGATACTCGCCGCGGAGGATAGTTCTCTCAAATTCCTCGTAGCAGTAGCTCGCGCCGTCAATAACCATTGTTCGCTGCTGACCAATAGCATGCATAGTGCTGATCAGGTGCCGACTCTGGTCTTGGCGGCCTGCTCGCGTGTCAGGTCTCTAATACAGTCGATCCTCCCTTCTGCGACACCGTCGCGTCGGTTCCGAGGGAAAATGTCCGTTATGAGATGTGTCCGCTGAAACAAGTTTGTAAAACTAATCGAACATTTTAACGGCAAAGTACATTATTTGTTTATTTGAGTTTTCCCACATTTGATTTTTTCTGCAAGCTTTCTCACTGAAAGTCCCTTGTCACTTTCTACAATCACATTTCTTCATGTTTCGAGGTCTGAACACGTTCGTCCCTTGTTACTCATGTTTACTCGACGACTGAAATGCTACGGTATTTCTGTCTCACTAATTAGCGCATGTACTGCAAGTCTTTTCCTTCTCAAGTTGACTACCTGAGCTCGACCTTATCGGTGGCAATATGAGCTATGAATAGAATGATGCAAGCAGGGAAGAAAATCCCCAGGTAACTCGTGAGTAAACAGTCACTGGCAGCAATCCTGGACAATTAGAATTCTCGGAATGTACACCAGTAGGTAGAACACCATAACAAAAGTTTTGGAAAGAGGAATGTATAGAAGAATTAACTTGACGGTTACTACAGCGTTGCCATGTAGGCTGCTTTTCACTCTCTCTCTCCTTTGACTCGAAATAGGTGCAGTACAGACATTCAAGAGGGATTTCCGTATGTCTGCAGGATGGTTTTAAATGAAAGGATGACATGGTCTGGTGTAAAAAATGTCATGCAGCATGTGAAGTGTCCGCTTAAGTCAAGTGGACGGGACAGATGGCGATGTCCGCTGTCCGGACTTCAAGGTGTCCGCTGAAATGAGGCTAATTTAACACTTGCCTTATGTAAAATAAAATCGGTTCCAAGGAAAAATGTCCGTATAGGCAGGTGTCCGCTGAATAAGGGTGTCCGTTAAGGCTTGTTCGACTGTAGCTGCACGTAGTTCTGACCATTCTCGCTGCTTGCTCTCTGTGGCTACTGTGGAGAGTTGACAACACTGAGCCTTGAGCTGTGAAAGCCTTGGCTCCACGCAGACATAGAATCTAAACATGGCCTCTCAGCTAGGTTTCAACGAGGAACGTACGAGAGTTATGTACCTTGCACGGTATCAAACCAGGTACTATGTTTACCTAGATATTCAGCTTGTGAATCACTTTTCTTTCTTCTAAATGTGTTCCTGTCAGGAATTTCTCGGTCTAGAATACCAACTTGCCTAAGATCTTTTTCACATTCCTCAAACCATCTCGGCCTTGTTGCTTTAGACTTGATGAAACTCCATATTATTTTCATTAATCGATCATCAGTCATCCTCGAGAGGTGATCGTAAAATACAGTGAGTCCGGGAATGTTCTCCGCAGCGCCAACATGCGTCTGCGAGAGCTAGCTACAGCAGTTACGTTGGTAGCACGGCTGCCGCTAGCATCATAACAAATAAACAGTAAGCTTTGTACTCACCACAGCCATTCATAACAGATGCTGGAACCATTCACAGTACATCACTCTTTTTCCAGCTTGCATGGTGGTTGAGTGGATATCGTGTCGGTCTACTAACCTCAAGATTGCAGGTTCGCTCCTGGCCGTGGTAAGTGATTTTTGAATGGCGGCAAAAATACGATACGCATGTGATACGATGTTGGCATGTCAAAGAATCCATTTGAATTCAGTAGGCCGAGTTCATAAGGTCAAAATTAATCTCGGGAGTTTCCGCCAACACAATGTTCCTCATTTCTCTACTAGAAAGCGATATAGTGTTCAAGGAGGTTAGATATCTAACATCTAACCTCCTTGACTTTCATAGTCAAGGAACAACGAAATTCGACATGCAAGCTACCCTCTGGGTGGCAAATATCAAAGTTTGCTCCCGGCAGCCGAGGCCATACGATATTATTATTATTATTATTATTATTACTCTTTTTCCGTAAACAGTTTGTTTTAATTCATGAACCACGGTAACTTTATCAGGGAACAACTGAAGCTTGTCTCTTATAGCTCTATGTGCTGTCGACTTAGAGATTCCTGTTTGTTGAGGAATTTTTCGTGTTGATTTACTTGGACTACGCAGCATTATATCGGAGATTTGATCAAGATTTTTGTCTGTTAAAAGCGTAGGCCTGCCTGTTCCCGGTACATCGTGAACTGAGCCAGTCACACGAATGTACTTACCAAATCCCAAACGGCATCACGGTTTGGACACTTTGAATTCGGAAACCACGCCTTAAATCATAATTTTGCATTTTCTGCAAACCAATCGCCTTCGCGAAAAACGTATTCCACAAAAAAGCTCTCTCTTCAGTAGTAAACATTACCGCCTGTATACTGTTGCACTCTTCCAATAATCTATCTGAACTCTCGCTGACTGTAATACACACTGAAGACGGAGACGCTAACGATTTCGACAGCCTACGGCCCAGAAGCGCGGGAATCCCCCTTTCAAGGACACAGTGCTGCCAACTTAACTGATGATGCAACCACTCGCAGCTGCTGGTAGCCACTGCGGAGAACATTCTCGGGCGCCCTGTCTCCTCTTAATTGATGCTGTGATAGGGTCTATTTTGTTGAAAAAGTCCTCATTTGCTGTCATTGGTTATTTTAAATATCTTTTGTTTCATTCTAAAACACTACATGCTTACCAACACATTACAAAACATCAGGCCTGTAACTTAAGTACGGTACTTCAAGAGAAAATAGTACCAGAATCTCTAAAATCTTAACTTGCGGGATTGTTTTGTGTGGCCTTCTTTATGAGCACCCTGAACAAAATCAAACAATAATATTTCATATTTATTATTAGCGTCGCCTCCGTAGCGTAGTGGTCAGCATGGTTAGCTGCCGCCCCGGAGGTCCTGGTTTCGATTCCCGGCTCTGCCACGAAATTTGAAAAGTGGTACGAGGACTGGAACGGGGTCTACTCAGCCTCGGATGGCCCAAATGAGTAGAGGGGGTTCGAATCCCCCTCAGCCATCCTGGAAGTTATTTCCCACTTCGTTTTCGGGAAAATGCCGGGATGGTATCTTCTTCAAGGCCACGGCCGACTCCTTCCCTCTTCCTTGCCTATCCATCCTCACCATCCCTTACCTTCCCTCATGAGGCCCCTGTTCGCTTTGCAGGTGAGGCCGCCTGGGCGAGGTGCCAATCCCACTCCGATTAGATGTTCCCAGTTCTAGGACACTGCCCGTAGAGGCGGTAGTGGTGAGTTCCCTCGCTGAGTCCGTGGGTTCCACCAACCTGGAGGGTAAACGACTAAAAAAAATATAATAATTTATTATTAGCTTAGATAGGTTAGATCTTTGTTTAGTGTAAATTTAACCACCATTGACCAAACAGAAATAACAGAAATTTGTTTTAAAAATTTGCTCATTTAATTGTGTGAAATAGGTCATTGTCACAACTCAGTGTCCTTAAAGCCCGTGACTTCAGGGTCATTAGCCAGGATATTTGAACCTCAGTTGGTATCATACATATGTGAGACGCAAATGCTTCTCAAGGCTATACCCTGAATGTTTACTCTGTGTACCTTACAGTTGGAATGTTTGTCTTTTGTGGTGACGGTGACATGCGACTCGCTCCGCCTGATATTCAATACATGCCAAGTAAAAACACTTATCCCCCAGGGGCTCACAACTTGTGGGACGTGGGTTGGCGACCACGGAACCCCAGCTCACAAGGGGACCCTACGGCAATCGTTTTTTGTGTAATTTTTCCCGCTTCGTGTACGTAGCGTAGCGATCAGCATGGTTAGCTGCCGCCCCGGAGGTCCTGGGAAGGAGGCGGCCGTGGCCTTACAGTAGGTACTGCCCCCGTAATTGAATTATATAGAGACCACGGAGGCTATTTTGGAAATTATAGCGAAAGTTATGGCTGTCATAGTTATGACGTGGGTAGTCATGACGTAAGCACGGATGACGCAGACGTTATGCCAGCAGGCTACTTGAGCTGAGATTCTCAGTGACGTCAGCATTTATTCGAGAAGGATCCGAGATGTACGACGCAGTCGCAGGAAACGTGGAATTCTGCTGAGGAAGAAATTATGCTATTGGAGGGGAGGCTTAAACCAATGAACGATAGTCTGAAGGAAGACGGAGATTGCTGAAACTATGGTATTTTTATTACTTTTTGGAATGCAGAATTGTGGAAATCCATTTGCAGTAGAGGCATTGTTCTGGAATTTTGGTGAAATTTATTTTCAGTTTTTGAATTTTGAAAATCCGTCATGTATTGACGAAGTTGGAACTTCTAGCGATGACGCAGTAACACGCGATGGAAGGGATAGATACGCCCCTCATGAAGTTCATAAAAGGCCTTGCGCAGAAGAGAGGAGCCTCATTCTCAGATTATAAATCGTCTGATATTCAATCGTCAGATCTCAAATAGTCATTTCAGTGAAACGTCGAGTGAGATTAGTAGTGAAAATGTCGTCTTTGTAACGCGTGGTGAAGCCACTGCATTAAACGAGAGTCGAACATACAAGCAGTGCAGGTTTACTGTGAAGTAAATCTAGGTGAAGTTGAAACGACCCTTATAACGCTTCTACAAGATTAGCTGTGAACAGTTAGCGGTCGCCTATAAGCTAATTCTCTTGTGCATTGCTACAGTAAGGACTGTAGAAAAGCTGAACAATTTCGAGGAAGTATTTTGGAAGTTATTGACAATTTTAGACGACTGACAAAAGTGATTTTCTCGCCACAGGAGAAACACTTTGTATAGCCAGACTCTACGCTACGGCTGACAGGGCTAGTGAAATAGGGAGACTTCAGATTGCTTTTGTGACACAACACTGCAGTATAATGGAGCAATTTAATAAGGCAGTTTGTTCTTCTAATACCATTACCGAAGAGAAGATGGAAGGTTAAAGGACTTAATGCAATTGGGACATATTTCAACGGAGTAAGATAGCAGCATGGAACTTCGCTAATTGCTATTCCATACAAGCGAACATGTGGTAAATAACCATCTACACCCATGTTTCGTGATTAAAGGCTGAATACTATCAAACAGCAATAGAAATGATTTCATACTTTCTGAATATGAATATTTCTTCGGAAATTTATACAAAAACTTCATGGCGATTTTCAACTGGAACTTCAGGGATTTTTCAAGAGAGGTCAGGGTTGTCCCGACTCACAAAGAAGATTATTGCCGGAAGGATGTCGTTCGTCTTCGTGAAGCAGTTCGATTCTCCGATGGTGCTGTTTCTGGTTTCGAGGATGGAGCTCAGCTTTAACTTGGTGAAATGGATCCATCAACAGTCTTCTTTGGGGAATTTTCCTCTGGAACGTCAATCGGCAGATAAGGTAGTCGTGAACGTTTATTGTATTTGAGTTTCTTAGCAATATTTGAGCAACCATTTTTCCCATATTTTGTCCTCATGTATTTTTGCCCGATATTCTTGTTTGAGATTCCTATTCTCAGTACACCTTGATGAGTAATGCCTTTTTCGACGTTTTATTAAGACATTGTTATGTCATGGGCATAGTTAAATGATTTTGAATCAGTTGAGACTGATATTTAGATTTTTCAGTAATTTGCTTATTTTTGTAGTCACGATTTGACTGTAAGTTAATGATTTTTATGGCAGATTTAAATTCAGACAGCGTGTCACTTTATTAAAGTAATTCTACCCCAGTTTAATTACTTTGACCAATTTTCTGTCATCATCAAGAAGGAAGAACATTTAAATGATTTTAGAGCGTTAAAATCCAGTACGTTGTCGACGATCTTGGAAATACTAGTCGTTATTTGAATTGATTACAACACAGACATTTATCGTCAGTCATGAACGACCATTGCATCTTAGGCAATTTTGTGAAAGATGAACATTAATTATGAATTATTGAATGCATTAAATTCGTGAAACTTGTGTTAGTTTTTTTCTCATATAGAGATTTATATAATGATGTTTGCATTCCCCAGTCTAATTGGATTCTATTCGACTATTTTGCAGTTAGTCGCACTTTGTTTGATGATAGTATTTTTATACTACAATTCTTTGAAGATATTAATCTTAAATTTTGATAGACCAGACAGGCGTATATAAGCGTATTCACTATTAAATTTGTTTGTGATTGGCAAATTTTTATTTCATTTCGATTCATGAATGAAATCCACGAAGTTTAAATGACAACAGTTTTGAAACAATTATTGATATAAGAATTTTTAAGTGGAACTATGAATGTATAATCGATAGTGCAGCGGACATGTTGAAAGTCGCTGATGTATAATGCCCTTAAATAAATGAAGGAGATTCCCACAGTAATTAATAATGATAAAGAGTGTGTTAGGGGAGGTTTTTTGTAAATGCTGTGGAAGATTTTAATGCCATATAGATTAATATATGATGAATTTTGGGCTATTTTGAATGCAGTTTGTGCATTGTTTTGTAAGCGAAGTATTTTCCGCTAGAGTGTATTGTCATAGTTCGTTGAAAATTAATCAAGTGAATTTACTGTTATAATTAACAAGAATTTTGAAAGAATTTGAGATAAGATTTTGAATGAAGATTACCGTCAAAAATAATTAAAATTATTACAACCTTTATTAAACCAGATTGTGACTTGTACATGTATAACTAACCTTCATTGGTCGATTATATTAAACACGATTATGAATTTACCAACCGGATAAAACATGTGGTTCAATGTATTTCTTAAATTAATAATTTAAATAATTTAAATGTTGATATTGTAAATAATAAATGTAAATATCTTTGACAATAATGTGGAACGAAAGTAATGTTAAAGGCGTGTTTAAAATTTTTGTAATTATTTTCGACAATATTATAAACAATTTCTAATTGTTATAAATAATTTATGTAATTTTGTTATAAACATTTAAGAGTGTGTTTCATACTCTAAACTATGCTGATTAAACATTTGGATGATAACTTAACAAGTTTAAGGATAGTCAAAATAATCCAGTGGGATATGAGTTAAGCATTTGAAAGATTTGCGTCAATATGTATGAGTTGTCTTGTAGACATTTAAAGCTTTAAAAGGAGCTGAATTCTTACACAGTGTGGTGTGAGTAGGGAGCCCCATTTGACGGGCATGCGCCAGGTTGAGGAGTAGACCAGCTGGCTCGACATCTGGTTATAAGCGGGTGAGGTCGATACTCCGGCCTCGTGCCTATTAATACAAGTGCAATGTTTATTAAAAGAAACCAAATGCTCTATATATGTCGTACCCTGACTTCCTCATCCAATCCAAATGTGTTATAAAATGTTACGTTATTTTGAGCTCGTGGGAGCTAACATATTGTTTGATAACTTTGCAAGTCCTTTAGGAGGACGTAGTCAGATTGACATAGGCTACTGATAGCCACGTTTATTTTGTTGAGTTGTTAAAATCATACTCTTTATTTGAAAATAAAGCTTTTGTACTGTTCAAAGTTCTCGTCTTCGGTCTGGTTCATTTTTAAATGTCATGGTGAAGGTTATTGTGGGAGCATACTTTAATGATCCTGTTGTCAACCCAATCCCCGAGATATTTATAAGAGGTAAGTAAAAGTAAGTATGAAACCCCGCCTATTTTGGTGTGTTCCACAATAATTTTTCTTGGTTACTTCTGTGTTCAAACCTCGGTAGTATCTGTCAGTGCCATTTTCATTGATGTAGCTGAGCTGGTGCGATTGATTGTTGGCAATCCGATTGAGGGGGCGGATATCTGACAGCCTACTATCCGGGTAAACGGGGACAGAAGGATTGGCGCACCTAAAACGTTGGGGCTCGATTCAACATAACTGGATCACCAGGTTGAATGCCAGTAGGATTGGCAAACCTAAAACGTGTGGATCGATTAGACTCAAATAAAGAGGTTGATTCTTTGTTAGATGTCTTGGCCAATTGTAGAATTTAAGAGTGTGATTATATAGGAATTAAATGTTGTATTGTAGTAGGAAAATTACACTCAGAAAAGATCAGATCTTATACGACTTGAGAAAGGTTAAATAGGCTGGAAACTTAGAAAAATCGCCTATGATCTGGAATCTTATTTTATTTGACCGGCTTATGACAT